>CM052366.1:9335326-10659787 GCA_028551485.1 Casuarina cunninghamiana | reverse complement strand
GGAAAAGCCATTAGAGTATGTTTTAAAAGTTACAAGGGGCATGGTAAGGTCATGGGAGATCCTCATTTTTCGTGATGCATTAGTATCTCCTGGGTTTGCATTGAAACTGTTGTAATAAGTTCATCAAAACTGTCATTAAGCCCCCAAAAAAGATAAGTGTGATACTCAATTTTAGAAATCTATTCTATAATGAAGGTAAGTTGATCAATAATGTTTTTGGCCTTTTTAATGAAATTAATGATAGTGTGATTTACTTTTCAAAGAGACAAAAGGTGCATGCGAAGAGAGGTAGCATGTGCAATAAACTGAGCTATATAAAAGGATGAGAGATACTTTCAAGTAGTGGTGGTGGAGCAATGGTTGGTTGGTTGGGCAACCACAATATTGGTGGAGGTGGTGAGAATCCACCCAAAAGCTACTTTGTTATAGATGCACCAAGTTGTGTGTTAAGTTAAGTAGAGCTGACATTCTTGATAATGATGCATGTTGTGCTAATATTTTGATTATCTCTATGATTATATGCATATAGTATATGCAATATTTCTTATGATACTAAATTCATCTAGTATTTTAGATTTAACAAAGTTTTAAGGATGTTTTCACTAAAAGTAGCCCATTTAGAATCCAAAATCCGTGTAAATTGAAGCTCATGTGTTGGTCAAATTTAGAGAAAAAAGCATATGGGGTATGTGGTTGTTAGAAACAATGAAAACATGGTTACTTTACGTCCTCTTGTTAATGAAGATATTTTAACATTAAGGAGTGGTGCTGGTTTAACCATGTGGAGAAGAAAATTTAATAGGAAGAATCATAAGCCTTTTATACAATGCTATTTACATAAATCTAAAAAGAATGTTGTGTTTTTATAAGAAATTTCATGTTATTGATACTTTCAAAGCTTAATGAGCCAAAGAGAGAAGAAAAAGATTAAGAAACTTAGGATATAAGCAAGAATACTAGAGCCATACATTTATTATATAGTGTCATTAGTGACATATCTACCATTTAATTATTTCATGTGAAATTGCTCACCAAATTTGGAGAATGTTAAAGGTGTATTTTACTGATGTCAGTATTTTATGTGAACCTTTTAACCAATCTATGGATGAGAAATAGGAAATGAAGGAGAGAACAATAGAAATTGATAAACATGGAAAGAAAAATTGCCTACCTCACTTGCCATATGGTCCATGGGAAATTCTATATCCAAAAAGGAGAACAAAAGCTTCCTCATCAAAACATTGATCATGGGGTAAGTTAAATATGATAAGAATAATGGTAGTAAGTATGATTACTATACTGAGTATGCTATTGATAGATTAGTAATTGTCTTTCTCTTTGAAAAGTATTTTTGTTAATTCATTTTTCACTGTAAAGGAAAAGTTATTTTTGAAAGTTTTCTATTTGGAAACAACATTTAAATGACACTCTTTTCTACATGTTTTCATAAAGCCAAGCATTTATATACAAATTCCTTTTAAAGCTTGAGAAATAGTATAAAAAATATTTTTTAATCATGAATTAGTATCTACCTTACTTTAATTCTTCAAATTAAAGTATATACTTTAGTCTTATAATTGTACTACTCAATGTATATATTCTATTGTTATGTTATTAATTAGGTATAAAATTGTAGTACACTATGGTTAAAAGCATGTAATAATTAATGGTAAAAAAAATCTAGGAGTTTAATTAGAACAAATTAAAAACCTAATCCACCCTCCCAGGTTACCTTAGGGACTCAACACATCCTTGCTTTGGCTAGCTAATTTTCTCCTTAACTAATTATGAAGGTTGAGAAAGGTCTTTCTCATTTCTTGGCCACCCTTCATTGGTAGATAGATAAACAACAATAGACAACTTGGCATAGGTCTTCCAACTTGCCATAACCTCAACAAGCTTTCAACCTAGGTTAACCCATTCAAGTATAAGATCATAGCTCTAGTCAGCCCTTGCTTCCTTTGGAGAGCCATTGTCATCGCTTAGATTTGTGGTACCAATATAGGATTCAAACAATTTAATATGAATTTGGATCTTATGAAGTTATAGTTCCCTAGCCTAGAGTGGGATAACAAAAGAAAAAAAAGAAAGATATTGGGTTTTGGTTTCAATATTTATTCTATCCTTCATTATCAAAGCTGACAACCTTTAATAAACATCATAAATCTAAGTAAGATACATGTTTGGAAATGCACATTTACCATGCCCATTAATAAAGCCAAACTATATGCACTTAGTCAAGTATGCCCACTAGGTTCTAAAGCAAGTGTGTGCTTAGGTAAGTTGCACCTCTAAGCTTTTAATTGAGCTAGTGTAACGCATACCTGTGAGGATATTTGCATGACTCCTAAAGGAAACCCAATGACCTTTTTTATTATAAAGATTGTTAGGCATTATTACTAAGCCATAAGCTACAATTGATAGTGAAGGCACTATCTTATTATCTTAACATCCTCACATAAGTCATGCTTAACCATTTGGGCTTAGGTACTCTAACCAACCCACAAGGCCCCTTTCGCACCAAGTCCACTTGAACCTACCACAACTTATTCTTAATAGTGTAGAGCCTCACATTGAGTAATAAGCAAATATAAAGAGTTACACTTAATTACATACCATGCATTTTTAGGTTGGGTGGTTAGTTCCATTCGAATATAAGGGAAATGTTGGGTTAAATAACCTAACAATCTCCCTTCCTTGCATTTTTTGGAACTTAAACCTTTAACTACATTAGGCCAAAAGCTATAGCTAATAGTTACAACATTACCTTTTTATCTTAACACCCCCACATAGGTCATGCTAACCACTTGTGCTTAAGTACTTGGGCTAGCCCGTAGGCCCCCCACACCAAGTTCACTTGAACCATGCTTGCAACTTATTTTTGGCAGTGAAAAGCCCTACACTAAGCAAGGGATAAGCATGAAGTGTAACATGAAGTGTAGCATCTAACTATGCATCAAATGCCATAAGTTGGACAGTTAGTAACATTCGAGTATAAGAAAAATGTTAACTAAATAAACCCAACACCTTCTCCTTAGTAAATAGTAATATAATTAATTATAGATAAATCTTAATCCTAATACTAATCTAAGTACACAACAATATAAATAAAAATAAAAAATTTTTATTGCACAGAGATCTTAAGAATCCTATCATCGTCACTTTTTAATATTATTATAAAATTTCAATGATCATGACTTTCTACCTTTACTAGAGCTTCTTAATTGGCTTTAGTAATAAAGTTTTGAATTTTTCATTTTGATCATATAGCTCATTTACAACTTTCTTATTTGGCTTTAGATTTTTAACATGAGATCATGGACATTAAGGGTTGGATTAGAGAAATAAAGTGAAATAGAGATGAAAGGCTTGGTTAGGAACTAGTTAACTACCTTACTAAAAATAAATGAAACATCTTATTACAATTCTAAGTCACTAAAAACTAGTAATAGGATCACACGACCACAAATATAACACATATGTTTGCCTAAGAGATAAAACAGAGTGCTTACAAAATAATACAAACATCTTGCTACATAAGCCAAGAAAAACAATTCAAAAATAACATAACTAATGAGAGTTCTACTTAAAGCTATGAACAAGAGAAACTTAGTTCTATGGGAAATACAAAAGATATGCCTACAATAGCATCCTCCAAGGTTTCAAATTCCATCATCAAAACCCTCTCCCCCTCCCCCTCTCCATGTGTGTGAGTTTTTTTTTTTTTTTTTTAAGAAAAAAAGGCAGTCAGCTTTGGTGATAGCAACTTTGCAAAAGGACAAAACATTGGACTAGAGAGCCTTAGACCCAATTCTCAACATCATAGATTTAAGTTGTAAGTAGTTAGCATACTTGAAAACATAAAAATGAAGCTAATTGGGACAATCCATTCCCTTGCTAGCTTGACACTATTGTGTGCCTCTTACCTTACAACATCAACTTAAAAACATCAACATAAAGTGTTCTAGGAGAGCATAAAACACAAGGATACCGGTAAGCTAAGTGGCTTCAATGTAATCATACTATTTAAAAGAGAGGCTAACAAATGAGTTGAAAAGCATAATTCCAACGACATAAAACTTGGCCTTAGTGCCAACCATTTAGGGACTTAGCCCAATCAGCATCTATGATTCAATAAGAGCATTAGAAGGAGATGACAAAGTAATAAACCATTTCATAAGAATCCTTAAAATACTATTAATAAACCCTTTTATTAATAGCAAAAGACAAGAAGTGTAGAATAAGGTTTTGTTAGGATGGTCACTCTATAATCTCATCAATTATCTAAGTTCATCATTTCGAAATAAATGTATTTATAGTACTAAATATAAGAAAACTTTAATTATACATCTTGACATTAAAGGAAATATGGCATGGAGTAAGAGAAATGTTATTAAGTTACAATAGATTCTTATATCTACAATTTTCAAACCTTCTTATTGTTATAAAGAGACATACAAAGAATTGCACTACGTTAATGTTGAAGTTGAATGATATGACTTGATATGGTCAAGTGGAACCAATAAATATAACTTTATTTGATGACTCATATATAAAGACAAACTTCCTATTATAGAAGTGATATCCCAATGGCTCCCTTTTATTAACATGTATTGTAATTTGTATGGTTTTATGGACTAGGCAAATTTGGCAAAATATTCTTGCACAATAAGGCCTTCATAGAATCATAAGCAATTAGAACTTTGACAATGGATAATTAAAGCCACTAAATGAAAGGATTTGGTCGCAAATTACTTAAATTTTCTTTCTTAGCATGCGTCTATTGTATATGGGTTAAACTAAATCATAAATGTTTCCAAAATAAGGCCATTGAGATACTAATTTTTATTACCTAGAATTAGAAAAACAATACACAAGAGAGTATTTTTATTTAGAAACATTAAATCCTCTTAAGAAAACATTTTGTTATGTTATAATTAAGAGATTCCAAACTCAGTTTTCTCTTAAATGAATTGTAATGCTAGAGTATGTTTCTAAATTTTTGTATTATCTTATTTTAAATAAATAAACTCATATATTCATTTTTAAAAAATTGAAACAATTAAGAGAATTCTTCCCTAAGATAGGGAGAAGAAGCCCAACAGACTTTAGCTTCCATCCATGAAAGGACTACAAAGGCCATATGTCTTTAACAACGAAATCATTTTTCAAGTCCTAAATGAGGAAAGAACTAGCTTTGGATCATTACATCCACGTACATCAAAACAAATATTTGAGCCTTTCACCTGTAAAGAAATATTGGGGAGGAATCAACTTGGAATCATGAAATCTAAGTTCAAGTGACTAGAAAATAAGATGGAAAAAAATAAAGCTCTAGGGGCCCGTTTTAACACATAAATTACAATTTGTATAAATGATGGAGAATTCAAGGGAAGAAACCTCACTGGATGTTGCATCATAACTATTTCAATGTCGAAGTAGTGTACAGCATGAAACTGCAACGAAAAGAATGAGGCAAACAATTGACATTTAACGACAGGGCTTTTATGTTTTATAATGATCAACACTTGTGTTATAAACTAAGTGAGCTTTGCAACACTCGCACATCAATATGTCCGTGAATTTTTGAGCACCCATTGGCAACCAAAATTGCAAATACAAGACTCTACTTGCCATGCAAAATCGCATCAAATTTGATTTTATTGAATTTGGACACCCTCGGATGATACATCCCAGCCAAGGAATAGCAAGTAGGTTCAACCTCATTCTAATCGAAAGCCGAAAGGGCCTATTAGTTGGTGGTTTGGGCTTAAAAATGTTGAGGCGAAGCCACCTAACCAGATGATTGGATGCAGCTAGAAAGGGAGAACCTGAAGCCATAATGCTAGATTGTTCAGGCGGTGTGAGCCCCAAAGTGGTAACATCATGATGTAGTCGTCCATGTGCACGGCAGGACGTATGAGCCCCAAGGTGGTAACATCATGATCTAGTTGTGCATGTGCATGGCAGGCCGTATAGGCACTAGGCTGTTGCCATTATCAATGACCCGTGGAACTGAAACTTCTGCAAAGCCTGGTCAGTGACAACATCATGAAAGGTAGCCGAATATGTTGGGCTGAAACTCCAAATAGCACTTCCTGCTTTGGCCGAGTAAAGGTGGATCTGAAAATTCTGCGGAGTTGAGCGAGTGACAACATCATGAAAGGTATCCAAAAAGCAGACTCCAACAGCACCGGCTGAGAGTCTAATGCCTACGACAAAGAAGGAACAGAAGATGAAAGAATAAAAAAGAAGAGGGCAGGGTAGAGTCATCCACAATATCAGATATAGAAAAAGTGTTTCATACCTCGAACCATACACTAAAATGGGGCCTGGTTCTGAAGGGCAAGCGAGGGATGGCTCTATATGAAATGCAAGGTGTGAGAAAAGAGATGACTCAAAATTGAGTGGAGAAATGACTGGGGGCCTTTGAGAGAGCCCAGTCTCAAGGGTGGCACCGTATTATCCCTCGAGTCAATTCAGTTTCTTCATACGTATAGGGCCAAATTAAGCAACGAGGGACCCTCATTGATGAAGAAACTTTATTAATTTTTTATATTCACCACCCCATTTAATGAAATATAATAGTTCTTTATCGAAAAAAAAGGTTCTTAATATGAAACTTTGTAGTCCCGGGCCGACTTTTATAGTGCTAAGACAATCATTGTAACGAAAATCTTCACTGGAAACACGCAAGAATAGACCCCAAACATCATAATTTAGGAAATCTAAACGGTTTCTGAGAGAAGAAGATGACAAATAAAAAGTAGCTGATGGTGTTTTGTCTGGTGACAAGAATCACAATCATCGGGCGTTTTGTTACAATCAACTGCAATTTCATCGCAGAGCAGACACTATGTACAACTTTTAGGGAGGGATGACAAAAATGTCAATGCCGTATTCTTATGGAGACTAGTTACGTGCCAAATTCGTGCTTGACAAACTAGACACGTAATAAGACTCCACCCAGATACGACATGGAAGATGAAGAAGGATAAGTGAGCAACTACAGAAACTATCAATGTCGAGCCTAGAAGGATTCTTCCCGAAATTCAGATCCTTTTTGCAAAAATTCTTAGGTGAAATTAACAAAAGATATCATCGCGCGTAAATTGTGTTGAGTTTTAAAGGAAATAAACAAGGATATGAACACCAAAAGGAGAGAAACTTTTATTGACTTCTGAGTATCTTTTCTATCTCACTATGTGTGTTTATAGACATGAAAAAATAGTGTGTATATTCAGCTCCTTGGGCATCAAGTTCACGGCGCCGCACTATTGGAGATAATCTTCGTTTGAAGACCGTGAATGCCACTTTCTTCACACCACACCTTTTTTTATTCTCTTGTTCTTGTTGCCGCCATTTTCCTTCTTCCTCCAACATTTTTGTTCGTGTTGTTTCAACAAGCACCTAACTCAATTGGTAGTTGGTGCTGCTTAGGACCAAAGAGGTTCTAACTTTGATACACAACTCCCGACACTTCCTTTACCTACAAAAAAGAAAGTTTGTGTTACCTCATTGCTCCATGACAATCCTTTTCAAGTTTGTAATATATATATAAAACACTCCAATCTTTTTGAATAAATGATTGTGTTAACTCTACTTAATACTTAATACTTAACATGTCAATTGGTTGTATGAGTGGTTCTTGGTCTTTATCATGCCATTGATTATTTTTTTTCTGAAAAATGGACAAATATTCTATATGTATTGTTATTTCATGATATCTATATAACTAGAACTAAAAGAATGAACAAAGTACGTACCAACATTTTTCGATGGTGTTTATCATCTCGAGAGTTTGAAAGTTTCTTCTTTTTGTAGGTAATCAACTAGTCATTATATGCATGATGATTTTACTTTTTGAATTATAGGTTATAGATCAAAAACCCAAACAATTACAATATACAACATTGAAGACTAGGGAATTGCCCTAAATAGTAAAACCATAACTTTTTGCAAAATTATAAGGAAAGTCCAACCAGCCTAAAATACTTGCCCTAAATCAAAGTGAATATTTGGATCGGATGTGTGGCAACATGGCATCAATTCACTTAGGCAATAAGAGATAAAATCTTGATCCTAAGTTTGGAAAAATTTATATATATGTGGTTCTACTTACTAATAAATTGAGTATTATATCCAAAAAACAACAAGCTATGATTGTTACGAAAAACACAATCAAAGATTATTGACCAATACCATCATGAGAAATTATTGAAAAATACTTAGAATTGAGTACTTTTTATAATTATTAATTGCAAAAGTTGTTAGCATAATAAAATGGTAAACTTAAAAATGCAAAGACAATCATTCTAATTCACCAGCAAGTGAATTGTTCATCAATTAATAGTTGGTGCATTAGACAACTATCTTGAGTGTGATATGATAGTATTAACTATGTAGAAGTTTATTATCTAATGGTAACTTACTAAAATAACACTTACAAAGAGGACAACTCTTTGACTTAAGAGTATATAATAATAACATGATAATATAATTACTTCACATGAAGGGCCTGTAAAAGAAAGAGTGAAAAGATAATTTTTAGTAGAGGGTGTCAAAGCCATAAAAGGGGAAAAAAATTGAAAATATATTTTAACGTGACGCTGGTTTGAGAGTTTTCTTTTAGTGCTTTTTTCTCACAATACAAGTTCCAATTGCTGGGGTTTCTTTTTCAATAAAGTTACTTTTACTTTGAGAGAATACAATTACGCAAAATTTGTCTCTTATGTTGGGCTTCAAAACAACTAGAAAAAGGGAACTTTTTTTGGCTCAACTCTATTATTTCTAATATTAATCTATTAAATTCGACTAACAACAAAATCCAACTTATATGCATAGGCCAAAGCCTAAGACCTTATTCCCAAAATAATGGCTGATTCCATAGCTAGGAAGTCCCAAATCAGGAAATTCTAACCCACTCGAAATAGATCTTTTTCTCCAAATTTGAGTTTACGATTAAGCTCACCTCATAGTCAGCAAACGTCTCTTAGTAAACCTACACATAACCATAAACATCAAACTATATTCAGAGTTGAACCCGCGCGTTAATAGGATCACAATCCTTCATTTCGTGTATGCATGAGAGTTCACCAATGTAGCGTAAGCTTTATATATATAAGGAAAAAGGAGTATGAAGGCACGGGATGTTGAATCCAAGACCTAGGTCCCAGAAAGCTAATAACCAACTACTAGTAACACAAATGTAGCTTAAGTTTTGATCAGTAAAAATAAGATTGATGAAAATCCTACCATACACATGCATAGAGCTTAACGATTTATAGAAGTTCAAGGGGAAAGAATGGTTGATTAATGAGTTCTTCTAGATAATGCTCCATTCTTACGGGGGTGTTGATAATTCATTTTTGAACAAGTGATACATTTTTTGTAACATCGTTTACTGTAAATTAAGCAACAAAGTGTAAACCATTTTTCCGAAGAAATTCGAGGAGATATATGTTCTTCTTATATTTTATTTGTGAAATGTGCCGAGAATCACCCTACTGACTCGTACTCGCACTCAGTGTTCCTTATTGCTGTCTTTGAAGTCATTTAAGGAGCAAAACCCAATAAGAAAATGGGGCCTTTACAAGTCATCCTCTTTATGACTGCTTTCAGCACAGCTTGGAGATCAATATCTGATTCTACTAAGAAGGCATCAGTTGATTAAATAATGGATTTTTTCATTACTGCATACTGGTTAGGTCACTTACATGACGAACAATTTCACCATCAAGTAATTCGGTGCTCATAAACAATCCTGAGTGTCATCTTTTAGGTTGTTCTCGTACTCACTTCAGCTTTTTAAAATAGAAACATTATATTGTGCATCAGTAAACAATTAGGCTTTTGAAGGATTTCACTTGTCTGAGCTTGTTTCTTACGAATGGAAAGCTATATTACTTAAATTTACTAAGAAATATTCACTCCCATCAACTTAGGAACTATGAATCTGCTCAATGTTAGGTCAGACAAAAGCTGGTAGTCGGCTGGAATGAGCAATAATTTTTTTTTTTTGGATAAATTTAGGTATATGCTATAAATTTTATTGTCATCTTCTCATAAATTTTGTTACTATATCCTCCACTATGCGTTGTGAATTCATGATTATACATACAATATTTCCAAATATTCTCCTTTTGGACTGCCTCGACATGACCCAATATAGAATCAAAGAAGTGCTAGTGCAGCCTCAAAATGAAGCCTGTTGCATCCATCATTTATAGTCACCTACCTTTTGGTTAGGCCGATCAAATGAGGGTCTACTTTCTTATTTTAGTTGAAAGCACACCCTGTTTGTTGCCACTGAAACCGATCTTCCACATTCAAAACTCCCCTTAGAGTCTCCACGAAAATCCAGTCCTTTAATGCAACTTTACAACAAATGAGAAACACGGGTGGTATGAATCATGCAACACTTCCCGAGTACACTTTTCACTTTGCAAAGAAACTTTATTGGATGTTGAAAACTTCAAAAAGGCAAAACCAGAAGGAACCACAGAATTGGCCGGTGAAGTGTTGCATGTGCTACACATTCATTATTAGATAATTAGAATAAGTAAAGAAATAAGGTCGTTCCATCATTAGATTCAACATGATCACCTCAGGCTCATGACTTTGAAAGGTTTTGCCCTTCCTTTATCTCTTTTTATTGTAACAGAAGAGGAAAAAAGATAGCCCATCTTTGAATAAATAAGCAACAACAGACAATGCCTGTCCCCATTGATTTAGATCGGTGTCACTTACAAATAAAGAGACCCTTCCTCTCGTGGCACACATAAAAGGACTTCTTTAGTTATCACCATCACAAATGGATCCTTGCAGGTTACGAGTGGAACCCAAAGGCAAAGTACTGTCCCTTAAGTTATTATTCTTTTTCTGAGAATACGGCTTTTAATGGACTGAAATGATAGAACATAATAATGGTGGGTGTAATGAGATGTAGGGAACTAGTTCACACTCCCTACCCCTCAAGAGTCCTCTCTATTCCCTTTTTAATTTAACCTTTTTCTTCGGGAGTTGAAAGAGGAGACAACCTCTGCAACATCTCTCAAGAGTTCTTCATCGGGTGCAATGATGTTTGATATAAATAGTATAAACACTTGAATAAAAGTACTGAATTTACCAACTTGGTTAACCTATAATAGCTAAAGCATGTGTACAGACGCATTAAGCTTTTCAATATAAAAGAGACACAGATTCTCTCATGAGCACTGGAGTTTGGTAGAGCAAGCAAAGTTCTTTAAAGGAATTGCCTTCATACTCGTGTTGTACGAAGTGTCTCGCTGTTTTTAAGTGCAACATGCAGCAATAATAATATAAGACATGGGTGGCCGCTCTTGAGTGATGCTTTCTCGTGCCCCGCAATCGGAATTTCATTATGAACGAGCATTGTACTATCCTATTCCCGGAGCCATTACCATCTCAGAGAGTGGTGAAGCTTTGCCGGTGACAAGTGTGGAGCATCATTTGCAAGCAAGTCACATCAAGCAAATAAGCAGAAGCCCATTACGCTTCTCAATTCTATATGCTCATTTCAAAGATCTTAAAAGGTGGTTGGTTGATGTGAAAGAGCCATTATTGGCAGGAAAGGACCATTAAGTAGACCTTAACGACCCTAACCCCGCAACATGCTCGCTCTCAATGCAGTTTATCAGAAAGTACCATTAGGCAACCCACCCCAAGGTTGCTTTTTAACCTTTCCCCTATTTTACTATGCCTATCTCGATAGCGACGGCATGGCCATTGTAGGCCTTCACGATCCCAAAAGAGAACCAGGAAACACTGGCTTTCTGCAGCACTGCTACTGCTATGCGTAGGGCCTATCAGAAACAAGACATGAACAATCACAGCCGTCGTCAGGCTATCAAAGAGCTATGCTATGCTGAATTGTCAGGCGGCCTTGAGGGGAGGCAGTAGCCTGCAACCTTCGCAATAACAACCTGAATACGTTTGCAGCTTATTAATAATTTTGAACATAAATACGTGGGACAGCTGCTTCCGCCCTTGACCCCAATGATACTAAGAAGCAATGAACGATCTCAGATATTTTGGATTGCAACGTTTTTTATTTTATGTTTTTTGGGTCTATAAGAAGCACCTTTGACGGACTTTCTTGCATAGAGATTCCAATGGCAATGAACGACCTCAGCTATTTTGGATTGCAACGTTTTTTTTTTTGGGGGGGGTCTAGAAGAAGCATTATTGACGGACTTTCTTGCATAGAGATTCCAATGGCTTAATATCTTGCTTTGATAATAAGTTAGTGTAGTTAAAAAGTAGCACTGTCATCCAAACTACAACGAAAGGAGCTGAGCACACAGCTCGGTTAAAGAGAGGCAAAATTGAAACCACAAGTTACAGCTCTTCCATGCTTATATTGCTTCACTACTTTCTCCTCCTCTCTAACTCATTCAATGCTCCGTGTTGTTCTTCTGTTAGAGAAAGCAGCCAAAATAAAAGAAAAAAAAATTCCCTTTTCAAAAGGGTACACTACTATAGATATTTCCCTAACACCTTCATCGTCGTCTCTTGGCTTCAAAGTCCCAGTAAGATGTAGTAAACAAGTGTAATCGGGAGAGCTATTAGCATCCCAAATATAACCCTGCACACAAATGAAACGCCAAAATTGAATATTAACCATGAACTAGTAATGGGTTTTGAATACAGATGTAGTTCATCAGCAGAAATTAGATGGGAAACAGGATTAGTGTCCTAACCCAGTGCTCAGGATGTCAGGATGAACGTTGTATTCCTTGGCAAAGACAAAGGGGACAATCCCTTGGGGAAGAGCGGCCTGAAAACTCAACAACAGATATCTATTATGTAAGAATGTGTCCGAACCTAGATAAGCACATATGATTTGGTATTAGAAACCATTTTTACCTGTACAATGGCAATGCGCAGAAGGACTCCCCTTAGTCCAACAGCAAATGATGCAGCAGCCATGACCGCAGGACCCGTGATGAAACGAACAGCCATGGTAAAGGCAGCAATCGAGTTCCCACAGGCAATCATTTTCGGCTGCAGCGCCATGAACAAGCCTGCAACCCGAATATGTAGAAAAGTTAGACAAAAATCTAACCATAAAACGCCACTTTTACCTATCATATGAAATCCAGAATGATTTTCACTATAAGCATACCAAGACTAAACATTGCCATTCCAAGACCAGCATTAGATAGGATGGCGATGGAACCAGCTATTATAGCGGGCATCTCGACCTTCCACCTGTAAAATCACAGCAATGGTTAACACGCTTGAATTTATGATTCAACAGTTGCTTGAAACCAGTGGACGTTTCAGCTTTACAGACCTGAATGAGACCAAAGACCAGGTGAGACCAATCAGGCTGGAGTAAGTATTGGGATTCCTGATGAGCTTTCTCCAGACCATAATCAGAATGAGTCTGGTCATAACACTAGCAGGCGGCATAGATGTTTGCTTCGAATCACAATGAGCACCAGTTTTTGGGTGGAGCTCAGCCGTGGAGCTCGAGCCAAGCTTCGAAAGCACGGGGCCTTCCCGGTCAACCCCATTAGCCGGAGGCGGTCTGTTTCCGAAGCTAAACTCATCCCGACCAAACTCGTCGTAATCTACACATCAAACATGAGAATCAGATTGATATAACATAAAACATGTGAAAACGACATCAAGAAAGTGCCCCCATGGTGATGACAAACATTGGACCAAAAAAACAGGGAACTCTGCTTCCAATCAGCAGTGAAAAGCAAGAAGAACAAGGCCTGGTCGGAAGGGGAAAGGAAAAGACCTTGAGCAACAGACAAAATCCAACGACTCCCCACCCCACGACACAAATAGGTAGACCCTTAATTCATCAAAAATATTGAGTCCGCCAAATGAGGTTCAAAGGCAGCCAGACTCCCACTCAATCATGCTCAGTAGTCCAAAATGACAACTACATCAGGCCGAAAAAGAAGCACAAAACCAATAATAGATGATTGTTCAAACCTTTTTGGTGACCAACCCCACCAAGCTCATTCCCATACTCTCCACCACCCCTGAAGACATGGATCCCACCTTCGGACACCGGAGAAGCGCTTGAGCTCCAAACAAACATGTGAAGGTCCTTACCACCGTCAACACCACCCCCATTGGCCTTCTTCTTCGCACCCGGCGAAAAAATCCCGGAACTTGGTGGAGCCGGATAAGCCCCGTTCACTCTCACTGGGTTCCCGAACACGCCAACTCCGTTCTCCTCGTCGAAACCCATGTTTCCGAAATTGGATTGCCTCGGGCTGACATTGCTCGCGTTCTTACCATTCACCATAGAGTAGAAATCAGTGTGGTTGAAACTAGAGCCTCTGGGGGTGGGATTTCTTGAGGACTGGAGAGAGTAAATCTCGGCATTTGTCAGGTTGGATGGCCGCGGAGTGAGCGAAAGACCGGAATTAGGCCCGTGGGAACGCCGGGAAAAGATTTCAGAACGAGAGGAGGCTGATTTTCTCACAGTGACGTGGAGTTTCCCATCTTCACCAACTTCAGCTTGAGTTTCGAGTGGCTCTTTCCCATCCAAGGAAATAATATCAGAATCAACTCTGAAAGAAATAATGGATCCAGCAGTGTCTGGAAACTGCTCAACGATCAAGAGCCTGGCTCCCCTATACTCAAACAAGAAAAGCATCAAAGTGTACCAGATGATGCATTGAAGTACCACTATCTGGACCATGAGGGTCCCTGAGGAATCTCCGTACATGCCTTTCAGCAGAGGGATGCCCATGACAAGTGTGTTGGGGAGACTGGAAAGAGAGAAGAGGGTGATTGACCATTCGAGGGAGCCTCTCGAGCTTGTCCGGGACCAGATGGCTAGGACCACCAAGACTATGACCTTTTGAAGAGTGTCAGCGGCTATGAACCTGAAGTTCATGGCGTAAGGGTTATTAGTGGAGATGAAGTGAAAGGAAAGGAGTGGGACTGCAAACAGTGCTACAAAACGGTTGATGCCTGAGCATTGGTCGGGGGTAAAGATTTTCCACCATTTCACAGAGCCGTAGGCTAAGATCATGGCAACGTACAGAGGCACAACGGCTGTGAGAACATGGTAGAGGTCAGAAAGAGTAATCATTTTTCGTTGTTTCTCCGATGGATTGTTTGTGGGTTCCCCGCCCAGAAAATTAGTGTAACAGAAAACTCAGATGGAACTTGCGCAGCAAGTAGAAGAAAGACAAACTCTGACTTCCGGGGACCTTGTTTTAGATTTCTGGCCGTAGAGTCGTCGGGAAAACCAGTCCCACTTAGCAAAGTGAGGTCGCTTTAGAGTTAGTCTATACTAAGTATGGAAGATTCCAAGGGAATACAAGCGGAAGAAGTTTAACCATTTTCTTAAAACCTCAAGAGAAAAGCTAGAAAAGAACTAAAAAGGAGCAGAAAAGAAGGAATCGCCGGGAATGACCACAAGATTGGTTTCCCGGCATGTGTTGGTGGCAAAGAGAGAGAGAAAGAGAGTCGCAAGTGGGAATAGACGGGGACGCTAAGAGCTGTGCTTACGGCATTTTAATGGTAGACAAGGAAATAAAAGCCGAAAGCTTTTGTGAAGACTTTTGTTTGTTGTTAGCCTTTTCAGATTGAGAAAAACAGAGCGAGAAAGAGAGAGAGAGTGAACGGGTATCACAGAGCAAAAGAAAAGTGATTCTTTGAAGTAGAGGGAAAGGACCAAACAGCATCAACGAGAAAAAGAGAGAAAGCAGAGGAAAGCAAGAGAACAGGGAAAACCCAGAGCCAGAGAAAAAGCTTCCACAGATTCTCTTCGCTTTCTGCAAATTTATATCCTATTCTCGTGGCCTGTTAACAAAACATTTTTCCTTTTTCTGCCTGTCGGAATATGAATCTTGCACTTGCAGTGGACCCCCTCCTCCTTCCTATTTTATTTTACTTTGCACAGTGGTCTTCAATTTTAGTACCCTTTTGAGCTGTAAATATGTGAATTAGTTGGAATTACTGTATTCTTTATGATATTAGCTTATCAACCAAAATTAAAGATTTTAGTCAAATGTAAAAAGGGCGTGAGCAGAGACAAGTGCCTCTGCCACTGTGCCATAAGGGGAAGAGGAGGAGCATGAAAAGAACAAATCCTCCACAAAACAAAGAAACAAACAAACAAACAAACAAACAAGAGCAAGAAAACAGATCGAAAGAAAAGCATGAAAACCCTCAAATGCTGGAATGATTGCGGCATCCCAAAGGGAATCCCAGCAATCCGTATCCCACCACACCATGCGCAACAATTAGCATGTGTCACGCTTTGATGTAATCATTGTTTGTCTACGAGGCTTCCTGTTTCTGTTTCTGTTTTCTAGCCTCTGCATGGCCTCCAAACAGTGACCCCTTTTGTAGCCACTCCATGGCTATGGAGTTTAATTGAGAATTGGGATTTGGGTTTCCTCGTTAATGTGTGCTAATCTTCGAGATCATCTACAAAACACAAGGCCTTAAAATCGGGTGCTGGTTCTGAGCAAACCAACCGTGCTCCCGCGTTCCATTCCATTGATAGCCCTTGGAAGAGCAGCCGTCACTGTTGATGAACTTAATATTCGTGTAATGTACTGGTTGAAAACAGATGATAAAGTTCATCCGATTTTTTGATTTTGTACTCCGTAGTTTAATGGAAGTTCTTCTATTGGTAAAAGCCAATGAAGTAGAATTATGTTATGGCATGGACATGAAGAAGTAACAAAACAGTTCCTTATACTTTAACAAAATAGTGTAGTTGAAATAAAGTAAAAAACTAAAATCTTAAATAAAGAGCATAAATAATGTTCTTCAAGTTTCAAATAGATACCAGTTTATCTTTCTTCGCGCGCTCCTTATTCTAGTTCATTAACGTCGCCGGCGACTTTTTCTACGTCACTAGTGAACACGCTCCGATTTGGATCTTCCCTGCCCTGATCTACAGGAATGCATTGAAAGAAGATGCATTTCCATCTCCTGCTTATCCGACCAATAATGGCTTCCGGAAATGCTCCATGTTCTATGAACCATGCCTCCAGAGCCTATTAATTTAGTTTCCAGAAGATGTTTGCTCTGCAACTAGTCCACAGACCTCTGATTTCGAATATGGGCTTTCTATTGCTTGCATTGAAGTTATAACACATTTACACCTCGTTTTCTGTGGTGGAATATGGGCATTGTGTTCATGTATTCACTCTTTCTTAAAAAGCCCTGTATCTTCCTCAAAAACAACTTAAAAGCTAAACCCTAAGGCATTAATAGATAGATTACATAATAAGCAAAGAGATAATGTGTAATATTCCAACACTTTTCTTAGTTTCCAGACTCTGTAACACGTTCAAATATCTTCCAATGAACTTGACTTCCCCCTCCCCCACCCTTGAAACGTTCTAGATTTACTGTTTAAGATGTTTTGGCTTGAGAACAAATTCTTTCGGCAGGTACGCAAGAACCCATTCTTCACGTCGAAGACATATTTCCACAAGCATCAGAATCAGGTTCTACGAAGAATAACTCAAATCAACTTCTAGTCAAACACGAGGCAAGAAACAAGTTAAAGCTAATTGGGTGACCAAAGCCATATAAAAAAGAGTCGGCAAGCAGCCGTCGACTTAACGAGTATTACCTTTACATAAACTAGTATATTTATCCACACTTTTCAGGTAAAAATTGACGAGCAAAGCTGGGGATGCTGCATGATCTTGGTGAGCCTATGCAAACAAGTCAAAGTGCACCAAAGGAGACGCATTTCACCACTAACATGCATCGTTGCGTTCCAGCACCAGGGTGATCAATCATTGGCACATCTCGTTTGGCCTTTCTTCAACCAACATGGTCTCTATCCTCACTATCCCTTAGTCAAATTCTTCTTTTCCTTCTTTTCGGTGAATTGGACATACTTAAAAAGGCTTGATTTGCATACTTTTTGATTGAAGCCACAGATTTGGTAGCTCTGCTGATACAGCATCCGTCTTGAGGAACTGCACATTTCGTAGCTTATCAGTGTCGTCCGAAAGGAATCAATTGCTTTTCAGGCAACTAGTATTGACCACATGCAATTCGTTCTCAACTCCTCTGGACATTTTATTTGACAATGCATGCCGGCTCCAGGTGCTTTGATAAGTGGGTAGCCTTCAACATCAAGCGCCGGAGATGCCCACTTTGTAAAGGAAGCGGTGGCTGTTGGATTGAATAGGCTTTACACCGATCAAGAAGGACTTTGTTCTGTGTTCATAAGTTTAGGTAATGCTTCTCCTTACAAAACCCTTTTGAGAAAAGTCCAACACCATTTAAGAGGGAACTTCTTGTGTACTTTACAATTTTAAACAATTCCTTTTCTTATAAGGGTTTTAAAAAAGAAACGAATACTTGAAAAGCTTTACTGATAAAATCTTTGGGTTATTTTAACACTGTGCTAGACCCGTAACGAGGATCCGACAATTTGTGACATAAAACAGCTGCAAAATTCCCTAGGGAACAGCATAGAAAAGCTTTTTGTTAGAAAAATATTGTGGGGTTGTTTTCAATTGGTAACAGACATGAACATGCTTTTCCCAATAAAGTGATTTCCTCCCTTCACCATCAGAAATCACTGATCATCTTGTCTTTAGCCTCTAATAGAACTTTATCATATCCACAGGAAGAGACGTTTATACTCTGGAAAAAGCTGCAAAAGGTTTTGGCTCCCTGTTGGTATAGCTTTGCTGGAAACTTGCAATTGGCGTGGTCCACGATGAAGAACAGCTTCTTCTCCATTCATCCCTCTCCACCTTTTTTGTCCTAATAAAAAGAAAGAAAAAAAAGATCAAGCTTGGTTACTAGACTTCCAACCTTAAATTTTTTTAAGACAAAAATGAATTTTCAACCTTAATGCACTAGAAATTATTTGTTGCATTATCCTACTAGAAGCTCAGAACAAGATTAGATGTGAATGCAATGTGAGAATATCTAGGATGTCTTTTGAAAGTCTCATGTTAAATCCACTTGGTTTGCAGATAGAACCTGCCAAATCCTGCTGATACTGCAAGTACTGGGCTCCCTTTTAACCAAGCAGTACCTACACATCGGAAATGGCGGTGCATTAATGAAACAGGTACTGGGCCTTTCACAAATAATATTCTTGCAGGCCTAGAACACGCAAAACTAAACAACCATATAGCAGCTACTTTATTATTTTTAACTTGTTTTAAACAATAAGTATGTAAATATGATATCTATAAATTACGTGTCATTTATCAAATGAATAGGATGTGGAGGATTGGCGTGACCCACGTCATGATTGGCGGCGCGTGCCTTTTTGTCCTTTCAAGTTCTCTTTCTTTTACATCGTCTGCTGTTCCCACTCGCAGGCGGCGCCGCTCTTAGCAGGAGTTGGTGTAGGCGGATGAGAGAGAGAGAGATGGGAAACAGCCTACACTCGGGTTTACCCCATGTACTCGCTCGTTCATTGGGCGAGATATGATCACTGTGGTTTAAGCGGCGAGTGTGACCGACTCGACGGAGGAATTCGGAAAACACGCATTTAAGCGGAACAGGAAGTGTCTGTCGACGTTATTAAATCGTGGGGCCTTTAAATGTTGGATACGTTGCTTTATTTACAATCCAGACCGTCAATTCTGTCTGTAAATTCGACGGAGAGGACAAAGGCTTTCGCTTTCCGTGTCCCCCGCGAATCCGACCAAAACTTTGGACGAGCTTGTTGTTTTCCAATTCCCTCGTTTGGGTTCCCACGAAAAAACCAGACTTTGGTCGGTGGTCCCCATTCTAAGACTTAAATGATTTTTCTCCCCTTTTCTTACGCAACTTGAAGTTTTCGTATTCCCGGCTTTGCCCCTGCATCGACGTAATAGGGTCGGGCCATAATTAATATTTACGGCTGGGATAGGTTCGGCATAATCGATGTGGGATCGTGGATGGGATGGAAGGGGGGACGAAGAAGAAACGCAGTGCCGGCTGAATTGAAGGCCAAGTAAAGTGAAGGACGGACATGAAAGTGACGTAGAAGGAATTTCTGGCAGAGGAAGAGCAACTTTGCCGTGAGTTCTTCGCACTGCAAAGATTTTCCGCTGTCCAAAATCTATGGGCTGCATTTGGGGACTACTTCTTCGTCGGATTCGGACCCAGAGGCCCCCCCCTTAAAGGAAAAACAACAGCGACAAGTGTAGCTTCTGATCCCTCTTCTCCTCCGCTTCAAGTTTTATATTTTGCGAATGGTCAAATCAATCAATCAATCAATTAATTTTGAAACAGTGTTCGGCAATTAAAATGTGACTGCTCTTTGCTTGATCTTCCCTTAATTTTTAGAAGATTAAGGTATGACAACCTCATACCCTAAATTGGCATAATATACGAGGCTATCCTGTCTCTAGCGTATTGGGTTGGCAGGTTGTGTTTTGCCAACCCAGCCCAAAAGTTGTAACACATCCGTGTTGAGTTTTCGGCCCGGCTGGCAGAGTACGGCACTAACAGCTCCAGAGACTTGATTTTTGGTCCTAAGAGCAGGAGTGTGCTTGGCAGATCCAGAAAGTCCGGTTAACAGTTCCACGGCAGAACTTTAAGCTATAATCGTGGACTGGTTTTGAGCCTAATTAGCAAATCATCCCCTTCAAAGCTGACTTTTATAACAACAAAAGGATGGGTCTCGGGCTTGTGTTTATAAGTGTTGATGTCCCACATAGAAGCAAGAAAGGAACTTGGGTAGCATATATGTGGGGTGGTATCATCTACTTCTAGCATGTGTTTTTGGTAAGAAAATGATCATTTTTACATGGTATCGAAGCGAGGTTTTCCAAAGTGTGTGTGGATTTCCTCTTAGTCCTATTGGGGTTCTCGCATTCTTGACATGGGGGAGTGTTGAAGTCTACGAACTTTTAATTTGTAACATGAGTAAGAAATTATCGTTTCAAAACACTTAAATACATGTATTCTTGTAATTATATTTGCTTATTTCATTGTTACATACTATTTACTCCCTACGGTTCTTGTTCTAGAGAAGTTGAATTTTGATTTAAAATATATCATGCTATTTTCTTGGAGAAGAACTTGACACAAGAGCTGAAGAATGTAATCATTAGTGGTGCACATGCAACAGATGGGAATTTGGGCCATCACATATGGAAAGAAGAACACATGAACCAGATCATCACCAAACTAGAAAGAAGAGGATTATGGGCCACAACACAACGGGCTACTACCTCAGTGGAGAGAAAGAGAAGCCGTGCTTGGAGAGTAGTCAAGAAAATGTTCAATTTTATTATTTTACAAAGGCCTTTGAAAACATGTGGGAGATTGACGCTCGTGTTTCACAACAAGTGCATATTAGAACGTATTTCGAGCTCGTGTAATTTAAGATTCAATTACGAAATTGAAACTCTTCTTTATTTAGGTTCTTTCGTACAAAAATTGGTCACTTCTGCTATTATTTTAGTTACCTTTTTGTTGTCTTATCCAATATTTTGAAACAGCACGTGATACAGTAACACACGCACAACTAAAATATGATCTAAACATAGTGTACTAAAGAAATTGGTCAACATCAAAACCTTCATGCAGTAGCCGAGGATAGTGGTTGGATTCAGTGTCGGTCGTAAGGCCCATGTGACCTATCTTGGTGTTTTCTGAGTTTGTAATTATGCTTAATAAACAGTGACTTGTGACCTGTCTTAGTGGAGCAAAGGATGGCAGAGTTACAATTGGCTTCTTTTCTGATTTTCTAAATACAAGTAATTGTATGATATCTTTGTATTTGTTAGATAAAAAAAATTGAGAATTTTCTTTTTATTTAAACTTTATTTTATAAATATTTTATTCTACTATGTTACTCTCATTTTGCAGATATTATTATTGTTTTCTAATTATTTAAAAGAAAAAATGGACAAACATGGTATATTTGAAATCTTTTTAAACTTGAAGTTAATGTTAACCTAATTAAAAACTACAGTTTAAAAGATAAGTTCTAAAGTTATGTTACAAAAATTTTATTGAGAAACCACTTGACTAATGATGCATTCTTCTCTGAGGTTCTATTAATAAAAAAATAAATCTTATAAAATTTATTATTTGTAATTAAATATTAAACTGAAATAGTAGTTCACAATCATGATACACTCAAAACAAGAAAAATAAATAATTTGTTGATATCATGAATTATTCAACTTGAGAAAATTAGAGAAGTGCATTATAATTTTGTTTGATTTTGAAAACCAAAAAACATTTTTACCAAACCACACCTTGGTCACAGGCTGATTTTTTACGCTTCCAATTTTAGGATAAAGGACAAGTAGGGTTAGATACGTTGGATGGACTGTAGAACCCAACTCGACAGAATTGACAATTCAACTTTGAATGTTTCCTAAGTCTTTTGTACTTTACTCCTATTGTGAGTTTCTTTCCCACTTGACTTTGACTATGTTCTCCTTTCATAAAGCCGTAATCGAATGAGAATTGATTAGAATAGTTATTCAATAAACTATCAAGTCCATGAGATATATCTTGTCACGGTCCAAATAGATTGATTCTTAACTAATCAATAGGTTTAAACATTTTGATATGATGATTGAGAATTGTGATAATTTAGTATTGAAGTTAGGTACCATTTCAAGTTTGAACCTAAGTATGAGTAAATCTTAATGTGTCTTACAAAAAAGTAGTTAAATTTATTATCTTTTAAACAACATTTTTAATAAATTTTTTAATAATATGAAACTTACTAGCCACATTTTAATACATCATTTCACCATTATGATCAAATTATTGGACCATTATGACGTTATACTGGATGAACAATATTCGAGATCAAACTAATGAAAATTCATAGGGATGCTAAGGGAATCTTACTTCCTATTTAACCTAAAAGTTAATTTATAAAATGGTAAAATTTATCGCCTACATCTTAGTACTCACTTTGTTAAAACCCCACCACTATGATGTTATTGAGTTGACCGAATGTCTTCTGCTTTGGTTGTTAAAGGTTGTTAGCATTTTTCTTAAATATGAAAATCTCTTAAATCCAGACCGGCCTTGACCGGGGTCGACGACGAAATTTCTCGGAACTGGTAGGGAAAGACGACAGGTTCAGCTTGGATATTGTTTAGTCTCTTTTCACGCTTCTCCCACTGCCCAGTTTCCATCCTCACGACGACCAGAATAAGAAAATCTTACCTCTGTTGATCAACGCGTGAAGTAGTTGATGCAACCATGCAAGGCATGTTTTGTGGGTCAATGAGTCAAATAGGCAGCTACCAGCTACCGATCTTCTATGTTTAGCTCCTTCGACTGCTGCGGCATGGACCCTCTCCTATCTTTTCTACAGGCCCAGAAAGAGACCTGATTGGTTCCGCTGCACATGGATGAAGTTCTGTTGATGTGACGCCTGCCAACCCCAGCAACAAAAACGAGTTTCTCCCTCTCCGTTGTATTTATACACGTTTTGCTCGTAGTGCGAAGGTGTGAAGGGACGGAAATGGCGAGGCAAGAGTGGGAGCCGTTTGGGGACTTAGCCGGGAAAGTGGTGATGGTCACGGGTGCGTCCTCGGGGCTCGGCCTCGATTTCTGTCTTGCCCTCGCCCGGGCAGGTTGCAGAATCGTGGCCGCTGCTCGCCGGGTCGAGCGCCTTGTCTCCCTCTGCCAGCAGATCAATAATCTCGCTCTGCCTTCTTCTTCTTCCTCCTCTTCCTCCTCTTCCTCTGTGCCTGAGTCCACGGGCCCCCGGGCTGTGGCTGTGGAGCTGGACGTGTGCGCCGATGCTCCCACCATCCAGAAGTCAGTAAACCAGGCTTGGGATGCGTTTGGGCACATCGACGCTTTGGTAAACAACGCTGGAATTAGAGGTAACAAACTCCTTTTTGCCCATAGTTTGCTTTGTGTTCGATTGGTGAGAAAAAGAACTAGAAAAACGAAGGAACCATCACGATTTTATTTATGTTATCTTGATTTCCCAGCAATTTGAGCGAACCCCGGTTTCACGCTTGTGATTTATCTCTGCGATTAGTCGAATTTCCAAATATGAATGAAGGAGCTCGTTGATGGCTCTTTTATGTTCCTTTTTAGCTAGGGCTCTGGCTTCTTTGTCACGGGAGACCAATTGGGGTCTTGTCCTCTTGTTTTTGTTCCTTACTTCTAGGAGGTTATTCGTTGATAGATGTTTCAACACTCACTTGGTATGAAACTCCAGGAACCGTGAAATCTCCATTGGAATTGTCTGAGAAGGAATGGGAGAATGTTGTCAGAACAAACTTAACGGGGACCTGGATGGTATCAAAGTACGTCTGCATTCGGATGCGCGACGCTGGGAGGGGAGGATCAGTCATCAACATATCTTCTATTGGTGGCATTGACCGTGGGCAACTGCCTGGAGGTGCCGCCTATGCTTGTTCAAAATCAGGCATGAACGCCTTGACAAAGGTAAGGCCATTTGACTCTAATTCTTTGAAACGAAATAGTTGAAAAGTCAATATTTTCTGTGAACCTGAATCTGTATAGTTATTTCTGTGTCTTGAGTAAAATCACCATATCCAGTACCAACCTGAGATATGAAGCCCTTGAGTGTACAGACACCTATGAAAGCTTAAGATGCCCTTGAGGTCAAAGCTTTTGATCTCATACTGATCCCCTTTTCAATGCTTGCTTCAACATATATAATTACCTCCAAGTTCCAATTGCATTTTGATATCAAGTTGTTGGGATCTGGCATGAAAACTATGTTTGATGACTTTTCTACTTAAAGATGTGCAGTTCCTTTTCTTTTGTGCTTGACAAGTAACTGCTCTGCCTCTGGCCGGATTGGCTATTGTGCTCTACTTCATGGGGCATGGTTTGTGGCTGCTATATATCTCTTGGGTCATTTGTTAAACAGGCTGCTATGCTATCTCTTGCGTTACTAGGCAGCTATTTCTGCAAATATATGAGGATTCAAATGTTTGTTTTGGGTAAAATCCTAGACTCCTTAGGACAAAACACCATTGTTCTTCAAGTCTCTGGCCATAGAAATGTGGTGCCCCTTTCTGTTTCCATATTGCAATGCTATATAATCTCCTTTTACAGTGTTAGGGACTTACTATTACATTTTTCTACATTCATGATTTCCATGATGGAGTAAGGTTTCTGTCAAGGTTATCCATTAATTATTTTGTGTTGTTGATATAACAGGTCATGGCCCTGGAATTGGGAGAGTACAAAATTAGAGTGAATTCAATAGCCCCCGGGCTTTTCAAATCTGAGATCACTCAGGGTCTTGTTCAGAAAGATTGGCTGCAGAACGTGGCCAAGAAAACTCTCCCTTTAAGAGCCTACGGCACTGCAGATCCTGCATTAACATCACTTGTTCAATATTTGATACATGACTCTTCTGAATATGTCTCAGGCAACATCTTCATTGTTGATGCTGGTGCCACGTTGCCTGGTGTCCCCATTTTCTCTTCCCTTTGAAATTCATGATATCGAATGACAGAAAACTGTGCGTTAAAGCAGGCCAAAATTTGCCCTTTTGAACTCCTTGCAGAATACTTTTTTCAAGTATACAAACTCAATCTAGTAGATCATGAGCTTTTACCTTGAATTGTATGTAGGAGACTTGGATAAAAAATAAGGCTATTTTTACCATTTACGTGAGTTATTATCTGTTTCTACAAATTATGGTAATATCCTTATAACTTCTTTTATCTGATCAATTTTAGATATCATTGTTTCCGGATTGTTGAAATTTTCTAACTCCAGCATTTATTATTTGCAACATGTTAAAAACCATTTAAACGTTGAAGTGCTAAATGTGAAATTTATAAAATATTATATATGAATACGGAAAAACCAACGTAGTTCTTCAATCTGAAAGTGAAGACTGAGATTTAGAGGAATCTTTGTGGTAAAGTTTTACAAAAATTAGTTGTATGGTTGTATGAATTTGTTTACATAGAGGAAAAGAAAAGAAGTCTGATGTTTAAGTTTGGTATTAATTAGCAATCCTTCGTCATCAATCAATCTCCTGTTGCACCCTTGGATTGGTCTTGGAAGTCGTAGGGTCGGATGCACTTGAGACCGAAGAGTCGGATCGTCAAACACCTTGAAGGCAGCATAAGATGCCTTGGTAACTTCATCAGCCACCTTGGAATTTTTGAGGCTATCTTGGGAGGGGAATGAGTGGCTAATACCAATTTGATTTGCTAACAATAACCACACCAATATGAAAACCTTTGAATATTATCTATTAGAGTGCAAAAGCCTATCTCAAAATCTTAAGCAATAAGTAAAGAAATATCATTATTTGTAAGCTCAAGAACTCATTCTCGCGCTTCTAATACTAGACAACATCTACTTTAATGTTCCTCATTGTGTATATGTTAACTCAAGTATTACACGTGCAAAAGTCTAACTTTTGAGACTTGGAAAAATACAAGGTGAGGTTCATTTCTAGCTTTGATATTATATTAGAGTGAGAATGTTTATCTTAAAATTTTAAGATAATAAATAAAAAAAACTTATCATTTATAAGCTTAAAGATTCATCCTCATTATTATGTAAGTCTTGATAATGTGAAAAGTATTTAAAAACTCTTGCAATATCTTATGTTAGGTGTTAGATTCTCATGTGCCAAGCAAAAGGAAAATGTTTATGGTATAATCATAATGTCCAAAGTCATGATATTCTATAAGTCTAAATATTTGACATATTAGCTATAGATATAATGTGTAGTTTCATCATGGAAAACAACTAGAAGAGATAACGACTTTGTTACAATGTTGTCTAAAAGTGTAGAAATCAAGGATCTAGAGCTCGAGAGACTAAAACAACCTAAATGAGACATATCTTAAATGAAAAATCTAGATAAATATTAAATGGTAAGCTAATAAGATTACGTTTTTCTTTGCTAGATATTGATATTTGCGTTGATAAACCTATTATATAATAAGTATTTTTTCTTTAGTACTAAATATTACCCTTTTGTACTGATAAAATGTCGTCTCACGGGAATAGGAAGCGTTTGCTTTTGTACCTCACTTTTACCTCTAAACTACCACATCTTCTCAATGCCCTTAACATTGGACATGTCCGGTAATAGTACAATATCCACTTCTTGTTCGTCAAGTTTCTGGGCCCAAAAGTCCTGAAAATAGTGTCAATTAGTAGTGACGGTAGAAAAATCCTTCAATGATTTGTATATTTTATGAAATATTTGGTGTTCAAAATTTCTTTAAGAGATATTTTTGAAAATATTCTTAAAGCCCAATATAAAAAGTTCATACAAACCATTTATAATTTCTTATGACTCCAACTTGTACCAAATGAAGACTCGTTAATGATGTCGTTATCCCACATCAATTAGTTGGGCATAAATCTCATACTTTATATCATGTTGAGTCTCTTTGCCCATTTTTAATTGATTTTGGATTGAAATCTTACATGATAAGGCAAAGTAGTTCTTCTATCCTTTGTCCTCCCCCATACTGGCCTTAGAATTGGATTTTTATCAATATAGAAAGTGTTAAAAATATGATTATCTTACATTGATTTGTTAAGCTTGGATTTTGAGTGTTTACTTTAGGTTTTATATTGTTGTTGGATTTTTTTTTTATATAATATGTTTTTTTTTATTAATCTTAAATAAGGTCTAGAGTTTCAAATAGTTAAAATTTGGTTGTATTAAGGGTCCAAAACCTAATTGTATTAGTTAAGACTTAGATTTTTGATTTAGGAAATAAGGACAAAGAAGAAGAAGAGAACTTTTTTGTTATTGAAACTTGGATATCAATCTTCATGAAGAAAAAATTTAAGATTTCAATCTTATAATTTTTTTTATTAATTTTCTATCATGGTAAGAAATTATGTTTAGAATTGACTATTATTATTATTATTATTATTATTATTATTATTATTATTATTATTATTATTATTATTATTATTATTATTATTATTATTATTATTTACTTGAGTTTTTACTTTAGTTTTAGGAACATACCCCTGATCCTTAAGGAAGAGGTTATCCATCTATTTTCAATTGATTTCGTTGGAATTTCATGGTATTCCAATTATCTTTTTCTCCAAAATAAGGATAAGCAGCTCATGCTCATGGCGTTTGCCAGTTATTTCAATCTTTCAACTTTCCATCTAAATATGTTAATCGAATAGGTATATAATTAAAAACATTCATGGAATCGCCTGGCAACTGCGTCACGACTCTGTCTCTGCTTCGTTGTTTTGCCAGGTTCAGAATTATCTAAACGTATTTCCATTTTTGAAACGCTTTGAAGTAGTTTTGAAATACTCTGCCCTCTTGTGACGGTGTTAGAGAACCGCTTGTTGATTGTCCGAAAAACTCATAACTTGTTTGATGAAATGCCTTTTGTGTGTTCGTTAAGGCTTCTTTATGAAACCTGCGAGATTCAAGAGTAGTGTTGGTCTTTGGAAGTACGATCTAGGGTGTCCGATTCACAGGTAATTCAATCGGATGAAATAGTTTTCGTAAACTCTACTTCTGTTTACAGCTCTTGACTTTTTAGGATCAAATTATCAATTGTCAGAGACTTGTGCTTGTATCCACTATGCTGCAGAACGAAACTAAATAAATGATAACTGAAAAAGTAAAATAAAAATGCAAGTTCTACAGGTCAATGTCTTTATACGAACAGTTTGTAATTTCAAGAATTTCCCTTGTGACCCATAAGCATTTATGTCCCTTTCTTTTGCTGGAGTCAGGGAGCTTGAATCAGGCGGGAATTGAATAGTTTGTTCAAGCGACAAGTCATGTGGGCTGTTGATGGAATGCGTGCAGCGGGGGTTTTGAATAAATTTCAGTTGAGTACTGTGATTTTGCTGCAAAAACTCGTTCCAAGAATGCTCTCAAGCATCGGAATTGATACGGTGGGGAGGTTTTCTTCTAGTGGTTGCGTGGCCGCAGCTAGTACAAGGTTGGATGTCACTAAATGTTCTTGTTTATTTTATTGATGTCAATACTTTGTTTGATAATTAAAGTTGATTGAATAACAAATATATTGTTTTCAGTCACAAGGACATAAGAGAACCATATTTATGGAGTGAGCGAACAAGGAATTTGTCTCAGGGAGATACTGTTAATGGGGGGCTTCCGAGAGGGGGTTGGAATCATCAAGTCCTTGGTAATGCTCATGATGCTTGGTGTTTGGCAAATCGTCACTATGGTTCCCATTGCAATGATAAGTTCACAGGAGGGTACAGCAAGGTGCATCAGACCCTCTATAAACTTTGCTTGTTAACTCTGCATCTTTATCTGGAAATTACATTCTAAGAGACGAGGTGGTTGAGTCATCGGTTCTGTAGTTGTTCCCACAATGAATAGGATATACTTTAGAGAATTTATCCTGAGTGTGTACTTCTCTTATTACCAACTCTGGTTCTGGTTTGACGTTATCAAGAATCATTTTCTTATAACTATTTTGATATACCCTTTGATGTATTTACAAATTCCATTCAGATAGTTTTTCTGCGCTTTACAGAAGTTGTATTTTCTAAAACTATTTATGGTGTTGCAGTTTCTTGGTAGTATTCCTGGATATGTGAAGATAGTGGAAGTTGGTCCAAGGGATGGATTGCAAAATGAGAAGCAAATTGTGCCCACTTCTGTAAAGGTTGAGTTGATAAAAATGCTAGTCTCTTCAGGATTGCCTGTTGTTGAGGCCACGAGTTTTGTTTCCCCAAAATGGGTACCACAGGTATGTATTCGTATCTGGAAAATGATTGTCTTATAGATCTTCTAGTTTGAAGAAGATATATAAGTTATCTTTTCTTCTCTTTTCTAAACCTTGTGCTGTCACCTTTGAAATAGAAGTCTGTACGTGCTACTTTCATTTAGCATCTTCAACTTACAGTCTTCGTTGAATGTATGGTTTGGGTTCCATTCTTTATATGTGTAGGTTGGTTGTATGGATTTTGGAGTTGAGCTGCTTTTCTATGGTTGAAAGAGGGGATTCTCCCATGTAAACTAAATACTTCCTTTTGGAACTATTTTGTGTTTGACTTAGCTAGCAGATGCCAAGGATGTAATGGAAGCAATTCGCAATGTTGAAAGTGCTAGATTTCCTGTCTTAACTCCTAATCTTAAAGTAAGTGTTCTTTAGTAGTAAATATAGAGTTATAGTTTTATCGAGAATCTGAATGGAGGGAATTTCTCATTGTTGTACTGCTTTCCTCTAGGGTTTTGAGGCAGCTGTTGCTGCTGGAGCCAAGGAAGTAGCCATCTTTGCCTCAGCATCTGAGTCTTTTTCGAAATCAAATATTAACTGTACGATTGAAGAAAGCCTCACTCGTTACCGTGATGTTGCTCTTGCTGCTAGCAAACTCTCAATTCCTGTTCGTGGGTAAGATCTCCAGCTCTTGTTGCTATCCTACGTATCTGTCTGATAATATTTATATTGTGTCATAAGGACATTGGATTCCCTAGATCTTCTAGGGTTCAAGTATTAGGTCATGTAAAGAATAAAAACTTGAAATAAGCAGTTGCTAAAATCCATCAAGTGTCTCAATATTCCTATCCTTGACTTGCTTGAAGAAGACATTCTGATCATCAAGTAGAGGCCCTTTCAACTAATGTACATGTTGAAGTATTAAAACAGCTTATATTTACATTAAATTATTTCAAGTTATTGGAAAGTTGTGGATGCTGTGATTTGTTTTGGTTGACCAGAAAGTCAGTTTTAGTCTGAAGATTTTGAATTCTTGAATGTGGTTCATTTTATTAATCATATTGAACTACTTCTATTATTTATTTTTATATTTTTCTAGGCTGAATGCTATCCTTTAGATCCAACGAGCTCCTGGACAGTGGAAGAGCTGAATACTATCCTTTCCATCCAAGAAACTCCTAGACACCGTTTTTTCCTTCTAATGCACATTCTTCCTTTGCTTCTTATTTATGTTAGTATCTCTAAGGCAGCTTTAATGGAAATGGTTTCCTTTCACTCAACTAAGGAATGGATCAACATTTTATTACGTTGGACTTGAGGAATATTACAAATACAAGCTGGCTTAGAGGTCCCTACAAGGTTTTTGCATTTGAAGATTTTATGGCTTCCTCAATTGCATAGGTTGTTATACGTGGAAGTGGCCAAGGGACTGGAGGAGGGGATAGATAGTCCAGAGGCTTGCTGTAGGTTCTGAAAAATTAACTCATTGGCAGGGATTTTGGTTGATGTTTTCATCCTTAGCCCAGATTCATGAGTAGGTGAAGGATCACTGGGCCATACATTGTGGAAAAGACTCCAGGCAACATTGCCTTCTATCTTAGTTTGACATGCCAAATAGACGGGACCAGCTAAAACATCATTCTTTTAGGATATTTTTTATAATCCTAATATCCTCTTATCCAGTTCACCTACCCAAGGAAGATAACACATTTGTGTCTAAGATCCCAATAAATCCTGGTTATCTCATGACGGCACCTAACAGATCTGAATAGTTTTCATGGTTTATAATTTGCATGCCTTGAACCTAACACAAAAATAAATTCAGCATAGCAGTGACCTGAGGATTTCTGGGTTGACTTTAGACATTAGCATAATCTTCCATCTGACTTTATCTTTACTATTTTCGAAATGCCAATATGTTAGATACAGCTTTATATATATATCTGTTTCAGAACCATTATATTGGTGACTTTTAAGGTTTTGGGACTAACTAAAGCTTTTATTGTCTGGAAACTGATATTTAATTTTGAAATCTCCTTTATGGCAAAACTAAAGCTTTCTCCTTTCTTACGGTTCCTTTTTTCTTTTTTCAAATACAAATATCGGTAAGCAAAAAGCTGATCTTTGTGTCAATAATTTGACCGATGTAATACTTTCTTATCTTGGTAGATATGTATCATGTGTTGTGGGATGTCCAGTGGAGGGATTGGTACCCCCAACAAAAGTAGCATACGTGGCTAGAGAGCTCTATGATATGGGTTGCTATGAAATTTCCCTGGGTGATACAATTGGTGTTGGTACTCCTGGTAACCTCTAAAACTGCCTTCTATTTTATCATTTTCAATGTTTGTTTTAGTGTTGCCATATTGGGTTCTGGCTTGCATTTCAAATACTTGTTTTTATTTTATTAAATGGATTGAGATATGAGTGTTAGGTTCTAATAAATGAACCTGACCTCAAGATCTTAGATTATGACAATTTTGTTGAATTAGGTCTGAAAAATAAAGGGAAAAAAAATAGAGCATGGGGGATTACGTGGCAGGTGGGAAGTTGCTGAAGTAGATCTGAAAATCATTGTGTGGAAGGAGCTCTAGGAAGATTAAGACCAAGATCTTTTAGAATATATTCATTGACTTAAACTGTATACCATTTTTGCACCTATCTTATTTGACAGGATAGTTAGGAGACCAAAAAACAAAAAGCTCTGTGATTCTTATGATGAAGGGAGCGAGGACAGGAGGTAGAGGTAAGAATCAAAATGTTAAGTGCTTGAGAAACGATTCTGTAGGAGACGTACTGTGAAAAAATAGCTCAAAGGTCCAGTATAGTGATGGCTGCTTTGAATTTGACAAGGTCAAGAATGCCTGGTCTAAGGTCCAGTGCAGTTGGTAGCCACTCCCTCTACGGGCAACTGTACGTGAGACTTCTGCATCATAGGGCTCTGTCGTGAGCTTCTGTCAGTGTCCCTTGTCATATGACCACCATATGTCTAAGCAAGTATGTTCAAATCCTTTGATTCTTTGGTGGTGGAAAAAAATGTAGCCTGAGTTGCTGGTTTTACAGGGTGATCATGGATTGAAGTATAAAACCTTTTTCCACTTCCCATGCTTGGAGGAATTGATTGGAGATTGTACTTGAAGGCCATCAGGGAAGAGGAAAGTCATTGAGTTCAATGTTCTCTAATGAAAATGTTGATGAGGAAAGGCTTATGGGAAGTTGAGAGTAAATATTCCTAAATAGAGTAACATGTCAAGTAAGCTAAAAAACATATTAGATTCATTGAAGGTGATCTTCCTTGTTAGATTTCTTTATTTGTCATCCAGCTTAGCTTGTATGTATTGGAGTTCTAAAAAGAAATAGAAAAACAAGCAAGTAATTGAGGCGTAACAAAGAAAAGAGTGAGCACAGAACTTTGTGGTGGTTCAACTTTAGAGGTCCACATCCACTGGCAGTTGTCCTATGAGCTACATTTGGACCCTATAGGCTTGGTGTTAGAGTAACAATGCCTTTCTGTGGGTTTAATGAACGCAAAAATGACAATGAAATGATCAAATGTTTATAATCAAATCTATATTTCGTTTTACATGATTAATTTTTATATTATTTAATATGTTAATAATTCAATTTAGTTATCCAGAGAAATCATATGGATTCTAACATATTCCTCAAACTTGTGGTGCACGCCTGAGTTTGGAAAGATAACAGTGGCAATTTTGTTTTCCGTTTCTGGAGAAAACTTTTGTTTTTCAATTAAGTCCACTTATATCAATTAGAGTCAGTGAGTTGTCTATCTTCTCTTTTCTCTATTTTTATATTTTGGATTGAGCTGCTTGCTATGAATTGACTTAATGAGTTTCTCCACTTTTTAACTTTTCCAATTAAGCTGGGACTATTGGTCATGGCAGTGAAGGTTATAAAGTAGTGGCAGTCGTGTGAATGAAAATGATAGTTTCAGAGTTGATTGACGTTGGTTGTTAGGTTAGTGGCTGGTGACAGTTCCTGATGGTATGGATGGAGGTGGTTGATGTATTGGCTGGATATGCCCATCAGCAGTTGGATATGATAGTTATAAGGCTGCTAGTGATAGTGGTGAACAGTGGCAAGGGTCATGGCAGAGCTGAAGGAGCGTAGGATCCTGTGGTGAATCGGAATGCTGATGGTTATTGGGGATGATGACTGGAAGAAACTGGTAAGTGCTAACTGTGGTGACAAACGCTGCCAGTGGCAATTGGTCGCGGTTGAACTGGCTAGTTGATTGGGCTGATTGGTGATAAGATGGGCTGTTAACTGGGATTACAACTTGGTCTTGATGGGCTGTTAACTTTGAACATTATGAGGCAATAAAGGGCCAACTAATGAGCTGGAAATAATTTTCCGACTGAGTTGAAAGCAATGGGGCTGACTATTGTGCATTGATTGAATCAGGTAACCTAAGTTCAATCAATGTGCATGTGGCAGGTAAAAAGAACTTGGTGATGTGTATACATGCTTAACTGCATAAGCGAGAGATATTGGAGATATATGGTGACATGTGAGAGGTCACCACAATTGAAGTTTCAAATCAGAACATTCTTTATGTCACTGATCTGACTTTGAGATTAGCTGTTTAGTACCAGTTATAGTGAAGGTTGGGCAAGGAATGAGTGAAGTTGCGTGGAGGGTTATCATGGTGATGGTAACAGAAGAAAAGTGACTGATGCTTTGTTCAGATGTACAAATGAAATAGGAAAATAGGAAAATATTGGAAGCAAAAGAGAGAGTGAATATAGATATTTTGGGCTGTTCAACTCTAGAGGCTTACCTCTACCAAGACTGCCCTATTGCTATGTCAGGACTGATTGACATGGCTTGGTATTATAATAATGTCTATTCTAGGCCATCTGAACATTAAATATTGGGAAAATGAATGAAGTGATGATCATGGAAATATGATGTTATGAGATGATGAAATTCTGATTTTTTCTCTACCTTTCCACGAATGCAGTCTACCATTAAGTTTCAAGGCTATTTGGTGTCAGAAGGATTTGATCCTTGGTTTCTAGACTTCAACAGCTCAGCTAAATGTGACGTTTATGGAAAAATAGGCTCCTGCCGGAAAAGTGTTTTTAAAGTTTTGGAATTCGAAAAGAGATGTCCTGGAGATATTGATAGCCACTAGAGGGGTGTGAATTGCACCGGTGGCCTGAAGAGTATATACCTTGTATGGATGTGATCTCTGAAAGCTGCTGACAAGAACTAGCTTTGTGATTATCTTCTTTTTCTTTTTTAATTTCTTCAAAAGACAATTGGGATTACAAATCATACTGATTTACTCTTATCAACTTAGAAACCTACTGAAAATATAGATTCAGGTTGGAAGACTTTGTCAGAAAAGAAAGGGTTATTCTTCTAGAAAAATGAGTAATATGGCTTCTTATTTCTCGAAGGAACTTGTTATTTAGGTGTTTTCTTTTCTGCAAATCATGATGAACTATTCCCTATTTGCTACATTAGGATCTGGGAGGTGAGACTTTAAGTTCTCTGCATGGATTAGCCATATTCTTGGCATAATCGTGTTACCTGTGTTGAGCCCTTATGAAGGTTATCCGTGTTAACTCAATTCATGCAAACCCGTGTTATCTTGATATTTAATTTAATCTGTCTAGTTGAAGTATACACTATAGATCATTTTTGAGTTGCAATTGATTTGCAACTATTGAAAACTATATGAAATTATTATTTACTAGACACGAATCTTTGTGATGTTAAGTATTTTTATATGGCCAGGTACTGTCATTCCAATGCTTGAAGCTGTTTTGGGTGTTGTCCCTGTTGATAATCTTGGTGTCCACTTTCATGACACTTACGGTCAAGCCCTGTCGAATATATTAGCATCTCTCCAGGTAATGTTTTCATCATAATTCTTCAGCACAACAAAATCATTCGTGATGCCAATCATACTCTGGAGTTAGGACGGACTTGAAATGATTTGATTAAGCTTATTCTTTGTGAAAGCCAGTTGTTTCTCTTGGTTGAAGCTATTCTCCAAAGTTTTGAAAGTCAATCCTATTATTATTCGTCTCGCTTGCAGATGGGGATTAGCACAGTGGATTCATCGGTTTCTGGTCTTGGGGGTTGCCCATATGCCATGGGTGCTTCTGGAAATGTCGCAACTGAGGATGTTGTTTATATGCTAAATGGTCTCGGCGTGAAGACAAATGTGGATCTTGGGAAGCTCATGTTGGCTGGGGATTTTATCTCCAAGTATCTTGGACGCCCATCCGGTTCAAAGACTGCGGTTGCCTTGAGTAAATCCACAGCTCATTCCTCCAAGCTATGAGGCACTTGCTGTATGCATCCTACTAAGGGGGATATTAATAAGCTAATTGCATTTGATTCCTTGGTTTAAAGGGGTAATAAATGTACTACATGCAGGTAAATATATGGGCCATTACATTGAACTTTTTATTTTTCCTTGCGTCCTCTTTAACTTCCATAGTTGCCTTCAACTAGCACTTTCAGTTCATTTAAAGGTATTTTTAATTTTTAATTTTAATATTACAAGACATGCATCCATCTCATGCATGTAATGTAGAATTCCAAACTTTATAGTTAGAGTCCCTATTTGAATTAACTGGTAAAGTGCATGAAATGTAGAATTCCAAACTTTATAGTTAGAGTCCCTATTTGAATTAACTGGTAAAGTGTCAATTTGCTCAAAGTATTGTCTAAACATTTCAAATAAAAAATAAGGACATGTTTAATGGAAATGGAGGTTTTCTTTTTAACCATTGTATATTATCACCCCCATCTTCAAAACTTGTCTATATGAGTCAAGCAACCTATCTAATTCCTTGGTGGTATGGGTTTTCCTCTTGCTGAGGCTCTTTGATGACAATATATTAGTTCACAAAAGGTTTTAATTAGAGCATTATTAAGACATTTCCTTTTTATCCGGGAAAAATTACATGATTGACTTTTGCGGTATGAACTCATATCAAACAAATGCCTTGGTTTGAAGATGATTATATAAATGCTTGATATGGTCTATACCAAATTGTTTTCTTAGATAAGATAAATGCTTGATATGGTCTATAACAAATTGATTTCTTAGTACAAATTTAAGCAATCTTTCCAACATGAATTAATATGAGAATAAAAGTTATTATCCAATGAACAATGCAGAGTTGCAATAGAACTTGAGAGGCTTTCAGAGTGGCCATTACTAATATTTAATATTGAGGAATTTTTTATTTGTAAAACTAGTGGTTTATCATGTAGAATATTAAATTAAAAGATCAACTGATATATATAATTTTTTTTTTACTTCTAATTTTTCATACAATATTGGCATTAAAAGCAATTTATTTTTACCTAAGAGAAAAAGATATTAAAAGGCATTATTTGACGTTAGAAGCATAATGATATACTTTTAGTCTTATAAGTAATAAGATTTTTTCATTTATTGTCTTAAAATTTTAAGATGAATCTTCATACTTTAACATAATATTAAGGTTAGGAATGTGTTCCCACTTTGTAATCCCTCAAGTTCTAGAGTTGGGCTTTTGTCCATATAGAGTGGTTGTGTTAGATGTATGTGATGGAGAGAACTAAAGATGGGTGTTGTTCCATATTAAAAGCATAAGGATGAGTCCTTAACCTTACAAATGATAAGATTTTCTCATCTTAAAGTTTCATGACAGGTCTCACGCTCTAATATAATAATCAGAGGGCGTCCTTCCTAACTCTTGAGCCCTTCTCTTGCTTTTCCCATTGGACATGATAGACAGAGAGAACCAGACTGTGATTTCAATGCTCGTACTCAATAGTTGAGAAATGTTGCAGTCCCCAACGCTACCTCTCGCACCACTGTAATTTCTCATGGGTTCTGGCTCTGAACTGCTGGGTTTCTTCTCCCTTCACACAGCGTACATGTTATTAGAAGGTTTGACCACACTGCCCACATCAGCAGCCTCTAGGACAAAGTCACAGCAGCTGCTCTCAACCACCAGCCTCTGAATTTAAAGCAATCGACACTCAGCAGCAAACATGTACCGAGACTTCTGGCAAACTATCACGCGGAGAAGACCCATCGCCTCTGCAACATGGAAATGACACCGGCCTACCTACTGGAACAGCCACCGGCCTTGTGTATCATAGATTAGATTTCATAGGCTCAATCTCTATGTATTGTAGCTGAACACAAGTTTAAAACGGTGATAATAATGTACACAAAAAGACCAAAATTTTTTACGTTGTGGTTTTCTTCTTCTTCTTCTTCTTCTTCTTCTCCGTCCAACTCTCTCTTTTTTTTTTCTGACAACTTTTGTTCTCTCAATTTCTGAATTTCTTTACTTGTAATTGGTGGACAAACAAGTAAATGATAGAGTTCCAAGTCCACCTTGAGGTTGCTTAAACTTATAAAACATATAAAAGGTTCCATTTTGATTAGTGTGAGACTTCTTTAATTGAATATCCTTCACAGTTCAAGCTTCAGTTTTTACTAACAAAATGATTAACTCACTTTTGAGATTGGGTTGAATCACACCTACAAATTGGCCTTGATATCATGATAGGTGTAAGTCCACTTCTCTTCTGCAAAAGTTCTTATGACGAATGAAGTTGCCCAAACATATAAAACGCACAGCAAACTTCTGCTTAATTGGCGTGAGATTTCTTTAGTCCAATAGTGAATCATGTAAGCAACTTGTATACAGTTAGAACAAGAACATATAAGCTTCATTGTAACAGATTATTATTGAGGATTGAAGAGATGATAAAATCGCTGATTTCCATTCAATTAGCTACAATTTCCTTGAATCCAAACACCAATTTTTCGAGCTAAATAATCATTTAAATATGCCTAAATATTGACATGTGAATTTCATTTTTGTTGATCCTCTCCCGTGTCAAGAAAAAGAAAGAAAGAAGAAGAATATTGTGTTCGAGTGATTGGCTAGTTTTGGGAGAGGTCATTGATCCCTGTCCATCGTCTTCAAAAGATCTTGAGCATAAAAAATCTCCCTTAAATGTACCGACGGACTGGTCGGTCCTAGATTCTTGAGGTAGTTGAGGGAAAAAAAAGGTCGTTTTCAAAATCGTCACCCACATTAAATGATGAGATTCACTTTATGGGTTTTCAGAATTGTCGAGTTTTTGTAAGCTTTGAAGGATGCCGTTGTCTGCCTGCGAATAGTTTCTAAGCAGTAGAGCAGGTGGTAGTTTCTGGATCATATTTATGGAGATCAGGCCTGAGTGCTGCCCCAGTGTTGAAAATGACTTTACGAGTTCCTGCTAGAAATGTTTTTCTTAATCATAAGTCAGATTCATGAGTTGAACGTTTTTCTTCTATACAGGGATTCTACAGGCAATATTAGGTATATGAGACTTCAACACTCCATTTTTAGTACAAGCTCCTCACCTTAAGTGTGAGGAAACACTTCTTATAAGGATTTTTATCTACAAGCAAAAAGGTGTTGCATTTGATCGTGAGTTTTAGTACCATATTGGGAAGATTAATTCTATTCAAAAGTTGATTTCAAAGTAGATTTCTTCCTTATTTAAAGAGTTCTTAAGTAAGATTTAAACAATAAGAAACTTAAATCACAAATTTTTTTTTTATTATGCTCCTCTCATCATGAGCTTGCGAAAAAACATAAGTAATGGGATATGATTATGAGATGGAAATTAAGAGACCTAATTTGTGATGAGATGCCTTACTTGAAATCTAAACTTTAATATTGTATTAAAATGCTCTTTTTTTTTTTTTGAAAATACACTTGAAAGAAAAAGTAATGACTTCACATATATGAAATATAACAAGCAAGCAACATCTCTACTTACCCTAAGTGTAAAAAAACACTTCTCATGAGGACCTACTCAAGTGATGATAAAGTATTTTCTATCTATATATATACGATTTTTGAATAATATATAATATGAGACATTTTTAGTATCATTATGAACAATGCCCATCTTATCTTCGGCCTGGGTGGCTTAGATGTTCCATGATTGTATTTCTGAATGACTTCTTCCTAGCAACTGCACGGCATAATTCTTGCGAGGGCTTTTGTCCCTTGCTAGTTTCTCCCTGAGCCACTGTACTGCATTAATTCTGGCGAGGGCTAGGAGGTGATACCCATATATGAAAAATGATGTATTATTCTCCTGACAAAACCTACCACTCCTGGGAGGCATGAGGACAGCAATACGAAGAATGTTTTATATTATTTAAATTTAATTCTTTTAAAAAATAAGATAGATATTTCTTCTTCATATTTATTGACCTAAACTAGTGACGGAAGTGAAGTCCATTCACTTGGATACGTAAGCAGACACTGTCCCCCATGCGGCACGGAATTTTCCTGGTGATGGGCACTGTTTACTGCCTTACAAACTAGGTAATTCTGCAAAATAAGCCCAAAACAAAGTAAAACAAAAACAAAATCCTCCATCACCATTGCCGTTTGGCGCAAGGATGTTCATTGTGACCCTCCTTCACCACTCAGGTTTCGTTCGGGAAAGGTCTTTACCCTTTCACCTTTAAAGTTCCCAATGCTGATTAAGTGCTAGGGCACCAATCTTCTGAAAGCTGCAAGCAAACCATTTTCGTCGTAGAACGAGTGAAGAATGGTGCCCACATTGATCTCAAAAGCTATTGGAATTGGTGTTTTCTTCATCCGAATAATGTTTGTCCACAGTGACACCTTCATCAGTGTACTTCTGTGATGAGTGTGAAGTTTTTCCGTGCATGGAAAACGACGTTACATTTTGTGGGACAACATACTGCAAATTCGAGAGCTACGAGGACGTTATGCCAGGTATCAGCCCCCTCTACAGTCTTAAGAGATAATCTCTTCCTTCTTTAAAGCCCTAGTTTTCGCTGCATGCATGCGCCAAATTCATGTCAAGGTCTCTGTATCTGCGCAATAAGTTAACTGAGCACCTCGCTTTTTCTTCTGTTAAAAGATTTTACGCCTGATTGAGAAAGGAGGATTCGATGCCTAAGAACAAGGCTGAATATCAAGCAAAGGTTTAGGGTTAAAGAAACCAGTAAAACTATTTTTATTAAGAGATTGTAGAATTCTGGACAACTTCCAGTAACAATCATGTTAATACTTTGCAGCCACAGATAAATATACTTTCAAAACTCTACAAAATCAGGAAAGCTTCCAAAGCTCTTCCGACACTATTCCTTCATTGGCAAAAATTTATTCTGCACTCTTCTCTGATTATTTCTTTGAACCCAAGTTCTTACTTATATATTTTTGATGCAGCATCTAAGAGAATCGAAATCCGTAGTTTAATTCCAAAACAAGTTGCAGGAGAAAACAGACACGTCCCAACAAAGACAGTGAAAAATATGCGTCAAAATAATTACTTGGAAGAAAAACTTGTACAATGGCGGGCATGTGGCCGGAAAAGCATCAATCGAGCTTCTGTGGGTCCGACTTGTAATCATTTCACCCCAGAGACATTAAGGGAATGGGTGGCTACAGACAGGTTACACAGCTTACTTCATGGTTATCTCTTTTTAATCAAACTCTGTTTTGCAAATCCATCGCCGAAAGGCATCTTAGCTTATGGTGGAACAGTTGAGATATACATCTATACATATATATATATATATATACATAACCAAGATCGGCCACCAGAGATGGAGGGGATGTTCTTGTGGCAGTGTGCAGTACACGCAAGGCTATTTGGAAATTCCTCCATGGGACTGCCTGTACTTGGAAAACATGACGACCTCCAATTACAAGAACAAAGTGAAAGAAAATTACATTGCAGGAGATCTTTTCTACCCGAAAGGAACTGCAGAGAATAAGACCACCGACCAACTCGAACAAAAGCAGGTTCAATCTTCATTCACCCCAACAACCTCATTAATGAGGCATTAATGTTCATGATATATTCAGGGCGAAGAATATTTGTTCCAATATAATACTAACTAGCAAGTATATTTCTTCACCAAAAGTCAAGATGAACTTTCATGTACATCTCTTAAGACTACTTGACATATTCAAAGGCTTTAAGCATAAAAGATGCTCTCCAGAATGAAAAAAGAGGAAGAAGAAATGGAAAGTCAAACGAGAAAGCTTTCATAACTTGAAAGATAGAAAGACACGCTAGGTTTCTCCACGAACTTATCTGTTGTGCAGAGGATTAGGGCCTGTATAGACTTTTCTCTTACTATCACCAAAAGTTTCAACACCATCTTTGCCTGCATTTCCTTTGAATCCACCATGAGGTCTAACAACATCAGGCTCAGAACCAGACCCACCTTTGAATCTGTCAAATCTTCCGCTCCCATCTGCGAGACATGGAGCCTCTAACTGTAGTAGCATCAGTAGAAGAAGAGACAAGCATGCTATCTCTGTTCTCAGACCCATCTGTTTCTTGCGCAGTACCCCAATATATGAGTTTCTCTTCTCTTCTCTTCTCCTCTCTTAAAACACCATAAATCGGTGGCGTTAAGGGGGTATTGGACTTGGACAGTTGAGATTGTTTTATCGACAAACTTTTGGTTTCTGTTTTGTTTGGAAGCCTTGGAGTTTGAAGCGAAGGGCAAGTCAATGAGGGTGAGAGTCAAAAAGAAGAGGGCTGCAGCCTGAAGTCTATAAGAAAACGGTGCTCAGGGTGTTTTTTTGGTAACTGGTTTCAGAGCCAAATTTCTGTAGGGAAGAGCTTTACTACCGCACTTAGACAGAAAGAGGGAGCAATGGAAAAGGAGGTGGTTCTCAGTTTCCTAAACTTAAGCTTCCGTAGCCAGCCTGGTTCCCGATCTTATCAATATATGGTAATGTGAGATAAATAAATTACTTTTCTAGGTTTTTTCTTTGTTTTGCCAAAAAGGGCCTTTCTCTGTGAGAATGTTTTCCCTGTACTCTACCAACATCCCTACCTAAAAGGTTTCAAGGGGCTGAGTGGGACATTACAACAAAGTGAAAGGGATGTTTGGATCTGAAAATTAATGCTTTCTTTGTTGGACTCCTTTGAGACTTTCATGGAGGGAAAAAAAAAAAAAAAAAAACCCTCCATCTCAAAATTATAGGCCCACGATGGAAAAGACTTTCAAATTGTGGGATTAGGCATGCGTCCCTAATAATTTTATCAAAAGGTAACGTACCTCAACCACTTTATTAAAAGATTTGGAAGGCTAGTCTTGTATGTTTCATTTGAATAGCATCCTCAACTTGGGTCCTCCATAAGCTTAAGCCTACTATAAACCCTCAAAGACTCATAATAAACCACTATAACTTGTGATTGATGTCCCAATGGCTCAATCTAAGTAGCTGCATCTAACTTAACTGAGGTAGCCCTTTCCATAGGTTGCCTCTTCTTATGAAAGGTGGCTCACCAGGTCCTGGGGCACCAACAAACCTAGGTAAATTGCTCCCTCACTCACAAGACAAAGATGGCACACAGTGGCAGTTCCATGGTTTATCTTCTCAGGCTTTGCTTGCAACCACTACGAGGTTTAATCAGCCCACAATGCTACGTGCCGACCGTTGGCTATATAATGGAATGTCAACTCAGGTGCTGCGTGTTCTCACACGGGACATAGAATACCCTCCTGAAGATTCTGACATCAACACAAAGAAGTTTAAGGACACGCTGTCTGCCAGCCAACTCCCAGCCCGACGCATCAAGGAAGTAATCTCGGTCTACACATGCCGCCATGAGCACTCCAGGTAGTCCCTCACCAAGCTAAGCAAATCCTGCCAGCATCGTATGAGTCCAGGAAGTTAGTCCCAACCTATTGCTATACCATAGAGATCGTGAAGACAGCTTTCATGAAGAGCTTTCGTGAAGTATAAGCGTGTTGTTAAAAGCTTGGAGAATAGCTCGTCTAAAAGCTTGACTCCAAGGGATACCCTGCCCCGCACCAAACTACAAGTTGCTGAATGTGGTGCGTCCACCGCGAAAGACGGAGAAGGAAGAAAGAAAGCAAAAAGGAGTGACGACTGGGTTATAAACTGTAAGTGTAACTACGGTCAATAGGGCAACTTCGGTGTAGTTTTCTTGTAGTAAATAAGTACTTGTAGTAAATCCTGACTACTCTAAATACAAGTAGTTTCCGCACTAGTATCTTACCTTCCTCCATTTATGTTATGTGGTTCAAACTCAGGATGTACAACTAACTTTGATACTATTTGTTATTTGCTTCAACCATTAGGCCAAAAATATAAGTTTAAAGGTTAATTTTAGAACATTTCATTTGAATGCCATTGTCAAATTGGACCATTGTAAGTCCAAACTAACTATAGGTTCTCATGGCCCTACTATGGTTTTTTAGGCAACACAGATATGGGTATGACAAAGTAATACAGTAGTTTGGAGCATCCCTTTGGTCACACTATAGTGTTTATATTCTAGATCACCCACTTTATGATTTAAATTTAGGATGTAAGATTGACTTTAATACCACTTGTTATGTATATTAACTATTTTATTAATAAAAACATAGGCCTAAATGTTAGTTTTAACACATTTAATTTGAATATTATTCTTAACTTGAGCCCTTGGCCTCCATAAGACCAAGCTTTATATGGGCACATAAGGCTGCAATGGGAAACGTTGAGGAATTCAAGTGAGGGAATTCTCTATTAAGGTAGATTAAAGAAAGAAAGAAAAACAGGGTTTTATGGGTAAAGTATGCGATGGATTGGACACAAACTTTCTGTCACTAATGTGCCAAGACGTAAAGAAAACATACACAATCATTGACATACTTTAGAACCAACGGCATTACACTTAGGATGCTTTTTTCCCTATATATATATAGACTTACAACCTTGTTAATTATATGTTAGAACATGGAGTAGCGGGACTTCACGTTGGCCCAAGATGTGTCAGTGCTACGTTAAACTCGTGCGAAATAAAGAATCTTATTGAAAACCTATGTGGACGGAATGATGCCATTGATAGAAGGGACAGGTAAAGTCAAGAACTTAAAAGCAAACATAAAAAGTTTGAAGAATACATTGAATCATTGTAAAGTTTGATTGACAGATGGTGGCCAAATGACATCTTAATTAATCTGAAATCTTAGCGCGGTAATAATTGGTATTGACACTTTGTTCGAATATAAACACTTTTTTCCCCCTTCTAAACTCATACATGTGGAGGAGAGGGGAGGCGTCGAATCCCAGAGTTGTTGGCTAGTAGGTCATGGGCTGCCTTAGCTTATTCCTGAGTCAAGAAAAAAACTACACATGTTACAAATTCAAAAAAGGAGGTTCTATCTTAGATATTCCTAACAGGTGTAAACCAGAATGATTAATGCAACTTCTACGGGCTTGAACCCAAATTTGATTTAAATTCTGTAAGACCATCCATACTCCGAGATGCTAGTGTTGCCATTGCAGAAGTCTCTCATCTAGGCCTCAGATCATTAAGGAAAGTTTTTGTTAAATCAGTAATATAGTTTGATTCACTAGGATAATGTTCACTACTGGAATTCCCTTGAACTACGGGAAAACTTTTAAAAGCACAGATCCATGATAAATTGAAACTTATTGTATAAACATCCTTCAGATCAAGAGAATCCAGTTGCTTAGAGCACACTCTCGAAAATTACCCGTTGTTCCCTGCTTGACATACTAAACCAGATAAAGTCATGAGCACTTATTTTCATATAGTGTCGTGTTGCACGAGTCATGCAATGGAGTTCCCCTTGGCCCCTAAACTAAAACTAGCTTGGGATTCCTTCATTGCGTCTTGGCTAAATGCCATTTTCTTAAACATAATGTCCTTGCCATTGATAGGTGAATACTGACCATTCCTTTTGTACCTGCCAAATCAGTTGTTTTGACTTTAGTTCGGTTCGTGAAACTTTTTGTCATATGGGAACACTACAAATCGAAATTGGATGGGACCAGTTTTTCATGCCTAGACAAACAAAACTAGTAGTCAAGAAAGCTTCTTCTTTATACTTAAAAAAGTGTCATCTTTGAGCGAGATTCCTTGAGTCTGTTTTATGCTCTTCTGAAAAGAGATCCTCCTTTTGAATGGACAACCGAGCAAAATTGTCAATCATGTTTTCCGCTTCTTATCCAATTTCCCCCCTTAGACTTCTCGCAAAGTTCATGCTGTGCCAATTAGTCTATTTACATGTCACTAAGATAAGTGAACCTCCTTTAATTGATATTTACTAGTACCCCATTTCCTTCTTGCCGCTAATGGGTTCTAAAGTAAGATTTTTATTAACATTATTTTATTGTACTTGTTACTGTTTCTATCGCTCATATTATTTCTTTCTCTTCTCACCTAAGTGTATACTTACTTTTGATGAATTGATTTATCTAGAGGTAAAGCAAAATTGTCAACCATGTCCTCCGCTTCTTACTGAAAATTCTCCCCCTTGGAGTTCTCGCAAAGTTAATGCACTGCCAATTTGTCTGTTCACAAGTTAGCTCAGTGAAAACCCTTCACATTGATGTGTACAAGTACCCTATTTCCTCTCTTCTCGTTGATGGGTCAGGTCAGTTGAGGTATTTCAAACATATTATCTAGTATCAGATTTTTATTAACATGATTTTACAGTACTTCTTACTGTTACTATTGTTCATACCATGTCCTTTTCTTCTCGCCTGAAATCTACATGTATTAATGGAAAAGGACAAAACCTACTCTTTCTTTGACGGAATTACCCATTGATTTTTTCTAAATAAGTAATTACCCATTGATTTACGTAAAGGTATTTGTTTTATGTAATTAAATATCCTAATTCTAATGTCTGCCACAGAAATTTCTTTCTTTTCTTTTCTTCGTGTTTCATAGAAAATCATACTCTAGATTCATTATCACTTGTCTTGTGCAATTGTGACATTGTAACATGTAATGATGTATGCTTAAGGTGGTAAAGGATGAAATGGCCACCTTACCTTAAAGTTTTTCACTAAAAGCCTGTTAGTTCAAATGTGTTCTGACTAATCAAATGTCATCTTTGCTAATTAAGTGTTTGAAAAGCCCAACTAATGGCTATTCATATCTTACGGTTTGGATTATACAAGACTTGCTCCCTTTCTTCTGAAATATCTTAGTGAGTGTCAATTTATTTAATAGCACCAATTCATTATGCTTTTTATGCTTAAAAAATGTGCACACTTTTTTGAACCTCCTTCTGAACTGATATACATGGAGTGACATGCTATAGTTGCAGCTTCAAAGAAGGATGAGAAGATGGATAAATTTTATACTCATTTTAGTGTTGGATATGTCTTGTTGGTAGATACTTGATAATAGATTATGTGTTGCGGGCGCCTAAGAATGGTTCTGGGAGTTGGGAGCTGCTGTTTGTTATTTCTTTGTTTTGCTTGCATGTAAGCTATTGTGGGCCTTTTGTGTTGGGTTAAAATGTTAATAGGCTAGACTGCCAAGGTTGTGTAGCTTGGGAGAAGGCAACTTGGTCTTTTGTCATTCAACAACAGGAGGGGTTAACCTCAATCGTGTAAAAAGGGAAAAATGGGGCAGTAAGGGTTCTTCAATGAATTTGATGCAGATTGAATCCTCTTGGTGCAGTGGATGCTTATTTCTTTCTTTTCTCTTGGAACACCATCATTGGTAGAACAAGCAGACTTCAAGAGGTCTTGGTCGGCCTCTGTAGTGTTCTGAGAGGGAGAAGCTAAGATTCGGCCCTGCACAAGAAATTATGTTGCTAACGATTCTAATGGAATTGAAGAATTAAACACTTCTTACGGTCTAGTTTTATATTAAGGATTAGAGCAAGTTTAGACATTCTGGGTATAGCGGTGGTTTGTTCTACGAATGATATTAGCTTATTCTTGTTAAGACTAATGTGGTTCGTGGGCTGCAGTATGTCAGGGTGCATCCTATGGACTGATGTGTAATAGCTTCTCCAAGAGTAGCTTTTAACCATCGGATGTAATTGTATAGAACATATATGTATTTATGATTTATTTATTATGAACAAATTCAAATGATTATTTTAGATTATTTGTTTCTTGATTATCACTTGCAATGCCCCTAAAATTAACATAAATATCATAGCAACAATTTTTGACTTGGTTCTTTTCCATCAACTTTCCATTCAAAAGACCTAGATTTGACCTACATCCTCCTCCAATTTGTTGCTATAAAATGCATTCATCTTCAGCCCCAAATCATGATAAGGTGAATGGCAGTTAGTTAGTTTGAAGACAAGTTGATCATTGTTTTGTGAGCTAAAGCATGTTATCAAGGACACTAAATTGGACTGATAGAACCCTTAATTACTTATAGAGAAATGATCATCTTTTGGGAGAGCATGAGCCTTTTTGGAATCAATAAGGCTTCATCAAAATTTGTACTGCAGGGCACGGCTTTGTTATGTGTCTTGTAAAGTTGGCATGCACTCTAACTCTTTATTTTACATTTAAATAGATTGAACTTGAAGTGTAAAGGTTATGGCTTGAACCTCTAACTGATCTCTATTGTAACTTCGGTTTGTTAATTAATCGTTTTGAAATCCTTTAGTTCAATTCAGTTTGTTTCTTCTAGTTTCTCTGTTTCCCTTGTCATTCCCCTATTTTAAGTTGTTTGCTCCCACTAGAAAATTCTATTAGTGGTTTTAGAGTTAGGTTGGAAATCATTCGGTTGGTTGTTTCAATAGCTACAATTTGCAAGTGGAAAGTCCAACAATTGGATGTTAAGGCAACAACCCTAATTGGTGACATCAAGAGGGAGATTTTATATTCAACAACCCTGAGGTTTTGAAGTAAAAAGGGGAAGAAAAGAAAGCACTCAAGCTAAACAAAGCTCTCTATGAATTGAAACTAGTTCTCTAAGAGCTTGGTTTACCAAAATCAATCAACTCTTTATAGAGTAAGGATTTACAAGAAGTTTGAAAGAACATGCCTTGTTCATAAGTTATCAATGTGAGTCTATTATGGTGGTCTCCTTGTATGTAGATGACCTAATCTACACGGATAACTTTGACAAAGAGGTAGCTAAGTTCAAGCGTGATATGTTTGAGTTCTTTAAAATGAATAATTGGGAACTAATGCACCATTTTCTGGGAATGGAAATCCAGCTAAAGGAAGGGACCATTTTCTTATATCAGACTAGATTTATCAAAAAGTTCATGATCAAGTTTAATTTGACCATTGTTGTGTGAGCTAGAGCACGTTATCAAAGACATTAAGCTAGATTGACAGAACCCTTAATTACTCATAGAGTAAGGATCGTCATGTTGAGACCAACGTGATGCACGCCTTGCGGTATGTGTCAGCGTACATCTGTTGGACCAATGTGTAATAGCTTCTCCCACCACAAGCTTTTGACCATTGGATATAGTTGTATAGGACAAATTTGTATAAATAATGTTGAGAAAGATATGTTAATGGTTTGATGTTGACGTATGTCTAGAAAGGTTTTGAAAAGTGAAATATATATATAGATACGATTATCTAGTTGGGTAAAAAAGAAATAGGAAATTTGAATAAGAAATTATCCTTATACTTGTTTGTTTATTGTTTGGAACATAAGAGAAAGATAATATGTGAATATCTTGTAGGACAAAATATGGGTCATGACAATCTAAAAAGGAGAAATAAAAATAGCCCAAGTGGAGCAACCTAGTCAAATCAGAAATCACGTGACTTAGTCTAAAATGGTGTAACCTGGTTCAATTTGGATCAAGTGACACGACTACATTCGTGTGATCCAGTCAATTTGCTACTTCGCAACCCAGCCCAGCAACCAGAGCTCTCGACCCAATTCATTTGAGCGTGACCCAAGTTCATGACCTGAGAACTAGTAAGCGAGCCACGAACTGAGCATGAAAGCGGCCGATTTAAGAAAGCCGAAAGCTAAGGATTCTGCAATTTGCTCGAAACCAACCGAACTACTGATTCAAGACATGCCTAGAAGGATTTGATTCAAGATCGAGAAATGAGGCAGACTTTGTGAAACCCTTAGAGATAACTTATGAGACCCAAAAAACCTGCGTTTTGCTTGATTCAACCAAAAACATGTGTTTTTGTTAAGCTATTCATGGGCAGACACCGTGTTTCTAAGAGGAGGATTTGAAACAAGAAATTGTAGCCCCGATACTCCCCTGCTTATTTCAGAATCTGTTGATTCGAAAATGGGAAAGAATCTCTGCACAACTGAGCGGGAAAATCACGAAATGGAGGAGAAAAGTGTTTTTGTACATAATGAAAATATTTTCTAAGGCGAAAAGGTGCATGAAAGTTCTATGTAAGGGTAAAAGGTGTTCTTGAAGTGTATTGCGTGCAAAAAGTTGCTAAGAAGCTGGTTTGTGTCAAGATTCTTGGTTCAAGCTTGATCCTTGTGGAAGTGCTGCACTCCATTTTTCTAGTTATACTTTGTTAGTTATGTGTGCTACGAACTTCATTTTATATCATTTTAGCACATTATATGTTGTGAATCCGAAACCCTAAAAATATAGGATTTGGGGGTTTTGTGATTGCTAACTTGGATCGTTGTTCTACCCTTGATATCTTGATGTTTAAAGGTTCTCATAACCTGATGTGCACTTGATTTGCAATTAGGGTATATTCTTGTGATAAACCCTAAACATTATAATTTGAGATTTTTGAACTAGGCAGCTTTCCATCAAAATCGCATCATAAGGGAATTGTTTAGGATTGTATAAAAGATTACAAGTTCAATGTGTACATTAACACACAACTTAACCCAACTTTAAGGTTTAGTAAAATAGTCCTTAACCAAGTTAGTTAAAGGGGACATGTGGATGTATGTACTAAATCGCTTATATAAATCAATATGTCTTTCTAGCCTTCAACTTATTATTATTGCTAACTAACTTTTTCTTATTATTCTTATTATTTTTAACTAACTTTTGATCTTGAAAAGAAAGACATGAAAGAAAAAAAGAAAAAAGAAAAAAAAAACTCTCCTTCTTAAGTGGCCACTATACCTATTGGATGGGAACAACAATTCTTATGTATGTATGACCAATATATTATGAATAAATTTATTTGATTATTTTAGATTGTTTGTTCCTTGATTATCACTTGAGTTCCTTAAAATTCAAGATTATAAAGGAAATAGAGATTCTCTAAAAGATTCAAGGTTATTGGAGTGCAAGTCAATCTACTTTTCTTGAAATAAGATTCTCAACAAAATATTTCTTATGAAGAGAAATGATTCTCTACAATATGCTTTCATACCGCATTGATTAAAAATGATCAAAATTAAGAAAAGGAGTTTTTGTTCCATTTTTAAGATACTTTAAGAAAAAAAAAAACAATAGAGATAGAGAGAGAGAGAGAGAGAGAGAGAGAGAGAGAAACAATGACATGCTATTCTATTCATAAGAGAACTTATTAAATCTCTTTTTTGTTCTTTTTATATATATATACATATCTATATATATAATATAGTGTTTCCAACCTTTTTTAATCAAAAAATTTAAAGAACAAAAATAATCAGACTTTAACTCAATGGGAATAATCAAAGTGTTTCATCTTATTTGATAATTAATATTCCAGGGTTATATTGTCCTTTAAATGTTTTGGTGACCTGAACTACTTTCGGTGGATTAAAGTTGATTTACAATTGACATTATCGTATCTTAATTATTGGCATATTGATATACAACATATTATGCATTGTAGGATAGTGTAGGCATAAGTTTGTTGTGTTTTATGTTACTTTGACTTACAATTATGATGTAAAAGGTTACAATGATACTGATCACCATGTTGGATTAAGGTTAAGGCCGTGGACAGTGTGCACCGAGGTCTCGATGCTCAAAATCCCTCCTCATTCACATGTTTCTACTATGTTCTGGTCTTTTGTGCAATTGAGATACAGCATTTGTACTAGATGGGCAGGTTTGGCAAGAGAGGTTAAGGCAGTATTTTTTATATTTCATTTTTATAACATGCGTACCAATTCACATATCTAAGGTTAAATTTAGGATTAAAAAAAATCTCAAGTAACACTTAGTCAAATATTTATCAATTTATTATTATTATAACTCACACATAGAAGGGTGGAACTTCTAACTTGTTGGTCCTACAAGTCAAGTTCCCCTTAGTTTGAGCAAAGAGGAAGTGCTAGGTCAAGACTATATTGATTTTTTAGATTCCAAAGTTGGTAGAGCCGGGATGTCTTGTACTTATTTGTTTTTTCTTTTATAGAGTAATTATTTTGTACATACCTATACAAAAATCATGAAAGGATAAGGTTTTGTTACTATATAAAAAATAATTATCATCAATAATATGTAGTTACAGTGACATCTCTTCCTAAATTGAATAATTTTCAGACAACTTGAGTCAAATTCACTACCTATCCTAAGATTTGTTTCATGAAACTTCATTTGAGAAATTCTATCTTGTTCCGGAGACGTCTATAAAATATAAATTGGATGACGCTTAAATAAGGGTTGAAAGGCTGAAGTTACACAACAATCCGAAGAGAAGACATTGAAAAGTTCGTAAAGGAAGGGCTTTTGTGTAATTTAATATGGCCATAAACCCTTGGTAAAACCCTAAAACAAGCAGAAACAAGAGCCACCGCAGACTTCAGTGGGGTTTTGACTCTCCTTCTCTTCTCTGCCTATACTTTTTTGTTTTTGGTTTCTTTGTTAGGTTCTGAGATGGCGAAGCGGTTGATCCCACTGCTGAACCGGGTTTTAGTGGAGAAAATTGTACCTCCGGCCAAGACCCATGCCGGAATCTTGCTTCCTGAGCAGGCCACCAAGGTTATTTCTCTGCCCAATACTCGGCCCAATACTCGATTTTTTTTAATCTTTTTGCTTTCGGGGATCTATCAGGAGAAAGTTAAGCATATTAAGCTGAATAGAGTGTGAGACTCACAACTTTATTGCTTTTCGTCTTTCCACTCGCTCTCTCAGCGGCCAAATGGGATGCGAGGGTTTTCTGTTTCTGGGTGCTGTTATGTTGATAGAATAATGGCTTACTTTCTTTTCTTTTGTCGGTAAATTTGATAAAAAAAATGTATTAGACCGATTGTCTTTTTTCTGATTTCATTTTCCTCTTGAGGCAAATGTACCTTTCCAATCATATGTTTGGTAATCTGGAAACTGATGAACACAGAATAGAGATCCAACATATTATCGTAATTGTTTTTTTTTTTTGGTAAAATCGGCAACAGAAAGACTTTCTGCCTGAGGCAGAAGAAGAGTTGAATAGCTATGTAGGCTAGTGGGAAGATGTTATTCGTTTTAGTTTCTCGAAAGGGAAAGATACCTAAACTCAATGTCTTCGACCGTCTTTGCACACATTTTCAGCGAACAAGCAGAGACCATTTCACTTCTTCTGTGTAAAAGTATTTGTTTGCAATTGTCTCTCGATATTGTTTTCAACCTTTTTCTCTTGTGTTTGCTCCTCATTGATTGGTTTGTTTGAAGTGCTTACTGATGAGGCCTCCTCACGTTCTTGGAATTTTTCTTTTTGGATTCTTTAGCTGAACTCTGGAAAAGTTGTGGCTGTGGGAGCTGGCCTTCGTGGTAAAGAGGGAAACTTGATTCCTGTTAGTGTAAAAGAGGGAGACACTGTCCTCTTACCTGAATATGGAGGAACTCAAGTGAAGCTTGGTGAAAAAGAGTATGTGTTTGTCATTGCAGTGATTGACTTAGTTCATTTTTTTTTTCCTTTAATGTTGTGCTTTTGATGTGGAATCATTATAATTGTTGCTGCTTTGTATTTCTTGAGCACTGAGGCTTAAGTTTTTCTTTTCACTTTGATGTTCCTGTCAATTTTCACGTGCATGGTTAGTTTTGTTGTAAGATGAACCATGGGGTGTGATGCATTTCAAATTTTTTTTATGTATATCTGATTGAAGATGCATATCTGATAGTGGAATCTCTCAGAAATCTTGTGATTATGTCACATTACATGTCACTTGTCCCATCAGCAACTTGTGAATGCATTTCAAAGTTTACTTGAGCTTTCTTCATCTTCTGCTTAGAAAGTTTTGGTCACTGGATCTGCTGCAGCTCAACCAAGTCTCTTTAAATGATACGTAATATGCAAGATGCGTGTATCCTTTTAACTGTTTTGTGGCAGTATAGGAAAAACTCAATGTTCAAGTTTGTGACAAGTGATATTCTATCATTGCAAAGGAGCTTAATTCCTAATGATAATATGACAAGTATTTAAAGAAAGGCTTTTTCATTTGTCATCACTGCAAAAGGATGTTTTCAGAAAACAAATATGAGAAAATGTAGAGGAAGTTTATACTCTTTAGATTAGAAACAGATGAATGTTTCTTTTGCCTCCATGCAAAAAGTGCTTAAATCTTTTCCTTAGCATGGAGAGTTTTTATTTCTTTCTTTTCTTTCATATGAACATTCAGCAACATTTTGAATATTTAAGGCCGTGTTTAAAGTTTATGAAAACAGTTTGGTGTTTTCAAAAAACAAAAGCTCACTGATTTGAAATTCATTTTTCAAAACAGAAAATGCAATTTTTTTTTAAGTGATACAAAATACTTTCTGGAAAACAAAACACATTGAACTTTTGAGAAAGTTTTTTACATCTTCTGGTATGGATATTTTGAGAGAACTAGAGTAGATACCAACTAACTACTGAAATAAGGAAAATAAGTGGCTCTATAAGCACAAGAGATGGGGTTGGTCATGCAATCATTCTATGGGAGTATGGCCATAATGAAAAAAGCGAGAAATGGTCGTGTGGCTGCCCAATGGGTGATTGGGGTTCATGCGGCCATTCTAGAAATGGCTGAGATGGCTGAGGACGGCTGCATGATCGTACTGATGAGTCAGAAATGGGCCACTCCAATAGGATAGAGAGTGACTGTGCCATTGCTCCCTTGAGGTGGATGCACAACCTCTTTCTATACGTATTTTTGAATTTTTATATTTTTATAAAGTGAGAAAAGGCTGGTCCCTTATATGAAAGAATATATTTGGGTTTTCCAAAATAAATATTCTGGTTTGTTCATTTGGAAGTAGAAAGTAATATTGATTTATTTTAACGAATAATTTTTTTTTGTAGATCCCATGAAAATCAAATTTCAAATCTGGATTCTATCAAAATATTCTCTACTCTCTGTTATTTTGGCAATAGAAATCAAAAGCTTTAACAAATATATTTTTAAATTTGCACATAATGATCCACTAGCTCCTTCCTTATAATGTAGTCCATAATAAAATCACAAGTTCCTGACTAAACCTTGTCTTATGCTGATGTAGCTAATACCATTTTGGTGAAAGTTAGGAAAAAAATTGGTGTTATTTTGATATATTGCATTGGATGAGTGTATTTGTGCACGTTGAATTATTGTTTTTCTGCACACAAGAGTAATTCCTTCTCGATATAGTTATAGATTTTATGCGTATCTTATGATACTACATGTTAGAATACTTGGTTTGATAACAATGCTTTGACTTATTGCTCTAAACAAGGTGTTATATCTGTTTAGGTTGACTTATAAAATAGACAAACTGAGGGGTATCAAATGGGTTTATGTATAGGACTTAAGGTTTATTATTAACTTTCAGGGTCAAGGTATGGTTCACTATCGTGTAGTTGATTGTTTCGTTTACTGGTGTATGACGGTGGCTGGTTCCCGATCATTGTTCCCATAGGGGTTAATTCACTTAAGAAATCAAAATCCTGATCACTGACACTTGATTCTCAGCATTTCTACCAAGTTTCTAGATATAATTCTCAAGATGCTGTGCGTGATCATCAAGGCTGTTATGCATAAATATTTCTATGGACCAACCCACCCGCCCCACCCCCCGTTCCTTACTCCCTCTTTTTGTAGATGGGCATTTTTTCCCAGTGGAAAAACTCCTTCATTAGTGTGGTGTGCTTGTGGTTCATAAATACCTCTTTATTCATCTTAGGTTCTTCGATTGTATGAAAGATTCACCGAATGTTGTTTTGAGTTATGCTGGTTACAAGTTTTGCACTTGACTAAGCGTTCTTTAAGCTTAGTCCAACTAGAATTTCCTTAGCGGACCAATATAAGATGGAAGGCTTGGCAGTCTATGGAAGAAGTGCTGTACACAGAACACTTGGAACATCATATGAAACATCTAGACTGAATTACTTGAAAGACTAGTCCGACAGTTATGCAGGTTACAAGTTTTGCACTTGACTAGGTGGTATTTAAGCTTAGTCCAACTAAACTTTCCTTAGTGGACCAATAAGAGATGGAAGACTCGGCAATCTAGGGAAGACTTACGGCACATGAAATACTGGGTACATCATATAAAATATTTGCAGTGAATTTCTTAACTAGATTAGTCTGGAAGTAATGCCACTTACTAGTTCAACATTTAACTGAGTGGCATTAAGGAAACAATCTCTCAAACAATAATTTCTTTTGTCAATATACCTGATAGGAGCTTATTGATTAGGAAGTTTGCAATTGATTACCTGCAGTGTATTCTTTGTGTGGAATGTCATCATTTAGTATCTCATTAAGATGTTGAATTTTTGTGATCAAATTCTAATGGACTTTCTTTGTGAATGGATTCAAGGTTCCATCTATATCGAGACGAAGACATATTGGGAACGCTGCATGAGTGACGCAGTAGAGGACCTGTGACCTTAAATGCTGCTGTTGGAATAGTCCATGAGACATTGTTGTTGATCTTTGTAATCCGCTAGCAAGTGGTGGTGTTGTCTTATGTTCCAACTGACCAGTTCCATTCTATTATGTGCTTCCCCATCAGACGGAAGAAACATTTACTTTCCTATTACCTGACTAATGACGTTCTTGAAAATAAAATTATCTTCTCTTGACTTAATCTGGCATTACCATTTAGCGGTCTTTTGGTTTAGTCCAGCCAAATCAAGGATCATGTTTCCTTTCTCCCTTGTGCCCCCTATTTAAGCTCTGTCTACCTTTTTTGTTTGTCAGCTTGTGTCCAATCTAATGCATGTCTCACGCCATATTCTTTCTCAGTCCCTTTACCCAGGGGATCTATCCAAGGCTTTTTGTTTTAATCCTTGTTACAAGACATACTTCCTCTCTCTTAAATGGCTAATAAAAAAGAACAACACTTCCACATACAAGTAACATAATAAGTCATTACATTAACAATGTAAGTCATAAACTAGATTTTATCATCTTCATCTCTTTTTGTGTGGTGGTTTCCTAGTCTAACCTGTGCAGTGTTCACAGAAAGGACTGATGTCCACTACAGACCAACCGCTGGACATTAAAATGGAGCTTCTCTACAATAAATCTTGACTATTCTCTAGGCACTCGAGTGCATCCTCTGCTCCTCTCAGCGATAATCCAATTGGCAGTCTGATCTTATCTATATGACATAAGACGACAGGAAGAATGAAGAACTCCTTCCCTAACTTTTACGTCAGCAACCACGGACTGGGATTAATTATTTTACTGTTGAGCACCATTTGAAAACATTTAGAGATATGTGGTCAGATAAAGTTCATTTAGAAAATTAATGCCTAAAGGCATAATCCATTCAATAACTTTTGATTCAATGAGAAGCTGGGGACAAAGAGCTTCAGAAATGACAGAACAATGTCTTCTCTTGTCAAGAAATGTAAAAGAATTATCGTATGTAATAGTACAATTCCTTGACATTTATTAATGAACTTCCTCAATCTATGAGACTGCCCCTGGCAGTGGCTTTCCAGACAAGAATCCACGGAGTAGCGCAAGTGATCTCTTTGGCTGTGAGAATGGAGCTTCATGAGATGCTCCTCGAATGGTGGCGAAAGACAATTTATCACCATATACTTGCGTCCATCCAGCAACCTACAAAGCAGAAGTGAGAGAGGCTAAGTAGAGAACAGGTATTCCATAAGGAACTTCAGTTATATTTCGTTTTGCGACTCGAAAGTTTTTCAGAAGGGTACTAACCTGCTTTCCTTCAAGCCAGGCTCTGTAAGGCACAACTGTTTCTAGTCCCAACTCCTTGGCCAAACCATTCACCAGCTTCCGGGTCCCAATAAGGGGAAGAACGGAATCTTGGTCTCCGCTGTAGAAATTTAACCTCGATAGTTATCACTAATCTTTATCTTGATGGGTTCATGATGACAAGCTAAAGCAAACGTGTGTATAAAGTTTGCTTAATCTACCTGTATGCCAGCACTTGGATGCCGGACTTGACAAGGGTACCCAGAATAGGGATCGTAGGTATTTCAAGGTTTCGTAAATCATAGTTGACGACGCTGGTATTAAGAATGAAAACCACCATATCAAAAAACGCAATGTCAGAATGAGAGAATGCCTCTTACTATGTGCTCTCATGAACAATAGCGAAATCATTCAGCGATAATTACCATAGGCAAAATCGTGACCAAATTAACAAGAAGAGAACCAGAACAAAGAATCAAAGCTAAGAAGAAAAGCAAAGCATGTTATTAATTGGGAGGTCATGTAGGTTTTGTGGGGCTTCCTTATATGTATGGAATTTTTGCATGTTTATCTAGAAAATGGAGTCTTAACAATTTTGACAGTAATACTACTAGCATGGATTAGTATTAGGTCCTTACTTGCTGCAAAAAGTCCATTGGGTGACTCCAATAAGCTGAGCATGAAAAGCCTTTTGTACCTCTTTCCGGTTCAGGTAATGAAAGGTTTCATCTTCCACACAGACATCTATTTTATCTGTTTCTTGCTACAAGTGGGAGATCAAATTAGCCCAGAGGACAACATTTAAATGGTACAAGAAACACAGGAAACCAAAGTATTCATCTATGTTTGAGGCAAGCAGCTAAAAGAATTGTAAGAGAAAAAGGCAATTCTCACCGGTTGATACATCACTTTGGATTGGGTTGATAAACAGACATCAAGAGTAACATCATATGTGTCGATATATGGGCCGATTTCTGTTGAAACTTGTTTTATTACTTTGGAGCAAACAGGAGTGAGAGAGCCATTATCTGTCTGTCTTCTGATTTGGGAATAGTTACAGACTGAAGTGAAAATTTCATAAGTTGAATCAGATATTAACCCATGAGACCATAAGAACTCAGCTCGTGAGTTGAAATCGGTATTGAATTCAAGTAGAGGATTCCCTATCTGCAGTAGTGGAAATTTGAGCATACTGTCAAATTCTATACACGGACTTATCTTTCTTCCAAATGGTCATTTTGTTTTCTACTTACAGCTATGCCCGTGAGATTGAAATTCACTTTAGAATCAACAATAAGCTGTGCCAGCTGTGGAACATAGTGCCCTGGCAAAAAGCAAACCGTCATTATCCTTTACTTTCTCAATCTGTACAAGTTATTTATATCTGCTCAGAAGTTACCTCCATAGCTCTCCCCTGTGATGAAAAACTCTCTACCGTTGTACTCTGGGAATTTCGTGAACCAACGCTGAAGAAACACTAGGCTGTCTTTTGCTGTAAATGAACAAAACTAGAATTCCTATTAGATATGTAGTCCTACATAACGAGATATGACTCTTGGGTAATATTTAAAGTAAGTTTATCCATCTAATTCATGAATTAGCTTTTATATTAGACTCTGAGTTTCCTTACAGGATAAAGTGTTAATCCAAATGTAAGTCTAGTTTACAAACAAGCGTATTTATGCTGCGGCCTGAAATTTGCTTGAAAAACTACTGAGTTCTATCCAAATAGGAAGGAGTTTAGAAGTCAAGACCTGTAATTTCATCGTTCACCAAGTTATAGAACGAATTATTGGTGGAGTATGAGAATCCAACTCCTGCTGGTGACTCCAGGTATAACACATTTGCTTCTGAAACGAAGAGAAAGTCACAAGTAAAACTAACAGTTACCTGACCACTATCTTAAGAGCACACAGTTATTTCTCTCACATCAAAAGTCTGAAAGAGTTACCTTTATTCCAACTATAATCATTTCTGACCAGAATGTCTCCACTTGGTTTAAAAGGCCCATGCTCGGAAAATGCTCCAGCTCCGATCGATGAACAGCCAGGACCTTCAAAACCCATCAAGGATTTCAATTCTGTTTTTCTTTACATTCAATTGAACCAGCAGTTAGGATTTCTAGTAAAGCTAGACACAGAAAGTTAATATGAATTTACCCCCATTCAACCAAAGAACAAGAGGCTTTGAAGCTGGCTCTGTTTCTGCTTCAACGAAGTAGTAAAAAAGAGCTCTCCCTTGCTTTTCATCAACGGTTATATATCCTGCATATTGCTGGAAACTGACCTGTGGCTGCCCTGGTAAGCTGACGATTTTATCATCTTGTGAAGGAGAGTTCTGTGCAAAGCACAACTGAGCCAGAGTCGCATAGATTGTTCCGATGATAATCCATGATTTATGTTGCATAATGAGACCAAGGAGAGAGAGAGAGAGAGAGAGAGAAAGAGCAAGTGTATGGTAGAAGAGCAGTGGATCTAACTTGACTCGTTTCTTGTAGAGAAATTATAAATGATCTACTGGCTTTTATAGCATCCGTGACCATTTCTTATATTTATACTTGCGTGACTGTTGTCGATACTGGTGGACTATCAGCCTTTGGTATAAGCAGAAATTTTCACTTTAATTGATTGCTCTAATGGTGCTTTTGTTTCAGTGTCCCAAAAATGATTTACCATATCAAGTCTTTATAGTCAATGGCATTTTAAATTCCCCTTACCTGGACGACGAAACTTCCTTGTTTCTACTTCTTTATGTATTTTTACATAAGCTATTGGCTAAGAAATGTTTATTCATAATTGTCAAGCCTGCACGCTTCCCCTTGCTATGGTTTGGATCTTCTTCCCGTTGCACCAGTTGTTACCTGGCATTTTATAAGGACAAAATAGATGCAGGCCCTAGCCAGTAAGGGGAAATCCATCGTTTTAGACCCAGAAAAATACTTAATCCCCAGCATTATTACTGTTGTAGACTTTTGATGTGACTTTCCCCCAGTATCAGTATTTGCGAGGTATACAATGAATAAAACTTCGTCTAAAGCAGGTTGCTGAACCATTTGTCCTGCATGGATTCCCAACATCGGAAAACACGTTCTTTTATCTTTAACTTGTCCCTAATTTCCAGCTAGATAATGTTGTGATCTGCCAAGGCAAAGTCCACGTCAAGACTAGCTGGATGTTTGAACTTTAATCCACCAGTTTCTGTCCAAAGCGTCCCGTATCCGGAGCTACTTTCGAAGAAAGAGAGGGAGAAGACAAAAGGCACCGAATGGTGGAAAGGCCTTGGAAAAACCTCCAGATTCTTTTTACTGTTTGCATACGTTTTTCGATGCTTGTAACAAGGAAAATGACACGCCGTAGATCAAGCTTTTCCGCTTGTATCGCCTGGACTGCTACGGCAAGCATGTGGACGAAAAGTTGGGTGAGGCCAAGTTTGAAGTCTCGTGGGAAATCACCTCCTCTAAGCCAGTTTTTCTTAGTGGAGTATGACTATGTTTCACTAACATGTGGGCTGTCCACACCCTTTTCGCCGTGTTTCTCACTCTGATGCTTATACTAGATTAGTGCGCTTAATCGTTTTGACCTTCGAGAAGTCTGGTCTTGAAAATGACAGAGGATAGGGTTACCTAGTTGCCAACTTTGACAAGCCTATAGCATTAAGAGACCATTTTCTACGACAGTGGATTACCTTAATGTGGTATTTCCCCTTTATTGCACGGAAAGGCACAAGTAAAACAGCAGAATACTAAACACCAGAGTGGAAGATGAGTGTAGCTTCCCACTTAAGCTGGACAATTATGCAACATACCAAACTTCTTCACTTCTTGTTGCCTGTGTGTAAAATGTCCACCACTCGATGATCAACCTTGTGGTATTTGGTATCAACCTTTCTTTTACGATCTCACGTAATAGACCTTGTGGCCAGACGTGAAACGGGTCGATCAACCTGAGTTACAGGCACACGTCCAGCCTATATAAACTGAAACCAGGGATCTTGGTAAAAAAGCCGAGCACTGCTCTGTTACCCCCATGCCGCCCATGCTATATACCCTGCAACGCAACCACTAAGATACGTGAACACGACACCACTATCATTCGACTACAAGCAACCTTCTCGTCCTTCACCGACGACCTCAGGGCTTGACGTTTCCCGATCAAAAGCGTCCGTCCCCTTAGCTCGAAACACTTTCTTTTCTTTGGTATCAAAAAAATAGCATTTCATGGGATCTGCTTGCACTCGCTTTTGCCACGAAAACTGTAAGGACAACAGCAGCCCTGTGATCATAGTATGAGACTGTGCTTGTACTTTGTGACTAAACGAGGACACCAGGAATGACCTAGGAACAGTGGTCGACAACACGTGGAGGCCCAGCAAGTGTGCTGTAGTGCCGCTGTAGAAGAGTTACTATTGATTGCATAATTTATGTCCACGAAACAACACCACAACGTAGGTAAAGATTTAGCCATACTTGCGTATGCTATCACCATTGCTTCCACTTCAATTAGCATCACTAAAGCCAACTAATTTAGGTTCAACTTTAACATAATGAGATTCACTATCAATACTTCTGTTCACATACCTTATCTAGATGTCCACACCTTAGAAATACTTACCTTAACTTTTTATTTGCCAAGTTGATGTAAAACAATTAAAAGTGAAGTTTAGAATGAAAAGTGATAGTATTGGCGCAATGTAAAATTTGTACCTAGAAATAAAAAAAGAAGAAAAGAAAAAACATTGCATCAATACTTTATCAAATTACGAAGAGGGATCTCTTGTCTTCGTTTGCGTGTCCTTTGCTGACAAGACGCCAGCATATATGTTAACCTGTTTAGAATGTCCGAGCGACGGCAAGTGAATATGGAATATGACTTCTCATAAGATATTGGTAGAAGCACAGTTCAGGCCGCTATTGGATAACGATCGCTTGGCAATAGAAAATTTTGGGCAATTGTTTTACCTTGTCCGGTAATTGTTGAATTGGCCTTGATGTTCATTGCCTTAGTGGCTATGTAGGAATGAGGTCATTCAGTCCGTCCACAGCCGGCGGCCGGCTCGGGTCTGTCAAGACCATTAAAAAGAACACGGCAGCGGGGAATCTTGCATAACTTTTTATATGGCTTTGAAGTTCCTGTAGATGTCTATTACATGGAGATAATGAAAAATGCAAGATTTGTTTTTGTAAAGCCATGGCTAGAGTTTTGGTAATATAAAAAGTTCAAGGATTAACAATGAAGTTCAAAGAGTTTGACTTGCAATAATGACCTGTCATACTATATTGTAACTTAAGTCTTAAGTTTTTATATAGGTCATATATTAAATTTTATAAAAATGGTCTATTTCAAACTAAAAACTTAAAGACATTAAATAGAGCAACTTATTTCTTTACATATTATTTTTAAAGTTTTTATGTTTTTTGTGTATGATTTAATATTATAATAGACTTATTCATTCACAGTAAAAAAGTAAGTAAGATAATTTGATCATATAAGGGACTTTAGCTACTCATTCTAATAAGTTAACCTTTTGAAATAAAACTCAAGCCTATGACAATATGTGCTCTTGGCATGAGGCAACACATTATACTAAAATCTTTGTCTCCAGTTTAAGAAAGCCTCCCAAATAGAAAAGTTTATATTTTAGCAAAGCTTTATTTAGAAAAGTGAATGGATTTGGAACGACTTTTTCAAGAAGTAACCTTATTAAGGTAGAGACAAAAGAAGATTATGCAATATGCGTCTTAAAAGGATGTGTATTAGAAAATAAAAAAGAAAAAGTTAGATAAGTTTCCTTTCACGTTATCTTTTAGGAAGAGAAGTTGAATGAATGATGAAAATTTGAACATTAGAGATCTAAAAGAAGCGTTAGTCCATTGCACATTCTATAAGCCCTTCAACAAAAAGGGTAGGCTTACAAAGAAAAGGAGTCTTTGAAGAATGTTTTAAGAGTAAGCTAAAAAAAGGCTTATGTTGCTAGCTCAGTGTGAGGCCTAGTTCAATAAGGAGGGTTGATGGCATTTGTACATTGGATAGTACACCAGGAATGACCTAGGAACAGTGTTCGACAACACGTCGAGGCCCAGCAAGTGCTGTGTAGTGCCGCTGTAGAAGAGTTACTATTGATTGCATAATTTATGCCCACGAAACAACTCCACAACGTAGGTAAAGATGTAGCCACACTCGCGTATGCTATCATCATTGCTTCCACTTCAATTAGCATCATTAAAGCCAACTAATTTAGGTTCAACTTTAACATAGTGAGATTCACTATCAATACTTCTGTTCACATACCTTATCTAGATGTCCACACCTTAGAAATACTTACCTTAATTTTTTATTTGCCAAGTTGATGTAGAACAATTAAAAGTAAAGTTTAGAATGAAAAGTGATGGTATTGGCGCAATGTAAAATTTGTACCTAGAAATAAAAAATAAAAAAAGAAGAAAAGAAAAAACATTGCATCAATACTTTATCAAATTACGAAGAGGGATCTCTTGTCTTCGTTTGCGTGTCCTTTGCTGACAAGACGCCAGCATATATGTTGACCTGTTTAGAATGTCCGAGCGACGGCAAGTGAATATGGAATATGACTTCTCATAAGATATTGGTAGAAGCACAGTTCAGGCCGCTATTGGATAATGATCGCTTGGCCGAAGAAAATTTTGGGCAATTGTTTTACCTTGTCCGGTAATTGTTGAATTGGCCTTGATGTTCATTGCCTTAGTGGCTATGTAGGAATGAGGTCATTCAGTCCGTCCACAGCCGGCGGCCGGCTCGGGTCTGTCAAGACCGTAAAAAAGAACACAGCAGCGGGGAATCTTGCATAACTTTTTTATATGGCTTTGAAGTTCCTGTAGATGTCTATTACATGGAGGTAATGAAAAATGCAAGATTTGTTTTTGTAAAACCATGGCTAGAATTTTGGTAATATAAAAAGTTCAAGGATTAACAATGAAGTTCAAAGAGTTTGACTTGCAATAATGACCTGTCATACTATATTGTAACTTAAGTCTTAAGTTTTTCTATAGGTCATATATTAAATTTTATAAAAAGGGTCTATTTCAAACTAAAAACTTAAAGACATTAAATAGAGCAACTTATTTCTCTACATATTATTTTCAAAGTTTTTATGTTTTTTGTGTACGACTTAATATTATAACAGACTTATTCATTCACATTAAAAAAGTAAGTAAGATGATTTGATCATATAAGGGGCTTTAGTTACTCATTCTAATAAGTTGACCTTTTGAAATAAAACTCAAGCCTATGACAATATGCGCTCTTGGCATGAGGCAACACATTATACTAAAATCTTTGTCTCATCTTTTGTTGTTTAAATGTTCACTTGGTTTGTTTTTTGATTTCTACATTTTGCCATTCGGGGAAGCAATAAAATTAAGTTATGCTAATATTGTGGTTATCTTTTAAAGCTTCATGTGTAGTCTCCTAGGGATTTCCTAAAGCAATTGGATCCAAGTCCGAGGTTTTAATGTGGACACACGGGTTTAAATAAGATGATGTCTTTCTTGAATTTGCTTACTCCCTACCTTGACTATAAAAAAAATGTAACTTTTGGTTTCCTAGAACAAGCAAAAGAACAATAGCAAAGATATAATGAAAGATAGAAGATTGATTTACCTACAATATACAATGCAAAATGTTTCCTCCAACAATTAAAAGTGAAGTTTAGGTATAGTTTGGAAAGTCTCTCGTTTAAGAAAGCCTCCCAAATAGAAAAGTTTATATTTTAGCAAAGCTTTATTTAGAAAAGTGAATGGCTTTGGAATGACTTTTTTCGAAATGACTTTTTCAAGAAGTAACCCTATTAAGGTAGAGACAAAAGAAGATTATGCAATATGCGTCTTAAAAGGATGTGTATTAGAAAATAAAAAAGAAAAAGTTAGATAAATGTCCTTCCACATTATCTTTTAAGAAGAAGAGAAGTTAAATGAATGATGAAAGTTTGAATATTAGAGATCTAAAAGAAGCGTTAGTCCATTGCACATTCTAATGAAAGTTTGAACATTAGAGATCTAAAAGAAGCGTTAGTCCATTGCACATTCTATAAGCCCTTCAACAAAAAAGGCAGACTTCTAGAGAAAAAGAGTATTTGAAAAATGTTTTAAGAGTCAGCTAAAAAAAGGCTTATGTTGCTAGCTCAATGTGAGGCCTAGTTCAATAAGAAGGGTTGATGGCATTTGTACATTGGATAGGAGTAAGGGAATCTTGATCCTTATAAAGAATATGGCTACTCTCTTAATTAGTTTGTCTTTTGGATTGGAATCCAAGCTTGTGATAGTAATAATAATGTCATCATACTTTGACTCCAGTTGTTCGGTGAACTTTTAAATGCAAGTGAACATGTCGAACAAGTAATATAATGATAAGAAAAGTATCGTCCCACAAAGATTGATGATTACTAAGCCAACTAATTACTAATGGTGAACAACTCCTAAAATTTATCTAACAAATTCAAATGATAGATGATAGATTAAATAACTAAATCTAAGAAAACTAAATATACAAAATATATTAGAACATATGATTTCATCATAACTACTAGTTATAAATATTAATTATTTATGCTTTCAAGAGGGATAATTTTGTGTGATAGCGGAAGTTCCTAATTTATTCACTATCCTATGTCTAGATATAGCAAACCTATTTAGTTTATTAACTCACTATATCTCTATATGTGAATTGAAATAAATCAAATGCATTAGGATCTATGAACATTCACAGTTTACACTGAAAGCCATACAAACAATATAGTATATGTCTATCTATATTTAATTTATGGTTATACATTACAAGAAGCAATTGCATATCATCTCCTATCGGTCTCAAACATGCAAATTATATCATTTAAGTGATAACTAATCACTTAAAAGCATAAAACACAGTAATATGTAACTTCACATAAATAAAATATCTTGTAAAACATACTAATCATAACATTCATACCATCATAATTAGGTTTACATCATAGCTCTAACAAAAGTAAACTAAAACATAAATAAATAATAGGGAAGAACAATAATAGGAATTAAAGAAGGCATCTTGAATCCAAGAACATAAAGTCTATCACCCTTTTTGTCTTCTTTTCAAGAAAACCTTGAGTTGTACTCAATTTCCTCCTCCTCTTCTTTTGCCTATTCTCTTCTCTTAAATAGGATTTAGGTTTAGGCCTATCTCTTGTCCTAGTAGGAGTGGGTTTTGGAGACCAAAGATAATTGAGTTTTGAACTCTTATATTGATTGAGCTTTGAACTCCTAAATTGACTTGGTTTTTTAATTATTTAGAAAACCCAACAACAATGAAAAATCTAATAACAATTATCCAAAGCCCAAGCCCATCTTGATTTTCTTGATCTTAATATTTTGACCATATACTAAACATCATGTTTTTCATGCTTATCCTTTTTCTTCATGCCTCCTTATGCTACAAAAATAAAACAAATTCAAGTAAATAAAGAGAAATTCAAAAAAATTCTTATAAGCATTGTATTATTTATTGTCAAAAAATAGGTAAAATAACTCTATAAAAATAGAGTTATCACCAGTGTTAATGCCAAGCTACCCACATTGGGTAGGTAAGGGAGGCCCCAAAGTTGTGTCAAGAAAAATATGGTTGTTTTAGGGCCAATATGGATTTGAGTAAAGAAAAATATTATGGGCTCAGTGAGAGGCCTAATCCAATGACAAATGTTGGTGGCATTTGTCTCACATTAAACAAGAGAGAGAGAATCTTACTACTTATAAGGGGTTTGGTTACTCTTTCTAACAAAATATATCTTTTAGGTTAGAAACCAAGCCCTTGACACTTAGGTTCTTTGAAAGACCCAAGATCAACTACATAATAAACTAACTACACTTGGTTTTATAAGAAACCTTAATCCTTCCCTAATCATATATCTTATTGTGTGCAAAAAATAATGACCTATTTGTCATTATTGTATACTCTATCTATATATGAATGACTTTTCATTCAAAGATGGCTATTCATTTTTAGACCAAATGTGTGTGATACTTAGAAAAATTTAATTCCATATTGTTTGGCTTGATTTGAAATATATTGCATGAGTGTCACGTTTTACATTAAGTTCTTGTTAGGCGAGACTATACTTTCTGACTTTTTCATAGAACTTTAATTTTAATTTTGACTATCCAATCTGTAGTGATAATACAAATGTGACTTGCACTTTGTCTAGGTAATGATGACAAAATTGTAGTATAACATGAATCCTAATAAGGACAACAAAGATTTTAGGTGAGAAGATTTTGACAACATAAAAAAGGTAGCGGTGCATTAAATGTATGTTGATTACCAAGTTTTCCATGAATGCCAAGTACTTCTTGATAGCTTACTTATGATACAAGCTTTCACAAAAGTCTAATTTTAACTTCAAGTAATCATTTGGGAATAATAACACATATATAATTCAAACTTTGGTTGGCCTATGATGATTTATGAAAGATCCCACAAATTTTTCATTGTTACTTTGCCTATATTTTCTCAAGATTATTTAATGAAATTTCTTCATCTTTAAATATTCCTTCCATGAATTATGTATTACTCCCTCTCCAAGCTACTACAATCTCACGCACCTCTCGTAGGGGCACCATACAACTCGTAGCAGCGTCATAATAGTGGGAACCATTAAGAACTAGGGACTTGTGGCCTGCGAGAAGATTGCGAGCGGGGGGATGGTTTTAATGCTTGGCTTGAATTGGGTTAGGGGTTGATTAAGCTAGAGATGGCGAAAATCAGAGCCTCGTGGCATTATGGAGATCAAAGACAGCATAGGATGAAGGACACATGATAGGACTACAGAACTCTGCAGCACCAATTTAGCAACGAACTGCCGAGATAACCAGTAAATAATGAATAGCACCAGAGCCCTTTGCACTGGAACATTTCTTACCAGGTCCCGTCGATTGTATTACTTCCTTTTCACATTTGGCAGTCAGATCTTTGATGTCATAACCATCAACCAATCTGAACAGCTTGGTATTTTCTCGTGGCGCTGTTTCAAAACATTTCCTGGTACGAACTCATGCTTTTGGTGTAGTTATTAGTTTTTTTGGGAGCTTCTGTGCCCGGAGAATGAATGGCTGAAGGCATAATCCATTGAGTAACTTCTGATTGAACCAGAAGATAGTGAAAAGGAACCAAAAAAAAAACTTCAGAACAGATGGAATAGTTCTTCTGTAGTCAACAACTGGAAAAGGATTATATGAAGACATTCATTATGAAGTTGCCTAATCTATGAGACTGCTTCTGGCAATGGTATTCCTGCCAAAAATGCTGTGAATAGCCCAAGTGATCTCTTTGGCTGTGAAAATGGAGCTTCATGAGATGCTCCTCGAATGGTGGCAAAAGATAACTTGTCGCCGTATACTTGTGTCCATCCAGCAACCTTTGAAGCAAAAATGAGAAAAGCTAAGTGCAGACCTGGTTGGGAAACAGACATTACGTAATGAACTTGAGTTATATTTACTCCAGCAGAAACTGACTAACCTGTCTTTCTTCAATCCAGGTTCTGTAAGGCACAACTGTAGGGAGTCCCAGCTCCTTGGCCAGTCCATTTACCAATGTCCTTGTCCCAGTAAGAGGAACAACTGAATCTTGGTCTCCGCTACAGAAATTTAAAATTGATCATTATTACTAATCTTGTCTTGATGAGGCCATGTATGATAAACTAAGGCTAACTTATGTTTACAAAGTTTGCCCGTTCTACCTGTATACCAGCACCCGGATACCAGACGTGAGAAGTGCACCCAGAACATGAACGGTGGGTACTTCAAGATTTTGCATATCATATTGGGTGATGCTGTCATTAAGAAAGCAAACCACCATAGCAAAAATGCACAAGATCAAATGGATGAGAAAATGCAAAGAGCAGGAAGAAATCAAACAGAATGTTTCTAACTATGCACTCCATGAGGAATATTGTAATTGGGAAATGAACAGGGAGAAAATATGCATTAGGAATCATTCGAGAAAGCACATCTCCATAACTCGAAATTCTTGATTCATTGGGGACAATTATTAATACCAATCAGAAAGAAAATAAAAACAGAACGAGGAATCAATGTCAAAGAAAAACAATGGAACATATAATTAATGAAAAGCTCAGAGACCCCTTTTGATGGTCTGTCCATGGAATCTTTGATCTTTTCTAGGCAATGGAACCTACTCATTTCTATTTAATAGTGGTGTCAAGTGTTAGGTCATTACTTGCTGCAAGTAGTCCATCTGGTGAGGCCAACCAATTGAGCATGAAAAGCCTCCTGTACATCTTTCCGATTCAGATATTGAATTGTTTCATCTTCCACACAAACGTCTATTCTCTCTGTATCTTGCTGCAAATGGGAGACCAAATTTTCGCAAACGAGATCATTAGGTAGGCCCTAAACCAGAGTGTTTCATACATGTTTGAGGCAAGATTTGAAGACAAATTGTATGAGAAAAAGCCGTTTCTCACCAGTTGGTTCAGCATTTGGGATTGTGAAGAAAGTGACGATAAACAGACATCGAGACTAACGTCATATGCATTGATGAATTTACCACCCATTTCACTTTTCACTTGGTTAAATACATCGGAGCAAGGTTGGGGAAGAGAGCCTCTTGTCAACTGTCTTCTGATCTGGGAGTAATTACAGATTGAAGTGAAGCTTTCATAAGTTGAGTCAGATATCAATCCGTGAGACCATAAGAACTCAGCTCGGGAGTTCAAATCAGTATCGAACTCTAGCAGAGGATTCCCTACCTGCAGCAATGTGAATACCAGCAAGAGTTGTCAATCAAATTAAATTTGGTTGTAAAATCTGAAGCATTGACTTCATCTTTCTTCTAGATGGTCATTTTGTTTTTTCCTTACAGCTATGCCCTTGAGACTGAACTTCACGTTAGATTGAACAACGAGCTGTGCAAGCTGTGGAACATAGTGTCCTGGTAAAAAGCCAATTTCATCATTCTCTCCTTATCTCAATCTAGTTATGGTTTCAATCCGTACGAGTTCTTTATATCTACACAAGTTACCTCCATAACTCTCCCCTGTGATGAACAGATCTCTGCCTTTGTACTCTGGGAATTTGTCTAACCAACGCTGAAGGAACACTAGGTTGTCTTGTGCTGTAAATGAAAAAAGTTATTATGGCTGATTGCAGTATGCTAGAAAGAATCCCAGAGTTCTTTTGAAGGAAATCATTCTATAAAGTTTTTATTTAAATAAGGCTATTAATGCTTCAGCGTGAAATTCACTTGAGAAATCACTTAATTTAATCCAAGCTACGATTCTGAAAGGGGGAAAAATATCCACTGGGAGGTGATCAGGTTTGATGGGATAAGTTCAGAAGTTAAAACCTGTCACTTTGTCATTCAGCGAAGCATAGAAAGACTTATTAGCAGAGTATGAGAATCCAACTCCTGCTGGTGACTCCAGGTATAACATGTTTGCTTCTGTAACGAATATAAAATTAGAAGTAAATCCGACAATTGCTTGATAACTATCCTGCGAGTACCAAGTAATTCCACAAACACAACAAAAGTCTAAAGGGGTACCTTTGTTCCAACTATAGTAATTTCTGACCAGAATGGTTCCACTTGGTCTAAAAGGCCCATGCTCGGAAAATGCTCCAACTCCAATCGAGGAACAGCCGGGTCCTTCAAAACCCATCAAGGATTTCAACACAATTTTTCCTTTATATTCAATTGATACAAGCAGTTAGGATCTCTAGCTTAGTTTAACCTAGTAAATTAGTATGTATTTACCCCCATTCAACCAAAGAACGAGAGGCTTTGAAGCTGGTTCTGTTTCTGCTTCAACGAAGTAGTAAAAGAGAGCTCTCCCTTGCTTTTCATCAATGGTTACATATCCTGCGTATTGCTGGAAACTGACCTGTGGCTGCCCCGGCAAGCTGACGATTTTGTCATCTCGTGAGGGAGAGTCCTGCGTTAAGCACAACTGCGCCAGAGTTGCATATATTGTGCCTATGATAATCCATGATTTATACTGCATAATGAGACCAAGGAGAGGGAGAGAGAGGAGAAGGGATATAGCTTGGTTATCTTTCTGGTGATGAATAGTGAATGGCTTAGAAGACTTGGTGACATCCGTGTCTACTTTTTCCTATTTACTTTTGCGATTTTTGTCGATATTAGCTTGATCAAAACCGAGGGTCAATGTATGGGCTTTTAGAAGAAAATGAAACATATAGTTTGATCAAAACCTGCGTTTCACTTAAAAAGATCAGCCCCTGATCCAGCCCAGAAGATCAAAACAAATGCAGCCTTCCTTTCCACATTTCAGCACTAAATACTTAGGGTTCTTAACTGGTTAGGGGAAGAACAGTTTCCTGCTGCAATGCTTCAGTCTGTCAGCCCAAAGTAAGAAAGAAATGACCCAGTTCAGGCTTTACAACGGACAGATTTTTGAAAGGAAAGGTAACGGCTAGTATTTGGATCAGAAATATTTTTTTTCATTGAAGGCTGTTCATGTGCAAGTGGAAATCAAGCATATTATATTATTTTGCACCATTATTGGCTTAATTTAATTTCTATGGCTTAACCGTGTAATCGTAGGTTGGAAAATTGGGGAAACCTTCGATTTTGAAGTTCTTGCATAAATTTATTGCTGCTTAATATTTGTCTTAAGCTTGTTAACAATTTACTCTAAATTGAGAAAATTTTGTTCAAGTTTTATGGAGATCGTATAATTTCCAAGTGTTTGTAGTGAAAGCACTTCTTATTAGGTGTAAAGATAAAGCTTAGACCGAATCGTTAAATTGTGCTATGAGTGTGATTGATTGATTTACTTATTTTATGTAATTTAATACACTTGAATTACGGTCCAATTGAGAGAAAACCCGTATAAACACATCAACAAAGGCAGACCCCAGAAGTAAAAAAACAAAATCAAGATTACTGTCAATTCAAAATTAAAATCAAGATCATTATCAATTCAAAAATAAAATCAACATCACTATCAATTCAAAAATAAAATCAACATCACTATCAATTCAATTCAAGAAAAAGAAAGTGAAAGGAATTATGAACAAAAAAAAGACAATCAAAGATTAAACCATGGCTGGAGGCGAACTTGAATTCGCGTCAATAAACACCTGTAGAGACCTCCCGAAATAATTGTATACATAACATAACCTCATACAAAGTCAAACAAAAGTTGTCTTATGTGAAGCATTTACCCCTCCCCTTAATCTTCGTTCGATGCAAACCAATGTTCCACGCCACTTGCATTTTAGAGTTAGAACTAAGATGAAGGTGGTTTTCATCTAGCTAGCTTGATCTGCAGATTTATCATCGTTGTGATGAGCGGGTCTTCTTAGCCCTTGTGGCTCTTCATTCCACTATGTTTGCTTCTTAGCCCTTGCAACTCTTCATTCCACTATATTTACAACCTAGTCCTCATAGCTCTTCATTTAGACCATATTTAGAGATTATTCTTTTGATATCAGTTTAACCCCTACATACTTGAGTTGGAGATTGTTATTGTATGCAATCTTTATTATTGTCTTAGATTGTAGTTAGCCAAGGCTTATTGGGGCCCAAATTGGTAATGGTACTCAAATAAAATATATTTCTATTAGCGCTCAAACCTTGGTCTTTTGACATAATGATTGAAACACATAATAAATGGTTAAAGCCAACCTTATATCCTAAGTTTGAACTATGGAAAGGATGAACCATGGAAAGGCTACTGAGGCAGTGGTTGCAAAGCATGGTGGGTAATTATGGTCCTAAATCATAGTGGGCTCAAGCTTAGTTATGATATCTGAATAAAATATGTTTTGATGAGCTTTTTTAAACCTAAGTTGTTTAATGTAATGGTTGAGACATATAACTAGTTTCTTCACCTTCTTGTTGTGCAATCCATATGATTATCACTAGCTCAATTCTAGGGTTATTAGAACACCGAAGGGTTTTTGCATAGACTTTGTTTTGAGCCTTAATCTCCACTGAAAAAATCAAGAGCCATTATACAACGTAGTCTACATTTCCTAAAATTTCTAATAGTTTTTATCCTAAATTTGCACTCCTTATTTGATTAATCCATGCATATCCTTTTGGCAGTTTTTATTTATGCTCTGTATCTTTGTAAGAAACTTCCTTTTTAGCCATAAATCAAGCTAAGATCAAGTCATATGGCCTCTGAACTTTTTAAGCCAATCCAAACATCTCATTTGTGGACTTGTAATGGCCTATTGAGTTTTCTCATTGTCTTAAAACATGATGTACGCAATAGAAAATCCATGTATATGCAAAATTCCTGCTTCCCAAACACAATTTCTTTAGCCACTCAATTTTATATGGAATTCAACTAGAAATGCGTACCATATCACTTGTCACTTTTCAAAGTTTAACTCTAGGTTGATAATGGACCCAAGGAGACAGGATTTTCGTTATTCGAATTCTAAAGAGGAAAACTTTGAGATTTCTATTTACAGTTCGATGATTTATTAATTTGTATTACATATATCCTTATAGATGAATAAAGGTTAATTTAATTATTTTTGAATCAAACTTAGATAAGATTAAATCAAAATCAAGTAAGATTGATAGGATGTTCCTGCCAACATTTTCAGGGAGGCAGCTATTCCGCGTTGTGCTAAAGACTCACTTGACATGGCTTTGGGCGTTGACACTATTGCAGACATGGCGACTCTTACTGATGTGGTATTGACTCGGATATTGACAAGATGCTATCTACTAATACCCCCCGCAAGTTAAACGGGCGGATTGCATTGTAAGCTTGGAGTGAAGAAATTTATATTGAGATGCAAAGAGGCCCTGAGTGAAGATACTAGCTAATTGATCCATAGATGAGACAAAGTGAATGAAAAGTTGAAAGTGGGCTACTTGTTCATAGATAAAGTGGAAGTTAATTTCAATATGTTTGGTATAGACACAAAATACTGGATTGGCAATGATGTGAACTGCTAAACGATTGCTGCACCAAAGTGTGAGAGTCATTGTGAAAGAGTATGAAGATCAATGAGAAGAACCTTAATCTAAATGAGTTCAGCTGCAATATCAATATATTTTTTAAATTAAGCTTTACTATTAGCGAAAGATACAATGTACCATTTGCGTAAGAACAAAGAAATTAAGTTTACCCCTAGGAAAATGGAAAATCTAGCTATGGACCAACAATTAGTTTTATCAATTCCCTAGCCAACATCGGAAGAGGCACATAACGTGGTAGGTGAACTTCAAGTGAAGACAATGCCAGGATTGAAGTGTTGGTGAAATATTGAAGTAATCTTTTAACAACTTACTAGTAAAGTGAGGTGGGAGCACGTATACATTGAAAACCTGTGTTAATAGCATAAGCAATATTTGGGCAAATCAAAGTCAAATATTGTAAGGCTCCAACGATGCTTTTATAGTGTGTAGGATTTGGGAGTGGGATCGCTTCATATTCAATAAGTGTAAACTCGGGTGGGTACGGAGTGGAGACAGAACAAGAAGGCATTAGGAGTGTGCTGGACTTCCAAACCTACAAAATAATGAAGAGGGTCAAAATCTTTGATAGGAAGGAAAATGCTTCATATGTTGTATGAAAAAGAGATGAATCGGAACAAGGGACAACAATCCCAGGGCTAAGAAGGAAAATGCTCAATTGATGATGCCATGTACAAGTAGCTTGCTTGAAAACATAAAGAGCAACAAAGACAGCAAATATATTAAGTACAGGTAGGATCAATGAAGTAAGGAGATTAAACCATATATACTTCTTTAAAAAGTTTTCAATACAGGAAGACATTCTTGAAAAAAAGCACCGGCTTCAAAGGTGGCTGGATGCCTTTTTTGTGGTCTTCATGGAAGAAGCAGATTCCATTCGCATTTTCCTGGAAAAAGTTAGCGACTCCCCACTTAGCCAACACAATCTCTCCGTGTGGCTACAAACAACGTTGTTATTGCAGGTCATGATTCACGAGTGAGAAAAGATGCTACCGCATTATTGCTAGTTGGGTTGCCTTTTGATTGCGAAAGAGTGGTGCGTTGTCCTCGTCACTCCCCTCAAAGTGGTGCATCATGGATCTAAAACACACAAAGTTGCTTGTCATCCACACTTCTCTTATATGCTTCATAAAGTAAATGGGATTGAAACTTTTGGGAAATAAGCAGACCGCTTGTGCATCACACTTGACTAATTGCAGCATAATCACTCCTTGGACAACTTCTTTCTTTTATCACATTCTCTCTCTGCGTTGATTAGAGTGTCATATGCAAAGGGCTTTGTGTATGTTAAGAATGCTTGAATTTGATTTCGAATTAGAAGCGAAGATATGTAAGTTTATTCTTGTATTAAATAAAGATATACCTCTTCTTACTTATGAATTTTAAGATAGACGTCCTTGCTTTAACATAATGTCAAATATATGGTATTATAGACACATGTATATCTCCTCTTATTTATAAGTTTTAATATGGGCCTCCTTTTTTAATAGTATAGATATAACCTTTGGTTTTCTTTCTTTGGGCATTTGAGATACTTGACTCTAACTATGCAATATAAGAATGAGTATTATAAAAATTTATATGAAAAGTGATTCTCAATAATAACACATAATACTATAACTAAATAACAATTGTTTCAAATTATCAATTTCTTAATTTGATATCGCCTTTATACGTTTTAACATCCTAATTAGTTTTAAGAAAGAATAAGTTTCCTCATCAATTATATTAAAAATCACTATACATGTTCTGACCATGAGTTTCAAACTAAAAAACCATAAGAATCTTTAAGATTCTAAAAGAAATTACAATTAAAAAATCAAGTAAAAGGATTTAAATCTAACAAATAGTTTGGACCATATCATATTTTAATTTTAACAGTAGCTCACATGGCAGAGAATTAAGCCGATCTTCTTTTATACTGATTTATCGTGTTGTCAACTTTTTTCTGTAGCTTTTTGCAAGAGGAGAAACTGTGGAGGGGAACAGGTGGAATATCATACTGGTCCGGGTTCTTTTTCATCTTTCTCCTCTTTTACGTTTAATTTAAACCAAAAAGAAGTCCAGAAAGAAGGAAAAAGAAGCAAGTCCCGATTGCTTTAATGACTAAAACAACAAACACAGAGCAGGAGTTCATGTCATGGCCAAACGTGGGAGATAGGTGAGGGGACATTTCGCTGCTTTTCTTCCCGTTGGAATGACAGAGAGCAATTCACAGGCCCCTTTCCAGGCACCATCTGTTTTCTAGAGCTATGTTTAAGCGATTTAGTGCGCCAATTCCTCCTGCACTTTGGCAGAAATTTGTGATCTCCAAGATGACAGCAAGTACCCAATATGAACATGGGCGGCACCGCGTCCCTCTTGTCATGATTGAGACCACGGACTCTAGATTTTTCATTCTATGAGATTAATCTGGAGCCTTCTTAATCGGGCGACGTGTTTGGTTTTCATCATTGCATGTTCCCATTACCTAGTTGTGTCACTTCTTTGTTGGTTTCTTTTACGTACTTTTTTGTAGAAAGCTTAAAGGTTAAACCTTAAGTTAATCTAAAAGTTGAAAGATCTTAACATCATCTAGCTAGCTGTGCATTGATGATTTTAATCCCTCTGCTTTCTTGGGTGCTCTCAAATGTGCAAGACGTCGTTTAGGACCTAAAAATCACATTGAAAACTGAGCTTGTTATCATGAAAATATCCTTCGGCCTGTAGTATGGCTTTTTGGTATGTTCTGTACATTGTCTTTTGCAGTCAAAAAGCAGCCCAATTGGTACTAATGCAGTAGCATCTTTCCGACTCGTGAATCACGCTCGGGGATAAAAGCGCTGCTTGAAGCCGCGTGGGAAGCATGTATTGGCCAAATGCAGAGTGGCCACCAACGTTTTCCAAGCAAATGTCATTAGAATCTGCTCCTTACAACATGACCCCTGAAAACCTATGCAGCCATTTTTGGGAACCAGCCTAAATGGCTTTCCGAATGCCCCCATATATGTAGCAAAGTGAGGAACTAAACATCACACAATTGTAACGATCTTTTTGGTTAGGGTCCCTAGTGCTTTTTGTAATTAGATCACAACGAACCCTGTCTTATTTATAGAAAAAAGGTATGTTAAAGGATCTTGACTTACTTCTAACTTTGCCACCAAAAGTGTAATATTGGAAATGTTATGAATCAAGACGTAAAACTAATTGTTGTGTCAAATATGTTCACAAACAACAATATGCAAATGAAGAGCGCAGCAAATAAATCAAACAAAAAGAAAAGCAACAAAAAGCTATAATTTACTCTTTTTTTTTTAAAAAAAAAAAGAAACCTCCAAATGTGGAGGAAAGAACCATTTTAGGTGGAGGATAGGACCTACTGAAAAGGAATCTCAAGAAAAGCGTGAAACCAAACAATAATAAGGCCCAAGCTAAATACATTCTCATCATTCACTCCTAACACCCTTTTTTGTATAGTGCAGAATTAATTGAGGGAGATGATGGTAAATCCTCACATTAGGAAGAGGCCACATTGCTCTGATACCATATTAAGTAGAGGCCATGAATTGACTCTCATCTTCCTCAATTAATTCCACCAATGACATTAAATCTATTGTGCAAAGGGGGTGTATTAATTCTAGGTGGCCACTCAAAAAGGGGTCTTAAGAAAGTGTGAAACCACTCATTAATAAGGTCCATGCCAATGCATCCCCATATGATGTGGGATATGCTCCTCAACATACCCCCTTTGCACAATGAAATTAACATCACTTGTGAAATTAATTGAGGGAGGTTAGGGTAAATCTTCACTGGGCCTCATGGCTCCAATACTATGTTAAGTAGAGGCCAGTTGGCCTCCCCAAAAGGCACTTCAAGAGAATTGTGGAACCATTCATTAATAAGGCCTAGGTCAAGTACATCTCCATCCAACATGGGATATGCTCCTCAACATAGCCATACTTACTTGATTGGCAAAATCTATAGATTCGAGCTTGATGCATTTCATTTCCAGAACTACAAATATCAAGTAGGTTTGGATATATTTTGAGCTAAACATAGGAAACTGACTGGAATGCAAAGGTATGATATGAAACATAGACTTCGTGAGCTTAAGAAAAGGAATTAGTTGATTTTAGATGGACCTAGTTGTAAGTATAAAATTGTCAATTCCATTTTATTGTGACAATGAAGCAACACAACACTAATCCAATTTTTTATGAATTATGTGAAGATTGATTGTCACTTTGTAAGATACAAATATCTATCTAGAGGGGTTAATTTCTATTCATGACATTCATTCTTCTACATAGCCGGCAAGCCTTTTAACTAAGCCATTATTAAGCAAGCAACACACTTATCTAATGTTCAAGCTTCGTGTTTTTTATTTGTATTGTACTTAAGCTTGAGAGGAAGTATTAGAGGTTTAATGGGTTAGGGATGTAATTGTGAATAGATGCTTATCATGCCCCTACGGGGTTTCCTCGTCTTTGCGTTCCTTGTGTTCCTTATCTTTGATGCTCTATTCATACGGGTGGGCTGCCTTCAGTCTTCCCTTAAGGCATGTATTTGGTTAATTCAGAATACATGGAACTAAAAAAAAAAAAAAATCTTTGAGTTCTAATTTTCTATGCGTTTCTCCTTGTTATTTTTTCTTTTTAAACCATGCCCAAATTCTCGCATCTTCCTTGTAGAATCTTCCAATAGCTCATGGTTTCCATCATTTGTTGTCTTTAAAAATTCATATGCAGTTTTCTGAATATGATCCGCCAAGAAATGGATGATATTTGTCGAGATTGGAAATGAAAGTAAAGGACTTTCCATTCTTCACACTATTCAAGAGATAAATGTCTAACAGATTTTCTACAAATAATCATAATAAATTCTATCGGAGGCTTAATCTTAATAAACATAAATCTATGAATTTATGACCCTTATGTTTCAATAGCGTACTCTAATGGCCCACCCTTATATCCTAACTCTACTTCTACATTGATCATACTGCTAGAAATAATTTTTTAAAGCTCTGTATATGATATCAGTTATTGCATATTAGGTTTCTCAAAGATAATTGTTTACACACATTAGGAAATCCCCATACTTTATACTAGTTCTATATGATATGTGTAGACAGCTATAGTAAATACATGTACGCTATTTGCAAGTATTATTTAGACAATAAACTTCGCATGATATAAGGCTTATGTTTCAAAAATTAGCAACAACAAACTGTTTGTCAATACTGTTGGATTGGTGTACGGTGGTTTTAAATGCTAGTCTCATTTGTCGGACGTATGCTGAGGAATCATTGGGGCCAACCATTCCCGAGTCTATAAGTAGAACCACCACCGAAAGTGTCTCAGCCACAAATCAAATAGCTCTAAACCTCACTCTTCTCATCTCTCTCAATCATGCAGTCTCCGCGGTGGATGGCCATGACCATGGTCATGATATGTGTATCTTTCTTCAACAGCTTTATGCCACTGGAGTCTTTTCCATTAGCTGATAAAATAACAGGTCTTCCGGGACAGCCGAAAGTCAGTTTCCAACAATTCGCCGGCTACATCACTGTAGATGAAGAGCAACAAAGAGCTCTTTTCTACTACTTTGTTGAAGCTGAAGCACAGCCTGATTCCAAGCCTCTTGTTCTTTGGCTAAACGGCGGTAAGCTTCTCTCACTTTCATCTCCTGCCTCACTGAATCAGCTCAAACTTGTCTTTCAGTTCTTGAATTACTTTATACACTAGTTCTGTGCAGGTTTTTTTAAAGACATTTAGTATTTTGAGTGTTGTATTTCCTCTTGCTGTAGGCCCTGGCTGTTCATCCTTTGGGGGTGGAGCCCTCATTGAGCATGGCCCCTTTAAAGTAAAGGGAGATGTTCTCGTCAAGAATAATTACAGTTGGAATAAAGGTTCTTCCAATTTCCACCATTTAACTTTTTCTCTAGTTTTTATGAAAGCAACATCACCCCTGCCATGTATGTGGATTATACCAATGTCTTTTTTTTTTTTTTTTTTGGTGAAAGGTCAAATTATATATCACCCGTAAAAAATTTACAAGATTGTTCAATTACAAAATATATCATCTAAGCTCAAATATTGCATTTGGCAAATTTCAAAACTCTTGTAAAAATTTATTACAATTTGTAAGCTTGACTCCTCTGGTAGATGAAATCTTCTTTTTCACATCTTTCTTGATTTTAGCAATAATGGTTGAGTTATCTAGACTTGACTTTTTTTTATACCAATGTCTTATCTCTAAAAGTTTTTTACTTAAAAAAAAAAAAAAAAAAAAAACTCGCCGTGAATAATTTTTATATATTTTGCAATGAGCCAACTCTAAAATAAATTCTTTGTTTATTATTGAAGATAAACAATGACTCATTCAAAACTGTTTTTGTTACAGAAGCGAACATGTTGTACCTAGAATCACCAGCGGGAGTTGGATTTTCTTATTCTAAAAATGAGTCATTTTACAATTACGTGAACGATGATATGGCAGGTTTAATCTCACTCACCTTTAACTCCCATGTTACTTGCAAAATTTTACTTATTATATTTGTTCAAGGTGTAATTCGTATTGTACACTATCTGCACACATTTCTCGGCATGTATCACTATCTTACATAAATTATAAGTTATAGAATGTTTGATATTATTGTCTTATGGATAGAGATTTTGAAACTAACATTGGGTCTACTTTTCTTAACCACAAGATGGTCTCATATTCCTGCAACGCTGGTTCGCCAAGTTCCCAAAGTATCAAAATAGAGAATTTTTCATTGCAGGAGAAAGTTATGGAGGTAAATTTCTTCACTTGTTCTCTGCTCCAAATGAAGACCATCTACTATGACACAAAAAAGAGTCATGTATGTGTCTTTTCAACTTTTAAATTAACTTTTGAATTAAGTCTTTAAACCTTTTTAACAATATATCATGCCCCTTGCAAGCATTTGTAGCTTAGCAAGAGTTGAATAGAGAACATGATTGGAACAAAGTGATATAATTTGGTGCCACACATAATATTAGAAAATAGAGATGATTCAATTATGTGTGATGAATATATAGAAAAACAAATATTTTCCAATGAATAAAAGATCTATTACAATTGTTCATTGTTTATTGTTCATTTTTATCATGAATGCGACTGCATGTGTATGTTCATGTGCAACATCGAGAGGTTTGTCATAAATTAGCGGCCGTCTTTTGTTATAGGTCACTATGTGCCACAACTGGCACAACTCATTGTCAAGTCCAAGGCCAAGTTCAACTTGAAGGGGATAGCTGTGAGTAAAGCATTGAAATATGACTTCTCTAATATTTCACCTTTGCTCTATAGATAGGCACTTATGTCAAATATTCTTCGTGAGAATAAGGTTTTTTTTTTATTTTTCTTCCTTGAAATTTTTACTATTGCAGATCGGGAATCCTCTTCTGGAATTCAGTACTGACCTCAATTCGCGTGACGTGTATTATTGGTCTCATGGCTTGATATCTGATGCTGTTTTTAAACTTCTCACTGATGTCTGTAACTATTCTCAAATCATGAAGGAGACCATAGAACGGTCTTCTTCTCCTGCTTGCACAAAAGTAGCACAACAACGTTTAGACGAACTTGAAAACTCCGCCGTCAACCCATACTATGTCACTGGCGATAACTGTTTAGGAGTTGGTGTGTCACAAATGGAGGCCCTTCATGAATCTCTAATGTCACGTCTTCGTTCACTATCAAATCCTCTCAATCAACAGGTAAAGTTTAGCCTCTATTATAACCTATTTGTTATCAATTGAAAATAAATACATTCCAATTGACTTTATTTTTTCCTTTTTCTCTTCCCTTGTAGCAAGTAAAAGACAAAGAAGGTGTCTGTCCAGAAGTTCTCACAACCAAGTATTTGAACAGAAAAGATGTACAGCATGCTCTCCATGCCCGGCTCAATGGAGTACCGAAATGGGTTATTTGCACCAGGTACTAAAATGCACTTCCTAAAAATCTTTACTTTAGCATTATGCATTTTTATCTCAAAAATTCTATACTTAAATACAGGAATATATCATATGATCTTAAAGAACTATTCAGACCTACAATTCATATCGTGGGGTCACTTGTCAAGTCCGGCATTCGGGCCTTGGTGTACAGGTATCAGATCAGATAAGCTCTTTAGAAAACTAGCTTCATATTTGCATCTCATTTTCAGGAAATAGAATGATGGGTGTGATTTTGATGAAATGTGACAGCGGAGATCAAGATGCAGTTATCCCATTCATCTCGACCCGGACTCTGGTAAATGCATTAGCAAAGGAGCTGGGACTCAAAACAACCCTTCCGTACAAACCGTGGTTTGAAGGAAAGCTGGTGAATATGACACAATCTTAACTTGATATTCATGGATCACTTAATCTAGTGTTGGACTTCCAATGCCTAGCGGGAGGTGTTTTCTTATTTGGTGATTGGTTTTTGCCAGGTTGGTGGGTGGACAGAGGTGTATGGCAATCTGAAGCTATCTTTTGCCAGCATAAGAGACGCTTCTCACACTGCTCCGGAGTCGCAGCCGGAGAGGTCATTCTTTCTGTTTAAGGCATTTCTTGCAGGGAAACCACTGCGGAAAGCCTGATCTTATGAACATCATCAATAAGATGTTCAATAAATAAGTGGTTTCATGTTTGTCACTCGACTGCTAGTATCATAACGGATATTTATCTCAATAAGATGATGCACAATAAATAAGTGCGATGGTTGGTTATTAATGAATTAGATGTACCTATCGTTCAGTCCACTAGGTTAGGAGTTTGAAATCTCCTACCTTCTTTGTGTAGTTAAAAAAAAAAAAAATTATATATCACCAATGTAATTCACTCAACGATAAAATTAAAATAAATATATAAATCTATGACACAATCAATTATTTTTTAATTAAAAGAAGAAAAAAGAATAATAAACAATAAAATATTAAAAATTCTCTTATTACTAAGCTAGACATTGATCGACAATAAAATAATGTTATTAAGAGTCCAAAATCTACCACATAACTTGTACAATAATCCATTCCAGTAACCCCTTTGGAGAGAAATCATTCATACATTGAATAAATATATCAAATCTTAATCATCTATGTTTCTCCTATCAATCGTTATTGTGCAAATATCTCGTAAATCACGCCTCAGAAGCACATTTTCAACATCCACTGAGACATAGATCATTACTAGTTGCACTAACCGGCAAAAGTGCACTCCTAAAAACTTGCTGAGTTCGATAATAGATAGGTTTATTTATGTAGTTGCATGTCATTAACCTCTTAAAGTATTGACACTAAAGTATAATTAATTTCTTTTCTTAAAATTTTAGCTTTAATTTAAGTTTTTATATCTTTTCTTAGTTGTCTTGAAGTTCAATTTATTATCTCGCTACCTTTTTATAATTTTGCTTACAAATGAGTGGTAAAGTCATTGAGTTTTTTTTTTTCTTTCTAGATTTGCGTGCTTATTATACAAATGATTTTTAAGGTTGAAGAATGACAAAATTCTAACGTGAGAGAGTCACTTATTGTGCATTCAATTTTCTTCAATTATCGCCAGTAAGATGAGGCTCCACATGCCATCAGCTAGTTAACCCTTTAGTCAGCTAAGTTATCAACCTATCAAAGCTCATTTATTAAACCTGCTTGGTTAGAGGAGTTGGGTCCAACAGTATAGTAGCCTGGATTTTGTAACTTGATACAACACTTTAGCTAACAAACTATAGATTGTAATGACCTTACTTAAAAAATAGCCTGCTTATCAATAATGCTACACCAACTAGATAGCAAAGCATGTGATTAGTTATAGAAACAAAGAGATTATTGATATAAACATAGATTTAAATTTGAGAAAAGCTTTACCAACTAACAGTGAAATTTATTATCAAGTGCTGGTTCTCCTTTAACACGAACCCATTAAGAAGTTTGTTTTTCCTTAGATTACCTTATATATCTTGTTGCTGGTTACACTGCCACGATTTTCGAAACATTTACGTACCCTACAAGTAAATTCAATTTGTTTAAACTAGATGTTAGTTTCTTCATCTGAGTGAAACCAGCAATATGAATAAAATCTTCTTCTTTTTTCTAGACAAAAGATACAACGAAAAACGGAGTAATGCTAAAGCCCCCTTCATTTGAATATCTTCTTCGTTTCTGACACTATTAAGTCAAGAAAAGCTAGAAATAGTATGAGCTCCTCACCACAAGACAATTATATTTCAAGTTCCTATCATTTCCCTTTCCACCTGATATCTACAGTTGCCATTGCCAGAATGAGTTTATCACGTGGCATTGGCAGTATTCTCCTTATACTCCCCATTGTGTATGGTTCCTCTCTTACAAACCACCTCAAGATATTGCTTATATGCTGCTGGCGAATTACAACAAAAAAGAAGTTCCAAATTCTCCTCTGGTTACTAGAGAGAATACATCGTATTTCTAGTGATCCCTCAACATTGGCAAGTTTTTCCAAACTAAGAAAACTCTTTTCCATAGCCATCTCCTCTACAGAAACTCGATCGATTTCCAAGATATTAGGCAAGGTCTTCATTCAAAAGTTGTACCACTGGATGTATATCTAATAGATGCTAATATATCTTTTACAACATTAAGGCTGATTAGTTTGAAAGCACGCTTTGCATCTCCTAATACATTAGATGACATCTTATATAGTAAATACCTTTATAATAGCTCCAATAGTCACAAATAAGATTTTCAGACATTAATAACACAATAATCATACGGTTAAAGCCATAACGACGTACACAATATGCAACAAAAAGCAACTGAAAATTCATTTGCCATTGTCCAGTAAAAGTAAAAAGTTTCGTTTTTGCTTGTACCCTTACTATTACAAAAACACCAGTACAACATATAACGCAACGAAAAAACGAAACCTCTCCTTCACTTTTTCATATTTCTTCAAAAGCTGCTCTGAGAAAGTCGATGACAAAACGGTATTTCGGTATTACAAACAAGACGGCTTGAAGACCTACTAGACAAATGATAGGAACAAAAAGCGATGATTGTCCACGTAATGATAACGAAAGAGTGGCCAAAAAGACTATCACCGTGGCTGCAATTGACAAGGAAAGAGTAGAAAGTCCTATTATCATCTTTCTGGGTAAAGATGCAAGGAAATCTTCTTGGGCACAACGTGATGATATGATCTCTAGGAACACCAATGCTGAAGTTGAGGAAAAGACGAGCGATATGGAATTACAGAACATAAAGATCTTAAATGATTTTTCATTTAATAACACCGGCAAGCCTGTTTCTTGGTTGTAACCACCAGGAACTTGAAAAAGTGCTGTAAACATAATGCTGACTATGAGAGCACATACCACTGTACCGGAAGTTGCTGTGTTCTTCATCCATTTCTCTCCTTCTTTCCTCAGGTCCATGTGTTCCTTCTCAAACAATTCTCGGGGAGTCAAATCCTCTATGTTTGGGGCTTTTCTCATTGAAGGACAGACACGGCTTTCCACCTCCTACGTTTGTTAAAAATGAAGTCTTAAGAATAAATGCAGCCAAAAGACATAGAACTACAGATCAACCAAAGAATGATGTTGCCTTATTCCAAAAACAATTTATTTGATGAAGATCTATTTATCCATTTTAAGTTTATCAATTCCAATTATTAAGCACAAGCCAAGACCATATTATAATATGTAGTTTCCCCGCCTATTTTAAACTTGACATTTGCCACTAGCAAATCGTTAGTCGAGAATGTCATAATTAAAGCTTTTAAATTTTGTTTTGTCCCAAAAACCAAAGGTTCTTTTTATGTTTTTTTTTTTTTCCCCAAACCAACCCACCCATAGGTACACCAAGGAAGTTTTTGGCCGCTACAAGAAAATAAAAGTTTGTTGCAAACCAATTTGTCTTTGAAACTAAATGTTTTTTTCCTATAAATTTTCAGCCACAAACCTCAACCATATGTTCCGTCCTTTAAGCTTGAAATTTTTTTCTTAAAGATGATTCCTTTCAAACTTTGTGATACATCAGACAATTTTTTATAACAGAATTTAAATAATGCATGTAATTGTTCATTTAAATATATTATTGTTTGTTAGTAATTTTAATATCGAATGATAAAAAAATTCAACATACCAAATTTACAAAAGAAATAACACAAATTACACATAAACTAAAATTGTGAACTAAGTATTGTACAAAAGTCATATACATGTGATACGGATAAGGTCCTTCTCTCAGCTTTAGTCTTTAGAGTCTAGTTAGGTATTACAAGCAATAGATAAATTGAGTTTGATACGACCAACTTAAACCTAGATGTTTCTTATTCGTTAGATGCCAGTATTGCTATTTAAAAATATTTCTTGCATGTTAGTGATTTTATTGCTTCATAAGATTAAAGAAAAAGAAAACCAAATACCTATTTTTTAAGAGACGTAACAAAAATATGCATACAATTAAAAGTTTAATTTAACTAACTTACAAGAGCCATACATATTGTATGGATTAAAGTTACAATTAGCTATAAAACTGGATAGAGACACACTCTAGCTTTGCATCTGGACCCTAATATGAACATCTTAAACATTCATTAGGGTTAGACACCATTAGCAATGTTTCCACATACTATATCTCTAAATGAAATTTAGTTGAATTTTAATTTAATTGTACATGAAATTAAACTACAGTTAGTCTCTTTTTGGTCATTTAATTTTTATCAAAAAATTATTTTTAATTTCAGAAACTAATTTTCTATCATGTTGATATAACTCCAATTAAATAAAATAATCATCCTATAAAAATAAGTGAGGCAACGTATAAAAATATTTAGATTATGTTTCAATTAAACAAAAATAGAAACACATAACATCCCTTCACGGATAGCAAGATTGACTGCTGAAGAAATGCCACGAATATTCATGTCTTCATCAGATGAAATTGGTATCTGTTTGCACATGTAACTTAGAAGTTCTCGGGCTAGAGAAAACGAATCCTTAAATCCTTTGCAAAAATAAAACATAGCACCGAGTCAACTAGATGAAACTGTAGATAAAACATTAAGCAAAACATAAAAAAAAAAAAAAGAGGAACAAGGAAGTTCAACAAATAAGTCAGAAAATAAAAGAGACTGAGGTTGTGGTATAATTGACGGATAATTGACACCAATTGGTATAGTGAGCTAGCACTGCCAAATAAGAAACGAAAGTTTTCCCGAAAGGAAAAATATTGCTAACTACAAACAAAAGGAAAAAAGTTTTAACAATGCACATGTGCTAAATATTCCGTAGTTTGTACATACACCCATCATAAGAAAGCCTTTTTCTTTCTCTTTGTTAAGTAAAAGAATTTTATATACAAGACATACATCAATACAAGATATTAGAGGTACACCCCTATAATACGACCATGCATAATATTATATTACATCAAAATAGTCTCCCATGTCTCTAAACATATTGAATAAACAAGTTCATAAGAATCTCTTACTTTCTAATTATGTCATAACCTTGTATTATTACCTAATTCTAAGAATGTATCTATTGCATATAGTCTAAACATAACTATAGGCATTTCTAAAATAAGACTCGTGAGATACTAATCTTATTGGCAAGAATTAGAAATGTAATATGTGAGAAAACATCTTTAATTAAGAACATTAAACCCTCTTATGTAAATATTTTATTCTATCATAGCTAAGGGATCCTTATCTTGATTTTCTCGTAAATAAGCCTATAATGTTAAGGTATGCTCTTAAACCTTTGTATTTTCTTTGTTCTTGGATAAATAACCTTACATATTTATTAAAAAAAATTCTACAAAGTGATTAGGTTTTTTCTCTAAAAGAAAAGCACCATTAGTTCTCCATTGCTAAATTTCCTGTGGCTTTGATCAGCATTATTTAAAAATCTGCTTCCACATTGTTCTCAATCAAAAGTTCAAAGAACTCAAGGAAAACAAGTACAGGTAGCTCATGCATTGTAGACTAGATTTTCGAGGAAGATTTTTGGTTTTGAAATTACCTTCATTATTGAAAGCACTCATTTTCTTTTTCTTTTTTTCTTTTTTTTTTTTTTGGGTGGGGAAGGGATATCAAAGATGAAAGTTCCACATAAGAAATGTAGGAGTCTTGGGATAATGTTAATAAGTGAAAAAAAAAAAAAAACTAGCCTTTCAATCTAGGAGACTTTATGTTTTATAATATAGTATCAAAACTCAAGTTGATCCCTTCAACATATCCCTTCAATTTAGGAGCTAGTTTTTTGTTGAACTCCATGCTTTATAATATAGTATCAAAACTTAGATTAATCCCTTCAACTTATCCCTTGAATTTAGGAGCTAGTTTTTTGTTGGACTTCATGTTTTATAGTATGGTATCAAAACTTAGGTTGATTTCTTTTACTTATGAGCTAATTTTTGTTGGGATTTATATTTTATAATATGATATTAGAACTCTAATATTTATTCAACTTTGAACCTTTTAAGTATGCTTAATGTATAGGAAAGCAATTATTTTACCTTTTTTTTTTTAACTCACGCACCCTGGGAGAAGGGACGGGGATTTGAACCCATGACTGATGGGACTATCGGTCAGGATTTGGCTCAAAGAATGCCACTAATCCAGGGCCCCACCCTTAGTTTACCTCATTTGACCTTGGGTCTAAATTATGTTTGGTATATGAATAATCTTTAGGGTCATATTTAAAGTAAAAAATACCTTATAAACTCATAAGTTAACTTTTGGATTGAATTTTGAACTTTATAATAAGAAAAACAATTAGAATGAGTAATGAATAAATAAGGAAAGAAGGAAAAGGACTAGAAAGAAAAAAAAAAATCAGCGCTTTGGAGCACTATGAAGAGACTACCAAGGTCAACACAAGACAACGAAGACCAACAACAATGAAAAGGAAGATCCATAAAAACACTGACTCACGATAATGATTCTCTCGTAAGTGCTCAAGAAACGCATAACCATTATATTCACTCAAAACCCCAAATTCAAACCTTAGTTAAGTAATGGCAACAGAATCACCAGATTAAGAAAAAAAAAAAAAAAAAAAAAAAGGAAGCAAAAATCCATTTCAAAGGCGCTCTTTCTTGGGTTGCCACATAAGTGCGTACTTGCGGCAGAACCTATTTGAGTTCATGCATCTTCTAATAGAAAGATTTGATGATGTAACTATAAGCAAATCCCACATAACAATTTTATTTTTCAGGACACAGATAAGAAAATAAGAAAATCAACAAATTTCAACTAACACTTGCTAAATAAAATTATTACGGGATTCTATCTGTAGCATATCAGCCGATCGGCAAGCTGCAAATGCCCCTAAGATATCTTCTGAAACAATGAATTGAAGAAAACATCCTTTTTTACTGACAAAATGCATAATGAGCTGCACTTTTTGTTTCCTTTTATCCAACTCTACAAAGTTATGAAGTTTAATTTATGAAAATGTGTATTGGACGAAAAAGTGAAAATAGCTCATTGATTAGTATATTTTTAATAGTTGAGAAGGTGTCATGTATTCACAAGAGGATAAAAAGTGAATTTGCTAAATTTTAATCCTTATTATCGTCAACTAAAGCTTATTGGGAGGAATTTTGAGCAAGAACATACCTGAATTGTTAAATTGTACTTGTTCACTTTGAAGAAAGACTTTAACAGCAGTAATAGTGAATTCCACAAAAAAAAATTATTTAAAGGGACATAAAAATAAAAAAAATAAAAATGGTTTAGTCAGTCCTAAGATTTGCATGTATAAAACTCAAACAAAATAGACAAGTGAGATGCAAATGCTCCTAAGACATTGTTTTATACAATAAATTATTGAAGACATCCTTTTCACTTAAACAACGCACAATGGAACCTCTTGTTTCTTTTTTATTCAATTCTACTGTGAGTTGATGAATACATTTAGTTGACCAATAAGTAAAAGTAATTCTAGGCTTGGTGTTGCAATCCCAGCAACGTAAGTAGTTTTTGATTAATATTTTCAAACAGATGAGAAGGAGTCATGCCTTTATTTTATTGTTTTAAAAAAAAAAAGTCAAATTTTCATCCTTTTGTACAAAAACATACCTGATTCATAACTTTGTGTTTGTCCATCAAGATTCAGACGAGTTTCATTCCTAGCTGAAGTTGATTGGATTTGTTGATCTTCCAGAAGAAAAGTGAAGTGAGAATTTGGTACCATCATTAGTAAATTTCGCATAACAATTTCTTTTTCAAGAGACATAAAACAGTTGATGAAACAATTGATCAATTAGTTTGAAATAATCACTGCTATTTGATTATTCATTTTAAATATAACTCAAAAAAAAAAAACTGACAAGTGGGTTCAAATATCCCAGTGCAGCTTGATGCTGCAACAACAAAGAATTTCTCAATTTTTTCTTCTGCCGATGGAAATAATTCTTCAATTAGTAGTGTCTATTAGATAACAAGGCATAATGATTTTATTAGTTTATAAGCAGAGAAAAAATGAAGTTGCTAAATTATGAACCTAAAAGCTATAACTAAATTTTCAAGGGAGAAATTTGGACGAAAATGTATTGATTCTCTCGTTTGCAATTGATCACTTGGTCTGATCAAGCAAATTTTATTGGTGACAAGTTCATTCTATACGTTTGGGCTAAAAGCGTCAATAAAGTAAAAAATTTGACAAAACCATTGGTAAATCTTGTATAACAATTTAATTTTAAGCAGTCCAATAATGTATAAAGTAACTAAAGCTATATTTTTCAAATAACTTAATAGTATAGATTCAATGTCATCATAATGTCGGAGCATTCTTAAGAAAAAAATTCATAGAATAAGACATTAAATCATTGTTTGATGGATAAATTCACTAAAACATTAATTTTATTCACACAATGCAAAATAAGCTATCCTTTTTGCTCTTGCAATATTTTATCTTCTTTTTTTCATTTTTAAAATTCACCGTACAAGGACAAGCTCTTGTGGAAGCAGTTATACATATATCCAATGTATTCATAACACTAACTTATTGATGAGATAAAGAAATGAAAAGCTACATCCTAAGGTATATTAAGTCAATTTTAATTTTTAATTTTTAATTAATTCGTATGTATAACTTAAGCTTAATTTATCTATATTTCATATACTTCTGCAAATTTGTGGGATATGTATACACCTATGTCACTAATGCGAAAAGAAAAAAATTTCTTTTGTATATAATTACAAGAATATCTTAATATCTTAAGAGTTGTCACACTGATTATGAGTTCATAGAATTTGGCTACTTTGTAACATCAACATTTTCAATCACTCAATTAGAACTTGTAATCTTCTCATTATGTAGTCAAAAGTTAAGAGTACTTGTAAAAAGAAAGAAAAAAATCTGTATAATGTTATATTTTGTATCAAAATCTTTTTTGTTTAATAAAATGTGATATTATAAAAATGATTCAATCTACAGTTAGAAGTTGATATTTATTTTGCTATAGTGTATAATGCATGTGCACTTTTGTTCTAGTTGACAAACATCATTTCAAGTCATCAAACCATACCTATATAGCCTTTACCCATTATAGATTGATAATTACCAGAACTAATTCTTCATTTCTTTTTGAACTAAAGGTTTGGTTTGGATTGAAACCCTTATCTAGATATAGTAATTATTATTGTAACTATATTGTGTAACTTATTCACCATCTTAGACAAGAAAAAAAAAATACTAATGGGACAGATGGGACAGCATCTGTTGTTGGACGGCATATCATGTCATTCTGCTAGAATTAAATGCATATATCCTCGATGTGACAACATACCTGCATGATTGAAAGGCATATCCCGCTTTACCCTTGAAAAAAGGTTAGGCATAGAAGCCAACGCAAACATAGGGAAGCGCTTATCCACATCCATAGCAAGAGCTAAAGGTTGATGTCTTTTGATTAACTCCAAAGCAATATCTGTTGTGTTGTGACAGAATAAAAAACAATGAACTCAAAGGAACTTTGTTACGGGGATATATTTTGATACCTTCTGAACGATATTTTGATGTATTTTGAGGGGTCCAATAGCCTTGGGAAGGGGATGGGCTTAGACTGTTAAAGAGGACTGGGCTGGAGGTTGGGCCAGGGTTGGGCCTAAATGAGAGGAGAAGGGTCGGAGGGGAATGAAGGGGTATTTTGGAAGGGGAGAGTCGAAGAGGGGGGCGGGGAAGATTTTTGATCGATTTCTCTCTGCAGGCGCAGAGGTCTTTGGGCGGTGTAGGGTTCCCGATCAATGAGCCCTGATTCATCTCTTTTTCCAGCCATTCCTCCATCACCATTCCACACTCCAACCGATACCGCAAGCCTGTACCTGGCACGGGCTCATCCAGAGGTCCGGTTACTAGATCACAAGCAGCGGTCGCATCTTCATCGTCCTCTCCCCTGGTTCAGGTATCGCCTTTACAAACTTATACTGCAAACATGTTACATCTCGGGATAATGACCAATGGCTAGTTAAAAGAGTAATTCTTATCTTTAGTCGTGGATGATGCGTGGATAATTTCTCCATCCACGGAAAATTCGAATCTCCTCCAAAGCCCCGGAATTCTTTTCTCTCCAAGTCTCTGATGCAACTTCATCATTTTCTGGAACGGTGGGGTCAGTGGATGATCCAATAATGTCCCAAAGTTTGAAGAAACCTCAAACCTCAAGCCTATACACAAAGTAAATGGGGGAAAATGAAAATCAAGATGTGTGTTACATTTTGTTCCTTTCGATTAAATAAGATGATTACTTCAGATATTTTTGAGAAATTTGTTTATATAGTCTTCAAATGTCCCAATATTAAATCCAAATTTCAGCAAAAATATGTGATTATCTCACATATCATCATTTGTTTATATTATCAATTTATTTCTTTCTCTTCACTCTTAATTACGAGGACAACCATCAACCATTTTGGACATCAACACCAATACTATCTCAATTGTATATGCAACAACCATAAAAGTGTTTGATTTCTTTGAGACAAATATGAAAACATTCAAACCATTAATTCTTAATCTATTAAGCTAAAAATAAAACAAACCAAAAAAATGCAATTACTCAACCAATCGAACGGTTCGTGGAGATAAAAACCGTTCAAGTAAAAGCCAATGCCACGTTAGCTCACAATTCCACCTCATTTGGTCAACCAGTCAACAAAGGAGCCACGTCATCAGCCTTCTCCCTCCTCAGCTACTGGATCCCGATTATGGCGGGGCAACGGAAAGTCCCGACTATGTCAGGACAGCCGGAAACCAGTCCGGTCACCTTTTACTAGTCGTGTTTACCTTTAGTGTTGAAATCTCCCCTTTTCAAATCTATGACGATGAAATAATGAAAATGCAGTTGTTGTTTTTTTAATTTTTTTAACGTTTTTGGATAGACGAGTTTTTTTATATGATTAGATGAAATAGTCTTATTTATTCATTAAATAGATAGTAGGAAGCAAAGTTAAAATACAAAATCGTATCGTTTGTATTTAAATTATGTTCTTTCGCACATCTTTCTTAGATTTCTTAGATATCATTTGTATTAAGTCTTTATGTATTATCCTAGTTAAACAAATCATTTTACTTACTAACATGCTAATTAGGTAAGTAATTTTTAAGATTGAATCATCCCTAATGGTAAGAATCATTTAACTTTCCAATTAAAACTGATCATTATGTGAAAAGATACACTTTTTTAATTGGATATGTGAAAAGATACACTTTCTCATATATTAACAAACCCAATTCCGACCCGTTCGGTTCGGGTCGGGTGGAACCTCCTTCAATTTGGCCTCTGGACGGCACCACCGGTAGATCCGGCGACGCCATGACCAACGGTGGTGTCGGTTTCCCGATCCGACGCTTCTAGGTGCCGGGTTTAGCCTAAATGGGTATTTAAATACCCATGAAGCCGAAGAGAAAACCCCCCAATTTTCACCCTAAAATCGCAACATAGAGCTCGTCTTTCTTCAAATTTCGTGTTTTATGATGGCTAAGAGCCACGCATAGGAAGGAAGGCCCCGAGCGCAGGAAATAACCATACCAACCGAAATCGTGTGGACTTTGAGGGAAAAAGGTATTGTATCTTGAGTTTTCCCCATTTCTTCCAAGAGATTACTAATATACTGAATACTCTGTATATAGGTCTCAGCATTCTCTGCAACTTGAGAGAAAAATGGATCCCGATGCTGCGAGAACGGCGAGGGAGTCACTCGACCTAGCATTCCATATGTCGAATCTTCTTGACACTGGGCTCGATCGTCACACTCTCTCTGTGCTGATTGCTCTCTGTGACCTTGGTCTCAACCCAGAGGCACTCGCTGCTCTTGTCAAAGAACTCTGTAGAGAGCCGCAGACCACTTCTTCGGCCCCCACATCTACTGTTCCTTCTTCTATTTCCTAAAAAGGTTTGTTTGTGGTATCTATCTTGGAATTTCGTTTTTCATGATATACTGTGGTACTTATGGTAGGGCAATGTTGATTTTGAACATACCTCTTCTCAAGGTTTCCGTGTTTCTGCTCTAGATTGTGTGCTGTAACTGGTTGTTGAGATGCCTAGGTGAACAGAAAAACTGCCTTGAAGGTTATATGGAGCCTAGGAAGTCATAGAATATATAGTTGATGCGTAATGTGTATAAATGCCTCTTCAGTATGAAGGTACACTGGTTGGTTTGCCTTCCAGTAGAATGTTGATAAAATGATCATGAAATCATTTGGATGGAAGCAATTAGTTCCTCAATGATGCTCTCAAGTTTTTCCTATAACTTCTGCAACTTTGTGGCTTTGGCCTTGGATTCCAGTGTGCATTGGTTGAGCAACATAATAGGAATGTCCTTAGACCAAAATCATGTCATTGCATGACTGTTGGTCACATGAATCGGTTTGTTGCCTCAAGGATACTTTCTATCTCTTAATTGTTTTTTTAATCCTGGATGTAGGGATCTGGCCTTGTCCTTGTCCCGTTGCAAATAGCTTCAAAGACATTTGCAGGATGTCCATATACCAAATTCACTATATTGTGGTGCCTTTGGTCGTTAAAATCCATATGCTGTAGGTGTGTCTCATTAAATATTTGCTAGCGCTTAACTAAATTAGTGAATAATAGGTATGGAGGGTTCAACTTTTGAACCATCAAGCCACTAACATCACATTGCACCTTCTGTGGGTACCAAGAGAAGTTCTAAACGAAGTAAAATCCTGAGATCTGAGCATATTGACTTTTCCCCATTTGCAATAATAACCTTGATTATCTGATTCACAATGATGTGGCATTTGAGTCTACAAGCAACCTTGGGGTCCATAAAGTTGTAGGTGCTTCTAGATTTTATTCTTGCTGTGGGGGAATAGTTCCTTAGATAATTGATGAATTGGATGCTCTGGAGTGTAAGCAAGTGAGCTAGAGCAATCCAACAATTTCCTTTCTTGCTTCTCCCTTGTCAAGTCGTTTATTTCCTGTGTATGTATATCTGATTCATCCTTTTCCCCGAGGAATTTCAATGCCTTTGCTTGTATTTGTTCGAACTTCTCATTGAAGTGATAAGAGAGTTGTCTCCAACATCTTTCTTTTGTTTCCAAAAGTGTAAGATGCTTGGCTGTTGTCATAAACTGGTGGACGTAGATCATTGATGCTGCTTCTTGACCTGTAACTTCTCTTGTAACCTTGCTGACCAATAGCTGACAGGAGAGTTTGAACATCTTCACATTCACCTTTACTAACTAACTTGTCAACCCAGGAACTTGGTCGGCCTGATGCTCAAACTCCAGCTGACATTTCTGTAGGCTCATACTTCTAAACTTGGTTGGCCTAATTCTTAAACAGCAGCTAGTTCTAAAACAGCAGCTAGTGTTCCTGCAGGCTCAGATTTTGAGAATGCCGCCAGCCATTCTGCTTAATCTCAATACTTTTTTGAACTGAATCAAGCCATCTTAAGTGTTGGAGAATTCTACCTAATCACTGAGATCAGTTTTGCAAGTGATTGACTTATACCTTTAGGATGCCTCTGCACTTGCCTTGGTGTGACTCAGTTTGGTTGTGTTGAGTTAGTTGGGTCTACCAGACCTTGTTGCTTTCTCCTTGCAAGCATGGAATGCCAGAGAGATGATCATACTTCATTTTGAGTGTCAATATCACATCCATCACATACCACCACTTTTGCTCCAAGCACTCCAAGAAAGATTGAAACTCTTGCTCCATTATTAATTGTTGGTCCCAGGTTAAAACATACAGAATGGATCTGATCACACTGATACAAAGATGATATGAACTTGACTAACATGAAGAAATGTTGCTTGACTCGTTTGCAAGGGTGATTTTCCTATTCTCTTCTCCATTGTTCTACAACCCATTAACCAACTCTGCTTGGTTTAGGGGATTAGAAGAGGAATTTACAAAGGAAATAACTTGAAAACAGCTTATGAAATTTGAGATCAATTCATTGTTTGGGAATACATTTTTTAAGTGGTAATTGCTTTAAAAGGAATCGCCTAGAAAATTAAACTAACTGACTAACTAGCTTAGGAGGATTTTGAGGTTCAACAGTGCACTGGCCTTCCATGTCCTCTCCATGCATGGTTTCCATTCATTCAAGTATCGATATTGGGTGACACAAAAATGTCTTTGCTAACTTGCTGGATATCTATGCACAGTATAATCTGGCTTATGGTCAATTCAAAAACCTTATGTTTGCTCCTACCTTTCCTTGGCATTTGTGGTGCATCATATGCTAAAGATTCATGTGCCATTTTTGGACCATGTTCCTAAGAACTTGAACTACTGTATGTCAAGCTTAGAATAATAAAAAGACAAGACAAAGCAGAAAATCTTGTCTCTTTTCAGTGAGAATGGATAGAAATAAGAAAGTCTTAACAAAATGCAGAACCAACAAGGGGGACAGGAAGAAAGACCTTATTGTGTTAGTGTCTCTTTTCAAATATGCTGCTACTTCTTTGGCTGTTGGAATGGTTTAGATGGGTTTGAACAGGTTGAACAATAGGTGCAATGTGTGAAATATGCAGAACGCCATGACAATGTTCACATTTTACCCAAAACAAACTATCTACCACTCTCACTGCAGGATTGTATTCAGAATGGGTAGTATATTCTTACCAATGTTACATTTTACCAAACAGGCTATATATTTGACATTCAGTTACAAAGAGAAGAATACCATTTAATTCACCAAAATTTAAAGTTAAATAACTATTCCATTTTGTTTCTATTATATATCTGATCTAGAATCAGCTTATAAAAACATCTCAAAAAGGAAGAGGTGGGGGGTGTAGATCCAAGTTCTTTGTGGCGTGGTTTGCCGCTGATGACATGTTGGAAATACTTGGGGTTGTATTTGAGGTCAATATCATCCGCTTCTTCATGTACCTAGTTTCACAGATGACATGGATGAAGTTGTTCATGACCATGGCTTTGCTTGAGGGTGGATGTTTCGGGAACTTCAAGATGTACTTGTTATTTTATCTTTGAGCTTTTTTTGATTTACTTTCTCTCCCCATTCCCTTTCTTGGCTCTGTGCTTGTTGGGGATTTCCTATTCTTACCCTTTATTTCCCGAGAAAGAGGAATACTGAGGTGAATTTTGAGATCTTGAGCTTACAACTCCTGGGACGTATGCATAACTTACCAAGTAGTAATGTCCCTAGATTTCCTTGTGCAATTGGAAGAACTATTTTATTAAATTATCGAAGATTTAAAATTGAGCAGATCCCATGCTTATAATTATCCACGGCGTAGAATTATTAGTGCCTAATGGCATCTAAGTTTCCATTCGATGTTTCAGTTTGATAAATTCTTGTTTTTTGAGGAAAGCTTCATGCGTGGATTGCAACTCTTCTGAGACTTGTATTGGACAGCTTGTCCTCTTGCATGATGTTTTGAAAGTCATATTTGTCAATTTTTATATGGAAGAAATGCTTGTGAGATCCGTATCACTTGCATTCCCTAGCTACAATTGCTTCACCATAAGCCCCTTTCATGTTTTGGTGACAGGCTTTGCAGAATCTAGAACTTAGCAGGTGGGGAACTAAAAGAGCCTCTTCAAGATGTTTCCAAACTGCAAGTAGTTTTGATTCTCTGCGTTGTATGTTTGTAGGTAGAAAGTGATTGTTATTAAAAAAATGTGTAATGCTATCGTTGTTAGATCATGCACGATTCCTTTGTGCCGAAAGATAATTAGAAAAGTTGATATGGGCACTGGAAATCATATTATCTGATTTGATTCTATTATCTTCAGTGTTCCGAATCTTCCACAGGATTCTCCATTTGATAGCATTTTCGTCATTTTCATGCTTTCTTTTGATAACTTTGCGTGGTATATTTACTAATAGAAATATTGATCAGTTTAGATGTATGTTTGAAAGAAGTGCGTCCTAAACAAAGGCAGATGCATTCACATCGCCTTTAATACTCCGAGGAGCACCAAATCTCCTTAAAAACAATGCTTTTGGGTAATGCCGTAGAAATATGCCATCTTAGTCTTATTGTCTTGGACGGTATGAATGTAGCTAGGCCTCAGGGAAGACCAATATCAAACAAAAGGAATGCGATGATAAGTTTTATATTTTTTATGAATTACATTGCAGCACTTGAAACAGGTTTCCGAGAAGAGCCAGGACAATTGGCCAGGGCACATAAAGGGACGAGCAGAAAACTGTTAGCTTGATCATAACGTCTTTATATTTCATCTCTGGCTGAGATGGGAACCCCCAAGACATATTATTATGTCTGGATTCTGCATTATTTGTTTCTTATCGAATCTCTCAGAAAGTCGCCGTAATTAATGTAATGGATCAGCCACCAACCTTGACGATCCACGCTAGACCAAAAAAGCTCTTGCTAACCTTTTTCTCTATTTGTTTAAGCTTTGTTGGAAGCTGAGTGGAAATTAATTAAAAGTATAAGGTGCCAAAGGCGGCAACCAAGCTAGAAAGGAGAATATGGTGAGACAAATTGAGGCTGAAATCATATCCAGAAAGACTACTAAACCAATGAGACAGACTCCTTTTGACTGCAGAATCTTGAAGCTCTCTCTGACCAAATTCGTTCCCTGACATATAGTGCCCACTACTTTCTTCTTGGGGCAAAGCCAAACAAGAGAGAAGAGAAGATGGCAAGAGAAATGAAGATTGAGATCATGTCCAGATTGATTGTTAAACCACCGACACCAACTCCTCTTCACCGTAGAATCTTCACGCTCTCTCTTTTGGAACAGGTCTGTCCCCCGGTCTATAGTGCCACCGCTTTCTTCTACCTCTCAAACACAAGTGAAAATGGCAGTGTTAGCTCTCAAGTCTTTGACAGATGTCGTCGGCTGAAGGATTCATTGTCCAAAACCCTCGTCGGCTTCTACCCAATGGCCGGACGGCTCCGAGATGCTGCCTCCATTGAGTGCAACGACCAAGGGGCTTTCTTTGTGGAAGCTAAAATCGGCTGCAAACTTATGGACTTCCTTTCCCAACCTGATATTGAGTTGCTAAATCGTGTCAGTCCCCTGACGGATCCTAAAACCTCTGAACTAGCTTCCGGCTTCCTCTTGCTTATTCAACTCACTGCTTTTACCTGTGGGGGAATTGTTGTAGTTGTATGCCCTTCACACAAGATCATTGACGGATCATCTCTCAGCGTATTTCTTCAGAGTTGGACTTCCACAACTCGTGGATATGGTGAGCTTGTGCTCCCAGAACTCATTGGAGGGACTCTGCTGCCACCCAGAGATATGCCCGCCGCGTCCAAAGTAGACTTGCCGGCTCAAAAATGCATCACAAGGACGTTCGTCTTCGACGCCCCGAAGTTGGCCAGGCTCAAGGCCAAAGCTTCTCGAGCAGTTGGTCAGCGACCCCCCACGAACGTCGAGACGGTGTTGTCACTCATCGTGAAATGTGCTATGGCTGCTTCGAGATCAGTGTCAAAAACTCCAAGGCCGTCGGTGTTGTTCCAAACAGTAAACTTGCGCAAAAGAATGGTGCCGCCCTTGCCAGACAACACCATCGGCAATCTCATTTGGGGGTTCCTGGTGTATTTTGAAGACAGTCAGATGGAATTGCACGAGATGGTAGCTAATTTAAGAAAAGGGTTTATAGAGTTTTGCAGTAAGAAGGCGAATAACTATAAAGGCGATGAGGGTTTTGCAATGCTCTGTGAGTCAATGAAGGAGCGGGGAGAATTATACAAGAGAAGAGACATCAACGTTTATCGTTGTGCAAGCTTGTGCAAAATGCGATTGTATGAAACGGATTTTGGATGGGGAAAGCCCGTGTGGATCACTAATTATTCAAGCAATTATTTCAAGAACTTAATTGTCTTGATGGATACAAAGGAAGGTGACGGCATTGAAGCTTGGGTGACATTGGAGGAAGCAGAGATGGCCATATTTGAACAAAGTCAGGTGCTTCTTGAATTTGCTTCCTTCAACCCTAGTGCTTTTGTCAATCATAGCCGTTTGTAATTACTCTTAAGTACATAGACTTATTATTAGTGATTCTTGTTAATGTTATTCTCATCGTTTTCGAGGAAATGTGTGATAAACAATTCTATGTTAGAGTAATTTCATTTAAAAATCTTCCATAAAAGTATAATTTTTTCACTTTTAAGCACAACTAAACTTTTTCATATGGTGTTAGAGTACAAGTTTTTTTTTCTAAAAAACAGTATCTTACTTACATAAAACTTACAACTTATGTCGACTATAAGAAAATATGTTAATAATAATATAATGAAAAGCCTTATGTCATCTAAATCTTATTTATAAATCTTTTATGTATAATAAATGACATTCCTACTCTTTTATTATATGCTTTTTAACACTTCCAACATCACATACTTGAAGAGACAGACCAACTTGGGAATGAGTTGAAAAGGTCGCTTTAGTTAATATGCTTAATAATGAGCTAATAAGAACTTTAACTATAAAATATGGAGTTCAACATTTTGTGTGTACGGATTAAGTAAGTGTATTATAATATTTATCAAAAATATATATATATTTAAAAAAAAATAACTTGAAGAAAGGTGAAAGAAAAAAAAAAAAAAACATATCCATCAAGAATAAATCTAAACAAGATTGAAGGGAAAGGTTGTTAAATCAAATATGTCACATGTAACTTAGTTGGCAACATGTCACTTAGAGACCAAAAGTCTTAAATTTGATATCAAACTTCTTCCCATCCCATTTATCCAAAAAAGAACAAACAAAAAAAGAAAAAAGTCAAAAGTATGGGATGGATGACAGCCTTCTTAAGAAGGCAATGTATAGTGGAAAACAAACTTAATTGAGTGGAAAGTCAAAAGTGTGAAAAGCTTTGCTGGAGGGAAGAAGAACCTATTACTTTGATTCTTGCTTCCTCAGGCGCAGAAGTTCCACCTGGATTCCACATTCAACTCCGGCAACACGTGTCCCCAAGAAGGGTCCACTGGCAACTAAATCAAACGGTAATATTTTCCGACACGGTCCACCGCTTTCATATTTAAACATATCTTTGACTTCGCTTCCTTTATTTCTTTTTGACTTTTTTTTTTTTTTCATTTTCTGGTCCTTGACAAGCCAACTAACCAAGAAAATTGTTTAGAATGAAGAATTAATTCCTATGAATTTTGAAAGTCGTAGAAATAAATACTTTAAACTAATTTTTAAAGGATAATTTACAATCCATCTTAAATCTTGTTTCAATTAATTTTTCAATAAAAAAAGAATACTTCCATGCCTCTTACATTCCTTGGTTCCTTTCATGTTTCTGAATTTCTAGTAAAATAATACTAAAATATGAGAGTATGGGTAAAAGTTCTCTTATTGATAGAGTAGGGCATGATGAACCCACGGTTTACATGTGCAAGAAAAGAAAGAAACCCTAATGAACAGCTGCATAGTATGGAGAAGATGACCAATTCAAGACGTGTTGTACCAGTCTATTACATGCCTAACAAACAACTACATAGTATGAAGAAGATGACCAATACAAGACGTGTTGTATCAATCTATTACATGTTTATACATGAGAGTAAATTTTCAACATTGAGAAATGTGGTTGGCTGATGTTTGATGACCTATTTGTCATGTGCATCCAAAGTGGCATCCTAAATGGCTGCAACAGGGCAACCACGTCATTGTACATGTCCTAACAAATACAATGTTACCAACCCACAAAAAAAAAAAGTTCATCTCAACTTGTTGAATTAAAAAGTGTCTCTTCATTTCGTCTTGGGTTTCATCAAAGTTTAAAGAAATGGAAGAAGTAACCGGTGGTGTAGAATAAATGGAGGTGGAAGTGGCCTTTCCTAAGGCGAACATTGTCCAAATCCTGTCACATCGGCAAACACAAGGTGCTTCAAGTGCATCTATCTTTGCTTACAACTTCGATTTTCCAACCAAAAAACGTGTCATGTTTTTGTCGCATGCAGGGACAACTTGGTCATGGAAAGCACGCAGAAAAGACTCAAACTTTCATGTTTTGTTCTTCGATTTGCAGGATGTTCCGTGTTCCTAGGGTATAACTAGGGATAAAAATATATGATGTTTTTGATTTATTATGATGAAATTCACGTATTGGTCTGACCAGTCTCTCTCTCCGTATTCTTCTTTACTCTTTTCTCTCTCTAAACCCGCCTTTCAAATTCCATTCAAAACGAACGGACGAACCTGAAACCGAGCAAACACAGGCGGACGCACAGGTATAATCCCTGCGGACCCATCTCTCTCTCTCTCTCTCTCTCTCTCTCTCTTTTCTTTTTTGGCGTCCACCGCCGGAACCCTAGCTCACCTGCCATGGATGATGAAGACCCGGTTAGCCTTTTCTTGAGTCTTGATAACTGGGAAGAGTCTCAGACCCTCCTAGACGAACTTCCGCTCGCCCATGACTCGCAGTCCCAATCGCCCGCTGAGACCTACATGTTGGGCTTTGTAATCGCGAACATAGTTGGAATCCAATACTACTCAGGCACCATCAGCGGCCGCGAAATGGTGGGTCTGGTGCGGGAGCCCCTTAACCCCCACGACTCGAACGCCATCAAGGTTCTCAACACCCGCACCGTGCAAGTCGGTCATATCGAGCGCCCTGTCGCGGGGGTTCTCTCGCCGTTGATAGACGCTCATACGATTGTCGTGGAAGGCATTGTGCCCAATACTCGTTCCATTGGAAATAGGTATAAGATTCCTTGTCAAATTCATATATTTTGCAGAATTGATGCCTTTGAGACCGTTAAATCAGCGATTTCCGGAGCTGGATTGCACTTGATTTCGGATTCCGATGCGTCCTTTACGCTTTCCGAAGCCATGGTAGTGAAGGAACAGAAGAAGGGTGAGAGCGAAGTCAAGAGTGTGGATGAGATATTCAAGCTTGTTGATAGGAATGTGAGCAAGAAGGGTGCGTTGGAACCGTTGGAGCCGCCAAAAGATGTGATAAAATCGGAGCTGTTTGCGCATCAGAAGGAGGGCTTGGGATGGTTAGTTCATAGGGAGAACTCAGACGAACTGCCACCTTTTTGGGACGAGAAAAATGGGTCTTATGTGAACGTTTTGACGAATTATCGCTCGGAAATCAGGCCAGAGCCTTTGCGAGGCGGTGTTTTTGCGGATGATATGGGGTTGGGTAAGACTCTAACGTTGCTCTCCTTGATTGCCTTCGATAAATGTGATAGTACTCTTGCAATACATAGTGCCACTGCAGATGTGGAAAAGGTTGATGAAATGGGTGAGGAAGACGTTTTCAAGAAAGGGAAGAGGGGAAGAACTAGCAAGAAGTGTGCCCTGTGGCGGAAAAAACGAAAAATTGGTGAAATGAGAACGGATGGAAATTTAGAAGGAAAATCTGTTAGTCTTTGTGGTAATTCTTTTGGGGATTTTGGCACCAAGACAACCTTAATTGTGTGTCCGCCTTCTGTGTTTTCAACATGGATAACACAGTTAGAAGAGCATACTTTTCCCGGAAAGCTGAAGGTGTATATGTATTATGGGGAGCGGACAAATGATGTTGAGGAGCTCAAAAAGTATGATATAGTATTGACTACATATAGTACTCTGGCTACTGACTATCGTTTGTCGGAATCCCCTATGAAGAAGATTGAGTGGTGGCGGGTCATTTTGGATGAGGCACACTTGATAAAGAATGTAAATGCTCAACAAAGTCGAACCGTCTCTGATTTGAAGGCGAAGCGAAGGTGGGTTGTTACAGGAACGCCTATTCAGAATGGCTCGTTTGATTTGTTTTCTTTGATGGCATTCTTGCGGTTTGAGCCATTTTCAATTAGGAGTTATTGGCAAAGCTTGGTACAGCGTCCACTTGCTCTGGGGAGCCAAAAGGGCCTCTTACGACTGCAGGTAATGGAATGTCACTGATTTTGCTGTTATCTCGAAACATTATCTTATTGAAGTAAGCATGCATTAAGATTGGAAGAACATGTTTTCTATGGCTGATTGCTTTAATAGTTTCCCAAATGATTTTCCAACATGCTGTTTAGTTTCTAAGAATGATCAAATGGTTGAGCATAAAATTTTCCGGGTCTTTGATATGATTGCAAAGAATAGGAATTTCTTTTGTACTTTAGTTATGTACTTGTTTTGGGAATTTGCATTGTACTTTCCATTTTAAATAAAAGAGTATATGTAGAAGTCAATCACAAGAATTCTTTTGCATTTATTTGTGAAGATCATAAGATTTTTTGTGGGACTTTTCTTTTTATGTTTTCAGTATGGCTCACATGGAAAGGATTTTTCTTGCCATGTGAACTGTTATAAGAACTTAAGAAAGTATTGCTTCTCAATCTATTTCTACTAGATTACAGATACTTGAATCCAGTGTTTCCCTATTCTTGCTAAATACATCCCTCTTTCTCTCATCTGCATTACTTATGGTCTCTTTTTGTTGTTCCAAACATCTCTTCACATCATTTTGGCTCAATAATTTTCTTCTCTGAAAGAAATATCATAGATTTGAGCAGACTAGGTTGCTTGCCATTGCCATTGCCATTGTTAAAATTTTGATTTCCAACTGCATATTAAACAATGCTGGAGGAATTAGTAGGTATTCCTTTTTTTGATTAGTAGGTCAGCATGGATGGTTGATGATGATGTGCTTTCCAGTTCATGGGAGAGGCAAACAAGTTGTAATCACAGGGATGCATAGACCACAAGCAATATTTGGAGTATAACACAATAAGAACGATAGGAAGACAATATATACTTGAGGGGACTGACCATGGTAGGAGTTGTACCCATGATTGCCACAATGAAACTAGCATAGATGAAACATATGGTAGGAGCAAAACGTGGATTGGATTCCAGTCCCACTCAAATAGGATTGTCATAATCTTTTTTTGTGTAGAGGTTCATTTGTAATAGTTTCATTTAGTTTCTCCAAATATCACTATCTGATTTCAATATCTAACACTGATTGCGAATTTGACACTATCATGCTTTTTACTCTCTTTTATTACAAATTCGTCTTCCAATTGAAATAGTCTTCCTTGAAAAGTCAAAATATTAGGGGAAGTGCTTCTATGCAGTAGTAATTATGTAACAAGTTATCTTTGCAACTTTTCCCTGCGACTCTTTGGACTCAAAAGTATGGAAACACTCACACTAGGAAGAATTGTTGGATGTATTGTTTGCCTAGGAAATAAAGAGAGAATACTTGAGTCATTTTCTTAAATTGACGCATTTTGTGCAATACTTGGAAATGGGAGGGAAGAAAATCTTAGTGCAACATAAAAGGAATATACTTAAGTAGTTGAATGTAAATATTAAGCTTATTGGCTGTAGATGTGAAAATCTATCTATCCCATGATGCTATAGCAATTCAAAAGTTTAACCAAGGTACATCCTTTATCCCTAAGCCAAAGCTCTGGAGTAGTTCTTAGAAGAATACTTTGTATGACACAGCTGGCGTTTATTGTAGGCCATTGATATAGCTGAAGACCTATTTGATGTGTTTGAAGCAGTAAACCGCTGAACACCATATTAAAACCTTGCAATGTGCAAACCTGGTTTTACCAAGGTTATATTTTTAATGGAATATATAGGATGGGTTACTGATTTGGGGGAGAGCAAATTAAATCTTTTGTAAAAGTTATATCTAATTAATAGCATGATTGGGGTATCTGGTATTAATGTTAGTATAAGGTCTTTCAAAAGGGCAAAATCTTTTGAAACTCCTATTTAAAGAATGCTTTTCTCCTCTATTTTTCGTTAAAAATGTTTGTTATTGTTTTGTAATCAGTTCAACCCATTTCTGCCTTTTGATTGACTTTTTCTGTTATTTTTAATTGGCCATAATGCCTTAATACAATTTCAGGTTCTAATGGCTACCATTTCATTGCGGAGAACAAAAGACAAAGGGTTGATTGGGTTGCCACCTAAAATTGTAGAGACTTGTTATGTGGAACTTAATAGAGAAGAACGTGAACTGTATGATAAGATGGAAGGGGAAGCTAAGTGTGTTTTCCGGTCTTATATTGATACTGGTAATATAATGCGCAACTACTCGGCTGTACTCAGTATACTCCTCCGACTTCGCCAGATATGTATTGATATGGCCTTGTGCCCTTCAGATCTCAAATCACTACTGCCTTCTCACAATATTGAAGGTAATGGAAAAGATGCAACTTAGTTCATCATTGTCCTCCTCACTCACTCACTCACTATTTGGCTAAAATTCACGACTCTTCTACTATTTATTTAGTTCTATCTTTGCAATTTTTTATCTACCATTCCATAGTCTGTGGTCTACGTTCTTTATAATTCCTTAGGCACTGTATTTTCTGTTGTCTCCTTGTTGCAGTAAAGGTTGTATTTCCCTTTTTTTTTTTGGCAATGTCACTAGAGGTTTTAAACTTATGCTATTGAAGATCCCAGTTTTTACTTCTGTATATATGCATAAGTATTCCTTAAAGAACAAGATTGTGAGTTTCGTACTAAGGTCAAAGCAAGGATCTGAAGGATTTATTAGAGGCTACTGTGCATAGTTTATTATGTGACTGACCGAATGCTTCAGTCATAATAACATAAAAGCCTTCAAAAGAAGAAACAAAAAGTTCGCCTGGATGTATGATGACTCACTTGTGTTGTCATATACTTCACATATGAAGTATCAACTATAGGGATTTGAGTGGAACACCCAAACACCATAAATAACAAGATATAAGAAAAACATGCAGAAGTCAGCCCTGTATGGTTAAAGGTGTTTCTAGTAGAGGTGCTTTGTGATTTGATGTTTTGGTTGTCATCATATTTCGGGTAATTTTTAGACTATGGCTGGCAGCTCGGGGGGAAAAGATTTAACATTTGACGTAATGTAATGGAGTTTCTGGAGTGGGGGGCTTTGGGGGTTGGTTTTTTTTTGGGGGGAGGGGGGTGGGGGGCAGCAGGGCGCATTTGGGAATATGGTTGTTGGGCATTGGATTTAGAGTCTCAGTGTGCAATCTTGGCTGGAAAAGATTGAATGTTGAAGAATTTTTTTGCTTTAGGATCCTAGGATTTTATTCGCAATAAATGGGATTTGTGGGATACTAGGGTTAAGGCTTGAAGACATAAGGGTTTGGGAACCTTGCGAGCTGTAATTGAAACAAGTAACAAAATCCACTTTTTGGGTCATGTCCATGGACCCTGGCTGTTCTTGTTGAATTTGAAGGCTTTGTGGGGGTAGGATGTGCTGGGACTTTTGTCAGAGAGATTGTGAGATTTCATGCGGTTTGTTGCATCTTAAATTCCTCATGTTGAAAAAGTGAAAGGAAGAAACAATAATCATCTCCTACCTTTGAACTGATTTCCCCTTGATGTAATGCTTAGGTTTGATTGAACCAAAAATTGTTCTCTTTGAAGTTCTTCTCTGTATTGAATAGGATATTAATGATATACATAAAAAATGATGCTCTTATCACGGTACAGGCAAACAACCAAGAAGCTCCGGGTCCATTTACTGACCTGACATGCCATAAAATTGAAGAAAACTGACTGGACGGCAGGTTTACTTGTTTATGGTTCTTGGTACCCTTGGATCCCAATTAGGCCTCACATAAAATTCAACAACACTTCAAGCTTTTCAAAACTATTGCTCTCCAAGAATAATACTCTGGGCCAAGACCATCTTAGCTCTTCCATGATAGCGTGCAATTTGGTATTTTTGCCTAGGCTGTTCGAATGCAAGTGTGGGATCTTATTTTATTTTATTTTTTTCTCTCGTCGTTGAATGGGAGAAAGGAAGGTGAATGCTTTATCATGTTGATTTGCTTTCATGAACCATAATGATTATATGTCAGGATTCTATGGCTGTAGTATTTGGTATGAGATTGTTTGGTTTTGTGAGAAATGTCACATCTATTTAAGAATTTACATGTTGATGTCCCTGGTGAATAAATTGCATTCACATGCATGGGTACTGGTATTTCGAATTTTTAACTTTTCTTTTTATCAACTTCTCTCTCTATTTTGATGATTGCCTTGATGCGTGCTGTAAAAGCATACACAGTTTGAGTGATCTATAGGAGAAGTCTTTTTGTGAAAGTTGTGCTTGTGTTCTAATCCTTCTTCTAAGTGGTTTGCTTTTCTCTAAGGATTTTTTACTGGTGAGAGTGGTTGTTGTCTTGTGTTGATAATAAAACATATTTGCTAATTATTATCTTAAAGTGCTGTGTTTATTTCGTACTAACAACATGAAAATTGATTATAAGCAGATGTATCCAACAACCCTGAGTTGCTTAAAAAGATGGTTGAGGTGCTGCGAGATGGTGAAGATTTTGACTGTCCAATATGCATTTCACCACCAACTCATATGATCATTACGCGTTGTGCTCATATTTTTTGCCACGCCTGTATTTTGAAAACCCTACAGCGCAAACCATGCTGCCCTCTTTGTCGAGGTGCTTTGACACAGTGTGACCTGTTCTCAGCCCCACCAGAAACTTCTGACACTGAAGACATTGGAGTACCCTCTTCAGAAACAACTACATCTTCCAAAGTCTCTACTCTTTTAAAACTTCTGATAGAATCAAGGAATCAGAATCCGGAAACAAAATCAGTAGTATTCTCACAGTTTCGTAAGATGTTGATATTACTTGAAAAGCCCCTAAAAGCTGCTGGTTTCAAGATATTGCGCTTAGATGGGTCAATGAATGCAAAGAGAAGGACTCAAGTAATTGAAGAATTTGGAGTGCCTGGAAGAGATGGACCCACGGTCTTGCTTGCAAGTCTTAAGGCTTCAGGAACAGGTATAAATCTCACCGCTGCTTCTAGAGTCTACTTGTTGGAGCCATGGTGGAACCCAGCGGTTGAGGATCAGGCTATGGATCGGGTCCACCGAATTGGGCAGAAGGAGGATGTGAAGATTGTGAGGTTGATTGCTCAAAACAGCATTGAAGAGAGGATACTAGAGTTGCAGGAGAGGAAGAAGAAACTTGCAAGGGAAGCTTTTGGAGGTAGGAGCTCCAAGGACAGGAGGGAGATTGGCTTGGACGATCTCCGTGCCCTCATGTCACTGTGAGCTCTTTTTACCAAAGCATATGCATGTGTGTTCATGAATATTAGACTGGCCAAAAAGCACATGCTCGTATGTAGACCCTCCCATTCTAGAACCTGTACACGCTTCTTGATACACAGGAAATCTAGTGTGGATACACATTTTGTACATAAAAAGGACACATTTTTGGAGTTGCCAAGAGTTTTTCTCTAAACTTTTGGTGCTAAAGAGAGATTCGAGACTGGAAGTCTAAATCCACTTTCCTGCTTGAATCTGGGGAATCTTCTGATAATTGCACTAGTGTTCATCAGGAGTATTTATCTGTACACAGTCTTCGAACATTGCTGTTTAGCTAGTTTTGAGGGCAATGATAATTTTCATTCTCTGCCTTGTTTTGAAACCTTTGGGCAAGTTAAATTTGTTCTGGACACAGATGCACCATCTACTTGGTGATGGAAAATAGGCTTCTATGATTCATGCTGCAATGATCGCAGTGGTTCTTGTCTTTAATGGTGAATGAAACTCATATTACCAATTCTATGATGGTTCAAAATATCTATCCAGAAAAAATAAAGATGTTCGGTAATATTTATCAAAATATTTCCTTTCCCTTCAAGACTCAGTGATAGATGTCCTTGGTGATTTCTTTATCAAAAGAAGAAGATTGAAAAGCAGAAAAGAAAAGAAGATCATATGCAGCCCTGAATATCGTGCAGTTCTTCATGCCAGACCATAGAAAACAAATTTGTCACCGCTCATTTGCCATGTCACGCACAATAGAACTGCTAATCCCCTAAATTAGTCCGTCTAGTTTGCTGAGTATGATCCTGCTATGGTGGTCGATGACCCAAGTTATCCAAAATGGTTAGGATATTGAACATGTCTGTTACGGAGAATGTGAACACTGGCTCGATCATTTGTCACCAACAGAACTTATCTATCACCTTCTTCATTTTACTTGTTATAGGTTCTTTAGCAGCTAAAATTTCTGATCAAGATGTTCATCATTGGCTCTGGGAATAAGTTTTCCTGGAAGACAATGTTAACTTCTGTGCTGAGAAAGCAGAACGACGCCAGGCAATTTAAACATTCTCCGAGGTGCAGATAAATAAAAGCCTGCACTTATTCTTTAACAGGCTTTTCACTATAAACATCTTGAGCTTGAATCTGCCCAGCCCACCAAAATAGAAGAGTCAAATTATTTAATTCATAATTTTCTTCATAATATATTCATTAGCAAATTGTCATAAAATAAATAAATAATATAGAAGATGGGAATTCAGTACTTTGCTACCACGAGTTTCACGTCAAAAAGGATGTTAAAGGTTCATGAAAAATGTGGCAAATTATAAAAGTAATGTCAGCAGCCATTTAGTTAGGTACTTAAATACAGCAGATACTATAATCATGCGGGAGAAGGTGGTCAAGGAGTCCATTGGCCGGAAAATAGATTAAAGTAAAGATCACCAGACGTCGTCAAATTTAGGTTTACAACTACCACACAAGCCACCAAGATTTCTCTATTGTCACAGCCACCTAACAAGACTACACGGCCGGTTTCAAAAATCATCGTGTATATTGTTATCAAGTAATCTATTAAAAACTAGTTTAAATATGAGAAGATACCACGTTTTATTATTTTAAATCTCAAACTTTTTCTTAACACGTATATGGGATTTGTCTAAGTCTGAAATCTATGCTTATCTGAAGCACGTATGTTATTTTAAGATTTTAATATGGAAATGAGTTTACAATATTATTTGCTTGGTGCCCTTGACCAAGCTGGAGTGTTGCTCTCGTTGCGTGTCGAAGAAGTACCGTCGGTGTTATTGAGCTTGAACTTGGGATTCTTGAGCCCTTAAGCGATTTGTGTGATCAAGGACTTGAATATTCAGCCATTACTAGCTCCTGAATTGGTGCGAAACACCAGAAGGGAATGTGCTGTAAACTGGAAGGGGATGCTAACGATGATAGCGATGGAAGTGTCTTTGTTGGTAGTGCCATGTGGAGAAGAGACCTGGGAAGGAATGTTTGATGGATGGCAGAAGAATTGTGGAAATATGGTGTCTTTACTTGTATTTTTTTTTTTTTTTTTTGGATTTTCTGGTGCCGGCTAAAATGGAAAAAGAAATGTCAAGTGTGCAGGCTGTACAGACAGATCATAATATATCTCCTGTCCAACTCTTTCTTTTCCTTTTCAGGCATTTGGTTTGAAAACACATGATCCACATGGCGTTGCTGTATGTCATCCAGAAGAAAAGACAAATTTTTCGCAGGTACATCCCCCTCGACGGAGCCAAAGTCTCTTTTCCAGTTGAAAGCTAGCTTGGCTATACTTGTTCTTTTCCTTATCTGACCACTGTTGAAATTGCAAAAGATGCATCTGGGGTGCGTACAATCGAGGGAAATATGGAGTAAAGTCGCACGTTACAGTGTACAGTTTGGTGGAGAATGAGTCATCTTTGAACAAGTATTCGCAAAAGGTTCCAAAAGATAGTGAAAAGTATTTGGCGGCAAGAGCTCTGTGGATTGCTGGAGATGTTGCTACTGCATCCCCAACATATTATTCATCGTGACATTAGAAGTCTAAAACTTTTGATTGATCGGATGCTGGGAAGTGAACAGAAAGGAAAGTTCAACACAAATTGAAGCAAAAAATATGAATAAAGGTTCAATTTTTTATTATTTAAAATTGTCTAACCATTGCGAGAATCGATCTTGTAGTGGTGCCGGTTCCTACTCTTTCACTAAATTGAGATGGCAAAGAACCAGTGCAATTTGAAGAGCGTATTGAGATTTTCCTTCTTGATTTGTCGTCGACCTTGTTTTATGGTAGCGTGGAATGGAATTTTTTGTGGTAGAACCGCATCGTTTCCATTTAATATGGGTGAGGTAGCTCTCATCAATATCTTCCTCAGGCTAGGACACTGTTTACGCGGAGGACACCACCTTTAAAGACAAGATGATTATACTACGAACGAGTCAAGGATTAGTGAAGAGATTTGCTAGTTAATCTTTGTTGGGGATGGAATGTGTCTTAAGGATCCCTTGTTTATATCTTTTCCCTGATAAGATAGCAACCATTCTTTAATTGTTTGGTAGGTCCATCATGGATTAGATTTAACTGTGATATGCATTGTAGCTTTACTATCACAATTTAATCATGAAAGACATGTGACTTTTACCTAGGAGTGGGCTTTGCTTGACTTCTATGTTCTCCGGCCAACACTTTCACTTAATATCCTGGTTTTTGGAAAATAAAAAATCAAGAAATCCAATAATAAATTGCCCTATGTTTGAGTCATTAATGTTTTTAGCCCAGCAGTGGGGTGTGAGAAACAAAACAGCCCTATTCAAGCCTATCTGAAGCTTAATTCTATTAGCCTAATTCAATCCACGAAGGAGGAAATTTAAAAGGGAAAACTAAGATAGAGGTTTTTTTTTCTTTTTTTTTTTTAATTCCAAGGCGATTTACAAAGATTAGTTGAAGGAGTATGAGGAGTCAGTTTGAGTGTGTGAATCCGTCAACCCTTTCCAGATTTCGTTCTTCTTGGAAATGTTCTTCATCTTGCAGATTTACAAAATCTTCATTCTGCACGCTGTGAACTTCAATTAAACCACTTAACATTTACCATGTCATGTTTTAGGAAACTCTTCGATGCATCATCTTTAATTGATGTTACTGGTAGTGTACAAATTGAATCAGCTCTAAAGATTTCAAGCTCGTCCTTTCCGACCAAGCATAGGATTGTATTTGTTTTCGTGAAATAAACTCCAGCAACATTTATAATTGCAGGCCTCTTGAAGTTTTACTTACGGGTTTCACTTGGGAAGGATTTGCAGTGGACAAAAGGTGATCCTAATAGGGACTCTAAGGAAAAGAAACCTTAGGAAGCCCTATCTAAGCTATAAAATCTATGGAAGTATGTTCAAGATTCCTGGGATTCAATACAGCAACTGGTTTACACAAAAATTGGGTCCATGTCATCTTTGGAACTAACGCAAAATGTAGTAGGATCATAAATGCAGCTAGAATTGGAAAGGCATTTACGAGCAAGAAACCGAGCTCCGAACCGATAGAGGATAAGAGATAATTCAAAACATTTCGACAAACTGACAGCGAAGAACCATACTCGGATTCCGCAATAGCTCCTGCAGAAAGCCAAACAAACCTCTGACATTTCCTTGGATTTTTCTTGAACTTCGTCAGTTTTCTTTCACTTGCACCAACCAGCTCTCTTCTTCCAGCGTAACTCCAGAAAAAAAAGTTCTTTTTTCCGTTTTTCCGATTTTCTTCTCTTTCCCCACTTTAACTTTTCATAAGGCAACACAATCCGGGTCACGTCTCGTCTCTCATGTTGATCTGAGAAGCCACTCCTTCTCTGATCCACCCGCATGTGGAGAATATTACGAAAATGATGTCCCCCAGTTGTCTGCATCAATTGTTGACTTCAAGTTTCCGTCCCTGAAGCCACTGTTTGGCCATTCTTGATTGTGATATAATCGGTTCGGTATGAAAATCTACGCTATCCATTCGCTTGCTTGTTTAAAACCTTGAGATTGTAATCGAAGAAATAATATCTACTGATCTTGTTTCTCAAAGAGTTCTGCTACTGAACTTAACTAAGAAACTCTCTACAGAGACAGAATTGCTTGATTTTTTTCCCCCTTTTTTTTTTTTTCTCTCAAGGTTATGAAGATGAGGACAAAGAACCTTGATTACTGGAGAAACTACTTCCAAGAAGCGAATTCTAGTATCTTTGATATTATTGACAATGCCATCAGAGTGGCTGCTATAGATCACCCAAGGGAGTTCAGGCGCAGAAGGAGTCTGATTGCTGAAAGATTATTCACAAGCCATAATTCTCGATGTTGTGGACATGGTCACAATGGGTCACCAATGCCCAAGGGGACCAACAGCGACAATCTCGAGGAAGAAAGTGCAAGTAGGAGAGCTAACCGCTGCTTGATTGGCAATGCTGTTGATCTTAAAATTGATACAAGTAAACAGACCAAGGTTAGTAGCAGTAGGGATGTCTATGCAGAGACAAAGATGAGCCAAGTGAGCAATTATAGTTACAGCGAAGCCGAGGAATTAACAGATGAGATTGAGGAAGAAAATGAGACTGTTGTCGAGGTTTTAAGAATCAGGGAGATTCTTGCCGATAGTCGAGAGCAGGTTTGTCTGAGTTGTTGCTTCAAAGCTCTAATTCAGTTTTGGATATACTTCAATTAGATAGTCAAGTTATATCACACTTTTTGATGTGCCTCGATTACAGTTTTAAAATATATATTTTTTGTTTAATTAATTATGTCCCAGTCTGAAAGCACATTGTTCGACTCGTTAAGAAGGCTACAATTAATGGTTCTTCCTGTGGAGATTCTGCAGGTAAAAATCTGTCTCTCCTTGCAGTTAATCTTGCTTTTTCTTTGCACAAAGGAGTATAAATCATTATTTCACATATTTCATCGTTAATTCAGATTGCTAGTTTTGGAATAATCTAAATCTTCAATGATATGCTTTGGATGGAAATAAACTAACAATTCGTAATTTTTCTTGGAACAATGTGAGATTTCTCATGGTATCCTTATCCTTTGAATCAAAATAAAACCGAATACTCATGACATGCTAAATGTTTTTCTTTTCTTACTTCCAAACAAGTTAATATTTCATGGCTCACTTACACTTGTACAGAAATGAACCAGTGCACATTACAATGCATTGTGGTGTTTATTAGAAGTTGCTTTTTTTTTTTTTTTTTTTTTTCTTCTCTTCCTTAGAACTAAAATTAGTCAATGACGTCGTTGCAACTCCTTATAGGAGTCATGACTATGGCATACTAAATATTTCATGACACTTCTCTATTCGTGGAAGCAATCTTGGGTCAATGCAACATCAATGTGATTGTCCTCAGTTTTGGTTGTTTAAAGATTTCTTTGGATCTCGGATCGAGTTATTTCTATCTCCGGTAGCTAAAATATAGGCCATTTTAGCCTTTTGATCTATTTCTATGTATGGATGAGCTTTTGTGCCATTCAGGAATGTTGCTCGCACTAGCTTTGAAAATTTAGTTCTGTCAGGTAGTTGCTTCTTCATACCTAATCATAAATACATAGCATTAGGGAAAATAGCTGAGAATCTTGATCCTAGAAGAAGAAGAAATGAGGGATGTGAAAGGGGACATAAGGCTGGGTACGGACATGGAGAAAGATAAAGGCAAGGAAAACATTGATCAAGGATTGTCTAAATGTCAGGCAATGATCCAAAGGATCTAAAGTCGGTGGCATGGAATTAGGTTTTGCCTGAGAATGAAAGAATAGGAACTATGAGCTGAGCTTTGTTTGAAACGAAATAGTTAGATCTATCTTTGAATTATATGGCTAGCAGTAAGCGAACGGCGCCGTGTATATGCGACTATATGTCGGACCTTCGAGAACCTTAAAAGCATCGATAAATTTTACCGTTTGTCTTGAGGTATTCCGCCCGTCTTAGGTGAAGATAATTATCAAGTTCAATCTTTTCTTAGAAGCCTTGCTTCCCCTCTTCACCAACTTGAAATCAGAGCTATAGCTGCATACAGGAACGTTATCAAGAAGCTGGAATACGATGTAGGAGGGTTGTGAAGGCATTCATGGCATGAAGACAGGTCTCTAGAAACTGAAGTACAACAAAAGGAAGAATATTACAAAATAGCAAAAACCCACCCATTGAAGACTCCATGAACGCATGAACGCAAAGGTTCCGCTCCTCCTTCAGTGAACGGTGAGGAAAGAAAACCCAATTTACCACACATGAGGCATGTTAAGATAGACTTTTCAGATTATTGAAAGGAAGATCGGACGATAGGGTTGAATGACATGAACCGGTGCTTCAACTTTTCAGAATACGGCCAAAGAGAAACAAGTAGCATTAGCTTCCTTTCTTTTAGAGGAGAGGACAAATTAACGGTGTTAAGGGTTTCGATGACCGAAAACATGAGGAGGAGGCAATTACATGGTAGATGGAAAATTTAGTGCTCTTTGGGCCAACCGAATGTGATTGCAGTGATGAATCCTTCCTTGTATCCAGCAACATCGAACTAATAGGATGATTAAAAAAAAAAAATCCTCTTAAGCTCTCTAAAGACAGTAAAAGGGAAGAAACTGCGGCGGACGTGAGAAAATTAAACCGAAGACGTGAGGGAGGCCGTTGGAGGATGCTTGTGCACGAGAACAAGCAATTTGTGGTAGCACGATTTTAAAGGGTGACCCGGAACTTCACAATTTCCTGTTAACCCAAAAGAAGAACTTATGGTGAAGGTCCAATGGAAAATACCTTCTACGTCAAGAAAAGTTGAGAAGGGTATCAATCAGCATAAGAAAAATGTGTAGGACAAAAGTATACAACTAAGCATGCAATTTTTTATAATGAAGCTTAAATGAATGAGGTGCTCCTTAAACTTTTGAGCTAGATTTTTTATTAGGTTTTTAGGCCTTTTAACATGGTATGAGACCTTAGGTTGAACCTACTTCACCTTGTATGATCTTAAGCTCCATGTCACTCAATGTCACTCAAAATATAGGGGTATGTGCAGGACAAAAGTCTTTTATCAAGTAATGATCTCTTATAGTGAAGTTTAAACGAAAAAAAGTGCTCCTCTAATATTTGAGGTAGTTTTTGAGTTTAGGCTTTAGACCTTTTAACATAAAGCTTTAGCTTCCAAGCAATGCCATTTTCACTTCCTTTAACTGGCCTTGATTTACAAAAAATCCAATGGCTTTTAGCAATTTGGACCGATGGTATGCCACAGAAGAGATGATGATGGTATTTTAAGTACATTACTAGGGTCATGAAAACATAGTTGTGCCAAGTGCCCGGCACGGCCGGTTCCTAATTAAGCATTGAAATCGAATCATCAAGTTTATTCCATCTATTGATTTCCTACGTCAACATCTCGAATTCTAATAAAATCATTTACATGAAATGGAGCAAAATAAATTTATTATTTTAGTTTTTCATAAAAAGACTTGAATCAACGTGTGATCAAGTATCTACACCGTACAAGAAACTTTTCCCACACCAATGTTCGTGGTGAGCTTACTTCAAGCCGTATTTTCCTCTTGTCGTGATACTCAAACGAATTTAGCTGCTATGAAGGAATGGATTCTTGATATCCATCTACTAGAATTTCCATAACTAGCTAGTAGTTTATGCTATGAATGTTATATAGTCATGATTTTTGCAATTGGATTGAATATCTCATCATAGTCCAGCTTATATTGTAGTTATGTATCTTGGCAGGGCTTTATAAAGTAAAAATTTTCTTTTTGAGTGACAAATGCTTCTTTCTTTTTCTTTTTTTTTTTTAGTGATACACTAGACATTCGCTTGATTAATGCCTTTTGGTCAAAAAACATACTCTTTGATTCAGTAAGAGATTATCGTGTTTACCATCCTCTAATAGCCATCATATGCTTGTTAGATGTGGGTTTCAATCCCTAGGTGATAATGTATCTCACTTGGGTTTCATTATTTTTTTCATCTTTATCGAATCAGGATATCTGGTTGTAAAGGTTCTTTCTTTTGTGAAATATTGACCAATTGTATTGCATTCTTTGTTGATTGATAAAAGCTTATTTTCCAACATCTTAACCCTAGCTTCATTTCTTTCTTTCTTCTTCTGTTTTTTTGGAAAATAACTTTGATAAATATCCATGCTTCTTTGTAGTTTCAGCCTTTCCAGTATGTTCTAAAAGTTTTTTACTAATGAGCATAGAGAAATATTTACCTACTTTTACTTTCCATTTCTTCTTGACAGTTTCTTTTGTTGGTGTAATGACTTCTTTGCCATTTATTACCCTCCAAGGATTTTGGCCTTATAAGTCTGATTTAAAACATGTAATCCACTAGTTATAGTTGTAATGATTAAGTATTTTCAATTCCGCCATCTTGTTGGCAAGTTCTATTGTTTTGATTTTTGTGATCCTCATTAATCTCCCTCCCGAAAAGCTTAGTCTTCAACTAATTGGCTTTACAACATTACGATCCTTATGACAAACAATCTCGGTTGCCTTGGTCTTGATCTAGTAGGCTAACGGTTTGGTTTATTTGCTATTTATTCTTCAATCTAGTAGAATAAATACTCCAACCATGATTTTTTTATATGAATTTAATTAGAACAATGACGTTAGAATAACTACCTTGATCTTCATTACATAGTCTTCAATCTAGGATAACAACAACTCTAATAATTATGCTTTGAGGATGATAAAAAACAATAGCAACCCTAAAACTTTGACTTGATAGAATAATGGTCCTAATTGATGGTGAATATTAGATGAAATAAATTTGTGGTGACATGAACCTTCATTCCCTTTAGTATAATTGATAGCTCCAATACCAACTATTAAGAAAAAGACATGGATCACAACTAGATGATAATTTTGTGAGAACACTCTTTTTGTTTTCGTATAATTATATGGATAAATTGAATTGTTTCTCAATATAAGTAATGTAAGGCCACCTAATACATACATATGATCAGCTAACAATGGTAAGTTGTTTAACCAGTTAGCTTAGTGGTGAGTTAACAGGGGCTCCAATCATAAGGTCTGGAGTTCGACACCCTATGCGCGTGAGTTTGACAACTCCAACCATTTGGTAGCATCTTAGAGCTCCTCGTTGAACCTACCTAGCATACTAGTTTATCAAACTTCATGCGAGAAGCACCTAAATAATGGTTTTTAAGCTAGTTTGGTAAAGGAAGGAAGGAGGTGAGTATCGACCAGAGACCTTTTAGGTTAATCCCCCTGCTCTAACTGAGTTAAGCCATCTCTCCAATTAAGCTAAGCCATTCTCGATAACCCAAAATAATGGTTATCTTGGATTACTAAATGAAATCTACTATTTGTTTTTTGGTTACTCATTCCTATCCTATTAAGAAAGTGGCCAAATTATTTTCCTAGAACAAAATTTACAAAGGGGTCCCCGATTCTATGAATAAAAATCATGACCTTTATCTTCATCAAGGCAAACGCATGGACACAGAGTCATCTTCTTCATACCATGAAATGGATGAAAGTGAAGAGTGAGATAAACTCTTGCTTTTGGACTTCTTATCCTTAATTTTTTAATATACGATTGTAAAGCACCCAAATAATGGTTTTTAAGCTAGTTTGGTAAAGGAAGGAAGGAGGTAAGGACCAGAGACCTTTTAGGTTAATCCCCTTGCTCCAGCTGAGTTAAGTCATCTCTCCAATTGAGCTAAGCCATTGTCGATAACCCAAAATAATGGTTATCTTGGATTACTAAATGAAATCTACTATTTACTTTTTGGTTACTCATTCCTATCCTATTAAGAAAGTGGCCAAATATTTTCCTGGAACAAAATTTACAAAAGGTCCCTGATTTTATGATTAAAAATCATGACCTCTATCTTCATCAAGGCAAACGCGTGGACACATAGTCATCTTCTTCATACCATGAAATGGATGAAAGTGAAGAGTGAGATGAACTCTTGCTTTTGGACTTCTTATCCTTAATTTTTTAATATACGATTGTATATACTAGAGAATTATTCTAATATACGATCACCTCCTATTACGATCTTCTTCATACCATTTATGATCGTATAAGAAATATCCTATTAAGAAGGTGGCCAACTTATTTTCCCAAAACACAATTTGCATAGGAGTCCTCGATTCTATGATTAAGAATCGTGACTTCTATCTTCATCATCAATTGTTAAGGATATGATCATATATACTAAGGAATTGTTCTATACATCATATCCATTTATGATCGTATAAGAAATATCCTATGAAGAAGGTGGCTAAATTATTTTACCAAAAGACATTTGCAAAGGAATCCCCAATTTATGATTAGCAATTGCAACCTCTGTCTTCATTAATTATTGAATATACGATCATATATGCCAGGGAATTATTCTAAATAGAATATTTGTTTATGATCATATAAGAAATATCATATTAAGAAGGTGACTAAATTATTTTCCTAAAAGACATTTTGCAACAAGGGGTTCAATTTTATGATTAACAATCATAACCTCTATCTTGATCATTAATTATTAAATATACTAGATAATTTTTTTTATATGGAACATCCATTTATGATCAAATTAGAAATTAAAGTATATTTTACATGAAATATCCAATGACTTTGTGAAAATTATCCCTAACATGAATTTGTATGGCCTAGTTCCTGTCAACAAGCTTATCAAAGGTAAAGATATTTTCCCTTTTAGAGTCCTAGATATAGGGGTACCACTCCTTTTCATGCTCCATTTGATGTGTTGCCTCCAACGTATTATCGAATTTGGTGAAATGAAATGGAAACAAGAATTGGAGATTGAATAACTCATTTCTCATTGATTGAATGAAAATTGCATCAATTTTGCAAAGACATAACTATGGTGGACAATCTCAAACTCTATAATGAACATACACACCACTTTATACAAAGATGAAATCAAATCTTCCCATTTCAACATCTATGCCAATTGATGGTGTACAAGTAAGTCAATGGCTACTTCAGGTTTTAGGCAACCTTACATTTCCTCTTCCATGTAAACTACAATTGTTGCATGGAGAAGAATGTTGTTGACTTACTGTTGCAAAGCACACCAACCTACAAATCACAGGGTTCTAGACTCTATTGAATATATAGAAAATCCAATTCACCCTTCTTTTGGACCGTTAAAAACCTAGTAATTCCCTCTTTCAGGTACTTGTCTAGCCATCTATTATGGCAACCACATGGCTATCACGTTAGACCTTGTCATTGAACAATTACCACCTATTTGGTAGCTGGCACTAGTAGATTAAGTAGGTAAATCTTGTTCCTTATCCAAAGAGGTTTTGTGGGAAATGTTATAAGGAAAAGGCCACACAAGAGAAAACTTTAACTAGTTATAGTTTGTTGAATGGAGTTAGAATTTGCATAAGAGTGGAAGAAATAAAAAATAAAATAATATTTTCCTTGACATACATTTGAATTATAAAAGTTTTGCTTACATTGCAAGTGAAATATTCAAAAGAATAAAAAGACTAGTAACATGCTATATGTGAATTACCAACACAATATAAATGACACAATGTATACATGACTCTTAATAGAAGAAAATAGAACTTGAAGAACATTAAGAAAACTTTCCAATTGCCTTAATGTTTGTCTCTACCCCTAAGTTAAGACTCTAACCTAAGATTAACTATTTTTTCATTTGTCTGATTGTGTGTTTGTCTCTTTTGTTTCTTTATATGACTTAAATCGGTGAATGCTTTACGTGCATTTGATTCTACAATTTGGAAGAAATTCTTACCTATGCATCATATGCATCTAATTTTGACTATTTCTTATTAATTCTTTCATATTCAGGCCACAAACATTGGAAAGGTTGTCAATGATTTTCAAGGGCATTGGTCAAAACAAATTAGCCAACTTGCACAGACACTTACTAAGTATGGATCTAGTTCTTCTAGCTATTAAGCATTTAACTAATGCTCTACAACATTACTTCTTCATAAAATATCAATGATGAATGTCTTGTTTCAATGTCATTGCAACTTATAGTGCTATCATCAAGTTATTTAACAATTCAAATATACAAAGAATATGACTCCCTAAATCTTATTTTGTATTCTATTGTTAGCTTCAAGTTATACTTCCATTTTTTTAGGCATTTTATTTTTATTTTCTATTTGTAGTTAGCTTTTAGGTTTTACAATCTCATATCTTGAATAGTTATTAATCTAAAGTGTAGTGACAGACATCATTAGGTGGCTTATTTGGTTATATAACTTTTAATGAACTAATAGATCTTTAAGGTACATCCGTAGAGTTATTCAAATTGGTGGGATGAATTCATAACCCTATATGCCAAAGGGGTTAAAGGGTCATTAAGGAATAAAACTCTAGTGCCTGGTCTATTTGTCAATAAGGGAATTCATGTCCTTTCCATGATAGCGTAGTTGTGATATGGTCTTATATATCTTTTGTCAAAGATGAAAATCTTACATCAAAAAGATATAATGTTTAAGTAGCATATAAGTAGATTTGTTCCTCCTAATTCATGCTTTTGGGTTGGATCTTATGTTTATTTAAATATCAAAGTTTCTGTTCCTTTTTAGCATCTCCATGGGTTGTGCTTTAGTCCAAAGCCTACACTTTTACACCAAGTGTGGTTGCACCCAAGTTTTGATTCCCATGGTGAGGAAGCATGTTAATAACTATTATTAAGTTTTTTTCCAACATTACTAAGAAATCCAACTTAAATGTGAAAAAAAAAAACACACACACACACACACACACACCTCTCATTGCCTTAAAGTTTTGACATGGATATGAATTTATAATATGGTATCAAACGCAAGTTACTATCTTTCAACTCTCATTCAACTTTGGCCCCTTTGTTTATGTTTTATGTGGGGAAAAATATTGAGGACAAAAGTCTCATATCAAAAAGATACAATCCTTTAACAATGTTTGAATATAGATTCATTCTTTCTAACTCATAAGTTAACTTTTAGTTTGGACTTTGAGCATATTTACATCTTTAACATGTCGCGTGACAAAATGTGATTCAAAACGTATTTCTCAATCAAATAGCTATTTACATAATTAAGCTTCTCAACCTGATTGTGGTGTTTTTTTGGCTATCCCAGTTAAGGATATGAATCTACTTCATGTTAATGACATACAAGAAGATGAAGGGAAAGAAAATTGCTTAATTTTGCTATATTTAGAACACTTAAGCTCTCGGACTGCTTTTGTTACTGCATTTGCTTGAACAAATAGGAATTTATATCTCATACTTATGTCAGTAGTATGTGCATAGGTCACCAAAGTAGTGAGAAGAACATTACTTGGCATTCCACTTGTTAAATAGTCATCTCCTGCATGGACCATTGATATATGAGTTGTGACCAATAATGTTTTTGAGTATGTACCACACAAGCATGTCTCTATAAAGTTTTCCCCTCATATGTTTATTATAGAGGTATGGTGAAGTTGAGTCTTTTTCTTTTCTCCTTTTTTTTTTTTTAAAGTTAGTTAAAGGAGTTTTTGGGGATGGGCTGTTTTGAAGCCTCACTATTTAGATAAGAATTCCTTAATAGCTCCACTTAAGCTATCTAATAAGTGACAATGGTGAAGTTGAGTCACTTTGTAGAGTTTCATAAATACATATTTGTGACAATTTTAGAAAGTAGAATAGTGAGATATCTATGTCTTCCCTTCCTACTATGTAAGGTTAAAATTTTGAACACATTGCAAGTGAAATTTAAAGTTAAAATTGTCCTAATATGTAAAGTTAAAATTTTCATGAAGCTTTTAACTTTTGAACGTATGCGTAACGTATATCACATAATTTTTGCCCCCAACCCAAAAAAAAAAAGACACCCAACATATCGTTGCGAGTATGCCTTATAGAAGTTGAGTAATTTATGTCCAATTATAGAGTATTTGGAATCATGGACAAGAATGCATCTAATGAGAAAATTTTAGGTTTCAGTAACTTTTCATACAGTCTATTGACTGAGGATTTTTGAACAACCGAAATGCTTTTTCATTGGGAAGAAAAGGCCAAAGTAAACTCCTAGTTCATGCTATCAAGTGCTACGGTTGAAAAGATTGGATAAATTAAGAATTGGGAATTGATAAAGATTCTCTTAGAAAGAAGAAAAAAGAAGTAGAATTCTTTTACCTGCTTTAATTTGTGTGGCCAGGTGCAATAAGAGTTGTGCTTACCTCTTCCTTCCAGTTTTACCTGCCTTTGAGGTGCATTATGCCAAGCTTATTAGTAGCTCTAACCATTGTCTGTTTACAATTTATTCAGTGATTGGAATGTAATGGTAGGGGAATGGAATGATACAGCGGCAGCTATTGCAGGTAATGAAAAGGAGACCCCAAAATGCTTTGCCTATTTAATTAGAAATCGTTTGATTTATTCTGAAATTCAATCCTGTGCAGACAGTTCTACACACTCAAATCCTTTCACCATGGATGATGAAGGGCTCCCTTCTCCTCCAATGGACGAAGGGGCTCTCTTTGCCGCTCAAATTCCGGTTGAGTTCTCACGGGTATGGCTTCTCTGTTACCTTTTGAGGATAGACATATAGTTACTGTACTTAACAAAAACAGGTATTATAGTTCGGGATCTTAGTGTTGCATACTGACTGGAAGCTGCTTCCTTCTTTTCTTTAACCGGCCTTGATGTGAAGTTCTTTGATGGCATTGATGAAGATGGAAGTGAGTCAAATATAAGACATTTTCTTTACAATGTAGAGCTTCCCCTTGCTTAGAACTTAAACGTTTGGCCATGAAAATCTTTTTCCAGATCCCATAGGCAACATGGAGTACAATTGCAGAAATCACGGAAGCACAGAAGAGTCCCCGCCAGAAAATCAAAAGAACACCAAGCAGAAGTCACAGCTTCCCCAGGAGGCAACTAGACCAATCAATGAAAAGAATCACCAGCATACACGGCAAGGACTTGTCAACAAGTCAACTAGACCCTGTACTAACAAACCATCAGTTTCTGAATCTAAGCCTGGGAAGTCTCAGAGACTGGGTAAGGAGCTAAAGGTGAACTATGAAATAGAGTTCCAGAACAATCCACAGAGCATGATGATCCTTAAGAATCAACCAACAACTCAAAAAAATGTAAGTGCCATGAGACGAAGTTGTTGAAGTTTTCAATTACAAATGTCGATCTCCACCTCACATGTTTTACTTGTTCAAGGAATGCAAGCGTTTAAACGATGCTGCAATAGAAGCGAAACTTGAGGCTACAAAGAGGAAACTTCAAGAAGGATACCATCAAATTGAGAATGGTTTGTATACTATCGTTTCGCCTTTTGTTTCAATGATTATGGCTTTGCAACGTTTTATGCTTCGAATAACATCGAACCTCAATTTTATTTTTTGTTTTTTGTTTTGTTTTTCCTTTTCCTTCTTTAACAGTCAGAAAGCAACGGGCAACGAAGTTTTTGGATTTAAAAGAAGTTCCCAAACAGAAGCTTGGACCTAGAAGTCAATATATGAAGCGAAAGACTTATGCCCAGCATTTAAGAAAATGAAGGCACTGGCTTCTTTATCCTGTGAGGTGTTTATTTGTATTCGTATATATCAATATGGAACAAAAAGTTTATTATGAATCTGTACTTTGACTAAACCCTACAACGGGTGATAGATTAAGCTATAAGAACCTGATTGCATTGCCTGAATATTTCATGTGGAAATGTTAGAAAGCCGATTCGGCCTTAGCCTTTCAGTGGATGCCGGAAAATGGTATGGACCTTTTAACTCATGATGTATAAGACTATCGTGAGGGCCGAAATTACGAGTAGATTCTGGAATAAGTGAAAAAATCTCACAATTTCTTCCATTAATGAGATAAATAATTTTGTAGAATTTTTTAACTAACTAACCGGAATTAGTAGGCGTAATTGAGTATTACTTCAAATGAGAAAACATTCATTTTCCGTACATGTGGTGCTTGCTTCAAGCCATATTTCACATTTTTTATGATACTTGAACCAATTTGGTTGCTTCATGTATGAATAATGATTAATTTATCTATGATGAAATGCATTTTTTATATTCATCTACCAAGACTTTTCACGAGTTACTAGGAGCAAATGGTATCTATGACTATATTACCTGGATTTTGCAACTGAACTAAATATTTCTTCTTAGTCCAGCCTATACTGTTGTTGAGTATCTCAGTATAGAAGTGAGTATCAACAAGATTTTGCTAATTTAGCTTATCCCTTGCCTTACCTTTCTAGTGAGAAGTGCTTCTTCTGATTTTTATTTTTATTTTTTTTTAGGTAAAAGGGAATTGAGTAATTTGAATTCAGAACCTTTGGGTATTTCACCAATACCTTTGTCATCAAGCTATTGATCTGGATTTAACTTTTTCTTTTTCTTGTAGTATTATACTTGACCTTTGCTTGACTAATGCAATTTGGTTGGCCAACTCGCTCTCCAATTCAGCAACTACTCGTTATGATGAGTCTTAGTCGGATTTTATAAATTGAGTTTTTATCCACTTGTGATATCTCATTTTATAAATTGACCCTTTTACTATTGTGAAATATCGACTAATTTTACTGGATTTTTAGCTCATTTTCTAACATCTAAAGTCCATTTGTTTTAGAAAACAACTTCGACAAGTTATTTGTTTTGTAATATGAGATCCAAATGGTAGTACATACCAAACATTTATCTCAAAAACTTTTATATCAAAGTTAAGTATAAACAATTTAGTGGCACGCCAATTTGTTATATACGCCAACCATCAGTAGCAGCTTAAAGCAACCAACTGGACTTGCCTAATATGTTGGCTTACTAAACCGCATGTGAGAAACACTCAAATGCATATAGGATGAAAATCTCACTGAAAGACAAGATCTTCTAATCTTTATGCTAGTTTTTAGGTTAAACTATAGACCTACTTTTGATATGGTATCAAGACCTAAGTAGATCTCCTTTAACTACCAAAACAGAGGAAAATTACATCCTTTGTGACTGTCAATTTTATTGGAGCAACCAAAATCTCTAAGACCACCCTACTTGAAGAATTTCATGACTCCCAAAGAGACGTCCAAAAAGATATGTCCAAGCTTATGCTGGAGCTTGTGCGCCTAATAGAAAAGAAAAACAATCATGAGAATCAGGTCCAATCCCACCACTATCTATGCCTACACCAGGGGAAGATATCTCTTTTGTATTTTATTGTTGAGTTGCTTTGCTTTTTGAAAATCAAGTAGTGGCTATTTTGGATCACTTAAACAAATCTACTTTTTTTTTTTGGGTTATGTTATCCGCATCCAAGGTGCGGAATTATTTGCCCAAAACACGGTATCCAAATCTTCTATGATCCATGATCGTGATATTACGGGAAGATTCTTGAGGTTTGTCTTGGATTCTGATCAAGATTTTTTAGCGTCACAAGTCTTCAATTGGCGAATCCTTCACGTGCAAGTCACTTTCAGAATTTGGATGAAATCCTCATCTATGTTGTCATATGCGTTTAACTTTTAGTGTTTCTGGTCGAATCTTCTCCCTGTGGGATGTTTAATTGACGCTTTGCTGCCCTATATTTTGTAGTTAGACCTTAATAGTTTAGTGATCTACAATATAGTGTTAAATATCATTAAGCCGCCCATTGGTCAATAATAGGGTTCCTGCCTCGCATGTTGGCTTTGCTAAACAGCATGCGAGAATTAGTCGAGACCAAGGAAAATTTCATCCAATTGTGACTGACAATTTTTCGGAGTGACCAAATTGTTCTATCGGTGGACTCTAACACTAGCCCTACTTCAAGAGTTTCATACCTCCAGAGAAACGTCCAAGCTTATGTTGGACTTGTGCATGTGTTAGAAAAGAAACAAAGGCATGAGAAGAGGTCCTGTATTGGTTATACCCACCGCTATCTATGCCTAGACAGGCAGGGTATAGAACTGTGTCCTACCAAAGGACTCAAGACGTCTTTGAGAATTAGGACCCTCATGTCCGGCCTACTGGCCAATAATAGGATTCATGCCCCTTCCATGGATAGTCTTGAGCTCCATTACATATCTTTTACATGTCGCATGTCAAAATGTGATCCAGACTGTATTTCACAATCAAATACATCTGTCTTGATTATCTAATTAGATAATTAATTTTTCCAACCTGGTGATGTATTCTGTTGCCCAAGTTAAGGATATGGGTCTATTTCATATTAATTACGTGCAGAAAGATAAAGGGACAGAAACTTAATTGCTTAATTTGGCTGTGGTTAGAACAGTGCTGCTCTTGGACTGCTTTCGTTACTGCAGTTGCTTCAATGTCCAGTTTACAATGTCCAGCTTCTCCTTGCTTAGAACTTAAAGATGCAGTTTACACACCATTTTTAGTTAGTTAGGATTTAAGTAGGTATTTTGTATTTAGTTAGAATATAGTTAAATTTTAAGTAGTTTAGTTAGATTTTAACTGTAGGGCTGATGTGATCATGATGTAAGCCCCACCTGTCCTTTACATTCCCTAAAACGCTCTGCATCTTCTACCCTTCCTCCACAGAACCTTTGGCTTCTTAGGAGATTATGGCTCCTGCAAATCCAATTCACCGCCCACAACCACTGTCCACTGACCCTGAAGGGTCAGTGAAAAGCTTTGGTCCTGAAAAGCTTCTTGGAGGTTCCGCAGGCAACATGGAGATCGACGGCAAGAATCACGGAAGCACAAAAAAGCCCATTCAAGAAAACCAGAAGAGCATCAACCAGAATTCGCAGCTTCCCAAGGAAGCAAACGGACCTATCAATGACAAGAAACGCCAGCATACACAGCAAGAATTTGTCATCAAAACCTCAAAGTCTGAATCTGGACCTAGGAGGCCTCAGAAACTGAGTCAGAAGAGTACACGGAAGATGATGAGCCTTGAGAAACAACCAACAAGTAAACAAGATGTAAGTACAGTGGTATCAAGTTCTTGCAGTTTTCAAATACAAATGTCAATCTCCACCTGACGTGTTACTTTTTCTTCAACATGTATAAGATTTTAGACGATGCTGCACTCGACACGGAACTTGAAAAAGCAAAGAGGAAACTCCAAGAAAGATACCAGCAAGCTGAGAATGGTTTGCGTACTACCGTTTTGTCTTTAGGCCAACTATTACTGCTCTTCAATGCTTTCCTTGTTTGTTTACCCTCCTGGGGTAAAGTTCTCCTTTTGATGTCTTCAATAACATTGAACCTCGATTCTACTTCTTTTCCCTGTTTGACAGCTAAAAAGCATCGGGCAACCAAGTTTTTGGATATCAGTGAACTTCCTGAACAGAATCTTGGCAGTGGAAGTTTAAATCTGAAAGGAAACAATTGTTTCCGGCATTCGAGAAAATGAGGGCACGGACGACCGAGGTCAAGCTGCTTTCAGAGTTTGCTGCCTCCACTTAACTTTGAATTCCCCAGCTCTTTTGCATTCAAACATTGGCATTCAGCATAACCTCAATTAATTTCCACGACTTAAAACTTCTTTGATCTTTCGAACGAAAGGTAGTTTCAGTGCATGGAAAAAATAGTTCTAGAAGTTTTTACTTGTCATTTTGAGGTCTTAATTTTGGAGAATGCAACTTTTCATACCAGAGAAAAAGAATTTTTGTTAATAATTGGAGTTTTAGATGTTAAATGCGTTTGTGACTTTGTTTTTCTTGTTCTTTTTTGTACTGGAAGAAGGACAGAACATCATTGCTGCAGAAAGGAAAAGATGTGTGACCCTAATGGCCAAGAAGCAATATCCGCCAGGACGCATCTGCAAAAGTACATCTTCAAGAAGACATTTCTATGAGCCAATTGCTGTGTTTCCATTCTTTTCGGCCTATCGTGTTTAGCACACTCACTGTTAACCTAAAGCAAAACTTAGCAGCTGCAACTCCTTGTAAAGCATCAGCATATGACCTGAGAAACATGCAGTCGGTTTTCCTCGGTTATACAGGTAAGCATTGACGCGATTTTTGTTGAGAAAAATGATTCATACATCTTGGTGGAGAGATTATACAAAAACTGCTTCTCTCTGCCTCCAAACAGAAAATGGTAGATCTAGCAGAAGCTTTTCTTCATAATACAAAAGTTTAATAACCTAAACAAATATGTCTAATACAAGATCACAATGCAAGCTTTTACATACTTATAATGAATGCTCTTACGGTTCAACACCAAGAGCTTCCTTCTCTCTAGTGGGCTACATTGTTCCTCCACTACAATGATTACCGTGCCACACACTCCCTCTGTATACTTTACAACAGCCAAAGGTGTTTTATTTGAACATTGTGTCAACACTCTTCACAAACTCAAGCTAGGACAAAAAAAGAAGAGTAATTGAAATAAGTAATGCCAAATAGGTTTTCAGTATTGTCAAGAAATAGCAGCTACGTTAGAAGGAGTTAGACTCCACGTCATTACCAGTCAACGTGGAGAGGCTGCCTGGCGGGTGTGTGGAAAGCTTCATCACTCGAAGCCTTCCCGTTTGAAACCGGCCAGAGAGCCCTATTATTCCAAGGTGTGGATGAAGGAAATAAAAAAAGGAAAAGAAACAATTCAATTTACCTTAAAAGTTTACGGTGTACACATTGTCTATATATGAAATTCGATATATGCATTATCATACTCAATACTTTTCTGAGGCTGGCAATTTATATATGTTAAAATTTTCATTCTTGCTCAATAAATATAAATGTTGTTTGTGACATAGTGTTTTTATGAATATCTTTGTAAGTTGTTCTCTAATTAAGATTAGTTGGGTTTCAATTAATCTTTTCTATATATATATATATATATATGTGTGTGTGTGTGTGTGTGTGTGTGTGTGTAAAATAACAATCGACCTCAATATGGTTTATTTTCTCGTAAAATACAAAATTTACAGCAATGCTTATGAGAATCTGTATGGAATAACTAATATCTGCCTTCATTGTAGTTAGAAAGATAAGATGTCTCACAAGCTATAGATAGGTACAAATATCATCTAGGGGATAATATTTTGGTGGCTTTACCACTATATTGTATTTTCTATTCTGCAGGAATGGTGGCTTTACCCCTCTTTTCTAATGAATATTTTTGCTGATATAAACATTTTGTTCCCAGTCGAGCAATTTCAGTTTTCAGAAAACAATTATGGTGGCCTTGAGTCCATTATGTAAAAACACGTGTAGATGCTTTTTGAGAGCAGTAATGGTGACGGTATCATTGCCAGTGATCAAAATATTAGCTACATAGAATGTTAAATTGTGCTTATAAAGAAAGAAATGGGTTCCACTACTTAATATTTAGATTACGAAAAAAGGTAATGCATAATGAAGAGGAATAAGACATAAAGGTGGGAAAAGACATGCGTGAACAGGGAAGACAAACAAAGATGTAATTGTGTTAAAAGTCACACTCAATACAACTGCAAACATGATGTTGTTATAAAAAATCACGAGAGTTCAGGGTCCAAAAGCAACAACCAACCAACTACGTTCAATGAGCAAGATTGTCGGGCAATGAATTTTGCTTAAACGATCCGAAAGTCTTAAGAAAAAACTAAACCTGTTGGCTGAGTAGGTCCTGCTGTATTTATTAATCGTACCAAACAATTGATGGACTTTGACTTTTGATGAATAGCATGTGGCTTTGCCTAAAACAATTGCTTCTTTGAAATGAGAACCCTAAGACTTATCAGCCTTGAAATGCTAACAAGTCTTTCCAACGTTAGACGCCTTGCACCTGACAACGCGGAACCCTTCATAACCTGTTTTGGACAGATAGTAAAGATCGTTTGACTCGCTGAACAACCCTGTGAATAAGGACTTTTCTCTGTTGCCTCTATGAAGAAAATTCAAGTCAATTGCTCAGAGTCTCGTTGCAGAGGGTATGCAGCACTAGGGTTCTCTTTATTAGAGGTGGGTCATAAGGCCTCCAAGCACCTTCGCAAGGACATGACCTTCACAATGGATCAGTACACAGCATGATCCACCTTTAATAAAAGCTAGGATTGATTGTAAGAGGATTCAATGCCCCAAACTCTTAAAAAGGGTTCTCGACTGACCATTCTACAGTAAGGACACAAAGGTAGGAGTGAAGGTCTCACCGCCCACCCATTCTGACCTTTATCCCTCACATTGGAAGGTTTAGTTCTTTTTTTCTCATCTCTTATAATTTTTAACATGAAAGTATAATTGAATTTTTTTTGCTATGATAAAAAGATGGAAATTTTTTGTTAGGATTAACATTTCAAATATTATCTATGGGATTCACAGAATGATAAACAATAAACATGCTTATTTTAGTACAGCAAATATTCCTTTTCAAATGCTAAAGAATAAATACATAATCCCACCCAAGAAGAGAACATCTAACTAAAGGTCATACCTCTCCTTCATTCGGATGATTACTCAACTTTAATCTTTTATTCCTTCACTTGTCTTACTATTTGATCTTCATTTTTTGCATCTTTAATTAGTTCTAATCTAAAACCAATTGGTTCCATAATTCAATTCTATTATTCTATTTTTATTTTTATTTTTATTTAAGCTATTTATAACAATATTTCCTATAGAGATTATTTAAAAAAAAAAAAAAAGAGTTGACTTCGTAGAGAATTGAGCGAATGAATAGGATACTGCTCATCCTATCTTGACAAGAACATATTCTTTGTTCTCATCTAAATGGACAGTAGAGAATAGTTCCATCCTTATCCATCCCTGCACCATCTTTGCATTGCCATCTTTTGTACCCTATATTTATAAATAGAGGTTAAAAAAAAATTAAAAAGGAGAAGCCATTATTCTATGCTTAGAGAAGAACATAGAAAACATGTTTTTCTTTTTTTACGTATTTATATCTCCCTTATCCATAGTGGGTAGTTGAGCAATTGTTGTAGTCCGTCCTTCCCAGAACGATCGAGCGGTCCCCTTCGGCCAATCATTTTCCATTTCGATTTGATTGGACATAACTCACTCAATACGAGCGTCCGCGAATCACGTGGTGCCACACAACCACGAAGTCTCATATTTCCGCATTACACATGTCAAACGCTGAGTGGAGCCCCCGCTGACAAACCTCCGACCTGGTCCCATAGGATAGGATAGGACTGTACATGTGCCCTCGTGGTTGTCATCAACAACGTGTCGGATGCACACACCAGAGTGCGAAACACGTGTCGATAAGGGGCCTGCTCGACATTTAAGTCTTCACCACGTGTCATCGATGGGATGTAACTTACCGTGAAGCAACATGCAAAGTAGAATTAATGTCCGCCTACAATTCAAGCACGTGACGGATGCTAAGTTAAAAACAATAAAATAAATTATTATTTCACCTAAAATCCTAAAATTATGACTTTTTTTTTTTTTTTTTACTGTTGGAGAAACTGGGAAGAAATTTGTTAGTTTGTGGAAAAGTTGTTTCTGAATAATTTCTGATTTTCAGAAAAAAAGGAAGAATATTCATTTTGGTAGATTGGCGTTAGTTGTTTAAGACATCATTGCACACGTCATCATTGGATGAGCAGAGGTTGTCTTGCATCTACGTATGGGCTTACATATGGCACTCGTAGCCATTCAAATTCAACACCACATTCCCCGGCGTTTTCTTGGCGGAAAACCAAACAACAGGCACCCATTGTACTAGTTTCTTAATGAGTCCACAACAATATTTCAACCTCTAAAAAAGTCTAAGATATCAATATATGAATTATAGTTGACAAACGCCTAATTCAGTTAGGAACAAATATCATCTAAAATTAAGAGATCTTAAATTTTATATTCAAAAATATGTGATTAAATATATATTAATAATACACTACATATATCAAATTTTAATGTGTCTATCACTCTATTTATAAACAAATGATTATTCTTTAAATAAAATATAAATAATATAAGGCACTCTTTATGTTTTTCTAAACATGCTCCATCACTATTAATATATATATTTATAGGGCTTTACTAGAGAGGTAATATGTTTCCCTTTTGATATCATCCTGAATTAGATTTTAGTTTGATGTTAAAAAACCTAATATTTATTAAACGAATATATAAGAGATATGAACACCTTAACATAGAAAGAACACAATAAACTAGGATATTGACCCTGTCAAATATACATCAAAATTCACCACAACCAAACATAGCTACCTCAATTTTCTTCGGTCCAGGAAAATTTCTAAATCAAAGAATTAGTTTAGAAACTTGACTAACTTGCCATTTGACCTAAAGAGGAAATCAGATCCCTTAATCATCTTTTGCGGTAGATAATATGCCATTCAATCAACTTTTGATTAACTTTGTCTCGAAGATATTCGTGTTGGGATTGCTTGTCGTACTATTCGCCAGCACATGGTACGATTCTTTGCAGAAAACTAAGTGACTACATATTTAGTTTCCAATAGGACGAGGTAAAGTTGTATTCTTCTTTGTCTTGAACGAACAAAAAGTATTCAAACAAAATACCCAATAGGCTCACCCTTGAATTATTCTTCAACTCTCTCTTCCTGCTTCCTGCAAAATGCAAAACCCAGATTCCATGTATTAACTTTGTTGTAATGGGAAACCAAGAACGCACGCAGGATTGACCCATACGGGTTAGCTAGAGCGACCACGTGTTATTGTTATGAATTGGAATCACGTGGAATCGATTCTTCTTAAGCAGGACAATCTTATCGAATAGTTATGACTTTCAGCCATTTAATAATTCCAAACACGTAGTATAGAGAATCTGGTCAATACCCTCTACATCTTAACATTAGATCTTGTTGATTTCTGGGGTTGGCCAGATATTTATTCTGCCTTTCCTCCATCTTTTGCCAGGTGCATTCACAAATGCATTTAGAATTCCAAAGCTCCATGTCCTCTCCACTATTTGAAGAATAATTCAAAGCTGAGCCTATTTGGTAAGAATCCATGACCAGATAGATCAAATCTCTAGCTTTTCTCCTAATGGTTCGAAATTTAATCCATGAATAGGAGGATAGAAATAAAACTAGTTAACTCTACGATAAAACACATTAAAAGTAAGAGATTTATGTTAAAAGTAAATGTAGCCAAAATATCGACACTTGAGTTAGCTTTTTAGGAATATTGAAACCCATGATACTCTAATAATTTGAGATGGGTTTGATTTTAGAACAATATATATATTTTTCTCAAGAGTCAAAGCTTTAGTTTTTCAACACGGCTTCTCTCTATTAATGCAAGTCAAAATGTTAAAGGGTGCCCTTTGAGGTTTGAGGTGTAGTTGAAATGGTAAAAAAAGTCTATACAAAACAAATATTTTGAGTTTGAATTTTTTTAAAATTATCAAGTAAATTTAAGTCAAGTTCTGAGTTATTAAAAAAAAAAAAAAAGCATCAAATAAGGGTGGCGCGTGACGACACCAACAATCCACTGAGACCACGCGCGATACCAACCTTCGTTTCTTGCCCATGACAGGAAGGAAGCACTCGCACTCGCACGAGGCGCCGAGTTTCGCTTTGCCAGCGACCAAAGACGGCTCGTAATCAATCGGCGGTGTGACCGAACAGGTTCAAAAAGTGGAGCAACCGAGTCAAACTGGACACGCCCCGACCAAACTCGGTCGTCACGAAGACCGCCGTGCATGCGTTACTTTTATTACCCTTCCTGTCTAGAAAATTATTATCGGAGATAAATAATAAACAGAGAACCGACGGGAAACGCCAAAATCACATTCTCCCACAGTCTTCCGATTGTGGCCTATCAAGTCAGGATAGAGCCAAGAGATAATAAAAAAGGGGAGGAAGGAAGAAAAAAAAAAAAAAACTGGGCCAAACAGTGCAACCTACGGAACTAAAATAATTTCTGATTATTCGAGGGAAGTGGTTCGCATTTGGAGAACAAAATTATCTTGGCTTCTTGTAGAGCCTGGAGTTTTGTTACACGAACCGGGCAGCGAGGGATTATCTGTAATAGTTCTGTTACCTAACTGATTTTCTCCTCCTTTCCTTTTTTCAGTGAACGGCATCGTCTTTTCTCGAGAAAATTCCGGAGATTTCCCGGGAAAATTCGGGCTAAATCTGTCCCAATACGACAAGAGAAACCACGTTCTTTGTTTTGTAGGATGTTGGTCATTGTTGTTGATCATCACATCCAGAAATCCCATCTTTGCGTACCCTGTTCGCTAATCAAACAAGTATCGTAGTTTGCTTTAAGATTCTTAGGTCGAACCGACTAAAAAATTCACTATACGCAAGAAAACTTGTAACAAGAATCAGTTTCTGAATTGTGGGTCTATATCCAATCTCCGTTGTAATTGATTTCTCATTTCTGGGTGGTGCTCCAAAATCACCCGGAAGTCTTTGTTGGACCATCTGGGTGCTGTCTGACAGCGGGTTTTCGTTTCTGGCTCCTTTCTTAGCCTCATGAATATCTGCTTCTGATTTCTGGGTGTTCGCTGAAATCCTGTTGTTCGATCTCGAGTTGCCGGAATTTCAATCATGACGAAGAAATCCGGGTCTCTGGAATACTGGAGGAGTTTCTTTCGGACTTCTAACTACAACATTTTCGACATAATCGACCATGCGATCATGGTTGCTGCTTTCGATTGCCCCAAGGAGTTCAGGATGCGGAGAGATCGAATCGCCGAGAGGCTTTTCTCTTGCAGACTAACGCGGTGTTCAGGCTGCGACCAGGTGGAGTTGGCGGTGCCTGCCGGTGAAGAAGAAGAAGATGATGACGATGACGGAGGTTGCAAGAGTAGCGAGTCTGATAGAGATGGCTGTGAGTTTGAGGCTGGGGGTAGTAAGGAGAGCAAGGCGAATAGCAGTAGAGATGATCAGGGAGAAATGAACACGAATCAGATTAGCAATATCAGCTTTGGAGAAGCTGAGGCATTGACTGATGAGATTGAGGAAGAGACTCAGATTTTTGAGGAGGTCTTGAGGATCAAAGAGCTTCTATTTAACTGTGAAGAAGAGGTATGCGTCTTCGTTAATTCAATTGAAGTTGAGCTGTTTACCTTTCTTAGATTAGCATCTATGTTTCCCTGTTCTATGTTCTGACTGTTGCCTGCAAAAAAAGTGTTCTTGCCGACCTTTCGATGGTGAATGATTTACCTAATTTTGTAGTCCTGTGGGTTTTTGAGATATTTGAAGAATTATGCTGTCTTATGGAGATCGTTTAACCGTTCTGTTGATAATTCTTTAGGTTGTTGAGCTTTCTAGTTCTGATTTGTGGTGTTTTGATTAATGTTTTGACAGTCTGATTCCGTATTGTTCGAGTCTTTGAGGAGGCTTCAGTTGATGGTTCTGACTGTGGACACTTTGAAGGTTTGATTTCAAATTTTTCTCTTAGTTTGCATTAGTCTTAGCTGCTGGTTTTCTTTGGTTGCTATTCTTTTCAAATACTTTTCGTCGAGTGCTGGATTGACATAGCTTCTCTTTACCAGACAACTGAGATTGGAAAGGCTGTCAATAGGCTCCGAAAGCATGCAACAAAGGATATTCGTCACCTTGCTCGCACTCTTATCGAGTATGATACTAATTCCCTGGCCAAGTGATGCCTATATATTTACACTGTATTTTGGTGTAAAACTGAGTTTGATCGGTGCTTTTTGGCATGAAATCTGCATGTCAATGTCTCTTGCACTTTGCCCAAATTTGTAGGATCAGTATCTGTTTCTGCTGTCTGTGGAATTAAGTTGTGTTTGTTCTTTGGAAGCATTATTAGCTAATGATAATTTGGCAAACCCTTCATGTTGTTAATCACCCGTGCTAGTTGGAGTTAGCTTTTAAAATTCTTGTCATTTTTCTACTATGGAATGCAAGATTTTGCCACTTGCCGATTACCTTCATCCATTTTTTATCATTTATCATATTTCATGATTCATTTTCATGCTTATGGACATGAATCAATACCCTTCCCAAAACTGCACTTTTTGTCATTATGAGTTATCCACACTTCTATGGACAGTTCCCAAACTATTGTGTCTTTTGCTTTTTTAATGTTGTTCATTTAGCCATGGAGACTTTTGACAATTTTATCTTCATCTTGTGGAATGCAGTGGTTGGAAAGATATGGTAGATGAATGGGTCCGTGCTACAGCAGCTATTGCAGGTATGGACTTGTTTGGCCTTCTCTTGTTCTAACTTGAGATTTATATGTTGTTATTTCACAATGAATCTAGTTTCAGGAACTGATTTTATTTGAGTATTTGCAGGTGCAGAAGGTACCCCAGATTCTGTAAATCCGTCCCCAGATTCTGTAAATCCGTCTGTCATTGATGAAGATGAAGGGCTTCCATCTCCTCCTCTGGATGAAGGAGCTTTCTTTGCTACTCAACCCACTTCAATGGAGCTCTCACAGGTCCATATCCTTTTTCTCATCTTTCAATTTTGATTGAGAATAAGTAGTCTTCTTCTGGTTACAGTGTTTATAAAACTAACTGGAGTTTGCTTCTTTTGGTGTCCAACAATTGCACGATGTAAAGTTCTTTGATGGCATGGATGATGATGGAAGTGAGTTTAACTTGCAATCTTTTATGTTTATCTTCCGTAGCTTATGCTATTCGGTTCTTTATTTGAATTCCCCACTTCTAATACTCATAAATGGTGAATACCATTTCAGATCCTCGAAACAGTGGGGAATTCATCAAGAACCGTGACAATGGAAGAAAACCAACACGAGATTGTCAAAATAATGTGAAGCAGAAACCGCATACGTCAAATGTGGTGAATGTGCCAGCCCAGGAGAACAAGAGTCACCAAATGAAGAAACAGGAAGTTCCATTTAAGCCAAATAAGCCCTCAAACACCGGTTACAGGCCTGCAAGACCCCTCAAGCCAAGTGCAGAGCAATTGGTAAATGGGGAGACAAAGTCCCTAAAAAAATCCGATAAGGTTTCTGTCCAGAAGAAGCAGGTCACTGGTCAGCAAGAGGTATGCGACAGTCTCTTGTTGGTTTATATTTGTAGCTTGAGCTCTTTCTGATATCTGTTTCCTGATAAACTAGAAATTCAAGGGTTCGGATGAGGTTGCAGTGCAAGTCAAACTTGAAGCTACAAAGAGGAAGCTTCAGGAGCGTTATCAAGAAGCAGAGAAAGGTATGTCCCTCCCCCTATAATTTTGAGTATTTATTGATTGAAATTAAAAGTACCTTTTGGTCATTGAATTCATCCATTTGTGTTAAAAATTTTGATCAAATCTGATGCTGTAACTTGATTTTGTACAACAGCTAAGAGGCAGCGGACAATACAGGTTATGGAGTTGCATGATCTCCCTAAGCAGGGGCTTGGTCATAGACATCCACATGTAAAACCTGGAAACCATAACCGGCATTGGGCACATGGACGACGCTAAGGTTTTGATCAAGAAAGTTAAAAGGCTTTTAAGTTTGCTCCAGTGTCTAATGTTGGTGAAAGAAGATCAGAGTCACTGGCTTCTTCTGGATGGACATACTTGATCATCGAAAATCACAAATTCCTTCCCCATTTCTGCTGGAGAATGCTAGTCTGATTCATAGGCCACAGGGAAACTAATTCTTGGAAACTTCATTCTCCTAACTGGAGTTCAGATATAGAGATTTCCTTGGAAATCAGGAGGCGCTCTATAACTTATGAAGGCTGACTTACTCCTGAGACATATGTCTGTAGAGAAACTTGATTTGCACCTACTCATTTGATCAACTACCTGTCAACATTTTTTTCTATCTCAGTCAAGACTTTAAGCCATTGGATCATATCAGTTAGTTGGCGCAAAAATGTGGCATATTCATAAATTCATTACCCTATGTAAAACTTTCGGGAATGACTATTTGGAGAGGACAAATGTTCTTGCAAGAGTTTACTCAGTAAATAATAAGCATTCAGTAATTTCCTTCATTAGCTTTGGATCAAGACCAAGCTTGTGCAGTCTATTTCCTTTTATTACAGTATTAACAACTCTGGCTACAACTTGGATGTTGCTTTTCTTTTCGGGGAAGAGGTGTTACAAGTTAACTGGTTGTTGAGTTGTTGTACCATGGCTGTCACATAAACTATAATTATATCAAAGCTACCCAGAGCCCCACTTCAATTAGAACATGAGTGAAAATAAAGATTATCTTATTATGTTCTCTTTTTTTCTTTTTCTTTTCAATGCATACGCCAAAACTTAAACACTCGGGTGTTGAATTTAAGACTAATCTCATTCTATATTTAGGATAACTTACAAGGATTTACAGAGATTCATGAATATGAATTTTTTTACCAAAAAAAAGATAGTGGAAATAATGTTTTCTAAAGAAAAAAATTTGCCACAATTAAAAAGGATTCTCCATCAATAGTTACAATCACATATGATCTTTGACCCAACGGTTGTTTCAACTTAGAGTTAAAGGGATATTAAGCTGAATAGAACTCCTACCATATAAACGCTTGGAATGTTAATTCCCTTCTTTAGCATCTAGCATCATTTAAAGCAGGGATACGATGATCATTCTCAATATGATTCTAGTTAAAGAAGGGTCTACAGATTCTTCCTATGATGGCCATGGTGATTGAAAAGTCAACCAATAAATCAAAACCGCTTGATGTTATCCTAAGGGGGTCAAGATCACCATATAAATACAGTTTTCGTATAGGAGTTGCTTGTTTTACAAAATAAACTAAAATACTAAAATCTACCAATACAGCCTCGGACAACGTGCATCATACCTTTGAAACAGAAATATTTTAATTCTTCACAACCCATAGGTTGGAGGAGATGAAGTAAGATTTGTTAAAGAACTGTTTTTTATTAATTATCCAACAGAAAAAAAGGATTCCATGCTTTGCACTTGGAAGATATCCTAGTCCTTTTACTATTTATGCATGTATTATCTTCATTCGTCAGTTAATGAGTTCACTTAACATTCTAATATTACTACGTGTATTTGTTAATTAGTTTTCAACAAAAGGAAGGCCATATTATCGGATATGGCTCCACATAATATTCCCTTTTACCATCAAAAAGCTTATTATTCTTACTTTTGGTACTTTTATGAGTTTTCACTTGAGCTTTCTTTAAATATAGAACCTAACTGAAGAGAGAACTAAATGCACAAGAGTAGTCTTAAATATCTTTGATTCTTTGATTCCGTCATCTTTTATTGGTGTTTTGTTTTGGTTTCCTTAGTCCTCACTTGATAGCATTTGTATCAAAAAATGACTAATTTTGTTTGAACTGAGTTCTCAAATTTTTTTTTTTAATTTCTTCGTCAATAACTTTAAGATACTCGTCCATGTAACTCTCTTGTCTTACAACTGAAAGAATAGTTAAAATCATCTTAAAGAGAAATAATAGATGTTTCAAGAAAATATTTGCTAACAATCTATATGATTCATGTTTTCAATTTAAAGTTTCCTAATACAATGCAAAACCTAATAGTCATAATTGTAAAATCCCCTAATGATTTGATAGGTGACTTTTTAAACAAAATCTTATTATATTTGTTCGCCTAACCTAACTTTGTTTTGGTTTCTTAATGATTTTAATTTTGTTTGTCCTTTCTCTCAACTTTTAAGACCATTTATTGATTTCATCTTTATGGATATCTTTCTGGTATTAAAATGTTGAGTATCATGATATAACTTCGCAATTATTTTTAGGATCAATTGAATAAAGAGCACTAACCAACAATATAATAAAACATATAGTAAATAAATTGTTAGTAGTTTGTTTAATAGTCTTCATGGAGAGATCCTATATTTGAAGACCTAATTTTCTCAAATTGTACACACACAAAGGTCTAAAACAGTTAAAACGCTTGAATCATGGGATTTTTCAAAACAAGCCTAAATAACTTATAACAGTCAACTACATTTGGTGTCTAATAACCAAACAAGATCTATATCTTAGTCCAATGATTTTGATTAAATATCTCTCTCACTCAAGCCTATAATTTTATAAATAGAGACAACTACATTAGCAAGCACGAAAATTTAGAAACGTAGATGGTTTTACTCTAAAGAGAAGTTAACTTTTCAACATAAATTATTTTTCAAAAATTAACCACAACCCCTCACTCAGGAAGCACGCCCACTGAAGTATCTCAATCAAAAAATCTTTCATCGAAGCCAATAATGCTAACCTTAATGGTCAGTTCCTCCAAAATGGACAACATCTCTGTCAAAGCTAGCATATAGCTATACTTGGCATGGCATGAAGGATATGGCTCCATCAATCTGTATCATTTCAGCGTCAACATTACAAGACACGAAAAATTTCCATCTACCAACAATTTGTTAGCATTTGGGGTGAAACTTAGTACGTTTAATGCAAAAAATCAAAGGTTGATTAGTATCCTAAATTAGCTCCATCCTAATATTCAGAGCAATGGGTTTTTTTTTCTTGAGGAGGAGTATTGTCATCCGTCTAATCGGGGGGTCTACAAACTGAAGCCGAGCTCAGCCATGGCGTCACTCAGAACGAACCTTTTTGACCAGTTCGGATCACGACGTGTTGCGGGAGAGACAGCGCGTTTCTGTTCCACGTGCACGCATGCATGCTGGTCCTCTTCACTTCCTTTTTACCCCCGGTGGCTGAGATACCTTTTCAATCCGCCGTTGTGGACCTGTTGTTCCACCGTCTTAAAAAAGGGTTTTTCCCATTATCCATTCAACCAGCAGGGCATTGCCTTTTGAAGCAACGTCTTTGCGTGTTAAATTCTTACAGATTCTGATAAGGGTGTGTACCTGCTTCGTTGCTTCCGGGAGCTGAATTCTTGTGGTTAAAGCATCGAGTTAACTGTTATTAGAAGGAAGTTGTTTATAATTTCTTAAAATTATTTTATAAAAGATGAATATTTTCGCTTATAAATAGTACAATAGGTCAAAATCTTGCTTCAACATAAAGGAACATCTTTCATGAAGATTCATAAGTAAAAGTTCTTCCCCCAAAATGAAAGAACTAAAAGATATCGATTTTTTCTCTTAAACTTGGCTTATAAAAGAGGAATACACCTTCGCGTATAATGAATACAACAAGCCAATATCTTAACAATTGTAATGAGCAACTTGTGTGACCCAAATGCTAATATTATTGTAGGGAAAATAACGTGTTAAAAGGTTGCATTTTAGAGTGGGGAATGGGGATTGATGTGGAACAGAAAAGAGGAATCTAATCTTCATGTAGGATAATATGCTAGGTTGACCCTAGGACGAGAATTCCTGACCTCTCAGGACAAATTCTCTGGTGCCCACTGACTCTACATCACTTGACAAAGCTTTCATGGGTGGCGAAATCTCGTTGTTTCTGCCATCAATTTATGAGCACATGGGAGCCTAGTGACACCCTCCCTCTTCGTGGTAACCACAAAAGATTCTTGTCATACATCAACATGTTGAGATTGTAAGAAGCTAAATTCTAAAGAAGAGTTTAGATTATTATATAGCAGACAAAGTATGTATTATCGGGGCGACAGAGACTGTTAGCTTCTCTTAAAACTTACTCTTGTGCCTGCAGATCGTCCCAAGAAATTATATAATTGTAACAAAAGGACAATCCACAATCAAACTGGAGTGGGGGACATAAAACTTGTCTTTCTTAGCAGTGTATGCTTTTTATCTTTTCAATCTTCTCTCGTTTCTCCACCACCTAATCCAGCTGCGGGTTTCGTATTTGTCCAAAATTTATTTTTGTTTATACATATGTCATCGCAAGCTTTCTGTCACTTTCAGCAGCTCAATCTTTTGTTTCTGTGGGCACTACAGCTTGCTAGCATTTCAGAGGATTTTTTTGGGGTATCAAAGAAAGTGTTGATGCAAACAAAAATGAAGAAAGGTTGTTTAAATTCTCTGTTAGACCTGAAAGTTGCCACTAAACCACGCATCCCGAAATGTAAAGTGGGTGAGCTACCATATAGCCTAGGATAGGTGAAGTAAGAACGCATGATCCATTGCTTCCTACCTCTCTTTAATTAAATAATTGCTTCAACCATTGTTTTTTATATGTTTATTGTTTGTTAGGCGATTTGGTTATAGACTCCGAAGTCTACCAAATAATCCGACTTAAAAGAGGAATGGTTCCTTAAGAGCATTACTCCAAATAGACGTGCATTTTTCAATCATTTTTAAAGACTTTGACTTCATAAAACAAGCATCAAATGAAAACTTGGTGAACACTAAACACTAGCCTCTGTGTTCCGTATTCTGGAAGCAAGCTCGGTCATAATGACTCTTAATCATATTTTGCTGCTTGAATACCTAATGTCTATACTTGCGCATTTCCTCCCTATCAATGAATTTTTTATTTGTTTTGAATAGCTGTTTATTCAAAGGTCAACAAGAATGCCAACAAAGCTGAGTAGTTGACAAAGAAAAATGAAATGAAGAGAACACAAAATTTGAACATTCTACTGCCCCCTTTCTGGGTGCCTCTTCCTGAACTTACCTAGGATATTGGTCAGATTTACAACCATGGTTGATTTGGTATCTGTGATGGCTAGTAAAAGTCTGAGTCGTCTAAGAAATGAGACCCATGACTAAGAGATGAGGACGTTGGCCTTTTTGGCATAATGCTTCTCATCAAATCTGCTAGGATTTGAATCTTGGACCAGATAAAGCTTTAAAGTGGCAAGGTTCCTAGATTTCCTCTTTTAGCGTAGTCCAGCCACATATACCATATAGTATTTTATACTTTGATTTGCTTTCCCACTTTTAGGAGAGTCAAAAAGATAAGATCAGAATGTCATTCTTTCTCCTTTCTCCAAAACCCATTTGGTAGTGGAGAGGCTAGAGAACAGGTGCTTTGAGTCACTTGTTTTATCTCAAAAGAACAAGGGTCTTTGTTTTTTCTTTTCTTTTCTTTTCTTTTCTTTTTCTCATAGCATGCAACCTGTACATGATACGAAAACCAGCAAGCAAGTTCCATACGTATTTGAAGTTTCTGTTGAACAAGCAAGGACACCTGCCGCTGTAAGTCAGAAATTAGGCAATCACGTGCAATGACATAGCATGCTGGATAAACCCAAAAAAGGCAGCGACAAAGTAAATAAATAAATAAATAAAAAGGCTTCCTTGCCTTTTTTATACTATAGTGGATAGGTGTTGTCGATCTGACTAGATAACTCTTCTTTTCCATTGCTTTATGAAGGCAATGTTACCAAAAGCGCACTATCTCTCGGTGCCTATTGCCTAAACAATAAAAGCCCCCCAAAAGCTTAAGATTGAGAAGTTGAGTCAACAGGCTAATTAAGGGAGGCCATATATGCAAATCACAAGCTAGTTTACTGCTGCATCACGGATCTCGGTGTGAAAAATACTAAAATATTCACCTTTTTTAATGGCAGTATATCACATGTTCAATCCATGACATCTGTTTTGTAGCTTTAAGATGCATTTATTTTTGCAAGAGAGAATTGTTAAAATCTTCTCTATCTTTCTGTCCTACATTCTTTCTCTATGGAAGAAACCCTTTCCTTCCACTTGATGAAACCTCTTTCCAACCAACCACCCTCTTCAGATCCATTCACTGTGGTTTCCTTTCAATGTCTTGGCTATTACATGTTCGCTATCAAAGTTAAACTTCTTTTACCTAAATGCTTAATCAAGAAATGGATAATGCCGATTTCTGATTAAAATGTCATTAACATGGGTCTTAACGAATTTTCTTTCAAGGTCGGGTCTGTTCAACAGATACGCGGAAGCCCACAGAATGATATTCGTATCAGCTGGAGAAAACGACTTGTTTTCTTTCCGTCAAACTTGATGACGATTGACATATTCTGAACTGGGCAGGTTGGATGAATGAGCTAAATCAGGTGGAGTCATGATCAAGGTAATAACTCCATTTCTTTAAGTAAATAAAGATTAAAAAAAAAAAAGTTTGACGGGGAAAGTTGTGATCAAAGAATATATAAATATCCCCTGCACGTTACGATATTCCTTTCAATTTTTTCTATCATGCCCACGTTCACTTGCTTCTTTTTTATTTTTTATTTTTTTATTATTATACAAAATCTAATGGGTTTGACTTTTGTCAAGTGGGTGGGCCTTGACCAGCACCGAGATAAAGATGTTGCCGACATGAACGGGTTCCTCATTTGGTGGGGCAAAGCCCTTCATGCTGGTCGGGTTAGTTCATGCATCATGCTCTTCCCTCCACTCCCGCAATTCCGCAACATTCTACTTTTCTCTGGCAAAAGGGAAGGAGAAAAGAGACCGACCCAACTCCACTAGTTTCAGTAATTTGGTCGGTCTAGGTAAGGGCTTTTCCTGCAATTAGGGTTTCGACCTGCTTTCGTGTCCGTGGTCATCATCTGGGAACACCTGGAACGCGCTCAATTATGAATGGACAGGCGAAGGAGTTTGGGCCGGTGGAAGTTCCCACTATCATGCCCTGATTTTTAGGTTCGTCTCGGGAAAGTTTATTGGATAAAGAGGTGGCATGTGGCTCAGGTCAATTCTAGGTCTAAATCTTGTCGAGAGAAAATTTTACTGAAAGCTTCTAAAATAAGATTGATCCTTCTTTACGTTTCATATGCTTTGCTTTATGGTTCGTGTTCTACTTCAGATGAAAAGTACTGAATTGCACTGGCGTCTGAACCCAGGCCCAAACCAAATACTGGACCCAATTTTAACCCCAGTGATGCACGGGAGAGAGAGATTAACTACTCAAGCAAGACAATAATAATGCTAATGGCAATATTAATAATGATACTACGAAATCTGCAAAAGCATCAATGAGAATTTTGCTTGAAATTTCTTTTTTTAGAGCAAAAGCGATTCGCAAGAAATATACCAATTAAAACCAACAATCGAAATTTCGTTTGATTTGATCGACATTATAGTATATCAAATCATTCCCGAGTGCAAAGTGAAACATAAACTGACGACAGAATAAATAGGACGTGCCACAAGTAACAATCAGATAACCTCCAAAAAGTGCAATTTACTTATTGGGATATTCGTACTTTTATTACACAGTCAAAAGCACTAGATTACCTGAAGCAAATATCCACATATAACATCCACTCTAGACATGAGAAGCAGAACTGACAATGAAAATGAGACACTCCAAAGCTATATGATAACATCAGCTAATGTAGAAGAGACGGTACTTCATAACCTGTAACAAGGAAAGCTCTGGAACGACCAGACTGGTAAAGCATGACTACAGGCAAACAAATGCCCAACCCATTGAGCTTCACCCATCGCCATTAACACTAGAAAACTTGGAGAGAAGAGAGACATTTTATACTCTCTCCAAGTGAGGTTCACCGACCCATCTTCCTCAACACAACTAAGTGACAAGATCCCCCAAATACCAACATTAACAAAGATTCCTCATATAGAGACAAAAGGAGTAAAACATACTAATGCATGAGATACCATAGTGCAGCAACGCGGGATGTTGACTTTTTTTATACACTAATTCAAGTTCATATCTGCTCCATTCCTTCCTCTTCCTCGTCCTCATACTCGCCTTCCTCATCAGCAGTGGCGTCCTGGTACTGCTGGTACTCTGACACAAGATCATTCATGTTACTCTCAGCTTCTGTGAATTCCATTTCATCCATTCCTTCACCAGTATACCAGTGCAAGAAAGCTTTCCTCCTGAACATAGCAGTAAATTGCTCACTTACTCTCCTGAACATTTCTTGGATGGAAGTTGAGTTACCAATGAAGGTGGATGCCATGGAGAGCCCCTTGGGTGGAATGTCACAAACACTGGATTTCACATTGTTCGGGATCCACTCCACAAAGTAGGAGGAATTCTTGTTTTGAACATTAATCATCTGCTCGTCAACTTCCTTAGTGCTCATCTTGCCTCTAAACATGGCAGAGGCTGTGAGGTAGCGTCCATGCCTTGGGTCAGCAGCACACATCATATTCTTCGAATCCCACATTTGTTGGGTCAATTCTGGGACAGTTAGAGCACGATATTGCTGGGATCCACGAGAGGTCAGAGGAGCAAATCCAACCATGAAGAAGTGGAGACGTGGGAAGGGAATCAGATTTACAGCAAGTTTTCGGAGGTCAGAGTTCAGTTGACCAGGAAACCTGAGGCAGCAGGTGACACCGCTCATAGTTGCAGAGATCAAGTGGTTCAGGTCACCAACTGAAATCAAGTAAAACAAAAAATTAGTTCATACATTTTGAGCAATAATCAAGTAGGAAGATATTTCCTTACAACAGACCAAAATACTGAACATTACCAAAACAGAAAAAAAAAAAAAAAAAAAAAGGAGTAGCAAATATTTTAGTGTCTGACCAAACAGTTTTCTGGTATTTATTAGAATTTGTTTTTTGAATTAGCTACAACGTAGTCTCATTCACATCAAGAAAGGATGTATGATAAATATGAAATTCAGAACCTGTTAAAAGTTAAAGAGAACCATTCATAACACAGCAAAAACAAGAAGTCCGTGACAAGTAATCACAATCTTACAAATCTTAGTTCAACCAATCCAGGCACCATTTTCCCATGTTACTTTTAACATACCAAAACAAACGGCAACAATACAGAGCACAGAAATTGCTTCGGGCATGTATTTTAGTAAGTGCCTTAACTAAACAATATCCTGGTTTTCAGTTGTTTGCTGGTCAATTTATTTACAAGTCATTTAGCTTCTATGTGCATAAAAAAAATTATTAAACCATAAATATGAAGTTGTGAAAGTTAGTCAAGCGTTGGTACACACCTAAAACGAAAAGGAGGAAAAAGTTATTTAAAAAAAAAAAAAAAAGATCCCTTTCAAAAGCACAATATCATCTACCACGGTAGGTGTGTTTTTAATGTACCAGAACATCATTCAAGAAATCGTTCTAACAATATCCCGTATTCCAGAAAAAAATTAAATCAGTTCGCTAAACAATACTTTTTCACAACATTCTAAGTAACCAAATCATTTAGCTTCCAAAATCAGCATAAATTTTTCCAGATAACAACTCTAACATGATTATCAATCTCCTCAAATAAGTTCAATAAGACTGAGCTTAAGATGTTCACTTACAACTAGGGGTAGTCAACTTAAGAGTCCTGAAGCAGATATCATACAAAGCCTCATTATCCAACACCATGCACTCATCTGCATTCTCAACAAGCTGATGTACAGAAAGTGTAGCATTGTACGGCTCAACCACCGTATCTGAAACCTTTGGTGAGGGGAACACTGAAAATGTAAGCATCATCCTGTCAGGGTATTCCTCCCGAATTTTAGAGATAAGCAAAGTGCCCATTCCGGAACCAGTTCCTCCACCCAAGGAATGACAAACTTGAAAACCTGCAATACAAAATAAACCATCATCAGCAACCTAACATCATCAACAAAACAGTCAATAATTTGAAGCCCTTAACTCCAATTTGCACTCTCTAAGGGAAGATCCCCACTAGCTTATGAGAAAACCCACATTACAAAGACACAGAAATTAACTTCTATATTTCCTACTTCATTAAATTATTAAATTCCTTAAAATCGTCGAATTCCCCATTTCAGGGTATTTCTAGCACTCTGAAGCCTCTTGCAGGAATTCCATAGCCTAGAAGGTGCAGATATTTTTCAACAAAACCCAAAGAACCACTGGCGATTAATTCTTATAGCACTTCTGAAGCAGTTATGCTTTCAACTGAAAGCCAAAATCACCAGATGTCAACCCATAAAAAAATATATATATATTATTAAAATAAAAAATAAAAAATAAAAACAAAAAAACAGTACATGGTATAATTCAATACCTTGGAGACAGTCACAGTTCTCAGCCTCCTTTCTCACAACATCGAGAACAGCATCAATGAGCTCTGCACCCTCAGTGTAGTGCCCCTTGGCCCAATTGTTTCCAGCACCAGATTGTCCAAAAACAAAGTTATCAGGACGAAATATCTGGCCATATGGACCAGTGCGAACACTGTCCATAGTGCCAGGCTCCAAGTCCATCAGCACAGCACGGGGAACAAACCTCCCACAAGAAGCTTCATTATAGTAAACATTCACACGCTCTAGCTGCAGATCCGAGGTGCCAATGTACCTTCCAGTAGGATCAATACCATGCTCATCACAAACAACTTCCCAGAACTTGGAGCCGATCTGGTTCCCACACTGTCCACCTTGAACGTGAAGGATCTCTCTCATCTTTTCCTGAAATCAATGGCAAAAATCAAATTCAAAATTATCAAAACTCTTAGCAAACAGTAAATTCATTGGGAGTGAATATGACGAGTAATTTAATCAATCCAAAGATCAAAATAACAATGATCCATCCACTTTGATCAGAAATCGACACTCATCAAGGATGTTTATTCCCCAGAATTCAGAGCTAGTCAAAGAAAGTCATAATCACCAGATTTCGAATAGTTATACAGATTATCAATCATTGTATTCAATTAGAAATCAAATCATAGAATGGATACCAATGTGATCCAAGTATCATAAAGAGATCTTGCAATGACACAAGTCTGGCGATGCTAAAGCGTACAAATTACACAAAATTCAGTAGAACAAAAGAAGAATCAAATTAAAATGTCCAATAAAGTAAGCAAAAGTTGCAATTCAGCAAATACAACGAGAACTCAACGATCTAAAAAGTCTGGCAGTAAATCAGACCGAAATCCAGCAAATGCTAGGGCGTACTAAAAATCTTACTCAAAGTCAATGGAGTCAAGCACAATCCGAAACGAGTAGACCTGATAAAATTTCAGCACGCCATGGCACCACTTAATTATCTCCAAAAATTCCACACAGAAAAAGATTTTCGAAGTTTTGACTAAATGAAGTAGATGACAAAATTTCAACATCGCGGAACAGAATCCGCTAATTCCGAAAAACCACAGCACCAAATCAGCGACATACAAACAATGCCGTGAAGATTTCTGAACAGTTTAAGATGAAAAGATGATTTATTATAGAAAAAGACAAAAATACAAGCTAACAGCTTCTGAAAATAAGAACGAAAGAACTAAAGATGAACTAAGTAGCGCCAAAGTTGCAACCGGAGGATCTAATGCGACACAAAAACCTGAAGATCTTGCCGAAAAGAAGAAGCAATTCCACTGAAAGAAATTCGTACAGTATGTGAAAACTAAAGCAAGGCGATCAAAATTCCAGATCTAGGAAAAGAAAGACAGCAGATAGCGTACCTGTAGAGAGTTCTGTGATCAGCAAAAGTCAGAGAGAATATGAAATGGAAAATGTGGCCTGAGAGAACTGGATGGAGAGTACCCTACGGAGGATTATATAAGTGAGCGAGAGTGCAAGACCAGGGAGTGAAATCTGACGGCCTTTTTCGGTTCCCTCCTTTATTAGTTGGGGCCGGCAGACGCCGTTAGATGGATCGAATGGACGGTCGGGATGGGATTTATTCGGTGATTTAGCCGAGGCAGTGAATTTTAAAAGTTTGATTGCGGTTGAACACGTAGGACAAAGACGCCCTTAAACGAAATGACTAGAATATCCTTCTACCCGGATCTGAGGTACATAATTTAAAGAACTGCCGACTCACAGATGAGTAGCTGGACTCGCAGGTGGACTTCTTTCTAGTTTTTCCTGTGTCAACTACTTCAAAGAAATATATTTATCTTTTCCAATCTTGTTGATAAACTCCTTTCCAGCAATCAGAAAATAGTCTAATATCCACAACAATATTATAAGATTTAAGAGATATTTCTATATGGATGAAAAATAAAAAAATTTATCGTTCCAAAAATACTTCATTTTCCCAATATACATGGTGATTTTTCTTTAGAAATAATTTATTTAATAATTATTATCCTATAAAACTACACCATGTACATGAACACTCTTAAAGGAGAAAAATTGAATGTACACATATTAGAACAACATGGGTATAAGTGTACTCTTAATTTCGTGCTAACTAAGACCAGACACATCATAAAAAAATGATAAATGTTATGATTATTCTATAAATAACTGAAAGAGAGAGGACGGTTGGTTGATAAGACTTATAAATGCTCATAAAAAAAAGTACAACAAAGTTCTGCATAGAAAGACAAAAGAGAAAGTCAAGAAGCCATGAAAGTTATGCAAAGTTAGGTGATCCGTAGGAAGACTGGGAGACCAAAGAATTAATGACGTACTATTTACATGTAAAGAATGAACAATTTTTTTATTCATGATCCCTCTTTTTCCATTTATGTAGAGATGCTTTCATTGCTATGATTCCATTTCTGCATAGTTTTCTTGTTTTCTTTTTAACTTTCATAATAAATTATCCTTTCAAACACCTGTTTTTACGTTGTAGTTGTAATTGGCTTATGTAATGAGATACGTTATAAATCAATCAATTATGTGCAAAAAGATTACAAATGTTAGAAACCAATAACTGAAAAACTCAAACTCATTTAAAAAAATAAAGAAAATCCAGATTAAACATGTGATCTAAGTTAGTAATAAACTCAAGTTTATTTACATTAAAAACAAAATTAGACTTATACGCTTGAGCTTTTATTGAAAAACCCCTCAAAAAAATCTTTGCTATAAATTAAAATGACTTTATGAGATGTATTAACTCTGATGCATCAAAAGATAGCTTATATATTATTTGTTTTCATCCAAATAAATAAAATATATTAGAGTGTAAAGGTTTATCATAAAATTTTAAGATTTTAAACAAAAAAAATTCATTACTTATAAGACTAATAATTGATCCATATATATATATATATATTTATGTAGGATAATAATCACCTTTTACACTCATCCTTTTGTATATATTAATACAAGTATTGCATGTAGATAAAAAGCCTAATTCCAAGACCTAAAGAATTACAAAATAGAAATTCATCCTTAACTTTGACATCATATTAGAGTATAATGGTTTATCACAAAATCTTGAAGAGTTAAAGATCATCTTTAAACTAATGGTGTGGAAAAAAACCTACATTTAACAAAACATAACCAAGGAAGTTGATATTATTATCATCTTTAGGAAGTCAAGCCTTCTCCTATGGCTTCTTAAGAAGCATTCCTACGGTTCCTCCTCCTTTTCCAATATCTTTCTTTCTTTTTTATTTTTTTCCCCTCAAGCCTACAGAATGGGCAAGAGGGTCATTACGAGGAGGCTTTATGTTTGCCAATCGCAGTTGACCAAAAGGGAAAATCTAACGTTGACCCATGTTTGCAACTCTTGCTTGGACATCATCACGATGATCATTCAATTGCCAAGAAGGTTAATTTGTCCATCGCAAACCTTTTGAAACCCCACCACCGTCCCATCGGTTACCGTGGCACTATCGCTTCTAAGTTGCTTAATGTGAGGTACAAGTCATAAAATAAATGTCACACACCTAAATGATCATCATCGATCGTGAAAGTAGCGTCTGAAATTAATCATGTCATTTTGACTAATCAACTCGAACGAGGGATGGGCACAGAGGTCATTCCGCAAGACAAACGCGGGCCCCAGCATTAATCAGGGGAGGATAATCTCGTGAATTCACGAGATAATTTGCTTTAGATATTTTACTGTGTTGAAATAAATATCAGCGTAAAGCATATTATTTGATTGATTGGTCTTTCTCATCGGCAAAATCTACGAAGGCGCGTGGGATGACATGTGCGGGAACGAGGAAAGAGACACGACCGGTCTGAGGAGCCGTTGCAGGTCACATGAGAATCTGTCTGTCGACATGTGACCTGCCGTCCTGCTGCCAGCCAATATCTAGAAAGGATTTTCTTTTAATTTTTTTCTTTCTCAAAACAAAACTTAATTTGTTAAACCCTGGTTAAGATTCAACCCCACAATGTGGTTAACATATGCCCTCGGATCTGTTGGGAAGTGACGCTTGCTTGTGTTGGAGTTTAAGCATCTCCATATTTTTCTACCATTTGGCCACCAAAGATCGAAAAACGACGAAGAAGAACAGGCTGTGTTGCCAGTTCCAAACGATACTTTCTTCGATGGAGACAACAGGGTTGTCTTTGCTGATGTTGAATATGGTCAATAGCGACTACTCACAAAATGTAGACTGGGTCTAGGAAGAATGCTAACAAATTAGACGGCTTCTTGTGTCTCCACAAGTGATTTACGCATAGGTTTTGTGCAACACTTTTGCTGTCTTGGCTCGGCTCTGAAGAAAGAAAAAGGGAGAGAAAAAAGGGATTCAAAGAAGGTGGTCAAATCAGTTGTTTTGCCCTTTTTGATATCTTTGTTAAAGGCATACTTGGCTGCTATCGTTCACATACTTTAATTAGATTGCAAGTCCCGTGTCTCAAAATCAATGTCCCATTGCCTTTTAGCATTGTGTAATACAAACCAAATATTGTGTTATACGATCTCCTTTTCTCTTTATAAAGAAAGAAAAAAGTACCATGCAAAGCAAATCATTGTCCTCTTCCGTTTTCGTTTTTATTAATTGAGGGGTTTATGTTGAATGCATCGATTTTCTCAAACTTTCAGTTCTTGTTCCAGTTATTTTGTTGCCTTTTTCTTTTAGTCCCATGGGACTGCAGTTCATGAGGGAAATTCATGGGTCGTGGTTGGGTTAGGATGTTTTTGTCTATCTTAGGAATGATGTAAATTGCGCTGCTATTCGTCTATTTTTGAAGTGAAATGATTAAGGTATTAATCAGTAAATCAATTTGATGCTCACACCTATGGTGAAATTCCTTGGTCATTATGTCGTGGAGAGTTACCACACATTGTGTAACGATAGAAGTACTCCAAAGAGGAGATATTTTGTTTAAGATTCAACCACACTACGAGGTTGATAATATGCCCCCGATCTGTTGGGCAGTGACGCTTGCTTGTGTTGGGGTTTAAATATATCTGATAAAATTGAGCCCCACTAACAAAATTGAAGCACCAAATTTTATTCAATCATTCAAAAAAAAAAATTTGAATTATTAGAAGTCTCAAGTTTAGGTTCTGTTGGGTAGTGACGCTTGCTTGTGTTGGGGTTTAAGTATATCTGATAAAATTGAGCCTCACTAACAAAATTGAAGCACCAAATTTTATTCAATCATTAAAAAAAAAAAAGAATTATTAGAAGTATCAAGCTTTCCCTTTCCCTTTCCTTTTGCATTTTTTTTTTTTTTTACACACGCACTTGGGATGTGAGGGGACTTGAACCCGACTAGTGGAATTGTTAGGATGAGAACACCACTAAGCCAAGGGTCCTCTTTTACCTTTGCCTTTGTATGTGCCTTCATATCTATCTTTACCTTATGTCAAATTGTAGAGGTGTAGTTAAAGCTTATTTGAGTTTGATGTCTTTTTTATTTATAATGTTCAAAATTTATTTTCCTAATTGAGATTGATTGTAGATGAAATCAAATAGATTTATTTTCCTTAAAAGTTTGAGCCAAGGGATTCCTATGCACCTTGTCTTTTCTTGCTACTAATAGATGTAGTGACCATACAAATTCAAGTTCCATTAGAGAGAGGGAAAAGACAAAAATTTCACTTATTGTTTGCAGATTATCTTCTCTATGTTTTACATGGGTAATGTCAGCCTAACACCACCAGATCTAGCCTGACCCCACGCAGGGATTCGTTGCCACCAGCAAAACAGATTAAATCTAAAGCCAAGGCCCAGGTAAACGCCCCATATTCAGAGAACAAATACTAAGGGGAACTGCTGAATTGGACAGCCATAAAACAAATTGCTCGGCCCTTAAGAGCTTTCAATATGGCCTTATCACAGGTACCATGCAAATCCTTCTATCTTCAGTATTTACTTCTTTGCATCATTTTGCAAAAGGCATATACTTCCGCACCTATAAAAACATTTAACCATAAATGAAATAAAATCATTGATTTTTAAGTGTTAAGATACAAAATTTTACTCTAATTTTTACTTATTTTTCAACTGTTTCATTTTAGCTTATTTTGTTCTTGCTATTTTTTTTTATTTTCGGGTATTCTGTTTGAATCTTGACAAGCATTTCTTGGCATGAAATTCCAGATCTAGACCGGTCTCAAGTTTATAATTTTATCTCTCATTTTGACTAAACATTAAGTCATTTTCATTGTCTAATTTATCGCATTCTCAATAATCCTCACAACCAAAAAATGAAGATAAAACTGTTGATTATGAGGTGATGGGTTATGAAAATGAAATTTCCAGAAACTTATGTGTTTTTGCTCATGTGATATTTTTTCATTTTTCCCTATTGTTTTGGAATGTTCAAGAACGGCTTTGATCAAAAGCCCAAAATGTTCACTGCCGAATAGATGCCAATGGGACGGACTAAATTTGACAACCATAAATCAGCGTAGCCTAATTACGAGCTATTGTGCAACTATCTTTAGCATTTACGTCTTTGCACCGTTTTGCCAAGGGTATATACTTCTCCGCCAACAAAGCATTTAAAGATAAATTAATATAAAATTGTTAATTTTTAGGTGTTGGGATATCAAAGTTTACTCTCATTTTCCACTTATTTTTACTCATTTTTCAACTATTTTTTCATTGATGTTGCGAGATTCGGAGGACCGAGTGCCTTATGATTGCAGTGTATGTATCTTTTCCGCTTTTTCGTTTGGGTTGGTTCTTGTTTCATTGATGCTGTGTGATTCAGTAAGAAAATATTTAAGTGCCCAAGACATCCCACACCCCTTTCTACCCCAGAAGTCCAGAAGTCCTATCCAATAGGATTCTGCTTCCAGCTTATACTACCGTTTGTTCTGAACATCAGAAGATCTTCACACTTAGCCCCCTAATTTTTGTCCTTTCAGGATGTAACCCCCAGTTTGTTAAGGCTCCGTGGGTTTCTTAGGGAGAATTAGTTTCGCAAGTATGCTATATTTTATGATTTATAAAGAGTTTGATGTCGGAAAACTTTCAATAACAGGTGCTGCTTGGGGGACCGGATGATCAAGTATAGAAGTTAACCTACTGACTGAGTTTTTTCAAATGTAAGTACAATCAGGAAAGAATTATTTAAAAATTAATGTTCACAAATAAGGACCAAGTTGGTCTTTTGTCCTTTTATGCACATTAGAACTCAATAAACATCAAGTTTCAACAGAAAGGGAGATAAAGTAAAAGTGAAAAAGACAATTATGGTGTCAATTAGAACAAAAGTTAAAAGAAGCTGCCACACTTGGCAGCAAGAACATATCCCATAAAAGTAGCAACATAACGAACTATATCACCTAGATCCTTTGCGAACTTGTTGATTATCCATCCTACTGGATTAGTGTGAAAGAATGTCATGGGTGCCCTCTGAACAAATTGTAACATGGAATCATGCAATCTTTTGGCAGCATGATGACTTGAAACGATCAACCAATAGCAATTTGCAAGCATCACAATTGTTGTAACTGTTGTGAATCTTAAACTTGCAAGGTTGTAATTCGAATTAAAAAAAGAAGAAGAAAAAACAACAAATAAAGACAGAATTAAAAGCTGAAAATGAAGAATTTTATTCATGATAATCTCATATAGGTACAATATATCTAGGTTTATATCCATTGATTGAGGTCTTGGCCCTCCAGATCTTAAACACTCTTGACTTACAGCCACTACTAGATTTGTTGGGCCTATACATATCTAGTTCTTGTGCCACCCTCATATCCAACTTAGGGCCCCATAAAGGAAAACTAACATTTTGATCAAGAATCCCAAATGGGCTCCTTATGCTATCTTGTTTACTTACCTTGAGCCCTAAGTTGAAAGCCTCTACAGTATCTGCTGATTCCCTCTTTCTTTTCCTACTTTCCTGAGATCTAGTCAAACTGGTTGCAGGAGCCGCTGCCTTATCTTTGACAAATAGAGGAGATGGCTTTGATCTGTTTTTTTTCATACCCCAATCCACCCTGAAACAAGTATTTTCAGGTTCTGGCGTAGAGGGTGCAGTAGCAGTAGCAGTTTGAAGCAAATTGTTAGACACATCACTCTGATCAGCAGAGCACTTGACAGTACGCGATCGCTTTCTCTTGATCGCCCAATCAACTTCAGAGCAATTGTAAGTAGATTCTGATTCAGAGACTAAAGCAGCAAATTCAAGTAAGATTTCACAGACCTCAATTTCATTAGCATCCCAAGTTACCTTATTCAGTCCAATTATCTCTTTCATGATTTAAGAAATTAAAACCCTAAATGAATTCAGGAAAATACGAAATAAAACCCTAAAAAATTGGCAGATCAAAGAACAATCGTACCTGAGACGAAGAACGGCCGATTCTCACGATTTGGGGATAAATTGGCAGATCAAAAATCAAAAGTACCTGAGACGAAGAACGGCCGATTCTCCCGAGTCGGGTAGGCAAGCAGTAAAGAGCAATCGAGAGGCAAAAAGAGCAACAAGCAAGCGCAACCGAGAAAGAGAAAGCTTATTTCTTTGCAATGAGAGCCGGAGAGATCGAGAGAGAGCGAGTGAGAGATGAGAGACGCAGAGAGAGTGCCGTTTGGGAAAAGATCGAGATGATCACTATCTAACCCAACGGTCCGGAAATTCGAAATAAAAGACGATGGCAACGCGGTTGCTTCCACGATGGGTTTGTCCTAAACCAGCCCTCTACATGCCACGTGGCAGAACCGCGTCCCATGATTGCGATGCTGAGCTTCGTTAATAGAAGTTTATAATATTTTATTAAACTTAACTAATGACATAAGGAGTAAAATAGAAATAGCCATATAATTATCTTTTTTTATCAATAGAAAATATTCATATCATTACTATGATAAAGATAAAGAAGGCCATATAATCATTCATTAAATCAAAAAATATTCAAACAATTAATTTCGTGTTAATCTTTGTTTTTTATTAACAAAGGTTACATTACCACTCTTTCTTTCTTTCTTTTTTAATTTTATTTTTCACAAGTTAAGAACTCAAACCATACAAAAAATTAATAATAGAAATAATATAATAATACGATGTGTTTTCTTGAAATAAATATTTTCAATGTATATTTCATTTAGAGCATAACACACTTTATAACAATTTCACTCAATAATTTATTCTTGTAAAATTGACAAAAAGAATTTTCCAACTATGGATTATAAAAAAAATCAAGTTTTGATCAGGTTTGGAATCTTTTTAAATTCTAATTTCTTTCTTAATAAGTATATCATAAGTAATTCAGGATGCTATTGTTATTTCTTTTGCATTTTTTTGCAAACCAAAAAATTGAAGAAAAAAAGTCAAAAATAATGAACCAAAACTAGATTTAGATGAAAAATAAAATGAATATAATATTAATTTTTCCAATAAAGCATAAAAACCATTTACGATCTAGGATCTTAAGATTTTTCATTAATAGTCTTACTATTGAGTTATTGACCTTAACTCCACAACCACTTACTTTAATGTTCTTAGTAAGGGAAAACTTTACTTTTATTTTCTAGATTTCCATTTGAATCTTTTTCTCTTTTCTAACATTTTCTCTTAGAAAATGATAACTAAATTTCTAGTTTTCTTTAAATCATGTTATTATTACTAAGAATATAAATATCATCAATTCATAAGTACAAAGTTCGATATAATATTTTTACCACACAAAATAACAAGGCAATTACAATTTCCAAACAATCATTTATTATCTTAGCATAAAAAACTTAAAAAGCCACATTCAAATATTGAGGACAATTTATTATTAGAATACAAAAGCAACTAGCTTAAGAATCAATAAGTACCTAAAGGGCATGTTCTACAAGAATCATATATTGTCGATTCCTTTTTACGAAATTAGCAACATATTGTAAATATGAAGTTGTTATCATTGGTTCTACATTACAACATGATCCCAATCTAATGATCCATCTTCAAAATCATCTTCTAATTTTTTATGCTTGTCATGTGTTAACTGGCTCATCAAGGTGAGACGTGCAAAAAGAAGTCAACATCAAATGAGACTTTTTTGCTTATGTGATATTTTTTCGTTTTTCCCTATTGTTTTGGAATGTTCAAGAACGGCTTTGATCAAAAGCCCGAGATGCCCCCTAAATTCGCTGCCGAATAGATGCCAATGGGACTGACTAAATTTGACAACCGTAAATCAATGTAGCCTAATTACGAGGTATTGTGCAAATCCAAGACTTAGGCAATTCTTCATAGATATCAAAACCCTTAATGTTGCATCCATACATTCCTTGTATTTATAATTATCACACCACTATTGTTACCTTGGATTCTATTAAGTTGTTACCAGTAATCATAAGATAAAGTATAGAAAATAAGAAGATATATATTAAGTACTTATAATTACTAAGATAAATAGTACCTGATAATGAATTATATCTTAAGAACTTTCAATCAGAAGAAACTTAACAGCGAGGACATTAGCTTCTCTTAGTATGATATTTTGTTTCGGCAAAGACAACAAAAGCCTTGGTTATTTCTAAGGACAATTTGGTGCAACAACCCAATGTCGTCCCCTCGGGGCGGACCACAAAGAAAGAATGCCAACTGCAGTTGCACGTGCTTTTAGCCACCTTATCTGATGCATTATTTTGGACATTAATGGGCCAAAATTGATCCTAGTTGGCTTGTGACTCTGTCGGACAGAATCAATTTACGGTCAAACAGGCCCAATATCCTAAAAAGGTGAAACAAAGGTCCACTTTGTTCAATATAACTATTTTCAGGGTTTTTAATGTCATCATAATTGAAATTAAATTGAAATATATTTTCCATAATCAACTCTTCATTGGTACCCAAGTTCTATAAACATCATTTTTGGATACGAAGCTGGTGTTGGAAGAAGGTTATCCACCATGCGAGATAGAGTCACGAGAGTGCAAATTCCAGCACCAACCCTAGTGTCAGCTTGTGCTGAAGTGACCTTTTCATTCCAACCACCACCTTTAATGTCTTCCACTAGCCGACCACGTTGCAACTGGTTGGCTTTCATATTTCAACCTCATCGTTTGTTGGGAGGCCAAGAAATTAGACTATGCCAAGCTGGAGAATGGCATCGGAAAACTGATAAGATGCTACTGAGCACCAATCGTGTGGTCACCATCTTGCAAATGATTTAAAACTTGAACCAGATATCGCCTTCCTTCAGTTCAGTGTATCAAACTAACATTCTTCGTCAACAGCATGTCCATTGTATGTAGGGTTCTCAACCCACACCGAAAATCTTTTTTTATCTTTGCATACGAAAAGCAAAAGACAGATGGATACTAGCTTTTGCTGCTTTAAATTTCTGAATGAAAAGCCAGTCCGAAGAAGAGAAGGTCTCCAGATGTCCCCAGGCCTCGTACGACGCAAAACCACAAACTTTTGAGGTCTTTAGCTACAATTTTCCGCCCTTCAATGAATGCTTGAATTTCAGCCTCCCCATGCATGCATCCGGTGGAAGGTCCAGAAGATGGTAGAAGAGTCTTCGCAACGCTGAAAACTCAATGCAAAAACTGGTCACGCCTTGAGAATGAGGATATTCGCTGGTGCATGCGTGTGGACCTACAAATCGCTGCTTCGAAATGGAGTCATTATACCCCACCATGTGCCTCTGCTCAACACGGCGAGGACCAACTGGCATCTCCAGCAGATAAAGCGTTCTTGTTAAACCCCATCATTACTTTTAGGAAAAAGTAAAACACCCAGGAACTTACTTACGTCCGTCCAAGTCCAATTCCACGCCCAATTCGTCAAATTCTACTAAAACTAGCTCAAGAAAATGTAACCCACAAGTTGGACTAAAGACAATCCGTAAATTTTGCAGCCAAATGATTTCGGCCATACAGCGTCGGAACCCCGGCCGCCTTCCGCCGTAACAAAGTTTGACACCACCTGGGATTCCTCGGCCCCCAAAAGTTAGCGGCAATTATGGTGGCAAAGCACTAGTGTTTTACTAATCATTAGAGACCATAAGTTGCTATAGTGTCACCTACCGAATGTCCCCCCACCCCAACTAATAAGCAATGAAAATAGCAACTCAAAAAATATATATATATATAAAAAAAATCTTGAATCCAAAGCATCTTTATCACTTTCTTTTGTACGTCTAACCAAACCATCATCTCAACATTATCCCTTATCCCTCACGCGCGCTTCTTAGTTACAAGACCCTATTTCTTATGCTTGCAAAAGATTAAAATAGTTATATAAAATAAATATGAAATTCGTTATAAGGGTTTAGGAGCTAGAGGATCATATTTTAATTTATATTTCATTCCTAAAGATTTTATTTTTTAATGTGAGACTCTTGTCTTTCACACATGTCTCTACACATTAAGTGTCATTGGACTCAAGCTTACACATAATAAAATAAATTTAACCTAAGTTCTAATATCAAGTCAGAAGATCCAAAGACCTAATCCAAAAACTAGTTTATGAGTTAAAGGATTTTCTTTTAGTTTATACTTTTCCTTAAAGATCTTATTTTCTCCCACACAAAACTGACTTATAATAATAATAAAAAATGCTTCAATATATAAGAAATACAACTCATATTGTAATGAATATGACCACTTTATCAAAAAGCCTAAGTCGTTATCTTTTATCATCGTGTCTCATGCAAACTCCTATAAGCCTGAATAATCCTGATCTTCCGTAAGATCTTCACCCATATCGGAAGATTTGCAGGTTGTAGAAAGTTAATACCGTCTAATCTATGATTATGGGGACGATTTCACGCTGGCGTGAAGCGTTGGCTTTTTCATTGCTTCCATGTTTTGTCGTTGTACCGGCGTAAATACTCAACTCAACCTTAAGCCATAAGGAGGTTGTTCTCCAAGTCATGATTAATACTTTGTTTATTGGAGATTACCTTAAAAAAGTATTACCATTTGAACCTACCTCTTTAATTTACAGAAATTACCGTACGGAATGCCTATTTTATAAGAGTTGATCATGTGCCTAGATTTTTCTGTATGCATTGATGAACATCTTTACTTGTAAGGATTTTATATTTTTGCATCAATTGCTTACCAAACACGTAGGTCACCTTCTTGTATCTTTAATCTGTTCCTCGCTGTAAAGCACAAATACTAATTGATCACGCTGTTGCTGTCCGAGTTTTAAATACAAAAGCATGTCCGCAATTAGGTGGCTAAGCTCGGACTCTACAGGTGCTCTATATAAAACGACAACAACAACGTTTCCTTATAAAACAAAAAACAAAACATATTTTATAGGAATACTCCTGCTGTCAACGTTATTTCAAATTATTATTACTTGCAATTTCCATCTCAACTGAAGTTATAATCAGAAATTAAATAAAAAATGTTAGATAGTAGGAAAGTGTATACGAAGGAGCATCTGTCAATTCCAACGGTTACAAGATTCAACGGTGCAATCATTCTCCGTAGTTTCCGAAATTCGGTGGATAACAATATTATGAATTTGTCACGGTCGAAATAAGCCAAACGAAATCCGGAAACCGAACATCATATACTACAAGAAAAGAAGGCAACAAAGTTAAGAAATTGACTGATCAGGGCCGTTGACAGTGACAGGCGGCGGCACTTTCTACTTCTCCCACATGCCTCTGATTTCGTTGTGCATGTTACTTAGGTCCCATCATCCCTTCGTTGCAGTTAGGTGACCTGCAAGGATCTCTGCCTACCCGTGAAGTTGACCCGATATTTATGTCCGATTGATTTTCTATAATTTCTATCCATGAATATAAATGATTTTATGGAAATTAATTGAAAATATTCATAAATAATTTGATGTAGATGGAAAGCCATTGGCGTCGGGCAAGGGACAGCTAGCTAGTTCAACGCAGTGTCATGTTCGTAAATACGGGCGTCAAAGATATCTACGATATAACGGCACGTCCCGCCAAACTCAACCAGGGGGACACCACGCGCGAGACGCCACTCTCAAAAAACGGAAAAAAGTATTCCCAGCTGGGTCTGGCAAACCACCAAGGGGACCCATGGGGCCAGCGCGTGGGAGGGTCAGGCATTTTTGCTTTTTACTATTTCACTGGCAGCTTTTTTTACGGGGCAAGAATGATGGGTTGATGAGGTAAAGTTTTATCTTGAGAAGAAAGAAGAAAAAAAAAGAAAAAAGAAAGAGGAACATCTCGTTCAAGTTGTTGAGACATTTAGACAGGGAGGTCAGAGACAACAAGCGCAGGACTTCGTTTTGCTTTGCTTTTTTGCTTTTGAAAAAGCAAGGCGAGGACCAACCCCTCCTTAGATTCTCCTTCTTCTTCTTCTTCTTCTTCTTCGTCGTCGTTCCCTTGTCCTTGTCCTCGTTCCTCGTTCCTCAACCCTTTTGCTCTCTTTTCTCTCGTGCGTGTTCGTCGGACTGTCTGAAAAATCTCTGCTGGCAATGGACCGGCATTAGCGTACTTCTCTCCTTTGGTGAGACATTGTTTGGTGATTTGGTAAGTGTTATTGCTTTATCTTTAGCTGCATTGGTTTTCTTTGTTCATCTGTAGCATAAGGGGGGTATCATAGTGTGTTTTCTTAGTTGTGCTTCAGTTCGGATTAGGACCCTTTTTTTTTTTTTTTTTTTTTATAAATGTTTACTTCTCGTTTTGGCTGTTTTGAGTGATGGATTCTTGTTTCTTCGTGCACGTTATGCCTTATCAAAGAATCAGGACAACGTATCTGGGTTTCTTCTCTTTATGCCCATTAATTCTAGACATTTGGATAGAAATTTGCGGTGCGGCTGAGGTTGTAAATTCGGTTGGTAGCCTTGAAATGCGGCTGAGAAACTGGACTTTGGTGGCTACTTTCGTGAGGAAGACTCTCTTGTTATTTCAGATCGATAGCGCTTCATCTAATGCTTTTCAACTTTGATTTTTTTTTTTTTTTTTTGGGATGTACTTGTGATTGTTTTTGCTTTTCAACTTTGATCCCCTCATAGGTAATGAGAACTAACTAAAATTCTAGTTGTAGAAGTGGTTAATATTGCAAACACAAAATTTTAATTGAACATGTTGCTGGAAAGAGTTCAATGTGTTTGCAACCCAATCACTCGGTAGCAATTAGTAGACTGGTTAACGTTGTTCCCTTTTTGTATCAATCGTCTTTCCAAGTTGATCGACGACCCTCCTCCAGTGATGTATATAGCCTTCTTTTCAGATATGCAAATCTCTTTATGTTCGATCTTCGGCTTCTGACGGCGTTCTTCTCTTTCATTAGTCACTCAACCTCACATAATAACAAACAAGTTTTTTTTTTCCCCCTTCCGATCAAAATGAGAAAAATCCATCACTGCAATTGCATATGATGTTGAAGAGAAACAAAATAACAAAAAAAAGAAGAAGAGTCAACTATGGTTTCTTGTCTCAGATTCTGTCAAAAAAAGAAAGAAAATCCGGGTTGCATTGGTTGACCAAAAGCTGTCAACTACACTTTCAAATTCAGGGCTATGAGCCCGTGCGCTTCTCAGCTTATTAAACAAGGTGTTACTTGCATCAGTTTTCTGGTTAAATTTGACTGTGGAATTGACTCTCACAAGATTTATTTGTGTGTCATGTGCATTGGTACATCAAATCATGGATTTACGGCCTGGTATTAAGAGTATTTGATGGTTTATTATCTAATCCAAGGTCTGACATGAGATTGGTGTTTATATTTGCTTCTGATGGACAGGAACCTAATCTGAAAAAATGACGAAGGTAAGCCCAGAATTTGAAGATGAGATGCAGGCAGAAGAAGTCTCACAGGTTTCAGTTGATGTGAGCTTTGCTTCTAATCGGTTTCCAAAGTATAAATTAGGAGCAGACAACCAAATTTTGGAAGAGCCAAAGGAGGACAATCTGGGCCCATCCTTGAAAGAGGTTGTTGAAGAGGAAACTGCCAATCTGTCAGAGCAGCATAAGCGTCTCTCAGTTCGTGACCTGGCTTGTAAATTTGACAAGAACTTAACTTCTGCAGCTAAGTTGGCTGACGAGGTTTGCAAAATTTGCCCCTTCTCAATATCTTTTATTTTGTATTATTGTCTTCCAAAGTCACCTCCACATATAATTGATTTCATCTGACGTTCAATATAGCTTGGTTCCAGTGACTTCTGATTAGCTACTTAATTTGATGTGTTGAGCCATGTTGTGCCTTACCTAATTTAAAAGGAGTTCCATATTTTTATTTAATTTTTTCTTTTAATTACATTACACCATCCTTTTTTTTTTTTTTTCTCGAATGCAGTTTATAGTTTTGACAATGCAAAACAACAATGGATCGCCATTATTTTCTTCAATTGTCTTTCTATTGATTTATTTTTTGTTCTATCACACAACTCAAGTCTAGTTTCTTTCTTTTTGTCCATTTAGTTGTCTCCTCCCTTGGCGTGGAAAGAGTATGAAGCTTTGTTAATACTAAATGAGTTGTACTAATTTTTCTTCAAATTCAGGCGAAGCTTAGAGAGGTAGCTTCTTTGGAGGGACATGTTCTTTTGAAGAAGCTTAGAGATGCATTGGAATCTATAAGGGGCCGTTTGGCTGGCAGAAACAAGGAAGATGTTGAGAAAGCTATATCTATGGTCAGTTTTACTTATTTTTTCCTTAGTTAGCTTTTGGGTCTGATTTCTTTAGAACTCTTCCTTATGAACTTGTTGATAGATCTTTCTGGTTCAACCTGGTTGGGTTTGGTTGTAAATCATGTATTCTGGCTGCAGTTCATTTTGTTGGTTAATAGACTAATTATCTCTTTATTGTTAAAATTGAGGAGGCCAAAGCCTCCTGCTTGTCCCATTTGGAAAGTGTGAGTTAGATATATTTTTTTACCTTCAACAGTTCTATGTAAAGGGACTGCACTAAGGATTAAAAACCATGTACCCGTGCCTGCTCGTCAGTAACTAGGTGAATGTTGATTATGGGGTCTGAGAAGGGGTGTTTTTTTATTTTATGAAATATACACTATAATCATGCTTTTTCTGCAGTTCCATCTACTACTGTTCTAGTGCCACAAGTACTTCCTAGGTCACTTTAACTAAATTGGTGTTCAGGTATTTTAGGAAGCTAAACAAAATTTATTTTCTACTGGTTACCACTTTTTGTAGAGAGTCAGTTAACTGTCAAATGTCGTGAATGAGGGTATACCATGTATTCGAGGATTAGTAGGGTTCTCCAATACCATATTGGTGGAAATCAAAAAGGCGCAAAAAAGGAGGAAGACTCTCTTTTCTCTTTTTCTCCCGCCCCCTTACACTTTTTTTTGAGAATAGCTTTGGACTGCATTTGGAAAATAAGGATATACGCGTGATTCTCTCTTCTATAACGAAAATTTATTAACACTATCTTTGATGATAACTCATCCTGCAGGTGGAAGCTCTAGCAGTTAAGTTAACTCAGAATGAAGGAGAATTGATTCAAGAGAAGTTTGAAGTGAAAAAGCTAGCAAACTTCCTCAAGCAGGTCATTTAATATGAATCTAAATTTTCATGCTGAAATCTTATTAGTATATGGTTTTTCTAAGGCTGTATTTTTCTTGTGATTCATCTTACTTGTTTTAGAGCATTTAAGGGCAACACTGATCTGTTGATTTACGTCTTACTGCATATGAGATTACAGTTGGACATGCTGGTTTAGTGCATGTGGATGGTTTTTAACGTCATGGCATTGGGTTGATTACCAACCCATGGCCCAATGATCTGAGCAAACCAATTTGCTTATTGTCCAAATTAGACCTTGACTCTATACAAAGTTTTTTACTGAGCTTTTAAGATACTTCACTTTCCTAACCTATTTTTGATAGCTGCTGAGAGTGCTCGGTGATAGATGTAGCAAATTGAATCATTTTTTCCTTTTTTGTCAAAAAACTGTATAACTTTGTAACAATGAGTTGTTCTTCTTTGAAGTTCAACTTTGCTCTACCACAAAAGAATTAATCAACTGAACAAACCAAGACAGTTGCATTGGCGGAAGTGAGGCTTTCATGCCATTCAGCTTCATTCTCCATTCTCCATTTAAATGAAAATTATGTCTATATGATTATCTTGATGGTTTATATTGAATAAACCAATGAGGACATACAAGTTTGATGAACTGATGAAATAAGTGCTTAAAGAGACATTTTTGTAGGTCTCTTTTTCTACATTTTGGGGAATCTGGGAAATAACAATGTAATACTATGTCTTACCGTTCAAACCACAAGTTTAAGCCTATGAGTTCGGACCCAGTTATATCACACTAATCTTCACACTTATAATAACTTTCTTATATGAGATTGAGCCTATTTGTACTCACGTAAACCCAACATCTTCACCCAAAGTGGCTGAACTGTTAATTGGATTTTGCTAGCTTCATTAAAAAATATCTTGTGATGAAGGGTCCAGGCACTATGCTTTACCAGCTGAAAGGATGAATTTGGCTGCAAGTGTAAGACACCTTATTGTAATGAGAAGTATAGTCTTGATTATATGAGTTTAGCACGCACTATAATATTATCTTTCACAGGCAGATAAGTAGATGTCAAAAAATGGTGAAATACACATGCCTGGCAGGTTTTTATGCGGAGAATATTCTCTTAGAATAGAAAGTTAATTGCATGGTGAAATGTACGGTGGTTATGGCTATTCAGCATTTCTTGTAATGGATGCCTGAACTAGAAAAGCTTATATTTTTTAAGATGAGGTGGTGAAAGTGAAAAGTGTTTCTAAAGTTTGTCAAACTAAATGCATTTCGTGTACTTAATTTTAGTGCCAGAAATAAAATAAATACTCCAAAGATGACCCCATTATTGAGAGAAGAGAAGCTTTTATGAGTAGCGCATGAGTTGTGGAAAAGAAGGCAGGCTGCAATTATCTTAGGATATATTTTCTTCTCGTATTTTTGATTCTCTGTTGATTGAATTGATCCTTGTGTTTTGTTTACTTGAACAGTGCTATGTTAATCATGTGAAAAGTAATTTGTTTCACTCTTTTGAAATATGAAAGAATTCAGTGGTGTCTTTAGGAGACAAATTAGGTAATTTAAAGTGTGTCACGTGATGGATATTTTTCTTGCAATGCCTGCATAGTTTTAAGATGCCTTGTGATTTTGCTTCAATGACTTAATTCCATAATTAAGATAAACATTGCGTCATTGTTTTGCTGTTTGTGGAGGATTCAGCAGGTAATCTGCTATACTAAATTCTTTAATTGTGGGGAAGGAATGTTAGCTTTTATTTCATATTTTAAGATTTGCATGGGTTTGCTTACTTGAGATGTTAGAAAATGCACTTTGTTCTCTTTAGTGAAAGCTTGACTAAAATCAAATTCTAGATGTGATTGTTTGAATTTTTTATTTGGCTATCCTGTGTGTCTAATAAAATATTATTATAATCTTTCTACCAGTGATTGCTATTCCAACTAGCTTTTGCCATTGGCAAGAAAGTAACTAAACCTTCTCTGAGGACAGAAGTAAATAAAATCACATTATAAATGTGTCTTCTTAATTTGTATGTTCATCTTTTTTTTTTCTTTTTTGCTCTGATAAAATGTTACTCTGTTGGGTTCTAGAAATAGCTGCTTTTCCAGCTACCTCTTGTCATTGACGGGAAAAATATTAAAACATTTAGAGAACCATTTTTATTAATGGAGCAGTTTTTCCCCTGTTACAAGCTCCTTTCAGTTACTATGTTGTTGTGTATCTTTTCTTGTCTGATTTTGTTTGATTCTGTAGCGTGTATTTATATTTGTTCTTGAGTTGAGTGCCTTCTTTTGTCCACAGGCTTCTGAAGACGCTAAAAAGTTGGTAAACCAAGAGAAATCCTTTGCTTGTGCGGAGATTGAGAGCGCTAGGCTTGTAGTGAAGAGAATTGGAGAGGCACTTGAAGAGGAAGAAAGAAATTCCCCACCTTCTAAAAAACAGGTCTCGACTGGTTGAATCTGTTTGTACCTTCAATATGCTTACATTTTATGAAATATAAGAATGAGAGGAGCATGAAACACAAAATAATTTTTGTCTAGATTTCATGAGGTTAATTTGTGTTTTTTTTATGTAAAATTCCATACTATCAGGATGTGGAGGAACTGATAGATGAGGTTCAAGAGGCTAGAAGAATCAAATTGCTGCATCAGCCAAGCAAGGTGCAACCTCCTAAGTTTTGTTTTCACACAGATTTTGTTAGATGTCATTATATAGCATAAAATGCAGATACTTTTGGATTGATTGATCTAACACATATTACGGTATTACCAAGGCCAATTGTTTCTGTGACATGCATATCATATTGAACTTTATTTTGCAAACTCATCCCTTTGTCTTCCTTTCTATGCTACATGCTATAAAGAGACTGTTTCCACATATTGTTTATCCATACTTCCATTTTCTCTATGTTTTGTCACTGTTGATACAATCAAAACATTCCTTTGCATGGTTGACTATTTTAAGCACACATTTAGCATTCAAATACATAGTTGAGATGAAATTTACTTCTTCAAACTATGAAGATGTATCATGTTTGCAGGTAATAGACATGGAACATGAGCTTCGTGCACTAAGGACGCAAATTCGGGATAAATCAATTTTTTCGGTTAAGCTTCAGAAGGAGGTTTGTGGATTATATCACTTTTAGTTCTCAGAGAAGTTATCTTCCTTCTTCTTCTTTTTTGGCTGGCCTTAACTACATTGTATGTGTCTCGTTGTACCATTGACATTGTTGTTTAGGTGGTGCCTTAACTTAAAACTCTCTCTCTCTTCTCGAAGCTAAATTGAAGTTAATAGCACGGCTCAATAATCTTATCTTAGTTAATTCCTCTAGATTCGTCTCATGACATGTTTCTTCACTGAGGACTTGTTGGAGTTTTTCACAAGTTTTAACTAGCTAAGGATTGACGAAACCAATCTTTCTCTTTTTCTTTTTTCTTTTTTTTTTCTTTTTTTCTTTTTCCTTTTCCAGCTGGAAATTAGCAAGAGGGTAGAGGAGAACAAATCTTCTTTATATGTCATAGAAGGTTCTGAAAATCTAGGTTCGTACCTACAGCTCCAGCCTCGATCAGACAACTCTCCACTGCTTTCAAAATGCTCAATCCAGTGGTACCGCTTATCATCTGAAGGCAGCAGGAAGGAAGTTATTTCAGGTATCCATTTAATCATTTCTCGCTTTCTGATGCCAGTAACATATGTTAACAGTTGTTATATTTAGCTTGTTTTTATATATATGTCTTGTCTGTCTGTCACTCATCCTTTAGTTATCTGTATTTTTTATATGTAGTCCATGTCTGAAATTAAATACATGGGGACTAGTTTAATGAAAAAACCTGGTTTTCTACAACTGTTGGCTGGGAAAAGAAACAGAATAGGAAGAAAATGCATGCCTTCACTTCTATGACACACTACTTTGCTTGTTGTTTTTGACTACTTCCAAATGACAACAGATTTAGGAATCCTGTTCCTTTGGCATTTAAAATTCATACTTGCTCATGCTGCTACTTAGTTTATTTGATCTCGTGCAAATACATGAGTTTTCACTGTAGTCCAGCTTAAGTTGTCTCACATGAATGATGATTCAAAATGTTCTTCGTTCTGAGCTTAAGATCATTTTTATCTACCAAGATATTAGCACACTTACAGTGGAAGAAACAAGAAATTATGCTAGTCGTGACCCAACAGTTTGTTCCAAAATTAATATAGTTTTCTAGCCTAAAGTTACATTGTTCTTGCTTTATTTAGACAAAGCTTCTTCTGAACTAAGTTTTCTTAAACTCCTGGATCATCAAAGAAGAAAAAAAGGGAAATAAAAATAACCTAAGTTTTATGACAGAATACCAGAAAAGTAAACAACATAGTTCATTTATATTATTTTATCTGCAACATTGCACACAAATTGTTACATATTGATATGTGTATCGCTTATCTTGGGAAACCTTAATAAATACCTACAATTGAGAATAATATTCATAACGTCATCTACTCTATAGTAAATGCATCTAACTTATGTGGGTCTTGGGAGATTTCTTTTGCACAGCTGCTGAGAAGATCCTCTGATTGAAACTGTTCTTTATGTGTGATGTCTAATCCAAATCTTCTCAGTTAAAAATCTAGACTAGGTTATTTGTTTGTCATCTTCTACTATCACCTTAAGGTTTCCAGCTCTTATGACTGCTGTATGCTTTCTCAATGTCCTTTGAAGCTCATACCACCATGTTTAGTCATAAAATCGACCATTTGATGTAAAAGTACACATGTGAGCACATCCCCCTTTACTTATCTGCATCTAAATACGATATTAAGGTATAATTGGTCAAGTGTACAAGGTAGAGGTGAACTTCATGATAAAAAGTTTTAGCAATACCTCTGCCATGGACCCATGGCCAAAAAGCTTAGATTGTTAAGAAGAAAGCTAAAAAACACGTTAAGCGTAAAGTAATGCCGCCCCTTAGCACAAGCCTGCCTAGTCACACAAACCATTGTAAGAGGGACAGAATTTATGAGAAATTGGTTTGATCAAAAGTGTTAAGAAGTTAGTCCAAATAAAGTAAGAATTTGAATGACACAACCATTGGTATCACCAAATGCACAGCATACTCGTATCATGGTGTTAAGTATAACTCTTATCCATACAGTTTTCACGTAATCGGGCATTTGGGTCAGCTATTCAATTTTGTTCTATAGAGCTGTCATGCTGTTTTTAAGTGTTTCATCTTTCCAATTCATCAGGTGCGAACAAATCAATATACGCTCCTGAACCCTTTGATGTTGGAAGAATCTTAGAAGCTGAAATTGTTTCCAACGGCCAAAAATGGAGAGTCACAACTATAGGTCCAATTGATACAGGTTGGTTTCGATCACATATCTTCAATATAATCTCTGGGAACTTCTTTTTAATCCATTTTCTATATGTCGTCTTCTATAAATTGGACTAAAATTGGTGGGTTGGGCTTTTTGAGATTTTGGCTTCATATGTCCTAATTGATGCTTAGAGATGTGGAGAAAACAGAAAAGAAGCTGACTTTAGTTACTTCTTGCAGCCGCAGGACTTGGAAACTATGTAGAGACACTGTTACGGAAATCTAATGCTGAATTTAATGTATGTTACTCCAACCTTTTCAGTTACTTCAGTCTCTTTTTTTTTTTTTTTAATTAAGCTAGTAGTGAGTACTTATTCTGCACTACCTAGATAAAGTATGTAAGGAAAAGGTTTATTATTCCATTGCTTTTCATTGATTTGTCCACGTTAAATCTTCTCATCTTTCCATGCTTACAGATAGTATGCTAATGATTGAGCATTTATAATATCTGTCTTTGATGTAACATGCAGCCGAACTAATAGCCCTAGCAGTTGGCTCCCTGATAAACCTCATTCTCTTGAGGACTATATCCACATGAAAACAAAATTGTGTTTGATTAGGACTATCTTTCGTTGACTCATGGTTTTGACTGGGAGGGTTAAGTTATTATTTTCTATATAGAAAAGATAAAAGGTTCTTTCCTTCTCCGTGAACGGAGAACATGTCTCATTGATGGACTTGAAGGGAAGACTTCTTTCTGGGTAATGTTTTTACTACGAGCCCTATGTTCCCTAGGGTTTTAAGGAAAAGCATGGCTGGACTAGATATATTATAGAGAGAGGAAAGGAAATGATAAGTAACATGTTAAGTTTAGGAAACTCATAATCCTTCGTTTCATTAGTGACAGGAAATAATGAGAAATGAAAGAAAAGGAAAAGTATATCTTCAGTTTTTTCATTTTTTCATTTTTTCCTTTTATGTGAATGAGGGAGAATTTCGTTAAATGAATTTCCTTGCTTCCAATCAATCCGTTTCTGTGCAGAAAGCAAGTCCCTCAGAAATAACGGTGATTCTCCAGATAAAGTTGATAAAATCTCACATAAAGATAACATGAAGTCTAAACTGTATTCCGCTTAGCCCCTTTTCTCTCAGCCCAAATCTCTTCTTCCATATGTGGGATGGTATTTACACTTAGTGTTTCATTATATTTCTATATATTTTTTTTTTCATTTGACCATCTCCTAGTTTCCTGGTGCCTGTGGCATAGGCATAGACATTTTAATAGCTAGTGCTCTTTATCTCCAAACCCCTGGACAGGATACCCATGCCTCTGTAAGCCAACATAGTTGCCTCTCCTTCTGGCCTTTGGACGGAGATTGATCCTAATGGACCCCTATAACATTTATAAAATTGAATAATCCGTTTGGTCAAATTGGATCTTTATGCAGACTATTTATCTGTACTTAGCCAAATTAACTTCGTCTTATTAGAAAGCCGTTGAGAAAAAAGTTGGAAGTTGAATGGAGCTGGGATGTGTTGAGGTGGAGTTAAATGTTCATGAAAACTTGTAAGGGAGTTTCTTCTGTAAAAAGCTTCGGCAATGTTGAGACCTAATTTATTATTCATAACCGGTATTCACTTTTGAGTTGGTAAAACCTATGATTCATTAAGTGGATGACCAGGTTAAAGACTTGGAAATTTTTGTTAATTTGTCAAAATTGGTGATAAAAATACTTCCTCGCAGGCTGTATGACTGCTGATCTCAGTAGGATTGTCATTATTTCTATGGATGTGTAGTAATATCTTGGCATAATGCTGCCAGATTAATTTGGAAAGCTTATGCCTGGAAATCTTATGTTCACAGTAATATTTTCGTAAGCTTATAACAGGAATATTTGCTTTTGGACACCCAGAAGTCTTTAAAAACTCTACCCATCAAAATACATGTGTTATTGTTTAAGGTCTTGCGAGGAAAAGAAATATCCTCATTGCAACTAACGCAAACAGAACTTGGTAAATGTCAAATTGCACAAATCACCTGTAGTTTAGAATCTTGAGTTCTGCTCCAGGTCCGGACTGATCCAATGTACGTCATGGCTTAAATGTGACTTCTGCATTGTTCTTAGCTTGAAACTACGAGGTTTTATAACACCTTTTGGATGATGAGAGCTTATACATAACATTGCAAATGACTGGAATTTATAACTTTATGTGTTGGAGGACATTATTGACTTCAGTCCTAATTAATCCCGGATAGTGTAAAAGAAAAAAGAGGACTATTTTATAGTGGCTGAGAAAGTAGTCCTGAAATCTAGTTCTTATAGATTTGACCTTTGTACAGGTAGTTATTTCCCAGATGAACGGACAAGATCATCCATCACACTCAGTTCATGTATTTCATGTGGGAAAGATGAGGATAAAGCTCTCTAGAGGATGGATTACAAAGGCTAGAGAGAATTATTCATCGTCAATGCAGGTACCGTTATAGCTTGCGATTACTTTTGTGTTCATTGAAAAAAAATTGCAAAGGCTTTTGCTGGATTTTGTGCTTACAACATTTTGTGAAGAGCAGAAATACAATTGATTTTCTTTCTAAACCAACCAGTTAAAAGGATTATTCTCTTCATGTGAAGAGGGACTCATCTTTCTTCTTCAGATTCATAACGACACATCATTTCATCCATTAACTATCATTTCACGTAAAAGCACAATATCAGTAATGGTGCCACTTATAAGATGGATAGAAATGTTCTCTACTTGGTTTTTTCGAAAAACCCTTCTTCTTCCTTCTCCTGCTTCTGACTTCTTTTGCACTTCTTCTATATAATAAAGAAATCTGCGTCGGTTGCACAAATATTGTACTTTTTCTGGGCACTATGGCCCATATCGTACGGAAATCATTCTTGCTTCACTTGAAATAATTTCATTAATAGAATTTTCTTAAGATCTTTCTTTTTGATCTCTAGCTATGCGGAGTTAGAGGTGATGGTAAGAATGCAGCCAAGGCGTTATTTTGGCAACCAAGGAAGGGCCTCTCATTTGTATTAACATTTGAATCTGAGAGAGAAAGGAACGCAGCAGTTATGCTTGCCAGGAAACATGCTTATGATTGCAATGTATGTATCTTTTCCGCTTTTTCGTTTGAGTTGGTTCTTCTTTCATTGATGTTGCGAGATTCAGTAAGAAAATATTTACGTGCCCAAGACATCCCACACCCCTTTCTACCCCAGAAGTCCTATCCAATAGGATTCTGCTTCCAGCTTATGCTATCGTTTGTTCTGAAAATCAGAAGATCTTCACACTTAGCCCCCTAATTTTCGTCCCTTCTTGATATATCCCCCAGTTTGTAGAGGCTCCGTGGGTTTCTTAGGGAGAATTAGTTTCGCAAGTATGCTATATTTTATGATTTATAAAGAGTTTGATGTCGGAAAACTTTCAATAACAGGTGATACTTGGCGGACCGGATGATCAAGTATAGAAGTTAACCTACTGACTGAGTTTTTTCAAATGTAAGTACAATCAGGTTTTCAGAGTGTGAGTAATATGTGTGTTTGTCTTGTCAGAAAACGATTGTCTTGGTAACAGTTGGGCTTCTACTAATAGGGTTGATAGAGTTTAGGCATGGTTTTTGTTTGCCTAATCATTTGTTGTATTAACTTACCACTTCTCTATTAATGGCTTCATCTGTGCTTGTGGCTGATTTGCTTATATAATCAGTTGATTCTATTCTCTCTCTCTTTTCCTCTCTTCCCCTTTCTTTTCTTTTTTCTTCTCTATTAATGGTAAAAATCGCTTTTCATGTTATTTGTGCAAAAGTAAAGCTTCTTAGTGACTGCTCAAAAGTTTCCCATCCCAGTAACGCTGTTATGAAATGTTCTACCAAAATGCATCTAATTTGCTATATTAAAAAGTCTAATCTCTTCACAAAAGCAAGTTCAAGGGAAAGATGAGTATTTCTTATATATAAATTGCTTTATAAGTTCATACCTTAACAATGTTACTCACTATGTGGATTTTTTACTCATATCTCCTAAAGTGCTAAAGATGAATTGGGCTTTAATATTATATTAGAAATTTCAATCTGATAAAAAATCAACTTTTGATCAAATATAAAATCTTTTCAAATTATAATTTCTTTCTTAATAAGTATACCATAAGTAACTAAGGCTGCCATTGTTATTTCTTTTGCATTTCTTTCCAACCCAAAAAGCTAAAAGATTTGGCAAATAATGAAAATACCAAAACAAGATTTACAATGAAAAAAAAATGAAGATAAAATTAATTTGACCAATAAAGCATAAAAATCATTTATAATCTAGGAAAGTAACATTTTTCTTCAATAGTATTGCTATGGGTGATTGACCTTGGTTCCATAACCACGTACTTTAATGCTCTTGCCAAAGAAAAACATTGCTTTCTTTTTCTAGATTTCCATTTGAATCTTTGCTCTTTTCTAACATTCTCTCTAAGAAAATGATAACTAAATTTATAATTTTCTTTAAATCATGTCATTATTACTGGGAATATAAATATTGTTAGATGGTAAGTACAAAGTCTAATAAAATACTTTTACCACACAAATTGACAAGGCTGATTACTAGGAAATCTTTTTCTAGATTTCCATTTGAATCTTTGCTCTTTTCTAACATTTTCTCTAAGAAAATGATAACTAAATTTATAATTTTATTTAAATCATGTCATTATTACTAGGAATATAAATATTGTTAGATGGTAAGTACAAAGTCCGATAAAATACTTTTACCACACAAAATAACAAGGTTGATTACAATTTCCAAACAATCACTTATTATCTTAGCATAAAAAACTTAAAAAGATACATTCAAATATTATCCTATATTAAGGACAATGTATTATTGGAATACAAAACAAGTAGCTTATGAATCAATAAGTAGCCATAGGACATGTTCTACAAGAATGATTATATACCATTATTTTTCATATTGTTGATTCTTCTTCACTAAATCAACAAGACATTGTAAGCAAGAAGTTGTCATCATTGTTTCTACATTACCACATGTGATCCCGATCTAATGATCCATCTTCAAAATCATCTTCTAATTCTTAATGCTTGTCATGTGTCAACTAGTTGATCAAAGCAAGACCTACAAAAAGAAGTTAAGATCATGTGAGAAAAGTAAATGAAACCATTTTTTTTTTTTTTTTGCTTCAAATTTAAGTGAATAAATGAGACTAATTAAATAAAATTATCTAGTAGAGGTAGGTAAAGGGATTAACAAATAATTATAAAGTTTCCATTTGACTTTATATAATTAATTTGCAGCTGGGTTACATATAGACAAATGAGTAAAGATACACAGGGTGAGAATATTGAATCTTTTGGTTAAGTATCCAAAAAGACAAGCCAATGCACAATGATTGGCTACTGGTCATCCAGGACTTAGATCTTAGGTTTGACAACCCAAGATCTAAGTCCTAAAAATAATCACTAGAACGAGCCATTATAACAGGTATTATCAAGCAAATTGAAACATTAAAGCTTCGATTTACATAAGGACCCAGATGGAGTATGCTGAAAACTTAGTAACTTTACCTTCAACAATTTCGTAGAGAGTAGACCACCAGTTTCCTGCAGGCTCCTGGTACTCATTAATGTCTCCTTTGTACTTATGTTATGCTTCCCTTCCAAAACTCCTTGCAAGGTTATATCTGCATCCCTTGTTTTCTTCAAGATATTGTTGTTGTCTTTTATGTGTGACATTTGAAGATCGTCCTGTGAAGAAGGAAGGCTAACGCATAAGGCAATCTAAGTGGCAGCAGACCAGTAGGAAGAGGCTAGCCATCTCCTTTGGCCATCAAGCTAATTGCTTTCTTCTCTGTTGCACTTGTTCCCTTTACCTCCAACTATTAAGCTCCGTAAATACTGAGTATTTGTAGACCTTGTACTTTGGATCATCCCAGAGAATGCACTTCCTTCATTTAATAGAAGTAGCTCCAGGGTATGATAAAAACTTGAAAAGAATGGTTCAAAGTGTCAACTTAACAGAGAAAAAGAAAAAAGATTGAGTTTTATGTCAGCCAGTGGTCTTTTGCTTGATTCTTGAGTTTGGTTGCTCAAAATACGCCATCAAGTGGGAAAAGAGGTTTACAAGGAACATCATTAAACTTGGCCAACGTCAAGCATAAGAATTCAATTACAGTCAATGATTGTACCTAGCCTGAGAGCAATGGTGAACATTGTGCAACATTTGAATTCCTCACGAATGGTTTTCTAGATAAGTGCATTACTTCTAAGATCCACAGCTGCAATAGCTTCCCCAAGAACAAGAATTTTGAACCTTCACAACAATGCTTTAGCAAGACTTAGTAGCTACCTCCGTCCACCACTAAAAATTTCTCATCCTTCTAAGACCTTGGCAGAACTCAAGATGAAATACTTTTTGGTTAGTATTAGTCATACTTCTTTTATATCTTCCAACTTAACATCCTTCAGATGTGCCCTTTCTAGAGCCTCCCAAATGTCAGCATTGTTGTTTCTGTTGGAAGGGTTAAGATCGTATCGTATAGATCCTAAACGAAAGGAAATGGATCAAAATGATGAAAAATTTTAGAGACTTCACAATAACATATTCTCAAAAGTTGAAAATAAATGCATATACTTCCACGCAACAAAAATTATTGTTAACTAGTGCAATATGATTAGTGGTTTCAAAGTTTTCACCCCAGATATATGTTGTGCAGTACTAGAGATAATTTAGGCTAAACATATAGAATAGTTAACCCAAAGCAAATAAAGTATGGAGTCAATATTCAAACTGAAGGCTACTGTACTAGTACCATGTTAAATCACCAAGTGTTCTGAAAAAAAAAAAAAAATTGACCAGAAAAAATTGAACTCCATAATCTAACTATCACTTCATTGACAACTTGAGAAGGAAAAAACTCAAGACACACATAACAAGAATATGCATCAAGAGACTGATATAGACATATGCACCAACATGTTGAAAAACACATTGGTTGACTTAATTTGTTCATATCAGGATACAATTATGTATTGCACCATACAAATGGCCAAGAATATTATTGGTATCATATGAATTTCATGTCAACGAGTATAATGGCATGAACTTCACCAACATTTCTACTCCAAATTCAATTTTAGTAGGTAAGTAACTTCCGATCTAGGAAATAAAATCATACATGAGAAAAGAACTGGTGATTGCGGTATGATAGTAAGAGCTTTCCGCAAGTCTAGTAGTCCTAACTTAGCAATGTCACAAGCATCAATTAAAATTCTTCCTTTCTCCATTTCAACAATGCGAAATAATGCATTAAGCATGCTAAATTCCCCTACATCTGTTCTTCCAACTATTCCTAGTTTCTCCCTTGGAGGAATTGTGAGGGATAATCCATGCAAGACAAGGTGAAGTTCAGGCCTGAACATAAGTCAACATCATCACATGTAACTGGTCCTGAAAAAAGCCAAGCAAGTGGGGTACGGTTTCTCTAAATGATAGTTGGGACTTTAGAAGGAAAATCTATATATGTGCCAAGATGCTCAACAAAGTTTAAACTATTCTTTGCCCTACTTGCTTGTCTCATAATAACACTCAATAGATTTGTTATATTTAAAGTGTAACTGAGAAGTAGACCCATTGTAGATGCAAAAGCCACATTAATTTTTTCTTTTGAATTCTACAAGAGAGTAAAGGTTTCCTTCAATCACATCATGAGACCCCTTAATGTCTCCAACCTTATGGCGAGCCAATGATTTGAACTATTTTTCACAACAGTAAATCTAATATTATTATCCATAGCCTTCCCATTAATGTTGGGCATTTGATCATATGCTTTTTATGCTTAAATAGTTTTTTAAAACATTTAATGCTTCTCCAAATTGTGCATAAAAAAGAGATATGTGATAGAATCCAAGTGTTTCACCTCATGAGATGTGCTTTGTCATGAAATATACATGATCACAAAAATTGAATGGAATAGTCCAAACACATGAAATATGCTTCTCTTAAATTTAATTCAAAAAATACAGTGAATAAATTGTGTGAAAACACGTAGTATAGAAATAATTTCAAGGTCATAGTGTGAAAACCCGAAAGGTTTTCAATTCGAAAGAATTATTTAAAAATGAATGTTCACAAATAAGGACCAAGTCAGTCTTTTGTCCTTTTATGCATATCAAACTCAACAAACATCAAGTTTCAGAAAGGGAGATAAAGTAAAAGTGCAAAGACAATTACGGTGCCAATCATAACAAAAGTTAAAAGAAGCTGCCACACTTGGCAGCAAGAACATATCCCATAAAGGTGGCAACATCACGAACTATATCACCTAGATCATTTGCAAACCTATTGATTATCCATCCTGTTGGATTAGTGCGGAAGAATATCATCGGTGCCCTTTGAACAGATTGTAACATGGAATCATGCAATCTTTTGGCAGCGTGCAGACTTGAAACAATCAACCAATACCAATTTTCAAGCATCATAATTGTTGTAACGTCATGAATCTTAAACTTGCAAGGTTGGAATTTGAATTAAAAAGAAGAAAAGAAAGAACAGCAAATAAAGACAGAATTAAAAGCTGAAAATGAATGATTTTATTCATAACAATCTCATATAGGTACAATATATGTATGGTGTTTATATCCATTGATTGAAGTCTTGGCCCTGCAGATCTTAAACACCCTTGACTTAGAGCCACTGCTAGATTTGTTGGGCCTATATAGATCTAGTTCTTGTGCCACCCTCATATCCAACTTAGGACCCCAGAAAGGAAAACTAACACTCTGATCAAGAATCCCAAATGGGCTCCTTATGCTATCTTGTTTCCTTACTTTGAGCCCTAAGTTGAAAGTCTCTACAGTATCTGCTGATTCCCTCTTCCTTTTCCTACTTTCCTGAGATCTAGTCAAACTGGTTGCAAGAGCCGCTGCCTTATCTTTGACAAATAGAGGAGATGGCTTTGATCTGTTTTTTTTCATACCCCAATCCACCCTGAAACAAGTATTTTCAGGTTCTAGCGTGGAGGATGCAGTAGCAGTTTGAAGCAGATTGTTAGACACATCACTCTGATCAGCAGAGCACTTGACAGTACGCGATCGCTTTCTCTTGATCGCCCAATCAACTTCAGAGCAATTGTAAGTAGATTCTGATTCAGAGACTAAAGCAGCAAATTCAAGTAAGATTTCACAGACCTCAATTTCATTAGCATCCCAAGTTACGTTATTCAGTCCAATTATCTCTTTCATGATTTAAGAAATTAAAACCCTAAATGAATTCAGGAAAATACGAAACAAAACCCTAAAAAATTGGCAGATCAAAGAATCAATCGTACCTGAGACGAAGAACGGCCGATTCTCACGATTTGGGGATAAATTGGCAGATCAAAAATCAAAAGTACCTGGGACGAAGAACGGCCGATTCTCACGAGTCGGGTACGCAAGCAATAAAGAGCAATCGAGAGCCAAAAAGAGCAACACGCAGGCGGAACCGAGAAAGAGAAAGATTATTCTTTTGCAACGAGAGCCGGAGAGATCGAGAGATAGCGAGTGAGAGATCAGAGACGCAGAGAGAGTGCCGTTTGGAAAGATCGAGATGATCACTATCTAACCCAACGGTCCGGAAATTCGAAATAAAAGATGATGGCAACGCGATTGCTTCCACGATGGGTTTTTGTCCTAAACCAGCCCTCTACATGCCACGTGGCGGAACCGCGTCCCATGAATGTGATGCTGAGCTTCGTTAATAGAAGTTTAGAATATTTTATTAAACTTAACTAATGACATAAGGAGTAAGGTTTTTCTTACAAGAGAATTTGAGTAAAATAGAAATAGCCATATAAATACTTTTTTTATAAATAGAAAATATGCATATCATTACTATGATAAAGATAAAGAAGGCCATATAACCATTCATTAAATCAAAAAATAATCAAACAATTACTTCAATAAAGTAATCATAATTTTATGATCATCTTTGTTTCTTATTAACAAAGGTTACATTGCCACTCTTTTTCCATAAAAAAGAAAAAAAAGTTTTAACAACTTAGGGACTCAAACCATACAAGAACAAAATACTACTACTACTACTACTAATACTAATAATAATAACAATATGTTTTTTTGGAATAAATATATTCAATGTATATTTCACTTAGAACATAACAACCTCATGTACAAATATAGAAAGGACCTACACAAGCAACACACGACTATCAATTTATTTTGCCTTGTAATCGAAGTTTAAAATTTAGCTTTTAACTTGTATTTTATAATGCATTAGAATCTACAAATATAAATTTGATATGACTGTCATTGAAAAGTTTTTCATTAATTCTTTGGTCTAAAGTCACAATATAAATTTGATTGGAGTACAAGACTCAACATTATAATATATCATCAATTATAAAAAGGATATCTAGATTCAGATGCATTATTCTTATTTTCAAGGTGCTTAAAAAAATAAATCATACCACTTATATACAAGTATAAGTGATATAAGGAAAAAGATTATACCATATTAAAGTATAAGTGGTATGATGCGTTATCCCGTTTCAAATTGCCAATGTGCCTAATCTGTTTCAATTGACACAACATGCTAGAAATCCCCCAACATCAGTATATGGTCAACCAAGGGAATTACCATTTTTCCAAGCTTATTCGCAAAGTTTAAGATGTTGACAAGTATCAACCAGGATGCTTGTTTGACTAGATCCATATGACACGGTATGCACAGAGTCAAATCCAATAAGCTGTTTTTCTGGAGCACCTTTAACACCTTTTGGCACTTTAGAGAACAACATCACAACATGGCTTCCGTCCAAATCACCCAAGTTCATAACAGAAATTTGCGCATAAAATTTGAGGGAATTGCAAGTTTCCACTTCATCAATCTGAATAAAATCAAGTCCATCTCCTGCATGGTGCAGTATGCTCTTGGCTGAACCAGCCTCGAGTGTTCCCAATAAACTTATTTTGTTTGGCACCGATAAGAACTTGTAACTGAAATTGGTGTAGCTTAAGCCATGTCCAAATCCATATGCTTGATCACCAGTGTAAAATCTGTAGGTTCTTCCAGGATAACCTCGTGAAGGATCAGCCCGCATGTCCATGTCATTCATTGGTATGCACGTGAATGCCTCAGGATACCAAGTTATAGCCAGTCTTCCACCTGTCATTTAGATCCAAAAGTTCCAATTAATTTGTGCATTTAGAAGTAATCTGAAAAACTTTGGTCCCACAGCAACGAGGCAATCTTGATGGTAGCATTCAAGTTAGGTTCTGTCTCAGAATGATGTGAATATTGCAGAGAATGACTCATTTCCTCTTGGTTATTGCTATCACAACAAGTATATTTATAACAATGAAGTTTCATAAAAAAATACTTTTTCTGATACCAACCATTATAATCTCCAAATATGACTTCTGCAAGTGCTTTTCCTCCGGCTTCACTGGGATAGCCAATCCAGATTATACTGGCAATTCGTGGATCTTCTTCAGCAAATGATACAGGGGTCCACCACCGGTAAGAACTAGAAGCACTGGTTTTTTACTGGCAGCAGCTACAGAGGACACAAGGGCCATCTGTTTACCAGGTAAAAGGAGACTAACTCGGTCTAGATCTTCTGTTTCTTGGGACAAATCCAGCAAAGTAACTATGATAATGACATCAGCCTATTTGGCAGTAGCAACTGCTTCATCAAATCCATCATCAGAATCACAAGATACATTAAAGCAACCATCCACATGAGACGTCTTCTTCACATATGCTTGAAATCGCCCATAAAGTCTCTCTGGGTTGCAAGGAACTCCAACGTAGTTCATAAACCAGTATAAAGCATTTAGCTCACTTTGCCGATATAAAGCTCAATTCATTAATTCAATTCTCATTTCTAAGTAATTAGAAGAGCTACAAAATTTGCAGCATTTTTGAGAAGTATCCACCAAATATAAGAAGGAACGTTGAGCATTTACTAAGAAAAACACAAAAGACTGAATTGCGGAAGGCATAATGCAGTTACACAGAAGGGAGTCTGAAATTTCTGCAAGATATATGGAAGTACCAAATACTAGACAGTTGTCTATGCACTTTCCAATATTTGGTACTTGACTTGTGAATGAGTAATCAATTTGTATCTCTGATTCAAATGATTAAGAGCAATAAAGCAGAAGGCAAAATTTGGAAATATGCCAATAAAAGTGAGTAAGATCCGTACATTACTACATATTCATACGGAAACCATACCTGTGTAGCCACCACTTAGAAGGCTTGCATCGTTTGCCACTGGACCTACAACAGCTAGTGAAGTCACGATGTTTTTATCCAAAGGCAGGAACTTTTTATCACTTTTCAGAAGAACAATACCCTGCCTTGCTGCTTCAAGTGCCAATTTCTTGTGCTCCAATGCACATACATGTTTAGGTTCCAACTCTCTAAATTTCCCTTTCCTAGGGTCTCCATCAAACAATCCAAGACACAGTTGAAAAGATTGAAAAGAGCTCTGTCAATGTCTTCCTTCCCTTATTCAATTGCAGATTGTGTTTCTCGAAGTAAGCATGTTCCACAATCAATATCCGTTCCTACAGTCAATATATTTAACTCCAGGCGGGAAAGGAAGAATCGGATTTGTAACCAAAGATTGAAGAAGAGTGCTATATAAACTAATCGTTCTAAAGACCTGTTTCTCGGATATCAGCAACTGCATCCTCTGGGGTTTTTGTGCAATACTGATATTCATAAACTGTAGCCAGAGCATCACAGTCTGAGACGATATATCGGTTATATGCACATATGAATTGTATAGTCAATCAAGTTCGATTGTCAATTTTTTCGTTCAAATAAAAAATAGAGCTTTTAAAGAACTTTACCCGTTGAAGCCCCATTCAGTTCGAGCTTTTTCTAAGATATCCCTTCGCGCTCACCTAGGAACTCCATTAACTGCATTGTAAGAACACATTAAGCAGCTTGCTTTGCCATCTTGAATGCAACTACGAAATGGCGGCTGATAAGTGTCCTCCAAATCTTGCTTAGAAACCTGGCAGCCCTAACTAAAACAAGCTGAACCAATTTGAAGTTTACTAACTACTCTATAAGTAAAGCAGAAAACGAAGAGAATAAAGTCGTACCACAGCAATGAAGCTATATCTACTAAGGTTATGCCACTTTTCCAAGTCATAAGCGGTGAAATGCTTGCAAGCAGAGAGCATTAGTCCTTCACTCCTCTCCTCCTCTTTCAGCGATCCTTTCCCTCCAAATTCACTCCTAATTTCATCTCCAGCTTTCGGTTTCCCACCCTGGAAGCCCCTCACGAACTCCACAGCAAAAGCTGAAGCGACCATGGGGTCTTCCCGCGGTGTCTCTTGGCCTCTCCCTCATCTGGGATCCCGAAATATATTAATATTGGGAGCCCAGAACGTCAACCCAGCTTGTCCAACGTTGTACATTGCTCTGGCCTCGACAGCAATGGCCGATCCCATCAAGAACCAGAGGCTTCTATTGAAAGAAGCGGCTGTGACAATGACTTGAGGAAAACTAGTGGCTACGGCAATCTTCCCCTCGAATGAGATTCCCGGACCATTGGTGGCAACCCCATGGAGGCCTCAGACCACCATTCGTATGCGGGTATGCCCAGTCGTGAGATTCCAGAAGCGTTGTTCGAGAGCTGCTGGATCTTTTCTGGAAGAGTGAGGTGGGAGATAAGGGACCGAGCTCTGGGCGTGATGGGGAGGGACACATCGCAGAAGGGGTAGGGACTGTGAGTGCGGTGGCTTGCACGGGCCAAAATTCGGTGCTGAATTAATGATTTGAAGATGGAGGCAAATACTTGCAGGAATTCTAGGAAAAGGAAGAAGGCGAATCCCCATCGGGAAGACATCTAAGGAGGATTGTGGGGGTGTCTATTTCTCGATTTCGGTATTTTCAAGCAATTGAAACATGGACGACTTCTCTTTCTTTTCAATACTTCATTGACTTTCCTTCTGGAGAAATTGGTCAAAAGGATAAGATTAAAGTTGGTTGCTTTACATAAATCTGCTCATCACGATGGAAATGCATATTTGGTAAATCTAAACTGGTTATCACAATCTCTCCAGCGAAGATCAATCTCGAAACTGGGATGAATGAATTATTAAATGAATGAAAGTCTCTGTCAACTTCATTCATGGAAATGAAGTTCTACCAACCCGTAATGATTATTATGCAGTTTATGTAAGATCAACCACCCTCTTCATGCAGAAGAAGGCAAGTGAGGCTAAGCAAAATGTAAAATGTTGACACAGGATGTTTAAACTCTCTCTAACCAAGTGATGGTTAATCATGGCTTAACCCAAACGATTAATCCCACCAATAATGATTATATATGCAGTTTCTGTAATTTCTGGTTAGCTATGACAATACATATTAATTTTTAGCTATGTCATCATCTTACTAAGTTTAGGCTTGGATTTGATTTCAACTTATATTTCTAAATCCAATCCAGTATATGGGCCTTGTATGAAAGCCCCGGTGAGAATAAACATCTCAGAGCTTTCTCACTTTTTACTCATACCAAGAACAGAAAAAGAGGGAAACTAACTATTAAACAAAACGTAACTTTTCTTTCTTTTAGTCAGGTCAACGCTGGTTCAGAAAATCAAGGGTTGGCTCTGGTCCAATATTTGCTTAATTATTTTTTTCGATTCATATATGGCTTTAAAGTCCATTTCAACAAGTTAGATACAAAAGGTAAGAATATTTAACAAAAATGAATCTCAAAATTACAAGGTTGTAATTTGAATTAAAAAAAGTACATAAAGACAGAACAAAAAGCTGGAAATGAACGATTTGGACTGATCCAGAGTTCTGCTCCAGGTTTGGACTGATCCAATGTACATCATGGCTTAAAAGTGACTTCTGCATTGTTCTTAGCTTGAAACTATGAGGTTTTCTAACACCTTTTAGATGATGAGAGCTTATACATAACATTGCAAATGCTCGGAATTTATAACTTTATATGTTGGCGAATATTATTAACTTCTGTCATAGTTAATCAAGGACAACGTAAAAGAAAAAAGAGGACTATTTTATAGTGGCTGAGAAAGTAGTCTTGAAATCTAGTTCTTATATATTTGACCTTTGTACAGGTAGTTATTTCCCAGGTGAACGGACAAGATCATCCATCACACTCAGTTCATGTATTTCATGTGGGAAAGATGAGGATAAAACTCTCTAGAGGATGGATTACAAAGGCTAGAGAGAATTATTCATCGTCAATGCAGGTACTGTTATAGCTTGCAATTACTTTTGTGTTCATTGAGACAAGTTGCAAAGGCTTTTTCTGGATTTTGTGCTTACAACATTGTGTGAAGAGCAGAAATAAAATTGATTTTCTTTCTTTCTAAACCAACTAGTTAAAAGATTATTTTCTTCATGTGAAGAGGGACTCATTTTTCTTCGTCAGATTCATAACAGCACATCATTTCATCCATTGACTATCATTTCACGTAAAAGCACAATATCAGTAATGGTGCCACTCATGAGATGGATAGAAATGTTCTCCATTTGGTTTTTTCGAAAAACCTTTCTTCTTCCTCCCCTGCTTTTGACTTCTCTTTCACTTCTTCTATATAATAAAGAAATCTGCATTGGTTGCACAGATATTTAACTTTCTCTGGGCAATATCGGTCATATCTTACAGAAATCATTCTTGCTTCACTTGAAATACTTTCATTAACAGAATTTTCTTAAACTCTCTCTTTATCTCTAGCTATGTGGTATTAGAGGTGATGGTAACAATGCAGCCAAGGCAAGATTTTGGCAACCAAGGAAGGGCCTCTCATTTGTATTAACATTTGAATCTGAGAGAGAAAGGAACGTTGCAGTTATGCTTGCCAGGAAACGTGCACATGATTGCAATGTATGTATCTTTTCCGCTTTTTCGTTTGGGTTGGTTCTTGTTTCATTGATGTTGTGTGATTCAGTAAGAAAATATTTAAGTGCCCGAGACATCCCACACCCCTTTCTACCCCAGAAGTCCTATCCAATAGGATTCTGCTTCCAGCTTATGTTACCGTTTGTTCTGAACATCAGAAAATCTTCACACTTAGCCCTCTAACTTTTGTCCCTTCTGGATGTATCCCCCCAGTTTGTAAAGGCTCCTTGGCTTTCTTAGGGAGAATTAGTTTCGCAAGTATGCTATATTTTATGATTTATAAAGAGTTTGATGTCGGAAAACTTTCAATAACAGGTGCTGCTTGGGGGACCGGATGATCAAGTATAGAAGTTAACCTACTGACTGAGTTTTTTCAAATGTAAGTACAATCAGGAAAGAATTATTTAAAAATTAATGTTCACAAATAAGGACCAAGTTGGTCTTTTGTCCTTTTATGCATATAAGAACTCAACAAACATCAAGTTTCAACAGAAAGGGAGATAAAGTAAAAGTGAAAAAGACAATTATGGTGTCAATTAGAACAAAAGTTAAAAGAAGCTGCCATACTTGGCAGCAAGAACATATCCCATAAAGGTGGCAACATCACGAACTATATCACCTAGATCCTTTGCGAACTTGTTGATTATCCATCCTGCTAGATTAGTGTGAAAGAATATCATGGGTGCCCTCTGAACAGATTGTAACATGGAATCATGCAATCTTTGGGCAACATGATGACTTGAAACGATCAACCAATAGCAATTTGCAAGCATCACAATTATTGTAACCATCATAAATCTTAAACTTGCAAGGTTGTAATTCAAATTAAAAAAAGAAAAGAAAGAACAACAAATAAAGACAAAATTAAAAGCTGAAAATGAAGAATTTTATTCATGATAATCTCATATAGGTACAATATATCTAGGTTTATATCCATTAATTGAGGTCTTGGCCCTGCAGATCTTAAACACCCTTGACTTACAGCCACTGCTAGATTTGTTGGGCCTATACAGATCTAGTTCTTGTGCCACCCTCATGTCCAACTTAGGACCCCATAAAGGAAAACTAACATTCTGATAAAGAATCCCAAATTGGCTCCTTATGCTATCTTGTTTCCTTACCTTAAGCCCTAAGTCGAAAGCCTCTACAGTATCTGCTGATTCCCTCTTCCTTTTCCGACTTTCCTGGGATCTAGTCAAACTGGTTGCAGGAGCCGCTGCCTTATCTTTGACAAATAGAGGAGATGGCTTTGATCTGTTTTTTTTCATACCCCAATCCACCTTGAAACAAGTATTTTCAGGTTCTGGCGTAGAGGGTGCAGTAGCAGTAGCAGTAGTAGTTTGAAGCAAATTGTTAGACAGATCACTCTGATCAGCAGAGCACTTGACAGTACGCGATCGCGTTCTCTTGATCGCCCAATCAACTTCAGAGCAATTGTAAGTAGATTCTGATTCAGAGACTAAAGCAGCAAATTCAAGTAAGATTTCACAGACCTCAATTTCATTAGCATCCCAAGTTACGTTATTCAGTCCAATTATCTCTTTCATGATTTAAGAAATTAAAACCCTAAATGAATTCAGGAAAATACGAAATAAAACCCTAAAAAATTGGCAGATCAAAGAATCAATCGTACCTGAGACGAAGAACGGCCGATTCTCACGATTTGGGGATAAATTGGCAGATCAAAAATCAAAAGTACCTGAGAAGAAGAACGGCCGGTTCTCCCGAGTCGGGCAGGCAAGCGACAAAGAGCAATCAAGAGGCAAAAACAGCAACAAGCAAGCGCAACCGAGAAAGACAAAGCTTATTCCTTTGCAATGAGAGCCGAAAAGATCGAGAGAGAGCGAGTGAGAGATCAGAGACGCAGAGAGAGTGCCGTTTGAGAGAAGATCGAGATGATCACTATCTAACCCAACGGTCCGGAAATTCGAAATAAAAGATGATGACAACGCGGTTGCTTCCACGATGGGTTTTTGTCCTAAACCAGCCCTCTACATGCCACGTGGCGGAACCGCGTCCCATGAATGCGATGCTCAGCTTCGTTAATAGAAGTTTATAATATTTTATTAAACTTAACTAATGACATAAGGAGTAAAATAGAAATAGCCATATAATTATCTTTTTTTATAAATAGAAAATATTCATATCATTACTATGATAAAAGATAAAGAAGGCTATATAACCATTCATTAAATCAAAAAATAATTAAAAAATTACTTCAATAAAGTAATTATAATTTCATGATTATCTTTGTTTCTTATTAGCGAAAGTTAAGTTACAACTATTTTTCCTTAAAAAAAGAAAAACAAAATCGTTTCACAAGTTAAGCACCCAAACCATACAAGAACAAAATAAGATGTGTTTTCTTAGAATAAATATTTTCAATATATATTTCACTAAAACATAACAAACTTCATAACAATTTCACTCAATAATTTATTTTTTTGAAACTGACAAAAAAAAATTCCAACTATGGATTATAAAAAACATCAACTTTTGTTTAAGTATAAAATCTTTTCAAATTATTATTTCTTTCTTAATAAGTGTGTATATATATATATATATATATATATATATTCAGTTGGCCATGTGTTAGTTTTTCGGTACGTGTGGTAGAGGCATAGGCATGGTTGTCCCTCCTTCTAGCCTTTGGACGGAGATTATACTTAGTGGACCACTATAAGTTCTATAAAATTGAGTAATCCGTTTGGTCTAAAAGGATCTTTATTCGGAATATTTATCTATACTTGGCCATTAAATTTGTCTAATTAGAATGTCATTGAGAAAAAAGTAGGAAGTTAATTGAGGCTAGTATGTGTTGAGCTCCTATATCATCACGAAAACTTGTAAGGGAGTTTCTTTTCTACAAAACTTCAGCAATGTTAAGACCTTATATGTGTTATCTTTTGAGTTTGTAGAACTTATGATTCATTAAGTGGATGACTATATTAGAGACTTGGAAATTTTGTTAATTTGCCAACATTTGGTGATTTACTTCCTCGCAGGCTTTATAATTGCCGACTTAGTGGAATCATCATATCTTGGCATAATGCTGCTAGATTAATTTCGAAAACTTATGCCTAGAAATCTTATTTTCATAGCATAAGGCTACCATCCTAATGTTGTCATAAACTTATCAAAACTCTAGCCATCAAAATACATGTCTTATTGTGGAAGGTCCTACAAGAAAAAGAAATATCCTCATTGCAACCAACGCAAACGGAATTTGATAAATGTCAGGTTACACAAACCATTTGTAGTTTAGAATCTTGAGTTTTGCTCCAAGTCCAGATTGATCCAATATACATCATGGCTTAAATGTGACTTTTGCATTGTTCTCAGCTTGAAACTACGAGGTTTTTAACACCTTTGGATGATGAAAGCTTATATATAACATTGCAAATGAATAGAATTTATAACTTTATGTGTTCGAGGACATTATTGACTTCAATCTTAATTAATCCATGATAATGTAAAGAAAATAATAAGACTATTTTAAAGTGTATGAGAAAGTAGTCCAAAAATCTAGTTCTTATAGATTTGACATTTGTATAGGTAGCTATTTCCCATATGAATGGACAAGAGTGCTAAAGATGAATTGAGTTTTAATGTTATAGTAGAGATTTCAATCCTTTTAATGGAAGGAGATATTAATTTTCATATAAAACACTTCAGAGACCCACGGACCAAATTTAACATACTACAAGCTTATCTTCCAAATCTTTTATGGAAAAAATCAACAATTGTGAGCGAGGATTTTGTATTTTCTGATAATGAGGAAAGTCTTATATCAAACTGGCAATGAACAATTGTATTTTCAGACACGGCAATGCCAACGAAGCGCACCTTCGCCCGGGGCGCACTATCATTCCCTATCACTGGCTTTCATATATAAAATTGTGAACAACCGCTCCAATAACCAATCGGGCCGTCCCTTACACCTGCGTGTCGTCAGATGACTTTAACTGCACAGAGTTTCCGTTATACTAGGTGTTTCGACCTTCGGTCCTTGTACGCCTTTACAGTGTAAACTTTATTTTAACCCCAACGGCTAGAAATTCTCCAGACACATCGCCACCGTTGGAGTAAATTTAGATCTACGGTCCGAAAAACTCGACCGTTAGCCCCACCATTTCAAAAGCAACCCGTTCGTTCAGTCTTCTTAAATCTTCTTATTCTGTATTGTGGGAGAGTGAGTGCCAGAGAGAGATTCAGAGGGAGCGGCTAAGGAACCCAGAAGGAGTTTTGACATATTCAAGCTTTGAAAATGGCTTCAAGACCCATTGTTCCACCACAACCCAGAGGTATTCTTTTCGCTTCCTCTCTTGAAGGGCTTTCGCGTTGATGAGTATGCTTTTCCTTTGTAAAATGAAACTTTCTGTTTTCTTTTTCTTTTGGTTTCCTACTAAAGAAGCACGGACACATATTGTTCATTGAAGTAGTCCACTGAATTGTACACAATCACAGTATCCAAACAGGTCTTTCGGAAAATGTTCGCTTCTTTTATTATCTTTCATTCTTTCACAGTATCCATTCTTTCATTATCTTTCACTTCTTTCTTTTTTATTTATTTAAATTTGGGGATTATTGATCTCTGCTTTGATGTTTGCTTCCTTTTTCTTTTTTCTTTGTTGGGATTTCTTGGTATGGTCGAGTCTTTTACTCATTGACTTTTTTCATTCGTCGACCTTCTCTGTTTTCTCTGTTTTCTCCCGGGACTGACGAAGAAAGTGAAGGAAAAGCACAAAAATATTTTTCATGAACTGTTGATGTTGTTAGTTTTCAGTTAATTGAAAGTAAAGAGAGTGATGAATTTCATTCTTATGGTCGTGATATTCTTGCTGTCGGAAATATGATAGCTTAAACCTTATGTCCTTTATGTTTAAAATTCCTTTGAATTTTATAAGGCGAGGCAGCAATTGGAGGAGGTAAACAGCAGAAGAAGAATGGTGCAGCTGAAGCACGCAACCGCAAAGCACTCGGTGACATTGGTAATCTGGCCACCGTCCGGGGAATCGAGGGCAAACCTAATCGTCCAATTACAAGGTCTCCCCGACTCCCACTCTTCCTTGAGTTTAGGGGTTTTGTTCTTGCCTTCCTTCTTGTTGAACTTTTCTGTTGGTCCTTTTAGGAGTTTCTGCGCTCAACTACTCGCAAATGCACAAGCCGCAGCAGCTGCGGAAAACACCAAGGTTTCTTTCGTCTGTCTGATTTTCTTTAGTAATTTCTCGATCGGAATTGAAAGTAGAACTCATTTTGGACATATGGATGGACCTGTACGAATTGCAGAAACAAGTTTGTGTTAATGTGGATGGAGCCCCTCTGCTTCTTGACGGAGGTGCAGCCGGAAAACAAGCGGCGGCACCAAAGCCACTTCAGAAGAAAGCTAATGATAAGCCGAGGATCAAAGTAGTGTTCAACAAAAGCTCGGATACCCAGGAAGAAGATGATAAGGCTAAGAAAGAGAATCCAGTGAACAAGAAAAAGGATGGAGAAGGAATTTCGAGGAAGAAAGCAGCCGCTTTTACCTCGGTTCTCACCGCTCGTAGCAAGGTTACTATTCTTCTTTCGATTCTTGTTCGATTTTACTTGAATGTCAGTTGGGTTGCTGTTCTTTGGTCTAAATATGATCCTTTTTCGACAGGCTGCTTGTGGTCTGACGAACAAACCAAAGGAGCAGATTGTTGATATTGATGCGGCAGATGTTGGTAACGATTTAGCCGCTGTGGAGTATGTCGAGGACATTTACAAGTTCTATAAACTAGTTGAAGTATGTCATCTTCAATATTTAGCCTTGAGTTTTGTCCCTTGTGTGTGGCTTATTTATGTGCTAACCTATTTTTTATATGTGTGATGCAGCATGAGAACCGCCCTCATGACTATATGGACTGGCAGCCTGAGGTCAACGAGAGCATGAGAGCCATTCTGGTGGATTGGCTGATTGATGTACACAGGAAGTTCGAACTTTCACCCGAAACTCTCTATCTGACCATCAATATAATAGACCGCTTCCTCGCAATTAAGACAGTGCCAAGGAGGGAATTGCAGTTACTGGGCATCAGTGCCATGCTCTTAGCCTCCAAGTATGAAGAAATCTGGCCTCCTGAGGTATGAATCCTGTCAAACAGGCTTCGTTTCTGTTCACAACTCAGAGTACTTCAAGATAATAAACTGTGTTTTCTTAATGCAGGTCAATGACTTTGTGAACCTTTCAGACAGAGCTTACACTCATGGACAGATTCTGGTCATGGAAAAAACTATACTTGGCAAGCTGGAATGGACCTTGACTGTCCCAACACCATATGTTTTCCTCGCCCGGTTCATCAAGGCTTCTATTCCCGATCAAGATGTAAGTAATATAGGTCTTGAAGCTTGTGGAGAGGTTTTTCCCATAAATTTCTGAAATGTGCTTATTGTTTCAATTTGTGTAGGTGGAAAGCATGGTCTATTTTCTTGCTGAATTGGGCATGATGCATTATGCCACCATAATCTATTGCCCATCAATGATTGCTGCCTCAGCAGTCTACGCTGCTCGTTGCACTCTACAGAAGACGCCCGCTTGGAATGAGACCCTTAAGCTTCACACCGGCTTCTCTGAACCACAGATAATGTAAATTTACAACGTGCTTTTTCTTTCCCCCCTTGCATTATAACGTATTATTGTTATGCTTTCGATTTCTTAATTGGTCATTGTTTTCAAACGAGCAGGGATTGTGCCAAGCTGCTGGCGAGCTTCCACTCGATGGCTGCGAAAAGTAAGCTTCAGTCTGTTTACAGAAAATATTCATCTTCTGAGAGAAAAGCGGTGGCGCTGCTTCCGGCGGCCAAAGCTCTCCTACCCGCCTCCTTGAAGACCACAGTCGTCTAATCACAACACCTAGGCTTTGAACCTGTAAATTGAAGATTCATATTGACTCGTTGATTTTTACCTCAGAGATTCATCCGAAGATTCATATTCTTTTGAATTCAAATTGAGTGTCGTAGTCTGTGAAAGACATATATGGTGCTTTTTAGTGGGATTTTTGTCATTTCTATGACAAGTTCGATTTCCATTTCTTGTGAAGTCCGATAGTGTTTTCCTTGACAAATTCCAACAAAACTTGTCTGTTCAAGGGGCTTCTCAGATATAGGCAAATGCCAACAAAAACTTGTCTGAAGGGAGTCATTTTTCAGTGACCTACCTCTGTTATCATGTCAAATTTTGAGAAAGTTTGACCAATTGAAAGGGAGTCATTTTTCAGCACTGTCTCTACTAAGCTGAAAGAGGAAAAATATTCTAACACTTGAAGATTTATGTCTACCAAAACTAGTGTGAAATTACTTGAAAGGCCAGGATCTAACACCACCAAAACACACGCACGCTGTAAGACCAAGGTTTTAGAGTGGTTTGGGCCAAAAAAAGATATTGTTAGAATATATAAGTCCACAGCCCAGTGGAGATCTATTCATTTGTTTGTTACTGTTCAAGGAGGGTTTGTCTTTTTAGCACATTAGGATTGAGTAAATATAGAAACACCACCCAAGGGCTCCCCAAAATCCCGTGTCTGCCTATACTGCTCTCTAATTTCTTTGCCCACGTCTTAATCTCCAAAGCTTCGGCAAGTTTTCAGATACCCTACTTCCACTTTAAGTGGTAGTTCTTCCTCTTCTCCGTGGCTTTACTAGCTGTTTCTTCCTGCAGCTTTCACAGCTGCAGCTCTCTGCAGTCCACGTTACAGCACTCACTGCACGACAAAACACCCACAGCACACAACAACGTGCACAATAAAACTAAGAATGGTATAGGTCATGTCACTTACAGCATAGAGAGATTACTCATTTTCCCTATATTGTGTATTACACACATAACAATAATAGAGCATTTGAGAAAAACAAGATGGTCAACTATATTTGGAACTGCAAGATTTAATGATTTCAAAGGAACCCCAAAGAATCTCAAGTTGGAGAAACAATCATCTTTCGATGTAATCAACTTAGAGCAATCAATAATTTTTACAATATAGTTTTGGTTGTCAAGTCAGCAAGGTGTTATCTGTTTGATAGTACTGTTATAATCATATATGCTTAAATGCATAATCTTTCGTGTGCAATAGGATGTGGCATATTATAGTTTTCCTTTCTTAAATAATTGAGAAGTAATCGATGTGTAAGAAATTGTAAGTCTAACCACTAAATATATTTGGCGGGGGCATTTAAGCAATACATGGTGGTTTCTTGCTGGAAGCAATGCCTACCTTTTCAACCTACCAAAGTTTGAGAAGGAAAATCAAGGACAGCACAACTTCAGTCATTAATCATGCCGGATCACGAGATCACACCTTCAACTCCCAATCACCTAACAGTGGAGCCCATGACTTGCTTAAGGCCAACCTTTTTTACGTACACATTCAAACTCCAAACAACATCTTACAGAAATCTTCTAAAATGTCACACCTTCTACTCATTGGTTTGAAAGGAGAACAAAAAAAAAAAGAAAAAAAAAAGAAAAAAAAGAAAGAAGAAGAACCCAAATGAAAGAAGAACAGAAGGCAAGCAAATAGTTCAAATCATTTGAAGTTTATGCCGTCCAAGGGTTAGTGCCAGGTTGCTGGTCGGTGGGACGTGACACTCAAGAGATTGACAAAATGAAGGGTCTCGTCCTAACTCTCTTTTTCTAGCTAAGAAGACTTAAGATGTTTGAAAAACCCTATTTAAATGGGGATTCTAGTAATTTCAATTGAGCTTTTTGGCAGGTGACTTAGCCTCGAGTTTGGATCTTGACTAATTCTTTAACTCCTTCTATGAAGCCCAGGGCTGATTATTGAAATTTTAACACCATATCAAAAAATTCAAAGATTCAAGTTAAAACCAACTCAAAAGTTGAAAAGTCTTTTTCATATACGCTACATATCTTCCCTATCCCAATCCTCCACACAAGCTGTCCGTTCTCATGAGATAGAGTTTAGAGTTGATATAGAAGGACAGCTTGATTGGGGATTATTTTGGGATTCTTTCCTTTTAGGTACTAAAGTCTTGAGAGTGATTTATCCCCTTTTTTTTTTTTCTTTTTAATATTAAAAACATTAATATTTTGTTATAACCAAAATAGTACCTGGTTGTTACCTATTGACATTCTTAAGATCAAAGCATCAAAGGAGATCTGGATGACGCACGAAGAATCCTATTTCCGCCATCAAAAAACTTGCGCAGTACGTTGTCCTGTCCCTGTAGTATCAAAAGTCAACAAAGTTTTTATTTCGAGAAAAACAAAAAACAAAAATAAAAAACATATTTTCTATTCCACCTATAAGTTGGTGTCGCTCTGGCATTGGGAGAGAGTTAGAAAGGTATCTGAACGGCTGCCTCGTGTCAGTATTCTATTAGCGGTGACCACAATTGGGTAGCCAGACCAAATCCCCCGAAAAGCTCATATTGGAAGAGTTACCCAATTCTTAACCAACTTAGGAAAAAACCCGACGTCTACTAGTGTTTTCTCTACCTGTGTCTAGTATCTTGCTCTTGACTAATTCAAGGTGACGAGACCTTGAAAAGGTTGAAGAAGGAGCACGTGGGCTGGAACTTATGATGTCGAATGAGAAGGAAGGAGATCAGGAGAAATCACGAGGTAAAAGATAAGGGGCTCCTGTTGCATGTTATTAAGGAGTTCCAGTTCAAAAAGCTGGGATCATCTGAACAAGATTTCAATGATGTTTGGTCCATGATTTTAACTCTTTTGTACTTTATTACATTGTGAATGACCGGGGTTGTTGAACGAGTGACTGGCCTGGAATAAAGTATTCCTTCAGCTGTTGTTAATGGAGGGAGAAAGAGACAACTTTGCTGTGAGGTAACAAACGAAAATTATTGTTTTCTCTTGTACTTTTCTTTTTGTTGGATCCGGAAAATCCTATATAGTAGTATCCATCAGCTTTACGCTAAGAACATCCTTGCTCCCAAGCACGGACACGGGGGAGATGGAAACCCACGTGCTGCTGTTCTGTGTTACTGTTTTCCTGTTCTTCATCCGGTCGTTTTTCCGGAAATCTCAGGCCGGGAAGCTCCCTCCAGGTCCGACTGGCCTTCCAATCCTTGGCAATCTTCTCCAACTAGGCTCCAGTCCCCATGAGAACCTCTCCAATATGGCTAAGCTCTACGGCCCCCTCATGTCCCTGCGCTTCGGCTCCGTCACCAACATAATCGCCTCCTCCCCGGATGCCGCCAAGGAAATCCTCCAAACCCATGACCAAAACTTCTCCAACCGCGGCATCCCCGACTCCGTGGCCGCTCAGCCAAACATCGAAGGCACCCTCGCTTGGGTTCCCGGAGACCACCGCTGGCGCAACCGTAGGCGCATATGCACCACCCAGATGTTCACAGCTCAGCGCCTCGACTTCCTACAACACCTCCGCCACCGCAAAATCCAACAACTCCTCGCGCACTTGGAGAAGCACTGCGACGCTGGCACGCCAGTCGACTTGGGCTCACTGGCCTTCGCCACCACGTTGAATATGATGTCCAACACGATCTTCTCCGTCGACATGGTTGACCCGGACTTCGTGACGGCGCAAGAATTCAAGGATGTCGTTTGGAGGATCATGGAAGACGCCGGAAAGCCCAACCTGTCGGACTATTTTCCGATACTCAAGAGGTTTGACCTACAGGGAGTCAGGCGCCATGTAAAGGTTTCGTATCTGAGGCTGCATGAGATATTTGATGAGATGATAGCTAAGCGATTGAAAGCAAGAGCGTCAGATGGCAGCACGAGGGATGGTGATTTCTTGGACGTACTTCTCGATCGCTGTCAAGAAGAAGGGTCCGACTTCACCATTGAAAATATCAAGCCCTTGATTCTGGTAAGAAAGTTTTCTGGATTTATTACTTTCATATGTCACATTAACTTCATATTTATGGTAACTCCTGAGATTTCGCAGATGACATTCTCTTTTCTCACTTTTGAGTGAATGGTAATTAAAAATTCAATTAGACTTACTTCTTGGCTTTATGTCGCGGCCTGGAATTCCATCCTAAAGGTAGGTTTTTTTTGCATGATCAGATTGTCTCGCTTATATATTCAATGTAAGAAAATAAAATTCCTTACATGCAGGTTTTCAAAACTTAAGTTCCTTACCCTGGCCTCTAACACTAGTACCTTTAGAATCAGTTTTGGCTTAGAAAATGAGCAAGACACCATCATGGCCTCAACTACTGTGATTCATCGATTTCCGCAACAATTATTGAAGCCATTTAGATGGAAAGCATGTAAAACGGGTCAAAGGAAATGAGTTGAACCACTTTTCATTTGTGTGTCGATAGTTAATTGGTTTTCTTAATTAAGAAAACATATTTCAACCCGACCCCCACATGCGTCTGTCGCCTTAATGGAGCTGTCAGATGATAAGAAATATTACTAGCTTACAGACATCATTGCCTCGTCCTCGTCCTCGTCCTCGTCGTTCTCCACGTGGTACAATGCAGTGGAGGTTGTCCCCGAAGTCACCAAGCAGCTTAGTTGAAGGAATCTGCTGGTCCCCAGATCTTCCATCTGTCGTAGCTTGGGTCATGGCTATGCTCATTCTATGCTGTGTTGCACTCTTGTTCCTAACTTTTTAAGTTAATGACTGCATATTTAATTCTACTGATTTGGATGGTGCAAGTCTCGGGTCTAAATCAAAATGAAATTTTTTTAACAGGATTTGTTTATAGCTGGAAGTGATACATCTGGTTCAACTACAGAATGGGCGATGGCAGAGCTTCTACATAACCCTGAAACGTTCCAAAAGGCAAGAGAGGAGCTTTTGGAAGTGATTGGTCCGCAGGGGCAAGTTCAAGAATCAGACATTGATCGACTTCCATATATCCAAGCAATTGTGAGGGAAACCTTGCGTCTTCACCCGCCCGTGCCGCTTCTCTTGCCCTACGTAGCAGGAGACAACGTTGAAGTCTGTGGTTACACCATACGCAAGGGAACCCAAGTTCTAATAAACGCCTGGTCTATCAGCAGAAATCCTGAGTTCTGGACTGATCCTTTGTCATTCAAGCCTGAACGATTCTTGGCATCCAACGTAGATTTCAAGGGCCGAGATTTCGAATATATACCATTCGGAGCTGGCCGGAGGATTTGCCCCGGCTTGCCACTGGCTCACCGAATGGTCAACTTGTTTCTGGCTTCCCTTTTACATAAATTCAACTGGAAGCTTCCCAATGGACTCACCCCGGAGACCCTTAACATGACTGAGCAATATGGAATCACGTTGAAGAAGGCCGTTTCTCTCTGCGCCATTCCCTTCATAGAAGAAAAGAGGTAGATCTCTCTGAAGTTCACCAATGCGTCCGTCGCTTTTCCTATCGATTCGGGTCTGCAGCCATCGTTGTTCCACCTTCCTATCGGTCACTTTCGTTCTTAGCTTCTTGCTCAAATGGTCTCCGTTGCGTTTCGGACATTACAAGACCTGTGATCACCTTAAACGTTGTATTACTATGGATCAGTATATAAACCATCATGTCTTTAATGATGCGTGAGTTTCCTTACTTCTTGTCAACATCAACTACGTTAGCATGATGAACCATGTGATCCGGGACATTCATTTTTGTTTTTTGTCACATAGACATGTTGGTTAACCTATTCTAAAACACCAAAAGAAATTATTGGCTTATGAAATTATCCACTGAGCTATGAAAAAGATTCAATAAAAAATAAAAAATAAAAACAAATTCACCATCTATTTTAAGTTAAGCAATATGTAAGTGAATCAGCTTATCTAGTTCCCATTAAAATAAGATCCACATAAGAAAAATTACTTGCCATTTGTTGATTATTAGGGGCATCATGAAAACGTCCGTGTCAAAATATGGTTTACAGGTTAAATCAGCAATAAAATGCATTATCCCTTTCAAATTAAAAATTAGAGTAATCTAATCAAATCATAGTTAACTCTGGGCTGTCCATTTTCCAGCCAATGGATGATGACACAGCCCATTTCACAATGGCTGAAACGAATTGAACCCATTGTCGTTTAGCTCTGGGCTTCTTTTTTCTTTCTTTCCCTTTTTTTTTTTTTTTTTTTCGGTGACAGGTTTTCCCAAGTTCCTTAAACCCTACAGGGGGGTTTTGCCTAAGAATGGAATTCTAGGCCTCTGCTTCTCTTCACTAACGAATAGAGTTCGTGGAATCGAACTATAGCCGATTAGCTCAGAAGCTTTTTCTTCTAAAATTGAGGTTTTCGGATTTCGGCGGTGACATTGAGCAGCTACTTTGGTTCATAATCCGTTTTGACGTGCAGTACGAATTGAATCCTGTAGGGGGGAAAAGATGCCGCCTAAGACAAAGAAGCATTCTAAAGCACAGTCGAGGCTGTTAAATGCTGACCAGTCTGCGTCGCCTCAGACGCCATGTTTTGAAGCTAGTGAGGACGATATTTTGCGCGCTCTTGATGAAGCTTCTCGCGAGTATCCGGCGCTCATAGCACAATCTGCTATTATTGGGAAAGTTTCTGACGTAGAGCGCGAAAACAAGGGCTGCAAAATATGGCTTTCAGAGAGTTCCATGGTCGCAGCTTCCCTCTCCCCTGGTTCCATTGTATCGGTAATTCGCCTTTTTTGGATTGACACGGTGTTACCACTGGAATTTAGTTTTTTTGATGGTTGCTGGGTGTTACCACATATGAGTTGATTTGGTTTGTTTGAATTGAGTCCCAAAAAGATTAAAAAATTAAAAGAAATATGGTTGGTTGAGGTTTACCTACTTGATTATTATGGTGAACTGCGAAGATACATTACACCATGGTCTCTTAGACTCTGGTCTGTGCACTGATACCTCAGATATCAATGTTTTTCAGAATGTTTAACAAAGTGTCTCTGTTATCAGCATGACAATGTGTTTTTGCCTAGGAATTATAACTCATATACGTTTCGGGGCTAGAGTATATTATCGTTGTTTTTTCTTTCTTAACCTGTTTATTTTGATTTTACCGTACTTTGCACTACATCTCTTTGGCCTCTTTCCTCTTGCCGCACGCCACTTGTACTTGAAAGCTAAACCTCTTAGCTTAAAATACCATTGTCATTTTCTTTTGTGATATCCAGTTCCCAAGAATTCTTCCTTAGTTATGGACGGGTTAGATTTCAGTTGTGGAAACTTATATGCACCTGTAAATCAAACTAATTAGCTTATATATTTCATTGAACTGATCATATTACAATCCTTAAGTAACTTATAAAAGAGGATCTGAGAAAAGGAATATATCACCCAGAAAGAACAGCAAAATAGAAAGAAGCACAGCACTCTATGAGATCCGTAATCTGATTGCATAATTACCCTCTGTATTTTCAGCTAACTTATCCCTTTTCTAAATCCTGTTTGTCAGGTATCACTTACTTCTTTGACGAAGGACCTTTCATCTGGCTTCCCACTCAGCTCATTTGCAAATAAATGTGCTGCATCTTTTGGGGTTGATCTAGTGGAGAAAACGGTTCAGCAATTGGGGGACTACTTTGCTGTTGCGACAGTTTTTCCTTCTAGTAAGGTTTGAATGGTAATTCTTGTTGCTTTGATTGTGAAACCATTTGTATGACAAGGAAAAATATAATTTTGGAAATAAAAAAATTAAATGGATCAGTGGGTTGGATAAAGTTGGGGCCATACGATATTGAAGTGCCTAAACACTGTGCTTGCAAGAATGTAATTTGCAGAATAGCTATGTCAAGAATATAATGCAGATGAATTCAGAGCAACAGGATTGACACTAGAGAAATAAATTACAACTGTCTGTTTTTCCATATTTTTACGACAAGGTTCCGAAGATTTGAAAGTTGTTTATAATTGTGAGGGAGTGTTTTCATGAGGAGAGCATTGCCTCAGAAGCCTGGGTAACTATTTTGTCTCTGGCTATTTCTCTAAAAGGTTAGGAACGGCACTTTGGCTTGATATGTTATAATTTAAGGGATTTCCTTTACAGTTCGTATGTTTAATTTGCCCTATGGAGGTTGGCATGCGTTCTAGGAATAGAAAAGACAATTGAATCTGGTTCAGGCAGCTGTTAGAATATGTTTAGATAACATGTATGTGTTTTGACGAAGTTTGATTCACTCTCCCCTTGTCTTCAATTTAGGATATTTAACTTCTAGGTTTATTGCTAAATTCTAGAGTTGCTGGTGCACCTTACTCTGCTTCTGCTATGTTGTTGGATTTCGATACATCATAATGGAAATGGAATGGAGCCTATCTTTTAAGTAAGACTATTATAGGTTAGACTACTTTTTTGTTCATTGTCCTAACTTTCGCAGGTTATGAAGGATGAAGTGCGATTGTCTTCCAACCTTTGCTACACAATGGGTTGTCCGACTTCAGGCAGTGTTGTGTTTGTCTATCCTATACCAAGTCAACTCCCTTCCACTCTTGCAAATGGCACCGCAACTGGGTCCTTTCCTGTATTTGACTGCAAGGAATTGTATCTAGAGCTGGCTGTTTCAAAGAATAAATCAACAGTGCCTAGCAATATGTTGTATTCCATGAACTTCCCTGCAGAAAAGCGTCATGATCCATCTGACAGTGGAATTTTTTCATCCCCAAAAACTCCAATCTATCAGTCAAAACTTGGTGCTTCCAGAACTTATCACACAGCTTCACCAATATGTGGAAACTCCATGTCATGTCTGCCAACTCCAAGCGGTTCGTCTATTGATTCATTTGATATTAAAGAAGCAATAGAGGATCAAAGTGCTAAGAAACTTCTTCAGACATGTGCCAGAACGTGGTTGTTTTCTCGTCACCTGCTCTGTGGAAATTTTGTTGCCATCCCAATGCTCTCGCAGCTTTTAATTTTTCATGTGATAGGTGCAAAACAATTGTCAATAGATAGTGGCAGTCACAATTTTACCAGTGAGAAAAGTCATGATTTGCACTTTGAAGATGCTGAACTGATTAACCATGTGAAACATGATACAGAAATCTATCTACATCTGCCATCAGATATGGTGTCTGAAACTTCTCAAAAAGGAGGTTTTTCTGGCATTGAACTTGAATCTAAGGATGTTAGAGCTAATGTAATCAGCAATAATTTGAAGTTGGGTGGTCTTTCAAAAGAATATGCAGTTTTGAAAGATATTATAATCTCCTCATCGGTGAAGGACACTTTATCGAGGTAAAAAATATTTTGGCTTTATACGTTAAGCAGTGTAGCATTGGCTTTGGAGCTTTGCCCTTTCTTTGCTTTGTAAGTTTGTATGAAAGTAATTGATCAATTCAAAATGTTCTTTAATTTGTCTCCAGTTAAACCTTGAAATTGCTGCAGGAAACATCATGAAATTGTTAAATACACTTGCACCATCAAGTATATTCAGATGTGGATATCAAATGTATAAAAATCTGGAGTGACTTATTCAAAGCTTATCTGTGTGTCTTCCGAGTTTTACATATTGATACCTTCTTAGTTCCAAAGATAAAATTTTCATCAAGATTTTTCTGTAGACACAGAACAAAGGTTTACTATCGAGCTTTTCTACCTAGATGAAGAATTCCACTCTCAACAAACACAGACACCCTCTTCCCCCAGCTCCAGATAAACCTTCTTACTCCCTCACTCACTTATTGATAAACTTCTTGACCAAGCCCTGTATCCCATGTACTGAGTTTAGCTGATCTTTGGGCAATCTTGGGAATATTCATATTGAGATCATTACATTGCTCATGATTGACGCGCTGGCTGTCTCTTATTGTTGTAATTGTTTCTTATTCTTGACATATGGTTATGAACTCTTGATTCTACATTTTAAGTTCTTGTCTTCCTTTGATGCACTCCTTATACAGCTGTTTTCATGGTTCATGTATTTCGCACCAAAGACTGACACTTATCTAACCATTATAGTTTTGGTTTACGAACCACAAAAGGAGTTCTTCTTCATGGCCCTCCTGGCACAGGAAAGACTTCTTTAGCCCAAATATGTGCCCGTGATGCTGGTGTCAAACTTTTCTCTGTGAATGGGCCTGAAACTGTGAGTAAATTTTATGGAGAAAGTGAGAAAGCATTGCACAAAGTTTTTGAATCAGCAAGCAGAGTTGCACCAGCCGTGGTAAGATCTCTTCACCCAAAATCTTAAATTTCTCTTTCAGATTCATGCCTTTCTTTTTTGAGGGATTATTACTTTTCTGCATTTGAAGTACCGATGGATAGATTAGTGAACTTAGGTTTATAAATCCCAAATGTGATGAAGCCTCTAATATATAAAATTTCACAAGGTATAGAGTTTAGGTTTTCTCTAAATATATATTTTAGTCACAGGAATTTTACTTCCAATAAACTTTGATCAGATTAAAATTGTACAGCCCAGATTGATAATAGAACTTCATCGTAAGGATGTTTTATGTTTCTGCAAGATGATAATAGAAGTGTCAACTGCAATTTATGACTTTTCCTGTTGTTATGTCCTTTTGGTGGAAAGCTGGAGACTATACTGCCTTTTTTTTTTTTTTACTTTCTTCGCTTCTAATAGCTGATTTAAGAAAAGTTTATGCTGCGCTTGGAAAAAGTAAAAAAAGGGAGAAACATATTGAAGAGATCTTGATCATGTATTGAAAGATTCCAAAATGATCTGGGGTAAAATGCACCTATGGCATCTGTGGTTTCGGTTGATTCTAATAATACCTCCTCGGCTTTGAATTTTTCTAGTCACACTCCCTATATATATCTTGTGTTCTAAATCAGACTTCTATCCCCCATTACAAATAGAAAATCTGACTCCGATTATATTTTTTGAGGGGGAAATTTGTTAGATGGGGCTTCAAGCCACATGCCAAATGAATTCAAGCCTTCCAATTGTCATTTTCTGCCAGACTCATGGTTTCTCTTATGCAACTAGAAGGCTTCATTTATGGCCAAGTCATGAACCCCTCTTTGTTCATGGAAATCGAACTCTGACCCAAATGCTCAATCCAACCAACTAAGTCTCCACCAAGATCCTCATGGATGAGTCTTTTTCTATGATGAAACCTGCATTCTCAAGGGCTATATCTTCTTCAACTTCAAGGACAAGGGTTAGCCCACTTGTTCCACCTGTCCAAGTAACTACTGACTATATCTTCTTCAACTCAAGGGCTATGCCTTTACGTTCTGGGACTTAAAGGCCTATGCCTTGATAGACTCAATTGTTCTAGGACTTCTGTAATTACTTTACTAAGTATTTATGTTCATGGAATCTTGTTGGCCTTTTAAGTGTATTCTAGCGATTGAAAATTGCTTTCGTGGCCAAAGAGAGATACACAGTATTCAACAATGATAATGAGGTTGAGCTTGGGAATCCAGAGGACAGAGATGGAGAGTTGAGACCACAGGCCCATGAGGATGTAAAGGTACTGGTGATGGCTGCGAAGAGTGATCAGAGTCCCCTGATTGTGGCAATGAGTTAAGCTTCTGGTTCACACATGGCTAGAGCTCCATCTTGTGCAATTTCTTACTTAACAGCACAGCAGTACCTATTCAAATTCCTTGATTATTATTGGAGGGAAGATTGGCTCTCTAGATCAGACTTGTTAAGTTTGATGGGTCAAGTATTTGATTTGGGGACCTTAATTTGGAGAATTGAAAAGGGGTAAGTCTGGATTTCTGAGTGGGAAAAAAGTAAAGCTGCAAAACTTGGACCTGGGAGTGCGGTATGGCAGTCTTTTACTAATTTTGTTACTGCCATCATTTTGATCCAGTGAAACCTATGCAAAATTGAGTTTAGATTTCTATATATAGGGTAAGAATTTTGTCGTTGCCAACAGTGATGCTGCCTTGATTTTTGGAGAAGATGTTTTCTGCTGAACAATTTAGGCTCTCAAAACATAAACCGCCCTTATCAATTCCTTTGAACAGCTGCCTGAGCCACTGTCATGGACATAAACACTAAAAGACCGGTCAAAAGTGAAACCATTATCACCAACACCGTCAATCTAATCTTTAAATAACATCACAGCTTAACTAAACCAATTTTTGCCCACAGTAACCATGGTTGTAGCTAGTTGCTACCAAGTTGCAGCTGCACACCTTTAGCTGCTGTCAAACTTCACTATTCTGTTATCACTTTTCTCATAACTGAGTTCCCTTCACTTATGTTGCTTCAGAATCATATGGATCTTAACACAACTAGCTACAATGGTGCTATAGTCCACCGTTGTTGCTTGATGCTGCCACTAGTGACCACAAGCTGCCCTCTGCAGGGTACTATTTACCAAAAACTTTGAGTTTAGTAGTGATGCAATTGGCAAGCATGTCACCACTTTCTGGCTAACAACCTTGTATCTTCCACCTCTTTTGGATTCTCTTGGTTTGTTAAGCTTTTGGTGGTCCTCTTTTGGATACTTTTGTTACGTGTATGCAAGATTGCTTTTTCACAATTAAAAGTTCATTGCTGGTAGAAAAACAAAATCATGATCATATGTGTTTTTTGTTTGCTTTTTAGGACAATCTCATTCTTGATACTCATCATGGGATTATAATAACTAGCTAATTGATATTTTGGAACAAACCAAACTGTTTAAAACATTAAGAGGGGTTATTTGTGAGTCTCACAATTGGAGAAAATTGGTGAAACAGATTCAGCCTTTTTTTATCCCCTACTTAGAGTTTGGTCAACCAGTACAGGCAATGTCCATTATTGTAATACTAAATTCATTTTCCTTGAAATTAAAGAAGAAAACAAGTGTAGCATACATACTGGATCCAATCAAAGTTTTCAAGATTTTGCCCGAACAGAGTGATATATGCTTACAGTGCTGACTGACTTTTAGATGGCTAACTGAGGTTTTCTTTTATAGGTATTCATAGATGAGTTGGATGCAATAGCCCCTGCTCGAAAAGATGGAGGTGAAGAGCTATCTCAAAGAATGGTCGCTACGTTGTTAAATTTGATGGATGGGATCAACAGAACTGATGGGCTGATTGTAATTGCTGCAACCAATAGGCCTGATAGTATTGAACCTGCCCTTAGACGACCTGGAAGACTGGATAGGGAAATTGAAATAGGTATTATAATTTAATTTGTTGCCTATTGTATGTTGTTCTCTGGGGAAACATTCTGAATATTCCCTGCTTAAGGTACACTTGATCCACATTGTCTGGCATTGTCAAAGTTACAAAAGAAGAAAAGAAATAGATAGAGGGGTTTGCAAATTGTTTCTGCTTTATGTCTGATGCATAGTCTTTTGCTCCAGCAACGTCTTTGTATTGAAGTAATGGTTATCATGATTGATATGTTAAGTAGAAAACTACCCCCAGTGGATCAAGGTTAGCATCAATGGACCAGATCTGACATGTTGAGAGCCACATGATACTCTGATATGGTAATAAATTGAGTTCCTTTTCTCAATGTTTCTAAATCCTTGTAAAGCCAAGAATTGCTAAAGAAGAAAGATACTTAAAACTAGGACATCTTAGACCACTCTTAAAATCGAGTTGATCAACCTTAATATTACTCCCTTGGTTTATTAGGGGAAGGTGTTAAAGATTCAAGCATCATCTGGAAGAGAATTGAATGATCAGTCATACTGGATATATTTGTTTACTATTCCTTTAATCTTATTCAACAACGGAAGATTGGGATCAACATCAACTTATCCATGTCTAGTAGTACATTAATACGTCCAAATTTCTAGATTAGGTGATTAATGAGTATATTAGAATTTGCTAGTTTGCTGTTGGTGCTTTCAAAAGGATCAAAACGGACACAAGAACTTGTTCTATGTTAAGAGAAAAATAAATGTCTGGTAATAATGGGTTGGAGCTGAATTAAATAATTGTCTGGTAATAAATATATTGAGGAGAGGGGTGCACTAATGATGTTGATTCACTATAAGTGCGTCAAGGACATGTTTGGTACACTTATGGAAATTAAGCATAGAATAGGAATTGGTAACAAGTATTTGGGGCATAGTGGATGAACTTGGAATAGGAGTTCAAATAAAAAATTTATGTTGCCCATTTGAATTGTCAAAATACATAATGGATACTTAGAGTTAACACCTTTTGTTGGATGCGTTGTTAATATTGTTTCTCTTGAAATTCATATGTAGGTGTGCCATCTCCAAAGCAGCGATTCAATATATTGCTGACTCTTCTGAGTGAAATGGACCACTCGCTATTAGATATGCAAGTTCAACACCTTGCTACGGTCACACATGGGTTTGTTGGTGCCGATCTAGCTAGCTTGTGCAATGAGGCAGCATTGGTCTGTCTCAGGCGTTATGTTAAATTTAAGAATTCTCTTCATGATTCAGACTGTAGTTCAGCATCTGGTGCATTTGAAGGTTGGCCTGGTATTTTAACAGAAGAATCTGATTGCTTAGAAAATAGAAGAGATGTTCCAAGCCATCATTCAGATTGTACAAGTTCCTGTGTTTCAAGTTTGTCTTTTTCCTCTGATACTCGACCATTGTTGCCCTTGAAGGGCACTACAGAACATGTAGATCATAGCTTGGACGGCATTGAAGAAGAAAGTAGGTTAAAGATAACCTTTGAAGACTTTGAAAAGGCCAGAATGAAAGTGAGGCCCAGTGCCATGCGCGAGGTATTGTTTTTAAGTTCACGTTGGTTAAAGAAATATTTTTATTTGAAATTATAGTAGGGCATATCATTTCTGTTATCGATAACAACACTTATAACCCTATCAGCTGTCTCCCGTATAGAAGTCAATCATGCAATGGTCAACCATGGCCACCACCTAGTATATGTTGGTCCAACTTAAAAACTCCCATCATGGAGCTCAAGTACATTCTAATCAGATTATACTCTTCCTCTCTCTGTCTCCTTAGAAGAATATTTCCTGGGTTCACATCTTTCCGAGTTTAAGATTCAAATTTCTCTTATACAAGGATGCTGTCAAAAGGAGAACTACAAAAATGATTGTGAAGGATAGAAATCTGATATGAGTATCTACCTAGTACTAAGAAAATGAGCAGTTAGATTTAAGGTTCATAGAACGAGGTAACAGAAATATAGAACCGTATTGCATTTTTTCCTGCATTTGTGACTTTTACTTCACCTACCATAAAGTTCATACGATGCTGGAAAAGTAGAAGTGTCTTCACTATGCTTTAAGTGGCCAGCGCTTGAGGACATATGGAAACATGCTAAGTGGTTGCTTCAATTAGAGTCCAACTGCATTGGTTGCTCTTATTTTAAACTTCTATTGCTGCCTTCATTGCCTGCATATAAGTCTAACACCTCATAATTTGAAGCATAGGAGAAATGTTGGCAACCTTTTAGACAAATAATAATCTACTTGATCTAGTTTCATCTTAATTATTCATTTCCAGGTAATACTTGAGGTTCCAAAGGTTAAATGGGAAGATGTTGGCGGCCAAAGTGAGGTTAAAATGCAGTTAATGGAAGCTGTAGAGTGGCCTCAAAAACATCAGGATGCATTCAAGCGTATTGGGACTCGTCCCCCAACAGGGGTCTTGATGTTTGGTCCTCCAGGTTGCAGCAAAACCCTCATGGCACGGGCAGTAGCCTCTGAAGCAGGATTAAATTTCCTGTCCGTGAAGGGTCCAGAACTTTTCAGCAAATGGGTTGGTGAATCAGAGAAGGCTGTAAGATCACTATTTGCAAAGGCAAGGGCCAATGCACCATCAATTATATTTTTTGATGAAATTGATGGTCTAGCCACCATACGTGGGAAGGAAAGTGATGGGGTTTCGGTTTCTGACAGGGTTATGAGTCAGCTTCTTGTTGAACTCGATGGTTAGTGATAAATTTTGAGTAATAAACCCTTCTAACAGAAGCTTTTGGACACGGTACTTTATTGATGAAAGTAACTAAAAATTGGGAGCTAAAATCTTGAATGTCTTTTAGATAAACATTTATTTTTTTGGGGGATTAAACCATGCCCTATCTCACTCTCTATCTAAAATTGATGTCTTGTTGAATTTAGGTTTGCATCAAAGAGTTGATGTTACTATTGTTGCTGCTACAAACCGACCAGACAAGATTGATCCTGCCCTTTTAAGACCAGGTTCTACCCTGTTATCTCTCTCCCTCTTGCTCACACACCCACAATGACAAACACCTGTGCAAGACACAGATGCCAGGTAGTTGAGTCTCACATCCTTACACCAGGTAGTTGAGTAGTTGCCAGTTCTTACTATTCCCTCTCCTTGGTAAACTTTCTAACAAGTGATAAGTGATTTGTGCAGGACGCTTTGACCGGCTGCTATATGTGGGGCCTCCAAATAACACAGACCGAGAAGAGATATTCCGGATCCATTTACGGAAAATTTCATGTGGTTCTGACATCAGCATAAAGGAGCTGGCCAGTCTAACAGAAAGCTTCACTGGGGCTGATATATCATTGGTCTGCCGTGAGGCAGCTGTGGCTGCTATCGAGGTTTCTTAAGTTCAATTCATGATAAGATGCCTTTGTCTTTTAAAATTGTTGATTGATTGCTAATGTTATTTCTAACCAGGAGCACCTTGATGCTTCAGAAGTAACAATGCGACATTTTAAGGCTGCAATTAGACATGTACAGCCATCAGAAATTCACTCTTATGAAGAGCTATCTGCAAGTTTTCAAAGACTTGTTCATTCTACTGCAAGAAAAGATGATTAGTTCTTCAGCGGTATTCTAGTAAATCAAACTGGTTTCCCACCTGGTAAAACATTTGTTCTTATGCAACTTCATTTTTCTCGGTTAATACTTTTTATCTTCTTTACTTTAGATGGAATTGAAAATGCTACTTGGTGTTCATTTCACCAAACCTAGTTGGTTAGGTTACATGACTAATAAATTCCAATTAACAATCTGGTCTACGGGGCCAGAGTCATCTGATAAGATGTCCGTATCACTAAAGTCCTTAATCATATGAATCAATGCATTGGTCGAATAAATTGACTGATCTGTCCAAATAGTTTCTGGAGAAGTTGGTAGTGCAATGAAAATGGTATCGCTTTGTTGCTAAAGTCAGTAGATGAGCAGCTTTGGTTTGCACCAATTAAAAAATCCCGATTCTTTTCGAGGGAGGAAAAAATAAATGAGTGAATTGCTTGCTTATTTGTCCTTTAAGAAAGAATAACAACATCAGGCAGATCTTTTACAAGGCTCTGTACGTTTAGAATTTGCTGGAAATATGATTTACATGATTCTTTAAATGAAAAACCTAGGATTAGGAAATATTAGTAGGATGCCAGATGTAAATGAGAATTTCAATTACTAGAAGCACCCTCATTATCATTATTGATTAGTGGCAGACAAACAAAATCAGCTAATCAAATCTGATTTTAGGATATTATTTAGAATAGGTCAATAATGTGTTTCACTCGTTGGCAGACTTTACCATCTATTTGACCGTAATTGATGCTTCAATAGGTGAATATTCATCACTCGATTCCAAGAAAGTAATTACATGTTCGTGTCTTATTAAATTCAGTGTAACGATAAAGAAGTCAACATATTAATTTGAAGGACATTGTAGTTTGTATTGTCCATTTAAAATTGTTGAGCTAGTGGATTTTTCTTTTAGAACAAGTATGAGGAATTTTTTAATACGATTTATTTATCTATTTTGCATGCTTACCTTCTTCACCTTGTTCTCTTGAAGTATTGTTAAACATTTCTTGTTAGATGCTTCTCTCTCTCTCTCTCTCTCTCTCTCTCTCATATATCCTCTTCCTGGACTGAGCGTAAGGCTTCGGTGCAAACAAGAGAAAAACTGATGGATCTTTTTTGTTTTGTTCTTTTTCTTTTTAACTTTGGTGAAGCAGGAACTTCATACAATCTGTTTCACTTTTCCTTTATCGATTCCCAGCAGCCCTTCGATTCTCCAAGTGGGTTTCAATTGTTTAGCCTACTTTCTGCAGCTTAGCGAGGGTGCTCTTATCCTTTTTATCGTGGCTGATTTCAGTAGTGTTGTTTGAGACTTGGAGGGCCTGGGGCTTCAGAACGAAGTGTTGAATACGACTAGAACAGTGTTTTAATGAGGCTGGAATATTGCAGAGACTGAACATGAGGTTCTTTGGTGAAGAACGTTTGTCTTTGTCCTATTTGGCAAACTTTTGTGCTCTAAGCTCTCCAATGACATTGCTGCAGTCAAGCTGATCACACCTTTCTGCTAGGGCCCAGGGGATATTTTGCAAGGTAGAGATGTGGATTACACGTGTCAGTAGAGCATGAACGGCAGCCATTAGGGACGGTGGGGGACTCCTCTTTGAAGAAGCTGTCTTCTTAGTACGCCGTACAAGCACTTCTGCTTTCCCGGATGTGGTTTCTACTTACATTAGCACCTGAGGAAACTAGTGAGCTTTTCACTGGTGTTTGGCCACTTGTGTAAACCCTGATGCCTTGTGGCCTTTTAGCTGGGATTTGTATTCCAAAATTTCCAATCAAAGTGTCACAACACTTTTACCATGCCATCATTTTCACAGGCAAATCATGCTTGTTGAATTGAATCTTAATATTGTGTTACAATTTATTTATTTTTAATGTTTTTTGGGAGGAATATCCGCAAGCATCTACAGCCAAAATGACAGGGCAGGTGGCAATCACATGACCCATGAGTTCTTCCCCAAGGAAATCGATATTTTTTGGGTCCATGAAGGCATGTGAATACCTTAGCTAAATATAGAAAACCAGCTTGTCCTTGGGTTCCTGCCTTTGCTTCCCATTTTGTACAAACTCAAGACTGATCTCCGGGTGTAAGCTTTTTTGGACCCAACAAGCAAGAAAACAACACTAATCAATCCTCTTCCGGGTGCTCTCTGGCTTTTGTTCCAACATGTGGAAGATTCTCCTCCCTTTGCAATCTTTATTCGTCAACCTGTCCGGATCATATCACGAAGCAGTACAAGATCAGATTTGCATATTTAAAAAAGTTAAGGATCCCTAATTAGAGGTCAACCCCATTTAATCATTATGCACTTGTCATTAGAGTTAAGCCACAAAAGGTTTTCACTCCCACAATCAGAAACAACCAAAATAAAAAAATAAAATAAAAAAAGAAAAAGAAAAAAAAAAAAAAAGTAGCTTATCTTGTGAGCCGAAGACAAGCTCAGTTGATTCCACCCCATCATCATCCAAAAAGCAAATTCCACAAAGCGACCCGACTTTGTGCTTCTATCTATCTCTAATCCTTTCCTAATCCCGACCCGTTTACGTACAAATTCGTCTCTGTGATAACGACACCTGCCCACTCTCCCTGGCGAGCGTGTGACTCACGTGGCGGGTACTTCACTCGACACTCGTTGGCCAGCACGTGGGGAGGACGCGCATGCCGTACCAAAAACTGTGGGGGGAAAAAACAATGGAGGATGGTGAGAAAAGGAAAGAAAAGGAGAGAAAATGAGTGAGTGAGGAGATTGTTGCAGCACTGACTCTCAAGTATGAGACCCCCCAAATCCCGGAAAAATAAAAATCGTAAGGAAAGCATCAGCAACAGGGGTCATTAATAAAAAGCTGAAAAGAAGAAAACAAGATCCACCTCGAACCTCCCTCCACCTCCCATCCCCTCCTCCAAGTATCCACCCCAGCGCCACCGCTGTCCTTCTGCTTTCGTCGCTCCTGAGACAAAGATCTCACCAAAAGGCCAAATTCGTCTCGGTGTGTGTATGTGGGATGTGTATGCGGATTTGAATGTATATGTGTATGTGTGTGTGTGCCTATTCCTGCTTCTCTTTCTCCCTCTAACCTCCACCACTACCACGACGGCCCCTGTTCCTCTTGGCGTCCCTTTTTGCAGGTGAAGCCTTGTGTTTTATTTCTTATATTTTATCCCAGGCAGGCATCAATTTGTGCCAAGAATCAGGGCAGAAGGAAGAGGAACGAATTCGGCGAAGTGGGTTGGGAATTGAGAGAGTAATATGAGGGAAGAGGACTCCAATTGGTTCTCCAGATGGGAAGAAGAGCTTCCCCCCCCGGAAGAGCTTATGCCCCTCTCTCAAACCCTAATCACCCCTGATCTTGCCTTGGCCTTTGACATCCGAAACCCCACCAACAGCACCAACCACAACACCAATACCCCAACTCCTCAACAACCCCCCACGCCCACCCCGCCTCCTCCTTCCAATCCTATGCCCGCTTCAGCTACCACTCCTCCGCACCCCAATTCTGCTGAGTTTGCAGCCGATTCGGCGGACATGGGCTCTGGTGCCGGCGGGGAGGAGCCGGCCAGGACCCTCAAGCGGCCGCGCCTCGTTTGGACGCCGCAGCTCCACAAGCGGTTTGTTGACGCGGTCGCGCACTTGGGGATCAAGAATGCGGTCCCCAAGACCATAATGCAGCTGATGAGTGTGGATGGGCTCACCAGGGAGAACGTGGCGAGCCATTTGCAGAAGTACCGCCTCTATCTCAAGCGAATGCAGGGGCTATCCGGCGGCAGCGGGGGCGCCGGTGGAGGTGGCGGTGCTGGTGGATTGACCGCAGCGGCCGATCCTGCCACGGACCATTTATTTGCCAGCTCGCCCGTGCCGCCGCATTTCCTGCATCCGGGTCGACCCAATTCAGATCATTTCTTGCCGTTCGTGCCCGTGGCGCTCCAGCACCACCATCACCACCAACAGCAGCAGCAGCAGATGGCGGCGGTGGCAGCAGTGGCGACACACCCGCAGCTGCAGCCGCAGTATCACAGGCAAGTGGGCCATTTTGGGTCGCCGCCAAATGGGCAGTTTGAGCCTTCATACCTGAGTAGGCCGTCACAGGCAGTCCATAGAATGGGGCCCCCGGTGCACAATCCGGTACCAGGGTATGTTGAGGATTTGGAATCGGCTAATGGGGCAGGAGGGAGGAAGGTTCTTACACTATTTCCAACTGGGGATGATTGAATTTGGGTAATCGTTAATGCATTCTTAAACGTCTTAGTTTTTCTTATTACTCCGTTTCTGGGTATTTGTGATATTGGTGTCTGGTGGTACTTGTCAGATTTTGGTTCTGCTTAGACTTGTTATTAGTCATTTGTTGTGTTAGTAATTCTTAGTGAACTTGATGGCACTTATTGATCTTGGGCTTCCGTTGGAATCCGAAATTTCTGGGTCCAATAATTTCGGTTCATCAAGCTTCTATTGCCACTAGGGTGTCCTTCACTATCCTTTATGAAGTCCGGTGGATAGTTTCAGTTATGGTGTCTTTAAGTTCTGTAGACTTCTTCCTGTATAATTCACATTGTTTCTGGTGGTACCTGTGTCTTCTGTGAGTTTCTGATGACGGATATTGATCATGATGTCACTCTGCGCGGAAGATTGCATTTCTGAGGTCGATCATCAGGCAATTATTATGTGGTCATGGTAATGCTTGATTCTGGATATGTTAGAGATATTTATTATCCCATGGAAGTCTGGGAATCGGCTGGTTTTCTCCTTTTCAGAGTCTTCTCATTGGTGAAGGGTTTTAATGGCATTAAAGGCGGACATGGCTGAAGTATTAAATGGACTAAACATAGAGCTTGTATGTGAGGACAAATAAATGCTGGCAAGTCCTGTTATGTTTCTCTGGAAATCCAACATGGGGCTGTTAACCGTAGTTGGCACATGTGGTACTGAGGTTATGGGAAATATCCAGGAATCACCTATCTGTACGACTTGTCATGTTTCTTAGTCTAATTCTATGTAGAGGTGAGTTCTACTTGTACATTGAGTCTCTGTAGAAGACTTTAAAACTCCTCTTTAAGGGGATCCTTAAAAGAAATCCTCATTTCCACTGCATTGTTGTATTTATTTAATGTTCCAGGACTGTTCAATTAGCTTAATCTTCTTGTAATTTCGTTGTTAACCGTTAGAAACATTTGCAGCTTTCGTCATCTTTTCCGTCATGTAGCATAGTGTAGGAAGTTTCCATTGTTTAAGCATTCATTTTACCATGAACCAAGATTTTGATTCTATCTGTTGTTAGTTTTTCTTTTGGTTCTTTGCTTTCTGCTGTTCTGTCCAGATGATTAGTTGTTATATTGCACTAAATTTTGGGCACTAAACATTAGTCGAGAGCGAACCACCCTGAAGGTTAGGGACACATGAGCCTTATGTTTCCTTAGAATGTACCAAACTTGGTTAAGTAGATGAAGACAGTAGATATTTGTCTTCATGATGTTGGTTATTATATATGGGTCTTAATTAATTGTATCCATCGCAATGAATTTGTGCTACAAGATCAGAAATCTGTCCTCTTTGTTGGAATTAGTGCTGCTCGGTGGTGCTGTGATAGATATTTAGTTAAACTTTCTACTTATATACTGATCACATGGAAACATCCTTTTTGCTTCTCTACTGCAAATTTCTCGTAGCTTGAATTTACTACTATCATGAGTGAAGGATCAACAAAATATGTTAAAAGTCAGCCGTTATGAACTGGTTGACCTGATGGTTGACGTCCAATATGAATAAATATATCAGGCTCAGAAAAGAAAGAAATGATACTGTAGCTGAGATGAGTAATTTATGACAGACAACGAATCTAAATAATAACTCCTCACATCTGTTGAATCCATAACTCCTCCCGAATCGTACAGACAGTGATTATGTCAACCATTACAATTCAAAAGTTCAAAATCTGGACAACACAACTAATTTCAAGTCTCCCATTTTTTGTTGGCTGCATCAAGCTTTATTATATCCTAAAAAATTTTGTTGTGTACCACATTTTCTATACTGCGCTAAAATGTAGTACTTGTCATTGTCGATTGACTCATCAAAGTCGCCTCCATTGTACAAGATCTTACACTTCCCCTTAAATCTTTGCAATGGTGTGCCTTCCATACAAGTTATTCTTCCTTAAGCAGTCTAGTCCTAGAGTCCTACTGAAAACGATAGTTTGTACGTACTAATGACGACCCTTTTGACGCCGTATTGGATGCGAAGTTGTATTTTGTGCCTTGTAAAGAAGCTTTGAGACAGTGGAACAGGAGAGGGTCGTCGTGGGGTAATGATGCACGGAGTTATGTATTGTTTTATCTGGGACTCTGGGGGTTGGGATTCTTCAAGTATAGCTTTTTTGGCTTTTTTTAATTACTTTGCCTTACATTCGTCTGGCCTAAGCAATGTCCTATGGATGCTGAAAGCTGGTGGCGAGCTGGGAACTTCCCCAGCAAGTCTCACATGGCACCCAACGGAAGTATGTGGGCTTCCCCAAGGAAGGAAGAAAACTAATTACCCGTGCAGACGCATGTAAGATTCCCAGCACTTTTAAGTTGATTTTGCAGGTGGAAGACACTCTGGATCTCACCTAATATTTGTTTAGTCTAATTAATTATTCAGTGCTATGAAAGCGGAAGTCCATGTCATCTCCAAGAATTTGCTTTTCATAAAAACCACTATACTTTACTCGATATCCAGTTCCCAAGGTGCAATGTGAAGAAAAGCAAAACCGGATATGCTTGTTTTGTGGTCTCCTTTTTCTAACATCTGTAGTTTAGGTTGCGACATGACAGAAACCTCTCTCTTGTCACTCCACACCCATCTGGAACATCGCATTATCCCGACAAGTAAACCTAAGATTCTGAAACTCGAGATCTATCAGCCATTGGTGGAGACAACTAAGCTTACCCCTCACTAACTTCGTGAGTTTTCATATCCAAGTAAGGACCCAATAACTTTGAATTCTTTGACAGCTCAGGCAGACTTAGGATAACTCTTTTAAGAGTTTTCTTATTCAAAAAGAGAACACTCTTCAATGATTTAGTCCTTAAAAATTTAACAAATGATTGAACCTAGAGCTGGCAATTAGGTATTCAGATTATCTTTATTTTGTGATGCAACCCCCATGTGGCGAAATGCCTTCATTTTACGAGTCAACGAATTCGAAATCTGATCCGCTGAACATGTACTTAGCATAAGTTGATTAAAGTATGGTCACTCCCTGACCATTTGGGCAGCTGGTCATGATTTAAACAAAAGTTGATGACAAGATAAGGTTTGGCATTTCCTAAGCAATGCATGTGACAAATAAAAAGAGCAGAAAGATCGCAGGAGAGCGTGAACTAAAAAATATGACTTCACTAAAAGAAGTGTCTGTTGAAGAAGAAAATCAATCACTCCATTACTAATGTAAATATCCAAGATGGAAGAGAAACAAACTAATACTGCGACAGAGGTCTGTATCAGTCTTAAAAACAATAAACCTAATTGCAAGACTAAAGGTATAACAAGATCTGCATGTAAATCGGTACTGCAATCCCCACATTGTTGGCACTCTTTAAGGATTTTGTGAATAATCAAAGGTCAGTGGTTGCTGCGAAAATGGAGCCTGCAAGATCATAAAAAAAGTAAAAATCAGACGTAAATGCAGCAATGGCAATGGCATACCGTTACTTGTAAAGAACAAAACCGAAACATCAAACAAAGATCCCAATCAAGAAGCAGGGAGATTTTAAGAAGTTTCTTAAGTTAATAAGAAAAACGGTAGCTGGAAAGAGGTATCAGAGTAAAACTATTTAAGAAAAATCCCCAAAAATTTCCAAGTGGTTGTCCAGAAACTAAACTATGAATCACGGGAAATAAAAAAAAAAAAAAAAAGGGAAAGCAAAGTCTACTTGTAGACTCATCAGTAATTTCTCCACGCGAGTTAAAGGAAAAGGATAAAAGAAAGCCCTGACCACATTCTCGGTATAGATAAACAAGACAAAGAGAGAGGTAAGCAGAACAAGAAGAATCAATTGGCATCGGCATCCAGCTGTCGGCCTCTATTTTTTCCGTGGACAGTGCAAGCAATATCTATAATCACCCACAGAGAGCCCTCCGTACTATCTATCTTGAATAAGATCTCCATTTGTCAGACACAAGACCACATGAGAATACCAAACAAGCATGTTGTTTTTTTACATCATCTTCATGGACTAAATTAGTGAGACATTTTCAGTCCAAAAGAAATCATTTCAAAAACAAAGACGTGATAGGGTGTTACTGAAAATTACATGGATTGCCATGAAGACAATAAAGTAATAACCTAATCATCTAGGAGTTGTAGAGGATCGCCTACTAGTTGTTATTTGAAGAACAGACATAAAAAGACAACAAAAGGACAAGCAATGCGCCACCAACTAACTGTCATCCTCTTTATGTTCCTAAAGAATTAACCAAGATTGGTTTTTCACTTTAGACAGAACAAGAATATTAAGTAACTGTTGCTACCTGGAAAACAGCATGTCTAAATGGCTCATACGAATGTGCATACATCATTGCAGCACTTGGCCACTGCATGTATGCTGCAGCATCAGCAGAGTTCTGATTCAATCCCACGGCACAAAAAGGGCTCATAGCAGGGTTTGAAGGAGGCCGGTAGCTAAGTGGTCCTGGCATCTGACCCAGCTGAGAAAAACCAGCATCATACTGCACAAAAGGAAGCTGAACCTTTTGCACATTGAAGGGTGCCATGCTGTAGTTTTGGTTAGCAGGAAGGCTCCTTACGTACCTGTATCAGTAAAACAAATCGAACATTTATACCATCAGAAGGAAAACACCAACATTAAGCACTTAATAGGTATAATAAAAACAAGCATCAGAACAAAAGAAAAAAGCTGCAATAAGAAACGGTGTCCATGTTAGATAGCTGGGGAGTAAATCAATTCCCAATCAATTTTTTTTCCCGTACCTGCGAGCAATTCACAACCCGACAACCCTCAAAACAAAAGAACAGCAGAAAAAGAGGAGAGAATAAACATCACATGACAGAAAGGGCAGAAAAGAAGAAACATGGTAAAGGAAAAAATGTGTGAACTCTTGATAGGAAGATAATGAATTTCAAAACAAAAGAACAGCAGAAAAAGAGGAGAGAATAAACATCACATGACAGAAAGGGCAGAAAAGAAGAAACATGGTAAAGGAAAAAATGTGTGAACTCTTGATAGGAAGATAATGAATTTCAAAACAGAAGTCAAGGCCCAGTGCCCGGAACGGTTTTTAGCACATGTGCTTGTCAGACGTGCAACACAGCCAAAAATAATAAACAGAAGTGTTCTTGCTCATAAACATCCATAATCTAAATAGCTCCATAATCTCAAAAACAATACAAAAAACTGAATTATACCTCTCATAACTGCGATCATAATCAGGATCAGTACGATCCTTTTCCCTGTCTCTGAAAATGGCAACTCGAGATGAAGTACCAGCATCCTTGAAGTTATTTATCTTTTCTTGATCAATCACGGAGTTCCTGCTACCTTCATTCTCATCCCGGCTCAAACAAATATTTTTCCCTTCAGTTGGGAGTTGAGAAAATGAATCATCTGAGTCAGGACTGTTAGGGCCACTGAAGATGCGAGCCCGTGCCCTATCATACTCCTCCTTCCTCTCCTCCACACTTCTCACAGGACTTCGTCTGATTCCTGATTCATGAGCTCCATTTACAAATGATCTGTTGGGCCTAGGCCTAATCACGATTTTAACATTCTCAGGCTTATCCTTTTCTGGCTGATTTGCAGGTATTTCAGATAAACAGACAGCAGGATATCTGGTTTCTCCTATTTTCCTCACCACAATTCTATTTCCCTGCCCATCTATACCAACATCCTGAACCATAGTCTGCAGGCCATAGTGTTGAGCAACACGATGCGCAGCAAGTCGAAGATAGGAAGTAGGAAAGCGTGGGAACTCAAACTGCTGCTGATCAGGCATGTGCAAAAATCTCTGGATATCAAGTTCCATTCGTAGAACTGAAACAAAAAAGACATAGAAATTGGTAACCTATTTATTTTTTCAAATAAAAAAAGAAAGAGAAGCAGCAGCAGGAAAAAAAAAAAAAAACTATTGTAAGAAAGAAATTCACAAGAGCAACTAAATAAGTTTCCCTTGATGTAAGTCTCAAAGAGAACACTAAACACCATCATGAATACGCACAGCAGAAGATTAGGCTAACTTAAGAGACAAAGGAATACATGTCAGAGTTAAAGAAAAATAAAACTAAGGCCAGAGAATAAAATATATAGTTCCTGAATAACCCAAAAATGTTATCTACCTCTTGTTGTGGACCACATTTTTGGGACAATGATTTGGGAAAAAAAAAAAATCATACAAAAGCAGAAATACATAGCTCCAGTCCACAAAACTCTGGAATATCCGAGAAGCATAATACACATAAGGCTGGCACCCAATAGAAAGCAGCATGGTTTTACCAGACCTCTACCTACAACCTATTTGTAGCTTAAGCGAAGTTTAGCCACCTCAGACCTCAAATCTAATATTTTCACCACTTTCAATCACCATGTATCTTCCACTGTGTTAAAAGGGAAAACAGCATGACTTCAATAAAGTGTCAGGAGAAAATTAACTAGACAAATTAAAGCATACCGTCCTTAGCAATGACCAAAAATGCCAGAAGTCAAAAGGTCAGCAACAAAACGCCAGATCACTCTCAATGAACCCTATGTTAAATAGAAAGCTAGGAACGGGTAAGGACAAAGGAATAGGGGTCCACCTCACCCTACTGTTGTCCAAGTGAAGAGGGGAGGAAGAGAAGGGAAACCACCCTCTTAATGTCAAATTTTCAACTTTATTATAAGAGAGCAAATTGTAAACTGTTAGGAAGAGTAGAGAGATCCCCAATCCAACCACTTTCAGTCAGGTGGTTTCAGCATACCTCGGAGGTTTTAACTGCTCTCTCCCAATCTCCATTCCTGTCCCCTAAAATAAATGTAGTATGCCCTCTAGTGAAGGCTAATTTTGCATTTCATGTGGATACAATTTGATATGTACTCAAATTCCATGTTAGAGGCTTAAAGATGAAGGAAATTACTACCTTTGAACGACAAAGCCCCTTTTTTCTTCAATTAGGCAACAGATCCAATGAACTTTTGAGTTCAGCTATCTTCTATACAGACAAGGAATGAATACATGGATGCTCAACAAATGAATTTCTAGAGAAAGTTGAAGCCGCAGAAGCAACAGACTTAGACATGCAAAACTAAAGCAACAAGAAGAGGTATATAAAAAATAGAATGTATAAGCAGAAAGTTATTGGCTTCCCCTATAAAAGGGCCAAAAACAATGATAGAATTATGAAATACAGGCACAACTTTTGTGTTCTGAAAAAGCAGAAGGTGTCAACTCTTGAACTGCAGACACCTAGACATGAAACAGAGTAGATATGTGTGCCCCTCTTTCTTGTGAATACATGACACTAGAAAGATCTTTCTACTCAAAGAAAACAGTAAATAATATTCAATTATCATCATCTGACTGTCCATATCAAATAGAAATTTAATAAATTTGTGATAATAGTAATCATTGTAGCTCTCTTGACAAAAACACATCAAAATTCAAGCTCCCAAAGCCATCTCAATCTAAATGGAGCTTCATCTTTAGACAAGGTGTCCCAAGTAATGGAGGCATGGTAGATATCAAAATCCTGTCCTCCAGGTGTCCAACGCACCAAATTATTGACACAAGAAGTGTCCTATAAATCATAGAAAAACACACATCATCTCTCAAACACACAATAACCCTCCACCTCATTCTTCCTAGAGAGGTGCCATTTCAAAGGGGGAGTATCGACAGATTTAAGTTGAACCTTGTAAATTAAAAGCTACCAATCATCTCAATTCACAAGTAAATATTCAAACGACAACTAAATCCATTGAAACATACAAAACATCAATTAATTTGTATCAGAATGTAAATACATTTTTTTTTTAATTTATGACATGAACCAAATGATTTTAATTTTATCTAATTTCAAAACTTAACAGGTACCCTCTGACTAGGTTTTCAGTAGGCTGATTAGTCATACTTTTATTTTCCCTAAATTTATTTTTCCTTTCCATGCAAATGGTTAAGATACATGTAACGTGAAGATGGATCTTCAGCCATTCCCTGGGTATCAAACAAGGTTCACTAAACATATTCCTACAATATTCGGCTCAGGCAATGCAAAGACCCACAATCTTGAACCACTACTCCAGGAAAAACACTAGGAGTTACTCGGCTGTTTCCTAAAGGTGCTAGCAGGACAACATATATAATTCATAAAAGCCTAGAATATAATAACTGAAATGAACTATAACGCTAAGGTCCATCTGCTGCGAACTAGGTTCAATCTTTCTCAACAATGTCACAGGTAGCTTAGGGAAAAAGGTTAACAAAAGCCTTTAACTAAAGTGATCAGAGAATAGCAAAAGACGGGGATAAACATCCAATTAGAAGGCGAAGGAACTAACATTCCATATCAAGTGCCTCAAGCAAAGTATACTCCATAAAATTATATCTGACGACAGCACATTATTCGTTCAAGAAATCTCAGCACACTTCACAAGCAATATCGAGTAAAAATAGCAGTAAAAACTGGATAATGGAAAACGTAGGAATTAACATATAGGTGAGTCCAGAACGAGAATTGCTTGTTTAGAGTGTAAAAGATTAGTCTCCCCATCACTCGGCATAAAAATCTCCTCCTAATTGAGCTTCGTTGGTCACTTATTTCTCCTATCAAGGTCAAAACTTTTTAATACCACAAACTAAGAACAAATAGACAACTGTATGGTCTTATTTTCTATCCTTTTCATCGAATTTCGCAGCTACCAGACAAAAGGTAAAAACCCAGATCCGAAAAAGAACACAGCCGACATAAACAAACCCCAATCTAGCCATTAACGAAACCCTAAACCCAATCTAATCCAATCAAACGAACCAAAACTCATAAGCCATAGAACCAACCACAGACCGGGAAATTAAAGAGCACCAAGCAAATAATCCTATGAAGAACAGATCAAATAAAATCAAAATTGGGGCTTCCTACGCAAAATTGAAGGGTAAAAGTAAAGAAAATTGGAACCCAAAATACTGACTAGTGAGACGGTGACGAGGATTCTGGAGAGCCTCAACCAAGAAGGAATCGACCATTGACTCCTTATCTTTAAACCCAACGACAGCACCGTCGGTAGCAGAGGCGTCCATAGCCATGACGTCTCTTTACTTTCTGTCCTTGAAAATCCTCCCAGAAGATTGCTGGTCCTCCTCGTCCTCCTTTCTTCTTCTTCTTGTTCTTCTTTATCAAGAAGAAGAAGGTAAGGGTTATTGCCTTCGGAGCATTTAGGCGGAGAGGAAGAAGCCCTTTCCTTTCTTATCCCGCAAAAGGAGAGAAAGAGAGAGAAGTAGAGAAAGAAAAGGGTAAGCCTTTATATTCTTCGTTCTCAAAATGTGAAAACCGAAGAGACAAGGAAAGTCTGCCCAATATCTTCCTGCTTTCGTTTTTTAATGTTTCTCACGTTTCGGTACGGTTTCGCTTCTACGGTTACTCTTCTCCTCCGATGCATCATCTCAAAAGATATTTCTAATAAATTTTTAGATTTACCTTAAATCAATTCTACACTTAGAAAATATATTTTAAAGATAGAATGTTAGATTACCCTACTAAATTAAAATTTCTAACAAGTTTTAGCTATGATCTAAAAAAAATCAAGTTGAATAATTGATTTAACACAAAATGATTGATAGGGACCCTTAAATTATTTCCTCTAATAGTTCCAACCAAATCATATCATTTATTTTAATCATGATGATCGTTCACTTTTAAATCCACTTCTTCTTGTTAACATCAGTTAGATTAAATGACTAGTAAATACTAATTTAGTCTTCTTTCTATTCATCATTTTAGCATTAATTTTCTAAGGAAAGATCTTGAAATTGTTTAGAAAGCATTTATAACAGTTTGTCAAGTGTGTTCTTTTCTTCTTTTTTTTTTTAAAAAAAAAAACATAAATAATATCCTAACAAATTTTATTAATAACAACAAGACTGATCATAATAACCATACCTTGGATAAATACAAAAACATAGTATAAGTGTAATCCTTAGAAAAGACAAAATGCCCTATATATTAAATTGTCATATAAAACTTGAAATGAAAGCATGAAATATATTGGGTAAAACATTCGTTTAATTTTACGTTTGTTACGTGTGTTGCGATAATTTTTTTTTTCAAAATTTCAAAAGAATAAAGAATAAATATGTTTATTTTGAAAGGATACAAACAAACCATTTTTTATTTACAAAAAAATAAAAAATTCATATAATGATTTTTAATACAAGATTAGAAAGATAATTGAGTAACCATAATAACAGGATAGGATGACGGCGGTTAGTTTAGAGAGACAAGTAGCTACCGATAGGATTAATATTAGAATGTTTATTTCATTGTTTAAAATTATATTCTAAATGGGGTAAACACATCCACGTAGTAAAAGATATAATATGTTAATATACTAGTAATGTAATATATTTATCCAGTTTCGACATATTGCCCGGTTAAAAAAAAGCGTTCTATATGAACTCACTTTTACTTAAAACATTTACTTATCTCTTAAAACCAACTTGAGAAATCTGCATGTAAAAAACACAATAAATTAATAAGTTAAAAATATAAAATAATCAAAAGTAACGAAAGTAATGTCAAATTAGGTTGGTTACCTGAATCTGACCATTTAGGTGCCGTGTTACGGCTACTCTTCGTTCAATTTTGTTGTTAAGCGGTCAAATTTGTCGTCGTTCGCGAGAATCTACACCGATATGTAAAAGATCGAGTGTACAACAATAGTTGGAACCAATCTCTGAGCATCCTGAAAAGAATAAATCTCGTGAAGAAATTTTTTCACTAAATAATTAGGTAGAATAACTAAAAGTTCAAGTTTTAAAGATTTTTCTAATGTAATTATGTAATTTGATTCTTACAGATTATTCATATTATCAATGGAAATTCGAACCTCATATCAGAAAGGGTATAGATCTATATCGTTGTCCTTTGAGACATTCAATAAAATTGGAACAATAGAAAGAAAATTAGCATGACTCATATGCAAGATGATACGCACAAATCAAGAAATAGATCTATAACATTTTTTACTTTTTTTTTTTTTAATTTTTCAAGTATAAAATGGTGTCCTCCATTTCATGTCCAATTTTATGAATACAGTGTCTCATGTATCAAGAGTCTTCTCCAAGCACTTCACAGCCATAAATTGCTTTAGGGACTTGGTCTTGATTTTTGGATTCTTACATCGAGAATCTTGGTTTCTGGTTAAGCTTTGATTGCCTTTAACCTTTTTCTCTGCATATAGCCAAACCCTTATTCTAACACAGGAACAATGTTAAAACAAAGTCTAGAATGAGTGGTAAAGTGTTAGCAATGCAACATTAGATTCAAAATATTTATGTCATCAACTGGAACTCAATTTTGCTATTAGAATAATATTAAAACAAGTCGGTCCATAGCTCAATGCTAAAGCATTTAAATTGCAAAATTAAAAAGTTATTTGTTCGAACAAAGTTGGGACCTTAGTAAATATGTTTAATGAATTAGCAATTGTTTCAGGGACTTTGGTCATGATTTTTTATCCTTAAACTAGGGACAATGGTTATTTGTTAGGCTTTGATTTCCTTTGATCCTTTTTTGTTCCGCATACATCAAAACCCTTATTCACCATAAATAGTTTGCTTGTTAAGTATTCTAATAAAGGAACAATATTGTAATAAATTCTTTAAGTCGACATATAAAGTCTTGACAAAGTGTAATAGATTGCAAATATTTGTATCATCAATTGGAACTCAATTTTGCTTCCTAAATAAATCTATAATTGGTGTCTAATGTACTTTTCTATGTAACAACTTTTCAATTGTTAAATTTCCAATAAAAGAAAACCGCATCTTTAGACAAAGAGGCTTCTTTCTTTTATTGGGCTTGGAATTTTAATCTTACACCAAAGCTCTATATTCCCGAATACCAAACCATCCATTAAGACAATATAACAGGAATGCACATATTATGAGACAACAATGACATTAAAATAATGTTATAAAAAGTGGGTCCATAGCTCAGTGGTAGAGCATTTGACTGCAGATCAAGAGGTCACCGGTTCGAACCCGGTTGGGCCCTTAATGAATTCATTTAGTGAATTTTACTCATTTTTTTCTATCATAAATGTGTTATTTCATTAATGGTCCAACTATAAAAATTTTGCATCTTTATTTGTTGCAATGCTTATTTTACATAAGGCTAACTTTTATCCCTATAATTATCCATCTCCTTTTTGTTTCAGACATCATTGTATTTTCTTTCTTTTGAAGCAAATTACAAATCCGAATCTAAAGTAATATAGCTAGTTATTAAGTTTCACTAACACACAATAGAAATGAAAGTTGATAAAAGCCTAAGAGTCCATATATTGGCACTTAAGCATTCAAGTACAACTCTATAGGTACCTAATTTGAAGCCATTCGCATAATATATGCATTTAAAAATTAGATTTTCATATTTTCAATTGTAAGAAAAACTTTAAAATTTCAAATTTAGTGATCAGTTTAAGGGCTCGGTAATGATTTTTTTTTTTATCTTTACACCAAGTATCCTTATCCCCCTAAATTTTCAAATGACCAATAAAAAAGTATAGTGAGCTACCACATTAGCACACTATAGCTTGATTAACATATCTTACCCTAACCTTAATTATGAGATTGGGATTAGAATTAGATATATCTAATCCCCCTTATGAGAGATAGTAAATGAAATATACATACCTATCATTGTTCCAAATCACTATATAATAAGTACAATTTTTATCACTAGACAATATAATCTAAATGCATATAATAGCAACAATAAAAGGATCAAACTTCTTCATCTTCACCATCTTTAACATTGTAATCATCATCTGCACAGTGATTTGCATCTTTACCTTCATCTTTTTCACTAATTTCTGAAATCTTTATCATGAGCTTCTTTAGTTTTTAGGGGGCTACCACCATTTTTCATGTTAATCACTAAGCTAATCTTCTTAAAGATAGCTATGTCTTGTTGGTTTGATAAACTTTCTTCCCGATTATGGATCTTTACTCCTCTTCTGGCAATATCTCCTTACCATAGATGCAAATTGGTTCTACCTTTTAGGCTTTAGTACTAGCTTGGGAGGTGCCACATTCTTATGCCCATGGTTTTCTTTCATATTTTCCTTGTAGGTGGCCCTTTCTCGTCCTCTGCTTCATCCTTATCTTTTTCCAACATTTGCTTCTCCTGTTGTTGCACTTTCTATGTAATGATTTCCTCAGTTTGGACCTCATGTGCTGCAAGTCCTTCCAACATTATCACCCCTTCTCTTTGTGCATTCTTTCACATTTGATCTCTCTTTCTTTGTCTCTTGTTTGTTGTAATAGTTTCCTCCAATGTCTGAAATGTTACTTCTTCTTCCATCATTCCACATTCTCTACTATTGCCTTGTCAATTTCCTATCAAAATGCATGTCCACTTGGCATATCCCTTTCAAAGTGTAGCAAGGCATCCTATTGCACCATATTCCAAGTTCTATCTCAAGGAGCATATTGTAAGTTACATATGAGACCAACATATAGCTTTGCTAATCCTAATGGTTGATGGCATCTTGCAAGTTTTGATAGATTTTTCTTAATTAGAGTTAAGCTTGCATCCTTAAATCAACCCATTAAAGGGAGATCCTAATTACCAACTCCTTTTCCATTTGACTCTAAGTTCTCCTTAGACTACATTCCCTTTGCCTTTGGGGTCCATTTCTTCAACTATTTCTTTTCCTTTGTTGGATTCTTGCTCTACCTCCCTAGGCCCACTCCCTAAAGTCCTACATTTGTTATGAGATATCGATGTTAAAGGTTGTGCCTCCCTTAGGATACTAACCATTGCACTTGTTGTTGACCTCTCTAAGTGTTCAATTAAGACATCTTTGCTAGATCATTTTCCTACATCACTGTTAGGTTATCTTCCTCCTTAAATCTAAGACCACTTTGGGTCAGTTACAAAGGTGCTAAAAGGGTCTCCTAATTACTAGCATTCCCCACCACCTTTCTCTCTAATTGTTTAGTTTGTCTTATATTTAGATCCATGTGAGTATTAACATGGATTCTTTGCCCAAACACCTCTAAAGGTAGGACATTTCAAATCATGTTTTTATTGGGTGATTGAAGGCCTTTCCATTATTCTCACCATAAAGGGGTCTCTCTCTCCATCATGTCTTTTTGGGATGTGTAAATGTTCTCTTCCAACTTATTACAATACCTCTATTATGATCATTAGAAGAACCTCCACCACTCTCCTCACTCTCCTCACTCTCAGATGAATTGCATTTGGATTTACAGTAAAATTTAGTGTGTCCAACACATTTACATCATAAACAATATCATACATCCCCATTCTATATGAATGTTAATTTAGCAAAGTCCTTCACTCCAATGGCCACTTAGGCCTCTTTTAGAACAAGGTGCTTCAAGTTGATAACAACATAAATTTGAGCTATAATAGTTGTTTCATCATCAATAGTTAGGTATTCTCTTAAAAATGCTTTTAACAATCCTAAAAATGATATTACAGAGTGCACTTCCTAAAATACCTCAGACTCTTACCTAAGTAATCACCTTTTAAAGGTGTGCTCAAAATCAAACATGGGCATCCAATTATAGACAATAAATATGAAGGGACCAAAAAATGACAAGTCTTATGTCAATGCAGTGAAATAGTCTTCCTCTGAGTAGATTCAAACTAGAAAACACTTGGATCTAAGTAACACTATGGTTGCATTCCTCAAGCCCCAAGTTGTCAAATAAGTTAATTGGTAGCCTATAACCCTAAAATTGTACCAAGATCAAATAATGTTAGGACTAATTGATTAAGTTATGGTCATTTTCTAAGATAATTGTTATTGTGATATCATCCACTTCAATAGTTACTACCAACTATATAGGCACCTCTAGCAACTGTGAGAATGGGTTTGCCAATACAAATGGCTAAGACTAATGTAGGACTTCACTAAGCATATTTGGATTGTCCATCTTCCTGCCATTCCCACGCACTATTTATTATATAAAAGGTAAAGTAGAGTCACTTAGACACTAGTTGAGTTTTGTGAGCCATGTAATGGGCTCATTTTGGGCATAGTCCATTGTTTAGAGAACCAACGCATCTCTTTGGTACCACAAAGCATCAAGAAGTTGGGTGGTGAATGGTGGTCTCACTAAGGGTTGGATGTAATTTTCTTTAGAGAGGTTGTGACTTTTGACATTCTAATAGTGGCGGGCATTGTTTGGAGGACAAACGATGGTTATCCTTAGGATTTTCTTTTTGCCGGCATTACTTTGATGCTTCCAAAACAAGTGCCATTTGTCCCATCTTATTTTAATCTTTTCAAAGAGTCAACTTAGGCCTTTGTATCAAGTCCAAGGACTTAGCCGATAGAGTTTTTGATGTGTTTTGTGAACTAGGCTCCCCTCCACCTTTCATCGGAGGGGGCCTAAGTGGCCACCCATACTATGGTGTAGTTGAGATGGAGTTTAGGTGTTACTGGTCAGGTCATTTTTGGCCACCAGGACAAGGCCGATGCTAGTAGATGCTAGACGGTAGGATTTGAAGATTTGAATAGGTCAAGAGCATTTTTAGAAGGGAGAGAAAGGAGCTCAGGTTTCTTACACCAAATATCTTGGCTTTTGGTTAGACTTTGATTTCCTCCAGCCATATTTATTCCACATACATAAAAAATTTTACTTAACTTACAATGATCCAATTATTATGTATTGTAACAATAGAATAGAGTCTAAATGGTTAATGTCCATTAGACATTATGTAAGAGTTTTGCATCTATATTTGTTGCAATGCTTATTTGACATTAGCCTAACGTTTTATACCTATACGTACCCATCTCCTTTTTGTCAAAAGCATCATTCTTTTTTCTTTCTCTTGAAGCAAATTACAAAATCCCATTCTAAAGTAATATAGTCGGTTATTAACTTGCACTAATGCACAACAGAAATGAAAGTTGTCAAAATGATGAGTCCTTATATTGGTGCTTAATCAAGTCCTTATAAGTACTTGATTTAAAGCCATTTGCATCATATGTGTATTGATTTCAAAAAAGATATTTTTTACCTTTTCTAAAAAAATTAGATCTTCATCTTTTATGTTGTAAAAAAAAATTCAAAATTTTATAATTAGTGATGCTTTAGAGGCCTACTAACGATTTTTTATTTTATTTTTTATTTTATTTTTATCTTTACTCTAGGTATCTTAGTTTTTTGTTAGACTTTGATTTCCTTTATCCCTTTTTCTTCCACATACATCAAAATCCTAATTCAGCATACAATAATTCAATTGTTTTGCATTGTAACACTAGAATAATATTGAAACAAATCCTAAGTCAACCAATAATGTCTTGGCAGTATGAAATTTGATTACAAATATCTGTATCATCAATTGGAACTTAATTTTGCTCTGCAAATAGCGTCAAGTGAACTTTTCTATATAACAACATTTCAATTGTCAAACTGCCGGGAAAAAAAAAACCTACATCTTTACACAAAGAGATTTCTTTCCTTTATTATACTTAAAATTTTAATTTGATACCAAGGGTCTTAATTACCAAACACAAAACCATTAGCTAAAACAATATATACGTAGTCCACATATTACAATACAGGGATGACATTAAAATAATATTTAACAAATGGGTCCATAGCTTAGTAATAGTGATAGAGCAATTGATTGCAGATGGAGAGGTCTCCGGTTCGGACTTGGTTGGGCCCTTAATGAATTCATTTAGTGGATTTTTCTCGTTTTCCTATTTTGTTTTTCTTTTCTTAGCACAAATGCGTTATTTTATCAATGGTCCACCTACAAAAATTTTGCACCTCCATGCGTTATTGGTTGTGAGACTTATTTCACATGAGCCTCACTTTTTATCTTTGTATCTGTGCATCTCTTATATGTTTAAGACGTTACTGTATTTTCTTTCTTTAGAGTTCTAAGCATGGTTTCAAATCAGGTACCTATACACTTGTACTCAAATGTTTCAACACCAATGTATGGACTCTTAAGCTTTTTGACGACAAACGTAGGAACCATTTTAAAACGAATTCTAAAGTTAAAGATAAACTCTTGGCAATGCAACGTTAGATTGTAAAATATTAGTTTCATCAATTGAAACTCAGTTTTTCTTCGTAGTGTACATCTAAACGCTGTCTAGCGGATACTTTGGTACAACAAAGTTTCAGATGTTGACATCTCAAAAAAATATAGCCACATCTTTAGATCATTTGAGACTATGAGTGTAATGAGATAGACGATAATTATCCAAATATTTCTCTTGCTCTATTGATTGATCCGAAATATACTGAGATCTATATAGATAGTAGCTTCTCAAATGGTTTTCCAAATGCAATGTCTATGCATGCACGATATGATTAAATAGCACAAGCATACTGTGAAAGCATGCAAAAAAGATAGGGTGAAGAAAACTTGGCACAAGAACTTAAGTGGTTCAGTCTAAATCCCTTAGACTGCATCATCTATCCTCTGACTTAATTAGTTATTGTTAGTCTAATATCACAATACAACACGGATTACAAGAATTACCCAATCTTCCACACCGATTTTTTCTAAGCCAGAAAAACTGTACTTACTGATGCCTACAACACATTACCATCATAATTTTAAACTAAGGTAAGCTACCCTAGACCTAATCAATGATATAGTGCTTGTGACACAAACACTATATTTTTTTTTCCCTTTTTGGATTTGGGTATCAAAAACATGTCCAAGTTACAAATGATATCCACATTTATACAGCTCCATCGAACTCTCAAATTATATAAAGTTTATGCATTAAGAATCGAACAGATTGAAACAAGTTTGTATGGATTTTGTACACGGTCAAAGTGCCCGTCAACCCACCTTTCGCTTCAATTTATGCCATAGAATAGCTAGCCATTTTTTCCCACTGAATTTCTAACTGTTGGCTTGAATTTGAGGTCAAACATGGTAGACTGGAAAGGAAGGAATCATCAAAGCGAAACCTTGGGTGGCAAAACATGGTTTCTACGAAAAGCAAGAACTATTCTTTGATGGGATTACAAATCCTATATCCAAACGACGTTGTTCGAAAGGCTTCTTCCATACACTTGGTCACATGGTGTCGTTTGAGGATCTTTCTTAACTCGCCTGGGAAACATGTTGTCATTTGAGAATCGAGTTTGATGCGTTTTGTATTTGCTGTCATTTTGGTTATGCAATGACGATTATATTGAACAACATATTGAGAATACGGCATACAACCCTTGCCATTTTTCTCTACAGAAAAACCTCTCAAATCACTGGAATCCAATCTAGAAAATACGGCATTCTCCTATACTTTTTATCAAAAAACATATTTGAAAGATGCATAAAAACTTTATTTCATCAAGTATTTTTCTTCACATTCTCAATACATTTACTTTCTATTCGTGAAATTTGTACATGCCTCGAGAATTGCCAAGTTCATCAATAAATATTTGATTTTCTTTTGATATGATGAACTTTACGTGAACGGCACACATACATATTCAATAGTCAGCTGGCCTAAAATGCCCTTCTATTACATTCTCATAAGCCCAATCAAAGCCTCACCTTCCTATCTAGACCACACCTGACCAAACCACGTTGCTCCATAAAGGCCTTCCCGGGTCACCCTCGGCCAGGCCGCTTGCCGCGATGAGGAACCCTGTCACTTTCATCTGTCATGCTCGTATATCGTTGTCCCAGTCGGGGAGGGTCACGAGCTTACACTGGCTCGTCATAGCTGCTCAGACCAGATGACATGATCAACAAGTAATAGCTTTCATCCAAAGGCCTTAGCTGCAAGACTCCAAATCAGATGTCAGCTATTCAGTGGCATTACTGGCGATGGGAATCTCAGGCCTTTGTGCCACTTCCAAATTTCTCCGCCTTTTATCTTCAGCATCAAAGGAAAAATGCCTTTTTATTTTTTTCATTTTTTTACAGCCTTTTCTTTTTCGTGTAGATTTCTTGCAAATGACAAGTTAATCTTCAGGACACGGAAGACGAAATGCAGTCTAGGAGAACATGCTCGTTTCCATTGGTGCACCAAACGATAAGGGAATCGTGTTGCAGTGGAATAGAAGAACTCCACAGGAAAATTTACTTTTGATTAGGCGGAAGAGCTTTGTAGTTTTTGATGTTAAAATTTTTCAACCTTTCTACTGTTGAAGTTACATTTAACCATTTTACCAGTCCAGTAGGCTGTGAAAAGGCTACAGACACTTCGTGGATGGTTGACAAGGTCCTCCTGACGCATAGCAAGTGATCAGTAAACCCTCGAAACCTTTAGGACAACAGAGTTATGGCCAGCGTAAATCAACTTCCAGAGAAGGACTACTTTTTATTTACCAATAGTAAATAGTTGAAAAGCTGCCTTTGCAGTCTCAGTCTTATCTATGGAAGGATCAAGAATCTACCTCAAAGGATGAGTTGAACATCTACTTTTAACTTTTTAACAAACTCAACGACTGGGGAGAGAGTGAGTAAGAATATAGTAATAAGGTTCATATGGAAGACACTTCTGTTGTCTTCAAGGGAGTGGATAGAAACAACGTGGAGGATCAGAAGAGGAAAAGCATTGAAAATTCATTCACGGCCTCCCCCTTTTGGCGACTTTTAAGAATGTGGGTTCGACTTTTAAGTACTCTTTTATGTCCCTAAATTTCTTTCTACCAAACAAAAAGACTATTAAGACGTGTATTTATTAGAAATTTCCTTAATGACTTGCCCCCCTAAAGAACATAAAAGGGATAATTGTCACTTTGCCAATGATTTCAAGAAATCTCTGATTTGATTGACAGGACCGAAAATGTCTGTAAACAACGAAAGTTTACGTTCGATAACATTTTTAGGATTAACTGGCTTTTACAGAACGTAAAAAGGATACTTGTGGCGAAGAATACATGAAGGAATATTATGGCTGCCAATGATTACATACCACCACCTGATTTAACGTCGGAAGTCCCAATGATTGCATGAAAATTTGATTTGACGACAACAGTTACATACATAAATGCGTGGGTAAACTCGATTGGCCTCGAAATTAAAACGATTTAAATACATTAATCACATATCCGGTATTAGCAATTTGTTGACAAATGTCATTAGATGCTAACGCTATTTTTTTAAAAGTTTCAATAATGAGAATTTGAAATAGGTAAATATTTCAAAGGTCGTATTATCTTTATCTTTTGAATTTGCTAATTCTTGAATCATTTAGTGATGTTTTAATATTTGTTTTATTAAATTGGGCGCATTGATTTATCCTTAGCTGGCCTTAACACCCACACTAAGACAAATAAGGTTCTTGTTGAAACTAAAGAAAAGTAAATTTAAAAATAGAGGAAAGAAGAGATTAGACAAGATTATTTCAAGTTGAACTTCTTTTGGATGAAACCAAGGGAGATAAAAAAGGAAATAAATTCATGATTATGTAAAAAGCAAATCTATGTTGTCAAAACAGACCATGATTAATTAGTCTCTATCTTAGACGGATGGTTTACTAATGAAAGAAAACGTTGCTTTTGACAAACAATTTTTTCTTTCGTGGTTTTAAGGGACAGCCTTGCTACCTAATCATTAGGCCGAATGAGAACAAGTGCCTGGTTGCATATGATTAGAGTCAGACATCAACAATCATAAGTGGAATATTGTGGTACAGTCGATCAAAGTATCCAAAACAATGTTTAAACGATTAAAATAGTATTAATCAACTTCTTAATGAGGATATCGTGTCGGAGGATTTTGGATAACCTGATCCTCGAAACATAAACATAGTGACATGCAAAACAAGCTCTGATTGCACGAGCACCAGCTAATTACGTTTCTCGCACAGCGTGGCGGACCGTACGAAACTTGCGTTGCGTGTAAGGTTCAGAAAGGGACTCCTCGTGATCCAGTGGGAACGTGCATCCCACCAAAGAAGTTTCCAGAGACCAGTACCGAGATCTGAAACCATAAAAAGAAAAGAAAAGAAAAGAAAAGAAATACACGTGGCAGAGGACTTCCTAACTATGTAAGTTAAAGTTTTGAGCCTTCACGCGCCTGCGTATATCTTCCGGACCAAGAATTTCAGTGGCGTGCATTGGCAGTCACAATTATTTCATATCCAAGGCTGGTCAATCCCGTGGGTCCCAGTTTTAGCGTTTCTTTTCGCCACGTGGAGAAAAGAAGGGGACTGAGTTTAGAACGTGGAGGGACGCGCGCTATGCGTGCTTGGGTGAGGGAAGTTAGTACTAAGATGACCGAGTAAAGTTGGGCCCAAGGTTTTTTTTTTTTTAACTCCTTAAAAGCCCAGAGCTTTCGGGGTGGTTTCCGTTGAGACCTCGCCCCAAAGGAAACGCAAAGCAAAGTCAGGGTCTCTGGAACCCTCTGTGATTGAAAAACCCTAGGAATGGCTGACCCGGTGGTCGCTGATCAGCCTCCGAGCATGAAGTCTCAAGGCTTCTCAAATGAGTTCGAGTCTCTGCCAATTCCGCCTCTCGATCCTCAATTCTTCTCTGGAAACAACGACGACAACAATTTCATGGACGCCAACGGAATGAGCAGTGATGACTACATTGCGGATCTCGGGATGGGGTTCGGGTTCGACGAAGGCGCGGATTTCGAGCTCACCTTTGATGATCTCGAAAATCTTTACAATCTTCCTTCCGAAACCGAAGATTTTACCGTCCCGGGCGGGCTCGACGTGGTTCAGCCAGGTTCTGAACCGGTTCAACCGGTTCCACACTCGAATTCTTGGTCTCAGGAATCGGGTGCTTCCGGAGTTTCAATCGATCGGGGCACCGACGTTGCTAAGTTCTTGAATTTCCCGGCATCCGAGTCTGATAGCGACGGCCGTGATTATTACCCGCAGGTTTCCTCGGAGAATTCCGGCGATCGGGACCCGAATGTTGTTGTAGGTATGAGTTGCCACTCGCCGGATTCGGGCGGTTGCGATCGCGAGTTCTCTGGCGGGTCCGTGTCGTCGCAAGGTTCCGGTTACCGTCCGCCATCGCCGGATTCGGGGAATGTGATCGTGGTTGATCAAAAGATTAAGATGGAGGCAGAGACGGGGTCGAAGAGGAAGAAAGAGCTTGACGAAGGGCACGCCACGGATTCGAGGACCACCAAGTACCGGAGGTCGTTGGAGAACCCGGCTGTCAGCGACGAGGACGATAGGAGGAAGGCGAGGCTAATGAGGAACCGTGAAAGTGCGCAGCTGTCGAGGCAGAGGAAGAAGCACTACGTTGAGGAGCTCGAGGATAAGGTGAGAGCCATGCATTCTACTATTTCCGATTTGAATAGTAAGATATCCTACATGATGGCCGAGAATGCTACTTTGCGCCAGCAACTGAGTGTAAGTGGCGGTACCGCTGGCGGCATGTGTCCGCCTCATTCGGCTATGTACCCGCATCCTGCGATGGCGCCCGTAGGCTATCCTTGGATGCCTTGTGCGCCCTATGTGATGAAACCGCAAGGGTCTCAGGTTCCGTTGGTCCCTATACCGAGATTGAAATCGCAACAGTCTGCATCAGCACCAAAGGCGAAGAAGTCGGAAAGTAAGAAAGAGGGGAAAACTAAGAAGGTTGCGAGCGTTAGTTTACTCGGTTTGTTGTTTTTCCTCGTGTTTGTTGGTTGGCTAGTTCCTTCTATGAATGTTAGATACGAAGTTCCCTCGGGTAGTGGTTATATTAGCGATAGATTCTATGGTCAGCAACGTGGTAAGGTTTTGATTGTTGATGGCTATTCAAATGAATCTGGAGGAGGTGTGGGATTTGGGTTTTCTAGTGGAAAATTTGATGTTTCTCCCAGGATAAATTATGAGAGAGGTCGCATACGAGGGGATGAGCTGAAATTTGAGCGGAAAGATCACGGATCACAGTCTTTACCGCGTTCAGATGAATTTAATCGTCCGGACAACGCTAGTGAGCGTCTCGTTGCTTCTTTGTATGTGCCGAGGAATGATAAACTTGTGAAGATTGACGGGAACTTGATAATTCATTCTGTTCTGGCCAGTGAGAAAGCAAAGGCAACTCAGGCAATTCCTGGAAAGAAAGATAATACAGAAACTGGTCTAGCAATCCCGAGAGATTTGGCTCGGGCTTTGGCCATTCGTGATGTTGGAGGGAAAAGAGGTAGACATCCTCACGTATTTAGAAATCCTTCTGGAGGACAGAAGGCTCTTTCCTCTGGTTCTGCTGATACTTCAACGGACAATTTGAAGTCGACAGCAGCAGATGGTAAACTGCAACAATGGTTCCGTGAAGGTCTCGCAGGTAATACTTGTGCTCTCAGTTTTAACAGCATTCCTAGTTTCTTTATACATGTATGTAAGGTTTCTAAGGTGTAGCTGCTCGACTGTAAGCCGTAAAGGTCTTATGACATAAATTGTAAATTGTTCATGAATGATATTATGCTTGTGGTTTCTCTAAGGCCATTGACACAATAAACAAATGAGGTCTCGCTTGATTTCAGGATTGCTTGTTCTGGCTTATTATAAGATGTTCAGGATAACTTTTACTGTTTCCAACTAAATTTGGTCCCGTCGTTTGCGAACCACTAATTGTTCTGTGCTGGGACCATGTGCAGCTCTTTGGATGTTCTTTGTTTAAAACCGAATTTGGAAATTGACAGTCTATTGTGCGAGGCTCACTGAATCCTTTATTAAACACTTGTGATTGCTTTTCCCCTCGCAGGGTCGATGTTGAGCTCTGGCATGTGCACCGAGGTGTTCCAGTTTGATGTGTCACCAGCTTCTTCTCCAGGAGCTATAATTCCAGCACCCCCAGTTTCCCATGCAAGTGCAGCACACCATCAGAATGCTACCGCTCAGCAAACGAAGGGGAGGAATAGAAGGATCCTCCACAATCTTCCAGTTCCCTTCCCTGCATCTAAGTATAATGTTACTGAAGAACATGGGGGTAAAAATTCACAGAAGGAAAACTTTCAAGGTAATAAATCTTCTTCATCTGTAGTGGTGTCCGTGCTCATTGATCCCAAAGAGGTTGGCGATAGTGAAGTTGATGGCATGATCAGACAAAAGTCACTTTCTCGGATCTTTGTAGTCGTGCTCCTGGACAGCGTGAAGTACGTCACCTACTCATGTGTGCTGCCGCGGTCTGGTACTCACCTAGTGATGAGTTGAAAGTTGATATTAGTCCTTGGGGATGCAGAATGCTAATCCCAGTTTTGTATATAACAGAATAATCAGCAGCATTTATAGTCTCGACAGAACTCTTGAGTTTCTTGTACTTCCCTAACTTAAAAAACTTGTTAGGCTATAGTGTAACGTTCTTCCTTAAGATGAAGAACATGAGCTCCTACTTCTCCTTTCAATGATGACCTATGGTCGTTGCACTCTTTGGTGGAGTCCCGAGGGCTAGGAAGTGACTGTTTGTATTGGTCTGGTTACAGCAATTTTCTTAAATATATAGTACAAGTTAGCTGGTATTTATTCTTACAAGGCCGACGATCTTGTTGGCGTGTTTCTCAAAAAGGGTATGCAGATAACGATGTACATTTTTAAGTATGAATTAGAGTCCATTTGAGTCTATGTCCTAAGGCTTTTGGACTTTATGAGCCATGAATATAAGTAGATGCTCGAGATTTTCTAATCCCTGAAGGCAAAGTGGACATTTGATATTGATTCCTCCGCGTTTTCCAGATGCTTCCCCAAGTCACTTTCCAAAAAGAATAAGTTTCCACGGAGCCGGCAAGAAGTAGATGACCAACTTCATTTCCACGAAGATTATCACTCTCACCAAAAATCGAGCAAAGTATCATAAGCTAAAATAGACAACAATAAAGAGAAACCAAAAGGGCTTCCAATAATCAAAGTAAAGTAGGTAAGTGTTGAATAATTAATTTTCTTCTATATTCATATTTCTAAATAAAGAATAACGCATTTGTTTCCTTGTTTGAAACTTATTGGAATTTCATTCCTTTCAAGAGTGGAGAGGACTTAGTCTTGGAGGACCAAGTAGAGATTACAGTCCCGTGTAAATTAGGAAGACTTGACTTGGTTAAGGAAGACTTGTCAACGCCTGTGTTTTCTTGTGTGATCTTATCTAGTAAGTCATGGGTAGTCCAACAACTTATTTCAACGCCTGTATTTTTCAGTCATGGAGCTGCGTCACATCATATGTGAATTGCCAGTGCCTCACGTCATTTGAATTGGCACAAACTACAAAGAGACTATTTCAACAGTCTGAAAAGGCATCTAAAATATAACAAAAATGTCCACTGCAATTTCATCTGTATCATTAATACACCGTTGGGAGAAGACTGATATTGAAGAACCAAGAAAAATCTCGATAAGTGATGATATCCTTTCTGGTTCATTGTACATGTAGAAGGCAAAAGTAAATCCATTGAGGAATGCTACACCTGAAAAGAATCGAGCATGGCTCTTAGGGTTTCCTTAGATGTCTGCCACTGTTTATCGGTTGCACTAACTACAAATAGGACAACGGTGTTCCCCTTTGCTGTTGCCTTTGCAAGATTGTGTGCACCCGTCAGTGCAAAAGGAGTCTCAAGCACATATTTGTAATACTGTAAACACCAAGATAGGAAAGCTTCAGTTTTTACCAACAAAGAAAATGAAAGAGGAAGAAGCAGAATGCCTATGGTCATATCCAAGTGTAAATGTTGTTGATAAATTATTAAGTTTAAGAAGCTTACCATCCACTTCTACGATCACATGCACAACGAGACATACACTTTCACATTCTTACACGAACGGAGTGTACATGGAAGTGTATGGTTTTTGAGGACTTAATATCTCGCAAACACTAACTACTCACATGAAACTTTCCATAGAATTTGAAAAGACACTCATTTTGACCTCTTATTGCCAACATTCACTGAAAGTAGAATATATGTGATATCCTATTCTAAATATATGTGATGTCGGAGGCAGTGGACTTCATGTATAGAATGTGAAGTAATACCAGCAATATTGTTACACTCATCTGGTGTAATATTTGCATGCCATGGAGTCATGGTAGTGGTCGTGTTGGCTCTATTGCTCTAGTTAAGAAGAATTTCATCAGGGTCCGACATAAGCTGGAACAAATTCCAGTTCAATTCCTATGCTTTTCCGCTATGTGGAATTGCACACAACTAAATGTTATATACAGCGTCCCTACTTCTAGTCTTTTCCTTCTTGTGAATAGAGAAAAAGTCAGAACATGAGTCTAAAAGACAACAAGAATCAAGCTTGTAACTCATAAGGTAAGCAGTAAAGTGGAAAGAATTGTACCGTCTGATCACCACGCTTTTCAACTGATGTCTCGAGGAGTTCGTCTGGATCATATGTATTGCCAGTAACAAAAGGACCAAGAGAAGCAATCAGCTTCTCAGGGCTCCCAATATCTTCAATCGATGCATTCGGTTTATTTGTTAGGCGTATCAAAGGCGAAGCCACTACCTGGACTTTTCCCTGTTTCTCATCTTCAAATTTCACCTCCACCCAAGGCTCTGCACATTTTGGTTGGCAGTAATTACCGGACAATATGTTTGCTACTCGTGTTTGTTTCCAAGTTGGTGGTAAGATGAACTGGTAGGGTTGCACATTTCCTGCAAAGAACTAAATCTCAAATATCATTAGCAAGTATAAGAGAAACAGAATAATAGAAAAGATTGATAGAAAAACCTTGGATAGTTAACTTATCTAAAGTGTATAATTGTTTTCTGTGACATATAATTTCGAAAAACTAGGTCATTTTGTTACCATGAACTTTCAATTTAGAGATCAATCAAAACAACAGCAATTGTGTGCTCAGAATAGTATGCCATCTTATCTTACATGATTGATTATGTATTTTATTTGCTCATCATAACCAGAGAAAAAAAAATTCTCACGCACTAAAAAGCAATAAAAAGGTCCTAAAGCTAGTTGATGGCAGTGACAACAACAGAAAGAAGAGAGGCATCAACCATTGGCGGCACCGGAGACCATAACGATAGCTCTGCATGTTATTGGTTGCAAACTGAAATAAGAGTGCAAGGAAAGAGACGGGGATCATGCAGGCAGAGGACAGGGGTGGTCACTGGCCTAGCAGCATAGATAAAGCTGCAAAGGTGATCATAGTAGTACTGGCATTGGCAACTATACTAAAGAAATTGCCAGTGGACTATGGTGGCAATGAATGGGGAGATCGGTTGATGATAATAAAAGCCAGTGTCGGATGAGCCAATGGCGTTGACTGGTGCAGAAACTCATTTCATGGGAGGCAAAAATGCATCTTACCGATCAAATGTAGCTTCCAACAAAACAGCCCTATGAATCCAACAGCCAAAAGAAAGGGTCTATCATTTCTCTCAGTTAACTAAATTAACAAACCTTAAAATAAAGGTTAGCATCTACGCCAACTTGAGAACCACATTCCCCTAAATCTCATACTTGGTTTTGCCGTTTCTACTGTTCAAAGGTGGAAGTCCACCAGCTATCCCTCATTTATCCCGCATGCTATAATTTGACGCTGGCTGATTTTAAACAAACTAAAAAAGACCCACTGACAATCGCAACGTGGAGCTGGTGAAGGGGAAGGACATTTGCACACTTCAATTGAATGCGGGAACAACTTCTCTATGCAGTTACTTCAATAGATGTCCTAATCTAAAGCTTCATCTGATTTGTTTGCCAAAAAGCTCAAATCCAAACCACAGTCAATCACTGATGAGTAGTGATACTCCAAGGATTTGTTCTTTTCGTCACTCTTAACAACCTATTCCTCTCCCATGCTAAAATAAGTGAAAAGGAACCCCTTCACTTTGCAAATCAAGAATTTGGTTCAGTTGATAAATCGAGGTAATGTAGTAATTTTGTTCCCTCATGATAAACTTCAAAGGATGGACGTTTTGTAATCAAGATATCTCCTAAAGCATATGACACTAACGTATTTGGCCGGTATGTGCAGGTTTTTGGACTTTGAAAAGCGCGAGCATGCCAACTCTTAAGCAACGATCGTATACATACAGATGGCTTCATACTAGTAACTCCAAGAGTTCAATTTATTGATATCACATCATTGTATTTCAATTTTTCTAGCTCGTTAAACAAACCAGATATAATTACTCAAATATGATAAGTGCATACCATTGTGTTCTCCATTAATAATGCCATCTCAATGCATTTTTTGTCCCTCTCCATCTTCCCCATCCATATACACAACTTGGATTACCGCAAAACTCTTGTTGATTTCACGCAACTTCCTATTCCTACCAATGTATAATACTTTATTCTAAGGACATCCAAAGTTTGCAGAATCCTATTCTTCCCCCCACCTTTTTTTTTTTTTTTTTTTTGGCTGGGAACGAAAAAGCTTATGTTCTAGGTGAATAAAAAACGTAGCCTGACGGACCAAGAATAACTTCCTCAGATGGAAACTTTCGGGCCAACAATCCAATTAGAGAGCAAAGGCTTGCCGTTCTGTCAACTCTGGAGATTGCATATATAAGTTTTAACCTCAGCACCAATCTGCCGCTTAGAAGTCTTTTTAACAACCTTCAAGTCCTCCTTGTTTCTACAATGATTTATTGCACTTTCGTATGCAAGGTCTGAGAACCAACAAGGCCTCAAGAGTCCCTTATCAAAGATTACGCAGCAGACACAGATATCCACAAGAATTAGCTTACGAGGGAGGATCATACACACCACATTTTAACAGAAAAGCAACCTCTCTAGACGAATGCTCAAGGCAACTTCAGAAGAAAATTTTAAAGCCCGGAATAAAAGAAAGAACGCATGTATGAATGTGTACCTGCGCGAAGAGCCGGAGTATCTCTGGGAGAGGCTTTGAAAAAGACGAAGGAAGGGTCGGAAGTTGAAGGTGGCAGGTAGGACCCAGCCTCCACCTCTCTAGCCGCTGATGGAGGTGGCTTCTTCAACTCAAGAAGAGGAAGCAGAGCAAGACCTTTCAAAAATTCTCGTCTGAGAGACAGCTGGTTCTGCCTCTGACGAAATGGGGCTGCGGCTTTGGCCGGAACTTTGAGTGGGGAGTTTGAAGTTGAGCACATGGGGCAGAGTGTCAGAACCGAAGAAGCGGTTGCCATTTTCCAAGAGAGGAAAACTTGGGAACAGAGACGGAGATTTGTAGGGATGGTGCGATGGATTTGGATCACACAGGCTTATCCATGTTACAAAGGAGGTTTAGTCCACCGGGAGACCCAAGCCTAAGGTATGTATACTTTTAAGGCTCTTGTGAACGTGATCAGCGTAAGCCAACTTGGCGACGCCACGTTCCTTGAAAAACAACATGGCCACGCTCGATAACTTGGAGTTCTACAAGTTGCAGTGTGGATATGTGGACAGTAATGCTGAAAAAATTGGGTTTGAGCAAGTTTGAAATTTTAGGATCTAACCGAAATTATACGAAAACTTCACTAGAAAGAAATAGATGAATCTTTTAACTTCTTTTCTATTTATATACACTTACTAATGAATTCAAAAATCAAATGAAACTTATTTACAAAATTAGAAATTCAAAGTCAAAAATTAAATGAAACCCACAATGATTATGAGTAAGATGAGGTACATTTTCAATATATTGCATGTGGTTCACCTTTTAATAAAGTAGTTATTACTCAAGTATATAAGATTCAATTAAATGTTGGAGCATAACATGGATAAGCCTAGGTGATCCAAATATGTTTTGCTATGCTCATTGGTGACAATAAAGTGTGGATGTGTGAAGTGAAAAACTTGTGATTTCTTGAGTTCAAGACATAAAACTTGATCATTTGTGCCTTAAATAACATATAACTTACATAAATATAATCACTTAGAAAGCATAGAAAAATCATAAAATTCACATCATCCTAATTAGTTTATATCATAGGTTTAATACAAAAAAATTAAAAAATAATGTAATAATAAACTAAGATAATAATATGAATTAAACAAAGCATCTTAAATTGAAACATATGAAAGTTATCACCACACTATTTGCTCTTCAAGAAATATTTGCAAAAATCCTATAAATTAGGGCAAAATTAGAAATTATGTAAAACAAAGGTATGTTGTCATAACTTTCTCCTTGGTTTTTGGTTTTCTTTGTTATGGTATCACCACTTCTTTTCTTATGTTATCTTGGGGTTTGCTATATAAACAATAAAAATTAAAATAAATAGAAGAAAATTAAAATGTTGTCTTACCAAAACTCCATTATTTGTTTTCTAAAATAGTAAACATAACTCTATAAAAATAGAGTTATTATTTTTTAATCAACTTATTCCCACTTACGTGACTCGTAATCAATTATTTATGTGTTTGGCCCAACTTCAATGACTTGATTTAGTTCCTCTATACATACTTGTACTTGACCTGTAACTGATTGTTTGTGAGTCTAACTTAACTTCATTGGACTTGACCTAGTTGCCAACTCATCTTTGGCTTGGTCTAGGCCTAACTTCTCTAGCCCATTATTTCAGCCCATTCAACCTCGTTTCCAAGTTGCTTAGCCAACTAGTCCACATTAGTATCAGTAATTAGGTGAAATTAGATGTTCTAACATGTTTCATTTATCGATCTTTCTTAAATTTAGTTGTTCAATTTATTCTATGTCATTTTGGTTCACTAGATAAATTCTAGGAATTGACCTAGTAATTACTAGTCTTTGTGGGACAGTATCTTACTCATCATTGTATTACTTGTTTAATATGTACACTTGCATGTATGATTTCACCAAACAAACTCTAACCATGAGGTTTAGAGTTCAACACCCAATGCCTAACCAATTAGGCTGCTATCTTGGCCCAGCTCACCTTGGCCCATGCCCAACTTCTAGATTCGTTATCATAACTCATTTAACTTATTTCCAATCGACTTGCTCACAGGCCTAGCCTAACTTTATGGATTTGGCCTAGTTCTTTGCACGTACTTGTCCCACAACTAGTTGTTTGTAGGCATTGCCTAACTTTATTAGACATGGCTCAATTCCTAACTCATTTTTAATGCACTTGGTCTGGGCTTAATTTCTTTAGCTCATTATCTCAATCTATTTAGCCTAATTTCCAAACTACTTATTCACGCCCACAGTTGACCCAATGTCTAATTAATTGGCCTACTATCTTGCCCCAGCTTACCTTTAGTAGGCTTGGTTTAGGCCCAACTTTTCTAAACTTGTTATCATGGCCCATTTAGCTCATTTTCGATCAACTTGCTTGTGCATGTTCTTGATCCATAATCAGTTGTTGGTGGGTTTGGCCCAACTTCATTGAATTTAGCCTAATTCCTAAGTCACCTTTAGTGGACTCGCCGACTTTGGTGTAAAATAAGCATTATAGAATGTTCCTAGGGAATCAAACTGCCAAACACCTAAATTATGCATGTATATATATATATATATATTATAATCCAAGAATTTGGCAAGCACCTAGTCCCATGTGTTGGCCCAACTTCTAGACTAGTTATCTTAACCCATCCAACCCGTGTTTGTTCATAGAAATTATACATGCAAGTGAACATGTAGAACATGTAGAACATGTAGAACAAGTAATATAATAATGAGAGAGTGTATCGTCCTACCAAAATTGGTGAATACTAAACTAATTAAATACTAATAGTGAATTAACCCTAAAGTTTATCTAACAAATCAAAATATTTAAGAATGGATTAAAAGTGACATTCTTTACAACAAAATTTTACAACTAAAAATAATTAAATTTAAATAAGTAAAATCAATATGAGAATTATGTTAGAGCATATGATTTCACCATAATCACTATATATGAATGTCAATGGTTTATGGCTACAAGAATAATAGTACGTATGTAATGATGAAATTTCCTAATTTATCTATTTTCCTAATCTATGTATAGCAAACCTACTCAGCTTATTAATTTACTATATCTTTTTATGAATTAAAATAAATAAAAGTACATTATGATTTATGAACATTTCTAGTTTATAATCAATCTTTTGAACACTTTATCACCAAAAGTCTCACAAATAATATGATATATATCTATCCATATTTAATTCATGGTTATATATTATAAGAAGCAATTGTATATTATCACTTTTTAGTCTTAAATATGCGTATCAAATTATTTAAGTGGTGGTTTTTTTTTAATGAGCAGAACATTGGGTAATAACATAAATGGATGAAAAAGGGTTAATGTTTTCTCTCTCTTAGCAGCGCTTTCCTCTTTCCTCTGTTTTCTCTCGTGTGGCACGCGCTCTTCTCTTTTAAATTATTTTTCTTTTATCATATGTGTGGTGCCCCACTTTCTAGTTTCTTTTCTCTTTTTATTTTGTCTTGTTATGCCTTACTTATTTATGACTTATTCTTTCTCCTTCTTTTTGTTTGTTTTTGTCTTTTTGTCCTTTTCCTACATACCCTTTTTCTTTTTTACGTGATCACCATTTCTTTTCTCATGCTATCTTGGGATTTGTTACATAAACAATGAAAATTTAAATAAATAAAAGAAAATTCAAATGTTGTCTCACAAAAATTCCAATATTTGTTCCTTAAATAGTCAAAATAAATCTATAAAAATACAGTTATTAGTTTCCAATCAACTCATTCACATATGTACTTGAATCATAACTGATTGTTTATGAGTCTAGCCTAACTTCAATGACATGGTCCAGTTCCCTGCGTGTACTTAACCTCTAACTAATTATTTATGGGCCTAACCTAACTTCATTGAATTTGGCATGGTTCCTAACTCACCTTCATTGGGCTCGATTTGGGCTGAAATTCCCTAGCCCATTATTATGGTCCATTTAGTCTTGTTTTCCAAATGACTTGCTTGGCCCTACACTTAACACAATGCCTAACTAATTAGGCCACTATCTTGGCCCAACTCACCTTCAATGGGCTTGGTCCAAGCTTAACTTCTGGACTCGTTATCATGGTCTGTTCAAGCCATTTCAAATGACTCATTTGTGGGCTCCTAACTTTTGTGGATTTGGCCCAGTTCTCCACACGTACTTGTCTTACAACTAATTGTTTGTGAACCTAGCCCAACTTCATTGGACTTAACTTAGTTCCCAGCTCATCTTCAGTGGGCTTAATGTAGACTCAACTTTTATAGCCTATTATCTCAATCCATTCAACCTTATTTCAAAACAACTCACTTGCATGCACTCTTGACCCAATGCCTTAACCAATTGACTTGTTATCTTGGCCTAGCTCACATTTAGTAGGCTTGGTTTAGGCCTAATTTCTGTGTACATGTTATCATGGCTTATTCAATTTTGGAAGATTCAAACTACCAAACACCTAAACAATATTGTTGCCTTAGTAGTAGGCTAAGCCAAATTGGGCTAGCACATGGGACCAAGTGGTTTGATATATATATAGATGAAGTGAAAGGTAAAAGGTAGAGAATAACTTGATATATCCCTATCCTAAGGTTTTTTTGTATATTAACTAACTTTACTTCACTACCTTTCTCACATGGATCCATTTTGGATGACTTTTTTATATTCATTTTTTAGCTTAACGATAAAATGAGGACTCTTTTCTATCTTAAAGGTGGAATCTTGTGTGAGACATTTCATTTCAAGTTAATAAAACATAAGACATCAATCCAAGTAGAACAAGACAAAAACAAATATACCACGTCTAAATATTGTTGAAGTTTTGGTGTAAAAGTTTATGTTAAGAATTTTTTTTATTAAAAAAATGCATGTTTAAAGTGTATTTGGACCTAGTATGAGAAAGTGGGCAAACCTTGGGATGGTAGAATTGTTTAGAGAAGTTTCCTATCTTGACAAGTGCCACTAACTCCACAGTTTATCACACATAAGATCCTATTAATAGGATGAAAAAAAATCATACCATGCTTTGATTTTACCAAAAGAATGAACCTTTCTTCACTTTTTCCCAGTATTTAAGTAAAAAATGGTTTTTCTATAATCCAACGACATGTTTTATGATTTTATCTTTTACTTTTGATACTAATTTTTGAAACTTCTTACTATCTAGCATCATTTCATTTGATGAAAAGACAACTATTGAGAAGATGAGATCTTTCTTTTAGAAGACGATGAGGAGGACTAACTTCTTTGGTCCTTTGTGAGTATAAAGAATATGAGAAAACTAAAACCATGAGACCCATAAGAAATAAATAATAGTGTTGAATGGAGATATTTATTCGAAATCTAATTAGGTATATGGCATTGACACCGTTATATGTTCCTCGATGGAGAGAGTATTAGCTAAGGTAGAACCATCCAATAGAGAAAGACCTAGCATGGTGAGTAAGCAATAGGGCCTAACGCCTATTACCCTTTGGTGAAAAGGCATAAGCATCCCATCCTAAATGCCTCGCAATGTCAAAAGCATAATCTGTCCTTCTCATATCTATAGTAAGCATCCTTTTCATATCCAATACATCCATGATTAGATGCCAACAAATAAATTCAAAGTGGTAATGTTCTTTCCCCTTTTCTAAATAGAACCTAGGCTATATATTCTTAATAATCCTCTTATTCATGACTTACTTCTGTCCCTAACACCATTTCGTCATAAACCATGTCTAAACCATCTACATCCTTTGTAATTCAAAATAATAAACAATTTCCAAATAGTGAAAGGATGACATGTATATGGTATGAAAGGATTACATGTATATGGTATCCACCTTTTGGTTTCGTTTGAATATTCTAGTGCATACAAGATTAAACAGTAACCAAAATAATTTAAAAAAGTGATTCTCTTTCCCTTTTTCAGTAGTGGACCTAGGTTATATATTATGAATAATTCCCTAATTTATGAGTTACTTTAATCCCTAACACCCTTTTCTCATAGACTAGGTCTATTCCATCTACATCCATATAGTGAAAAGTTTAAAATGAAGTTGGAAAACAAAACTACACTAGTTTTCTTTGTTGAGGGCAAGGTTTGAGGCCATAGTTAAGGCAAAGATGGAGTGAATGAAGCATAGACATGAAGTCAAAAACTTGTGATTTCTCATCTGTAAGGCACAAAGCTTGATTGTTTGAAACATAAAACATGACTTTGAAACCAGGTGTAGTCCACTAAATAATCTAGCATGATATCACCTAAAAGAGGTGAACCTAATCTAAAGGCCAATTCATTAGAACCCACACTAAAGGTCCAATAATTGCAAGACCCATTGACTGTAGGCCTAAGCAAAGACCTAGTGAAGTGTTTCCAATGAACTTTTATTCATAAGAGTTGTTTATAGCAACTACATTACATACACTTAGTTTAGAACATCATTTCCCAACTAATTGGCTCACTCTCTCTATTTGATTAACCTTTAGTGGGCTCAATTCATATACAATTTATAAGCTTGTTGTCTTATCCAGTTTAGCCAAGCATGTTCAACTAGTTTCCAAATGACTCAGTCATGCATGTACTTGACCCAATTATCCCTTAACCAATTAGCCTAGCTCACCTTCAATGGGCTTGGTCTAGGCCTAACTTCTAGATTTGTTATCAATGCTCATTTAGCCTATTTTCAATCAATTTGCTTATGCACATACTTGACCTACAATCAATTATTTGTGAGCCTATCCCAACTTCATTGGACTTGTCCCAATTCCTGACCTTCAATGGGCTCAGTCTGACCCCAACTTCTAGACCCATTATCTCAGCTCATTCAACCCATTTCCAAACAACTCGCTCAACATATAATTGACCTATTTCAGCATCCAGTTCATACCATTCTCTCCTAAACAATTGGCCGACTACCTCGACTTGAATGATCTTTAGTGAGGCCCATTCCACAAACAATTTTTAGGCCTATCGTATTGGCATATTTAGCTAATCTAATTTAGCCCACTCCATCATAATTCACTTGACCATATTCAATATGCTCTATTTAACTCACTCACTCTAGGATCCATAACTAATTATTTATAGGCCTAGTCCAACTTCAATGGACTTGGCCTAATTGGGATCCACAACAAGTTGTCTGTGGGCCTAGCCTAATGATAACTCTATAAAATTTTAACTGTTTCATGGAATGAATAATACAATTTTTGTGAGAGATAATATTGATAACTCTATATTTTATAGAGTTATTAGTAGTATTTTAGGTAATGTTTAATATAATTTTTATTAAATTATATTTGTATTTAATTATATTTATGTATAATTTGTTATTTTATACAGTAAACCCAAAATAGAAGAAAAATGAGAAAAAGAAGTAATAAATCATACAAAAGAAGGCTATCAATGTTTATCATTTATTTATGAAGCATGTGAGAAGCAAGGAGAAGAAAATGACAAGTCAAAAGAGAGACCCACGTGAGGAAAGAGAAAAAGAAACAAAGGAACCAACGAGTGAATTGTGAAAAGAAAGAAGGAAATACGTGGAACCCATTAGGCTATTATGTAGAAGAGAGAGAAAGGAGAAATTAGTGGGTTGTCGGGCAATGCAAGTGACAATTATCGGGGCTGAACGAAAGTGTCTTATATAGGAAATCGGGTAATTGTTGTTACAGAGAGAGGTAGAACACAAGGAAAAAAAGTAAAAAGGAAGGAAATCGAGACAGAGATGATTATTTATGTTGTGAGATATTTTATGAATGTGAAGTTGCATATTATAGAGTTTAATACTTTTAGGTGATTAGCTACCGCTTAGATGATATGATTTGCATGTTTGAGACCGACAGGAGATGACATGCAGTTGCTTCATGTAATATGCAACCATAGATTAATATGGATAGACATATACCATATGATTTGTATGGCTTTAGGTACAAACTGGAATATTCACATATATTAATGCACTTAGTTTACTTAGTTCATATACAGACTCACAGTGAATTAATGAGCTAAGTAGGTTCGCTATACCTAGATATAGGATAGTGAATAAATTAGGAGATTCCGCCATCATATGAGTAGAATTAATCTTGCTAGCATAAATGATCTACATTTGTATCTAGTAATTAGGTGAAATCGGACGCTCTAACATGTTTCGTTAATCAAGTTTAGGTTAAATTTAGTTGGTTAATTCATGTATTATTATTTTCAGTTGGCTAGATAAGCTCGAGAGTCTATTCACCGTTAGTAATTAGTTAGTTTGGTAAACATCAATCTCTGTGGGATGATACTCATACTTATCATTATATTACTTATTTGACATGTACACTTGCATGTAAAATTTCACCTAACAAATATTTAAATTTCATATACTTATGTAGCAAACCTCAAAAGAACATGACAAACAAATGAAATGTGAAGAAAAAAGCTGCAGACATGTGAGGAATAAAATAAAAAGGAACAAAAAAAAAAAGAGAAAGGTTGTATGTAGAATAGAAGGAAAAAGATAAAAGGATAAGAAAGTCAAAGAAAAGGGAGGGAGAAGCATGCATTACCAAGAAAGAGAAAAGTAGGGCACAATTGGCCCACTATCTCAACATAACTAATCTTTGGTAGGCTCAGTCCACAAACAATTTTTAGGCTTATCAACTTGGCCCATTTAGCCAATCTAATTTAGCATGTTTCCAACCTAATTCAACATGCTCCATCTGACTCACTTGCTCCAAGATCCATAATTGATTATTTATGGGCATACTCCAACTTCAATGGACTTAGCCTAGTTGGGATCCATAACAAGTTGTTTGTGAGCCTAGTCTAATGATAATTATATTTTTATAAAGTTATTTTAATTATTTCAATGAATGAATAATGTAATTTTTGTAAGTTAATATTTGAATTTTCATATATTTACTCAAATCTATATTATTTATGTGGCAAACCTAAAAAAGATATGACAAATGAAGTAGACGCAAAGAAAAAAGTTGCAAGCATGTGAGGAATAAAATAAAAAAGAACAAAAGAGAGAAGAAAAGAAAAGAAAAAGAGAAAGGTTATGTGTAAAATAGAAAGAAAAAAACAAAAGGATAAGAAAGTCAAAGAAAAGAGAGAGAGAATCATGCATTACCAAAAAAGAGAAAAGTAGGGGACAATTGGCCCATTATCTCGACCTAATTGATCTTTAGTGGGCTCAGTTCACAAAATAATTTTTAGGCTTATCATCTTGGCCCATTCAATTAATCTAATTTAGCTCGTTTCCATCCTAATCCACTTAACCATATTCAACAAGCTCCATCTGACTCACTTGCTTCAAGATCCATAACTGATTATTTATAGGCCTAGTCTGACTTTAATGGACTTGACCTAGTTGGGATCCACAACAAGTTGTTTGTGAGCCTGGCGTAATGATAACTCTATTTTTATAGAGTTATTTTAATTATTTCAGGAAATGAATAATGCAGTTTTTGTAAGATAATATTTAAATTTTTATATATTTATTCAAATCTATATTATTTATGTAGCAAACCTCAAAAGAACATGATAAACGAAGGAGACATGAAGAAAAAAGCTACAGGCATGTGAGGAATAAAATAAAAAAGAAAAAAAAAGGTTATGTGTAAAATAGAAGGAAAATGACAAAAGGACAAGAAAGTCAAAGAAAAATTAGGGAGAAACATGCATTACTCAGAAAGAGAAAAATAGGGCACAATTGGCTCACTATCTTGACCTAATTGATCTTTCAATGGGCTTAGTCCACAAATAATTTTTAGGCTTATCATCTTGGCTCATTCAACCAATCTAATTTAACCTATTTCCATCCTAATCCACCTAACCATATTCAACATGCTACATCTGACTCACTTGCTCCATGATCCATAACTGATTATTTATGGGGCTTACTCCAACTTCAATGGACTTGGCCTAGTTGGGATCTATAACAAATTATCTGTGAGCCTGGCCTAATGATAATTCTATTTTTATAAAGTTATTTTAACTATTTCAATGAATGAATAATATAATTTTTGTGAAATAATATTTAAATTTTCATATATTTATTCAAATCTATATTGTTTATGTAGCAAACCCCAAAAGAACATGACAAATGAAGAAGACACAAAGAAAAAAGCTGTAGGCATGTGAGGAATAAAATAAAAAAGAACAAAAGAGAAAGAAAAAAAAATGTTGTGTAAAATAGAAGAAAAAGACAAAAAGATGAGAAAGTCAAAGAAAAATGATGAAGAAGCATGCATTGCCAAGAAAGAGAAAAATAGGGCACAATTGGCCCACTATCTCAACCTGACTGATCTTTAGTAGGCTCAGTCCACAAATAATTTTTAGGCTTATCATCTTGGCCCATTCAACCGATCTAATTTAGTTATTTCCATCCACCTGACCATATTCAACATGCTACATTTGACTCACTTGCTCCAAGATCCATAACTGATTATTTATGGGCCTAGTCTAACTTCAATGGACTTGGCTTAGTTAGGATCCATAACAAATTGTCTGTGGGTCTGGCCTAATGATAATTATATTTTTATTGAGTTATTTTAACTATTTCAGGGAATGACTAATGCAATTTTTGTGAGATAATATTTGAATTTTTCTATATTTATTCAAATCTATATTATTTATGTAGTAAACCTTAAAAGAACACGACAAATGAATGAGACATGAAAAAAAAAGCTAGATGCATATGAGGAATAAAATAAAAAATAACAAAAGAAAAAAAAAGAAAAGAAAAGAAAGGTTTTTTGTAGAATAGAAGGAAAAACAAAAGGATAAGAAAGTTAATGAAAAATGAGGGAGAAGCATGCATTACCAAGAAAGAGAAAAGTATAGCACAATTAGCCCATTATCTCGACCTGACTAATCTTTAGTGGGCTCAATCCACAAACAATTTTTAGGTTTATCATCTTGGCCCATTCAACTGATCTAATTTAGCACATTTTCATCGTAATGCACTTGACCATATTCAACATACTCCGTCTGACTCACTTGCTCTAAGATCCATAGCTAATTATTTATGGGCCTAGTCCAACTTCAATGGACTTGGCCTAGTTGGGATCCACAATAAGTTGTTTGTGGGCCTGGCCTAATGATAATTCTATTTTTACATAGTTATTTTAACTATTTCAGGGAATGAATAATGTAATTTTTATGATATAATATTTGAATTTTCATATATTTATTCAAATCTATATTACTTATGTAGCAAACCCCAAATGAACATGACAAATGAAGGAGACACGTAAAAAAAAAAAAGCTGCAAGCATGTGAGGAATAAAATAAAAAAGAAAAAAGAAAAAAAAAAGTAGAAGATAAAGGTTGTATAGAATAGAAGGAAAAAGACAAAATGACAAGAAAGTCAAAGAAAAAGGAGGGAAAAGCATGCACTACTAAAAAAGAGAAAAGTAAGGCATAATTGACCCACTATCTCGACTTGACTAATATTTAGTGAGCTCAGTCAACAAACAATTTTAGGCTTAACATCTTGGCCCATTTAGCCGATCTAATTTAGCTCATTTCCATCCAAATCTACCTAACCATATTCAATATGCTCCATCTCACTCACTCACTTCAGGATCCACAATTGATTATTTTTGGGCCTAGTCTAACTTCAATGGACTTGGCCTAGTTGGGATCTACAACAAGTTGTCTGTGTGCGTAGCCTAATGATAATTATATTTTTATAGAGTTATTTTGACTATTTTAGAGAATGAATAATGCAATTTTTGTGAGATAATATTTGAATTTTCATATATTTATTCAAATATATATTGTGCAAACCCTAAAAGAACATGACAAACAAAGGAGACACAAAGAAAAAAGCTACAGACATTGAGGAATAAAATAAAAAAGAATAAACGAAAAAAGAAAAAAAAAAGAAAGGTTATGTGCAGAATAGAAGGAAAAAGACAAAAAGACAAGAAAGTAAAAGAAAAATGAAGGAAAAGTATACATTAGCAAGAAAGAAAAAAGTAGGGCACGTTGCACAAGACATTATAACAAGTTAAAATTGTGAAAAAAGAGGGCACACCATATAAGAAAAGAAAAGAAAAAAAGGGAGAAGTTCTTTCTTAATTGTATTAGGTTGGAATGTGCAAAGTAAATGTGTTTAGGTGGAAAATAAGTTAGGAATGAGAAAAGAGAATGAAGGAAGAGAGGATTTTGTGGAGAGTAAGAGAATGGAGAGAACTTGTTATGCCAAAGCTTGCATGCCATTTCATTCCAAGGACCTCTACAGATCGAGGTTTTACAACTAACTTTTTACAAGACTCATCTAACTTTCGTACTTTTACTGTTAGGTAAAGCTAATTTTTAAAAATGGGATCCCATTTTTTAAATTTACTTTTTGACCACCTAACTCTTACAGGAGTGGAATCCTATATGGAGTCCTTATGTATATTAGCATAAACATGCATACATCACACCACATAAAAGTAAGACTAATAATTATACATAAAAAAATCTTATCAGATCAACATAAGATCATTATTACGCATCCATCATGTTGTCCAAATTGTGTTCTTCCACATCAATGTAAGAATCCCAAAGTCCATGATTAATTTCATGTGCCCATATTTCTTCTTGATTTGTGATACGAATCTTAGTCACAACAATTCTCAATGTACACTCTTATTTAATAGCTTTAGACTCAAAGTTATAAGTCTCTAGATTAAAAGGATATAAAAAATTTAGATCTTGAAAATTCTCCATCCAAAAATCTTCATTTGTGATAGAATGGAAAGCTTATGCCTTTCTAAAATAAAAACGATAATGCTTTGAAAATAGTATTTCAGTCTTATATGCATGTTCGTCTTCATTAAAAAAGAAGGGATTAAATAGCTCTTGCCATACCTTTGCTTGATTAATATTATTGACATGGCACATTGTCACTACTTTCTCCTTTGTTTTTCTTTTCTTTTTCCTTTTTTCTCTCTCTTGATAGCGTTATCATCTTTCCTCTTTTTTTTCTCTCATCCCTTGCGTGCTCTCCTCTTTCAAGTTGTTTCTCCTTTTATCATATGCATAGTGCCTTACTTTCTTGTTTCTTTTGTCTTTTTATTTTGTCTTGTTGTATCCTACTTATTCATGATTGCTTATCTATCCTTCTTTTTGTTTCTTTTTGTCTTTTTTTTTGCATGCCACTTTTCTTTGTTATGTGATCACTATTTCTTTACTCGTGCTATCTTGGGATTTGCTATATAAACAATGAAAATTTAAATAAATAGAGGAAAATTCAAATATTGTCTTATAAAAACTCCATTATTTGTTCCCTTAAATAGTCAAAATAATTTTATAAAAATAGAGTTATCAATTTTTAATCAACTCGCTCATGCATGTACTTGACTCGTAACTGATTGTTTATGGGCATGACCCAATTTCAATGTTTTTACTCGTTTCAAACTTGGTTGAGTTTCATGCATGTACTTAACCTAGAACTAGTTTTTTGTGGGCCTAACTCAATTTCATTAGACTTAGCCCAGTTCCTGGCTCATTTTTAATAGGCTGGGTCCAAGCCTAATTTCTCTTGCCCATTATTTTAACCTATTTAACCTCATTTCCAAATGACTCACTCAGCACTTAACTCATTGCCTATCCACTTCGACTACTATCTTGCCCAACTCACCTTTAGTGGGCTCAATTTAGGCCTAACTTCTAAACCCATTATCATGATCCATTCAGGTCATTTCCAACTGACTCGCTCACAGGCTTGGCTTAACTTTTCGAGACTTTGCCTAATTCCTCACACATACTTGTCTCATAACCAGTTGCTTGTGGACTTGACTTAACTTCATTGGACTTGGCATAGTTCTCGGTTCTTTTTTAGTGGGCTTGGTTCGGGCCTAATTTCTCTAAACCCTTTATTTCAACCCATTCAGTCCTATTTCTTAATGACTCACTTGCACCTATACTTGACCCAATCCTCCCCTAACTAATTGGCATGCTATCTTGGCCCTAGCTCACCTTAATGGGCTTAGTCCAGGCCTAACTTCTAGACTCATTATCACGACCCATTTAGCCCCTTCCTAATCATCTTGCTTACGCACACACTTGACCCACAACTGATTGTTTGTGGGCCTCACCCAACTTCAATGAACTTGTCCTAATTCCTTACTCACCTTTAATGGGCTCCATTTAAGCCCAACTTCTAGACCCATTATCTTGGCCCACTCATCTTGTTTCCAATCGACGGGCACATACTTAACTTGTTTTGATGTCTAGTTTAGATCATCCTTCCCTAACCAACTAACCTTTAGTGGGCTCAATCTACACATAATTTTTAGGCTTATCATCTTGGCCAATTTAGCCAACTTGGTTCAGCCCATTTTCAATTGACTTTCTCACACCTATATTTGAAATAGTCCTCTCCTAACCAATTGACCCACTATCTTGGCCCAACTAACCTTTAATAAGCTTAATGCGAGTCTTATTTCTAGGTTTGTCATCTTGGCCCATTCAACTGACTTGGTTCAACCCGTTTCTATCCTAATCTACCAAACTAAGTTCAACATACTACTTTTGACTCATTCATTACGAGATTCATAACTGGTTCTTTGTAGGCTTAGCCTAACTTCAATGGACTTGGCCTAATTGTAACTTGTAATTAGTTACTTATAGGCCTAGCCCAACTTCAATGATGCCTTCATGGCTAACTCTTCCAAAATAAGTTTTAAAACAAATACTTCAAAACAAGCATTTGGACCCAAAATATGTTTTCAAAACTAGTATTTAGTGTTTTTTTTTCCTTTTATAATCCTTTTATCATTCTCTTTAAAATATGACTTCTATTAGTACTATAAATTTCACTTTCCATTCATTACACTTTGTTACTTTATCATTTGTTTCTTAATTGATTGTTAGTAGATGCTTCATCTTCGCTCATTTTTAACATATGAGCCTCATCAAATACCACATCTTTACTAACAATATGTTTTCATCAAAATTGGATCTCCATCATTGCTGACGACCTTCTTTGGCTTACATTTCGAATAAACAACATGAATGGATGAACTTTCATCATTTTCTAACACCATGGAAAATGGCATCCATCATTGATTAACATATGCACCAAACCTATTGCCATATACAACCAACTACCTTCATAGTACTCAAAGCCACTTAATGCCCTAAGAGAAGTACAGAAAATCAACAATAAATTCAATATATGTTGTCAATCCAACCTTGATATCCTTAAAACCACTCACCTAAAACAACTTTAAAAACTCATATTTTCCATAATGTTGAAAGTAATGATGGATTCAACATAGAAATTATTATTCATAATATCCTAAATTAAAGAGAGACAAAACTTTATACATATGTGAATGTAAATGTTAGAAAGCTTAATGTTTTGAAATGTAGTACAACCCTCGGATGGCCATTTGAGTATGAATTAGACTTTTGTGTATTGAATTGCCAATATTGTTCGAGTACAAATCTAACTCGCTTAGTTTCCTTGGTGTTAGGTCACCACTTAAGGTGGTGAATGATTTTTTTCCCTTTTAGTTTCATCACTTTAATGTTCAAATAAGAATCCTATTTTTTATGGGAATGTTTCGATAAGACTATTACATTTATTTTAATTCGAATGAAAATTTATTCAAATTTTTATAATGATCACAAATTTATAGTTATGCTCTAAATGTATAATCAATACCATATTCATTACACGAGATAAGGCGAACACTTAGTCTAATAGTGATTCTGGTTAAAGGCTAAATCTGTTCTAAGTCAAAGATTGAGTATTAAATATACTTAGTCTAAGAGCATTACATTAAAATCCATGGTAGTAAGAGTCCTTTTTTCCCTTAATTAAGATTTAAGCCACACCTTTTCAACACATCTTCTCATCTCAAGGGTGAAAAAATATTTTTCATAAAGATCTTTATTCAAATCAACTTAAAACTAAACTATAATATTATGTTACGAAATTTATTTTTTTTTGAAAAAAAGCTTAAGCATACAAAAAAATTGTTATAATTTTTTTTTTCCAAATAGCAAATGGTGTTTGATTTATTTTTACCATATTTTTTAATCCTAAACAAAATATTAAAAGTGGGTGTTGTCTCATATAGAAAGTGTGAAGATAAGTCATTAACCTTATAAATAGTGAAACTTTTTCAGTTAATAACTTAATATTTTAAGATGAATCTTATACTCTAAAACAAAGATTCCCATTTGGATGGTATACATCAAAGCCCAAATTCCGTGCACGGGGAGGAGAAGGGAAGGAACAGCCGAATGAGCCAAAGAATAAAAACGACGAGGACAAAACAATAAGCACGAACTCACGCCCGACCAAAGGTGGACGGAATGCTTGCACATTCATCTGTAACATCTTCGGCATGTGCAACCCCAACAGAACCAGACATCCTCGTTTGCTTCGCTAATTTACTCGTTTTTAGATGTTACCATAGCAATACTATGTTGCCTAGCTGTACATTTTTGCCTCCCCTTAATCCTATCGCAAAATTTGGAACACACCCGCTTTGCTGGCACGATATGCTTTCTCACTACCCTTTGTCTAAGGTTCTTCTTTAGGAGGAGCCAAAAAAAAAAAAGAAGATAGATTGAGACTTCTATTTTTAATGTTTTCCGACAAAGTAATATGTTGAAAATTAGAAGAAAACTCGTTTCTTGTACTTAATTTAGAAGAGAGAGATAAATACTTCGATATATAAGTAACATAACATATTTGTATATAGGAAAACGTCCACATACTTATCACATTCCTAATTGATAGGTATTATTTGATATATAATATTATATTAGAGAGCTCATTGTATTTTTTAAATTTAGCTTTAAAAATATAATATTTTTTACATGTAGGTAATGTGAGATATACATTGGATTATAACTAAAATTAATGATTTAATGATATTAGAGAGCACATAATGATTTAATGATATTTTTAACATAGTTAAAGTATAAATTAATATTATCTGATGAGAATTGTTTTAATCTTATGAATTCTTTCCGTTTTCTTTTTGGAAAGATTGTTATTTAAAAAGTCGATTAAAAAAAAAAAGTAAAGTCTTTTGGTGGGGTGGAAGAAGTAAAGCAAGGTGTGGAGATAGCAATACCCAGTTATAAGATTTGCACACGAACAGAAACAGAAAATAAGTGTCAAAACAGGCGGCAGAGAGTGAGAAATTCACCGAGAATAACGAGGAGAGGATCGTTTCTTTGCACAGCATTTCATTTCCAAACTCAGTTTGGTGGAGGACTTCATCGGCGTCACAGCGTCTGTGTCTGTCTGTGAGTCCCTGTCGACAATCGACGCTTTTTCTTTCGTATTTCTCTCTTTTGTTGTTGTTGTTGTGTGTGGTGGTGGCCGGGAGTTTGTCCATTGGTCATTTGCCTCTTGTATTTGCTGTTTGTCTTGGTTATTGTTTTGGTTGAAAGGACGGCATATCTGCCTATGATTGATATCTCGTTCTTGTTACGCTTTCAGCGATTGTGTATTATTGATTGTTTTCTTTGATATAAACCCAAATTTGGAAACGCCCATTCCAAGCAAGTTTTCCCATTTTATATCCTTTTTCTTTTGGTTTTGTTTCCTGTTGGAGATATCATTGTTGTTATTTGGATCCCTGTAGCTTTGGTATATCCAATCTTTGGATGGGCTTAAGTTTTAATGGATTCACTGTTATATGGAATCTTTCTCCGTACGTCGTTTACATATTGATGTCAATGTTGTTCGAGGAAAAACCCCATTTAAATATGTGCTGGTGATGAACTTTCTAAACCCATAGGATATATGTAAGTGTCGTTTGATATGTTTTGGAAGATAGCAACAAAGTTTTTCCATGGCTTTGGGATAGTTAAAGAACGCCTGGGGGGAATCTTTAATATGTTTTGCAGCCTTAATTAGTTGTACGTTTTTTTTTTTTCTGTGTTTTGATCAGAAAATGGATGCAAAACCGAAGAGAAGAGTTGTAACTGAAAATGGGGATGCAGGAGAGGACCTAGTCGTTGCAACTTTGATCGGGAATGGGGATGATCTAGGTCCTATTGTAAGGCATGCATTTGAGATAGGGCGGCCGGAAGTGCTCCTTCACCAGCTTAAGAGTGTAGTCAAGAAGAAGGAAGTTGAAATCGAGGATCTCTGCAAGACACACTATGAGGAATTCATTCTTGCTGTTGATGAACTCCGGGGTGTGCTTGTTGATGCCGAAGAGCTGAAAGGTGAGCTCTCAAGTGACAATTTTAAACTGCAAGAGGTTGGCAGTGGTCTTTTGGTCAAGCTTGAGGAGCTTCTTACATCCTATGCAATCAAGAAGAATGTGACGGAAGCTATCAAAATGTCTAAGATCTGCCTTCAAGTGTTGGATCTTTGTGTCAAGTTTAACCTTCATATTTCTGAAGGCCAGTTTTACCCTGCATTAAAAACTTTAGATTTGATTGAAAAGAACTACTTACAAACTATTCCTGTCAAGTCATTAAGAATGGTGATAGAGAAAAGAGTTCCAGTGATAAAATTGCACATTGAAAAGAAAGTATGTAGCCAATTCAATGAATGGTTGGTTCACATAAGGAGTTCTGCAAAAAATATTGGACAGACAGCAATAGGCCATGCTGCATCAGCTCGCCAGAGGGATGAGGAAATGCTGGAACGCCAGAGGAAAGCTGAGGAACAGAGTGTTTTTGGTTTAGGAGATTTCGCATATATGTTGGATGTTGAAGAAATTGATGAAGATTCAGTTTTGAAGTTTGATCTGACCCCTCTGTATCGAGCATATCACATCCATACTTGCCTTGGAATCCCAGAGCAGTTTCGTCATTACTATTATGAGAATCGAGTATTGCAGCTCAGTTCAGACTTAGAAATACCTTCCACACAACCTTTCGTGGAATCTTATCAGACATTTTTGGCTCAAATTGCTGGTTTTTTTATAGTGGAGGATCGGGTCCTGAGGACTGCTGCGGGCCTATTGTCAGCAGATCAACTTGAGACAATTTGGGATATTGCTGTGACTAAAATGACATCAGTGTTGGAGGAACAGTTCTCTCATATGGATTCTGCAACTCATCTTCTCCTGGTGAAGGATTATGTCACTCTTCTTGGGGCTACTCTTAAACAATATGGTTATGAGGTGCGCCCACTTCTTGAGGTGCTTGACAGGAGCTGGGACAAATACCATCAGCTTCTTTTGGAAGAATGTCGGCAACAAGTTCTTAATCTTCTTGCCAATGACACCTATGAGCAGATGTTAATGAGAAAGGATACCGACTATGAGAATAATGTATTGTCATTCAATCTACAGACCTCAGATATAATGCCAGCTTTTCCTTACATTGCACCATTCTCCTCCATGGTGCCTGATGCCTGCCGCATTGTCAGATCATTTATTAAAGGGTCTGTTGATTATCTGTCTCATGGAGTGCATTCTAATTTTTATGATGTTGTGAAGAAGTATCTTGACAAACTTCTAATTGATGTTCTAAATGAAGCACTACTTAAGAAAATTAGTGGCAGCAACATCGGTGTCTCCCAGGCCATGCAGATCGCTGCAAACATATCTGTTCTTGAAAAAGCTTGTGATTTTTTCCTTAGACATGCTGCCCAACTATGTGGGATCCCTGTCCGATCAGTTGAGAGGCCCCAAGCTAGTTTAACTGCCAAGGCGGCTCTGAGAGATTCAAGGGATAAAGCCTATCTTTCTCTGCTGAATTTGATGAACAACAAGTTAGACGATGGCATGACTCTGACGGAAAGTATCAATTGGACTTCAGAGGAAATAGCCCAGGGTGGGCATGAGAATATGAGTGAAGTAATCATTTACCTCGACACTATTATGTCCACAGCACAGCAAATTTTACCCTTAGATGCACTTTATAAGGTTGGTTGTGGAGCTCTTGAACATCTATCGAGTTCAATAGTGGGAGCTTTTCTGAGTGATAGTGTCAAGAGGTTCAATGTTAATGCTGTTATGGGTATCGACCATGATTTGAAGAAGCTGGAGTCTTTTGCAGATGAGAGGTTCCATAACACTGGATTGAGTGAAATCTACAAGGAACGTAGTTTTAGAGGCTGTTTGACAGAGGCACGGCAATTGGTAAACCTTTTATTGAGCAGTCAGCCGGAGACCTTTATGAATCCGGTTATAAGGGAGAAAAACTATAATGTATTGGATTACAAGAAGGTGGCCATTATCTGCGAGAAATTCAAGGATACTCCAGATTCCCTCTTTGGAAGTCTTGCAAACAGGAATACAAAGCAAAGTTCTCGGAAGAAATCAATGGACATGCTGAAGAAAAGACTGAAGGACTTCAACTAATAAGGATTCAATTATGTATTTGCATCAGATAGAATGCTTTTTTTTATTTTCTTAGCATATATTTTTGTTTTTCTCGCCGATGTTCAAAACGAGTAGGATTGTTTAATATTCCTAGTGATTATATTTTTTGTAATAAAGTTCGGTTTAAATATATCCTAAAGCCTCGCAGCTTCCATCTTTTATGTTAGCATTTTCTTAAAGAGCAGGATAGTCATTGTTTTTGAGACAGAACTTGTCAGTTATTGGCTTCTTCAACTTATGTTTATGCCAAATTTCTATTGCATAACTTAGCGTGTCATGTATCTGAAGAATTGCACGTATGCTTCATCAACAATCATAAGTGTTCCTCAAATGGACAGTTTTGTATTGATGCTTCCAGCTCATGTATGCGGTACCTGTATTTCTTTCTTTTCAATCCCTCTTGATCTTTGGAAAAGTTTCTATTTCTCAAACTTTGTGACCTGAATTTTCGTCAAAGAATAGTGGAATTTGGCCAAAGAGGTCCAGCTCAAATACCAACTCCTGCCTTCAAAAACCCACTGCTTGTGTGTGCAATATACAAATGGGAAAAAATTGGAATTTTGGATCCTTCATAGATTTTGGTCAATTAAAAAGGAGTTGGAGGCTGGAGGCAACTGCGCCACAATCTGCTGCACAGGTGTTTTGCATGAGCGTGAGACCACTCTACAGGATGAGAACTACTTCATACTCCAATTTGCACCATCTCTAGTCTTTGTATTCTAGGTGAATTACTAAAAAGGTATTCTTCATCAATTCTACTTAATCACTAATATGCCTCTTTTCTTTTCTTCTTCCTTTCTTGAGATGCTTCATACTTTCTTTTACATCCAAGGTAGAGTTATAACGAAGTGAAACTATTCGTGCAGCTCTGGTTTTCTAATGATGGCCCCCTACTTATTTGATTGGTTGACAGGTGAAAGGGACTTAACCAGAGAACGTGTGGGCTCATCCTAAGTCTTCCCAGTTTTTCTCAGAAGACCCTTATCTCTTTAGCTTTTCCTCATAAATCAATCAAGGGAATTATCATCTAGGCAACCCATTTCCTTGTGGTCTCTGGATTGCTTGTAAGGACCATCTGTCAGTTCACTTTCTCTCAGAGTCATACAAGAAGAATCTGAATTTCTCAGTGTCATTGTCTGACTTATAGGAAGCAGTTTTCTTTTGTTATAAACATTTATTCACGTCTACTTGGACAACATTCAGAAACAAATATGTAAATACCAGTTTCTAATTAGACACTTCTAATACTGTCTTCTTTTTCTCAGCTTGTTATGATTTAGTTTGACTTAATTCTTCTTCATAAACTCTTGCCTAAGTCCATCTCTCTCTGTTATTCTTTCTTAATATTTTAGTTTCCATGTTTCAGATCTGACTTTAGTCGGTGTTTTGAGCTTGTGAATTGGGAAAACAGTAATTGCATATGGAAGATGATAATTTCATATAGAATCAGCTAAAGAACATTTTCCTTGAAATTTCTGAAGTAAATATGTTTCTGGGACTGTTGGACAGTAATTTCTTTTTGCTGTGAGAGAAGGATGGTCACGCTCTCCATACTGCCTCCATACAGGTCGATAGGGAATAAAGATCAATTGGAAAATGTTACCACCGTCTGTCAACTACTAATTAGTGGATGCAGCCTCCATCTTTCTTCAATGGAGATCCTTAGTAAGAAAAGTACTTGTCCATTTACACTGCTTACTTTAATTAGTATCCACTTTCATGTACTTCCATCTTCTTTTGATCTTGCCTATAAACATGGGAGTGCATGGGAATCCCAAGAAATTGGGTCATCTTGTCCCAGTCAAATATTCCAAAGCATGAAAGATCGCTTCAGTCTTACCTGCAAAATGTTTCTTGAAGAAAAGATGTTATTCAGTGTTGATTTGTAATATCTTTGTTAGGTTTGAAATCTGATGGTCCAATCCTCAATTTTTTGGATAATTTTACAAGGGAAACCTCAAGCAACAATCCATAATCTTATCAACTTCTGGAGGATTTTCCAAAATTTAGCAAGAAAGACGGCTACATTGTTCATGGGAATTGTGGTATTTGTCAGAGAAAGGTGATAATGCCTGAAAGGTCTTTCTCTTGTGATAATTTAATTTATATTTTTTAGTTTTTTGGGCAGAAAAAGCGACTGTTTCAAGGTGACGAAGGTGTTTCTATTGCCAATTCTTGGCCTGGTAGTCTGGATTTTTGTGTAGAATCCAATGTGATCTTATGTAGCTGAAGGGAAGGCCGATAGGTTGTTGGTAGTCAGAGTGAATGGTGATTGTAATCAAGGTAGCATGATAAGTAGCCTGGTAGTCTGGATGTTGGTGTAGAATCTAATGTGATCTTGTGTAGCTGCAGGAAAGGCAGATGGTAATTATGCTGTTAGTACTCAGAGTGAATGGTGATTATAATCAAGGTAGCATGATAAATAGTGTCACGAATTTGAAGGCTTGCAGCTTTCCGATTGTTGATTTCAGGAGGTGATGTTGATAATGAGGTTATATTGGAGTGGCTAGTGATGGATCTGGAAAAGTAAATATGGTAACAGGAGAGCTTAGCCATCCTGATTGTTTTTCAAGGCTGTACATGTCAGTGAAGTACTATTCTGTAATCCCTGATAACTGCAGATGAGTGTTTGGAAAAATAGAAAAAACACACAAATGGAACACCCTGTTCATTCAACAATCTCCAGAGGCAGAGAAGAGTCATATCCTCTGTTTTCCAATTCAGCTTTCAGCCGACAGCTGTGCTCTAAAACGGACAAGGCTGTGTTTCCCCATTTACATAATATCACAGTTATAAATGTGGCAACAACCGTTTAGTACCAAACGTCAGAGAAGTACCTTTTTTCTTGTGCTCTCTTCAAGTGGACCATTGTACTTTCAAACGACATTGGTGCTTGGGATGGTCATCTTGCCCAGGGAGATCATTTTTCAGGATTCTGTACTGAGCTACAAACATTTTTCTCTGTAGCTCTGTGCAGTTCAGTAAACAGTGCAATCCCTTTTTCTTTTAAAAGAGTTCCTCAAAGAACTCATTTTTGGTTGGCTAATACCATTTTGGGTCCCCTCTATCTGCTGATGGTGATATCATCTTATTCAATCATCGTTAGAGGTCAAATATTGACAAGATTATCATAAGAATTTTAAGGGTAGTCTAAATACATGAGGCTGTGGAGGTTGGCTAATTCACCCGTATAACACCATTTTTTTTCAATTATCTTTTAGAAGGCACGCTTGGCATTTGAATCTCGCAGAACCTTCTAAAAATTTTTGAATTAAAAAAAAAGAAAGTGTTGGGATGATTGGACTATACAAAATAATTGATACAGTGATAATTTAATATCTTTCATCACCTCTTAAGACTTTTGCAAAATGCCTAGCTGCTTTTAGAAAATTTTATAATGTAATTGTGTTCACGTTTGACATTTAAGCATTCAACATGTGGCTGTTAATACAAAAACGTGAATTTCCATGTAATTTCTTGAACGAAACAATTCATGTGAAGGCACGTTCTATTATTGCTAATATTGTGCTTTACCTTGATGGACCATACAAAATTCTCACTCTTAGTACAAATAAATTGTACTTGTTTCAACATTGCTAATTCATTTAATATTTCTATACTTTTAATACCTATACCTCCATCTTTTTAGGGAAGGCATATCTATAATTACTTTATAGAAGGAAAAATTAGTTGTCTAACATAAGCCTCAGTCAAATGCTATCATTGGCTTGTTACTTTAGTCCAAATTGCAGCCTCATATATTACCTAACATGTGGTTGGTACTACACTTTCAAACCTTTTGGGAAATGTTAGCAAGATTAGCATAGAATAAACTTCTAAACTACCACAAGTGATGTTAGATAGTGGTAATGAGGCTTGCAATTGAAATAAATCAACTTGAGATTTTTCTGTACATTTTTGTCTTTGTCCACCAATAAAATTCTGTTTTATAGTTGCTAACCTAGTTTACCTTGTTATTACCATTACATTGGATTTTTATTTTATCTTTTTACAAAACTATTCGAAAAGATAGTGTTATCCCAAAATCATTTGCGTGTCAAAACAATATTTTTGAAAGTGGTATACTTATGGATTTGGATTGAAAGGCTGCATTAACTATCAATAAAGACTTTATGACATAATCTTATAAAATGAAATTTCAGAAGCCAAATTGACATTTTAACCCCAAGAGCAAGGTGAACTTTCTAGAGTAGCTATTGAGGCTATTGTTTTTGGTTGGGGTTTATAATTTTCAACTCGTTCAATTACATAAAATTTTAAGTCAAATACTTTTGGTTTCTATTATTTATAAAGTACAATAAAAGGGTCTCTTTCATAAAATTGTCTAAATATTGATTGTTCAACTAATGTCCTTTGCCAACAAACTCCTTGAGCTTGATGTCAAATAAGTTCCTCATCAAGTCTCATCTAACTTTTTGTCCACATTTTCATGGCAACCTTTCTAATTGCACCTAACCAGAAAAAAAAAAAAAACTTGTCGAATTGTATTTATTAGTGACTACATCATGACATCATATCAAACAACATAATTGAATGAAAAAAAAAAAGAGAAAGGATTAAGAGGAAATTGAAATTATTAGGGATGGAAATTTTTGGTGTCTTGAACTAAATAGGCTAACTAACTTAAGGTTTCTTAAAATATATTAACATATTTGTTGAGAGTTGTTTGATTACTTTCCTGGTCTTAAAAAGTGGTTTAATTATCTCTCAACCTTTAGTATTTTGTTTTGAGTATTTTAAAAAATAAAATAAAATAAAATAAAATCACAAGTTTAATTGAGTGGGGCATTGAACGTAGAGTAGACTCAAGCGGAAGAAATAAATTGGATGAAAATTAAAAATTGATATTTATTTGGCAAAGGGTAAGTTTTTTTTATTTTACTTTTCTGAGCGACCAGAATTTGCCAGACCGGAAGCGACCGCCCGTACAGTACTCAATCGAGAGGGTTTAACCGGGTTTTGCAATTTCTATAAACCCCACCTATTTTTCGATTTATCCTTACCACCTCGTTTGGTCATCGAGAATCAGGGAAGGAAAACGGGGGAAGTACTTAACCCGGTTCTCAATTAGAGATTTCCGGTGGATCCGAGAACAAGCGAGAATATAGTGGACCAATGGCGGAGGTGTCGATGGGCAGCAGTGCAAGCAGCACGGAGCTGACGCCAGAGGAAGAGAGGATTATGATCCGAGACATTGCTTTGGCTTACGAAGCTAATAGCAAAGAGGGCGACATCTTTTATTTAATCACTCAGAGGTTCTTTTCTACTCCTTTTTCTTTTCGAAATTCTTGGTTTCGATTTATGTTTGTTTCCATCTCTGCGGAGAGTGCTTTTGTGTATAAATCCGTAAACATAGAGCACAGTAGCTGATTTTTTTGCTATGGCTGAAATAATAGTAAAAATGTCAGGCCGAGGAATGTTTAATTTTAGTGTATCTGCTGGGAAACTTAGTGGAAAAAAGTGCACTAGCAAATGCATTCTAGAGTCATTTTTACTTCCGCCTGCAAAACCGCTTTGTGGGTGTCAGTTGATGAGTTTTAGGTTAGAGACCGTTCGAGTGGTGTATTGCTGTCCTTTTCTAAGTTCTTTTGAAGTACAGGGGAAATTAGCTGTATTTTATGCGACCTTATATTTGAAAATGGCTTGCCATTCTGCCCTACTTTGTGCTTTATGGTAGATGATCGACTGTGGTATGAATTCGAGTTGAGAGAATTTGCTAAGTAGAGGGCCTAGGTGGTGATCCTGCTCATTTGATTGGAAGGCTTAAAATGAGTGGCTCTGGATGTGCCATTGTGGCTTAAATTGGATTATATCTGAGTGAAAATGTGTTGAGTTACAGCACCAAGTTCCTTCCTCTCTTCATATTTCATGTTTACTGTAAGTTAGGTTTTTGGGGAATTCATCATGCTGTTAGCTCTCTCTTTTCATGAAGCCATCACCTTCAATCTCTTTTACCAATTTTTTTGGGAATGAAGAAGCTTTCCTTTAGTTAATGCCATAACAGAGGCTGCAGTGTCTAAATATCCTGAGGGTTTTTCTTGCTAAGAGCACAGTTGGAGATCGCATGAGTGGTCTGTTGTCTCCTTCTGAGTTCTTCCTGACGTCCAGTACTAATTGGCTATGCTTGATGCCACCTTGTACCTGAAAATTAGCTTGCCATTCTGTTTTTGTAAATCTCGACTTCGTGCTTTGTGGTAGATGATTGGCTCTATTATGAATTGGCGAGTTGAGAAAGTTTGCCAATTAGCGCACTTAGGTGGTGATGCTGCTTATTTGATTGGAGGGCTTCCTGTAGATCCTGCTCTTATCGTTGAACTTAACTCATTCCAAGCTTTACGAGTGGCTCTGGAAGAGTCATTTTGCTTAGCTTGCATTAAATTTGAGTTAAATGTGTTGAAGTTGCAGCAACAAGTTCCTTCCTTTCTTTATATGTCATGTTAAGTGCGAATGTGAAGTTGGTCTTTTGGGAAATTCATGTTCTGATTTGTTTCTCTTTTCATGAAGCCATCATCTTCAATCTCATCTGCCTATTTCTGGGGCCTTGTTTTGGGGTTGGCCCCTGATAACGCAAATGTGTTGTACTGGAATGAAAAACCTCTCCTTTAGTTGATGGCATAACAGAATGCCCAGACATCCTTAGCATTGCAACCTAATCTGCAAGGGAAAAGAAATTTTTTTTGTGCTTTCTTTCTCAATTGCTGACAATGATGTGGCAGTTTATCAATTTGTTTTCTTCACCGTAGAGTAGCTAATATCTGCTGAAATGGGTTGCTGTCTTTTCTTTGTCCTTGTATTTCTTTTGGGTTATATCTAAGTGCTTATTATTGTTTTGACAGATGGTGGCAACATTGGATTGAATATGTGAATCAAGACCAGCCGAATAATACTAATGATGGATCATCATTGTCTGATCTTGGTGATTTGGTTGGTTCCAGTTCTCTAAAGCGGCCTGTTGGTATAGATAATTCTGATTTGATATTTGATGCAGTATCTGATGACTCTACTGTGGGCATTGAGATTCATGACACTCTACTAGAAGGCCGTGACTATGTGTTGCTTCCACAAGAAGTTTGGAATCAATTATATTCGTGGTAAGTTATGCAGAATGTACAAGATTCTGGTTGTTAGAAATGTCCATTCATCTTCCTTGGATTCGTGTTTTATTTGTACTTATAGCATTATGCAAACTCATATCTAAATGACTATACTACTATCATGAGTGTGGAATACCTTTTGTCCAGTTTTATGTGCCATTATTTGTGGTTTATAAAGGAATGCTGGGAATTTTTTGCAGCATGCCTTTTTGGTATATTGGAAATGCTGAGTAATAGAAATAGTTTGTTGAGATGCGATTCTTATATGCTAGTTTTGAGTAATGTTGTGAATGCTGGGAATTTTGCAGCATGCATTTTTGGTGTATTGGCAATTCTAGAACTTAAAATAGTTTGTTTCGATGTGATTCTTTTAAGTTGGATTTGGGTAATGTGACCCACTAGGGAGGGAGGGAAGGAAGGATGTGATATTTGAGCAAGATGGCCAGTGGTCTGCTGAATTCATGTCAGTCTTCTGTATTGCCCATGTTGGCTAGGTTCTGTGCTACATCATAAAACTACCATTTTAAAAGGCTTTGTTAATATGAGACTAGTTCTCTCGCAATTTGCACCCAATGTAATGGGTTATATAATTGAAGTATTTGATTGAAAACATAATATTTTAGAATAGATCATATAGGAAGTGCAAAAAAAAAAAAAAAAAAAAAGGGACCAACCATTTTCATTGTATTGAAATTGTCGTACTTTCTATCTCTTTGTTTAATTGGAAGTGCTGAGCAATCAATCATAATCTTTTGCTGACTAAGGTATGGAGGTGGTCCAACCCTGGCGCGGAAAGTAATCAGTTCAGGTCTTTCCCAGACTGAGTTGGCTGTTGAGGTGTATCCTCTACGCCTCCAGTTGCATGTGATGCCCAAAGGTGACAACTCAACTATTAGAATAAGCAAGAAGGTATGACACTGAGGCTTGGTTGTTTATACTCTTTCTTTAGTCCCTGGTGCACCTCTTTTCTTAATAGCCGTACATATACTGAATTTGCTTAAGATTCACGCATTTTTTGGGCAGGAAACAATTGGAGAGCTGCATAGGAGAGCCTGTGAAATTTTTGATCTTAACTTGGAACAAGTAACAACTTTGTATATCCTACCTTCATCTTTAAATTGTATCTCCTTTTTGTTAATTTTCTTCTTCAGCAATATTTTACATTTAGTACTAAGAGTATTCATCTGTTGCAGGTGTGCATCTGGGATTACTATGCCCGGCGGAAACATGCTATGATGAATGACATGGATAAGACACTTGATGATGCCAACATACAGATGGATCAGGATGTGGGTTTACATTGAACCACTTATTATCCTTTAAAGTTTCTATAAAGAAGTCTCTTCTATTATTTGAAATCTGTTTGGCTTACTTGCTTGAATACCCAACCATCATGTGAATGTGAAAGCAGTTCTAACATACATAGATGTGAAAAGTTGCTATTAAATGTCTGAACTCGTGGTCTATCATAACATCTTAGATGTACGTAGCCTAGAGTTGTTCGGAGAGTTAAAACCATTCAAAAAAATCTCTTCTCTCTTCCTTGCTCACATCATCTGGCCAGTGAATATTTCTCCCATAATTTCCTGTAGTCAGGGAGTTTCTGTTATGAGAAAGACATATGATGGGGAAGATCATTGTTGCTAGAGGTATGTAGTGGAGAAGACTACTTTGTGTCTGCAGTGTGGCCTGTGTATTGTGGAGGGTCATTATGATGACTTCTCAGGCCTTTAGAAATGGGGTTGCGCCAATGAAGCTTAAGTAAAAGTTATGAGGTGGTACTACCATCTTCAATCCATCTTCAATGTCTTTTAGTCTCTATTCCCTAGTGAAAATAATGAGGAATGGATGAGAGTCCTTCACTTTAAAGGTCAAGGGTTGGGCTTAGAGGTTGCGACAAAAAGTGGTCTTAGATACATATGTTGTGTTAATTCGTGGTTTTATGAACTTTTGAAAACGATTGAGATAAATTTTGACTGGGTGAAGCTAGGTGCTGAGTTTGTTGGCAAGATGGTCGTTAGACCAGTGACTACTTATGGATGTATTTCATAAAGTAGAGAACATTCTGCTTGGATGCTAAAGTGGCTTGGTCATCTTTTGTTGTCTAAGTTACTCTTAAATATGCCTCAAATGTCCTGTAGCAGTAAATGCTGGATCTTTGAACAAGTTGTGTTGGTCCTCTCAGGCACCATGATAATGAAAAATAAGAAAGTGGAAAAATAAAAGGAAATAACTTAACAATATTCAATCTATGTTCTTTCATTGCTGAGATTCTCAGAGCTGACATTTGTATGAAATGGTGATTCTGAGACAATGCTCAGAGAGCCTCTAAAAGGAGTATATTGTTTTTTTTTTTTTTGGATTCTTAATTTTTCTGCAATAAGGAGATTAATTTAATGAAAGGCAGAGGCACATACACTGGAAATACGGAAGCTGTAAACCCCCTGAAGAGAAGAAAATGTAAACATAGATAATTGCTTTGAGATGCCTTGATAGTCATGTTAGGGTAGCAGGGGCATAGATTGTATAAGCTTGGTTGTCTTCTATGCTCTAATCTCTGGTGGTCATCAATTTGGATGTTCAGAAAACTCTCTGTTTGGTTAGTACAGCATACATTATGGCTCACAGCGTCAAGACACTTAGTTTGTTTAACAAGGTCCTGAAAAGTATTTATGATGCCCTTTCTATTGCACTTACTGTAAATTAATCCATCTCCCGTGATTGATAGCTAATGATGCATCTTTTGTTCCCACCAGTCATCTTCAGAGAACCCCTAAATGAAGTCTTCTTCTTCTTCTTCTTTTTTTTTTAGTAAATTTTTTTGCCCTTTGATAATTAGATGAATTTAATAAGAGGAGAGCTGATACATTTGAAGTATACAAGAAGCCTAGTATCCCTTGAAGAAAATAAAAAGACAAGTTGAATAATTGCTTAGAGATGGCCTTGATAGTCATGTTTGTATAGCTGGGGCCTGGCAGGCATAGAGTTAGTTGCCACTTGTGTTCTATCAGTCGCTGGTGCTTATTGTCTGCAATCTTCAGGAAAACTCTCTGTTGATGGTTACTATGGCATCTATTGGTGGCTTACAATATCTGATCACTTAATTTGTTTAATGAGGTTTGGAAAGATTTGAGATATCTTTTTTCATGTGCACATCATGTACTGTAATCCCGTTATTTTGATTGGTTATTAGTGATGCATTTATGCCCAAATTTCATGTTAATTTTGTTTCTGCTGGCATTTCAACTACTGAAGATAATCCCTGTGTTGTTTCATCTTTTGCCCAAGCATATTCATACTTGTGCACACATGGGCATAGGCATTCCTAAATATTGACCTTTTTTGTAATATAGGTATAGATGCATAGTGCAGAAAAGTGATTTGCATTACAATATAAAATGCTCTCCATTCTTGTGTGTATCATTTGGCTAGTTTCTTTCTATCTTCTTTATATGTAATAATGGTCTCATCTTAACTATTACCTGATACTTCTTCTGGTTTTAACATTTCATTTTTCTTTTGCTCTTTAATCAATTAAAACAGATTCTGGTGGAAGTCCTTAACCATGTGAATGGTACTGCACTGGCTGGTTCCATTAATTCTGTTCAGGACAATGGATCTTCACCGAGGGAAGCTACTTCTTTTCTTATAGAGCCTTCTAAGTCAAGCTTATCAATTGCAGGAGGCTGGTCAGCAAGTAAGGGTGCGTCTAGAAGCCACATTACGGAGCTGTCGCAAAGTCACAACCTGACATCGCAGGTCAGAGAGTTGGATAATGCATATGGAACCAGCAGCATAAGTACAAGAGGTGCTACTGGTGGTTTGACTGGGTTGCTAAACCTGGGGAACACTTGTTTTATGAACAGTGCAATACAATGCCTTGTTCATACACCAGAATTTGCTAGATATTTTCGGGAAGATTACCATCAAGAGATCAATTGGCAGAACCCTTTGGGCATGGTTGTAAGTACCAAAGACAATTTTAGAATGTGAAACAATTAATTTTTTTTTGTTAATGCATGATTTAAAGCCATTGGAGATTTTATATTGAAGCTAGATTTGGTGTCTAAAATGCTATTTCCTGAATTCATTGGATCTGTAGATCTTTCAGTTTTTTATTTTTATTTTTATTTTTTATTTTTTATTTTTGGGAAAATATGCTAGGACCTGTTTATGTTTTGTGTAATTATGGATCCTAGTTTTAGTTTTATAAGTTTAAGATGCGAGTCACAATGATTTTGGATTTAATACCTGTTTAGGGTTATTGCTTAAGGCTTATGCTGTTCCTTTAGAAATTTAGGGAAGTAAGAAAAGAAAACCAAAAGGTCAAAAAAAGTTGGGGCGCACAGCTGTGGATACCCTGGCTGAATGACTAGGATGGCCACGACCTACCCTTTTATTGGGGGTACCCAGGAGCCACTCACTAGTTAGTCACACTTTTCTTTTAAAGGTTCACAGCTATCCCAGTCAAAAGGGATGCCATCCCTAGTCATAGGGCCATGGTCTTTGTGACATGTCTTTTTTTTTTTTTTTCAGGGAAGTTATAATTTTATCTCATGTTATTTTTTGTTCTCTTGTGAAAAATGAAGAAAGGTTTTAAACTTGGAATTTTCCTAAATTTTTGAGTGTTAACTTTGCAAAATTGAAAAGTAGGGTGTCAATGTCAAACTTGCATGGAAGCATAGGAGGGGTTTTGGGATATTTTCCCTTTTAGTTTTATTTTATATTGGCTTTCCTAATTTGCTTATTAAATAGATGGAGTTTTTCAAGTTGTCTTCATTGTTTCATTTAAGCTTAAATGTGTCAATTTAGTGAAATTCTGTTGTTAGAGTAATGCTTCTTTGTATTTTTCTTCATCAGATTGACTTTATTTCTTCTTCTTTTTTTTTTTCTTCGTCATTATTTCTCTCCATTGAAGGAAATTAGATCATGGACGCTGGTTTTGGTAGTGAGCCCTAGTATCTAGTGTCCACCCTTTTGAACATTATGTATACTATAACTCTCATCATATGTGCTATATACAGCACTTTGAACTATATCACCTAATCTGATTATAGCTTGACCCTTTCTACAGTTTCGATAAAGCAATGAGCAATGAGTAACTTTCAGGTTGCTTCTAAAACTTGGAGGTTCCTTTCCTTTCGGGCTTTTTCTTCATGAGGCAAAGGGACTATTGGTTGCTTACGAAATTTGAGGTTCACTATGTGTAATGATTCTAGGTGGTTGGGAGGCCATATGTGTTTTTTTTTTTTTGTTTTTTTGGGTATTCAAGTATTTGATATAGCTATCTGCAACTGAGTTTAGCTACAAAATTCCTTTTCCTTGCTACTATATTATGGTTCTGACCTTTTTTAGCCATGGCCATTTGGCCTTGTACCTAAACCTACGTTCTTATGGTCTTCCTTTTCTTTGTGTTCTACCTTCATAATTGTTTAACTATCTTCTTGCCCATTCATTATCTTTACCGTGCATGACGATGCAATCTTTAGGTAACTCAGTTTTATCGTTTTATGTGATTAGTGCTTTATGTTTCTTCTTTGATATATATTTCTTTTGTTATTCTTATGTGTTGTAGAGGATTGATGCCAAAATTTATGTTATGTCACTCTTTTTTTCTGGTAGATTTTTCCTTCTATTCAAACGTGTTTGTTTCTTGGAAATTCTATGTGGAGTATATCATAAAGTAAGTGTCATGAAGCTGCTAGTGATGTGGTTGATGTGGAAATTATGTAGGGTGAGCTAGCATTGGCATTTGGCGAGTTGCTTCGAAAGCTATGGGCACCTGGACGAATGCCAGTTGCTCCCAGATCATTTAAAGCGAAACTTGCTCGCTTTGCACCCCAGTTTAGTGGCTACAATCAGCATGATTCTCAGGTTTGCTGCTTGACATGTATCTTTTATTCATTCCATGGTCTCTGTGGAATTTGCATCAGTATAATGGTAGGTTATTCTCCCAGGAACTTTTAGCATTTCTACTAGATGGTCTTCATGAAGATCTGAATCGCGTCAAACACAAACCTTACATAAAGTCCAGGGATGCTGATGGCCGACCAGATGAAGAAGTTGCAGACGAGTATTGGGCCAATCATATTGCCCGTAATGATTCTATAATTGTTGATGTCTGCCAAGTGAGTTTGATGTTCATATCGTTTTTGGTCAAAATATTAAGTGCAGTTTATGGTTTCATACTCTTTTTGCAATATGTGAGCCCCTTCTTTCAAGAACCAATTATTCATTTACATCTCTTCATTATCATGGATGGCAAGCTTTGATGGTAAAATTTTTTGGCCATAGATGTCAGGCAGTCCCTTTTTCAAACATTATTTTCATCTTTGAAGGTATTTTGTGTAAGATGTGTAGAGTGGTATATCCTGGGTATCACTGCTGATGTGATCCATGTTTTAGTTCTTAAATGAGGAGATTGCATATTACAGGTTGCTGCTAGCTATTGATTTCCTTAGTTCAAATTTTGTTAGTTATGATTAGAAAGACACTAGTTGATTTTTAATGGTTGCTGCTTGTGAAGTTTGGTTAAATTATACCCCAAATTCTTCTGGGCTACGGTAATTTTCTGAATCCATTCTTTGATTCTGGACCATAACTGTTGTACCAACATTGTTTGCCAACTGTTTGCGTCAACATCAAATAGCCATGAAAAACTTAAAATGTTTTAACGTTGGAGGGTATTTTGGGGAAGGTGGGCTAGATAGGTATCCCAAGGTAAGGCTAATGATACATTTGAGAGCAAATGCCGGTTGAAATGTTGGTGGCTAAATAGGTAGAGGAAGTGGACTGAAAGAATCTAGCAGATATAGGCTCTTTAGGCATCGCATCCTAGATTTTGCATGATACATGACATGATACTGAACCAATGGCCAAAGGAACAAAATCACATCTTTGTCATTGCATCCCTCAAGATTTATTAATAGAAAGAAGAGATTCTTGGAGACAAAAGTAGACTTGGAACCGGACAAAGTTGCACAAGAAGCCAAACAGGTTTTAACTTATCAAGAGACCTACTAAAAGCTTAGTTTCTTTGTAGGTTGATTTTTTAGGGGGTTGTTGTTCTGGAGGGTGGTGTCGCAAGTAAAGATCAAATAGCTTCACCATATTGCAATGTATTGATATTCTTGGAAAGCTTTTGGACTTCATTATCAACTAGCAGCATTCTATGGGATTTTATGCTGTAATCAAGCTGAACAAAATATGTAGCTTTAACTTGTATGGGTTTCCTTCTTGCGGCATGAGTGTGAACTTTTATGGGTGGTTGTACCAATTCGTAAATATTATTGATTGAAGGGAAAACACTTTTTGTAGGATTTCTCATCACGTTACAGTAGATGTTGATCTTGTTTCGGTCTGGGATATCCAATCTTTAGTTTTTTCCTTCTCTCCCTCTCTCCGTCCATGTAATTGTATGTATATGTCTATTTATTGGTATTATTGTCTTTTTTCTTTGTTTTAAGTGTTGTCTATAGGGATGATGTCTTAATGTTCATCACGAATTCCTAGTGCTTTTAAAGGTTTCCTGCTTTCTAATCTTCGAGTCTATTTGGACTGTCTTGGAAATGATTTTAGCTATGCATAACTATATAAAAGGTCAGGTAGTCCTTAACCTTGTGTTTCTTTGTAGTTCATTCTCTGTATCTTTTTTGGCATGGTGTATTGTGTTGCACAAAACACTCTTGGAGAATTAGGCTTCTGAGGTCACCACATTGTCAGTTGTGTTGAATTGCTTGGGGTAGCAGTGACCAGTATAGAGTTCAGGTGGAATGTGCGCTGTGAGTGGGGGAAGGAAGAGTTTTGTACTTCGTATTGGTATTATGGGTTTTGTGGCAGACTATGGATACTTCAATATTCAAACAATTGGACGTGAGAGGTTCCATTTAGGAGTTTTTGGTTCAGGGCTTCATTGTAAAACAAAACTTTCAGTTTGGTAAAATCAGTTCTTGACTGATATTATCTTGCAGGACGGAAGGATTTCATGTAGTATTTTTCCAACAATTGTAGTGGCAACTTATAGCAAGTATTTTAGATGGTTCTGGGAGGGGGGTGGTTTTATCTTATAGATGTTTGAAATTTCACAGAAGTAGTTTGTGAGAATCACTATGGAGAGGCAAGTGTGATGGGAATGAGGTTGTTGAAACCGGTAAGCACAAGGAAGCATCAAAATGGGGAATTTAATGCATAACAGGCCTCTACTAATTTTGGGGTTGTGTTTGAGGGCATTTACTCAACCAATGTTGAAACTGGAAAATCTAACATGAGATTTTGTTTTATCGGATGGATTTTTTTATTAGAAAATCCTGATTTGAAAATACTTAAAATTAGGGTTGAATTTTTTTTTTTTTTTTTTGAATCTATTCTGGTGTCTCCCCCAATAATGTAAGAGGCTTAAGTGAGACTAACAGTTATGCTCCACTTTTTCCACTGTTTGAGAAATCTCTAGTATATCCTGCCACAAAACATGCCATTGGTGTCAATATTTTGTTTTTTGTTTGTCTTTTTTTCTTTTTTAATCTCTGATTGAGTTCACCTGCCTACTGATGCTTCTGAACTTACGAATGGAGGTGTTGTTGTATTTCACAGGGCCAGTACAAGTCAACATTGGTTTGCCCAGTGTGCAATAAAGTTTCCATCACATTTGATCCCTTCATGTATCTCTCCTTGCCCCTCCAGCTGACTGTTACTCGCACTATGACAGTAACAGTTTTCACTTGTGATGGAAGTGCCCTCCCATCTGCTTACACTGTGACTGTCCCAAAGCAGGGACGTTGCAGGGACTTAATCCAGGCACTCAGCAGTGCATGTTCTTTGAAGCATAGTGAGAAGCTTTTGCTTGTGGAGGTTTGCAGCATTGAACTTTCTGGATGTTGTGGTTTTATTTTTATCTTGGGCAGGCTTTATTGGATTAATTAATGCGAACATCTTGTTAACAGATATGGAATCATTTAATTCAGAAGTTTTTAGAAGATCCTTTAATAATGCTATCTACAATCAAAGATGATGATCACCTTTCTGCCTACAAGATGCCAAAGCTGGGGAAGAGTACAAAATATCTTCAGTTAATACATCGCCGTAGAGAGCAGTACGTATAATCTCATCTCCACTACATCAATCAAGCAATAAAGAAAGTTGGCTGCTAATTCTTTTTTATCCCTTTTCTAGTAGGCATGGTCCCCAGAAAGCTGGCCCTGGTTTTTGTCTTTTTATTTTTTATTTTTATTTTTTCTCTATATTTGTTTTAACTGCTTTAAATAGGTTGTCAATTACTTAAACTCTTACCATAGCTGTCCTGAGCAAGTAGATAGTTCCGTAGCTAGTTTGGATTGCAAAGTTCTCTTTCTTCTTTTCTCTGACCAAAAATTTGCCTTTTAGTCAATTGGCGTCATATTCGAAACTTACATGCCAAAGAAAAATGTGCAGTTGATCAATGGATAACATGCCATTATCAATCTGGAAGAGAAAAATATTCTATTATTGCTTTGAATATATCAGTTCCTATTCTTACTGCTATGCTTTGCAGTGGTTACTTTTGGTATCACTTTCTAAGTTCTTGAAAATCTTGTCTTAGGGAAACCAATGATGCCCCTACTATATCAGGGTGGAAACCGTTTGGAACGCCTCTTGTCTCATCAATCTCATGTGACGTAATTACAAGAGGGGATATACAGCTACTGGTTCACAAAATGCTTTCTCCAATTGCAAGAACTGAAAGCCTAGGGCAAAGCAATATCTCTGATACCAACATCTCAATAGCAGCATCTGATCTGTGCCGTGATATCAGTTCTGGTGAAGCGTGCACAGACTCCTCTATATCAAATTGCCAAAATAAGGATGACACTAATTCTGAAGCAGCAACATTGTTGAGACTGCCTCTTCAGTTAGTTGATGAAAGTAATGCTTGCATTGATCTGTCTCTGGGAGAGGACAAACCCATTAGACTATCCTCATCGTCAACTTCAATTCTAGTGTATATGGACTGGTCACCAAAGCTTCTAGAACAATACGATACACACTATCTAGAGAACTTGCCAGAAGTGTTTAATGGGCCCGTTAACAAGAAAGCTCGCACTGAACCTCTCTCCCTGTACACTTGTCTGGAAGCTTTTCTGCGTGAGGAACCACTGGTGCCAGAAGACATGTGGTTAGTTTCTTCTACTTTTGTTGTTCTTGTTATCTTTGTCAAGTGCTAGCATCTGGTGATGATGGATATGTTAATTAAACTGGTGATGATCTATCTAAGGGGTCAAGAGTAGTCTAAATCTCATTTATTTGCTGGTGATTTGTCAAAGTTGTACTTTTATGAATCGTTTACTCTATTGTTGACTGAAGCAGTTATCTTAAGGATGGAACTCTTTATTAGCTTTTGGTGAACATTTCTATGGTACTTTACCAAACGTCCTTAGGGTGTTGAATCTTTGCTACTTTGCACTTGGAATTGACACTTGTTGGCTTAACTTATTGTGTTCCAACCTATATCAACTGTGTGATTGATGCAAAAATCTTTGTGACTGATTGCCACTTGATGAACAACTTATATGATTTCTTAGTATGTATCTATCTGATGAAGGTACTGTCCCCAATGCAAAGAGCGGCGACAAGCAAGTAAAAAGCTTGATCTATGGAGGCTTCCAGAAGTATTGGTTATCCATCTAAAGAGATTTTCATACAGCAGGTCCATGAAACACAAGGATCTGCTGAAGCTAGAAACCTTTGTCAACTTCCCGATTCATGACTTTGACCTAACAAATTATGTAGCCAACAAAAATAATTCCCGACGTCAACTCTTTGAGCTATATGCCTTGACTAATCATTATGGTGGCATGGGTGGTGGGCACTATACTGCACATATCAAGGTGAGTGAGAAAGTAAGATTTCATGTTTTTCTGAACTTCTGCTGCCCTGAGCTGGAGCAAAATCTTGCTTTCAGAAGTTAAAAATGTTTTTATTTGACACTGATTTGGTGTTTTCCGTATGTTGATTCTTGATATATTTAAGACTTTGTGCCATACCATTCCCCCCCCCCCCCCCCCCCCCCCCCCCCATGTTTCACCCTGATAAATATTGTTTTTCACGAAGTGCAGCTTCTAGATGAGAACAGGTGGTACAACTTCGATGACAACCACATCTCGCACATAAATGAGGAAGAAGTAAAAACAGCTGCAGCATACGTGCTATTTTATCGGAGGGTGAAGACTGATGATGCCTCCGCTAGCAATGGAGCGCAGTCCTGTGCCGGCGACAACAATGTTACATCTCAAAAGTGACTTCAGTGACAGGAACGTACTCGATCAATAGGAGAAAAATACTCAGGTAGGCGACCATTAATTTTTGAGTTCCTTTTGTAACATATGGAACTCTGGAAGCCTTGGATCGAAATGAGGAGTTTAGCTAGAGAGGTAGACATGTGGACCTTTCCTATGGAGGCAATATATACGCCTCACGGACTAGTATAGAATGCAACATTGATGAAAATTAACTGGGTTGGGCGTACTTGCAGATTGTCATTTAGACATTCTTGTATAGTTTGAGGCCACCGCCGAGCATGAAAAGGATATAGATGCAAATTGTGTGCTACTGTGTCTTCTGAAAGAATATTGAGTTTACTTACTGGCATTGCCAACGATATTTTAGTAATATCCATCTATATTTTGCGTCCTGCAGATCCCTAGGCGGTTTAGTAGTTTATCAGTGAAATGTCTGGTCTGACGTTCATGTCTTGCGGCGAATTGAGATGCCGAATTGAGCACGAAGAAAAACTGGATCCCTAAGGTTTCATAGCCAGAGGGGCAGCTTCAGGAGTGGATGCGCAGAACATCACCATTGTGGATCTTCCTAGTTCTATTTAGCAGGCTAGTTCGAGGGTGGCAGAGATGTTTATTTTCCAATGACCTCAGGAATATATATTATTTTGAATTGGAAAAACAACTAGTCTGTGCGTATTTATCAACAATCAGGGCTAATATATTGCTGGAGTTTCTATTTCATACCTAACTAGCAAAAAAACTCAAGAGGTCTGAAAAATTAATTCACACACAAACACAAACACAAACAAAGATTAGATCGATAATAAGGAGGCAATCAATTCCCAGGGTATTTCCAAGTCAGATATGTTACACCTGAATAATTTTCGATCAAATTTTAATCTATTTTACTTTCTTGTAGTTTTTCTTTTGGCTTCTTTTCCATGTTAAAAGGGTTGAAGTTGGGCATCTAGAGAGTTTCCTGTACCTTGGCAGTCCTTTTGGAGTAATCGAAACTTTATGTGTTTAAGTTTCACTCAACTGATTAACTACAAAGCTATCAGCGTGGTTTTCTGGTGGTCTTTATCGACTAAAGAAGGATCAGTTAAAGAACTCAAAATTGAACACCAAACTGGAAGCATGGGTTTCATCAAGACGGGTTTTGATATACTTGAAATGGCAAATTGACGAGCCATTTAATCTATTTGGTGCCTCTAACGTGAAATTATGTAATATAGATTACACAATTTGATTGATTTGATGCACTTAATTTCTAAAGTCACTAACATGTCAAAAGACTCTGGATTTCCGTGTACTTGCGAGACTAAGAAAAGTCATTCAGCTACCTTTCTGGAGTTGAAAGCGAGACTGACTTGTATCTAAAAATGCAATGACCCATTGTGGCGTCTTGATCATGCCGGCGGCTTTGTGTGGATCAAACTTTTGCACATTTTATTAACTAATTCTAAATACACATTTACAAAAACACAAAACAGACAACATTAAATGATTTGTGCTAGATTATCCGTCACATTGATTACACATTCGCATTCCATGCCACGCACGGACATGTCCGGATTAATTGGCAGGATCGACAATTCTTTTCCTGACCTTCACGGGTAAGCCACCTTTCATCCTCAATGTCAGAGACAACTGCTGCTGTGGGCTCTCCTTCTTGTCCCTTACGACGACCTCAAACAGCTCCATCACTGATGCTGCAATCGACTTCATCTGAATGTACGCCATGTCTTTGCCGAGACACATTCTAGGCCCGGCGTGGAAGATCGGAAACCGATACGGGTTCTCTTGTCGACACACCCCATTTTCAAGCCACCTTTCTGGCAGATATTCACGGCAATTCTTGCCCCATATGTTCTCCATCCTCCCCATGGCGTACGAATGGTACGATACAATCCAATCCTTCGCCACAAACGTACCATCCGGCATGACATCGTCTTTCAGGCACGCTTTAGAGTCGACCGGTACGGGGGGGTAGAGTCTCAGCGCTTCCGAGATCGCCGCATGCAGATACTGCATGTCCCGGAGCTCGTTTATAGTAAAGGAGTCGCCGGCGCTTTTCCTGTTATGGACACGGATTTTTTGGATCTCCTTCAGAATGTTTTGCTCCACGTCCGGTTTTGACGATAAGAGCCTAAAGAACCAGGTCAAAGCTGAAGAGGTCGTGTCTCTTCCCGCAAGAATGAAGCTTATGGCGATATCCCGGAGGAATTCCGGCGAGCTATCTTCGTCTGCCATAAACCGGGACAGCAGGTCTTCGTCATCTCCTATCTTCTGTTCCCTTCTAGACCTTATAATATCATCCGCATATTCGTGGACGATCCTGATTGCTTCTTTCAGCCTCCGCTCCGGCCCAATGTTGAGAGATTTCTGAATCCTCCCCAAAATTGGAATCGCATACATGAATCTCCCGGAGCTCAGAGTTGCAGCATCCTCGAAAGCCCGCATGAAGTCTGCCCCAGCCGTCGCATCCCCACCAAGACAACCCGGGTCGACGTTGAACGCCAATTTACAAACGTTGTCAAATGCGAAGCGCTCCAGGATGTCCTGCAAATCCAACACGCGCGCTGTTTCCGAGGCTTTTTCCAAAATCGGAATCAATCTAGTCTTGGTCTCAACAGTGACGTTTTCCATCACGAAGTTGCGGAGCGATTTGGTGCTGAACTCGTAGCTAGCGGTTTTTCGTTGGAACTTCCAGAGTTCCCCATCGGAGTTGAAGATTCCTCGTCCAAGAAAGTCTTCGAGAAGTGTTGTGAAGCGTTCTCCTTTGGGATAGTTCTCGAAGTTGGTCTTGAGCATGTGCTCAACATTGGACGGATTGGCGGTGATGATGCCCTGGATCTTGCCGGGACGCCGAAACACGGCGGTGTTCGTGGGGCAGTTGCTGAGTGTTTCGGTTGACCAGTCAAGGAAACGGTAGCGGTTCCGCAAGAAATCCGGTAACGTTCCGACAATAGGGTAGGCTTTAAAGCCTTTCTTGATGGGTTTCTTTGCGGAAGTGTTAAACCGGAGGTAGACAAAGAGAGAAAGAAGAAAGAAGAAGAAGATTGACAGGAAAGACAAGAGCTCCATAGGCGAATAAAGAGTGGATAGAGGTAAAGGAACACTAGGAGACACAAGAATTACTTATATGAAATCTTTAGGGTACGAGGAGAGGAATTTCTCATGTTTAGTGGCCATGTGATGTACACGAAACAGGTAAAGTTTTTCTTGGTAGTAGATAGCAGGTAGATGTTAACCACAACATGACAATCCACCAATCAAGGCTGTCGGAGTGAGGTTTTGAAGCCCGAAAATGGAGCTTTCTGATCAGAATATTCGAGGTTCTTGTTGAAGCATGTAGATGTTGTGGACATGCACCGGCGGACTTTAGATATTTTTCATGTGTTTACTGTATTGGGCCGGTTGTAATTAGTTTAGGCCCAACTCATTTTCTCATTCTTTGGTCTGTATATTTATTGTAAACAAAATGATTCCTTAAGCAAGTGTGAATATGATCATATTCCTGGGGTCCCGCAACTTTCACGTATGGGCTTTCGTGCATTTTTTTTACCTTTTTTTTTATAATGATATTTAAGATAGTAATAGTGTCTAGGTTTGGTCTTATTTTTATCCATTACCCACATGGCATTAGTATTATTATGATGACTTTCCAAGTCATACATTGAAAAGGAAAAAGCATGTAGTTAAGCCTAAGTGAAGTTTCTTCTAATTCTTGATTTAATCTTTGGGTTAAATTTTACATTTTCTATCAGGACATCAAAGCTTAGTTTAGGTCCTACTTCTATCCATCACCTGCATGGCATCATTATTGTTAAGATGGCTTCTTTGCGTGCAAGAGGGTGTTGAAGATCATAAATCCTACATTAGAAAGGAGGAAGCTTGTGATTAAGTTTAAGCTTGCCAAGTCCGTTTGTATGACACTAGCCTTGCATCTCAACAGTTGACTTGGTATTGACTACTTACCCAAAAAGAATAAAAGAAAAAACATTGCATCAACACTTTATCAAATTACGAAGATGAATCTCTTGTCTTCGTTTGAGTGTCCTTTGCTGACAAGCCGTCAGCATGTATGTTGGCCTGTTTAGAATGTCAGCGACGGCAAGTGTATATGGAATACAGTTCACTTCTCATAAGATCTTGGTAGAAGCACACTTCAAGTCGCTATTGGATAATGATCGCTTGGCCGAAGAAAATTTTGGACAATTGTTTTGCCTTTTCCAGTAATTGTTGAATTGGCCTTGATGTTCATTACCGGCTCATTAAGAATGAGGTCATTCAGTCCGTCCACAGCCGGCGGCCGGCGGCCGGCTTGGGTCTATCAAGACCATCAAGAAGAACACAGCAGCGGGGAATCTTGCATAACTTTTTATGTGGCTTTGAAGTTCCTGAAGATGTCTACTACGTGGAGATAATGAGGATTCTAAGATTTGTTTTTGTAAAACCATGGCTAGAATTTTGGTAACATAAAAAGTTCAAGGATTAACAATGAAGTTCAAAGAGTTTGATCCACGATAATGACCCGTCATACTATATTGTAACTTATGTCTTAAGTTTTTATATAGGTCATATATTAAATTTTATAAAAATGGTCTATTTCAAATTAAAAACTTAAAGACATTAAACAGATAAACTTATTTCTCTATATATTATGTTTTAAGTTTTTATGTTTTTGGTGTATTACTTAATATTATAATGAACATGTTCTCCCATATTAAAAAAGTAAGTATGATGATTTAACTATATAAGGGGCCTTAGTTACTCCCTTTAATTGGTTGACCTTTTGAAATAAAATTCATACTTGTGACAATATCTGCTCTTGGCGTGAGACGACACATTATCGTAAAATCTTTGTCTTATTTTGTGTTGTTTGAATGTTCGCTTAGTTTGTTGTCTGATTTCTGCATTTTGGTATGTAGGGAAGCAATAAAATTAAGTTGTGCTAATATTGTAGTTATCTTCTAAAGCTTCCCGTGTAGTCTCCCCAAGGATTCCTAAAGCAATTATGTCTAGGTCTCGAGTTTTAATGTGGACGCATGGGTTTTAAATAAGACGATGTCTTTCTTAAATTTGCTTACTTCCTATCCTGACTGTCAGATAAATGCAACTTTTGCTTTCCTAGTATAAGTAAAAGAACAATAGTAATATATAATGAAAGAGGGAAGATTGACTTGCTTACTCCCTGCCTTGACTATTAGAAAAATGTAACTTTTGCTTTCCTAGTATAAATAAAAGAACAATAGTAGTATATAATGAAAGAGGGAAGTTTGATTTACGTGTAAGTGAGACGAAATCACAATGATAATGGGAAAATAGCAACCTCCTCACACTCTCTCTGGTATAAACATAATACAGGATACCCTAAAGATTTGACTAAGGAGTAGTGCCCCTTGGCTTGAGAGAAATTTCCCACTCCACGAGAGTAGGAGGAAATTATGGGCTTTTGGCTTATGGCCAAAGCCATTTTGGTCTACTTAGAAACCTGTCCACAAGGACATATACTGCTCCACAATTCTAATGAGAGTTTATATTTCGAAATTGTCTTAGTTATTCTGTCACAAGTTATTTTTGCATAGCCTGATTGACACTGTGAAGGATGTCAACTTATGTGTAGTGTAAGTCCACTTGAGGTAGTGCTGAGACATTGATTCTGGTCTTCCAAAGAATGTAGATGTTATTTATTGTCTAATATCAAACTCTATATGGGCTTGGATTTCACGACTCTATTAAGGGTTAGCATGGCCCGAAATAATTGAGGATGGTTCCTCAACTTTTTGCTAGAAGGGCATTGCAATTGCACTTACTTATCTTACATTTTGTGATTTGCTTTTCTTTTTAGTTTTAGAAGAACGATTATACATCTTTTGATTTGTCCTTGTTGAAATTTACTTCATTTCTTTTGCAAAATTGTTTGTAGATTGCCCTAAAGGCAGCTAAAAAGGTGTACACCCAGAACTGGATATGCAGAGTTGATGGGAATTTGGAAAGATGACAGCTTCACTCGCATTGTTCCTCTTTTTTTTTGGCGTTTGGTTGTCTTGGCAGATTCCAATTTTGTTATAAGTTTACATCATGTCAATGTTAATATTAATTGGAGGAATGGTTTAGCTTCTTGGCCTTCGAGTGGTATGATGAAAATAAGGTGGTGATCTGACATGAAATGTGCTGGTTTTGCAAAAAGAAAGGATAATAACGTAGGCATATAACACGGATGGGTGTTTATCATGCTATGCCAGTCACTTAATTTGTAACTTCTCTTTTGTTCTTGTAAGAAAAAGTTAATGAAAAGATGAAAGTTAGGATACGCTGGGATGAGATAAAGCATTCAATGGGATGTTGATTCTCTCATGGTGCAGCATGTTGGTCTTTGTGACCACTTATATACATGCAAGCCATTTTTTTTAATGTTTGGTAATTAAATATTTATCTTTTTTTTTTTTTAACGCTGCATAATCAAATATTTATTGGAAAATTGGCAAGAACATTTTTTCATTCTAAACGTCACAAAATATGGGTAAGGGAGTAAACAAAGCAGATGGTTACGGGGGGCGTGGGATATCATTACAAGAATTTAAGTTGAGTTGTATTACAATTTTTGAATAAAAATTTTTATGTGGATTTTTTTTTTGCAAAAATATAACAACAAATAAACTTTATATATTTCTACATGAATATTATCCATATTTTCACGCAATCATTTGTTAATATATTATAGCAAACAAAATGATAAATAAAGGATAGAGAAAAAAGTGTCAAAATTTATTTTTCCACTTTAAATTATAAAGAAATATGTTGCACTACCAACTTTTGATGTACTTGGAATTAATCTTTTTTTTTTTTTTTTCCCAAACAAGGAACTTTGTACAATCTAGTGTTACAAAAGAAATATCAAAACTAGGGACAACAAGGTAAATTTAAATGTTAAGGAAAAAAATTGATTTTATTATTATTATTCTATGCATCATTTATTTTTTTTAAATGTTTTAGCACGAAGATAATTTTCGTGTAAATACCGACGAAAAAGAGAAACAAAATTTAAATTTTAAAAAAAAATGAAACAAAGGATACGGCGGCATTGTCTTACTCCACCGACATAGTTTTTTTTTTTAAAAAAAAAATTATTTCGTTTATAAATTGATCTCAGGAGTGGGCGACAGTTGTCAAACACGCTTTCTCTCTCTCTCACTTTTCCGTTACTTTCTCTCCAACTTTCCGTCGCTAGCCAAACACGTTTTCTCTCTCTCACTTTCCGTCGTTTGATCAAGGGTTTTCGTTGGTCTTCCTGATCAAGGCTTTTCGTCATCCCCCGTGATCTGTTTTCAACCGTGCGTATCAGGATTCGACCGCACCCGGTCTACCCCTTAAAGGTACGACGTCGTCCTCCGATTTTCCTCCATTTACGATCCAGTGGATTATCTCGTGTGGGCTTCTGATTTGTAAAGTGGGGCGATTTAGAGTTTCTTCTAAAAGAAATTGAACAACAATCCAGGGACTTGCATTCTCTTTGGATTTTTCCCCACATGGCGCTGTAGAAATCGAGTGATTGCGTTTCTGGTGTGTATTTTACATATCGCTTAAGAATTCACCGGCTTAAGGCCACACGGGGCTGCAGAAATCGACCGATTGTGGTTCTGATGTGTATTTTCCATATTGCTTGAGAATTCACCGACTTAGGGTTTCGTTATTAAGACAGGGGTCTGACTGTTGGGGTTCAACTCTTTTTCTCATATTCTCGTTTGTAATCCGGGTCTTCATTGTACCTGGTATAATAAAAAGACTGACTTGTGCGACTTGTGTTTCTGACTTGCGCTTTATACTCCTGCAACGTTATTTCATTTGACTGAAGTTACTGCACCGATTGTCATAATTTAGGCTGATTGCGACGGAAAATAAAGAATGGCTGCGCCTAAATTTAATCAACCAGCATGTGTGCCAAAAAGTGGACTATGGGACCCGATATCCACTTCTGGCCCTTCTGAACTGGATAAAATTCGGACCTGGGAGTTGGATAAATTGATGGTGGACTCAGGATCGTATGAAACTCGCGAGGAAGCTTTGAAAAGGGAGGAGGCCTTGGGGAGGTTACACCAGCTCGTGAGCATTTGGGTCAAGAAAGTTGCGGAGAGTAAGGGGTTGAATGAGGAGATGGTCGAGGAAGCAAAAGCCATGATTTTCACTTTTGGGTCGTATAGATTGGGTGTCCATGGGCCCGGAGCAGACATTGATATGTTATGTGTTGGGCCGAAGTATGTTACGCGGGAGGAAGACTTCTTTGGTGAACTGCATACGATGCTCTCAGAGATGCCGGAAGTGGAGGAACTGCATCCGGTACCAGAAGCTCATGTTCCTGTCATGAAGTTCAACTTTGATGGGGTCTCAATTGATCTCCTTTACGCGAGGTTAGGAGTTTGGACTCTTCCAGACAACTTGGACCTCTCTATGGACTCTGTGTTGCAAGATGTGGATGAGAAGAGTGTCCTTAGCCTCAATGGATGCCGAGTTACAGATCGCATCTTGGGTTTTGTTCCCAATATCCAGAATTTTCGTACTACTCTGAGATGCATTAGATATTGGGCGAAACGACGGGGGATTTATTCAAATGTTGCTGGGTTTCTTGGTGGAATAAACTGGGCTATTCTTGTTGCAAGGGTGTGCCAATTGTACCCAAATGCACTGCCCAGTTTGCTGGTTTCTCGTTTTTTCAAGCTCTATAGCCAGTGGAAGTGGCCTAATCCAGTTATGCTGTGCCCCTTGGAAGAAAACTATCTGGGACTTGTTTGCTGGGATCCAAGAAAAAATTTGAGGGATGGGAAAGATGTAATGCCCATCATAACTCCGGCCTATCCTTGCATGAACTCCAGTTATAATGTTTCCCATAGTACGCTCTCTGTCATGCAAGAAGAATTTCGGAGAGGAAACAGGATATGCGAGGCAGTGGAAACAAGCAAAACGGGTTTGATTAGCCTCTTTGAGCCATTCCTTTTCTTTGAAGCATATAAAGATTATCTGGAAATAGATGTAATTGCTAGGAACGATGTTGACTTTATGAATTGGAAAGGGTGGGTTGAATCTCGGCTTCGTTTGTTGACTATGAAGATTGAGAGGGACACACGGGGTCAACTCCACTGCCACCCACACCCCAATGGCTTTTCAGACAAACTTAGAAAATTACATTGTTGTTACTTTATGGGCTTGAAGCGGAAAGTTGATGTTGCTGCTCAGAAAAAGGAACCCTTCGATCTAAGATTAACTATTGGAGAATTTAAGAACTGCATAGGGATGTTCACTTCTATAAAACCTGGGATGTCAATTGATATGTCCTATGTAAAACGCAAAGACATTCCTTTATTTGTCTTTCCCGGCGGAGTTCGTCCTGCATTTGCTAGAAAAACAGCCAGGGAAGATGTTGGATCAGCTCAAGGAATAGGAAACCTGAGCCCTCTTCTAGCACCTGAAGTAGTAGGTGGAAAGAAAAGAAAAAGGGATGAAACTGATACTGGCAGTGGCTCTTTGGCAAAGCGTGGAAGTCAACCTTCGGGAGGGGAAGAAGAATCTGACACAAGCAACAATTTGGGAAAATCTGAATCTGTGGCAACAAGCAGGAATGAAACTTTAGCAGGGGATGGACCAACTGTCCAGGACTCGGAACACTCATCTGCAGAGTTAGGCGTAGCAGCAAGTGAGCAAGTGGTCAGAACTGGCGGTAGCTTCTGTAATGATTGCGTTGTGCCGGAGCTTGATCAGTATGAGCTTACTGCACCTTCCTCCAACGTGGCTTCTGATTCTACTGTCCCAAAAAAGCCAATTATCAAGTTTAATTTCACAACTTTGGTGAAGGCAAGCTGCTGATGACCCTAAAGCAGGAAATGAGGATGTTTTCCAACACTAGTGTGCAGAGATACCCATTTAGAGATACCTATTTTTTCTTTTCTTAAATTTTTGTAAGTTTGGAGTGGCGTGATTGCAATTGTATCACGGGTCTTTTGTATTTACCTTTTCCACTCCATGGGAGAAATTATCTTGTACTAAATTTTTCATCAATGAAAGAATTCAATTTAGTGATTCATTACATAATTTTTGTTGTTCTTTCTCTCTTGCCTCGCTTTTTAGACTAAGCAATTTATCAAGTCATTGTCCAGGTGCTTAGGCTTGCCTCTTGGCTGCCAATGTTGTTGCATAGAATTGCGTAAGTGCACAAATTATTAGTCCTTCTTATAGGTTTCTAAATACTTCTCACACAGCCATTGTATACAGTTTATTGTGCCTGTTAATGTGCCTGACCAAGGCCACTCTTCTGTGGTCAGATCTTGACAGAGACATCAAAGGGGTGGGGTGAGAATTGTAGGGGTGTTTCCTACACCTTTGGAGCGGACAAAGTGGCTGAATTATTGAAGAAACAAGATCTTGCTCTCATATACCGTGCTCACCAGGTCTTCCTCTCTTCTTGTTTTTCACATTTCAAAAATTGTTGTTTTATGAATGCAAATGTAGGCTAAAGAGGGGGAAAAATAATTTGTTAGTTATTCCTACAGCTTACGTTGCTTTATTTCTGAAGAATGTTTGACAGGTTGTGGAAGACAGGTATTTTTTTCAGTCATGATCAGTACATCACCCTCTTTCTTGTCCTAGCCTCTCTGCATCTAATCCAATTTCTTCTTTTAGGAACTTTGGCCAGAAAGTTTGCATATTAAACTCTGAAGATGAGATGCAACTTCTTTTACTTGCTATTTGGAAACCAGAGCCTCTTGGGACTGGAAAACAGGTATACGTTTTCTGTTTGTCAGTCCTAGTGTCAAGACGTCCAAAGCATTAATTTTTTTGTTTTAATTTTTTTTCCCTGTTTTCGTTTGAGGCATGACTGCATCAAATGTTCCTGGAACTCTCACTGCACCTGAAGGAATGTGCTCCATTGCATGGTTTTCAAGCAATAGCTGGTGGCATGTCATTAATGATGTCATAGTTTGATGTTGCTGTTGACTTTTTCCTTTTCAGGTCATTAGCGCCTTGCTAAATCATTTTACCAAGAGTCATCTGCCATTTTCTGTTGAAAGAGATGCAAAACTCCGACATGATTTTTTCAGGAGCAGAAGTGGTGAACATGAACTAGATAAAGAGAAACCAAGTAAAGGAAAAAAAGGGTTGATGAAGATGCATCAAAGAGAAAGGAGCTTGATGAAGATAGATTGTTGATATTAAGAATGAGTTGGTGTGTGGTGTTATTAACAAGGCTCAGTTTGGTTAATATGGTTTGGTTCATACAGTGCAAGATCTGTAACGCTCAAATACTGCAGGCATCCTACTCTTTGCATTGAGCTGTTTATTTACTGCCTTTTTTCAGGTTAGCCAGCTCTAATTGTAAATTTGCAAACTGACTCTTAAATCTTATTTTCAAGACTATTTTCTCGACTTTGGTTGCAAGTTTAAAAAGAATGTTTGGACTTGCATTCATTGATCTTTATGATTCAGGTGCATGCATTCACATGTCCAGTAGATGATCTTTCGAGCATGAAGAAAAAGGATATGAAAGGGAAAAAAATCTGCAAGATTGCAAGAAAGTTGGTACAGATGTTCATCATTTGCTTGTTAATGAGAATGCTGGTTTTGAAGCAAGTCTGTTCATGTGGAGATCTCTACATTAGACCTCATTTTTCTCTGGTGTTGGTGATGATATAATGTGGTTGAGAACTATGAAAAACTTAAGTATTAGGTCAATATTTAATTTCTTGTTTGAAAGGTGCTTTTGGCTTGTTGTTTTGCTGCTGTGGATCAGAAGCAGATTCTCTATTCTCTTTGGCTTCTTGCTTCCTCCACTACGTCAGGCTTTAATGGTTTATGCACACCTATTTGAGGGTTTCCGAAACTGTCACTTTACTTACTGTTTTGGTGGAAATGATTGGTATTGAAAAAAAAAAAAAAACAAAAAGATGTTAAGATCACGAGTTTTTAGAAATGATGATGCTAAGCTAGAGTGGCTGGATGTCTACGAATGTTTCTATTCCCTCCCATCTTTTACTTTCTATGTGTTGATTTCTGGATTTTCCTTCTCATGATAATATAATACTCATAAATGCTGCTTATTTCACGCAAAAGTCTTTTTTTTTATTTTTATTTTGAGGTCCAAAAAGGTCATGTTTCTGTTTTGTTGTCTGTATATGTGGAGAAATAATGTATACAGGAGTTTAAGGATGATATCCTAGGCTTATTGTAACTTTTAGTAATTTCACGTTTTCATGATAAGCAGAGTTCAAAAAGTGAGAAAGATATTGGGGTAATGATTTATTGTTAAATCTTGAAGACCTTGGGTGTCACCTCTGTTTTGAACATGTTGTTACAATATCAGTTAAAGGCTTCTTCTTGTCTGAGAATTGTTTAATGTCTTGAAATCATGTGGATGGAGGGAGACATTGTTTCCAAAATAGACATTCAAACCTAAATTACTTGTTTCTTTCCGAGCATCTTTTTATTAGCTTTGTGTTCTTTATTCCTGAACCAGACCTTGGCTACCTCTGCAGTTTAACCTTGTGAGTGACAGAGGTAAGTTGGAGGCGTTGGCCTTTTGCTAGTGGTTCAATGGAAGCAGGAATAAAGTTCTTCTTTCTCGTAGGTGAACCATAGTGTTGGTATTTCTTCTAAACTAGGCATTTCATCTTTTAGATAATTTTTTATTCATTGGAAAAGTAGAGATTATTGCAGTAACCAACCCCAAGTAGAAAATAAAAGCCAAAACAGTGAGAAAATGAACCCCCAGAAGCACCCGCACCTTTTATCAAAGCTCAGAAAAATGAAATAGTGTTTTGCCTCGCCCTGTCCAAGATATGTGATTCAGTTATCTCAATCACTTAAATCCATAACTAATGGCTGAAGTCCATATTTGGCCTGATATAGTTCGAATTGAAGTATTTATCTCAAGTTTTGATATAGTTTATTTATTGTATCATACATTAATTTGCATGCATGGAGGTATGTCTCCCCTTAAGTTTCTCATTTAGTTGCAATAAGCACTCCCAAGGAAATTGATATGGCTGTTGTATTTCTTGGGAGAGACATTCTTAAAGTTAAGAGAAAGTTCCTATAGGAACATGAATTAACTTGTCCATAATATAGATATATGATTACCATGCAACCTATTTTTAGTTGTTTTCTTGGTTACTTTGTTTGTCTCCAAAAAATTTGGAAGTTATGTATTATTTTATCCAAGTTGTTTTTTCTTATGGGTTCTTATGGGTTGAGTATATTGTAAGCAGATGTTGATGTTCTGCGATAGAAGATTGAAAAAGGGTTGTGCAGTAATGGAGAATCTACCTTAAAAGACTTGCATGGGAAGATGATAAGTAAACTTAATGAGAGATTAAGCAAGAATTTCTTCAAGGAGCTGTTGTCCAAAGGGTTGTACAACCGTGTGGGAAGAATTGTGTTTCTCTCATGACTTCATCTGGGGCTAAGGGTGCCACTGTAAGCTCCTAGCACTCTTATTATTTAGACTTCTAAACAAAGTATTGAATTGAAATTCTGACCAGCAAGGCAGTTACGTGATTTGGTATTTAAGTTTACAATTATTGTGCTTCTAATTGAATTTCCAATCTTGTTGAATTAACTTTCAACTTGAGGCTTTTCTTTATTTTCTAATTTGTGTGAATAATTCTGAATAGTCTACTTTGAAAGTGGAAAAGTGAGCTAAGATGAAAGACTTATTTGTATGCAATATTTTATTTTTTCTAAGAAAGCTCTGAAGAAAAGCACGAGGACGCAAATGTTCCTGTTTTTAGTGTGTTTCTATGTTACTGAAAGCAATAGTGTTATCACAAGTATAGCAACCTACTTTTTATTTTCCGCCTCTTATGCAAAATTTATCTATTCCTCACTTCCTGCAACATTTTTAGTGGCTTTTGTCATTTGTGCTCAAGGTACTATATTCTAAGTTCATTGTCTAATTCATAATTTATGATTTAGGAGATGTTGCAATTGCGCTTGTTAACAAGTTGCATTGGCTATGTCCTGTTTTTAGATTTGGTTTTTGGAGACAGAATGCCAGAGTAAATGCTCCGTACACCCGACATTATATGAACTCAGAACTTTAGACATAGTCCCTACGACTTCTTTAGTAGTCATTACTACATGTTTAATTTGTGATTTGGAGTAATGGTTCTGATCCAAATTTTACTTATAGAACTGCTTTATGTACATTCTCCTGCCATCTGTATCTAATATCCATATGTTTTGTGGAAAGATTATATAGCCTTTTTCATGATTGTTTTCTTTTAACTAGTTAATTTCCAGCAGATATCATCTCATTTAGGCCAAAAAGAACTAGAAGGCAAATGAGCCCCTACAATGGTTTCTGGAAGGACTCTACCCTGCTTTCCACCATGGGATTGGGCAGCTCGAGTGGGAGGCTTTATAACTGATCTCTTTCTCATTGGTCTTGACCCTCAAGAATGTTACTTTCATTGCATGACTGGGCGTGAAGGGTAAGTCAAAAAAATTTCTCATCCATGTATCTGTTCTTTCCAGTGGGAATAAGTAGTCTATCTCTTTTTCTTTACAATGGTTAATTGAAAATTTTGGTGCAATCTGCAATTGTAAATTGAATATATATGTATATACCTAATCATACAAAGGCATGTAGTCACATTTTTATGTTTGTTTAGAGATTCACTACTTGTGCCTGAACTTCTACACTTATAATGTCTTGTGCTTCTTTGTTGTCTATGTTGGGATGAATTGAAAGAAAATGTATTATTTTGTAGATTTTGAATGTGAGGTCACAGACTTTGGACCCTAAGTTGGTCTATTCCTAACTCTGGTCAACAGCATTGTTTTGAGAATAGGACATCCTAGTCATTTAAGCTTGTGTTTTGGACCTATACGTGTATGTGTGTGCGTGAGTATATGCATGCATATGTGTATTATGCTTCAAAATTTGCCTAAGATGTCCTCTATAACTTAGAAAGCATTCACCGATATAACTAGATGACTTTCCACTTTTATCAGGTAGTTTTAATCTTGGTGAGAACTTTGAGTTTCATTGGTGAAAAATACATCAAGCCAACTATTATGTCAAGCGATGAGGATGACATGAGAAGCATTTGGTACAGAATAATGGTCAGAAATTTAGTTTAGCTTGAAACTATCTATAATGTTTGATTCCGGTCAAGAATTACATTGCAATTTTGAGGAAAATATAAATTGATTAGCTATTTCGAAAGGAGTTTAAAATCTGCTACCTATTGTATCTAAAAATATGCTAGTAATTCTTTGGACCTGTCTCAACTATAAGACTCTTTGCTTTCAGTGTCATTCAAATCCTCAACCATGAATTGGTTGTATTGGTTCCAACTCCAGCTAAGACGTGAGATTGGTTCAAATGAGAGATCGGTAAGTTAGATCCCAAAACAATACATTGAAACATTAGTTCTTCAGATGCTTAAAACCCCAATAACAATACGTAGCTGAGTAAGAAAGGATATAAATAAGAGGCGTGGAAGTATTAAGGAATTTATTTTCTGGTTGTAGTTGTTTTGATAAGTATATCTATCTTCCCCGCTGATCTGTGTAGCAAGTAACTGAGATAGGTACTTGTTCAATACTTCGTGATCTCGTTGAAACACATCTTTCTTCCATCTTTTGGTGCTGCTGGTTGAAAAGATAAGAGAGAACGGTAGAGATAGGGAAAGGTCATAATGTGCCTGCAAATGGTAGTCAACAATCGTGAAGGCAATGGTTTTTATTATTCTAGAGCACACACAGAATGCTTGAAGATACTACGGCTTTTGAGACTGGATCTGGCTTCAGTTAGGAAAGAGTTTTTGAGTGTGGTGCCGAAATGTTTTAAAATGAGCAACTAGTAAAGGACTTTAGGGATATTTGTGACTGTAACAAAAATGATTTTGATCTCTTCCTTAATGTCAAGTATGACAAGAATATATTTAAAGGGTGGCCATTCCTTGGAGCAAGTATTAAGTGACCAATATGTCAATAAAATTTTGGGAGCTTGATTTTTAATTAGGTTACCTTGTTTGCATGAGAGATTGACAAGCATATTTAGGTATTGTGGTCCACTAAACAGTAGTTCCCATTCATGGATAGTCCATTAAAATGTTTACTGGAGTTGACTTATACCAGAGAGAGGAGAGCATACCTTCTGAAAGTGGTTTTAATGACAATTAAATTTGTATCCTGCATCTAATGTATTCGGTTGAAGTAGTGACTAATAGGAATAGAGGTTTGATGCATGCGCCGTAGGCTAGTGTATGTATGTGTGTCATAGTTGAGATCATTAACGTTCTTATGCACTTTCTGGATTGTAGTCCTGTGATTAGTTTTAACAATATAAATCTTCGGTATTTTTTCTTAACTTAATGGAAGGTAGAGTAGGTTTGGTAACTGTAAATTGACCTGTTGAACAATGGTGTTTTCGTTTCACAGGTTGGTTGACATTGCAGTGAAAACATTTCGTAGTGATACCTTCAAAGATGCCTAAAAAAAGCCTTGAGTGCCTAAAAATTTGTTACAATTATACTGTCCGTGATCGTGATAGTGATGGTTCCATTGTTCAATTTCGCTATGGAGAAGATGGTGTGGATGTCCATCAAACTAGTTTCATGGCAGACTTTGAAGCATTGGCCATGGTAAAAGCTTGTTTGCTTGTATGCGAAGCAAAGCCGGTTTCTTATAGTTTTACATTTGTTTTTTCTTGCATATTCTCAGAGTCAGGTAATAATTTGCACAAAATGTTGTCAAGAGCTTGCTAAATCCAATAGTTACATTAAGAATTGCCTTATGCTTTTGAAGAAAAAGCAAGGAACTTGGTCGATAATTCTCCTTGAAGAAGAGGAATCCTAATATTCTTAAATAAGAGGATCTCTTGAAGTTAAAGGAGTACAAAGACATCTTAAGTGTTACACAGAAAAATGTTATATATTCAATTTTATAGAAAAAAGGTTGATATTTAATTTAAAATTTTAAGACATTAAGTAGAAGAACGCATATTATTATAAATTAATTTTTAAATTTATATATTTCTTTTGTGGGACTTAACATTATATCATTATTTAGTTTTTGAAATTGTTTTAGTGGCCCATAAATTAGTATTCATTTTTTTTTTTTACTTTATCCAACTAGCTTTTGATTCCAATGCCATCTCATTTTTGTAAAAGTAAAATAAGAGAAGCATGACTGACATCTTTTCCAGGTTTCCATGATATATTGATATTGAGAGTAGAGATGAGGAGACCTTAGTACCATAAGTATTTTTTCTATCTAAACTTATTTTCATGCCAAACATTAATAACAAGGAAATTTTTTTTATAAGGGGAACGACTATGTAGCACCTTATCCTTTAATTACATATTATTTATCTATGATTTTACAAATACCAAGATTAATTTCCTAGGTTTACCTTAATCAAAAGGTAGTCTAAAGTGAAAAAAAAAAAGATCTTTACTTTATATCCAAGGGCAATAGAGAGCCTTAAGGGATGTTTAAGCTCAATACATATTTCTTCCAAAGGAAATTAAAATGATAGGTCAGAACGGGTTCAAATATATTATATAAACTTTTGGGTAAAGGTTGCATAAAGGGCCTCGGAGAAGTGTAAGCTTATAAGGACTCATTGGCAGCCCAAAACTTGGACGAACTACCTGGTCCACTAATGGTGCTTTAGATTAAGACGGGACTTTCTTAAGACTTACCGTATTTACTAAACTGAATTAGAAACAGGACTTTTTCTCCAGAAAGGAAACCTCGCAATATCTTCTGAAATCATCATCCCCACTGAAAGAAGAGGATCGCAGCACCAATTTCGTGATTATGGATTAACTTAAAAATAAGTTACGAATCTTTGTGGCATGAAAGGTCAATCTGGAACAACTGCATAAGTTTGTAAACCTGAATCCTGTGAGGAACTTTTTATATTGAATCCTGGGATAGTTTCAACCAATGTTTCGTGATAGCAGCCTCCGGGGTTAAGCTGCAAGTGGTTTGAACGTAAAGCAAGCAACTTCGGCTTGAGTGGGGGACTCACCAAAATAGTTGTAATTGTTCGAAACTGGTTCGACATCTTTTGGGGCCAAGGAGAAACCTTTAACTGGGTTTTGGGCCTTTGACAGAAACGAAATTAAACTAGCAAAATCTTTTCGGTCTTACAAAGGCTTTCAATAAGTTATATATAATGCTTGGTTAAAAACGTTATCTTTTAGGATTCTGGCTAACCTCTAAAGGTAAGCAATATCTAATAGTTGCTGTAAAAGCAGAATGATCGAAAATATTTTTTGAAGGCTAATAACCTAAGGAGTTTGACTAGTGCTTTATGTGTGTGTCATCACCTATTTACAAGAAATCACATGATTTATGAAGTCACGAGTTTAATTTGTGACATCCAAGGTTTTTTGTGTGCGTGAGCTATGATTGTTTGGGGAAAAAGTTATTATGAAAGTTTTGACATGAATTACAGGATTTCAATGGGGCAGTCCGATATGGGGAGGTATTTTTAATACTTTCGGTGGAATCTAAACTATATAGGTTTCTAAAGGGGAAGCCCACTATATGGCACTTATACTAAGTATTATATAATAATTCAAGCAACCAAACTTTGATACCATTAGTTGCTTCCAAGGCTGCAACTCCTTGTTTGGACTTGTATACACAGCTTTGTTATGTTGGGAACCTTGAAGCCGATAATTTCTTCAATCTAGTACGCTTAGCATAATGGTAGCTATTTGGTCTTACACTCACGTAGCATTATACTATATTTTGCATGTTTTAAAAATTTACGTCATTCACAACCTGGACGGTAGAAGCCTTAACGGAATAAAGAGATTGATATATACTTCACGAATTTACTTTCTATGGGCTTGGTGCGTGCTAAGAAAAGAGGCTCCTAGAGTGATAAAATTTCATGATTTAACACACAAAAAAAAGATTTTTTTTTTAGAAAAATTTCTTGTGTGGCTTTTACCACTAGACAGAATTAAGTAATTGAATAATTAGTTAGATAATAATTATTGAAATGTCCAACTTACTTTCATAACTTATTTAGCTAAAGTGTGTGTTTATATGGAATAACATGAAAAATTTGAGTTAACAAAATAACATGGAAAAGTTGTTGCACCACCAACTTTTGATGTACTTAGAATTAATCTTTTTTTTTTTTTTTTTCAAACAAAGAACTTTTTTCAATCTAGTGTTACAAAAGAAATATCAAAACTAGGGACAACAAGGTAAATTTGAATGTTAAGGAAAAAAATTGATTTTATTATTATTATTATTATTATATGCACCATTTATTTATTTTTAAATTTTTTAGCGCGAAGATAATTTTCGTGTAAATACCGCCGAAAAAGAGAGACAAAATTAAAAAAAACAGATTTTAGTTTTTTGATATTTAAATATGAAACAAAGGATACGGCGGCATTGTCTTACACCACCGACATAGTTTTTTCTTTTTAAAAAAAAAATATTGCGTTTATAAATTGGTCTCAGGATGGGCAACAGTTGTCAAACACGCTTTCTCTCTCTCACTTTTCCGTCACTTTCTCTCTCACTTTCCGTCGCTAGCCAAGCACGTTCTCTCTCTCTCTCTCTCTCTCTCTTACTTTCCGTCGCTTGATCAAGGGTTTTCGTCGTCCGCTGTGATCTGTTTTCAACAGTGCGTATCAGGATTCGACCGCACCCGGTCTACCCGTTAAAGGTACTACGTCGTCTTCTGATTTTCCTCCATTTGCGATCCGGTGGATTACGTCGTCTGTGCATTTGATTCGTAAAGTGGAGCGAGTTAGAGTTTCTTCGAAAAGAAATTGAACTACAATCTTGGGACTTGTATTCTCTTTGGATTTTTCCCCACATGACGCTGTAGAAACCAAGCCATCGCGTTTCTGTTGTGTATTTTTCATATTGCTTGAGAATTCACGGACTTAGGGTTTCGTTATTAACAGAGGGGTCTGACTGTTGGGGTTGAACTCTTTTTCTCATGTTCTTGTTTGTAATCCGAGTCTTCGTTGTACCTGGTAAAATAAAAAGACTGACTTGTGCGACTTGTGTTTCTGGCTTGTGCTTGCTTCTTACTTGCGTTTTGTACTCCTGCAACGTTATTTCATTTGACCGATTGTCATAATTTAGGCTGGTTGTAACGGAAAATAAAGAATGGCTGGGCCTAAATTCGATCAACCATCAAGTGTGCCAAAAAGTGGACTATGGGACCCGATATCCACTGCTGGCCCTTCTGAACTGGATAAAATTCGGACCTGGGAGTTGGATAAATTGATGGTGGATTCAGGCTTGTATGAAACTCGCGAGGAGGCTTTGAAAAGGGAGGAGGCCTTGGGGAGGTTATACCAGCTCGTGAACATTTGGGTCAAGAGAGTTGCGGAGAGCAAGGGGTTGAATGAAGCGATGGTCGAAGAAGCAAAAGCCATGGTTTTCACTTTTGGGTCATATAGATTGGGTGTCCATGGGCCCGGAGCAGACATTGATATGTTATGCGTTGGGCCGAGATATGTTACGCGGGAGGAAGACTTCTTTGGTGAACTGCATACGATGCTCTCAGAGATGCCGGAAGTGGAGGAACTGCATCCGGTACCAGAAGCTCATGTTCCTGTCATGAAGTTCAACTTTGATGGGGTCTCAATTGATCTCCTTTACGCGAGGTTAGGAGCTTGGACTCTTCCAGACAACTTGGACCTCTCTATGGACTCTGTGTTGCAAGATGTGGATGAGAAGAGTGTCCTTAGCCTCAATGGATGCCGAGTTACAGATCGCATCTTGGGTTTTGTCCCCAATATCCAGAATTTTCGTACTACTCTGAGATGCATTAGATATTGGGCGAAACGACGGGGGATTTATTCAAATGTTGCTGGGTTTCTTGGTGGAATAAACTGGGCAATTCTTGTTGCAAGGGTGTGCCAATTATACCCAAATGCACTGCTCAGTTTGCTGGTTTCTCGTTTTTTCAAGCTCTATAGCCAGTGGAAGTGGCCTAATCCAGTTATGCTGTGCCCCTTGGAAGAAAACTATCTGGGACTTGTTTGCTGGGATCCAAGAAAAAATTTGAGGGATGGGAAAGATGTAATGCCCATCATAACTCCGGCCTATCCTTGCATGAACTCCAGTTATAATGTTTCCCATAGTACGCTCTGTGTCATGCAAGAAGAATTTCGGAGAGGAAACAGGATATGCGAGGCAGTGGAAACAAGCAAAACTGGTTTGATTAGCCTCTTTGAGCCATTCCTTTTCTTTGAAGCATATAAAGATTATCTGGAAATAGATGTAATTGCTAGGAACGATGTTGACTTTATGAATTGGAAAGGGTGGGTTGAATCTCGGCTTCGTTTGTTGACTATGAAGATTGAGAGGGACACACGGGGTCAACTCCACTGCCACCCACACCCCAATGGCTTTTCAGACAAACTTAGAAAATTACATTGTTGTTACTTTATGGGCTTGAAGCGGAAAGTTGATGTTGCTGCTCAGAAAAAGGAGCCCTTCGATCTAAGATTAACTATTGGAGAATTTAAGCACTGCATAGGGATGTTCACTTCTATAAAACCTGGGATGTCAATTGATATGTCCTATGTAAAACGCAAAGACATTCCTTTATTTGTCTTTCCCGGCGGAATTCGGCCTGCATTTGCTAGAAAAACAGCCAGGGAAGATGTTGGATCAGCTCAAGGAATAGGAAACCTCAGCCCTGTTCTAGCACCTGAAGTAGTAGGTGGAAAGAAAAGAAAAAGGGATGAAACTGATACTAGCTGTGGCTCTTTGGCAAAGCGTGGAAGTCAACCTTCGGGAGGGGAAGAAGAATCTGACACAAGCAACAATTTGGGAAAATCTGAATCTGTGGCAACAAGCAGGAATGAAACTTTAGCAGGGGATGGACCAACTGTCCAGGACTCGGAACACTCATCTGCAGAGTTAGGCGTAGCAGCAAGTGAGCAAGTGGTCAGAACTGGCGGTAGCTTCTGTAATGATTGCGTTGTGCCGGAGCTTGATCAGTATGAGCTTACTGCACCATCCTCCAACGTGGCTTCTGATTCTACTGTCCCAAAAAAGCCAATTATCAAGTTTAATTTCACAACTTTGGTGAAGGCAAGCTGCTGATGACCCTAAAGCAGGAAATGAGGATGTCTTCCAACACTAGTGTGCAGAGATACCCATTTAGAGATACCCATTTTTTCCTTTTCTTAAATTTTTGTAAGTTTGGAGTGGCGTGATTGCAATTGTATCACGGGTCTTTTGTATTTACCTTTTCCACTCCATGGGAGAAATTCTCTTGTACTAAATTTTTCATCAATGAAAGAATTCAATTTAGTAATTCATTACATAATGTTTTATGTTCTTTCTCTCTTGCCTCACTTTTTAGACTAAGCAATTTATCAAGTCATTGTCCAGGTGCTTAGGCTTGCCTCTTGGCTGCCAATGTTGTTGCATAGAATTGTGTAAGTGCACAAATTATTAGTCCTTATAAGTTTCTAAATACTTCTCACACAGCCATTGTATACAGTTTATTGTGCCTGTTAATGTGCCTGACCAAGGCCACTCTTCTGTGGGCAGATCTTGACAGAGACATCAAAGGGGTGGGGTGAGAATTGGAGGGGTGTTTCCTACACCTTTGGAGAGGACAAAGTGGCTGAATTATTGAAGAAACAAGATCTTGCTCTCATATACCGTGCTCACCAGGTCTTCCTCTCTTCTTGTTTTTCACATTTCAAAAATTGTTGTGTTATGAATGCAAATGTAGGCTAAAGAGGGGGCAAAATAATTTGTTAGTTATTCCTACAGCTTACGTTGCTTTATTTCTGAAGAATGTTTGACAGGTTGTGGAAGACGGGTATTTTTTTCAGTCATGATCAGTTCATCACCCTCTTTCTTGTCCTAGCCTCTCTGCATCTAATCCAATTTCTTCTTTTAGGAACTTTGGCCAGAAAGTTTGCATATTAAACTCTGAAGATGAGATGCAACTTCTTTTACTTGCTATTTGGAAACCAGAGCCTCTTGGGACTGGAAAACAGGTATACGTTTTCTGTTTGTCAGTCCTAGTGTCAAGACGTCCAAAGCATTAATTTTTTTGTTTTATTTTTTTTCCCTGTTTTCGTTTGAGGCATGACTGCATCAAATGTTCCTGGAACTCTCATTGCACCTGAAGGAATGTGCTCCATTGCATGGTTTTCATTTGATGGCATGTCATTAATGACGTCATGGTTTGATGTTGTTGTTGACTTTTGCCTTTTCAGGTCATTAGCGCCTTGCTAAATCACTTTACCAAGAGTCATCTGCCATTTTCTGTTGAAAGAGATGCAAAACTCCGACATGATTTTTTCAGGAGCAGAAGTGGTGAACATGAACTAGATAAAGAGAAACCAAGTAAAGGAAAAAAGGTTGATGAAGATAGATTGTTGATATTAAGAATGAGTTGGTGTGTGGTGTTATTAACAAGGCTCAGTTTGGTGAATATGGTTTGGTTCATACAGTGCAGGAGCTGTATCGCTCAAATACTGTAGGCATCCTGCTCTTTGCATTGAGTTGTTTATTTACTGCCTTTTTCCAGGTTAGCCAGCTTTAATTTTAAATTTGCAAACTGATTCTTAAATTTTATTTTCATGACTATTTTCTCGACTTTGGTTGCAAGTTTAAAAGAATATTTGGACTTGCATTCATTGATCTTTATGATTCAGGTGCATGCATTCACATGTCCAGTAGATGATCTTTTGCTCATGAAGAAAAAGGATATGAAAGGGAAAAGAATCTGAAAGATTGCAAGAAAGTTGGTACAGATGTTCATCATTTGCTTGTTAATGAGAATGCTGGTTTTGAAGTATGTCCATGTGGAGATCTCTACATTAGACCTCATTTTTCTCTGGTGTTGGTGATGATATAATGTGGTTGACAACTATGAAAAACTTAAGTATTAGGTCGATATTTAATTTCTTGTTTGAAAGGTCCTTTTGGCTTGTTGTTTTGCTGTTGTGGATCAGAAGCAGATTCTCTATTCTGTTTGGCTTCTTGCTTCCTCCACCGCCTTGCGTCAGGCTTTAATAGTTTATGCACACCTATTTGAGGGTTTCCGAAACTGTCACTTTACTTTCTGTTTTGGTGGAAATGATAGGTATTGAAAAAAAAAAATGTTAAGATCACGAGTTTTTGGAAATGATGATGCTAAGCTAGAGTGGCTGGATGTCTGCGAATGTTTCTATTCCCTCCCATCTTTTACTTTCTATGTGTTGACTTCTGTATTTTCCTTCTCATGATTATATAATACTCATAAATGCTGCTTTTTCACGCAAAGGTCTTTTTTTTTTTTTTTTGGAGGTCCAAAAAGGTCATGTTTCTGTTTTGTTGTCTGTATATGTGGAGAGATAATGTATACAGGATTTTAAGGATGATATCCTAAGCTTCTTGTAACTTTTAGTAATTTTCAAGTGTTCATGATAAGCAGAGTTCAAAAAGTGAGAAAGATATTGGGGTAATGATTTATTGTTAATCTTGAAGACCTTGGGTGTTACCTCTGTTTTGAACATGTTGTTACAATATCAGTTAAAGGCTTCTTGTCTGAGAATTGTTTAATGTCTTGAAGTCATGTGGATGGAGGGAGACATTGTTTCCAAAACAGACATTCAAACCTAAATTACTTGTTTCTTTCCGAGCACCTTTTTATTAGCTTTGTGTTCTTTATTCCTGAACCAGACCCTAGCTACCTCTGAAGTTTAACCTTATGAGTGGCAGAGGTAAGTTGGAGGTGTTGGCCTTTTGCTAGTGGTTCAATGGAAGCAGGAATAAAGTTCTTCTTTCTCGTAGGCGAACCATAGTGTTGGTATTTCTTCTAAACTCGGCATTTCATCTTTTAGATAATTTTTTATTCATTGGAAAGCAAAGGTTATTGCATTAACCCACCCCAAGTAGAAAATAAAAGCCAAACAGTGAGAAAATGAACCCCCAGAAGCACCCGCACCTGTTATCAAAGCTTAGAAAAATGAAATAGTTTTTTGCCTCGCCCTGGCCAAGACATGTGATTCAGTTATCTCAATCACTTAAATCCATAACTAATGGCTGAAGTCCATCTTTGGCCTGATATAGTTTGAATTGATGTATTTATCTCAAGTTTTGACATGGTTTATTTATTGTTACATACTTTAATTTGCATGCATGCATGCATGGAGGTATGTCTCCCTTTATGTTTCTCATTTAGTTGTAATAAGCACTCCCAAGCAAATTGAAATGGCTATTGTATTTCTTGGGAGACACTCTTAATGTTTAGTTCCAATTTTTTGATCAAGTTTCTAAGAAAAAGTTCCTATAGGAACGTGAATTAACTTTTCCATAACATAGATATATAATAACCATGCTACCTATTTTTAGTTTTTTTCTTGGTAACTTTATTTGTCTCCAAAAAATTAGGAAGTTATGTATTATTTTATCCAAGTTGTTTTTTCTTATGAGTTGAGTATATTACAAGCATATATTAATGTTCTGTGATAGAAAATTGAAAAAGGATACACAGTAATGGAGAATCTATCTTAAAAGACTTGCATAGGAAGATGATAAGTAAACTTAATGAGGAATTAAGCAATAATTTCTTCAAGAAGCTATTGTCCAAAGGGTTGTACAAATTGTGTGGGAAGAACTGTATTTCCTCACTTCCTGCAACATTTCTAGCGGCTCTTGTCACTTGTGCTCGAGGTACTATGTTCTTAGTTCATTCTCTAATTTGTAATTTATTATTTAGGAGATGTTGCAATTGCGCTTCTCAACAAGTTGCATTGGATATGTCCTGTTTTTAGATTTGGTTTTTGGAGACATAATGCCAGAGTAAATGCTCTGTACACCTAACATTTTATAAACTCAGAACTTTAGACATGGTTCCTACGACTTCTTTAGTAGTCATTGTTATATGTTTACTTTGTGATTTGGAGTAATGTTTCTGATCCAAGTTTTACTTGTAGAACTGCTTTATATACATTCTTCTGCCATTTATCCATCTGTCTTTTGGAAAGATTATATAGCCTTTATTGTTTTCTTTTAACTGGTTAACGAGTCACTCCAGTGGTTTCTAGAAGGACTCTACCCTGCTTTCCACCATGGGATTGGGCAGCTTGAGCGGGAGGCTTTATAACTGATCTCTTTCTACCTGGTCTTGACCCTCAAGAATATTACTTTCATTGCATGGCTAGGCGTGAAGGGTAAGTCAAACAAATTTCTCTTTGATCTGTCTGTTCTTTCCAATGGGAATAAGCAGTCTATCTCTTTTTCTTTACAATGATCAATTGATAAATTGGTGCAATTTGCAATTGTAAACTGTATATATATGTATATACCTAATCATACAAAGGCCCCTAGTCACATTTTTATGTTTGTTTAGAGATTCACTGCTTGTGCATGAACTTCTGCACTTATAATATCTTGTGATTCTTTGTTGTCCGTGTTAGATTTTGAATGTGAGGTCACAGACTTTGGACCCTAAGTTGGTCTATTCCTAACTTTGATCAACAACATTCTTTTGAGAATAGGACATCCTAGTCATTTAAGCTTGTGTTTTGGATGTATAGGTGTATGTGTGTGCATGAGTATATGCACGCATATGCGTATTATGCTTCATGATTTGCCTAAGATGGTCCTCTATAACTTAGAAAGCATTTACCTATATAACTAGATGACTTTCCACTTTTATCAGGTAGTTTTAATCTTGGTGAGAACTTTGAGTTTCACTGGTGAAAAATCTTCACATCAGGCCAACTATTATGTCAGGCGATGAGGATGACATGAAAATCATTGGATACAGAATGATCTCTGTATCAAGTAACTGAGATAGCTAGTTGTTCAATACTTCGTGATCTCATTGAAAGACATCTTTCTTCCATCTTTTGGTGCTGCTGTTGAAAAGATAAGAGAGAATGGTAGAGGTAGGGAGAGGTCATAATGTGACTGCAAATGTGCCTACATAAGCCAAGTAAGAAATGAAATAAATAAGAGGCGTGGAAGTGTTGTAGAATTTCTTTTCTGGTTGTAGTTGTTTTGATAAGTGCATCTGCCTTCCTAACTGATCTGTGTATCAAGTAATTGAGACAGCTACTTGTTCAATACTTCATGATCTCATTGAAACACATCTTACTTCCATCTTTTGGTGCTGCTGGTTGAAAAGATAAGAGAGAATGGTAGAAATAGGGAGAGGTCATAATGAGAAAGAAAGTCCCGTATTTGATTAATGAATTGCCCACATCGAGTGATTGTAGGATGTAAACTCAAAACCATGTAAAGGTTAGGTTTAAGTATTACATTGAGTCTTTCTGTATTTACTAAACTGAATTAGAAACAGGACTTTTTCTCCAGAAAGGAAACCTCGCAATATCTTCTGAAATCATCATCCCCACTGAAAGAAAAGGATCCCAGGACCAATTTCGTGATTATGAATTAACTTAAAAATAAGTTACGAATCTTTGTGGCATGAAAGGTTAATCTGGAACAACTGCATAAGTTTGTAAACCTGAATCTTGTGAGGAACTTTTTCATAAAAATCTTGTGATAGTTTCAACCAATGCTTCGTGATAAGAGCCGCTGGGGCTAAGCTGCAAGTGGATTAAACGTGAAGCAAGCAACTTCGGCTTGATTCGGGGACTCACCAAAATAGTTGTAATTGTTCGAAACTGCTTGGACATCTTTTGGGGTGAAGGAGAAACCTTTCACTGGGTTTTGGGCCTTTGACAGAAATGAAATTAAACTAGCAAAATCTTTTTGGTCTTACAGAGACTTTCAATAAGTTATCTGCGATGCTTGCTTGGTTAAAAACGTCATCTATGAGGATTCTGACCAACCCCTAAAAGGTAAGCACTATCTGATAGTTGCTGTAAAAGTAGAATGATCGAAAATATTTTTTGAAAGCTAATAAGCTAAGGAGTTTGACTAGTGCTTTATGTGTGTGTCATCACTGATTTACAAGAAATCACATGATTTATGAAGTCACGAGTTTAATTTATGGAATCCAAGTTTTTTTGTGTGCGTGAGCTATGATTGTTAGGGGAAAAAGTTATCATGAAAGTTTTGACATGGATTACAGGATTTCAATGCAGTCCGATATGGGGAGGTATTCTTAATACTTTCGGTGGACTCTAAACTATATAGGTTTCTAAAGGGGAAACCTACTATATAACACTTACAATGAATATTGTATAATAATTCAAGCAACTAAACTTTGATAACGTTAGTTGCTTCCAAGGCTGCAACTCCTCGTTTGGACTTGTCTACACAGCTTTGTTATGTTGGGAACCATGTAACCGATATTTTCTTCAGTCTAGTACGTTTAGCATAATGGTAGCTATTTGGTCTTACACTCACGTAGCATTATACTATATTTTGCATGTTTTAAGAATTTACGTCATTCACAACTTGGACAGCAGAAGCCCTAACGGAATAAAGAGATTCACGAATTTACTTTCTACAGGCTTCGTATGTGCTAAGGATATAAAACATAGGAAAGAGGCTCCTAGAGTGACAAATTTCATGATTTAACACATAGAAAGAAGATTTTTTTTTTCCTTGTGTGGCTTCTACCACTAGACAGAATTAAGTAATTGAATAGTTTGTTAGATAATAATCATTGAAATGTCCAACATACTTTCATAACTTATTTAGTTAAAGTGTGTGTTTATATGGAATAGTATGGAAAATTTGAGTTAACAGAATGCATTCAAACAAGATTTCCCTTAACAACTAGTGTTTAGGCTGTTAATACTTTGTTACTTTTTTACTCTCTTCAAGTGAATGTGAACAGTCACTGATTCTAAAAGAGATAAGCCAGAAATCAATCAATACATTTTTATTTTTTTTGGCTTCTCACTGTCACCCAAAAGAAAATTTGGGTTTCTTTTAGTGATGAAGTTATTGGTATTGTTGAGAAAAGATCGATATTGGTAATGATTTTACGCTTGTTCTTGGTTCTTTTTCTTTTTTTTGATGAAAAATTTCTGAAATTTGGTGATAGATATCTATCTTCGTTAGAATACCATTAGGAATGATTTTCAAATATTAGTTGACAACAATAGGGGCTGTAAATGATGATTTCCTATGGTAAAGACCAGTATCCAAGGTTAATTTTGTTTCACGAGTACTGTTCTTAGGTTAATTTTGTTGCAATACCACAAAAAATTTCTCTAGCTGTTGCCTGAACAAATACGAATACCTTGAGTCAAACAGAAAATCTATTCATGGAATATGAAAATGGCAATAATCTCCAAAAACCTCATTTGGATCGAAGTTATATAAGCATTGATTCAAAATATAGACCAAGTCACATGGGAGGTTTTTTTTTTTTTTTCCCTCTTGTTCCTAAGAATTTAGAAGGCTATAGTTTAAGTGAGGATGTAATTGAAGAAAGGCCTAGGCTTCCATCTAAGCTTCTTCTCTCTCTCTCTCTCTCTCTTTTCCTCATCTATGGAATTTCTTTCTTGATTTTTACAGTTTCATTGCTTCTGTAGGATTTCTTTTTCTTTCCCTCTCTTTTTAAATGATCCCCACCTAGGAGACACGGAATCCAAAATTTTAGCCGACAAATTTCTGTATATTTGGATTGGAATCGATACTATGCATGACATATTATTTTTCAATAAAGGTAGGCCACCTAAAAGTCCTTTGCGGAAAAACGCAGCCGTTTATGTTGTGGTAGAAGGATTAAGTAGAGCAAAACTTTTGGTTTTAAGTCAAGAACAAATCAAGACACCAGGTAAAAAGAACACCAAAGGTTCTCTTCCATCCACCAATCAGATAGTCACTAGTACTTGTCCCGCAAAGCTGAAAAAGAACAGATAATATCGCTTGTTTTCATGTGTAAAGATCAGTCATTACGTGCCGAAATTTAAAGTTAACTACTGTTTCTTGAAAAACTAATGTTCTATCAATTGCCATGTTATGCTAATGACAGACACTAGTAGCAGAAACGGAATCCTTTTAAGTCATGGTAATAAAAGTGATTGACATGTTAAGTATGTGGATTCCACTTGCTTTTGCTTCTTTGCTGAAAGGAACTGCAATCTATTCATAAACAGCACAAATGAGAGTGATAGAAAGAGATTTATTTGATGAGTGGGGCTTCAGATCAATGTGCTTTAGAATTGTGACTAGTGTATCTCTTTAGTTACTAGCGTTGCAAAAATCTAGTGATAGTTTTGATGCATGAATGTACTCTATTGGAACTCGTAATAACACTATGCTGAATTATAATTTGTCCAACACTGTCAGACTTGCCCACAATGTGAATTGGATCTATGGTGGGGTTTATTGGCCAAAATGATTATAACGAGCATCATCTTCATACATGTTAAATGTAAGTATTATCTCATATTATAAGTGTAAAAATTAGCCCTTACGCTTATAAATGATGAAATTTTTTTATTTAATATTTTAGGGTTTTCGGATAGGTTCTCACATTCTAATAATATATGTTATCACATTAGCATAGCAAGATCATGGGCAACTCAGTTCCGAAAATGAGCTGAGAGCAATTTCAACATGATAAAAAGGTTAATCTTTATCGGGAATGCGAGTCATTTTAGTTAGCCGAGATTTCTGAAAGATGAGAGATAAAGAGGAAGGGTCATGATGTTGAATACTATGCTGGTTCCGGACTTTCCCTGGTGTAGATATATTCTTTGTGTTATCGTAGGCTGCGCTGAGATTTTGGAAATACTAAATCATTTACGTAGATGCATTTTCTCATGCAGAACTAATTGTAAATCCATAGCATCTGACTTATAAATTTGTATTGAATTTAGTTGAAAATCTATATTATGCGTCCCTATCTGTGCTGTAAATATATATCCTCAAATACATTGGTCACGATCTCTAAAAATATTTATAAAATAAGCTATACAACAAAAGTACGTTCTCAACTGTCCGCAAGTGTTTGGAAAGTTACACCACTACGCTGTTATGGGTTAAACAAAAAAGTTAATATGCATGGTTACCTAGAGGTCATCCAATACCAATTTCACTGTATGACATGGGATAATCCATTGGATTTAATCTTTTATGATTATTTGTATTTAGAATTATTTTTAAAAAATGAAAGGAAAATGGGTTTAGACCAGATGCTATCAACAATCACAACCATATTGAAGGTCTCAACAACGGCCAATCATATAGAATCAAGCCTCTAGCTAGACTGCAAGTGTATTTCCTCGTTGTTATACTTTCTAAAGTGTAAATTAAGATTTTACTGATGGGAGAATGAGCCATATTAATGGCTCATTAGCCATCCTAAAGGAGAAGTTTTAGAACGTTTATTCTTAAATATGTGGATGCATCTTTTGTTTATAATATTTGCAAAGAGAGAAATTGTAAGATTTTTAGGAATACTATAAATTATGAATGTGTCACACTCGAAACAACTAAAAGATCTATACAAGATATATTTTATTGTGTAAAAATGATTTCAGAACTGTTAAAAACCTATATATTTAGTATGTTTGAAAATGTGAGAAAATTATATTTGATATGATATAATGTTATGAATGCTTTAATTATAGAAGTATGCTCCTAATCTTATCCTATATCGATAATTGTTTTATATATATGTATGTGTGTTACTTAGCCAAGAAAAAGAAGAAGTCATGAAGTATTTTTTTTTTTTTTTGGTTACTTTTAACTCGTTCTACTTATCTTGATACTTTCTTCTTCAGGGGAATGTTAGCTTATACCAATAGCAAGTGATTTCCTTGTTTGTTTGGGTTTTCCTTGGGATGTTTTTCTTGAGAAGAAATGTAACTTTCAAGCTCTTGAAGCGATATATTTGGAGAAGCAAGTATGACACATCAATAGCATCTCGAGTTCTGTGACTAAGAGAAATATCAGCATAAACATTTTCAAGCAACCTAGGTATGATTTAATCGTTCCTCGTAAGGGAGGATGAAGAATCTAACAGGAAGAGAAGGATGATAAGACCGAAGCATGGAGAAACTCATAAAGTTATGCAGCTCTTGGAGACCAAGAAGAAGAGATAGTTCAAATCAGTCAGTGCAAGTTTACCTTGAATATTCTGAACTATCTTTATCTTTGTAGGTGAATTACAAGTAAGCATTGGTGCTTCAAATAAACTTGGCCAAGTACTCGAGTTTAAACTTTTCACTTGTATTTCTACTTCCCTAATCAGCAAAATGGCCGTTTTTTGTATGAATGGATTTAAGAATTCCTATAACTCTGGTGGAGATTTTTTCTGTGTGTTGGAAGAAACCGAATGCAAGTTCTATTTTGTCATGGACAACATAAATTCTCTCAAGAAAAGTAGGTCATGGTGCAGAAAGCATTTCCAGTAGACTTTCATGCAAAGAATTGGCAAGGTTTTCTTGCGGAATAAGTACATTAACTCTGTATTCTTTCACCATGAGTTGTAGGTTTAAACTATTCTTATTATTGTGATACTTCTGTTCTGCTCCTTATGTAAAATCAACAACCCCAATAAAGAACATTCCGTAGCGCACCACCAAAAATAACAAAAGCTACATACGCAGCCGTGATACCAATTTCTCATTTCCAAAAGTCATATCCTCTGATCACAAAAGCAAGATACTGCCCCCACCAAGAGAAAATTATAACAAATAAACTAATTAGCCACAGTTGTGATTCCAAGCTTTATCTCATAATAGCTCCCACAATTCTTAGTTATAAGTTAGACAAAGGATGATACTTTACAATGAGGAGTTCCCATGCCAGATACGGAGGAAACGATTTTTTGTGTAGCTGTAGAGAAGAAGTCTCGTCTTGAGCAGTCAGACCAACATGTCCGAATTCGAATAAAATATGCAAACAATATGACCACCATTAATGATTCAAGGCTGTGAATAAACGTAACATAAGAACCCGCAAGTTACCCGTTGAGGTCTGGCCACTGGAAGAGGAACGAGATGATTCATCCCGAAATGTTCCGTTTATTGCCCATCACCTAAGAATACATCATTGGATTGCCCAAACGACATAAAAATTATATGTAAACTATGATTGGAGCCTAAAATTTTCTCTTTTGCATCGGACTGAGGTGCATACTTTCTTTGTGTTCGTGCCGTGAAACATAGAGCCACTACCTATTTTTTACGACCGAACGAGCTTTTCAGTCAGTCACTTGAGGATTAGGATTGTCATAGTGTTTGATTTATTGTCCGCAACTTGGACAGTCCTCACATGGTAAATTTGGGTCTCCCTTCGAACAGCAAGAATTTAGGATTACCTGCCCAAGATAAGTTGGCCCGATATCTATTCGATCTGTCGTCCACACCGACTATAACTTGATCAGTCAGGCTATAGGCAATCCACATGTAAGATTTGAAGTTTAAATTATATTTATTTAAGGAGTAACTTGGTTATAAAAAATAAAGCATAAGACGCATCCACTACACTAAATCCAATTAAGATGTGACTTGTCCTTTAAAAAGATTCATACTATTTTGGTCCAACTTAATAAGCTTTTGTCTTTTTTTATTACAGTGGCACACGTAAACGATTGGCCGGGTGTCATACATAAATGTATAAAAAAGATGGCGGCGGCAATAATATCAGACTCCATTAGCTCTTCAGAGAAAATATGTTCCGTAACAATTTTGGACTAACCAAAAGATCATAACTATTGATTAAAGTTGTTTCTTTTAAGTGTCCATTCTGCTACTCGCTGGACCATCCTCCTAAAGTTCATTAGTGGTCAATCAGCTTCTTCTGGGGTGGTATACCTTTTTCTGTTGATTGAAGTTCTCTTTTAGTGTAACTTAGCTTTCAAGCAAAAGCAAGACATATTTTTTAAGTGCAAGTGGTGCACAATTCCGTATTTAATTAGCCGAAGATCACAGGAAAAGGCTATTAAAGCATCGTTTGTGGTTGGTTAGAAAAATTAGTCATAAAGGTCACACCAAACACCAAACATTGGATAAATGTATCTTTGACTAGCGCTTTCTGGAACAAATGATTTCACTTGATTTCAATAATTCAAACTTTTTAACAAAGAACTGGCTGTTTTTGCTTCAGTAAGGAACTGACATGTATTGTTTTTTCCGTCAATATCTCTCTCAATTAAGACGTTCGGTCAAGGACGTCAAAGATGTAAAGGGTGGAAAGGAGTTTGAGATAAAAAGGAGGACCTTTTGATATCCATCGTTTTTTTGGTAAAGAGTGAAAGTGCTGCGTCGTGTTTATATTATATAGGTATAGTGCAAGATTTATTTCTTGAGAGTCTATAAAGTTCGTCAAAAAGACGATTGAGAAAAGAACAATGTCTTGTGCATCCAAGAACGTTGCGAATAGAGGACGGACGAAAATCGTCGACGTGCATCGAGGCCAATTTAAAGCCGAACAAGAGTTTGAGTGCACGGGTGCAAATGCGCCTTTTGCATAAAGTACGTAGCTCTCGCCTTTTGTTCATCAAATTGATTGTTCAAGTGGTTGCGTGCAAAGCAGCTGTTCGTTCCTTCATTTGGATGCGTACATTAGACAATCAAGAACTACTCTTATGGTTAAAATGAAACAGAGTCTTTGACCTATTTTATAATAAACTCATTATTAGATTGTGAGGGCATATTACAAAGTCTTATAACATTAGGTAAGAAAATCTTATCATTTTAAAGCTTTAAAACACATCATCACACTTTTAATATGAGACAACACCCATCTTTAAAACTCTTCCTCACATGCAAGTTACTACAAATACTGCATGTGAACTGAAGTCTGACTTCGGAGCATGGAGGATTACAAAACGGAGATACATTCCTAACTTTAATACTATATTAGAATGTAAGAGCTTATCTCAAAATTTTAAAATATTAAGTGGAGAAATCTCATCATTTATAAACTCAATGGCTCATATTCACACTTTCAATGTGGAGACAACACCCATTTTCAACAACTATGCATTAGTGAAAGATAATCAATTGAGAACCAAGCTGAAATTGATGAATACAGGTGCTAGATGTTAGGGCAGACAATCTGTAAAACATTGAGACATAGCTATTCCTGCTAGAAAAATCGACGTGTAAAGCTCAGACGTGGACTTGCACTAAGCAACGTTAGAGGGGAACAGTGTGATAGTGCGTACCCTTGCTTAGGACAAAAGCTAACCAATTCATTGAAAATAATGTTGCAGCTGCATGCATGTCTTATATCTTTCCTGGAAATGGGGGAGATTCATGTTAATGCTTTTCTTTCCTGTCCTTCACTAAATAGCTAACACTCCCGACCGGACCCTACTCCAAGAAATGGACAAGAAAGGCAGACAATTTATCCCACGGAAGGGAAAGCATGAGGCTGCCTTCGGAAAGCTCAACCTCATTACCATCAGCTCCAAGTGGTTGTAACCCTTTCTTCAAGTGGAATCACCTACACCCTAATCTTGAATTCTATGGAGTTGGAAACAATTGGAAAAACAAAGAAAACTACCGTTCTTTAAATCAGTGGTTTTGCCTTAAGGATTTGACGTTCAGAATCGAAAGGAACCCAAACAAGCCATAGTATTCCCTTCCCACTGCAACCTTTTTCTTTAGGTAACTGAGCATTTAACCGAAAATAAAAGCTCAAAAGAAGCACTTTCATCAGGTGAGAGATGACTTGAGGGACAATGGATGCCTTATGCTAGTTCTTTACCGCTAAAAATGAACCCTTGTGCTCGGAGTTAATAGAAATGGAGAAGTTAGCACTAGGAAACATTCTATTGGACAATCAATTCATGAAACCTACCGACGCTTAAAACCGGCTTAAGCGTCGAAAGGTTTCACAAAATCCACTTTAAGAGAGCAATACCGGGTTCCTTTTATCCAGGCGAAAACTACGCAAGCGTTCCTGCATCAACGGAATATTATCTCAAATCCTTTTAGGCCTTGAAAAAACAGCCTAGTTACGCTTTATGAGATAAGGCAAGAAGACTTCCAATTGGCCAGCCACTCTCTTTAGCAGGAACATCAACAAGTAGCTCACGTATGCCGCGGGAGTTGGAGACCCGGCATATAGGGTGAGGTCCACTCTTACCTAATAGCCACTCTTATCTAATAGCCATTATCAGGTTGGAGACCCTAAACCCTTTTGTCAAGCTCCTTCATCGTGTTCAGAACATAAATTGTTTTTTTTTTTCTTCCCTTTTTTAATAAGGTAAAGGAAGCCTTTCGATGTTTTAAACCTTCATCATTTAGATAAGAATCTCTCGATAGCTTCGACAGATGAGGAAGCATTATCACAGGTTGATATGAAAATATTTGATTTTGCATATTAAGAGATTTTTTGCCTTCTCATAAGATTGTAGAATTGCTTCACCTGCTTTACGATATAATTGCTTTTATTAATCCTGAAATTAGGTTCACTACCTATTTTCCTTTATAACCAAGACGAAATTCGTGGGAACCCGGAAATTAGAGTAATCACGTAAGTTTTTATGTAAAGCACCAATGCTTTCCTATCTAAAGAATCTATAATTGCTTCAATCTATTCTTCATTTGTACCCAAAAGCCTATATGCATCTGTATTTTGTAATGTTTTCAGCTACGTCATGAAACACAATTTTGCATCAGCAATGGCGACGTTTCTTCAGGTAGCAAAAGTGTTCTCTCCACAAACACACGTGAAATAGTTGGATTTCTCTTAGGTACAATCGTGTTGCAAGATAGCAATTTTACCCAGGTAAAATGCATCAAATAGGGACGCTTATCCTAGGTAAGAACTTAGCAATAAAACACTCCAAACGCTTATCCTAGGTAAGAAAATAGCTCATAAAATTAGCTCAAAATGAAGATCTCTTTGCATCATATTCCATCAACAACAGCCAAGTATATCTCGCAATGATTTTCATCAAGATAGTCCTTCTATAGCCGATATAATGGTTTGATTTTCACCATACTTGATTAATGATTTGAGCAATATAAAGCATGAATTTCCAACAGAGAAGTGTAGAACATAAAACATGCAGTAATGGCCATCAGTTTGCTGTAATTTAGCACCCAAAATTGAATACAAAGCAGACAACAAGAATCCTATGATGGAGAGAAATGTAGACATATTTAAGTGACATAATATCATGTAACTTGAGCATGAAATATTCAATAACATTGTCTAGTTTGAGCTGCAAGATATTGTGTAAAAGCTTCAAATGTCTATTCATTTTAGGCGTATATATGTTAACATTTCTTGATAAGATTAAGTTTTAAGTTTGCAAGTCTTAGGTGTTCGTGCAACTTCAACACTTACAAGGCAGGATCAAACACTCCAAACGACCATATTTCCCTCTAGGGGATGCAATTATTCTCAGCACAGAGGGAAAATTACTATTAGATATAAAGTAAATCTATTCGCAATGGAGAATTGCCTAGAGATTAAGATGTAACAAGGGCACTTGAAAGATAAAGACTAAATCTTTATTCAAGTAAGTAAACTCTCAGAAATATAACATCATATGTCAAATAAATCCAAATCATGCCTTTGTATGAGCCGTACCATGAAATCCTACTCTTATAACATTGTTGGAAAAATTATCTTTGGAAAGAAAAGTAAAAACGTATGAAAAAGAGCTTGACATTTCTAGAAATCTTGTTTGAAAGTGATTAGGGATCGATAGATCAACAGCCTTCAGTCATGATTACTGTGATCTTGTATGTCACGATGATGCTCCTCTGTCACACTAGGAAAAATTCTCAAATCTTTTGAAGGGAAATATGATCAGGCCTTGTTGGTTGCCGAATGAATATCGTTTCAGCATCTTGTGATTTGCTTGACGTGACAATGCTGTGATGACAAGTGTGATTAGATCTCCATTTGTTTGCTGGTGCTCCACTTTGCCATTCCGTCTCGAATCATTTGGTCACTCTTTGCCCACACCTTGTCTGAGATTTAGAAGGCATTTTGGTGCACTGCTTGTGGCCTAGATGAATGCAGAGTCACTTGAGCAATTGCTGCTGCTTTCTGCTAGGGTCCCATGGAGGCAGCGACTGACATTAGCATTGTCCTTGAATGCGTGCTGCGAGTTGTGTTTAAAAAGAAGGACGCCAAATCCAGAGTATTAGACCCCACGAGTGGCTTCTATTTAGACCTTCTTAAGAGGTGAATTTGGACGCAAAAAACGAGTTAAACTCTCGATGTCTAGATCTTGACAAGTTATTGGAAAAATATACATTGTCTTCCAATTGAAAGGAAAGAAGGCGTAAAGCCCGATAAAAATAAAAAAATAAAAAATAAAGAAGCTTCGTACTTCCGGTGATAATTGAAATGTTTTGAGTTATAGATATGCTTCAAATGGTATCTTTTGCACGCGTGAAAAACTTTGTCTACAAATGGTTATTGGTCAAGTGTGTATATTGAAACGATGCTAGCCTTACATACGAAACTTCATAATTGACACCAGAGAAAAAGTAGGCATTTCGAAGCAAGACGTGACCTTCTTTGGTGACAGTAGGAATTAAGCGAGGCCCTCTATTATACTGAAATGCACAATACGTAACAAATATGTCACCTCTTATGCTAGTCATGTTCCAAGACTTCAGCAAGTATTTCGAGTTAAAATTTTGTTCAATTTTTTTTAAGAGAATCTTTCCCACAAATCTAATGCCCTCTCGAATCAACATTTCCAATCCATTTGCAGAAATTCCACCCGACGTGGAAATATATGCCTGACCAGAAATTGGCACCCCTAATGTCTATGTCATCTTGTAAGTCTAGTGGCATGACTAGGTCATTAAATAAACCTACTCAAAGCAACCTTTTCATTGATAAGGTCGGAAAGCTAAGAGTTTCCACCGATGAAAACCATCCAGCTGAGAAAGACGATGCTTCAAGGCAGGGATACTCATTCCTATATATCTTTGATGTCTTTCTAAATGCAAACCAACAATGGAGCTCAAAGTTTCAAGATAAGGTTTAGACAAAAGATGTGTAGTGATAAAGCGGAATAAATCAATTTATTGGCCAAGAATGGTATATGTCTAGTACAAATGCCTTTTTTCGGTGAGTGGTGCAAATGAATTTATCCTACTTGCCCATGCAGCCTCCAGAATCTGAATTCTCCAGTGCACTCCGAAAAGGAATCCATTGTTGTATCAATACGTCAATTATACGCAGTATAAGCTATCATAAGATATTCTGAAAAGTAAATAGAAGAAGGGTTTATAAAGATATCAATTCTATATTCTTACCTTAACACTGCATAAAAATGATCCCTTATAATACAAATTATCATGCCAAGTATTATCGAGTTAAAGGCTTCACACAATACGGACAAGCTAGGGTTATACAGACATTTGAAAGATTTGTGACTATTCTTAGTGTAACGGCTTTAATTATATCCCACAAGAGGAAAGAAAGAAAAGCTATGCTTTTCAAACAAATTCTCAACTTGCAATGGATTTTTCGAATTCATTGTTTTATTCCCTTAGGTTTGATCATCTGACCTTTTTCTATTTTTGTTTGGTTTTTCCTCGTTTCAAGACATCTTTTTTCTTCAATTACTTTCACCTAATAATGTGTCTTACTACCCTCAATTATTGCCATAAAAGGGACAAATTTTGAAAGCAAAGTTTAAAAGATAGATTTGAATCAGCAAACTTGGTCGTATTATAGCCAGCTATGACTTGGAATCCGGCACGATGCTGTTGGAGCAGCTTTTGCAGATATTTGCTACGAAGCACCCTTAATTTTTTTATTTTTTTTAGTACGCTTGCTAGGTAGCTTTCTTATTATGCTCCTTTTTTGAGGATTTATAGCTGCAAGAGTTAAAAATCTTGTATGCATAAATGTAAGATTTTGAACTGAGTGAAGGGAAAACCTCTTTGTATTGATACTGCCTTGCTTTACAATGTACAATATAAGGTCTTTATATAGACCTAGAATGAAGCTATACAAGGAAAGAAATAATTAGGGAAATATTTACATAATGCTAATTATCCTGATTTCACGTTGTGACAATATTGATATTCCATAACACTCCCCCTCAAGCCGGAGATTTGAACAAGTCAAATACTCCGAGCTTGGAGAGAAGATGCCAATGTTGCTTGCTGTTAAGGGCTTTAGTGAATAAGTCTGCAGGTTGTTCCTTGGTAGATATGTGACCGGTCGAAATTATTCCTTGTTGCAATTTTTCTCTCACATAATGGCAATCCACCTCTATATGTTTAGTTCTCTTATGAAATATCGGATTTGCCGCAATTTTCTCGGCTGCTTCATTATCACAAAAAAGTAGAGCTGGCTGTTGGAGATAGAAACCAAAATCACGAAGTAGCCCCATTATCCATACTATCTCACAGGTGGTGACTTGCATGGCTCGATATTCAGCTTCTGCAGAAGATAAAGAGACTGTTGGTTGTTTTTTGGATCGCCAAGATACTAGAGAATTCCCAAGCATTATGCAGAAACCCGTGGTTGATCGGCGTGTCATAGGGCAAGTACTGTAGTTTGAATCACAATAGGCTTTGAGCTCCAATTTCGACGTTGAGGGAAACATGAGTCCAAGACCTGGGCAACTCTTGAGATATCGAATGATTTTCATAGCTGCCTCCATGTGTGACTGTTTCGGTTCATGCATAAATTGACTGAGTAGCTGGACTGGAAAAGTGATGTCCGGTCTGGTGAGAGTTAAATAAATTAATCTCCCAACTAGACGTTGATAGGTAGAAGGATCTTCGAGCGGTGGATCATGAACCTCTTCTTTGGAACTTGCATCATATTCAATACTTGTAAATTTTTTGTTCTGCTCCATAGGAATTACTGATGGTTTGGATCCAGCTAGTCCTGCTTCAGAGATGAGTTCCAAGGTATATTTTTGCTGACTCAAGGAAATGCCATGTGGGGATCGAGCGATCTCAATACCAAGGAAGAATTTTGATTGTCCAAGATCCTTCATGGAGAAAGTGGAGTGTAAGTAGCTCTTTAAGTCAGATATAGCTGTCTTGTTGTTTCCTGTGATCAAAATATCGTCAACATAAATGAGTAGTGCCACAAAAGAACTTCCCTAAGTTTTGGTGAAGAGAGAGTAGTCATGCCAAGATTGTCGGAAGCCATATGCAAGTAAGGCTGAAGTAAATTTGGCATTCCACTGGCGAGATGCTTGCTTGAGACCATACAGGGATTTGCGCAATCGACATACAAGTCCCTCCCCCTGATTGTGAAATCCGGGAAGAAGAGCCATATAAACCTCTTCAGATAGATCACCATGAAAGAAAGCATTCTGGATGTCCATCTGGATCAAGGGCCAATGATGCACTGAAGCAATAATGATGAGAAGTTGAACAGTAACATGTTTGGCAGTGGGTGAAAAAGTATCCTGATAGTCAAAACCTTCATGTTGACTATAGCCTTTGGCGACCAAACGGGCTTTGTAGCGCTCAACAGAACCATCTGCACGGTATTTAACCTTGTAGACCCACTTGCAACCAATAGAACGACGACCAGGGGGTAAAGGGACCACATCCCAAGTGTGATTTGCCTCGAGAGCAGCGAGCTCACTATCCATGGCAGTGACCCAGTGGGGGTCCTTAACAGCCTCATGATAATAAGTGGGTTCGGGGATGGCCGAAATGGAAGCAACAAAATGACGGTGCTGGGGATGGCATTGGTCTAAAGAAATGTAATTGGAAATTGGATAGATACAGGAGGAGGAGGGTAGGGTAGGACAAAGGTAATCACTGCTCCAAATTGGTGGTTTGGTGGGACGACCAGAACGACGAACAATGGGAGATGAAGATGAGGGTTCTGGGGAAGGAGGCAGAGGTGGGGGGGTAGGTATGGAAGTTGGAGGACAGTCGGAAGGAGGAGTGGGTGAAGGACAGTCCGAAAGAGGGTTGGTTAAAGGAGTAACAGGAACAGAAGGGACCGAGGCCGAAGGGTCAGGGCGAGAAGATGGTTGAGCTGGAGGAGGAGGTACATCAACAGGAAGGGTAGATGGGGAGTAGGATTCCTCAGGAGGTATGATGGGTGCTGAAGGGATGATCGAGCCGTCGGGGGACAAAGGAGAAACCTGCAAGGCAAAAGGAAAAACATCTTCGCGAAAAAGGACATCACGACTCACAAAATTTTTTTTGGTAGTAGGGTCAAAAAGTTTGTATCCTTTATGATAGGATGGATACCCAATAAAAACACAAGGGGTGGCACGAGGACTAAATTTGTCACGAGGTCTGACAGTGGTAGCGTAACATTGACAACCGAAAACACGGAGATGATCAAGAAGAGGACGAGTACCAAAGAGACGCTCGTAAGGTGTGATGCCTCGAAGAGTAGAGGATGGAAGGCGATTAATGAGGTAAGTAGCAGTAAGGATGCACTCACCCTAGAATTGGGAGGGTAGATGAGCTTGAAAAAGTAAGGCACAAGCCACATCGAGAAGGTGACGATGCTTGCGTTCAACCACCCCGTTTTGTTGTGGGGTATGGACGCAGGAGCTTTCATGGATGATGCCATGAGAGCGGAGATAAGAAGAGCATTCAGAGGAAAAAAATTCAGTGCCGTTGTCAGAGCGGATGCGTTTGACAGTAGCATTGAATTGGGTATGAGCCATGGAGAGAAAAGATTGAATTTTGGAAAAAACTTGGCTTTTGAAATGAAGGAGAAAAGTCCAAGTCGCACGAGAGAAATCATCAACGATGGTCAAAAAATAACGGGCACCATCATGGGTAGGATGGTGATGAGGGCCCTAGAGGTCCATGTGAACAAGATCAAAAATAGAAGTTGTGACAGAAGTACGAGAAGGAAAAGGGGCATGTGTTTGTTTGGCTAAGGGACAAACATCACAAGCGAAAAAATTCGAGCAAGAAATCGTTTTGCCATTAGCAAAATAAGATTTTAATGATGAGTGACCAAGGCGTTGATGCCAAAGAAAATATTCATTATTAAAAATGGAATTACAAGCAGGGGACTGCTTGATAGTACAATGAGAATTCAAAATGGAAGATAAATATTCGGAGAAAACTGAATGAAAATGTTTAGGAATAACATAACAAAGAAATAAAGTCCCCCTTCAGCCTTGCTGAGCCCTATCAGCGCCCCAGTCGTACGGTCCTGGAAAACACAAAATTTATCGAAAAATAGAGCCACACAATTGTTATCATGGGTTAGTTTTTGAATAGATAAAAGGTTATGATGAAAATGAGGAGCATATAAAACATGTCGTAAAATTAAATGAGGGCTGGGGCGAGAATGTCCAATATGAGTGACAGGGCTACGGGTTTGATCAGGTAAGCGAATAAAAATTGGAGAGGCACATGGAGAAAATGAATCAAGAGATCGTAAATCACATGTAATATGGTCACTAGCCCCTGAATCGATAATCCAATTGGAATTAAATGAGGCTAAGGAAGAAATACCTGTGAAGTTGGCATTGGAGTCTGTGGGGCCCGCTTGATTGAGCATGGAGAGAAGTTTGGCTTGCTGATCAGGTGTCAAAATCAGTCCAGAAGGGCCTCCAAAAACACTACCAGGGGCCGGGGAATTATGGCCCAATAATCCTGGGCTGGGCGGAGAGGGCAGAAGGCCCGGAGGAGGCCCACTATAGGAGCCTATTTGAAATGCGGGCTCTGAAAATGGAAATATCAGAGGCCGAATTATGGGCAGTGGGCCCAGGCCCATTGGACCTGCGACGTGATGGGCCGCCACGATGCTTGGGCTGCCAGTTGGGTGGGTACCCAATTAGCAGAAAACAGGCCTTATGGACATGGCCCGTTTCTTGCAATGGGTGCAGACCCGCAAGTCAGGAGTGGGCCCAGTTGATGGGTTGTGAACGGGCCGAACATGGGCGCCCACAGAAGGAAGGCCGGGTTTGCGGGAGGCCCGATGGTCTGATGCGCAAGGCGAGCGAGACCCGCTCCAGCCCTGCGCGTGATTCGACCAGTGAGGGTCATCATCGCCGGAAGGGGCTCGAAGGCCATGAAAACCGGCCACTTCACCGGCGGAAACTCCTGTCCGCTGGTGGATTTCCTGCTTCGAAAGGGCATAGGTGCGCTCCAAAGTGGGAAGGGAGTCCCGAGAGAGGATCTGCGTTTGCAGATTCTGAAATTCCTCAGGGAGACCCATGAGGAATTTCATGGAGCGCTCCTCTTGCTCACGATCGTGGAGACGATCGTTGATCTTGCATGAACAGAGCCCGCAATCGCAACGAATCGGGCGCTCCTGATTCTCCAAATCGCTCCAGAGGTCCTTCAATCGAATGAAGAAATCGGTGAGCTTGGTGGTGGTGCAGCCGCTTGAGAGGCGCAAATCGGAAATCACCTGAAGGAGCTCGTAGCGTTGAGTGCCGGAAACCTTGGCGAAGGAGTCAGAGAGGAGCTCCCAAATCTTAGAGACGAATTTGGAGCGGGAGACGAGCCTTTCCAGAGAACGTTCAACAGAATTGACGAGCCAGGACTTGACGGCGGCGTGCGCCTGATCCCAGCGAGCGATTGCGTCCGGATCGGCGGTCGGGCGAGGAAGGTTGCCGGTGAGAAACCCTAATTTGTTGCGAGCGAGACAAACCATGTAGATTTGCTCAGCCCAGACGGCGTAATTCGACTCACCGATGAGGCGATGAGGAACAATGGGGCCGGCCTGCAAATCGGCCGCCGAGAGATAATAAGGGTCGCGGATAGGTGCGATGGCGGGGATGGAAGTGCCGGGCGTTGAAGGAGGTGGAGTTTCGGTGGATTGGGTGTGAGTAGTGGTCGAATTGAGAGGATTTGCGATGGTTGAGGCCATGAGAACGGCGGTGAGCGGAGGTCGGAAGAGAAGATGCGGCGGCTAGGGTTGAGTGGCAACGGGGTAATTCGAAAAAGGGGCAGGGGTAATGTTGGAAAGAGGAAAATATGGCGGCTAGGGTTAGGGTCGGGGTATTATCGGGAAGAAAAAAATAATAAGGGGGTATTATCGGAAAAAAATAGGTAGTAAAGAGGACTGATGAACTCGGGGAAAAAAAAGGATGAACTCGGGAAAAAAAAGGGGCGGAAGCGAGGTTAGACCGGGCTGGCCTTTGATACCATGTAAGATTTTGAACTGAGTGAAGGGAAAACCTCTTTGTATTGATACTGCCTTGCTTTACAATGTACAATATAAGGTCTTTATATAGACCTAGAATGAAGCTATACAAGGAAAGAAATAATTAGGGAAATATTTACATAATGCTAATTATCCTGATTTCACGTTGTGACAATATTGATATTCCATAACAATAAATGAATGGAAACAAGTATAACCAAACAACAATAAAACTACAAGCAGTTTAGAGAATTACGGAACACTATTTTATCTAATTTTAAACTTATTTCTTTACACTTAAATGTTTCCTTGTCGCGGCCAAAGAAGTTTTACTTCACATGATTTGTGACAAACATAATAACCACGATTTGTGACAAACATAATAACCACATGAAGAAGTCCACTTCCTATCTGTTGCTTGACCAAGGAATATCAATTTACCTCATCATGTAGAACGTAAAAACTATAAGTTTAATGTTATGCACATAAAAAAGTAGTACGTTTCAAACACTTTTAGTCTTTTCAAATACTTTTGGTTATTATAAATTATAATAAATCTAACCATTGAGTCAAAAAACTTAATCTTATTGACATAATAAATTCAATTACTTTTAGATTGTAATACAAATATAGTAAAAGACTTCTATTACTTTCATTTGAAAAAAATTAGCTTTTTTTTTTTTTGGTATGAGCTTATGTCTCAATTATTCTTGAACCCATAATATAGGCTTTTTGTTTATTATTAGACTAAATATCTGTCAACAAAGTGGAACACTAGCTTGTGTCATCTTTCCAAACAAGATACGCAAATTGCCAAGTTAATAAAGTGACTAATGCCCCCACAAAGACCATAAGAAAACAAAGGGCCAAATGGCCACAAATTCCAATGACTTTATGGTGAAAACACTAAACAAAATCATGTGGAAGCCAGTCTTACTCAATGTCTACGTTTCCAATACATGTTTCCATTTTGAAGAAGTAATCCGTTCAGGCTCCAGGTGCCTCACTGTTTCGATGGATGAGACCTGCATAAGCAGACCAAGTTGGGGTCCCGTTGCATGAGTGCGTTGTGCGGCCACCACCATATTAGCCCCTTGGCATCAGCAAGCACCAAGCTTTGCCTTCGTTTTAGTATCTCTCAATTCGCATTTACTGGAACCCACCCTCCAGTAAAGTCACCCCAATTGCTGCCACTAGGAATCCATCACGAATACATGGATATATTCATATAAATAATCAGAATATTCATTCAGATTGGGATATGGAATCTCTGTCACGTGCGAGAGTGATGTGCTCGCACGCCGGCAGCCTTCGGAAACACGTACCCTCTTCGAATGGAGCTTATAAATGGAGGAGCTCGCTGCCATTCATGCTCAGGAGACACTAACCACTCAAGTGTTCTTCCTCCATTTCCTTCTTGCACTACTACTTTTCCTTGAGTTTTTCTCCTTTCCTTTCATTTAGAATCCTAAAGGTAGGAAGAACAAAGCCAAAAAAATGGAAGGACAAGGATGCTTTGGCAATTTTATTCATAGGTGTAAGCCTTATATAGCAATGATTTCTCTGCAATTTGGCTATGCCGGAATGAACATCATCACCAAGGTTTCGCTCAACCGAGGAATGAGTCACTACGTGCTGGTCGTGTACAGGCACGCCTTTGCCACTGCAGTTATCGCTCCCTTTGCTCTCGTTCTCGAGAGGTAGATATCACTGATTTTAAGGGCCAATATTTTCATTTTTGATTGTGGTGGCATATTTGATTCATGTTGTCTATCTCATCACAGGAAAGTGAGGCCAAAGATTACACTCCCTATCTTTTTGCAAATTTTTGTGCTGGGACTTCTTGGGTTAGTATATTCTGATCAAGCTTTCATTCCAAAAACGTTATAAACACTCGTTCTCCAAAGACAATTAGTCTGAATCTTTCGTCCTCTGTTTTATCTGCCGCCTTTTGCAGGCCAGTGATCGATCAGAACTTCTACTACGCCGGGCTGAAATTCACGTCTCCCACCTTTTCTTGTGCTATGAGCAACATGCTCCCAGCGATGACATTCGTCATGGCAGTCATCTGCAGGTATTGATCTTCATCATTGTATGCGTCGGCTCTTTTCTTCTCTCTTTTTGCTCTGTTCTCTTGGATTAACATGAACTTGTGCTTATGGCGATGAATAGGATGGAAAAGCTGGACATGAAGAAAGTTAGATGCCAAGCAAAAGTGGTGGGAACAATAGTGACGGTAGCTGGAGCCATGTTGATGACACTTTATAAAGGAAGTGTCATTAAATTTTTTTGGTCTGAACACATGCGTCACCCTAGATCCTATGCTCCCACAGGGTCCTCTGGAACCTCTGACAAGGACTGGCTTAAGGGTTCCATTCTGCTCATCATTGCTACCTTCGCCTGGGCTTCTTTCTTCATCATTCAGGTAAAGCGCAGATTTTGAAGAAAAGAAACCTAAAACATGTCAGAAAATTTGGTGATTTGGAATGAGAGAGGGACTGAAATTTCTTTGACTTGCTTAACAGGCAGTGACGATGAAGAGATACTCAGCTCAGCTCTCCCTCACAGCCCTTGTGTGCTTCATGGGGACACTCCAGTCTATAGCCGTCACTTTTGTCATGGAGCACAAGCCCTCCGCTTGGACAATTGGCTGGGACATGAATCTTCTGGCTGCCGCCTATGCTGTAAGTCTCTCATTCATTCGCCCCCCAAACCACCCCACCATCATTTGCTTTAGTAGTTAAAGGGTTTTATTTCCATGAACAGGGTATCGTTTCATCAAGCATTGCGTACTATGTTCAAGGCCTGGTCATGCAGAAAAGGGGACCTGTCTTTGTGACTGCTTTTAGTCCTCTGATGATGATCATTGTCGCAATCATGGGCTCTTTCATTCTCGCTGAAAACATCTACCTTGGCGGGTAACTTTCTTTACTGAATCTGTAATTTCCTGTAATTCAAAAGTTTCACACCAACATTCGGAAAGTCTCCAACTCTTCCTTAAAAAGAAAAGAGAATAATCCTTTTCACATATTCATAATTGTTAAAAGTAAATGTTATCTCATATTAGAAGTGTGAGGATGAACCTTTGATTTTATAAGTGATAAGATTTTTCTTTATAATATTTTAAAGTTTTGAGATAGAATATTACACTTTAATATGGTATTAAAATCAGAATTGAACTTTCAATCCCCAATACTCTAAAATTGGACCTTTTTTCACATACAATGCTTATGTCAACATGCACTTAAAGGAAAGTATTAAAAGTGAGTGTTATCCTGCAATAACTTACCTCTTCTTTATCTTTTGTGTTTAATTACCACTAAGGAACTAACAAAAACATATCTACTTGTGGTTTCAGAGTTCTTGGCGCTGCACTTATTGTAATTGGACTTTACTCGGTTCTGTGGGGCAAGTACAAAGAGTACAAAGAGAAGGAAGCCATTGAAACAATACCTGAAGCAGTGAAGGGCGAAGAGAATGGCCGCCTGCCAACAGTTATGGAAGACATTGAAGCAAATCACTTTGAAATGCCAAACAGTGAAGCTAACAAGGAGACCCCTCCCGTGGTAGCCATTAGTCTTCCCATTCCACAACCGCCCATGATAGCTGTGGAGGCACCAAAAGTCTAAGATGGTATAAAGTGCGCAATAATTATCGCATTAATGCATAGTGACCATGGGAGGGAGGGAAAGTAGGGGCTTTTTTTTTTGTACTTAATTTAATCTCATTATTTTCCCCTTTTTATTATATTTTCTTTGTAAGGTACTGGTGTGGGCCGTCTCCTTGATGTTAGCATATGTTTTTCAACAAGTTTCATGAAAAGAAAATCAGAAGGCAGTAAACCTTCTGGGTTTTTTAATGTTCTGCTGCATGTCCCACTCGAATAATTCCCTTCTCATTATACACTAGAGAAAAAGTGCTGACGCCTGATGCAGATCCCACTTAGATTGGTGGTGCTTGACTTTTGTTCGTCAAAATAACCATCTACAATTATCTTACTTCTACACCGCAAAAAGTTTTTATCTGGTCTGTTTTCTAGGCTGAAGTTGAGATGAACCTTCCCAGAACGCACTTTAGCAGGAAAACAGAAAAACAAAGAACCGACCAATCATGAAGAAAAGAAAAGTGTTGGTGTTGACTTCCCCTGAAAAGAAGTCTCTATCGCGGGTTTTACTTGCCGTTTTCTGCACGAAACTCCGGCGTCGCCGCTAGACGTATCGACGGCCACCACAGATATCAAATCTATTGAACTTTTATTGCGGGTTGAGAATAATCACTTTACAATGATAGACTGGCATTTGGCGGTGGAGCCAAGCATTATCCCTTCACGAATTGAAAAACAAAATACACTGAAAATAAAAAAGGAAAATAGATAACTAACGCTAGAGAAAATATTTATGAAGATACATCTTATATATTGTTACTGATCATGCAAACTAAACCAAAGAATTAACAAAAAACTCGACACTCTCTCGTAAATCTTGTTAATCTTTTATTTCTGTTCCTAGATGCTAGTTTTTTTTCATGCTACAGAAAAATGAGATTACTCGACGATTGACCGGGTCGTGTGGGAAAGGCAAGGACGCTGCGGGCCTATCAATGTTATGCCGTGCGGAAGATCTCAGTTCTTCAGTCACGTAACGCGTGGACCCTTCTCAACGACGATGACGAAGCTATGATGACCCAACGTGCGAATTACGATAGAATGTAAGTCATAATCGATCAATACAATCACAATCACATCAGTTCTTGAAGAAATTTTAAAATCTCTCCGTATTATTAAGTTTGATCTCAATCTAAATCCAATTAAATCCCAATTCCAAAACAACCAATGACAATTAAAGAGACAGTAAACACTACTTTAATACTACGTTATCACTGCTCTGTCAAGTAATTTACGTTTTCAAGATTTCGAAGAGGGAACCATCTTTCATACTATTTTATTTATGAGATTTGGGAAGCACATCCCAAGGTCTTCGTCATTGCTTGTTTATTCCTTGCTCAGCAATTACTAGTACGTTCTCAGTCACCTTTGGTAAGAAAGTGAGGCACCGAAAATAAGCAGCACTTGACGCATTGTTCTGTGGCCAGAGTGACATAATATGCAACCAAGAGTTTGAAGTCTAAGTCGCTATGTGGCAGCGAATCATACAACGCACTTTAGACGTTGGTGATTATGTGGAATGCAGCACGCCTCGCAGAGTGATCTTTAGCCCTGAGGACAAGGTAGAGATATAAGATTTGAATCCTCCATATAGAATCAATCATATATGGAATTGCATAACAGAAACAGAACGTCTTTCACCTAAGAAAACGCTCGGTATGGTCCATAGCGCAAATAGTTCCATCATACAAACATGGATCAGTTGAAGGGCTAAAGGCTTGCAGGACATATACCGACTAGCCAAAAGTAATGATACGCATCTTAGTGCATTACAAGATGAAATCAAGGCATATACTTTATATTGCGAAGATTAAATCATAATATCACGTCTTCAAGAACTTTATTCAGTTCATGTTGAAGTTCAGTTGTGCACAGTTTCTACTATTCCATGATTCCCCATATCCCCTTCTTTCCTTCCTCACATCCTTTCAGGAGGAATATTGCTACATCGAATCATATCCATTAAACATATACCAAACGAGGCAAAAAATTCGATGGGAATCCAATGACGAGGCATATGAAAAGATTTTGCGTTGTTGGAAACCGACAATATCAGATACCATAATGTTACACACACGCACGTATCGTCTAGCCTCACCAATTGAACAAGAGGGTGATTCGGATAATGCTGGATGGTAAGTCCCAAAAGGCAACCTAAGAGGAGCTGAATTAAGTTTCTTAATTTTTCTTTAGGTAATCCTTATATGGTAAATTGAATTCAATCAAGACTTCAACATAGTAGTAAGGCAACCTAAGAGGAGCTAAATTAAGTTTCTTAATTTTTCTTTAGGTAATCCTTATATGGTAAATTGAATTCACTCAAGACTTCAAGAGAGCTGTAAGTTGAGCAAAGAACTCCAAGATAAATCATCCCTTGGATTACAATTAGACAAAACCGGCAAGTAGAAGTAATAGAGGATATAACACCCCTCAAACAGCCTCAAAACAAGTAAAACAACAATAACAACACAAATCATGTTGTCAAAAATAAATCATCAAAGAAATATTGAAACACCAACTTTCGGGGTTGATTCACAGAGTTGAAAAAGGATAAATCAACTTAAGACTAACTACAAATGTGAATCCTAGTCTACAATGTAATCTTGCAAAACTCCAATATGAAGGACTAAAGTGAGTTGAGTACTAAGATAAAAAAAGATGGACTAGGTTTTTATTTTTCTTCTTCCTTATCACTCCTAACAAATAACCCTTGGTTTATTTTGTTATAGGTAAGCCACATCACTATCCATATGGCACTACAGTAGGCGTAGGACCTAGTTAATTTCATAGGATGTGTTTCTTTAAAAGCACTATCGTTTTGTTACAGAGGAGGTCACATTCTTCTGCACTTTCAGTGTCTCTAGTTTTAGTATGTCGCCGGATAGTCGGTACTAAACAGCTCTACCTTTTATGTTTTCGAGCCTAGCATGCCTACCCTTTTGATTTATAAAAATGTTCTTCCATTTAGATAGGAAGCGATTAGTATTTTGACCACCAACCCGTCGGCAACAGAGCTTTCACACATGGTCGAAAGAAACCTCTTTTTAAGCAAAGCGTCATTGTAATATCGGTAGCGAATTTGAATCTCAATTTCAAAGGTTAGAACTCCTTTAAAGAGTTTTAAAACACTAGTTTATTCCCTTTTTGCTATCAAGATAGGGAAGAAGAAACATTACGTCGATTTCTTTTTAGACATTCCACGGCCAATCAATCATTTAGTTACATCTGAATGTAACAAAGTGGCATCGGAGCAAGTTATTATTCTAGAGCAATCTACCAAGATGAATGACCAAATGGAGTTCTTAGGGCAAGAAATGGACCAGCGTTTCCAAGAATTAATGAATGTCATGTAACAAATATTTATGGTGCTTAATGACAAAGTTAATGGTGCTGGCTCATCTCAGGGCCAACTTGTTGATAGTTTAGAAGGATGCCATTCACCATCTAGAATGAACATGGGTGGGTTTGGTTTAGGCCCTGATGATCGAAGACCAAAGGCCAAATTAAAGTTTCCTTGCTACAATCGCTCGGATTATCCTACCAAGTGGATTTATAGGGTGGAACAATTTTTCAAGTATTACAAAACCCCAAAAGTTAAAAAGGTGGAGATAGCCTTGTGGAATCTCGAAAGGGAGGCAAAACTTTGGTTCTAACTTTTCCAAGAAGAGCACACAAAAAAAGGGCCCTTATAGGCACAGTTAATGACTGATTTGTTGGAATGTCATGGTCCCAATAGATACACTGATTTTTATGAGGAGTTGATCTGTATTCAACAACGAGGCTAAGTGGAGGATTACCAAAGGGAGTTCTCACATCTTTTGGTTCGTGCAAGAAAAGTGTCCCCATAACAACAGATTAGCTATTTTACCACGAGACTAAAGGATAACATAAGGGTGGATGTTCAAGCATCTAAACCACCCATGTTGTCAGCAACCATTGGCCTAGCAAAGTTATATGAATCTCACAATGTGGCAATGTGAACCAGGTCTTCCTCACAGGTTCAACATCCCTCTTACTCAAGACAAAATTCTTCAGTGCTGCTAGCCACAAATCTGCCACCATAGAAACTAGTAGTACCTATCAAATGATTTACTGCTACATAAATGGTCGAAAGATGGGCAAAGGGGCTTTGTTACAACTATGAAGTGCTTTGTACTTGGGCACAGGTGTAAGCATTTAATCTTCCTAGAGGCACCACGAACTAAGAAAGTAGGGAAGTTGAAATCGCAAGAGTTGGGGACTAATTTGGAGGAAATTGTAGAACCTCCACCAATGCCTTACATATATCTCTTAGAGCCATTAATGGTCTATAATGCCCCCAAACAATGCAAGTGGAAGGAAGAATTCAACCTAAGGGAACTATGGTCTCTTTTATCTTAGATTCAGGAAACTCTTATAACTTCCTTCACTAGGAAGTTGCTAAGAGAGCTGGTCTGCACCTTAAGAATGATAAAAATTTTGAAGTCATGGTGGCCAATGATGAAAAAAGAGCTAGCAAAGGGGTATGCCATGGGGTAAGGTTCTTTATGCAAGGGGTTGCGTTCATGTTTAACTTCTAGCTCTTGGCTTTACAAGGAATCGAAGGGGTATTGGGGGCCCTATGGCATTTAAGCCTTGGACCCACTTGGGATTTTTCCTAACTACGATTATCTTTCTAACATAATGGAAATTCAATGGAGCTTGAAGGGATAACTCCCCCTTCCAATCAGATTATTGAAGGCAAGCATATGGAGAAGGAGATTTAGAAAGGGGCAAACATATGATGCTTTTACAAATAATGGTTGTGTCTCAAGACATACCAGCCCACAATGAGCCACTATTGGAAGCTAACCTCGATGTGGAGGAAATTTTGCTGGATTTTAGCAACGTGTTCAATGAACCAATAGGTCTCCTTCCTCCTAGGGAGCATGATCACCAGATACCATTACTTGATAAAGAAACACGAGTAAACGTGAAGCCCTATCGATACCCACACTACTAAAAATCATAGATCGAATAGTTAGTTACTGAAATGCTTCAATTAAGGATCATTCATCCAAGTCTCCATATTCTTCTCCAGTATTGCTAGTTTGGAAAAAAGATAAGTCTTGGAGAATGTGTGTGGACTATCACACCCTTAACAGCCAAACAATTCGAGATCGGTATCCAATCCCCACCATTGATGAGCTCTTTGATGATCTACATGGAACAATTTTTTTTTTCTAAGTTAGATTTGCGCTCTAGCTACCACCAAATTTGCATGGCCCCAAAAGATATATATATATATATAAAAACAGCATTCAAAACCCACATTGGGCATTTTGAATTTCTAGTTATGTCGTTTAGGCTGACAAACACCCCATCTACTTTCAATTGTTGATGCACTTTGTTTTTCGGCCCTTCCTCTGATGGTTTATCCTAATGTTCTTCGATGACATTTTAATTTTCAATTGTAATTAGGATGAGCACAAGGAGCACTTTAAAATTTCTCTTATTACACTCCACCAACATCAATTATACATAAAATGTGCAAAATGTGCATTTGGAAAGAAAAAGGTCCAATTTCTATGCCACGTTATTTTATCATAGAGACTTGCCATAGACAAGGAAAAATTTGAAGAAATTACTAGTTGGCCACAACCACAAACCTTGAAGGCATTAAGGGGCTTCGTAGGGCTAACTAGGTACTACCGTAGGTTTGTTTATAACAATGGAACCCTAAATTAGCCCCTAACCAATTTGCTTAAGAAGGCCGGATTCACTTGGGGTGATGAGGTGGAGGCTGCTTTTATGCAATTGAAGTCAACTATGGTCAATACACCAGTACTCTCTCTCCCAAATTTTAATCAAACTTTTGTTATGGAATGTGATGCATCTAGAAAAGGTATAAAAGAAGTTCTTTCTCAAGGGTGCAATCCCATTGCATTTTTCAACGATGACATTATGAAACAAAGATGTTGGCCATCATTTTGGTTGTTCAATAATGACATCATTATCTCCTTGGCAGGCCTTTCATTGTTTGCACCAATCAATAGAGCCTCAAATACCTTTGGGAGTAACGTATTTCTACTCTGACACAACAAAAATGGTTAGTCAAGCTCATGGGGTTTGATTTTCACATCAAATATAAGGCAAGATGTGAGAACCATGTGGCCAATGCATTATCTCGCCAATAAGAACACTCTAAGGAGCACTTTGAAAATCCTTTGTTTTGTGTTCCTAAAGTAAGGGCGAACATGGTAACAAAAAAGCCTTACAATTAAAAAAAAAAAAAAAAGGCAAAGACAATGCGGGGGACCATTTTACTAGTGGTGTAGAATCTTTCTCTTTAGTGCAACACTCGCACTCCACTTTGAATGGCCATGAAAAAAGCCTTAATGCACCTTTGTTCCACTTCATGCAGGATCCACGTGACTTATCCAATTGCCATGTTAGGAAGATTAGTCAAATAATGGTTAATAAGCACCCTCAATAGCCTGCATGTTACTCAAGGCCCCTAATTTTTCTCTCTTTCTACAGCCTGCCCTTATGCCAATTTCAGCACCCATTCACTCTTGGCTCAATGCAGTTAAGGAAGAAGTTTGTGAAAATGTGAAAATGAAAGAAATTGCAGCAAGAATCCAACAAGGAGAGGCTATCAACCCCTAGGAATTCAAGGACAAGGTGATTTTCTTTAAGGGGAAGATCTTCCTCTCGACTACCTTTACCCTTATTCCAGTTATTGTCAAAGATTTTCATGACGCTACTCATGAAGGATTTCATAAAACCATTTAGTGGATCCATGCAATTTTCTTTTTGTGGCTCATGCATGAAGACATAAAAAAATATATTTGTACCTGCACAACTTGTTAAGAGTAAAAGTGGGATTCTTGTTCCTCGTCGGGTCTTTTACAACTCATTCCTATTTTGGATGCTATTTGGATAGATTTGTTGATGGACTTTGTGGATGACCTCCTTAAGTCCCAAGGAAAGAATTCAATACTTATGGTGGTGGATCGCTTGTCCAAATATGCCAGATTCTTTCTCCTTGCTCACCCATATTCAATTGTTTTAGTGGCTCAATTATTTTTTTTCTAAAATGTTGAAGTTTTATGGCTTTCCAAAAATGGTCATTTGTAACCATGGTTCCACTTTCACAAGCACCTTCTGGCAAGAGTTGTTTAAGCTGTAGAGGACCAATTTTAATTTCACTTCTGCTTACCATCCATAATCAAACAACTAGACCGAACTAACAAATTGATCTTTGGAAATGTGTTTGTATTGTTTCATTCAAGGTTGACCCCAAGATTGGTTTAAATGGCTTCCCTAGGCTGAATATTGTCATAATACAAGTCTCCATAACATTACCCACAAGACTCCTTATGAAATTGTGTATGGTCATCCTCTTCCCACACTTCTCTCCTATGTCCCTAATACTGCTCAGGTTGATGTTATTAACTGTGAGCTTTAAATTTGAGAGGACATTCTTAAGTTGATTAAGGCCAATCTTATTGCTGCTTAAGAACGCATGAAACATTTTTATGATGCTAAACACCATGAAGTGGAGTATCAACCTAGGGAATGGGTCTATCTACGCCTCCAACCTTACAGACAAACCTTTGTGGCCATGCATCACACCTTTGAACTCTTTGCTCACTTCTATGGTATGTTCCAAATTGTCTAGAGAATCAAATTTGTTGCTAATGATCTTGTTCTCCCTCTAGACCCTCACATCCATCCAGTTTTTCACATTTCTTGTCTCAAGCAATGTCTCAGGGTTTTAGGTTAAATTTGCAACCAACTTCTGGTTGTCTCCCTAATGCCAACACTCTCTCTACTCAACCCAAAGTTGTCTTAGGCCGGTGCATCTATAACCATCAGGAGTAGGTCTTGATCCTTTGGCATGACTCTTCCCCCTTTGATGCCACTTAGGAATTCATGGCTTCCATGGCCCGCAAGTTTTCGATGTTCAACCTTGGAGGAAGGTCTAAACTCAACACGGAGGCTTGTTACGAGTGAGTCACATCACTATACATATGGCACTAAAGTAGGCGTAGGACCCAGTTAATTCCATAAATGTGTTTCTTTAAGAGCCATGTCATTTTGTTATAGAAAAGGTCATGATCTTATGCATTTTCAACGTCTCTAGTTTTAGTACATTGTTAGACAATCAATATTAGACAACTCTATATTTTATGTTTTCAGGCCTAGCATGCCTACCCTTTTGATTTGTAAAAGCATTCTTCCATTTTGATAGGAAGCGGTCAGCATTCTATATGCCGGTCTGTTAGCAATAGAGCTTTCATGCGTGATCAGAAGAAACCTCTTTTTAAGTAGAGCGTCATTATAATATCGATAGCGAATTTGAATATCAATTTTAGAGGTTAAAACTCCCTCAATGGGTTCTAAAACACTAGTTTATTCCCTTCTTGCCATCAAGATAAGGAAGAAGAGACATTACGTTGATTTCTTTTTAGACGTTCCATGGCCAATCACTTGTTCAGTTACGTCCAAACGTAACATATTTCTCCTCCATTTTTAACATTGAGCTCCCGTCACTGCCTTTTCAATTGAAAGGCTAACATTTTTACCATTCAATAGCTAGAACAGTTAAATTTTTAGGCCAATGATAAACACTTTGTAGAACATCTCTTTTTGTTATGGAAGGCAAGTCAAGTGTAAGGGAAGAAATCTAGAATTTTTGAAATTTTTAGCAAGACAATGCCATTTGCTTTTGTATCTAAATATCTCCATGAAGAGTGCATCTTAAAGCAAGATTGCTTATAGGTCACATAAGCTTTTTAAGTTTTGTCTAAGGATGGGATTGGTGTCTAAGATAGGAATGATCGGGCCATTGATTCACCTAAGACACAAAGGAAATTAACCTACACACCCAAATTGATTATGTTGTGATTGCTACCAAGACCCTATATTCAACTTCAACAGGTGACTTGGCTATTGTAGGTTGCCCCTTAGAATTCCATGTGATACAATTAGTCTCAAGAAACAAACAAAAATTAGTGATTGATCTTTTGGTTAACTTATATCTAATCCAATCCAAATTAGAGAACTCATAAAAACCCAATGGACTTTTAGAATGAATTTTTAAAACCAATTGTACTATCTCTAGTAAGTATCTAACAATCTTTCTAAATTATGAAAATATAATATAGTCAGAGAATGCATTCTTTGACAAAAACCTATTTACAACAAATGGTTGACTTTCCCCTTGGCCCAATGGTAAAACAAGGGCCCCATCCACCAACTGGGCCAACAGGTGGAGGGTTTGGCACTCCTCCCTCCCTCGGGTGTGAGTTAAAAAGATATATATATATAGACAACAAATGAGATTTTGTTCTAGGAAAAATGAAACATTGTAAACTCCTTACTATTGAATTTAAAAGGTCTTTTGAACAAATCGTCTATACTTTTAACTAAAATTCACTTGGCTTTTAATTGGGTTGCAATTGATTAACATGAATCCATTTGTGCTCTGATTAAAAAGCAATGTTAATTGCTTTTGAGAGAATCATAATCCATCAAATGGTGGATGCCCTTCAATCCATAAAAACTAGTGAAGTTTTCCAAGGTTTTTCATAGGAAACTTGGCTACTAAAGTAATAAATCTATAAAGCACCTCCATAAAGTTACCAGTAATGACTAAGTCATATAATATGTGTTGTGACTAGATATGAAGAGTGATGAATTACATGTGCTTAAGAAAAACTGATAATAATTTAGAAATTATTGAAACAGTCAAATCAAGACCTAGGAGCTTGTTTTAGACCATATAGAGCCTTACACAACAAGCATATGGATTTCAATTGCTTAGGATTAGCATAGAGTGAAGGTTGTGCCATGCAAACAAGGACATATTATAAGCCCTGTCAGAAGGCATTACTAACATCAAACAGTAATCAAGGCCATTAGAAGATAGTAGCAACTTATAAAACTATGTAAATAGTAGAAGATCTTATCACTCTACTAAACATTTTCACAAACTTGATCCTTTTCTCTTGATGGCAACTTTTTGCTACCAATTTGGCTTTAAGTTGAGCCAAAAAACCATCAACTACCAATTTCACCTTAAAAGTCCAACAATATCCCACAATTTTGCCATCTAAAAATCATGGAACTAATTGTTAAGTGCAATTCCTTCAAAAAACCAAAATTTCTTCCTCCATTTGCTTTATGCCAGCTAAAATGAGACAAAGCTTTAGGAATTGTCTTTAGAATTTTTGGAATAGATTGGGTGTGAAGGCTTAACGAGGGTTAGGTTTGAAAATATCTTTTTTTGGCAAGTAATCATGGGGTGGGTTGTTGTATTCGGTGATGAATGAGTGGGAATTGAAGAAAAAAGGATAGGACCAATTATGTTGGGAAAGAGAATGGAAGGAATTCTATAGTCGGAAAGGGAGCTATGCTTTGTGAAATTGTAGTTGAAGAGTTAAGTGAGGGTGATGCCATTTACAAATTGATCAGGCTTGTAGGGTTGTTATGTGATTGCAAGTGGAGAGGCTGAAGTGGGTTATGTTGTAGGATCTAAAATTTCAAGTGGGCTGAAGATACTTAGTGATTTGTTATGGGTGGTGCATGTGTATAATGAAGGATGAGGTTCATTATTTACTATGGTAGGTGAAGTTGGCATATGTAGTTAATCGTTAGTTGAATAGTGAGACCTTGCATACCTACATGATAGGCATGTGGCATTGTATAGCTTTAGAGTTTTCACGTAAAGAAGAATTATGAAAGGAATCTAATAGTATTAACTACAAGCGTGTATATTATGTGGCACTATACAACTTTCAGAGTTGCCACATAGAGAAAAACTGTGAGAGCAATCCTCTGATAAGAACTAAAAGTTGGTATTTTTGTATCACTTGTGGTTGTACTTCTTTCTATTTCGACATGTGATGTTCAAGCTGAGGGAGATAAGAGAAAAGCATCATCTAGTATTAAAGATGGTCTAGACATATGTTGGCAACTTGTGTTCAATGAGTTATCAATACAAGGGGAAAATGATTCTCATCAAATAGAATGTGCCTTGAAATAAATACCTTTCCATTAGGAATATACAAACAATGATGTCTTTTATGTTGCAAGTTGTACCCCAAACATAGGTAATGCTAAGACCTAGGAGAAAGTTTGTAAGCAACATAAACCTTGAGATATTGAAAACAGCTGCGTTTAAAAACCCTTGGAAGGTGGTACTATGGAATATTGTTGTGCACAGAAAATACTGAAAAGAATTCACAGGTGTTAGAGCCCACAAATTGGTACAGATCTTCTCTAATAGAATAGAACTTCTATTTTTAGAAAGAAAAAATGGGAGCTTGTTGCTTTTGCTTTGAAGACAACTGTGACACATGGCTAGTTTAGACGTAGAATAGGAAATATGTTTTGCAGCCTTCAGTTGTTGCAGGATCTCAAAATGAGGATGGCCCAGTCTATAGTGCTAGGTGTGCAAGTCTATACTGCGCTACCTTATGAGAAAGTGTTAAATGAAAAGTCCCTTTCAATATGTGGAGATCGGCATGCTTATTCTCCGATGCCAATATCCTCTTGGTCTATATCTTAATAACAAAACCATGATCATCAAATCTTAAAGCACAAGGAAGATCGTCTGGGTTTGGAGGTAGATTTTAGGTGCTACAAGGATAGAAGTTAGAAGTATTTTACCGTTTGAACTAGAGATATGATTGGTTCTTACATGAGTAATTGGAGTACTTTGCCTATTCCTAACCACAATCATTGGTCCCCAAATAAGGAAAGATCCATGATTGCCAATATCATTAGTGATATGGGAAGTAGCTCTTATGTCGGAGGTCTAGTCTCCATCGAATGGCTGATTAAGTTGAAAAGTAGCCAATGCCTTTGGTGCAATGTTAAGCTGATAACTGTTATCAAAATGGTGGACGCATTATGGGTTGTGTGTCCCCGTTTTTTACGAATCTGAAAATGTATTGGATAGCCTCCATTGTTGTAGTCAAAGGTGTTTTCATTTCATTGCTATCCATTATGTGCATTCTGTCCATCTTGTGAAGCCTAAGAGAACCATTGGTCCTGGAGAACATGTGTTTGCTCCAAATGTTTTTCCGTGCCCACTTCTTTATCTTCATCAAAACCCTACTTAGTGTTTGTTTCAAATGTTTAAGTTTTATGAATATCATCAAAACAACATTTACAATAACACCTTGGTTGTGCCCCTTTCCATTTTATTGAACATGGAAAAGCTCTTCTCCAATACAAGAGTTTGCTCTAAACCATATGGCCAGATACACTTTTTCATAGATTATACTATGAAAAGCAAACCATATAATGTCTAAGCATGTAAAATGAAGATTGAAGATCTTGTAGATATTCTTAAAATTGAACTCGCATATAGAATTACACAACTCAAATTATTAACCCTTCTCATCACTTTTGCAAGGAAGTCTTGAAGTAACTAAATTTTCCAAGCTTGTTATTCTCAAATTGACCCAGATCCCTAAATCGGCAAAAGCTCCAATCTTAATGGCCTAAAATCCAAGTTTGAAGAATAAAATTATTCTTGAATAGTCTATTAATTTTGAACCTAAAATGTATTCAAACATTTCTTTTTGAAAGTAAATAAAATTCATATTAATTTTCTTTAAAGCAACTTAAATGGCTTCTGGTTTGACATCCATCAAGGCCAAATACATAGCATATGTCATCTTCACAAAATTCCTAACTTATATCAATTCTCGATGGTTGCTCTCTCTCTAATTTTCATATACTTGATTGCTCTCGATATTTAATTTCATGTGTAGTATCAACAAGGACTAAAAACAATTGAAACTTTTTCACTTTGAAGAGACAAGATTGCTTTTCCCGTTTTAGTATTGAGATTCCTAAATCACATAGAAGTATAGAATAGAGGAACGAAATGAATCATCACATGAGAGAGCAAATAGCTTGTAAGTGTTGAAACTAACGATTTTTCCAAGCTTGTTATCTCTAAATGATACAAGTCCCTAAATTAAAGAGTAGATGTAATTCTAATTCCTGAATAGTCTATTAACCTTGAACCTAAAAGAATCCAAGGGTTTCATTCTAAACCCCAATAAAATTCAAATTGATTTTCTTTAGAACAACCTAAATGAACTTTGGTTTAACATCCGGCATTGCCCAATACGTAGTAGATGGCATTTTCACAAAATTTCTGTCATAATATCGATTCTTGTAGACATTCTGAAACTTTTTCATTTTGGAGAGACGATATTGGTTTTCCAGTTTTTGTTATGAGATTCTTAAATAGCAAAGAGAAAGAGTACAGAGGAACTAAATAAATCATCACATGAGAGATCAAACGGTGATTTGGCCTGAAATCTTAAATCAATAAGCAAAAACGAATGGAGAAGTCCATCAACAGAGGGAGATTTATTTATCCAAAATTTTCCGAGGTGAGACTGTAACCAACTGGTCCCCACAGAAAAATCTTAACTGAACGTTCCAAAGGGAGGGAAACCAACAACGGCTTATCTTTTCCTTCGAACACTGTTCCTTGTTCTGTCTTTCTCCACGCACATACAGAGCAAAACACTCAAGCTTCAATGGCGCACTCTTCTTCCAATTCCTATTTGGAAAATGAAGAAAACCCCGGATTACAAGAGAGGGTTATCGGAAGCCAGGGCCTGAGAAAGAAGATTCTCAGGAGAGGAAATTCATGGCAGACTCCATTTCCTGGGGATGAAGTGGAAGGTAACGAAAGTAGTGCAGAACGCAAATCCTTTTCCATAGTGGTTGGCCATTGGCATCCTTCTTATCCGTCGTCTTCTTTATCTGAATAACTCACATTAATTTTGTCGGAATGCGACGGAATTTAGCAAATTCTACTAATGTTCGCATCCCAAAATTCTTTAGTTGATGTCTCATATGAAGCCTAGCGGTGTTTCTGTTTCAGTTCATTTCTGCGGGCGCGTCGAGGGTGGTGCATCTCTCCTTACAAGTCGCGATGAAGGAACTTCTTTTAGGTTCAAACAAGGCCAAAGTAAGTCCTTTGCACCTCGTGATGGCATGTATAAAGAGCATTTCTTGAAGTGCATTTTTGAAGGATTCTCAAGAGTTTTCCCGTCTCAGAGAACTACAATATAACCCTCCCTTCGATTTTCTGGAAGCATTAAGAGGTTCTGTACGATGTCTTCTTTGCCAAATTAGGAACGGCAAAGAAGTCCTAGGAGTTGCATCATCATATAATTTCCTTCATATTAATTCTTTAACGTTTTGGTCGCAGATGAAGTTATAAAAGGAGTGGATGAAGGGGTTGCCACGATGAAGAAGGGTGAGAGAGCAAGCTTCACAATTCCACCAAACTTAGCCTATGGGGAACTCGGCTCTCCGCCCATCGTACCTCCCAATTCAACTCTCATTTTTGAGATAGAAATGCTGTCTTGGACGACTATCAGAGACATAACTGGTGATGGAGGAGTACTAAAGAAGATAACAAAGGAGGGAGAGGGATGGGCTACTCCCAGAGAGGCTGACCAAGTGTTAGGTATTGTTGACAGTGTTGGAGAGTTCTTTGAAATGATTTTTACAAACAAAAAGAAACGCAGTTAACTGACTTGATGCATCATTGAAAGATTACTGCATAACCAAATAAGCTTATGCTAATCTTGGCCATACAAACCACTAGTTCCTGTTGATGCACCATACTTTAATCATCATTGAGACTGATTTAGATACCAATCGAATGTTCCTGCAACCTTGGAATCAGACTTGGCTAATGTGTGGGCTTGATGGGAACTGCACTGCTTGATAAAAATATTAAGGATGTTTATTAGTTGAGCGAAAATGTTTGACAGTCTTTCAGACTTTTTCTATATATTGTGAAAACACTAAACTTGTTCTGTCTTTTCAGTTAAGTATGAGGCACGACTCGAGAATGGAACAGTTATCTCCAAATCTGAAGAAGGTGTGGAGTTTAATGTAGGTGATGGTATGTTGAAATTCATTCCTGACATGTTACAGAACTGCACAACTTCTTGCTGAGAACATTTTAAGTCTATTCTTGGAATATGTACTTTCGTTCATCTGTTTTTCCAAACAGGTTATCTTTGCCCTGCATTAAGCAAAACAGTGAAGACAATGAGAAGGGGCGAAAAAGCCGAGCTCGTTGTGAGGTTCTCTTGTAAGTTAGTGTTATTACTAGTCCCAGTAAAAACAGGGCATCTTAAATTGATGTACTTCTCCGCGACTATTTATGGAGAAACACGTATAAAACATTAGTGGCTCCTTTTCAGATGGCTTCCTAGAAAATGAAAATGGAGCAGAAGGTATTCAGGAGGATGTCCCATTTGATTCTAATTTAGCTATCACACTTGAGCTGGTGTCCTGGAAGAGTGTTACTGATATCACAGGAGATAAGAAGGTTCTCAAAAAGATCATGAAAGTCGGTGAAGGCTTTGACCGTCCTAATGAAGGTTCCTTGGTGAAAGGTGATCTTACATAAAACCATATCACCTTTTGAATTTTCCCATGTAGATAAGATAAAAATCATGAAACCTTCCGTACTCCTTTTCTCTCAGTGATATACTTCGGCAAACTTAAGGATGGAACAATTTCTGAGAGGAGGGGTTCAAGTGAAGAACCTTTTGAGTTCACAACACTGGAAGGTAACTCAAGCGCGTTACTTTTTGGAAAAAGCATCAAGTTTTGCATCTTAAGCTTGCCAATTGTTCTCCGAGTTTACAGGACAGACAAACGAAGGCTTGGAGAGAGCAATCATGACTATGAAAAGAGGAGAAAAAGCGTTGGTGACTGTCAGGAAGGAACCTTTGCATGGCAATGACGCTTCAGGGATTTCAAGAGAAGAGATATTTTATGAAGTCGAGTTGATTGACTTCATTAAGGTTCTCTATTCTTAGTTTGGAACATTACTTGTGTGGTTTGGAAACATTGTTCTAGAAATTAGCTGGAAACGAAAATAGTCAGCTTCCATAACTTACTCAGTTTGAACCATCTTTCTAATTTCATCTTCAATCCTCTGCATTTGAATAGTTGTTTCTGTTAATGAGTCACTCCAGTGAAATCAATTTTCAATCGATCTTAATCTTTGGGCAGTATTTACTTTTGCCTACCTTGTTGATCATCTGCATTTACATGTGGTTATCATTGACAGTAAATGGAAATAACAATAATAGGACATTGAATCACTGTTGATTTGATTGTGTCAAGCGCAACGGTTAAAGCATTGTGAAATTTTAAATGATCCCAAACACTTTAATCTTCTATGGATTAGGAACTACAAAAATGCATTTTGACAGTGAGTTGTTTACGATTCATTAATCCCTTGTGCAGGAGAAACCATTTTGGAAGATGGATGCCAAAGAGAAAATAGAAGCATGTGAGAGGAAGAAAGATGATGGGAATGGGCTGTTTAAGGCTGGGAACATTTGGCGTGCCTCTAGAAAATATGAGAAGGAAAGTTCCTACGATAAGAAATTGCATTTACTTTAACAGATATACAATGATGTGCACTGAGTAATTGTATTTTCTGCATAGACAAATATCTTTAGGGTACTTAAGAGTATCTGCTTAACTACAGGCTGCAAAGTATGTGGAGTTTGATCACTCTTTCACTGATACTGAGAAGTCTCTTGCAAATGCCTTGTGGTTGTCATGTAATCTCAACGGCGCAGCTTGTAAACTTAAATTGGGGGAGTATTTGGAAGCCTCAAGACTATGTACAAAGGTGCTTGCTCCCGCCTCTTCTTTTTTCGTGCTTGGTTATACCTATTCTCTTGCAAAATGAACATTCTTAAGTTTTTCTGTACCAGGTCATAGAACATGATCCAGAGAACGTCAAAGCTCTGTACAGAAGATCCCAAGCTTACCTGAAAATATCAGAGCTGGAGAAAGCAGAAGCTGATATTAAGACAGCTCTGGCCATTGATCCAAATAACAGGTATGAGTCTTGTGACCCCAATTTCCTCCTCTTGTCTCGGCTTCTTTAGCAAAGCTTCATCCGTATTTTCCTCCATGAATTTGGTGAATTGACAGGGATGTGAATCTCGTCTACAAGGAGCTGAAACAGAAACAAAGGGAATATGCCAGATATCAAGCAGGAATTTTCGGAACAATGATTTCAAGAATGGGATAGTCAAAGGTATTCAAGAGCTTACTGTACTAAGTCCGTTAAATCTGGCCTTGGATTGTTCTTATTTGAAATGATTAGCCTTAGACTGCACATATTATCAACTGGACAAAAATGCCAGTGGCTTGGGCTAGGCACAGCAATTTACCTACTCCTCTCCTTTTATTCAAAAAGATCAAATCATAATAGTAGATATGGATTTACCTCTTCATCAAAACATGTATATGACAGGGGAGAAAAAAAAATCAAATAAGTAACAAAATTGATAGAGTGATGCTATGACAGGGAAGCCTAACCACTCCTATAAAAGGGAGCTTGGGGAGAATTAGACCATCCTTAACTATATGGAATAGGCTAATCATCTCTTGGTATAAAGTTTCAAAACAACTTGAATCACCATCGGAATCTCCTTCAAACTATTATTTTGGCTATTTCTCTGAACTTTTTTGTTTAAGTATTGAATCGGGGTAACATCTTGAGCATGTGATATATTATACACGTGAAAGAAAAAAGGCAAAATAGTGCATCAAATTCATACATTTGTGGGAAAACGTGTAAGTTTATCATTTCTTAATGTTCAAACCTTGCTTAATGAAACAATAGAGCATGGCTTCCAGTTACCAAAACCCATGTCTTCAGTCGAGATCTTCGTTTAATTACTAGACAAATCCATCTCAAAAGTTACGCTTGCTTTCACACTTGGTCGTCCGGCAACCAATCGATGCCTGAGGAAGAAGATAAAATAGGACGAGACACTTGCTGGGGAAAATGTACTCAAAGCTTTTGTTTACACAGTCCACGCGTTTGGGTGGAAATATTTAAAGCTAAACAAACGTAGTCGGTGGGTGAAGAAATCATAGTTCAGCCTCTCGTCATGGTGGTTTGGCGGTAGGTAATCGAAAGTGCTTCTTATCTTTTCATCCTCAGCGTTCTTTTGCCGGAGCCAAAACTTGATTATCAGCCCCACGTCCCAACCATAGCTTTCTCTTTCTCACCAACCCCCACCACCGACCGGTGGACCCCGACCGCTCCTACTTTGACTCACACCACCACCATTCAGCAACTTGACGTCCTCTCAACAAATTCACTCAACCTACAAAGAACCAACATGGGAAGACAACGCGAAGGACACACCTTGAATAAGGAAAACGCCATGCTTGTCGCCCTACTATTAGGTGGGGTTGGTTTTGTTAGGAGGTAACAAAGAACTTAACTTGCCTTATTACTTATCCAACCATCTCGACGGCTATGTCAAAAACCTTATCTGCTTTCTTTTAATGGATATCTTGTATTTTGTGCATGTACGTTGCTTTAATTTTGGAGAAAAAGAGAGTAGGAAAATGTACCATTGGTAATTGCATAAAGAATATTGATGGTAATAGTTGTTTGTCTTGCCCAAACTGTCATTGTTGTACCTTTATACAAATAGTACATCGTTTATTGTATCTCGTTTAGCTTCCTTCTTTGCCCTCATAACTTAATTTAAGTAACTCCACGATTTAAAGGATAGCAGCCGGTGATTTGATTGTCCTTTTTTTATTTTTCCTTTTGGTTTTGTTTTTTGATGATGAAACTACACCATAATGATCTCTTCAAGATCACGTAACTATATCTTTCAAACATCAAAGTCACCAAAAGTGGACTATATAGAGCATTGAAATTTAACGGCGTTCAAGGAATAAAACAAAATAGTATATGCTTAGTCACCTAGTTGCTAGATGAGGGTATATTACGATAGAATGTTTACAATTTAGGACAAAAGAAAAAAAGTTTTACGGACATCAAAAGTTCAACATTATTTTTTGTTATGATCATAACAAGACACTTGACAGAATAACTTATCCAACTTACAAGTAGAAAGAAATTCACTTATAATTCAAGTTCTGGTATTATGTTAAAATACTTGTTTTTTTCTTTAAGAACCAATTCCTCTCAAATTATTACTTATGAAACTCAATCTAACTAATAAATTGTCATTTGATTTTAACTTATGTTCCTCTGTTGAATTTCAAATTTGCGTATTTAAGCTGTTAAGTATGATTTTTCGGATCAGGACAAGTTTGACACGGCCACTCCACCATGTTTGTTCTTTTTCGTTGTTTGGTTCTACGTCGGATCTAATCAGATTGACCATGAAGCAACCTGATTAGAAGGGTAATTAACTCTAAATCCTACTCATGATTCCTTTTTTTAATCTCTTTTTTGTGATCGTACTTTACTCGATATCCGATGCTGTGGGCAGTAAGACTAGAAAGGTCTATTCCCTCACCAACTTTTGATTCCTCCACCGTATACTTTATCTCAAGTCTGTCACCAATGAGCACCTTACCAACCAAACCACCGACGACTTATCGTCCCCTTCCTTCACACGCTCCCCACCAAAGGCGACACCATGATTCGTCCAGATACCGTCTGTCAGCGACAAAATCACAGACATCCATGGTAGGGAAAAGCAAAACGGTGTGCGACAGTTCGTCTGTGATCCACATAAGCCCTTGCTCTAAACGTGAATTATTTATTTGATTATTGCTAATAAAAATAGTTAATAATAATAAGGTGGTTTAGTGTTTGAATATTATGATATCCGGTAAGTCTATTCACCTACTTCCTCGCTCATATATATCAACCTGTCTCCAACCATTTCCTTTGCTTAAGGTAAAGAGTAAACTCCATGCTTTCTTCGTTATCTTCTACTCTAATGTCGCTCCCTTTGATACCCATTTCGCTTGTCCTCCTTCTCCTTGCATACGCGCTATATCAAAGGCTACGATTCAAGCTTCCACCAGGGCCTCGCCCGTGGCCTATCGTCGGCAACCTCTATGACATAAAGCCGGTGAGGTTCCGGTGCTTTGCCGAGTGGGCACAGGCCTATGGCCCCATCATATCCGTCTGGTTTGGCTCCACGTTGAACGTGATCGTCTCCAATACCGAGTTGGCCAAGGAAGTACTCAAGGAACATGACCAGCAACTGGCTGATCGCCATAGAAGCAGGTCGGCTGCTAAGTTTAGTAGGGATGGCAAGGACCTTATATGGGCGGATTATGGACCTCACTATGTGAAGGTCAGGAAGGTCTGTACCATTGAGCTTTTCACGCCAAAACGGCTGGAATCTCTTAGACCCATTAGGGAAGATGAGGTCACTGCCATGGTTGAATCCCTTTTCAAGGACTGCACCAATCCTGGTAAGCCTTTCTTTTCCTTTCTTATTTCTGATGACGAATTTTACAGGCGTCTTTCTGTTTGTTTTTGAATATTATGGTTCTAAATACTCGAAAACTTTGATCATCTTCCATAGCAAATCAAACTAGTTTGGAATCATGCATTGCATAAAAGGTCAGAAATCTTGACCTCACCAACCTTTTTGGGATCGTTTACTGGTAAAACTTCTTAGAAAACTAAAAATCCAATTTAAAAACTGATTCATGAATATATCTTTTAGCCGTAGGACTTTCATGTTCAAGAAACCAATGAAAAAGTGTCTATAACGTCACCCTCTTTCTTTTGTTTGGTCGATCCCACGTAAAAGGTGGCACCGCCAGCTAGGAGGAAGTCGGCCGCTTGTGAACGCGGCAGCCTCCATGGGCACGATTTTCATATCAATAGCGACCATTTGACTACCCCACACGTTGGTTGAATTTGTCAGGCGTTCCTTCTTTTAAAAATGCTTAGAAAATTCTAACATAGGTTATCAGGCGACGATACTTATGAACCTTAAGATTTATATCTTAACTCTACGAGCCATATCCGATGAACCAGGATAAGGTCTATCGCATCCCAGCCAAACATGGCCGTCGTAGAAAATTAAAATACAATAATTTAATGAATCGGAAGTAGGTGGAGTCCGTGTTGGCATTGAATGGCCCAACCGAAATGAGGACAGGGACCGGAGCCAGAATTATCCCCAAGCACGTCGCGTGACAAACCTAAAAGGGACAATAATTTTAGGAAAAACCTGAAGTAGACGGTGGACTTAATTAGTGCATTAATTATCTTCCTAACCTAATCAGGTGAACGTGATTGAGAGGGCATTGTGAGCCTAATTTAAAAGGACACTCTTGATTTGACACGTACTTTTTTTTCACTAATTTTTCACTCACAAAATAATTTGTTGGCAGATAATTACGGGAAAAGTTTGTTGGTGAAGAAATATTTGGGAGCGGTGGCATTCAACAACATCACAAGACTGGCATTTGGGAAGAGGTTTGTGAACGCAGAGGGTGTAATGGACGAGCAGGGATTGGAATTCAAGGCCGTGGTGTCCAATGGACTGAAGCTTGGTGCATCACTTGCCATGGCAGAGCACATTCCGTGGCTCCGCTGGATGTTTCCACTAGAGGAAGAGGCATTTGCCAAGCATGGGGCGAGGAGGGACCGACTCACTAGAGCTATCATGGAAGAGCACACCCAGGCTCGCATGAAGAGCGGCGGTGTCAAGCAGCATTTTGTGGATGCCTTGCTCACGCTGCAAGAAAAATATGATCTCAGCGAGGACACAATCATTGGACTCCTTTGGGTATGTTAAGACACAAAGTGATTTTCCTTTTGCGTCTTGATTTGGAAATTGGAATGAACATTTTATCCAATGATGTTTTTTACAGGACATGATCACCGCAGGCATGGACACCACAGCAATCTCAGTAGAGTGGGCCATGGCTGAGCTTGTCAAGAACCCAAGGGTACAACAGAAGGCTCAAGAGGAGCTAGATCGTGTCGTCGGTTTCGAACGTGTGATGACAGAAGCCGATTTTTCATCCCTGCCCTACCTCCAATGTGTAGCCAAAGAAGGGCTGAGGTTGCACCCACCAACTCCATTGATGCTGCCCCACCGAGCCAACGCCAATGTCAAAATTGGTGGCTACGACATCCCAAAGGGATCAAATGTTCACGTCAACGTCTGGGCCATAGCACGCGATCCGGCCGTGTGGAAGAACCCGCTCGAGTTCCGGCCTGAGCGGTTCCTGGAGGAGGACGTTGACATGAAGGGCCACGACTTCCGGCTACTGCCGTTCGGGGCGGGCCGGAGGGTGTGTCCCGGGGCACAACTTGGTATCAACTTGGTCACTTCCATGCTTGGTCACCTGTTGCACCATTTTGTTTGGACACCATCTGAAGGGGTCAAGCCAGAGGAGATTGACATGTCGGAAAATCCTGGATTGGTCACCTATATGCGGTCCCCATTACAAGCCGTCGCCACTCCCAGGCTGCCATCACACTTGTACAAACGTATGGCCGTCGACATGTGATTTATATTTTGTTGGTTTCTCTATCCTCTTGAGAGTTTTTCTACTACGAAGTTGTGGTGAAATTGTAATTCTAATGAGATCTATAAACATAAGAATATTAAGTCCCTATATCTTTCTTTTCAATAATAGTTAAGGAACACAAAGTATAGGAAAATCTTGATGCCCATTATAATGGGCAGAGCCCCTTTCATTCTAATGTATGCTTCCATTTCTATTTCCATGACTCTCTCCATTAATCCTGGTTAGACAAATTATCTCTAAGCATCTTGTCCCATAACTAAGAGGTAACACGTCCAAATCAAGAAGATATGAAAGAAAATGAAACCAAACAATTATAGGATGTTTTGGCGACATAAGAATAGGAACCTTGTCACTATCTTTTTTACATTTCTGATAGGAAGGAGCTGTCTTCTTTTATATTCTTGTTGGTGAAGCAATCTTTGGGAGAGGTGGCAATCAACAACATTCAAAGACAGACACTTGGAAAGCGTTTTGTGAAGTGAGTAGGTGTAATGGCCGACAAAGGGTACGCGTAAGAGGCAATTATAAGAATAAGTGCAGACTAGTGGCAGTGCACACATTTACGGCTTTGTTGAATGATTCCTTTGGAAAAAGTTGGCATCCGCCAGCCCGAGACGTGGCAAATCGAACTTATGTTCATGTGGTACTTGAAATCTCGACGGGATGAAAGAAAAGATCGATCTTCATTGCGGGTTGTGTAAAAATATTTTTATTCACATTTCGATAGAGTTATGATCGATGAAACGCATATGGAGAACATACCAGAAATAGTTTCATTGTAGAATATGCTTAAATGATTGGAGGAAAACAAGAAAAGCAAGAGAAAAACATGTTTGATTTTAAATCTTTTTGTGTAAAAATTGGAATGATGCTGGTAAATGTTTGCGCATATCACTTGTATGATCTCTTTGAAGGAATTAGAGAATCACTGGGAGATTGGGAAACAAAGCATATACCAAAAATAATTTGGTTAACAACATTTCAGTTACTGTGGCATGCCCAGAGAAAAAGTCAAAATCCTTGGGATATTACAATGGGTAAGCGCCTCCATTACCATTGTGGGCTTTTTTGGCTATTTGGAGTAATGTTCATCATTCATTCGAATGAGAGTTATATACAAACCTAAACTTGGAGTAAAGACCACCACAAGTCACATATAAAAATATCAAATACGTGTAATCAATAAGCATATTCACTTGTCCAAAACAGTCGACCTATAAAAACATATAGTCAGAAAGGATTACATTCAACATATAGTCAGCAAAGACTAAGGTTCAACAAATATACACATCACAGGCCAAAAGCCCAAAGCATTTTAGTTTCGTTGCTATTCGCAACGTCTAAGCTGGCAGCATAGTTCCACAACATTTAACACATAACACACTAATCCAGGAGTGATATTGTATAAACTGGCTGAAATAGAACTTTCCTTCAATATTATTACGTGCTTCAGCCCTGCACTTCTCTTCCTTAATGCCCCATCTCAGCTTCTGGAGCAAATCAAATTTGGCCTAAAATTAAACAAAAGTGATTCCTCAGGAAAAAATCAGAATTCCAGATCTTAACAGAGTTGACTTTAACCGATGCATACTCCAAACAGTAATTGGAGTTCTCAAATTTCCATATCAGAAATTACAGCTCTGAAATTCTAGAATAGCACTCCATTTAGAGAGAGGAATGAAAAGAAAGACAGTTGGGATGAACTCGACCTCATTTGTACATATGGGAAGTCAAGATTAGAGATTGACTAGTACAGCATGTCCTGGTTCGTTGCCATCCGATTAATTTATGGAGCGGTCCAAGTTAAACAATGCTCAAAGCACTACTTTTCCTTTCTTTTTTCTCTCGAGTACTGCTTGAAAAGATGTAAAAAGGAAAATGACTACTGCTGCTACATTGGGACACGTCAATTCGAAGCTAATGCCAGTGAAATATCTTAAGTAAAGAGATTGTAGAGCTCAGGCAAAACTTGATGTCAAGTTAAACAAGCATGTAATTAGAAGTAGAGAAGCTTTTGTTACGAACATCATGCCACCAAAGTTTTTACAGTATCTTCCTAACAGAGTAAATAGCCCAAATTAGTTATTGAAAAAGTACCCAACATATTTGATTCCCTACGGTTTAACCAGAACTAATATGGAATTGATATGCAGCAGAGACACAATTAACCAAAAAAAGCCTATTGATTGGCATCAAAACAGAATTAAGAAGGAACTTAATGGAACTTTTTATAAGCAATGCAACTGAAAGGCACACTTCACGCAGTCTAAATTTGATAAAGTACCACAGAAAAATATAAAAAAGATCTTTTTTGTGTCTTTGTTGATTGCTTACTTGAATCCTCTCCCAATACGGTGTAATATAGGCTGGTCATAACAATTACGAAACACAGAACTTTGGGGACATTAATTACTCATACAACACTACTGAATACATAACTTTGGTTTTTGCTTCTCTTGTGCTAGTTAGATACATGGCAAATGTGTACAACATTAGACTGATATATTCTACAGTACAAACTGCTATTTCTTAAACACCATACACTATACACTAAAAGAAGCAATTTTAGACCAACAACGCGTCTATATAGGTACTTCACCTATAATCAACCCCGAGAAGGGGAGGACAAGAAAACAGTGTCGCATGCCTAAAAAGTCAACTGTCGCATGCCTAAAAAGTCATGATCTTTTGGTAGTAAATTATGTAATAAACTATTAGACCTTTGGGTCCTATGTGGGCTCATGTTGGTAGTTTTACTTATTAGACCCGTTAGCTTGTACTTAGAAGGGTAAAACTGGTAACTGTGACTGAATGTAAATTTGGAATGAGAGAAACTCAGTCTTGTATGCCCTTGAAGATGCAGATGTGCTATTTCTTTTATGATGTGGGTGCGCCATGTCCACTCTAATGCAGGTTGTGTGTGTCATGTGTGTTGTGTGTTGACTTAGTGAGCGTGGGAGTGCAGATCTATGGAGTTTGGCAAGCCTGAGAAAGTTATGGATCCTCCCTTTGAGCCATTATACTCAATGTTTGGGAGTTTAGATTCCGACTGCGACAAATACCCACTAGAGACAAAAGAATTTAGGAACAGATTCAAGTCATCAATTACCACGTTTGGCACCCAGGTCTGATGGGGAAAAGGATTGCACCTCAGGAGCAGGCTTAAATTCCTGTAACTGCTTGAAGTTCATCCATGGCTTTACCCAGACTTTAGCTTCCTACATCTTGCTCTCACCAGCATCAATTACTTCCAAAGTAAGATGGTACAGTTTACCAGCAATCACCTGTTCTTTGGCTGTCAAAACCCTGACAAACTCAAGAAGGGTATTCTGCACAAGATATCAATCACAAAATGTATAATAAAATATGTTGGAAGTGCTCATCCCATCCCACATCGGTACCGGACGGCTTGAGTATGAGCCTTATTAAGTGAAAATCTCTCTCTTTCAATAGAGCTCTTTTGTGGGGATTGGGCTCTTCTTAACATGGTATCAGAGCAGGTTTAAGTCTGTTTTTGATATTGGGGCTAGATGGGCTTGTTTGTTTAACCCATGTTCACCCTTTACCAATAAGGAGAGGGGCATGTTGGAAGTGCTCATCCCATCCCACATGGCATGAACAATCCAACATCAAAGTTGTTTTATTTATTGTGCACTTCATAATACAAGCTTATGAAATCACGGGATAGATACTAATCAACCAATTCTAACCCCTAAGCAGTGATCACAATATTTTTTTCCTGAAATAAAAATTCGGTATACAAACCCAAATAACAGAAAACAAAATATTGAATGAAGAAATTAAAAAATTAATAAACAAAAATCAACCCAAAAACCACAACGTGACAAACCCCAGAAGGAAGCATTTATTCTGACCCGATTGATATAGGAAATCCATTGAAAAAAGGAAGCAAAAAATTAAAGATTCCAGAAAAAGAAATGAAACAAAACAAGGAAACGAAAGGGAAATTTACAGACCTCTTTTTAGTTATGTTCTTGAACGGCGAATTGTCCGAGGCTCACGGCGCCGTTCTCAGAGCCCTTAAAGTTGTGAACACCTCCAGGCTTCATCCTTATAACGGATTCGTCCCCAGAGCAGTGGCCCAATTCTGAGACCCCACAGAGCACCAGCACAAGGCTTCGCGACGCAGCGAAAAAGAACCTAGTACGAGTATTCACCTTCATCATCACTTTGTTCCTGTTTCCTCGAAGATAGATAGATCCTGTTCGGTATCCTCCACAACGAAAATAAGCTAGTGATCCTGTCAAGAAAACCGTCGGTCCCAGAGGGCGTTGCGTACAGCAAGGAGGTTCCTTGGACTGCCTGTTACGGCGGCAGTTCCGATTGGGCTAAAAGTCAGGCCCATCTCTCCGGCTCGTTTACGATTGACCCAATGCACTTTTCTGTTCTGGGCTGGGTCTTGACCAATTTGTAACTAATTGAGTGATGTATTTTGATGTATATAATCTCTTTAAACTTATGTTATGAATTGAAAAACATATTCTATCTAGATGTGTATAAGCCAGGCGATTTTCCATTTAAGGTTGGGTTACCGGGATAAGATTGAGACTAGTAATAAGAAATTATGAGACCAAGTTAAAAGCCTATGAGAATGTTAGAAGGTCAATTATAAGAAGAATAAATATTTTCATCTATAAATAGTATAATAAGTCAATATATTAGTAATGTGTGACACATATCTATATTTTGACATACTTCATTGCCGTGAGCATGGAAAAAAGCATCTTACGAGAATACAACTCATAAGAAATAAGAATAGTTTACTTCAAAATTCACTTTCTTTTTTAAAACTAAATAGTACAACATATTAATATATTAATAATATGAGAAAAATATTCAGATTTAAAAAATATAAATTTAAAAATAAAAAAACACAAATGATCTAATGAAAAGTTTAAAATCTTTCTTATGTGTCTAAGCTTTGTTTTCTATGATCTCAATAGAAAAACAATTTATATGGTATCAATAGAAAAGCAATTTAAAAACGTGACATATGCGTTATAAGTTGGAATTTTAAGATTTCTGTACATTTCATTTTTTTCGGCCTTTATTCTAAGTGCTAACGATGTATTAGGTTGCTTTTTTTTTTTTTTTCAGTTTGTTGATATTCTCTAATACCCACACCCCATCTTATGCTTTTTGCTTAAGAAAACTAAAGGTATAAGTGTTTGGATTTCATCCCCACATAAGAAGTATCTAACTTTATTAATAGTTGGAGTTTACCACCTCTTGTTTGTGAGTTTTAAACTAGATCTTTTAGTTTTAACAATAAAACCTCCAAGTTTGGAGATGACTATAAAATTACAAGAGAAAGATAGAAAGAAGCAAAAGGAAGAAGCTAGGATTGTGATGTTGAATGCATGGCTTCATATCTTCTCTTCAAATATATGTCTAGATTTCCGGCAGAATGGAACTCCTCAACATCCAAGTGGAACTCTAGAATTTTCCACGCATCGTGGAGGTGGGAAACGGGGAAGAGGACTAGGATGGAAATAGAAACGCCGACACACAGGTTGTTATGTTGAAACCTCCAGACATAGCTATTCCTGTTAGAAAAATCGACGTGTAAAGCTCAGACGTGGACATGCACTAAGCAACGTTAGAGGGGAATAGTGTGGACCCTTTCTTAGGACAAAAGCTAATCAATTCATTGGAAATAATGTTGCAACTGCATGCATGTCTTCTATCTTTCCTGGAAATGGGGGAGATTAATGTTAATGCTCTTCTTTCCTGTCCTTCACTATATAGCCAACACTCCCGACCCGACCCTACTCCTCCAAGAAATGGACAAGAAGGGGAGACAATTTATCCTACGGAAGGGAAAGCACGAGGCTGCCTTCGGAAAGCTCAACCTCATTACCATCAGCTCCAAGTGGTTGTAACCCTTTCTTCAAGTGGAATCACCTACACCCTAATAATGTGTCTTACAACCCTCAATTATTGCCATGAAAGGGACAAATTTTGAAATCAAAGTTTAAAGGATAGATTTGAATCAGCAAACTGGTCGTATTATTGCCAGATATGACTCGGAATCCGGCACGATGCTGTTGGAGCAACTTTTGCAGATATTTGCTACATAAGCAACCTTCATATTTTTTTAGTACATTTGCTAGGCCATTATAATCCTTTCTTATCATGCTCCTTTTTGAGGATTTATAGCTGCAAGAGTTAAAAATCTTGTATGCATAAATGAATAGAAACAAGTATAACCAAACAACAATAAAACTACAAGCAGTTTAGAGAATTACGGAACCCTATTTTATCTAATTTTAAACTTATCTCTTTACACTTAAATGTTTCCTTGTCGCGGCCAAAGAAGTTTTACTTCACATGATTTGTGACAAACATAATAACCACATGAAGAAGTCCACTTCCTATCTATTGCTTGACCTAGGAATATCAATTTACCTCATCATGTAGAATGTAAAAACTACAGGTTTTAATGTTATGCACATAAAAAAGTAATACATTTTAAACACTTTTGGTTATTATAAATTATAACAAACCTAACCATTGAGTCAAAAAACTTAATCTTAATGACATAATAGGTTCAATTACTTTTAAACTGTAACACAAATATAGTAAAAGACTTCTTCTATTACTTTCATTTGAGAAAAATTAGTTTTTTTTTTTTTGGTATGAGCTTAAGTCTCAATTATTCTTGAACCCATATTATAGGCTTTTTGTTTATTATTAGACTAAATATTTGTCAACAAAGTGGAACACTTGCTTGTGTCATCTTTCCAAAAAAGATACGCAAATTGCCAAGTTAATAATGTGACTAATGCCCTCACAAAGACCATAAAAAAACAAAGGGCCAAATGGCCACAAATTCCAATGACTTTATGGTGAAAACACTAAACAAAATCATGTGGAAGCCAGTCTTACTCAATCTCTACGTTTCCAATACTTGTTTCCATTTTGAAGAAGTAATCCATTCAGGCTCCAGGTGCCTCACTGTTTCGATGGATGAGACCTGCATAAGCAAACCAAGTTGGGGTCCCGTTGCATGAGTGCGTTGTGCGGCCACCACCATATTAGCCCCTAAATGGCATCAGCAAGCACCAAGCTTTGCCTTTGTTTTAGTATCTCTCAATTCGCAGTTACTGAAATTCCACTATATTCTCTCCAAATATTGGCCTAATGAGATAGCCAAATTTGATGAAAATTATAGGAGAAAGGCAACAATGTTGGACTATAGAAAAGCTTCTCTCTCCCCACATGAATAGTAACATAATTGTGAAATATCGTGAGTTACAATTGTATTAAGTGTGAAATATTCCCCTAGGACTATTTTGTCGGTGATGTTGGTCATTTTGGAGAATATGACTAATAATGAGGATAACACAACATTTCCTTTTATAGTATCATTTATCCACTGCACTATCATATTAGATCTATGTCTATAAAGTGGAGAGCTCTTATGACTATGATAGGCAGTGTCTTTAAATGGCATAATTATTGCTATTATTATTGCTATTATTCGAGGGCTTAAAGCTTTATGTGATGAGATTTGCAATAAGGGATTGTTGCTAGACCAACATAAAATCATTTTAAATTTATTTCCATATATGAAATCTTCTAATAGTATTATTTGTTTTTATGATCATTGATATAATCCAAGTGAGAGATTGTTGACTCATTATATGAGTCCATATAATGTGGACTTATATCAATGAGCATAAACTAATATTCTATACCGTGACAAGTCAATGTGAATCCTATTGGTCCATTAGGATTGTATATATGTTGTCCTTGTTACATATATGATACTGGCTAGAATGGATCTTTATCTATCTTATAGGTTTTGATGAGTGAGCCTATTTGCGTAGACATTTTTATTAATTAACTAAGTTCTCACTCTAACTCTCCATTTATATACCTTTAGGGCATTTTCACCATGTCACCTTTCTCTCCCCAAAAGGACAAAAGCACATGTTCTCAAAACACAACATACGATACTCATTTCTCACACTCGAGCTAATGTTCATGTGGGTAAGAGAAAGCATTTGAGCAATTCTCCCACAATTGCCTTTCTCAAACCATCCGTAATGATTTTGGCTACTTCATCCAGCTAGTATTATGAGAGAATAGAGTGGAAGACTTAGTTCCAAGTTACAGCTCAAAAATGGACAAATAAAGTATATTTTTTGACCTATTTTGAACTTTATCACGAAACCCATTCTTCTCTCTATGGTTGGAAGCATTCCCATACTACTTCCTTTTAATGGATATCTTGAATTTTGTGCATGTAGGTTGCTTTAATTTTGAAGAAACAATGAGTGAGAAAATGTATCGTGGTAATTGCTTAAAGAATGATGGTAATAGTTGTTTGTCTTACTCAAGCTATCATTGTTGTACTTTTATATAAATAGTACAGAGACGATGATAACTATAATGTTAATAATACTTTCTTTTTTTACAAACATTATCTTGTTTGGTGTCTCTCACCCTTTTTCTTGCCTTATTTAAATTGGCCTATCCATTTCTCAGCTTTCTTCTTCTCCTTCATGAGTTGATTTAAGTAACCCCACGATTTAAAGGATAGAAGCCGGTGACAATTTTGTAATTCTTAAGAACAATAAATTTTTTGCAAGTTTAATTTATGCTGTGTTTTGATTCTCTCTCTCTAATGGTGAAACTATATCTTTCAAACATCAAAGTCATCAAAAGTAGATTGTATGGAGCACTAAAATTTAACGGCGTTCAAGGAATAAAACAAAATACTATATGCTTAGTCACCTAGTTGCTAGAGGGTATATTAGGACCGAATGTTTACAATTTATAAGAATAGAAAACACATTCTCAAACGTATCGAAATTTCAACATCCTTTTTTTGCTATGATTATGGGAAAATACTTAGCAAAATAACTCATTCAGCCTACAAGTAAAAAGGAAATTTCACTTATAACTTGAATTTTGATATTATGTTAAAATACTCATTTTCTCTTTAAGAACAAATTTTTCTCAAATTATTACTTATGAAACTCAATCTAAATAGTATGGAACCAGATTGACAATGAAGCTAACCCAGAAGGGTAATTACCCCTAAATCCTACTCATGATTCCTTTTTTAATCTTTTTTTTGTGATCGTACTTTACTCGATTTCCGATGCTTTGGGCAGTAAGACTAGAAAGGTACATTTCCTCTCAAACTTTTGATTTTTCCACCGTATACCTTATCTCAAGTCTGTCACCAATGAATACCTTACCAACCAACCACCGACACTTAACTTACCCGTCCTTATCTCGAGTCTGTCACCAGTGAGTACCTTACCAACCAGCTACCGACACTTAACTAACCCTTCCTTATCTGAAGTCTGTGGTCCATATAAGCCCTCGCTTCAACCATTAATTATTTATTTGATTATGTCAAATATGATGATATCCGGTATTTGAATATGATGATATCACTGGTAAGTCTATCTCAAAGTCCTTCACCGGTTAGTCTATTCACCTACTTTCTCGCTTATATATATCAACCTATGTCCAGTCTTTTGCTTAAGATAGAGAGTAAACTCCGTGCTTTCCTCTTTATCTTATACTCATGTCTTTGCCTTTGATACCCATTTCGCTTGTCCTCCTTCTCCTTGCATACACGCTTTATAAAACGCTACGATTCAAGCTCCCACCGGGGCCTCGCCCCTGGCCTATAGTCGGCAACCTTTATGACATAAAGCCAGTGAGGTTCCCGTGCTTTGCTAAGTGGCACAGGCCTATGGCCCCATCATATCCATGTGGTTTGGCTCCACATTGAACGTGATCGTCTCCAACACCGAGTTGGCCAAGGAAGTACTCAAGGAACATGACCAGCAACTGGCTGATCGCCACAGAAACAGGTTGGTTGCTAAGTTCAGTAGGGATGGCAAGGACCTTATATAGGCAGATTATGGACCTCACTATGTGAAGGTCAGGAAGGTCTGCACCCTCGAGCTTTTCACGCTGAAAAGGTTGGAATCTCTTAGACCCATTAGGGAAGATGAGGTTATTGAACCTGGGGTTCCATCTCAAAACACTAGTGCAGAGAGAGGAGTAGCCCAGGCCTATATAAGGCGCAAAGTTGTGCGCCACGGTACCGATGTGGGACTGGCTTCCCAACACTCCTCCGCAGTCACACATCAAGTGGGCTTAGGCCATGGCAGTGAGAGGTGGGGTCACATCACACGAACACGTGGGCTGGCTCCGATACCATATTAAACCTGGGGTTCCATCTCAAAACACTAGTGCTGAGAGAGGAGTAGCCCAGGCCTATATAAGGCGCAAAGTTGCGCGCCACGGTACCGATGTAGGACTAGCTTCCCAACATTCCCCCGCAGTCACACATCACGTGGGCTTAGGCCATGGCAGTGAGAGGTGGGGTCACATCACACGGACACGTGGGCTGGCTCCGATACCATATTGAACCTGGGGTTCCATCTCTGTGTTTTGAGATGGAACCCCAGGTTCAATATGGTATCGGAGCCAGCCCACGTGTCCGTGTGATGTGACCCCACCTCTCACTGCCATGGCCTAAGCCCACGTGATGTGTGACTGCGGGGGAATGTTGGGAAGCCAGTCCTACATCGGTACCGTGGCGCGCAACTTTGCGCCTTATATAGGCCTGGGCTACTCCTCTCTCAGCACTAGTGTTTTGAGATGGTACCCCAAGTTCAATATGGTATCGGAGCCAGCCCACGTGTCCGTGTGATGTGACCCCACCTCTCACTGCCATGGCCTAAGCCCACGTGATGTGGGACTGGCTTCCCAACACTCCCCCGCAGTCACACATCACGTGGGCTTAGGCCATGGCAGTGAGAGGTGGGGTCACATCACACGAACACGTGGGCTGGCTCCGATACCATATTAAACCTGGGGTTCCATCTCAAAACACTAGTGCTGAGAGAGGAGTAGCCCAGGCCTATATAAGGCGCAAAGTTGCGCACCACGGTACCGATGTGGGATTGGCTTCCCAACAGAGGTTACCGCCACGGTTGAATCCATCTTCAAGGACTGCACCAATCCTGGCAAGCCTTTCTTTTCATTTCTTATTTCTTATGACGAAGTTTTCAGGCGTCTCTGTGTTTGCTTGTGAACATTATGGTCCATAGCAAATCAAACTAGTTGGTAATCATGCATTTGCATAAAAGGTCCGAAATCTTGACCTTACCAACCTTTTTGGTATTGTTTAGTGGTAAACTTATTGGGAAACTAAAAATCCAATTTAAAAACTAATTCAGGAATATATCTTTTAGCCGTAGGACTTTCATGTTCAAGAAACCTAATGATCCTGCTTCTTCTTTCTAAAAAAGGCATAATGAAAAATCGTCTATAAGGTCAACCCCTCTGTTTTTGGGTCAATCCTACATAAAGGTGGCACCGCTAGCTAGGAGGAAGTCGGCCGCTTGTAAACTCCGGAGCCTTCATAAGCACGATTTTCATATCAATAGTGACCGTTTGACTCCTCTACACGTCGGTTTAATTTGTTAGGCGTTCCTTCTTCTAAAAATGCTTAGAAGAATTCTAACTGAGGTTGTCAGGCGACGAAACTTATAAAACATAAGATTTATATCTAAAGTCTACGAGACCATAGCCGACGAACTAGATTAAGGTCCGTTTCATCCCAGCCAAACATGGCCGTCGTACAAAATTAAAATACAATAACTTAATGAAGTGGAGGCAGGTGGAGTCCGTGTTGGCATTGAATGGCCCAACCGAAATGTAGATAGTGGCTGGAACCATAACTATCTCCAAGCACATCACGTGACAAATCTAAAAGGGGCAATCATTTTAGCAAAAGTCTGAAGTAGACAGTGGACTTAATTAGTGCATTGATTATCTTCCTAACTTCATCAGGTGAACGTGCTCGAGAGGGCCTTGTGAGCCTAATTTAAAAGGACATCCTTGATTTGACACGTACTTTTTTAGTTCCTTAATTTTTCTCTCAAAATAATTTCAAAAGCGGACACTAAAGGACAAGAATTGTTGGCAGATTATTACGGGAAAAGTTTGTTAGTGAAGAAATATTTGGGAGCAGTGGAATTCAACTACATCACAAGACAGGCACTTGGGAAGAGGTTTGTGAACTCAGAGGGCATAATGGACGAGCAGGGATTGGAATTCAAGGCGGTGGTGTCCAATGGACAGAAGCTTGGCGCATCACTTCCCATGGCAGAGCACATTCCATTGCTCCGCTGGATGTTTCCACCGGAGGAAGAGGCATTTGCCAAGCATGAGGCGAGGAGGGACCTGTTAGAAAATATGGCCTCAAAAGAGGCTCTTTTACAGGATCAAAACATTAATCATGGAGAAAATGAAATGGGTTTCATAAAATATACAAAACATGTCTAAAAACGTACCATTATTTTTGTTTCTTGAACTGCAAATTGCAACTAAGTCTTCCCCTCTATTCTCTTCGATACTGGCTTGATGAGATAGCCTAAATGTTGCTGTGTGAAAAATTAAGGAGAAGGCGATAATAATGACTGTGTAAAAGCCCTTTTTATCTACCCGTGTGAATAAGCAGTTATTTGGTGTGTGTGAGTAGTAGGTTATTTGTGAGTTAGTGTGCTTAGTGTTTTACGGGAGAGAGGGGCATGATGAATGACATGGCGAAACCACCTAAGAGGTGATTTCCCACGATTAAACGCAATCAAATAAATTACATTATTGTCTCCAAAAATTTCTCCCTAAAGCAACATTAAATATATTAAATATATATAGAAATGGAGAGCTAGAGGGGGGACTTAGCTAATCAATAAAATGTCCATACAAATAACCTCACTCATCAAAGTCTATAAGATGGACAAAGGCCCACACTAGCCAGTACCATATATGCAAAAGGGAAATATATGTAGAACACGTGTACAATTAAATGGACCAATAAAATCACATTGCATTGACACGGTAAGAAATGATTGTTTATGCATCATTGATATAAGCCCACATTACATGGACTCATACAATGAGCCAACAATCTCCCACTTGGGCTATAGCAATGATCATAAAAACAAATAATACTACTAGTAGATTTTATATATATGAAAATAATTTTAAAAACATTTTATGTTGGTCCAGAAAATTCAGAAACATCCCTTATTGCTGATCTTGTCACATAAAGCTTCAAACTCAAAGATAATAGTGGTAATTATGCCATTTAGAGACACAACTCCCAAGATAGTCACAAGAGTTCTCCACTTTACGAACATAGATCTTATATGGTAGTGTGGTGGACAAGTAACACTACAAAAGAAATGTTGTGTTACCCTCCTATTAGTCTCATTCTCCTAATGACCAACGTCACCGACAAAACCATCATAGGGGAATATCACTTCAAATGACAAACGTCATCGACAAACCATCCTAGAAGGACATCCCCAAGGTGACAAGATGTCATCGATAAACCATCCAAGGAGAATATAAAATGTCTTGTATAGGGTACTCGAGTACATAAATATTTGTGTGCTACAAGACATTACAATATGGCCAATAATAATGTGCCCTGGCCAAATGCTTAAGGTTGTACATCCCTTAAGACTTTATAACTTGTCTTAAACAAGCACGTATGTGTCTCATAAGCTTGTTAAAATCAAACAATGGACAAGCAGCTAGGATGTATATACATCAACCAAAGTTTACTTAATAGTAAACAAGCAGAAGAGATGCTATAATAATAAATGATAATTGGGTGAGCGAAAGCTCCCACTAAACAAAAGCATCTAATAGGGAGTAATAGCTCCCACTAAGCAAAAGCATCAAATAAGGAGTAATAGCTCCCATTGAGCAAAGGAAACAAATGAAACTTCAAGACTCATATAGTCTATATGCTTTTGCAACATAAAAGGGTTTAACCCTTTAATAAATGGGTCAGTCAACATGACACCAATACTAATTGTGCTTCTTTGCAACATCACCATTCTTTATTTTTCTCCATAATCAAAACTATCAAATAATACAGATGCTCTTTTACTTCAAAATAGAGATATTAAAAGACCTCCCACTGAATAGCAGCATCAAAGATGCTATTAAGCTCATATTTATGATATGTCATTCAAGAATATAAGGGTAAAAACCCTAACAGTGGGACAAATAACCATAGTAGCTATAAGAATATAAGGGCAAAACCCCTAGCATCTGTGTCAACATGTTATATTACATCGTCACCTATCTTAACCTTTTATTAATGGTTAAGAATTAAAATTTACTTGTGCTTAGACCTTATTATACAAACATTACAGTCAACAAATAACATTACAGCTTTAACAGCATACAAACATTATAGTCAACAAATAACATTACAGCTTTAATAACAAAACATTACTAAATAGGTCTAGCACTCAAAACAACGTTGTCAACCTTCTTTTAAGTCTAAAGGCTCTATGAGTTTGTAAGCTATTTTACGAGGTTTATCAATCAAATCAATTAAATAGCTGCACACAGCATGCTACAATACTGCCATTAACAATCTTATAACATAGTCCTTACTTTCATTAAAAGATACAAATATGTGAATATCTATGTAGTTCATAAATATAGGACTATGTCTTACAAGACACAATTCAATTCAATTACATGTGTACAAGGCAACTCTCAAACCTTTATTTCCATTTTCGGATCCCTAAATATTATGATTACAATCCAATGGTTATAACTAAGGTTTGACTAGTGTATGCTAAAAGACTTCACTCTAAGAGCAACGTCAACCTAGTACACATACACATAAATGAAACTTTCAAGTATACTATTTCATAACACTTATCATTCAATATCACTTTCTCAGCATAGCTTCAAGGTACTACAACAAGTTTGGTTTATCACCCACAATGATCAAAATATTTCTAGGTTAATAACCTCAAATACCAAACATATTTTAGATTATAACCATCATGTGCCCTTATGAGAAAGAATTAATGATAGGCAATAATAATAGGTAATAATAGTGGTGACTAATAAAATATTCCAAACTTGTCGTAAAAACTTTTACTCTAATAATGCACTCTTATTAGAGTTTATACGTCAATTACTTCAACATCAAATGATTTATATCAAGGAGTAAACTTCAAAATTGCATATAAACAAGATATCATCCTCATAAGGAATCAAGAAAAAATTACTTTTCTCCCACTAATCTTTGTAGATCAACATATATAATTTGATTTTTTATTATTGCAACAAAACTGTCTGAAGTAATAATACTACAAAACTTCAAGTGCTAGGGTTAGGGAGCTTACTTAAAACCATAAATGCTTATACATTAAATTTACATTAAATGCCTCAAAACATTTAGGTTGCACCATATAGATGTCCTTGTCTAGAGTTTCATTCAGAAAGGCGGTCTTAATAGCCAACTATCGTGGCAATAAATTAAAATGAGCGACCAATATGATGGTCACTATGAAATAAGCTTTTTAGCTACCAAACAAATAAGACCTCTCAAACTTTCTCTATAAAAACTCTCTTGATTTTATGCATTCACAAACAATAATTTTGCAACCTTGAGGCAATTTAGTAAGCTCCAAATCCAACCATATCTCACCAACAATGTTGTGTCTTTAAATGCATATAAGGACAAATCTAGCAAAGGCTAGAAATAACATTCATACAAGTAATCAGATCCATGATCAAAGTTACAATTAAGTTCTCCTAAAGGACCAAGTAGTATAAAATGAAGCTTATAAGCTTTCTCTGGTGGAAATTCTAAATAGAGCCACTAAATCCATAAATAAAGCCTTTATAAGTGGATCCAAGACTTGCAGAACCTCAGCCAAGGTTGTTTCATCAAAAGGTTCATTTACTCTAATAGGTCTTAATTATGGCTCATCCGGCTCTAATTCACCATATGTATAGGTTATGTAAATGACATAGTCATATAAGCACTATTACTTTTGAATGGTCGGAGAACAATTACACTTCTCTGTCACATTATGTTCCAAATACTCTTTAATCTATAATTTCACAATTCTAGCACTTCTTAAGGGGTTATAAACTAATACCAGTTATTAATGATCTATGCAAAATACTTCTATAAAACATCCCAAAATATATCACATGATCCATATAACTCATTCATACTTTTGAGATCAGTAGCACATATCAGCTACATTGTGATGCTCATGGTTCCCAAACATAGCGAACTTATCTACTATTTCAAAACTATCTAATATAGACAAATGAGTCTTTAAAATATTTAGAATTGACACTCCATGATATTCTTCACACTAATCAAATTCCACAACATCGATCTTTTGCTTTTCTATCTCTCAACATCAATCGTAACGTCTCCAAATATCTCACAAGATTCAACCATGTTCCTCAACCAACCATAAATCACCATAGTGAGAAAATCAATTATGCTCAATAAAATATTAAAATAAAAACATTGAACATAGTCATTAAAATCAATACATACAACCTCAATGGGCTAAAACTATCCATTACAAGTCTCTTTCCATCTTGGCCATTATTTCTCCAAAATACTTCACATATATCTTTAGATCATTTTTAATGTTCCATATATAATTTTCTATGATCACAAATATCATGGAAAGCCAAATACACTTTGTGTAAACCATGAAATGTGGTGTAGTAACTGATATCATTTGAAATGGAAAACGTATTAATAATAAAATTCATCATCTCAAAATAACAACTATATAAGTTCATGTCTGAACCAAATCTCCTCATAAAACTGTACATAAAGGTACAGTATAAAGTCATCCTAAAATAGTATGACATATTTAAAAAACACCACATAGGCTTTCACATTATATTTAATTGGAAGCTCATGCTAATTTGGCTTTCCTCTATACGTGAATCTAGATAGTAAAATATCAGAAATCATGAGACTATTCAGTCACCAAGAATTAAATGAGGCTACCAATCAAGTGGATTCATTATTAATATTAAAACCATTATACTTAGGTTCACTGTGGGATAAACATGATTCACAATTATTACAATCATCATCCCAATGACCATCCTTCCAAATATGATCATAAATACTTTATAATCATCATGCCTCAGATGAAAACTTCTATAAAATCATTATTACAAAATCTGATGGGATATAATGCCTTAGTGTCATTGTATCAAGTAAATCCTCAATTGTGCACTTAGTAGAGAAATTACATATAAAGTAATCCTAAGTTAACCTTAATGAGCAATAAACTTAAATGACTACACTTCAGAATGTGTTTTATGAAGCAACTCAATATTCCAAGTGCTATAACTAGTAAGATCTATTGGCCAATTATTAATTGAGTCATAGCTATTATATAGCTTTCCCATAAAATATGTTATAATTAGTGTAAAAAATGACCAATAAGCCAATGAAGACCATTGGCATAAGATAGGTAAAAAGAAGAGAGCTCACAAGCATCGTCATGCAAACACCTGTAGGCAAAAAGTATGACGTGCTATCCAGACACTCTCAATATAATGGTAGTAATGAGTTGACATAAAAGGTGACTAAGAAATGAATAGCAATTATTAACTTAATGTGAATTAATTAAACTTTGTCATACAAACACATGTGGGCAAAGGTATAATGTACTATTAAAATGCCCTTAACATAATTGCAGTAATTAATAATGGAAGCACAATGCGAGTAGATTAGAAGAGAGTCTCACAAGCAATGTCACATAAACACCTGTGGGCAGTTAACATGACATGCCATTCAGAAACTCTCCGCACAACAGCTGTCATAAAGGAGAACCAACCCTCACAATCCACCACCTGTGAGTGTATGGACCGCAAAGATTGATCCAAATCCAGGCATGCTAGTTGTGCAACATCCAATTCCTGACACGCAGTCACCTCCTGTGGGAGAATGATAACGTACTAGGATTGGACTCATCCATAGTACAAAAACGAAGTCTCATAACTCAATCAAACTACGCCACTGTGGTAGTCGCAATCCAATTGAATCACATGACCCCCGCGTACTTGAAGAAATCCCTCAAATGCACAAAACACAAACCCACGACCTAACCAAGGTGTGCCACTGTGGTGGTCACAACTCAATCAAGCTATGAGCTCAGTTTGTGCTGCGGGATACAACATACACTACTCACAATCCAAAAGTGCAATTTAATTTTAAAAGACGGACACTTGTCTCTAAATTGCACTTAATTAACACTTCAAGTGTTACATAATTGTATGCTAGACTAAAATGCCCAATATAATATTCAAACAAATATATACCATTCAAAAGGCCATAAATAATTTTCAAACAATTAATTATCACATGCTAGCACACAATTATGGCATATAAAATTAATTAAACAATGAATCAAGCAATTTTAATTTAAATAATCATCAAACAGAGGCAATTATTTTAAATAAATTACATCATAATATTAAAAATAAAATTATAAAAATTTCTACGTAAAAAGGGTTGTTAGACGCGCCTCCACGCGCCGCCAAAAGCGGTTGTCGGCCGGTACGGCCGGTCCAGTCGGTTCGGCCGAGTCAACTCGGCCGGTTCAAGCCGACTCGGCCAATTCGGGCCAACTCGGCCGATTTTGACCGATATGGCCGATTCGCCATCAAATAGGCCGGTTCTCCGGCCGATAAAGGTGTAGTCGGAATCGTCTGCACATGGCCGATGTCTGACGCCACAGACGGTGGCACTTCGATGCCCACCGGCGGCCAGATCTAGATTAAACCAGATCTGGTCAAAATCGGGTAGCCCGATTTGGCCAGTTCGGCGTTCGGTCGGCCGATTCTCCTGCCGATCGAGATGCCGTTGAAGTCGCCGGTGAACGATCTATCTCCAGTGACCTGTTCGGAGGCGAACGGCGGTGGCTGGTGGCGTGACCCGGTTCGGGTCGGTTGGGTCACGTGCGACCCGGTCGGAAAACCACTGTTTCCGGTGGTTCTTGGCATCAGCGGAAAGCTCACGCCGTGCTAATTCCAAATCTGGCCTCAACCTACTAAAATAATCAACGGGTGAGCTCAGATCTCAACTCGAAAGTTTGAGTTTGTGCAAGAATATGAAACCCACTAAAATTTTGTTTTTAAACTCAAAATCTAGTTTATGGTTCGATTTTGTTCTCCAGATCAATGCTAAGTAAGCTCCGATACCAATTGTTAGAAAATTTGGTCCTAAACAAGACCTTTTAACAGGATCTGAGCATTGATCATGGAGAGATAAATGGGTTTCTATATGCAATATAAAATAGATCTGAAAAACATACCGTATTTTGTTTCTTGAGCTGCAAATTGCAACTAAGTCTTCCCCTCTATTCTCTCCGATATTGGCTTGATGAGATAGCCTAAATGTTGCTGTGTGAAAAATTAGGGAGAAGGCGATAACAATGACTGCATAAAAGCCCTTTCTATCTACCCGTGTGAATAAGCAGTTATTTGGTGTGTGTGAGTAGTAGGTTATTTGTGAGTTAGTGTGCTTAGTGTTTTACGGGAGAGAAAGGCATGATGGATGACATGACGAAACCACCTAAAAGGTGATTTCCCATGACTAAACGCAATCAAATAAATTACATTATTGTTTCCAAAAATTTCTCCCTAAAGCAACATTAAATATATTAAATATATATAGAAATGGAGAGCTAAAGGGGGGACTTAGCTAATCAATAAAATGTCCATACAAATAGCCTCACTCATCAAAGTCTATAAGATGGACAAAGACCCACACTAGCCAGTACCATATATGCAAAAAGGGAATATATGTACAACACGTGTACAATTAAATGGACCAATAAAATCACATTGCATTGCCACGGTAAGAAATGATTGTTTATGCATCATTGATATAAGCCCACATTACATGGACTCATACAATGAGCCAACAGGACCGACTCACCAGAGCTATCATGGAAGAGCATACCCAGGCTCGCATGAAGAGCGGCGGTGTCAAGCAGCATTTTGTGGATGCATTGCTCACGCTGTAGGAAAAATATGATCTCAGCGAGGACACAATCATTGGACTCCTTTGGGTATGCGAAGACAAAGTGATTTTCCTTTTGCCTCTTGATTTGTAAATTGGAATGAACATTGTATCTAGTGATGTTTTGTACAGGACATGATCATCGCAGGCATGGACACCACGGCAATCACGGTAGAGTGGGCCATGGCTGAGCTTATCAAGAACCCAAGGGTACAACAGAAGGCTCAAGAGGAACTAGATCGTGTCGTCGGTTTCGAACGTGTTATGATAGAAGCTGACTTTTCATCCCTACCCTACCTCCAATGTGTAGCCAAAGAAGGGCTAAGGTTGCACCCACCAACTCCATTGATGTTGCCCACCGAGCCAACGCCAATGTCAAAATCGGTGGCTACGACATTCCAAAGGAATCAAATGTTCACGTCAACGTTTGGGCCATAGCACGCGATCCGGCCACGTGGAAGAACCCGCTCGAGTTCCGGCTAGAGCGGTTCCTAGAGGAGGATGTTGACATGAAGGGCCATGACTTCCGGCTACTGCCGTTCAGGGCGGGCCGGAGAATTTGCCCCGGTGCACAACTTGGTATCAACTTGGTCACTTCCATGCTTGGTCACCTATTGCACCATTTTGTTTGGACACCACGTGAAGGGATCAAGCCAAAGGAGATTGACATGTCGGAAAATCCTGGATTGGTCACTTACATGGGGACTTCATTACAAGCCGTCGCCACCCCAGGCTGCCATCACACTCGTACAAACGTGTGGCTGTCGACATTTGAGTTATATTTTGCTGGCTTTATATCCTCTGTGGGTTTTTCTACTACGAAGTTGTGGTGAAATAAGAATATTAAGTCCCTAGATCTTTCTTTTCAATAATCGTTAAGGAACACAAAGTGTAGGAAAATGTTGATGCCCATTATATATTTTTACAAAACACTAAGGAAGGCGGTCAGAACCTCTTTCATTTTAATGTATGCTTCCATTTCTATTTCCATGACTCTCCATTAATCCTAGTTAAAAAAAATTATCTCTAAGCATCTTGTCGCATAACTAAAAGATAACACATACAAATAAAGAAGATACTATTAAGAATCAAATGACCAAAAACGGTGAAACTAGTTTATTGATTTGAGAAGAAAATTATGTTGAGTTTTCTTGCAAAGCAAGAACCAAGATTGTAGTTCTTAAAGAATAAATTTCATAGCTACAATGAAATGCTTCAGTAAGAGGCCAAGAATTGCTATGGTAAGCCTAATGAATGTACAAAATAACTAGTATTTCAACATCCTCCTCAAGCTAGTGGTTGAAATAAGTTATATACACCTAGCTTGTCCATAAGGAAATGGTGGTGTTGTATACTCTTCGGTGAAATTCTATATGCAAATATACATATCGAACAAGTAATATAATTATGAGTGTGAGTATCGTCCTATAGAGACTGGTGATTACTAAACTAACTGATTACTAATAGTGAATAGACCCTAGAATTTATCTAGCAAATCAAAAGGATAGAACATTGATTAAACAACTAAATTTAATCTAAACTTAATTAACGAAACATGTTAGAATGTCCAATTTCACCAAACTACTAGGTACGAATGTCAATTATTTATGCTAACAATATTAATTCTACTTATGTGATTGTGGAAATTCTTCATTTATTCACTATCCTATGTCTAGGCATAGCAAACCTACTTAGCTCATTAACTCATTGTATTTCTACCAATGAATTAAATGAACTAAGTACATTAAGATATGTAAATATTTCAATTTACACCTAAAACCACACAAACCACATGGTATATATCTATCTATATTAATCTATGGTTACATATTACATGAAGCAATTACATGTCATCTCATATCAGTCTCAAATATACAAATCAAATTATTTAAGTGGTAACTAATCACTTAAAAGCATTAAGCTTAGTAAAATGCAACTTCACACAAACAAAACATCTCACAAAATATAATAGTCATGTCATTCATACCATTGTAATCAAATTACATCGTAACTCTAACAAGATAAACTAAAACTTCATATTTACGTAAACAGAAATAGTGCAAGAAATTGAACAAAACATTCTTCAAATTAAAAACATGAAAATTATCACCAAAACGTCTCCAATTCTAGAAAAGTTTTCACAAATCTACACATCAAGAAGAAGGGAAGAAGTTGTCCAAAAAAAAAGGAAGAAAACACGTCGCACGCACCATCGTACTCTGCACACTTTGCCACCATTCTTCACAAATGCCCAAAAATACAAATCTACTAAAAACCCACGTAGATAAGAAGCCTAAAATTGCCAGATCTATGCTGAAGTTGAACGCAGAAAGCATTCTGGTTCCTCCTCACCGGAAACGAATGCTTAGACAGTTGGCTATGACGTGACAGTTGCGTTCTCACATAGCCGCACGCTCTCCCGGTGGCCTTCGTTTTCGGTGAGAAGTTACCTAACTCTAGCTTCCCAACTAGTCCAATCGTGTTTTTCCTTCTCTCTCTCTTTTTTTTTTTTGTTTGCTCGATACTTCCTTGATAGAAGCCCCACTTTTCTGTCCTTTTTGTACAATAATTGACCTCCACCATCCAACAATTTTCTTTTTTTTTTTAATGCTATAATAGCTCTCATGATCCCTATTTTCCCTTCCTTCCACGTGTGACAATTTCTTTCTTATTTTTCTTGATTTGTTGCTTCTTTTCCTTCTATTTGGGTTTGCTACATAAAACAACAAAAGTTGTATAAACACAAACAAATACAAATATAATTTAACAAATACTATATTCTATATTACTTAAAATAGTCACAATAACCCTATATAAAATAGAGTTATCAACACCCCCAAACTTAACATTTTGCTTGTCCTCGAGTAAAAGTTCTAAACAACATATTATGACAACACAAAAATATATATATATATATATATATATTACACACAAAAAGCACTAAACAACATATTCTAACAAGACAACCAATCACTCCATGATATTCTCCCAAACACCCACAAACTTAATATTTTGCTCATCCTCCAGAAAAAGTACTAAACAACATATACTAACAATCAATCCTTCCATGATATTCTCCCATAGTTACTCAACTTAACAATTCAAAGAAAAATATAACTTTCATCCAAACATTGCAATTGGTTTATGAGGCAAGATAAATTCTTAATTATGTCAATCACGTGTGTGTGTGTGTGTGTGAATCTGCATTTTTTTCTCAATTACATACACTCCAAATAGATCCACATTAATATGAAACCTCTCAAAATCTTTAACCAAACCTTATAGGTTTGTTTTTCATTCCTCTCTCCCCTAATGTAAGTCAATCATCTAACCAAGAATCAATAGGACTTTCATGAGCTTGTAATGTAAGGCTAGGCTAAGGGTAAGGTGGAAGTCATTTAGGCTCAAATAACCCATGAACACATTACTTTCTAGGATCTCATCAAAATTCTACCTTTTTACTCCTTACAAATAATCATATTCCCACCACTTATTCTCATTCTTTCCTGTCCAATCATACTTTGACATTATCCAAAAGCCACAATCATATGTTCAACAATAAAGAAAAACAACCTTGTTTAAGTATAGCCACCTCAATCCTCTCCTACTAATGATAATCAATAACAATGCTCAAATGTCTATTTCATAGAATTATGTGACTTGAATTTAACAAAAGATGAAGGCATTATTCCATCATAAAGCAAACACTTTTTTTCTTTTTTTTTTTCACATTTGCATTTGCATTTACAAAAGTGACATACTATGCTACACACAATCATTTCAATCAACTTCTTCCAATACTTGTACACACCAGAAGTCAATATGTTCATGGGAATAGGACAATGAGATAAATTGATCAAAAGGCTAAAAGATATCCTATGTAGGCGTCATTCAACAAAATCAAGATAAGAACAAGGCTCAATGGGGTCATTGAGGATAAGTAAATAAGATTAGCTTGAAAGGCTCAATCAATCCAAAGATGGCCTAAATCGTTTTTTTAGTTAGATGCAACCTAGGATTTTGCCTCAAGAGAAAATCAAGCAAATTCTAAAATCTGAGTAAGATCTAAGAAAATCACACACTTCACATAAATGTTCTCTAGATATACACACAATTTTTTTAAAAAAAATACATATTTTAGTGCTTAATAAGTGAATCAACATAATTGTAATCACACTTAATTGATATCACAATCATAGGTTTGAACAAAATCTATATCCCCCTAAGAATCACCAAGAATTCACAATAAAGAATCCAATTGTGGTGATCATGGTCCATCACAAAAAAAAAAAAACACAAAAAATAGACTTCTAACATAACTTTTAACACAAAATAGAAAATTTCAACACAACATAACACAGCACACTTCCCACACAATAGAAAACACTTCCAACATGATAGAAAACACTTCCAATATGATAGAAAACACTTCCAATATGCTCCCAACATACTTCCAACATAACCAAAACTACCACAACACACAAACTCCAACACAACCCAACAAAACAGCACACTTCCAACAATAACAATAGCACTTCCAAACTCTAATGAAGCATTCTCCTCAATGCTAAAAGAAAACAAAGCAATATAAAGAAGGAACAAGGAAAACACCCCTAATTGCAAGCTGCCAACATGGAGCTGTGATGAACATTTAGTGATAGATTTCTAACCAAAAGACCATAAAGTACTTGGGTTGCCTCCCAAGAAGTACTTGTTTTATAGTTTTTAGCCAAACTATCCTCCACATTGTTGCTCAAGGAGGATGGAACTCTAACATTTTAAGAGATAGTTTGTGTTGCATGATAGTTAAGCATTCTTCAATCAGCATAACTATCTCACATAGTTTTAGCTTCCTTTTGTTCTCCAATATCTCTTTCAACAATTATGCATAACTAGACATTTGAATTGGAGCCTTTGCAAAAGGAATGTTAATGTGCAGTTTTAAAGATATATCAACAAATTCCAAAAATTGCTTATCTTTTTCGTGTTGCTAGAATCTCTAGGGAGATAGAGCTGGAGGCATATAAGGCATAGGATTGTATGAAATTAGTTTGCTCTTAGGTGCCTCTTCTAGTTGTTTGCTGACATCCTTATTTATTTCTATGAAAATCTCCTTGTCAACATCATTTTCTCCCACTTGCATGCCACTTGTTAAGGTTATTGCTTATGCAGTATCTGTAAGGTTTTTCTCCATATTGCTAGGCAAAGGACCCTCCGACTCTCTGAGATCATGTTGATTAGTTGACTCATTTGCACTTCTAATCTTCATATTGAAGCTTTTTGTCTCTAAAAGCTCGTTTCTTAACTCTAAAATCTTGCTTCAGTCCTCTCTGTAAAGTTTTGTGTGGTGATGGCCAACACATTGATCATATCCTCAAAGTTAGGTTTCACCTCTTCTGTTTGCTTAAATGTTTGTGGCAATCTCATATCATTTGGGTTACTCCATGAAAAAGTTTGATGGTTATGCCATCTTGAATTATACGTGTTGGAGTAATAATTATTTTGTAACCTATTATGAATCCCAACAAAATTAACATAATCATTATAATGAGCAAAAGGGTTACCTAATTGACATTTCGTGCTCTCATGTGCTCCACCATAAAATTCACGTTCTCTTTTCTTCAAGAACACTTCCCATTCTACATGTAAGTCAGTGAGGGTATCTACTTTATGTGCTAGCTCGATCTTAAAGTAGTTTGCTTGACTTACAGGCCTCTTTAAACTTGATATGGTATTCTAAAATGTTGGTGCAGCATAGTCTCTCAAAAGTCTACGTGTACCATCATTGTTCTTCATCTTAGTCTTTTCTCTGTAACAAAACACAAGATTAAAAGTAGAAATAAAATAAAAGCAACAAAAGCTAGATTAAACTTAGAAGCTATTCGGTATTAATACTGATTAGTAGTAAAACAACCAATCCTTAACAACAACGCCAAAAACTTGTTCAGTGAAATTCTACATGCAAGTGTATGTGTCAAACAAGTAATATAATGACAAGTGTGAGTATCGTCTCACAGAGACTAGTGATTCCTGAACTAACTAATTACTAATGGTGAATAAACCCTAGAGTTTATCTAGCAAATCAAAGGATAGAACATTGATTAAACAACTAAATTTAACCTAAACTTGATTAACAAAACATGTTAGAGCGTCCAATTTCACCTAATTACTAGGCACGAATGTTGATTATTTATGCTAATAAGATTAATTCTACTCATGTGATTGTGAAATTTCCTCATTTATTTATTATCCTATGTCTAGGTATAGCAAACCTACTTAGCTCATTAACTCATTGTATTTCTACCAATGAATTAAATAAACTAAGTGCATTAAGATATGTAAATATTCCAATTTACACTTAAAACCACACAAACCACATGATATATGTCTATCCATATTAACTTATAGTTACATATTACATGAAGTAACTACATGTCATCTTATGTTAGTCTCAAATATGTAAATAGATCATTTAAGTAGTAGCTAATCACTTAAAAGCATTAAGCTTAGTAAAATGAAACTTCACACAAACAAAACATCTCACAAAACATAATAGTCGTGTCATTCATACCATTGTAATCCAATTACATCGTAGCTCTAACAAGAAAAACTAAAACATCATATTTACATAAACAGAAATAGTGCAAGAAATTGAACAAAACATTCTTCAAATTAAAAACATGAAAGTTGTCACCAAAATGTCTCCAATTCAAGGAAAGTTTTCACAAATCTACACATTAGGAAGAAGGGAAGAAGATGCCTGGAAAAAAGGGAAGAAAACACGTTGCATGCACCATCGCCATGCGCTGTCATGCACCACTGCCATGCGTTGCCGTACGCCACCACACTCCACCACCGTTCTTCACAAAAAATGCCAGAAAATACAGATCTACTGAAAACCCACGTAGATCTACAAAGAAGAAGCCAAAAATTTTCAGATCTACGCTAGAGTTTAACGCAGAAAGCGTTCTAGTTCCTCCTTGCCAAAAACTAATGCTCAGACGGTTGGCTGTCGCATGATCATCGCGTTCTCATAGAGTCGTGCGCTCTGGTGTGTGGCCTTCATTTTCGGAAAAAACTTACCTAACTCTAACTTCCCAACCAATGTTGTGTTTTTCCTTCTCTCTCTCTCTCCACCTTTTTTGTTCGCGCGATACTTCCTTGATAGAAGCCCTATTTTTTCATCCTTTTTGCATGATAATCTACCTCTATTGTCCAACAATTTTCTTTCTTTTTTCTACGATAATAGCTCTCACAGTCCCTTTTTTCCCTTCCTTCCACATGTAACAATTTCTTTCTTGTTTTCCTTCTATTTTTCTTGATTTGTTGCTTCTTTTCCTTCTATTTGGATTTGCTACATAAAACAACAAAAGTTGTATAAAAACAAACAAATACAAATATAATTTAACAAATACTATATTATATATTACTTAAAATAGTTACAATAACCCTATATAAAATAAAGTTATCATATACCTAATGCCTTCGTCAATAGATTTATTGGTTGATCATGTGTAGCTATGTGAGTTGTTCGAATGATACGTGTTGTTATTTTCTCTTTGATAAAATGGTGGTTGATCTCAATGTGCTTGGGTTTTTCATAGAGCACAAGATTTGTAGCTGTCCTCATTGCAGCTTCATTATCATAATAAAGAGAAACTAGTCTGATCAAGGGAACCCTCAAATCCCTAAATAACCCAATTAACCACACAATCTCACATGTCATGGATGTTATAGCTCAATACTCGGATTCTATGGAGGAGCAAGACATTAACATTGCTTCTTGCCCTTCCAAGAAATGAATGAGTCACCAAGCATAATACAAAATCTCATCGTGGAGTGGCACCCTATAGGGCATGATCCATAAGATGTGTCACATAAGGCTCGAAATTCAAGGTTGATTTTAGACTTCACAAGAAGCCCTTGTCCAAGTGATCTCTTGATGTATCTAATTATTTAAAGAGCTGCTTCTTAATGAAACTCTTTGGGTGCTTGCATGAACTAGCTTAATATCCACACAACAAAGCATATTCCTAGCTTGGTAATAGTAAGATAAATCAACCATCATTAGTTTCCATCATTAATGTTATGGGTTTCCAAAATAGTAGTTAAGTCTTTAATTTCCTAGGTTTTCTTTATTGTCTAAAATTATTTCCTTTTATTTAGTTTTCCTTAACTGTCTAGGTTCTTGATTTATCTAGGATTTCCATACTTGTCAAATCCATGATTTGTCTAAGATTCTCTTATTTGTCATAATCCTAATTTGTCTAGATTTCCTTAATATATTAAGGATTCCTAATTTGCCAGGAGTATTTTAGAGTTAGGTTTAGCTACCTATTTAAAGTGAGCATTATTTCAATTGTAAGCAAACTTGGTTTTCCACAAACAATAGAAACCCTAAGTTGTGTGATTCAACTTTTGCATCCTTTATCCAATTTTTGCCAGAGATTGGTGGTGGAGTACCTCCTTGACTAGTGGTACTGCCTTTATATCTTGGAGTAGTTACTTGTCAATTATTCTTTGTTTTTAATTTCTCTTATTTCATTTTTTTTTCTCCCACTCCCCCTACCCAAACACTCACTTTTCTCACAAAAAAACCCAAAAGATTGATATGGTGGAAACCCAAAAGTATGGAAATCCTAAATAAATCAATAACCTAGACAGTTAAGGAAAATTGAAGAAAAGGAAATAATCTTAAACAATAAAAAAAAAACCTAGGAAATTAAAGACTCAACAACTATTTTGGAAACCCCTAACATTAATGATAAAAAATTGTAAATATTTTAGAGAATATTCATAAGATGCTCTTTAACCTTGCCCTTCCTAGACCCACTGGATTATGTTGTGGACTCTCAACTTTTTTATGTTAAAACTTGTAATATTGGGCTGTAAGTGCATCCACATCACGTCCAATTTATTAAATAGGTGGCAATTGATAACTTTATTTCTTATAGAGTTATTTTAACTATCTTAGGCAATATGTAGTGTAGTATTCATTAAATTAGACTTGTATTTGTCTATATTTATGCATGTTGTGTTGTTCCATGCAATAAACCCAAAATAAAAGAAAATAAAAGAAAAGAAATAGTAAACCATGAAACGGAAAAGAAGAAAGCAAGCAAAAACAAAATAAAGTGTTCGTTGTCACACATATGGGTGAACTCATGTAGGAAAAAAAGGAAAAAAAAAAAAAAAAAAAAAAAAAAAAAAAAAAGGAAGCTATCGTCAAGTAGGGTCTTTTGTCATGCACATGAAAGGATTGCGGATAAAGGAAAAACAAAATTTGATCGTGCAAGAGGGACCTATTATTGGGTAGCATTGCGAAATAAAGAAAAATGGCGAGAGTTAGTCAAGTAAGCAGAAAACCGAGCGAAAAAAGCAAGTAGTCATGTGCTAGCCGAGATGCAAATGGCTAGGGACTCATCAGAGACTTGACCACGCATGAAAACGTGGGTCTCTGAGAAAGCTCAATGGTTATGCGACAACCAACTGTCGCGCTCTTTTATAGTGAAGAACTGAAACCCACCATATCTTTGGCCACAAAGTTCATTTTTCAGCTGTTTCTGGGCAATTTCTAGCTAGGAGAAAGCATCTTTGCCCCTTTAGTGCAATTTCCAGTGTTTCTACAATCATTTTTAGGTGATTTATGCGGTGGTTTTAAGCAAGAGACAATGAACACCATCGGGAGATTTTGTCAGATTTATGCATTTCTATGGTGAATCAACATGATTTCTTGACAAATCAGCATTTCAAGTGTCATCCCCAACAATTTTTGGTAGTTTCTGTGCAAAATGGTGGCGGTGTGTGATAGCGCGTGGTAGCATGTGATGACAGCACATGGCAGTGTGTGTGGCTTGAATTTTTCCCCCTTTTTCTAAATAGCCTATTCTTTTCTCCATGATGTGTAGAGTTATGCAAAGTTTCTATAAATTAAAGATATTTTGGTGACAACTTTTATGTTTTTAATTTAAAGAATACTTTGTTCCGTTTCTTGCATTATTTCTATTTTTACAGATACCATGTTTTAGTTCATTTTGTTAAAGCTACAATTTAACTTAGTTACAATGGTATGAATGGTATGATCAGTATGTTTTTAATACATTTTGTTTGTGTGAAGTTGCATATTACTATATTCAATGCATTTAAGTGATTAGCTATCACTTAGATGATTTGATTTGCATGTTTGAGACTGATAGGAGATGACATGCAATTGTTGCCTATAATGTGCAACCATAGATTAATATAGATAAACATATACCATATGGTTTGTGTGGCTTTAGGTGTAAACTAAAATATTCATAAATCTTAATGCACTTAGTTAATTTCAATTCACATATAAAGATATAGTGAGTTAATAAGCTAAGTAGGTTCACTATACCTAGACATAGGATAGTATAAATCAAGAAATTATGTCATCACATGAGTAAAATCAATCTTCCAAGCATAACTAATTGACATTCATACCTAGTAGTTAGGTGAAATCAGATGTTCTAACATGTATTATTTATCAAATTTAGATTAAATTTAGTTATTTAATCCATTTTTTACCATTTCGATTTATTAGATAAATTTTAAGAACTATTCACCTTTAGTAATTAGTTAGCCTAGTAACCACTAGTCTTTGTGGGACAATATCTTACTCATTATCGTACTACTTGTTCAACATGTTTACTTGCGTGTATGATTTCACCAAATAGCAATTAATAGACATTTGCTTTAAAAGCAAATGGGACAATGAGACTAAGATCGTAATGCTCTAGCGACATTAAATAAATGTCAATGTTTTCTTTATGCTACCACATTCTATTGCGGTGTGTAAGGACATGAACTTTTATGTATGAAACCTTAAAACTCAAAGAATGATTATCATGATGAGCTAAAGAAATCTTGTGCATTGTTAATGCAAATACACTTGATGTGGACTCTAAATTGAGTCATCACCATGGCAAAGGACTTAATACTATCAAGGGTTTATATTTTATGGACCATCATATATGTCCAAGTAGCCCGTGTGTGATCATCGACCATAGTAAGATAATATCTAGCCTCTGTATGTAAAGGGGCCAAATGTTAACATGTAAAAGTTCAAAGGAATTTTGTGTCAAAGAGGTACTAGTGGAAAATGATGAGTGCACATGTTTTAGCTAAAGGGCAAATAAGACATGATTTAATATCATATGAAGAAGAATGTGATGTATCAAAAATACATCGCTTAACATTGAATGAAGGATGACCCAATCTTTGACGCAAAATATTACAAATAGTAGGTATAGAAGAAAATTGACTATCATTATTCAATTTTTCAAAAGCAAAATGACCTACTATAGAGCTATTTAATATTGAATTATATGCATCATCAAAAGTGTTTATAGATAATAAAGTTCATGCTTCACTCTACCAAGCCCTGTCATTGTACTAGTCCATAAGTCCTGAAAAAAAAAAAAAACAAAATTAGGAAAGCAGTGTAATGGTGTAATGATTATCATTGGTATATTTTGTAGTGGATAATAAATTGGTAGTAAATGATGGAGCATATAAAACATCATAAAGCTGGTATTTGTCATAAATGATTACAAAGCCTATATGAGTAATAGGTATATGTCTCCCATTTGGTAATAATTGTATTAGATTCATGAACACATGATCAAAGAGATATTAAACATTTGAAATCGCCCTTGATATGGTCACTAGTGCCTGAGTCAATAGGCCAACATGAATAATTACAACGTTGAGGATAAATACCTACTTTATGCACAATGTTGTCAATATTCCCGTGGGCAACATTGATGGTAGGCTACTTTTTCTTATGTAAAATGGACATTATCAACTCTCTGTCCTCCTTGGAAATTATAAACTCATCACTAGAGCTATCATCTCCAACAATATTACTCACTAGTCAACATTTTCCAATTTGTTCTTTTCCTTTCTCTCCTGGCTCTTTTGGTTTTCCATGAAGCTGATGGCATTTTTCTTTGGAATGCCCCAATAGTCCACAATATCCACAATTGGTAAGCATAAGACACTCATCATAGGTATGATCGCTCTTTCCACAATGGGTGCAATTTCCATTTTGGCCCTTTAAGTCAACAAAGCCCATATGGGCCTTTGTAGCGAAGTTGGGAAAGGCCCACCCAATATGAATGTCAAGCATAAGATTGCCTCACCCAGTAGAATGCTAAGCTCACAGGTTGCTTAGGTGGCCTAGCCCATGCCATGAAGGCACGGGTGCAACCTAGTCGTGCGTGACCCATTCGCAACCCATGGTCTGGTCTGAATACAAATGGAGCCTCGACTCCATCGTGAACATGAAAGAATCATCTCTACAATTTTCAACCAGCCAATGGTCCTTTTCTTCGTCCTTGAGCATCCTGACAGCCTCATAAAAGGTAAGAGCTGGTCCGGTGTTCTAAATGTGGGATCTAGCTATAGAGTAACAATCATTGAGTTAAGGAACTTTATCAATTTTCCAGATTCCACAAAAACCCTAAAATCTAAATCTTTAATGAGTCTTGGGTAGAGAATGGCATTGTATAAGTCATATATATTCCATAAACTCTCTAATTGATACACGCATTAATCAATCAAGTCTCCCTTCTAAGCGACATTGGCCAAATTGCGCTTCACTGCACACACTTCCTTCATTCCTACTCTCTAGAATTTTTCTTCCAAATGATTCCAAACTTGTCTTGCATTGGTAAAATATGTGAAAGTCTTGTAGATTTCAGGCATAAGAAAGGACAAAATCCATGATAGGACCATGTCATATAGTGTTTACAGTGGGGAAGGAGGGGTGAATCTGAATCAAGTTGTTGCATAATCGGATCCACTATTCTGAATTTGTTCTTGCGAAAGAGCACATGTTTCATGTCTCTATTCTAGGATGCATAATTCTCCACACCAATTAGCTTCACATACACAATCATAATCCATGTTTGCTCATTTGGATGAAGGTAGAGTGGGTCATCAAGTTAAACCAAGGGAACCTCACCTGGGTGGCCTAAGCACCCATGAGAATGGTGACTAGTGCAGGAATGGTACCGTGTACAATGGTGACCTAGTCAGTTCCAATCAGGACTGATACTTTCAACCATGGATGTTGTTGGTAAGATGCACACCACTTGTTCGACAAAATGTTAAAGAGAGTTGTAGATATGATATTCAGTAGTTATAGAAACGTGAAAGTAGGAAAAAAGCACAAGATTACAAGTATAACCTAGCTCTAATACCGTATTAAGAATCAAATGACCAAAAATGGCGAAAGTTTATAAATCTAAAAAGAAAATTATGTAGAATTTTCTTACAAAGCAAGAACAAAGATAGTGGTTCTTCAAGAATGAATTTCATAGTTACAGTGAAATGCTATAGTAAGATGCCTAGAATTGCTACAATAAGCCCAATGAAGGTACACAATAACTAGTATTTCAACATATACTAAAGAAAGTGAAACCAAACAATTATAGGATGTTTTGGCGACATAAGAATGGGAACCTTGTCACTATCATTTTACATTTTTGATAGGAAGGAGCTGACTTCTTTTATGTTCTTGTTGGTGAAGCAATCTTTGGGAAAGGTGGGCAATCGACAACATTCAAGTACAGACACTTGGAAAGCATTTTGTAAAGATGGCTGACAAAGGGTTCGCGAAAGAGGCAATTATGAGCAATAAGTGCAGACTAGTGGCACCACTTGCCATGGCAGTGCACACATTTAGGGCTTCGTTGAATGATTCCTTTGGAAAAAGTTGGCATCCACCAGCCCGAGACGTGGCAAATCCAAGGTTGCCATCGCGCGTGTATGTTCATGTGGTAGTGAACTTGAAATCTCGACGGGATCAAAACAGAAAAAAACAAAAAAAAAAAAAAAAATTGATTTTCATGTGAATTATGTAAAACTATTTTATTCACATTTCGATGCAGGTATGATCGAAGAAATGCAAATGGAAAACGTACCAGAAATAGTTTCATTGTAGAATGCTTTAATGATTGGATGAAAACAAGAAAGAGCAAGAGAAAAACAATACTTTGGTGTAAAAATTGGAATGATGCTGGTAAAATGTTTGGGCATGTCACTTGTATGATCTCTTTGAAGCATATACCAAAAATAACTTGGTTAACAACATTTCAGTTCCCGTGGCATGCCCAGAAAAAAAACAAAAACAAAAACAAAAAAACAAAAAACAAAAAAAAAAAACAAAACAAAAACAAAACAAAACAAAACAAAACAAAAACAAAAACAAAACAAAACAAAACAAAAAAATCCTCGGGATATTACAATGGATAAGTGCCTCCATTACCATTTTAGGCTTTTTTGGTATTTGGACTACTGTTCATCATTCATTTGAATGAGAATTATACACAAGCCTAAACTTGAAGAAAAGACCACTACAAGTCACATATAAAAATATCAAATAGGTGTAATCAATAAGCATATTCACTTGTCCAAACCGGTCAACATATGAAACCACACGGTCAGGAAGGATTACATTCAACATATAGTCAGAAAGGATTAAGGTTCAACATATATACACATCGTAGGCCAAAAGCCCAAAGCATTTTAGTTTCTTTGCTACTCGCATCGTCTAAGATGGCGGCATAGTTCCACAATATTTAACACATAACACACTAATTCAGGAGACTTTCCTTCAATATTGTTTAAACTGACTCATATATTCTTACGCACTTCAACCCTGTACTTCTCTTCCTTAATTCCTCATCTCAGCTTCGGAAGCAAATCAAACCTGGGATAGTCTTCAATGACCTAAAATTAAACAAAGTGATTCCTCAGTATAAAATCAGAATTCTCAGTATAAAATCAGAATCCTCAGTGCTACTTGAAAAGATGTAAAAAGAAAAATGACTACAGTTGCTATGCTGGGACCCGTCAATTCGAAGCTAATGCCAGTAAAAGATCTTGAATTCAGTGACTGTAAAGCTCAGGCACAACTTGATATTAAGTTAAACAATCATATAATTAGAAGTAGAGAAGCTTTTGTTACGAACATCATGCCACCACATTTTTTACAGTATCTTCCTAATAGAGCAAACAGCCCAAATTAGTTATTGAAAAAATACCCAATATGATTGATTTCCTACGGTCTAACCAGAACTAATATGGAACTGAAAAGCAGCAGAGACACAATTAACCAAAAAAAGCCTATTGATTTGGCATCAAAACAGAACTAAGAAGGAACTTAATAAAATTGAAACCATTTACAAAAGCTTTAATAAGTATACTAAAAGTAAGAAGACAAGTAAAAGAGAAAAGAAAAATACCACCATAAACCATCACTTTGAAGTTGAAAAAAATCTTCATACTGGATAATACTAGTGATATAATTCTAATGGAAGTTTTTATAAGCAATACAACTGAAAAGGCAGACTTCACACAGTCTGAATTTGATGAAGTACCACAGGAAAATATAAAGGCGATCTTTTTTGTGTCTTTGTTGATTGCTTACTTGAATCCTTTCCCAATACGCTGCAATATAGGCTGGTCATAACAATTACGAAACACAGAACTTTGGGGACATTAATTACTCATATAACACTACCGAATACATAACTTTGGTTTTTGCTTCACTTGTGCTGGTTAGATACATGGCAAATGCGTACAACATCAGACCGATATATTCTACAATTCAAACTACAATTTCTTAAACACCATACACTATACACTAAGCGAAGCAATTTTAGACCAACCATGCGTCTATATAGATACTTTACCTATAATCAACCCCAACAAGGGGAGGACGAGAAAACACCCAATAGAGACACAGGAATTTAGGAACAGATTCAAGTCATCAATTACCATGTTTTGCACCCAGGTCTGATGGAGAAAAGGATGGAACATCAGGAGCAGGCTTAAATTCCTGCAACTGCTTGAAGTTCATCCATGGCTTCACCCAGACTTTAGCTTCATATATCTTGTTCTTACCAGCATCAACTACTTCCAAAGTAAGATGGTACAGTTTACCAGCAACCACCTGTTCTTTGGCTGTCAAAACCCTGACAAACTCAAGAAGGGTATTCTGCACAAGATATCAATCACAAAATGTATATTAAGATAGCACCCAAAAATAATCGAATATGGACTTGTTGATGAGTAAGGAATTTTTAGATTCTCAGATTTCCACTAGGCAAAATGATGAGTATGGAATTTTTATGTGTGCAAACTTCACTATGAGTCGATTTCCTATATTTGCCATGAACAATCCAACATCGAAGTTGTTTTATTTATTGCGCACTTCATGATACAAGCTTATGAAATGACGGGATAGATACTAATCAACCAATTCTAACTGCTAAGCAGGGGTCACAATATTTTTTCCTGAAATAAAAATTCGATATACAAACCCAAATAACAGAAAAAAAAAAATACAGAATGAAGAAATTAAAAAATTAATAAACAAACAGCAACCAAAAAACCACAACGTTACAAACCCCCAGAAGGAAGCATTTATTCTGACCCGATTGACACAGGAAATCCATTGAAAGAAAAAAGCAAGAAATTAAAGACTCGAGAAAAAGAAATGAAATAAAACAAGGAAACGAAAGGGAAATTTACAGACCTCTTTCTTGTTATGCTCTTGAACGGCGAATTGTCCGAGGCTCACGGCGCCGTTCTCAGAGCCCTTACAGTTGTGAACCCCTCCAGGCTTCATCCTTATAACGGATTCGTCCCCGGAGCAGTGGCCCAATTCAGAGACCCCACAGAGCACCAGCACAAACGCAGCGAAAAAGAACCTACTACCAGTATTCGCCTTCATCATCATTTTGACTCTGTTTCCTCGAAGATAGATAGATAGATCGTGTTCGGTATCCTCCACAACAAAAAGAAGCTAGTGATCCTGTCAAGAAAACCGTCGGTCCCAGGGAGCGTTGCGTACAGCAAGGAGGTTCCTTTGACTGCTTGTTACGCGACTCTTAGTTGCGAAGAAAGCGACAGTTTCTTCGGCAGCGGTTCCGGTTGGGCTAAAAGTATGGCCCATCCCACCGGCTCCTTTACGATTGACCCAATGCACTTTTCTATTCTGGGCTGAGTCTTGATCGATTTGTAACTAATTCAGTGGTGCATTTTGATGTATATAATCTCTTTAAACTTATGTTATGAATAGAAAAACATATTCTATCTAGATATGTATAAAGCCAAGCGATTTTCCATTTAAGGTTGGATTACTAGGATAAGATTGAGACTAGTAATAAGGAATTGTGAGACCAAGTTAAAAAGCCTATGACAAGGTTAGAAGGCTAACTTCTTTCATTAAAACCATTTTATGAGAAAAATGAATATTTTCACATGTAAATAATATAATGAGTCTATATATTAACAATGCGTGACACGTATTTTTATTTTAACATTCTTCATTGCCGTAAGTGTAAGAAAACACATCCTACGCAAAAGTTGTTATGATAACCATTGACATTAGGGAAAGAGCTACTGAAAATACAATTTAGACACATTTTGCATAAAAACAAGTAGAGCTCTAATTAGGTGTATTTTTGGATTATGAAAATTTATTGAAAATCTTGTTAGAATTTCTAAATCGGAGTGCACGTCATTTCCAAAACAAGGTATTTCTAAATCACCTTTATTGTCTTTTTCTATAACGTCAACCCAATATTATTCCTTTGTTTCTTATTTACTATTTGTAACATGAATTTGGCATGATTAAGATTCCGGATGCATTTGGACGAACTTGAACCGTAAAAGCGAAATTTCCAATACATTTGGGATACGGGCGCGGTTCCAGACGGGGTTACTTGCTCTGCCTTATTCGTCCCCACGGCGCGCTCGCTTTAAATTCTCTCTCTCTCTCTCTTCTTCCCTAACAAAATCCTCAGAGCCACAGAGAGAGAGAGAGAGAGAGATGGCGATGGAGATCATGGAGCCAACTTGTGCATAAGAGGTTGCTGCACAAGCAAAACGATTCCTCTGCATCTTCCGGCTTCCTCTTTTACTCTGCTCTCTCAACTTGCCCACGGTAATCAGCCATTTTCTTGTTCGCTGATTTAAGCTGGGTCTCTGTTTTGTTGTTGTTCCCCTAAGCTCTTAATTCTGCTCGTTTCCTTCTGTTACTAAGTGTTTTGGCTCTCTTAGTCTTTTCTCCACCTAATAACTTGACCACTTTTAATGTGATCAAATGCATGGCTACAGGGGCGGAGAGTATTGTCTACGAAGCAACTTTGTATGGCAAACAGGTTGCTGTGAAAAAGCCCACCTTATCTACTTCTGAAGACATTGATGAGTTCCATAGAGAGCTTCAATTGTTATGCTCTCTCTCTCTCTCTCTCTCGATATATATATATATAAATATATACATATATATTTGTTAAGCATTTTGATGTGATTACTGATGCTTTTCTTTTCCTTTTGAAAAATAAAATTCGCAAATGGAGTGAGCTATACCATCCTGGGATAGCAAAACTGATTGCAGCACATGCGAAGCCACCCAACTATTTGTTCTTCTTTGATTTCTACGAACCTCCGAATCTCGCGGACATGATACACAGGGAAGAATGAACTCCAGGTACTGATCAGGCGCTCATGATCAGAGTCCTGTTAGGTATAACTTCCAATACCTCTTTCGTTTTCTTATTTCTTATCATCTTTGCTCTCTCTATTTTAATGTTTTAACAAGTTTCTCCCCATTATTCATGCATGTAATGTGGACCTTGTTAAAGAATCATTGGGTATTTTATTGATGCTCTCTCATTTACTTGTCTCTTATGATTGTTTATCAGAGGTATAGGATATAGTTCATTTAACGGAAAAATCACAAGTATATATTAGTAATGTCGATTACATTAGCACCAAATCTCATGCCCGAACTTGAGGGGTTCACTAATTTGAAGGAAGAGTCGGCATGATTTTCCAATTGTTGCTTTCCAGTTCTGGCATGTATGTAGGAATCTTTTTGTCATTTGATTTTTGCTAAATGCTTTTAGTTTCTGATATTATTGTCTTGAATATAATGTTCAATCAAATAAGTGAGAATAATTTCAATTATTATGCCCTAGAAGCACATTCAGTTGAAATGTTTATTTGTCTTCTCTGCCCTCTTGCAGTGAGAATGTTTATTTGTCTTCTCAACCCTCTTGAAGTGAGCTTCTCACTGGTGTTGTCCCATATACTGATCTTCGTGCAGAGACTCAGGATAGCTTTATTAATTGCATTTTAGTGTAATTAGGGACTTGCAGATGCTCTTTTTTTGGGTTGTATAGATTCATTCATATCAGTCTTGTTACTTAATGCATACTTCATTGTGTATAACAGAGAATCAGTTTTGGGTCCATACTTCTTGGTTCAACGCAGAGATTATTTTTTCGAGTCATGGAAAGACCTTAAGTCTGTTGATCTGATAAGTAGGCATTCTGTTGATAGTTATGGGTTGCTAAATTTCGAACAAAAAAAAAAAAAGGAAAATTTCTCGAGTAGTCAAAAATCAATTTGAAATGAAAAGCTGAATTTTCATTATTGGTATTGAAACCTAACTTCTTTCACGCACATACACACGGCCTTCTGATACCTGCTATGCATTGTTGATGCCTTAACGGCGCAAAGGGAAAGAGCTGAAATGGTGAATTTGAAAATTTCCTTCTGGAAACTTCTGGTTTGAGTTTGCAAGCAACTCACTCTGAGGCAAAGGTCATTTAATCCCAATGTTTCTTTTCTGAGTAGTTGCCAGAATGGCTTCAGCCTTCCATGCATGCACAAATCCCCATCCCCCTTCCCCCTTCCCCCTTCACATCAGGCACAGCTTGATGTTAAGACAAACAAGCATGTAATTAGAATTAGAGAAGCTTCATACTGGATACCACTAGTGGTATAATTCTAATGGATCTTCTAATAAGCAATGCAACTCGAAAGGCACACTTCACGCAGTCTAAATTCATAAGATACCACAGAAAAATATAAGGAAATCTTTTTTGGTCTTTGTTGATTGCCTACTTGAAGCCTCTCCCAATACGGTGCAATATAGGATGGTCATAACAATTACGAAACACAGAACTTTGGGGACATTAATTACTCATATAACACTACTGAATACATAACTTTGGTTTTCGCTTCACTTGTGCTGGTTAGATACATGGCAAATGCGTACAGCATCACAATGGCATATTCTACAGTACAAACTGCTATTTCTTAAACACCATACACTATGCACTAAGCGAAGCAATTTTAGACCAACCATGCGTCTATTTAGATACTTCACCTATAATCAACCCCAACAAGGGGAGGACGAGAAAATACCCACTAGAGACATAGGAATTTAGGAACCAGATTCAAGTCATGAATTGCCGTGTTTTGCACCCAGGTCTAATGGGGAAAAGGATTGGACATCAGGAGCAGGCTTAAATTCCTGTAACTGCTTGAAGTTCCTCCATGGCTTCACCCAGACTTTAGCTTCATATATCTTATTCTTACCGGCATCAATTACTTCCAAAGTAAGATGGTACAGTTTACCAGCAACCACCTGTTCTTTGGCTGTCAAAACCCTGACAAACTCAAGAAGGGTATTCTGCACAAGATATCAATCACAAAATGTATATTAAGATAGCACCCAAAAATAATCGAATATGGACTTCTTGATGAGTAAGAAACTTTTAGATTCTCAGATTTCCACTAGGAAAATTGATGAGTAAGGAATTTTTATGTGTGCAAACTCCTCTACGAGTCGATTTCTCATATTTGGCATGAACAATCCAACATCAAAATTGTTTTATTTATTGTGCACTTAATAATACAGGCTTATGAAATCACGGGATAGATACTAATCAACCAATTCTAACTCCTAAGCAGGGATCACAATATTTTTTTCTAAAATAAAAATACCGAACCCAAATAACAGGGAAAAAAAAAAACAGAATGAAGAAATTAAAAAATTAATAAACAAAAAGCAACCAAAAAACCACAACGTGACAAACCCCCAGAAGGAAGCTGTTACTCTGACCCGATTGATACAGGAAATCCATTGAAAAACAGAAGTAAAAAAAAAAATTAAATATTCGAGAAAAAGAAATGGAATAAAACAAGGAAACGAAAGGGAAATTTACAGACCTCTTTCTTGTTATGTTCTTGAACGGCGAATTGTCCGAGGCTCACAGCGCCGTTCTCAGAGCCCTTACAGTTGTGAACCGAGACCTTACGGTTGTGGATCGAGACCTTACGGTTGTGGATCGAGCCCTTACCGTTGTCAACTGAGCCCTTACAATTGTGAACCGAGCCCTTACAGCAGTGAACCCCACCAGGCTGCATCATTATAACGGAGTAGCCCGGGAAGCAGAGGCACAGTTCAGACGTCAAACAGCGCACCAGCACAAGGTTCAGCGACACAGCGAAAAAGAGCCTAGTACGAGTATTCACCTTCATCGTCATTTTGTTTCTGTTTCCTCGAAGATAGATAGAGCCTGTTTGGTATCCTCCACAACAAAAAGAAGCAAGTGATCCTGTCAAGAAAACCGTCAGTCCCAGCGATCGTTGCGTACGGCAAGGAGGTTCCTTAGGTGCGAAGAAAAAAGCAGGGTCTTCAGCGGCGGTCCCGGTTGAGCTAAAAGTCGGGCCCATCTTCGAACTCTAATAGGCCGGCTCGTTTACGATTGACCCAATTCTTATTATGCACTTTTTTACTATTGTATTATCTCTTTAAATTTATGGTATGAGAATGGGAGGGAAAAGGAATTCTTACCCACTATGGAGCCAATCAACTTCAGTTGCGGAGCCTGTGGTGAGGAAAGCCAGGGAATTGCCCACATATGTAGCATCTGCCGAGCCATGGCTGAGCCAGGGAACTGCCCACAAACACGAATTCTTACCCACTATGGAGCCAATCCACTTCAGTTGCGGAGCCTGTGGTGAGGAAAGCCAGGGAATTGCCCACATATGTAGCATCTGCCGAGCCATGGTTCATAGAAGTTGTACTAGGTTTCGTCCAACCATTATAACTAGTGTACACTCACACCGCCTCTCTCGCACCTATTCTGTTCACCGAGTCACGAAGAATGAGAGAATATTCTGCAGACTTTGTCGTGAACACAAAATACAAAGCATATTATTGGAAGGAATGTGATTATATCGCCCACATGAAATGTGCAAGTTATTTCGAATCGTTGTTCCTTCTATCTGATGATTTTGCAAGCCATGTTGTTTATTTGGTGGAAGATATGAATGTCAAAGAGGAAGAAAGAATTGGCCCACAACAGATACAACATTTCAATCATTCAGAACATGCCTTAATTCTTATCCAAGAAGAGTCCATTCCTACCAAACGTTATGAGGCATGTTTACAGATTATAATTCTCAACCCATTTTATGATTGTATGCTATGTAATTTCTTTTTACACAGCAGATTTTTGAAATTACCTAAGACACTGGAACGAGGGCAATTTCACGACCATCCACTCACCCTCTGTTCACAACAACCATTCGCAGATAGTTTGTTTATTTGTCATGGTTGCCGCCGTGATCGCAACGGCTTCCTCTATGAATGTTACGAATGTTATTGCGAGTTTGATATACAATGTTGTCTAATTTTGAAAACTATTCTACATCACCTTCATGAACACACCCTCTTCCTTGCTATAATCGAACGGAGAAATTGCAATTGCTGTGGTGAAATAGGTTATAAAAGGTTTGAGTGCATTGAATGCGACTTCAACTTGTGCCTTAGATGTACCACTCTTCCACCGCTTGGCAAGCACCAATATGATAAATATATGTTGAAGCTTCATGTTCCATGTGGTGATGATTTTAAAGAAAATTACTATTTGATTTATGAAAAGGAAAGAGATCCAAGAGACTATTTTTATTATTGTATTGAATGTGATTTTACTGCATATTTCTACTTGTTGGAGATACGTTATTATATTTCTATATTGATTATTATTCTTACCATTGGTGATGTAATTATTAAAGAATTATTTGTGTAGTTGGTAGGCAATTATTTTTATTTCTTTATTTGTATTTTCCATCTTTGTATATCCCTACTTTATAAAGGGACATCCTATGTACATCTTTTCTCATTCAATAGAATACACGAGGGTTCTCACATTCATACTCTCTTTCCTCTCTCTTTGTGACATGGTATCAAGAGTCAATCCTCTTTTTGCTTCTGCATCTTTTCCTCTTTGATTTTTTTCTCACCGCCTCTCTCCTTTGCTTTCGCTGTCCTTGCTCCCTGCATCACAGTGTTAGCAAATCCGGCGTGGAAATTAGTATCAATTCAATTTTTTTCAAATAAACCACACTCTTACCTTCTCCCTTACCGTTATCATGCTAAAATCCACCAAATCCACAACTGCCAACCCAGACGCCCCCCTCGTCGAGGACATCACTGATGCTCCTCCATCTCCTACTCCCCAACAACCGGGCCTCTCTTCTGGGCTGACTCCCTCCAAAAGCCTAGACCCCACTGGTCCAACTCACACCACAGGCTTGGACCCCATTGGTCCGGCTCCCACCACCACACCACCTCTCCCCTGGTCCTACTGGGCCCCTTACCTCTATCCCTCTGGTGTTGGAGCCTCCTTGGCCCAGTCCAATACTGGGCCCTCTCTCCACCCTCACCCACCTTTACCAACCCAACACCCCCCTCATGGGCCCGACCCGTCTCTTCCGGGTCACCCGGATGGGTTCGGTGTTCCAGGTTCGGGTCCAAATCCCTACCCGTTTCCCCAGCTGGCGGCGGCGGCGGCGGACGCCCTGAACCAGGCGACCCCTTCTACACTGTTGTTTTCGACGGTCCGGATCTCCGTCTCATCACCCACATCTTCACCGACGCCGATAACTACGCCGTTTGGTCCCACGACATCCGACGCGCCCTCGTCACAAAGGACAAGGACGGTTTCCTCGACGGCACCATTCCTCCTCCTTCCGACCCCAAACTCGCCCGGCAGTGGCGCAAATGTTCGCAACTTGTCCGAACTTGGATCGGGAACTCCCTTTTGCCCGATGTCGCCGCCGTTCTCCCTCCCACCGAAGACGCCCAAATTATCTGGGACGGTCTTCGTGAACTCTACGGTCGAACCGATCGAGTCTGATTGTTTCAGATCGACCAATCTTTGGCCGATCTAAAACAGGATAACCTTTCAGTCACCGTGATATACAATCGCTTCGCTGCTTTATGCAACGAACGCGATCAGGCCGAGGAATCTCTCGAAGGCCCTGATGTGACTTTACGGCAATATCATCGGATCAAAGAACAGAACCGCCTAATTCAATTTTTATTGAGTTTGAATGAAACTTACAGTTCTTTTCGGTCTCAGATTCTTGCTATGGAGCCCTCCCCGTCGTTGCAACACCTCTTCCACTTGGCCGTTCAAAAGGAGAACCAGCGATTGGTGTCGTCGGAATACCTTCGTGTCGGAGATTTGGTGATTCTGGTCATTCTCGCGACCACAGCTCAACGTGCTCTCGCTTCTCGTGAGAGAAGCGGCTGGACTACGCATGTGGCTCTAGGGTTCTCTAAGCCTGACTCGCAAGACCCCCTATCTCGCATGGACGGCTCAGATGGAAACCCTAGATCTAACGGTCCTCCTATACTCGACACCGCGCCTCCATCTGACGGCTCTTATCGCGCCCAATCCAACAGCCCTCCTTTGTTTGACTCCGTGCCTCCATCTGACGGTTATCAATGCGTGACCATTGCACCCACAATCAAGCAATCGTACGGTGGGCATTTTTCATCCAGTTCGCGCTGATCAGACGGTCCAAACGCTCCCCACGGTTGATCCAACGGTCCAAATAATTTATTTTGTGAATTTTACAAACGTCGCAATCATACGAAGGATCGATGCTAGAAATTACATGGAAAACCTTCTGATCGCGATCAATTAGATCCGAAGGTCATCTCAAATGCTGTGATCTCTTCTGATGGGTCCAATTCCTTCCTCAGTGAGGCCTAACTTCAACAAATCATGCAAGCCTTCAACCAGACTGGTACTCTGGATGAAATTGCCAACTTTGCAGGTACCTCCTTTTGTTTTTCAAGCTCACTTTCACCTACTACATGGATTATTGATTCAGGTGCCAGTAATCACATCATTTGCAACCAAAAATTTTTTTCCAAAATTCATACCACCCATCCTTCTACTTCTGTTCGTCTCCCTAACGGAAATATTACCTCTATCGCCCATATTGGTGACGTCTCTCTTAGCCCTCATCTCACCCTTAAAAATGTACTTTTTGTTCCCGAATTTCACTTTAATCTCATCTCTGTTTCCAAACTCTGTTCTCATAATGATTGTCTACTTATCCTCGATCCGAATTTTTGTGTTTTTCAAGCCCGTTCGACTGGCAAACTGATGGGCTTGGGTAGTGTCAATCAAGGCCTATATTTTTAGGTTCCTTTTCTTGCAAATTTTAGTTTCCCTTCTTGTAGTTCCCTGAAAAAGGGCACATTTTGTAATGCCAATTTAAATAATAATAATTTTCTTCTTCATCAGCGATTGGGTCATAGTGCCTCTTCCCCTTTCCCACTTGTCCCATTTGTCCCCTTGCCAAACAATCCCGCCTTCCATTTCCCTCTAACACTTCTCATGCCACTTCCCTTTTCTCCATCATTCACCTCGATATTTGGGGCCCCTATCACACCCCTCATCGTGATGGCTCTCGTATCTTTCTCACCCTTGTTGATGATTTTTCTCGCGGCACTTGGGTCTTCCTTATGCAATCCAAGTCCCAAGTCTTAACCCATCTCACTCGTTTTTTTACTCTCATCCACACCCAATTTCACACTTTCATTCAGCGCATTCACACTGACAATGCCCGTGATTTCTTTAACCATACATGTTCTTCTTTCTTCTCTTCCTATGGCATTCTCCATGAGAGTTCCTGTACCTACACCCCCCAACAAAATGGGGTTGTTGAACGCAAACACCGTCATTTCCTTGAGGTTGCTCGAGCCCTCAAATACCAAGCCTCCATTCCTGAACATTTTTGGGGCGACTATGTGATCATTGCCGCTTACCTAATCAATCGCATGCCGTCTCGTGTGCTTGATGGCAAAACCCCATTTTAGCTACTTTTTGGTAAGGCCCTTGACACTGCTCATCTTCGTGTGTTTGGATGCCTCTACTATTCTACTACTGTTGGCCCTCGGGACAAATTGGGTCCCCGCGCCACACGCTGCATTTTTATAGGTTACCCATCCTTGCAGAAAGGGTATCGTGTTTACGATCCTTCTACAGACAAGTTCTTTATCAGTCGTGATGTGGTATTTCACGAAGCTATTTTTCCCTTCCAGTCTCCACCGGTTCTAGATGGCCCCTCCGAGTCTCTTCTCGAACCTCGGCCTTTCTTATTTGAGATTGATGATGCTGCTGCTCCTACTTTACTGCCTCTCCTTGGGCCTCCTACTTCGGATCCCCCACCGATTATGCCCTCTACAGATCCCCTGATCTCTCCTACTGCTGACCAGTCTCTGGATATGGCCTCTGAGGTTCCTTCTCCTACAGTTCCTGCTGATGACTCCTTGGCCATTGTTCCGTATCAGCCGCCTCCTTGTCCTCCGACTTCTCCAGCTGTGGTCCCTCATCGATCTGGCCGTCCTACTCGTCCACCTACCTGGACCAAGGACTATCTCTGTTCTTCTATAGCCTCCACTAGCACTCGTTATCCCATTTCTGATTACACTGGTTTTGGTCGTCTTTCACCTGACCATTTTTGTTGCATCGGTCGCCTCTCCGCTGAAGTTGAACCTAACTTTTATCATGAAGCTGCTAAGCATCCTAAGTTGCAGCAGGCCATGGCGGATGAACTTCGTGCTCTTGCTGATAATCGCACTTGGGATGTGGTCCCTCGCCCATCTCACCGCCGGCCCATTGGTTGTAAATGGGTCTACAAGATCAAATATCGGGCTGATGGCTCGATCGAGCGGTACAAGGCTCGGCTTGTGGCCAAGGGTTTTACGCAACAAGAAGGTTTTGATTATCAGGATACCTTCTCTCCCATTGCCAAAGAAGGTACTGTGTGCACCTTTCTTTCTATTGCTGCCACTCGCGACTGGTCTCTTCATCAGATAGACGTCCACAATGCATTTATTCATGGCGATTTGACTGAAGAGATTTACATGGACCTTCCACCGGGTTTACGCAGACAGGGGAGTCTAGGGTTTGTCGTCTCCATAAATCCCTATATGGTCTTAAGCAAGCTTCTCAACAATAGTATGCCAAATTCACTTCGGCTCTTACCTATGCACAGTTCCGTCAATCTCGGCATGATTACGCCTTATTCATTTGGCGCAAAGGTACATCATCTATCTACCTTTTGATTTATGTTGATGACATCTTGATCACCGGCAATGACATTCCAGCCATTGAACGTTTTAAGAAATTTCTACACTCCACTTTCTGCATTAAGGATTTGGGACCTCCCAAATATTATTTGGGCATTGAAATTGCCCGCTCTGATAAGGGCATTTGCCTCAGCCAACGTAAGTTCATCCTGGAGATTATTTCTGAAGCTGGTTTATCTGGATGCAAGCCCGTTGTCATTCCATTTGAGAAGAACTTGAATCTTACAACACCTGAGTATGACGATGGAATATCTTCTCCCGATGTGGATCCCCCATTTAAGGATTCGACGAGCTACAAGAAGTTGGTTGGAAAATTCATTTATCTCACTATGACGAGACTTGATATATGCTATGCCGTTCAAATCCTTAGCCAATTCATGCACAATCCAAAACAGTCTCACATGAATGCAGCCTTAAAGGTAGTGAAATACCTAAAAGGATGTCCAGGTTTGGGAATTCTTTTATCTCGAGATTGCAACATGGAAATGAAAGCTTACTGTGACACCGACTACGCCACTTGTCCTATGAGCAGGAGATCAACAACCGGATTTTGTATCAAGTTTGGAAATTCTCTGTTATCTTGGAAAACAAAGAAGCAATCAACTATTTCGCTATCTTATGTTAAGTCTGAATATCGTGCCATGGCCAAGACCACTTGTGAAGTTATTTGGTTAAGAGGACTACTTCAGGACCTAGGTATTCGGCTCAAAGGCCCTACACTCTTGTTCTGTGACAATGATGCCACTCTTAAACTTGCGGCAAATCCTATAGTTCATGAACGGACTAAACACATCGAAGTAGATTGTCATTTCACGAGAGATAAAATCCAAGAAGGAGTTATCAAAACACAAGAAATCCGAACTACGGAACAACCTGCTGACATCTTCACCAAGGCCCTCTGTCATAGACAACACACGTATCTATTAAACAAGCTTGGCGTGTTAGACGTTTACAAACCGCTAGCTTAAGGGGGAATGTTGGAGATACGTGATTATATTTCTATATTGATTATTATTCTTACCATTGGTGATGTAATTATTAAGGAATTATTTGTGTAGTTGGTAGGCAATTATTTCTATTTCTTTATTTGTATTTTTCATCTTTGTATATCCCTACTTTATAAAGGGACATCCTATATACATCTTTTCTCATTCAATAGAATACACGAGGGTTCTCACATTCATGCTCTCTTTCAATAGAATACACGAGGGTTCTCACATTCATGCTCTCTTTCCTCTCTCTTTGTGACACTGCTGTATTGTTGGAAAGTATGCATTTGTTAAATTGGGAAGAAGTTTTATGGACAAGAGACATCATGAACATCCTCTCGTTGTTGTCGAAGCGGCGGAACACTTACCTCCATGTAAAAGCTGTGGTAAGTCCTTTGTTACTGAACGGCGCTTGAAGCTTGATGGTGCTGATGACGTGGCCTTCAAATGTACACAGTGCGAATTCATTAAGCATTTCGATTGTTCGTTATACCGGCCATAATGATGTACTACCCTTGTTGTCTATAGTCTTTTTCAAAAGCATTAAGAGTTAGGACTGAGACTCTTTGCTTGTATATGTGATGTTCGAATTTCTTCTAATGTATCCGATCTAGTGGCAATTATGAAACTTTTGCTTCACCCCTCTCCTGCATTTCTAGTAATGCTATTATTTGTTTTGGCCTGACAACAGCTTGTACTTCATTCTCATGATTTCTGCAGTGCTTTTAGTCTCTTTAGCTAGCGAGGAAATATGTGATTTTCATCTGTTAGCTCCCCCAACAACATCCAGTGAGCTCAAAATCCTGCTTGGCCTTAACCAACCTTATCTCGGCCCCTAAACGATTCTAAATCAAGTGAGGACAAAATTGTGTAAAGAGAATGAGCGAATTAACATATAGAAATAAGCGGGATTGTAATTTTGTTCTGCTTTCATGGATTGTTTCTATACAAAGAATAGGATTTGTACAGAAGATTTCGGGGCATTTCGATTTCAATGCCCTATTGGCGCTTCCCCAAATTTCACATCTGTTAGCGGAGAATCACCATGGGCGTTTTGCCCGTTTCTCTTTTCATTTCCAAATCTTCGGCTAGAATCTCTTCCGCTGCCCTTCCATCACCGGATTTGGTGTCTCGTTTTGAAGCTGTGGGGCCATTTCTTCCATTTCTTCGGATTCTTCATTTACTCTCGTGGAGGAAGGGATGAAGGACGAGGAAGACGAAGATGGCGGACATGGATCAGAAAAATGGGGCTGACCATGAATTTATGGGCATCTGATCTGGCTTGTATGGGCTTGGGTTCTTTGGGCCCTCCCGCGTATTGCTGAATCCGGATTTGGTCCAATTTGTGTGGGCCTTTCGTCTTTGGGCCTCAGCAGTAGTAAATATTGGCTTGGTGTCACATCTAAGCCATTTAGAATCAATTTCTGTATTTGGTTGTTCATCTTTAACGTATTTCGTCAAATTTTACTGCTTTCATCTGTAATATCCTATCATAAGATGTGATAAAAGGAAAGCAGAAAAAAGAAAACAATGATTGAGATGATCAAATTTAATAATATTGATTCTGTTATGACATTTAAACTATATAAAGTTGTCACTATATATATAGCCTAAGCTAAAGAAATCATTATAGTAACGATTTATATAAAAATACACTTGAAATATTTATTTGAGATACAAGAAATATACAAAGAATATTTCTTTGTGATTATGAAGGAAAACCGAGTAAAATAAGTAAATTAGTTCTAACTTAGATAATGCATCATAAACCCAAAACATATCCTAATGCCAAATTATGAGTTGTTAGATCTTCTAATACTCAAATAACCTATATTTGATCTTTATTTGTATTAATTTCTTTATCTTTTTGGGTTTTACTAGTATTCAATTATTTAAAAATGTTTGAACTTGTCTTTATGTTTAACAAAAGTTTTAGCCTTTTTTTAAAATAAAATAAAAAATCCTTTTTAGTCCCCGTAGAGATGGAGGCCAAACTTTTCTTTTTAAGTTTATGCATGATCTCAAGTAGCCTCATATGAATGTTACATTAAAAGTTACAATGTACTTGAAGGAATGTTTATGGCTTAAAATACTACTATCTAGAGATTGCAAGATACAAGTGATAGCCTACTGGTTCATCTAGTAATGTTGAACATGCTTTAGATTCAGTCGAATTAGACATATGTACTATTATCTAGCAAAAGTAACACTCAGAAAACAAACTCATTTAGTTTTGTGTTTTTATGTACTTTCAAGGCACAACAAGGACATGACCCGAAGGATTTGTTCTTTTAGGAAAGCAAACGTGGAGAAAGTGGAGAAAGTGAAGGCTTGAGTTGGTAATGATGGTAGATATGAAAGGAATTTATAGATGAAAGTGGAAGGTGGGAAAGTCCTTGGAAATTTGATGTGTGTAGTCAAAAGGCATTTTTTGGAATAAGATAATTAGGAAGTATAACATATTAATATTAACATCCTATCCCAATGGACTCTTAGGCTAATAACTTCTTAACTTACCACTAAATCAAGGAGATACACCCAACATCATGAAAGTGGGAAACAAAGGAGGAGGACAAAGAGGTAAATAGAAATGTTGACACAAAGGTTGTTATGATAGCCATTGGCACTGAGGAAAAAGCTGCTGAAAATATAAGTTAGACGCTATTTTGCATAAAAACAAGTAGAGGACTAATTAGGTGTATTTTTGGATTCTAAAAGTCTATTGAAAATCTTGTTAGAATTTCTAAATCGGAGTGCACGTCATTTCCAAAACAAGGTATTTCTAAATCACCTTTGTTGTGTTTTTCCACAACGTGAACCCAATAGTATTCCTTTGTTTCTTTATTTTTTATTTGTAACATGAATTTGGCACATGATTAAGATTCCGGATGCTTTTGGGCGATTTCCCTTAACATATTGACTTACTTGACGTGGAAATGGCAGCGTGAAGAAGGCGGAAGGGATAAATTTAATATGTATAAAAGATGACGTGGTAAACGACGCATGGAAAAGGCGTTTTGATTTGTCGTATTAAGAAGGAAGAGGCTGGAAACGGCAGCATGAAGAAGGCGCTTGGGCCTGTCGCGTTCCCATTTGAACTGTAAAAACGAAATTTCCAATACATTTGGGAGACAGGCGCGGTTCCAGACGGGGCTACTTGCTCTGCCTTATTCGTCCCCACGGCGGTGTCGCCTTAAATCCTCTCTCTCTCTCTCTCTCTTCTTCCTTAGCAAAATCCTCAGAGCCACACAGAGAGGGAGAGAGAGATGGCGATGGAGATCGTGGAGCCCAACTTGTGCATTAGAGGTTGCTGCACAAGCAAAACGATTCCTGTGCATCTTCCGGCTTCCTCTTTTACTCTGCTCTCTCAACTCGCCCGCGGTAATCAGCTATTTTCTTGTTCACTGATTCAAGCTGGGTCTCTGTTTTGTTATTGTTCCCCTAAGTTCGTAATTCTGCTCATCTCCTTCTCTTACCGAGAGTTTTGGCTCTCTTAGTCTTTTCTCCACTTAATAACTTGACCGCTTCTAATGTGATCAAATGCCTGGCTGTAGGGGCGGAGAGTATTGTCTATGAAGCAACTTTGTATGGCAAAAAGGTTGCTGTGAAGAAGCCCACCTTGGCTACTTCTGAAGACATTGATGAGTTCCATAGAGAGCTGCAATTGTTATGGTATATATATCTCTCTCTCTCTCTGTGTCTCTCTCTCTATATATCTGTTAAGCATTTTGATGTGATTACTGATGCTTTTCTTTCCTTTGAAAAATGAAATTCGCAAATGGAGTGAGCTAGACCATCCAGGGATAGCAAAACTGATTGCAGCACATGCGAAGCCACCCAACTATTTGTTCTTCTTTGATTTCTACGAATCCCCGAATCTCGCGGACATGATACACAGGGAAGAATGGACTCCGAGTACTGATCAGGCGCTCATGATCATAGTCCGGTTAGGTGAAACTCCTAATACCTCTGTCGTTTTCTTAATTTCCATTATTTTTGCTTTCCGTAATTTAATGCAATGTGGACCTTGTTAACGGATCATTGGGTGTTTTATTGATGGTCTCTCGCTTATTTGTCTCTTATGATTGTTTATGAGAGGTATAGGATATAATTCCTTTAACGGAAAAATAACAATAATGTCGAGTACATTAGCACCAAATCTCATGCTTCAACTTAAGGGGTTCACTAATTTGAAGGAAGAGTCAGCATGACTTTCCAATTGTTTCTTTTATGTACCAAGTGGTTGCAAGAATCATTGAGTGTATAAATTACTCATATTAAGATACCAAGGCGTTCTACTTGTTTTCAAATAGTATCAGTCACTCATGCAGGGTGCTGTACTGATTTCATAAATGGAAAATTATGAAGACTAAGTTTATGAAATGAATGTTAGATCTCTGCCCTGATAAACTGGTAGTAGTTCAACCTCTGTAGTCATTGTCCAACTTCTACTGCTTCAACCTTAGTCCTTATACTGATTCTGATGATTTATTGTCCAATAAAATTCCTGTTTATTTTATTCTATTTTTTTTTTCAATTGCTAATTTCTAAAAGTTTCATTTGGATGACTTATCCTTGTTTTTCCCTATCCATAATTTATTTTTTTGCAGCAAAGGCTTTGCAGTATCTGCATAACCTTGGGATCGTGCATAGGGATGTGAAGCCAGCAAATATTCTTGTAAATAATCTTTTATGGTTTATCTTATTGACAGTTGGTATTTTTTCTTCTAAGTTGAGCTTTGGTATCTGGATTTTGACTGCTATGCATGTTTGCTCAATGCAGCTTGACAAAAACCTTCAGCCACACCTAGCTGATTTTGGTTTGGCAGATTATCAAAAGAATCTGAAAGGAATTTCTGTTGAGAACTGGAGATCAAGTGGCAAGCCGACTGGTGGTTTTCACAAAAAACTAATGGTTGGGACACTAATATATATGGCTCCTGAAATCTTAAAGAAGCAGATCCATACAGAAAAATCTGATGTCTACAGTTTTGGGATAACAATCAAGTGAGAATCTAAAATAAAGTTGTTTGATTTCCATATATCAAGTTGTGTGGTTTCTTTCATTTGTGAATAATGGAAAAGTTATATAGGATGCTACTGAGGTATATATACAAACATTTGTTTTGGTGGCTAATAAACAATAATTAGTTGTAATTGATAAGTTGAAATCAACTAAAGTTCTATTTCTTTTGTCTCCCTGTTGATTGCAAAATGTAAAAGTAGGGGATTTTGAGCAATCAACCTCTGTTATTCTTCTTTTGATTCTTTATTTTTCTTTGCTTGCTCTATTAGTTTGTAAGGGTACCATAATCCCTTTTATAAATCCAAAAATAGCTTAGTTTTCTTTAATTACATTGTGTTGAACTTCACTTGTAAATACTTGTTTGATGTATTTTGTGGTCCGTTCAAATGTCCTGATGCTTGGAATTTGTTCCAAAATTTTAGTGAACTACCAGTTTCATAAGTTTTTTTCATGTTTTCATGTCCCAAAACATATTAGATATGGTAATCTCTCCTTTTGAGATTATGCCTGGTTCAGATCTTTCCAGTTCGGGTATGTAGGAATCTGTTTGTCAGTTGATTTTTTGTAATCATTGTCTTACTGTTACTGGGACAGAAAGCAGCATGCAGTGCATTTATTTGGATTGATTTAAACATAAGATGTCAATTAGAATGGCAAGGTTACGGACTCAAGGAAGCACTATTTGCTAAATGCTTTTGTATTCTGATATTATTGTCTTGAATTAATATCCAGTCAAAGAACTGGGAATAATTTCAATTATTATGCACTAGAAGCACGTTCAGTTGAAGTGTTTATTTGTCTTTTGTACCCTCTTGCAGTGAGCTTCTCACTGGTGTTGTCCCATATACTGATCTTCGTGCAGAGGCTCAGGTTAGCTTTATTAATTGCATTTTTTATCCTTTTCCCTTTTCTTTTCTTTTTTTTTCTTTTTTTTTTCTGGGGAGGTAAGCAGTATAATTAGGGACCTGCAGATGTTCATTTTTGGGGTTGTATAGATTCATTCATATCAGTCTTGTTACTTAATGGATACTTCATTTTTTGTTATGTATACAGAGAATCAGTTTTATATGAAGACTGTTAGTACACTGTTTTGGGTCCATATTTCTTGGTTCAACGCAGAGATTAATTTCCAGCCATGGAAAGACTTTAAGTCTGTGGATCCGATGAGTAGGCATTCTGTCGATAGTTATGGGTTACTGAATTTCGAACCCAAAAAAAAAGAAGGAAAAATTCTTGAATCGTCAAAAATCAATTTGAAATGAAAAGCTGAATTTTCATTATTGGTAACTGAAACCTAACTTCTTTTTGCGCACATACACATGGCCTTCTGATACCTGCTATGCATTGTTGATGCTTTAAAGGTGCAAAGGGAAAGAGCTGAAATAGTGAATTTTAAAATTTGCTTCTGGAAACTTCTGGTTTGAATCTGCATGCAACTCACTCTGGGAAAAAGGTCATTTAATCCCAATGTTTCTTTTCTGAGTAGTTGCCAGAATGGTTTCAGCCTTCCATGCATGCACAAATCCCCATCCGCCTTCCCCCTTCACTTCCTCTGAATTGTTTGATTGTATATAACAAGGAAAAGAGCCGCCAAGCACCCAGATAGCTAGCAAATGTTGATAAAATTTACTTATTTACACATCTCTTTCACCGTTTAAGGGTGAAATAGTATGTTAGCAGCGTTGTACTATATGGAATGTCCTTATAGTTTTCAGTTTCTGTGGCTCACTAAATGTTGCTGTTTAAAACATTTCCCCTCAAGAACACACACACACACTCACACACACACACACAGAGAAGGAAAGAGTACAGAAAATCTGAATGGCAAGGAGCTTCCTTTGGTATGGATATGCAAATATATATGTGGCAAGACAACCATTATTGTTGTTGGTTTTGCCTTTACATTTGATATCAAGGTCCTGCTAGGATTATTAAATATCAGAATAACAAATGTGCAGTAACTAGTTTGTTTTGTACATTCTGTAAATCATTTACGTAATCTGATTAATTTATTAGAAGTGACTGTTTAGACTCCCTTTGACCTTTGATAATATATTATTATGAACTAACACATGATGTGTACAAACTGCTGGCAGGCCCACACAGTGCTAGAGATGAAGTACACTGAACAGCAACTTACGGGAGCTGTGGTTTCTGGTGGATTAAGACCAGTGCTTGCTGGTCTTGAGTCTGGGGCTCCATCAAGTCTGTTGTCATTGATACAGAGGTGTTGGGATGCAAATCCACAAAATAGACCTTCCTTTGACGAAATAGTTGTGGAACTTGAGTCAATTTTAGAACTAAGAAAGACAATAGCAAAAGAAGAGGGTATGGCCCTTGATGAGCCGCCTAGTTCTGTTGATGAACCAATGGCTGACACCAAAAGCTTTCAACCGTACCTAGAGAGTGTTAACTGGTCCACTCAGGGAGAACATTTCTCTAGGAGATCTTGTGCGGCTGATTCTACTTTCAATACGTGGCATGATTACTCATATGATCCTTTGGGGTACCATCCTGTACTTTCTTGCGGATCCTTTGCTACATGTGGTGCAAGAGAGTCTATGGAGGATACCCATTTCCTTATGCCCCATATGTGCGACGAAGAGGATATCCATGCGTTTGGTATCTTTGATGGTCATAGAGGTACTTAATAGTGATTTGATTTCTGTACTAACTGTTGAATTTAGATCCAACTGCTAGAAAGAGTGAACTCTAATGACTATTAGAGATCACTACTGCAATTAGTTTGGTGATCTTGGGAGCCTTTTCCACCTAATTTGCTTCACCTATTTTGAAATTTTCCTTTTATTAAAAGATTACTAGGAAACTTCCCTCATCAATAACTTTTCATTTTCTAAATGTTTTTCTATGTGAATGTGATGGATGAATTCTCTTGAAAGTAACATACTATAAAATGGAAAACATTTCTATTTTAGGTCTTGGTATATGAGTTCAATTTTTCTTTTTGTTTTTAATGACATAGAATCCTTACCAAGCTTTGCTTGATAGATTAAATTAAGAAGTAGTAATTTGCTCCAAAGCATGCTCAAGTTTAGTCAAAAATGTAGTTAGAGGAATTTAAACCCGAGATACTTGCTTTGCAAGATCTCCCAAACAAGCCATTCTTACCATCTTGACTACACGTCAAGGGGCGAGTTCAAATATTTTACTTATAGTGGAAATTATTTGTCTCTGATCTTTTCTTTTCCTTCTTTGCATTATGAATTTTTTGTTGTTGAAAAAATTTCAAATAAGAAAAAGAAACGCAAGAAAAAGAAACACCGTAGAATTCCTTACATGTGTATCCCATTTGGTTCCATAAAAGGTAAACTAGTGCCAAGTTGGAGATATGTTCTGAAAACTAATAATCTCTTTTAAAATTTTCCCTTCAATTCCGGTTTAATGGATTGGAACTATTTGAGGAAACTTTACCTTTTTTGGAAGTTGAAACAAATTGGATGAACTCCCCATCCCTCCATCCTCCATATTGAATTATTATTTAATGAAGACTGGTGGGGTTTTTAGAATTTATTCTTTCTTGGTTTTGTCTCTTGGTACTCAATAATGCTTATCTTTGGCTACATCATAGCTTACCGATGTTACTCTTAACACGTGCAGGGGCAGCAGCTGCTGAGTTCTCAGTTCGAGCAATTCCAGGATTCTTGCAAAGTTTAGGTTCTACCAGCAGGTTTCTTCTGTTCTACAATATCTCTGTGCTGACATTCTATTATAATTTTTGAATAATTGTTGTTTTGTATGAATGTAGTCCTTCAAAAGCATTAGTGGAAGCATTTGTTACGACTGATGTTGCATTTAGAAAGGAAGTGGATTCTCATCGTCAATCCAAGAGAGTCATTGAGAAAGACTGGCATCCTGGTTGCACTGCAATCACTGCTCTTATAGTTGGAAACAAGCTTTTTGTTTCTAATGCTGGTGATTGCAGGGCAGTACTATGTCGTGCTGGTCACCCTTTTGTTCTAACTAAGGTGAGCTGGGACTTGTATACTGTATTAGTGTTTGCCTTTTCTGCTTCACCGTGCGATTGTGCTCAAAGATACAGACTTTGACATATCAGGATCATGTTGCTAGCTGTCTTGAGGAGAGAGAGCGTGTTATTAGCGCAGGAGGACAAGTCAAATGGCAGTTTGATACGTGGAGGGTTGGTGTCGCTGCTCTCCAGGTCTATCTCTTTATACGATCTGTTGTATTCACAGTTCATGAAGTGTCCTTTGTATGGATTTAGTATGCAGTGCTTGATATGAACGGTAAATAGTTAACCAATGCCTTTCTTTCTTGACAAGAAATTAGGTGCAAAGAATTCGAGAAAAAAAAAATCTTTGATGTGAAACTGGGTTTTCTTTGAGGAGTTTGTTGCGGTAATATGCTTTCAGTGTGTAACCTTGCTTGTGTTTGATAAAGGACATAACAACACGATGCTAGTGCTGTGATATTCATCATCTTTTCGGTTTATCCAATGTTATTTACCTTGTAAATTATTATATTTATCCTGTGTTTTTAGACTGTGATGAAGATATATCTAGGAAATATTGTGTCGATTTTGAAATGTAACAAAGATACACCCTATTGAAGGATTTCTATGGATGTTGAGACATGTTCAATTTATAAACTCTTCTTTTCCAATCTTGTGGCATCATTTTTTCAGGTAATGAGTGGTTTAGTGGTTCAGTAAGTAATTCTTTCTTCCTTCAAACAGGTTACTCGCTCCATTGGTGATGATGATGTGAAGCCTGCTGTAACCGCAGAACCTGAGATAACCGAAATTAATCTGTCTGGAGAGGACGAATACCTGGTAAAGACCTTGATTTTAAAGATGATGGTTACTGGTACTTGTTTAGTTATGCGTGGAATATTAATTTATGTGTTGCTTGATCAATACATTGATATCAATAGTGTTAATAGTATTTTTTTAAGTGCTATCCTGATATACACGATGAAACTTAAACATTTTTAATATCCTGATATGGTCAAGATAATTGAAGCATGTAAGTGCGGATTTGTGTATTCCCATGGCTCAAAATTTCACAAAGCCTGACCTTCTGCCTTGTCAAGGACGGTCATTAGTTCTTGAGCACTAGGTGGCTCTAATGACCGGAAGTTTGTTTCTCAAATTTATTGGAATAAGCAAATAAATATCTAGAGTGATAAAAATAAGTTTCTCTGTGGGGTTTACTCTATTTTGATTTTCTGGTCACGGTCATGGAAGCTCCAGGATTGGCGGATTATAAAGGTTTTGTTAAGATTTATGGGCCTTCAGGAAATGTGGCGTGCATCTAGTTTGGATAGGGAAATGATGTCTATGCATCTATTGTAGTTCTTTAAAGAGGCTGAAATTAAAGGAGCACATCTTATTATGATTTGTTTGGAAAAATATTTTGATATTACTTTATTTGGGAAAAAATATTTCTGACTTGTATTACTTTGAACTCATGTTACATTTACTAGTTTTATGCTTAGTAATATATCAAGGTCATTATTTTTTTGGTTAGAGAAAGAGACTTATTTTACTGTAGGGATCCTTCTTTGGTAAGTGCTTACTTGCCTTGACACTTTGTATCCAACACAACCCTCTTAGGCACCATTAGGCGGGACAAACACAGGAGAATTAGCCTTTTTATGTATGCTGCTTTAGATCACAACCATCTTTATCTGAGTGCATTCTTTTGGTAACTTGAACCTGGAAACGTGCTGAACCATACTAGAGAACGGAAGTTGCGTGAAAATGGGTAGCCTAAAGCGTCAGATAAATTTCTAGACTATGTAGTTGTGCATATTTATATAGATCTTGGCTGCTGGGTTCCTTGTCAGAAAGTTGTAAAGCCTCATACAAATATAGATATGGTAGTAAGAAGTATCCTTCAAGCACGCTTTAAGCAATATATTTGGTTGTGAAAATGCAAGTTTCTCTCGAGAAGGATGTAATGTGTGGTTATGAGCAGGTGATGGCGAGCGATGGACTCTGGGATGTTATGAGCAACACAGACGTTATACACATAATCCGGGACACCGTAAAAGAGCCTGGAATGTGCGCCAAAAGATTGGCAACAGACGCTGTAGAACGAGGCAGCAAAGATAACATCACAGTAATTGTCGCCTTCCTGCGTCCGGTATCTACCGTCGAGAGGGTCTACTAACGGAGGTTTTTGCGAATAACTAGTGGTTAGAAATGAGTCACCCCAGTTTCCTGGGCTTCAACAGCATCCCCTTCTTATTTTTCCAATTTTTTTATGTTGGGGCCGCCTTAATAATTGTGAAATACATGTAACATGTATTTCTGAATAAGCATTTTAAGTATTGAGGATGGGTCCTATCATTCTCCGATTCACCGGTGAGACGTGTCTTCTGTTATATTGTAAGAATGGCACGTCTAAGCAAAAGTGTGAATAGGATATTTTCAAGCATATTGGAATCAAATAGAATAGTGTTACATAATATTAAAAGTTTTAAATAATTTATCTGACTACGTTTTTTTCTTGTAAAACTATTAAGGAAAATATTAGTAAACAGTGTGTGTTTTGCAAGATTTCGGGTTTGAAAAAGGTAAAAAAGCGCCTGATGTCTATAAATAAAGGCTAAAATGGTGACTTTACCTCTTTGATTGATTGTGTTCTACTTCTCAACTAGTATTACAATCATCAATGTATCAAATTTAAAGACGTGCTTTATGTTGGACCAAGCCCAGCACCCCTTTACACCTTACCTTTTGAAGGACCCAAGCTACTGCTTGTCGAGTAATCATGTCTCGTGGTCCAGGGATTATCCAGTGAGCGCTTGTTAGTAAAAGACAAGAATAACTTCCATGACGGAACCCTGTCCCATCCTAACGATCCAAACCTCTGATGTCATTGGATGCAATGCAATTAGCTTGTTGATCGTGGATTGAGAATACTCTCACTAAGGAGGTCGTCACTAGCTTTCCAGGTACGAGAATGAGAGATGTACGAGAAGCTCAATTTCACTAAGATTTTCTCTATCCAACAAGCCCTTGTAGGAGTAAAGAGAACTTCACCTTGGCTGTGTATTTCAACAATCTCTTAACATTGTGGAATGAGCTGAAATGGCGTGGAAAACATTGGAAGGTCTAATATATCCACATTTCCGATGTGAGATATATATCCTCAACACACTCTCCCCTAGGCAATAATATGGATGATAATTAAAATGCGGAAGGCCACATCAAGAAGTAGACTATGGCTTTGAGAACTTCACCTTGGTTGTGTATTTCAACAATCTCTTAACCTTGTGGAATGAGTTGAAGATGGAGTGGAAAACATTGGAAGGTCTAATATAACCACATTTCTGATGTGAGATATATATCCTCAACACACTTCCCCCCATGCAATAGTATGGACGATAATTAAGGTGTAGAGGGCCACATCAAGAAGCAGGCTATGACTTTGATACCACATTAAAACAAAAAAGTTCATTCTAAAACCCTTAACTTATAAGTAATAAATCCTTATTGTTAATAAGGTCAGGATTATATATCCAGACTTCCAATGTGAGATATATATCCTCAACACCATCAACCTCCTCACTTAGGCGCGATGAGCGCACAATTATATGGCAATGTGCATACACATGAGCCAATCCAATGTGTGGCAAGGAGCAACTCGTTGGATTGGACTTGGATTAATTGGCACGATGTTAGCTTTACATTTAAGAAATGGTAGAATTTCTTGGGCGAAGGTGAGTCTCCCCTAATTGTTTTGACTTTAATATATCAGGTTGAATTTTTTTTTTCTTTTAATTTTTTACATATGCATTCAAACTCACACATTTGGGTGTTGAACTTATTACCTCTTGATCTTAGACCTTGTTAGTTTACTATTGAGTTGGCAAGTAATTGTACTAGTCAAAATAAAATAAAAATTTTTTAGTTTACAAATTTCTTGAGAAGATTTCGTTACCAGACCTTTGATTTCAAAGCCACAAATACTAAACAAAAATAAATTAAATTTCTGAAATTTGTTATTCAAATTTACAAACTGCTAACAAGAAAATTGCATTAGAGAAAGCGAAACACAAACAAAATCATGGAACTCTAAAACTACAAAAAATCAGTCTCATTAAAAATGTTGAGAATTTAATGACTGATCAAAGCTTGAGCGACAAGTCAAGTACCCCAGGGGCTTCGCTCTGCGGAATCTGCGAAGAGCTGCTACTTTGATGATAAACACCATTGGCAATCGTATCAGGAAAAGGTCCCATGATTAGATTAGAACCTCCAGAGACACCACCATCTGAAGTCCTGTTGGTGAAGCCAGTAACGTCTAGCGGTCGAGTTGCAGCCAAGCGTTGTGATTGAAGCAAAGTTGCCTGTGAATGTTGTGGATGATGCATGGTGGCTCCCGGGTTTTGCGATTGAAGCACATTGGGATGAAGGTTCACGTTATTACTCTGCCTTTGCCACCCTTGATAGCCATGCCCGAACCCACCGCAAGGCCAAGCGTTATGGTGGGGCTTATGAATCGCTGAGTGTGGCTGAACCCCCAGGGTTTTGCTTAATCCATGCAAAGAACCCGCAGCCATTACCGAATACGGGTAGGACATAGGATCCATATGGTTAAAGGCAGGCGAAATATATATTACTTTCTCTCTTTTCCTGACGGCTCGCTCATGTTTGTGGGCGTTTTGATGGCCACCTAGAGCTTGCGAATTCGAGAACTTTTTATCGCAAAACTTGCAAGAGAAATATCGCTTCTCCGGCTCCTTTCCGCGTGCTTCGCTTGACGTTTCATGCCGCAGCGCCGGAATGCTGGCTTCCTCCTCCTTCAAAAAACCAAGCAGGTTGAGCGGAAGATTGGATCCATGAACCTCCTCAACAAAATTTGGGAGCGTCGGGCAAGATTTTGGCTCAGTGGGGGAGGTCTCTCGTGCAACTTCTTTCATCTTACTGTTCTCTTTGGATGGAGCGTTTTCCAGCTTGGCTGAGACCGTCGAAAGCTCTCCTTGAGTGGAAGACATCGTCATTGTGCAGCTATAGAGATGTTCTAGGGTTTCAGACACAAGAATACGTCGTATTTATTAGCAGAGACACCGACCTCGTATCTTCCATTTATGGGATGAAATATTTTTTGAAGATATTGCATGCTTTTAAGTAGGAGATATTATAATGTAACAAGCTAACCACTACATATCGTAAGTTTAATGGACCACTTACCGAGTTATAGATCTGACCCACAAAATAAGAAGTTAAAAAAAGGGTAAAATTATCGTAGGTTGATACTTTGGGTTAAACGTAGAATTTAACTTTTCTTATAAGAAGTATCATTTAAGATGATACTATGCTTCTCATATACCCAAAATGGAAACTATGTTCACGTGTAAATGTTAAAAGATGCTTGCCATTTATTGCTTCGTGTTAAACCAACAACATTATCTCATGAATCATGGTGATATTTAAGGGAAAATATTTATACCATAAATGTTTTTGCGGCATATACGCGTGCTCATAATAATGTTACATCATTCATGGGCAGGCCTTATTGTAAGACATACAAAATCAATTGCTTAAGTTAGCTAGCTCTATCCGTGGTTTTTCTTGAGAATCGTTTTCCAAAAATAACACTACTTCCATAAACTAATATTTGAAATAATGCAGGAGTATGAAAGTCTGTAAGTTTAGAAAAAGAGAGTTTTTTTTTTTTTTTTTGTGTTTTTTCATGTTTTGATAGTCATAATTCCTTTTTCTTATCATAAGTGCCTAATTCAGTTAAAAACAAGTATTGTCAAAACCAAGAGGTCCTAAGTTTTATGTGTGTGGTGTGTATATTTATTAATAAATAAATAAAAATCATTCCTTCTCTTTCCTTCTTTCCTCCTTCCTTTCCCCTTGCAAATATATTGTCCTTAATTTTGTGCTTTCTTAGGTTAATATAAATGTTAGAAAAACACTTTAGTTCATTTTAATTTTAGAAATTATGTTAAAAGTGCATTTATTTCATATCCCAATTAACCTTCTTTCTATACTCAAGGTTTAGGATTATATGGTATTACGTTTTGATTATTTTTTACCTAACAAGTGGAATCAAGCTCTTTCTTTTTCTTTCTTTTTTATTTTTTATTTAGGATTTTTTTAAAAAAAATTAATCCGAGTTGAAAAAATATATATTGAGAAAAGAGAAGACATGGAATTCTGGGAATGAAAAGAAATTAATCGCATCACTCATTGGTATGGCAAATTAATGGAGTTAGAGTGGGGTTAGAATCGTATGGCGGTCACAAAATCCCATGCATCAATGTTTTAAATTGCAAGTGGTTGTTTAAGTTCCTTCACATAAGGTCCTCTTAAAATTAAGTTTCTCAATCGATTAACTGTTTATAGTAACATGGTGAAAAATAATATATTCCCTTATGAAGATTATTTTAATTTAATCACGAGGATCACTTTCTTCATAAAGGTGATGCAACTTCGTTAACAAGATACAATTGAAAATAGAACTTTCTAAGATGTCTATCTCCATCTAAAAATTATTAATTCCTTTCTTGACATAATTATAATTTTACTTTCACTTTCTTTTTAGTTAGCTAGTTGGTTAAGTCTTAAGAATTTTTCCCTAAGGATTTCTCAAAAATCAATATTTAGATTAGAAATCACTCCCAAAAAAAAATTATTTGAAAAGTTGAAGAAAACTGCCTGTTTTAGTGCCGTACAAAAAAATTTGAATCTAAATCGAAATAAAATATTCCGCAAAGAGCACAAATATTCTTAGAAAGAAATAATTTGACCTAAAAGTTTTGAGAACTAAGTATCTCATATGCATCGTAAGTCAACCTACGAATTACTTAATTTAGATGTTTTTGAACAATTTACAGATATGAAGATCTATTTGTTCTTTAATTTAGTTTACAAATTAAGATCTTTACTCTGATGATAAAAAGAAGCTTTGCTAATCTTGATAATTTTACGCGGCATAAATGACATTATTGATAGCTTATATAGGTTCTCGAAATTGAAAGTAGTTAAAAGGAATTCTCTTTAACTAGAACAGAAATTTAAAATTTTATGCGTTGTTATGGCATGTCATTTATAGAATATTATTAATGTTGCTTCTAGAGAGTAGATACTTCAAAAGAAATTTTACAATAAATTATTTTATGATATTTAGTTAGTCTTTAACGTGAATATCAAATTATTCATTACATTTTATATTTGAAAACCTTTGGTCACTCTCATTATGATGAATGTCAAATCTAACCGAGTTAGTCATGTGATGTTCATGACTTCTACCAGGTTAATAACTTCTAGAGGAAATTTTCACCTTTTAAGGTTCAAAAATTATCCGTAGGCATTTTACTCCCAATGCCTCTGTTCGTCCAGTCAGCTACTATGCCAAACAATAAATAAAATGAAACACGACAGAGATTTAACTACCATTTTTAGTTCTTCAATCAAATCGACATGATTGAATTTCCAGCTGGAAAAGGCATGAAATCCTCTTTAGAATAAGTTGATTTAAAGATCGGTTACATACAATTAGCTGGGACCTCATTTTTGGGGTTCTTAAGGTTTTCCAAAAAGAATCATACATCAAATTATGGAGGATGTCACATCCTATAAACAATTGCTATTCTTCTAAGGCAAAGGGTGTACAGCAAGGTATCCTTTATTAATCATGGATCCGAACTCCCTCTTTTTATATCTCGATTTGTACCATTTCATATGTGCCTATTAAATCTAGAGAGGCTTTAGCCATAGCATTGAACCAAGAGAAAGTTTTGTTTGGATAGTTTATGGTTTCTAACTTATAACATTTCGATATAAGAGACTTAGAATTTTAGGGATAACACCTTAAGATTGGATTGGACTTCCGATTAAAGACTTTATAGTTAAATCCAAGTTATTAAGCTAAAATGAGAATTAGACAAAATTATACTTGAACAAGCTTCTTTTACTTTAATGCACCACCCAATCACACACTCTTAGATGTCAAACTTGAGACTAAAAAATTTTAAACAACACTTGCTTCCAACTAAGCTAGGTATTGTTTGTTAACAATAACCAAACAATCTTAGTTGTAACCTAATTATTATAAAGCTTATTTACAAAATGCACTTTTAATTCAAAATAGGAAACTCTAGCAACTATGAGTTTGTCTTGTTTAAACAGACCAAAAAGCCGAAAGACTTAAAAGACTTAATTTTTCACATACAAGAAGAAACCCATACTAAAACAAAACCCCTAATACCTAATGTGCCAAAAAAGTCAATTTTTATCTACGGCTGACACGTACTAAAAAAAGTGGCTACAAAAGAAGGAACTGGAGTAAGAGCCTAATGCAGTAGGTACTTTCCTTAAAAAGTTCTTCCTATGAAATTCAGCCCAGACGGAAGCAGTTGCTACATTCCGCAAATTTTACCTCAAATGGAATCAGGCGAGGCTTTCCCTTTCCTGCCCAATAAAGGTAAAAACCCTGTTTCACGAGACCTGCTAAGGTATAAAAGTTAACTTTCCATGTCGGATCCTATTAAGAAAGTATTTAGCATTTTTAATAAGCTCTCAGAAATATCACAATTGATATTTACGAAAGCATGATTCTGGCCAATCCAGAGCACATTTTGCTCGTATACAAACCATATCAACCACCCACAACCAACGCCATTGCCATCCCTTCCCTACCAACATCAAAACTGCCAAACCAACCATGCCATGATCAACTAATTATAAAATTCTCAATCTGAATCCTGCAAACGCATGCTTGAAGATTCGAAAGTGAGAAAAGAGAAATTATCAAGATCAACAATAGCATCATGATAGACATATAAACATATAAACACAAATGTACGTATATATATGTATAGCACGTGTTTGTTTGGTGTATCAAACTTGACCTCACCCATTTCACTCTCAAGGAGATCTAGCTTTATATGAATGCGTACGGGATTCCGGATGCCACAGAAAATGATTGATGGTCAAACCAGTGCGCAATCTGAATCTAATTCTGCCCTATAAGGGCAAAGAAATCAGTACAAACATTTGGTTGGACCATACGCATCCAAAGTTCACCCTAAAAAGGGAAAAGAGAGAAAAGGAAACCGCAGATTTAGTTGTACCATAAGCATCCAAAGTTCACCCTAAAAAGGGAAAAGAGAGAAAAGGAAACCGCAGATTTAGTTGTACCATACGCATCCAAAGTTCACCCTAAAAAGGGAAAAGAGAGAAAAGGAAACCGCAGATTTAGTTGTACCACAAGCATCCAAAGTTCACCATCCAGTTCTTACATTCCAAATTCACAATACCCATGAGAGAAAAACGACAAAATATTCCCCAAAAAAAATCCCAAATCTTTTCCAAAGCTCTTCCATCAGGGAACCACCAAACCCACATCAAAAGATTCGAGAATAGCCTAATCGGCTGCGCGTAAACATCTCCCAATCTCAAAAGATAGAAAAGCATCAAGACAAGCATACTGCACCTGAGCATCAGTAAGCCACGCTCTGTCCCACCTACTCAACCTAACGCCAATAGGCTTGTAAACCTCCTTTCCGAGAACCTGCCGGACCAAACCCTTCAACCCAGCATTTCTTAGCTCCCCCCTTCCCATCCGCTCAGCAGCGAGGACACGAAGATCAACCGCCTTCGCCACTACCAGCCGATGGTCGTCCAAGAGCTTCTGGACGTCGTCGTGTATGCCGACGCCCACGAAGGTGTAGCTGTCGTTGCGCAAAAACTCAATGAGAGAGCGGGGCACAAAGGGTGCGTACATGAGTTGGAAGATGAGGCAGTTGTGGCCAACGCAGAGCTGCAGAGTGGCGGCGGGATGCCGGACTCCTCGTTTGTATGGCCGCCACTCGACGTCGAGGCCGACGATCAGGCGGTGGAGACGGTGCCGGTGGATATTGTAGATGCGTGAAAGCCAAATGTCGACCATATTAGGGGTATGGGTGACAAGGGTATGAATATCGTCCTCGTAGAATGTAACGTCGTATCGGTCGTGGCTTGGATAAGGCAGGTTGTAGTTTTCAATGCTTGCCTCCATGGCTAATCGGTTGGTACTCAGAGCGAAGCTGCGACCGCCGGACGGAAGGCAAAAGAGAGGTTCTTTGAACGTATTTTTTGTGCACAGAGCAGACGAAAGGGAAAGCTAGGTTTTTGTTCCGAGACGGAGAAAACTGAAATGACTTGCTTCGACGAGACGTGGCTTTTTGGGGTGCAGAGACACGGACAACGCCCATTCTCGGGACTCTTGCGTGTACCGCACGTTTAAACGAAAGAATTCATACTGATGGGAAGCGATCCCAACCTCCAGCGAGAGGCGCGTGAGAGGGGTGTAACTGCACTTGTACGAAGATTCCTCCTTCGTGAAGCTTCCCCACTCTATTCTTCCCGCCCAGGATAATGTAACAGCATGGATTGCTTAAGCTTTTCTTTTTTATAATTTCATTAATCTTAACGAAATTTCATTTAAATCCAAGTTATTTAAAATATTCTTACCCACTACGTAAAATTAAGGATAAGTCAAATCACCAAATTAACAAACTTCTAAAAATTAGTTTTTGTTAACAATCCTAGAGATACAGTCTTGCTACCATTGCATGGATTACATGAACTTCTCTCATCATCCATAAATACATTTGTTGCTTAAGTGATGATCACGGTAACAGGTACAACATTGGGCAGTGTCTTCCCAAAATGCAGAAAAGTGCACGCCTAAGCTAAGTTTCAGATGATGATGGAGCTAGGTTTTAGACCTGTTAACACCATCCCTTTTGTGATCATTTGAAGGAGTTTGCAAAAAAAAGGGAGCCTCTGTTTTAAGTACAGGAAACAGGGCTTTGAGTCCTTGTAAATGACCCATTAGAACTTACACTGTTTCACAATCTTTCACGTTCAAAAAACTACAATCTCTAACCCTGACATCATAAGCCCCACCTCGGTTCTGTCTATTTCAACCCTAAAGTCCTCCATGGTCTTTCCCTGAGCTTGAGAATCGCTTTCATCATCTTATCCATTATTACCAACCTTGCGTTAGCCTTTCTTTAAATTTTTTTAAGAAACAAATATGGTTTGGTGAATGTTTCTAATCATAGTATGTTAGTTAATGTTTTTAGTGTTCTTCTATCACTTAATCATGTTACACATGCGGAAACAGCGTATTTGGAAAAGTATCGTTTATACCAAAGCTTATATACTTACGAATTAAGTTTTTCCTAACAAAATTTGGTTGAAATATTCTACTTGCATCAAATCCATATTTGAAAAAGAAATTGTTTTTGAAAGCCCAATTCAACCCTCTTTATTGGGTTATTGTGTGGCCGTAAAATAATGAGGAGATAAACAAAATTAAACTGATTTTAGATTCAATTATTTGTGAAGAGTGACCAATTCAAAATGATGTAGCTAAGTAAAATGGGTCTATACTCAAAAGTTCAAATGGGCTTGTATACCCAAAGTTCCAAATGGGTTTATATGCCCAAAGTTCCAACCAAGCCTTTGATATGCAATCGTCAATATGAAACCAGATAAACAGTTTTTTATACTTAATCTTTTTTTAGACTTCTTCTTAAGTTTCTAGCCCTTTTTCCTATGTTTTAATTTTTTATAGTCCTTTTCTTCACGACACCAAAAGAGGGGGGAAAGCAAGGGAGGGGGCAAAGAAAGTCCTCTTGTCGTTATCTCCTACGGCAATGGTGATCAGGTTGGAAAGTACAAGCGAATATCTACTCTCTTATGCCTCTTATAAAAGCTTATAGCACTTCCTTGCCTTACAAAATGTAAAAGAAATACGTCTCAACTTCCATTGGCTCTCTCATATTCACCAATCTAAAGATGGTGACTCCCCTTAAAGCTGCAACATGGGGTGAACCATTTTGCCATCTGTTGAAATCACCAATATAAAAAGTGGTTAGCTTTGTTGCCTTCTGTAGTATTGGAGGAGTGAAGAGTCACTATCATAGAAGGAACAACCATAAAACCATAATCTCCACCATCTTTTTGTAAAGGTATGAAAGTAAAATTCACTTTTAGTGAAGGCGTGACCTCACTTTATATTATGTAAGCAAAAACAAATCTAGATATGTAAGAAAAAGTTCCTTTTTCATATTTTACTTATTTCTTTAAAAAAATTATTATTTTTTGAGATATTAATTGTGAAGATCTTATCTAGATACTTAGCCAAATAACTAGTTTTTTTTTTAACTAAACAAGTGTTTTCAAATGTTTGAATTTTACAAAGCTTTGTTGGATAGCACTTGCAAGTTTTGCAAACGTCCTTTAGGCAAATTAGCTATAGCTAAAGTATTTCCACTGAAACCTTAAAGTTTACTTGCAACAAATGTGCAAAATAGTTTATGGTTAATGGATATTTGCGACAAAGTTATAACTTCTTAATAATATTACTTACTTATTGAAGATAAGTTATTAAACAAAATTCTATTCACGGTAGTAGTGTAATATTAGTGGAAAGCATGATTTTCCATCATTAATAGAAACAATGAAGACAAATATTGAGGGAAATGTTGACAACAACAATAGCAATAAGAACAACAAGCATAATACTAATCACTACATTTTTTTTTCTACAAACTTGGTTGATACTAAATTTGAAAAGTAAATTTTCCAAATCCAAATATTTGTGGTATTACAAAATTTTGATTTTATTCTTGACCTTTAGATAAATTTTGAATTCCTACTATAGTACTAATGAAATCTTTAGCCTTAAGATGGACACTTTAGCTTAGTGTAGATTACTACAAATCTTGCAAATGATACAAAATATGTATAAGACAAGAATACCATATAAAAAAATAAGATCTCTAAAATGAAATCTAATTGAAAACAGAACTTTTTTACCTTTAAGTTAATTTTTGAGTTAAGCATTTACGCCTTCTAACATAGTATCAGGTCCAAGTTAAATCTACTATATTATGTATGAACTTAACCATAATGACACTAAAGTGCAAAAGAATGTGTAAGAAGAAAGTCTCACATCAAAAGATAAATTATTGAGGTGAATTTTAAATGAAAATATGACCTTTTAACCTTTGAGTTAGCTTTTTAGTTGAGCATTTAGGCCTTTTAACATGGAAGAGTCAAACCATGACATAATCTAATCTTACAACCCAATAAATCTTCTCATTTTTATACCATTTTACTACCCAATTAATTTAGCTTGTATTCAATAAAAGCTTTTTTCAAAGCTCTCCCAAATGATTATTCATGTTGTAAGTCATGTTTTCAATTTTTGAATAGTCAATAATAAAATTAAGGTCAACAAGTGCCAGGTTCAATTATAAGCAAGCACTGTTTTGGACGTATTGGTCCCAACTTCAACACATTTGCATGCATGAGTGTGTGTTTATTAAAAAAAAAAAAACATTAATAACATTGAGGCCTTTTGGTGAATTCCACAACAAAAATTAAATAAAATTCTCATGTTTTCTAATGTGTGAGTACATTTTAAATTTTCTGTTGAGATGATTAGTCTCGTAGAATTACAAATTCAGATTTTATCTTCATTTCTACAGTTACGATATAAAATAAAATAAAAATAAAATAATCACCACTTATAATTGAAATTGGGAGCTTATACTACGATTATTTGCAAAGGACATCACTTTCATCACTAGAAAACAACTAACACAAGTGAAGAGAAATTGAAGACTAAGGTTTTTGCCACCACACATTTGTCCTTTTCACTTGACTAAGGTGCTTAGATTTTCTAACGTTTGGTAAGTCTCCTTCACTCCCTAGAACTAAAGTCTAACTTGTCATTTGACAGCACTTATGACATGAAATAGATAGCGCAATGTTTCCTTCATCTTCCATTCCAAGGGACACAAAAGTCAGAATCAGTCTCCATTTAGTCCAACAATTGAAACTCTTGATTACAGAGTCCATCAAATAATGACGTTGAGCCACATCATTGTCTTCAAGGAAGGACCCTAGTTCATAGTTTCTTATTAGTACGTAACAGGAAACTCAGATCCACGGTCCACCATATCAACTATATATAAACAGCTTAGCCGAAGGAGATTTTCGTAATTCCGAAGTCGCCACGATAAATGTGCAGCCAAGGAAAAAAAGTCTCTTTTGTTTCGTACGCTCGCTTCCCTGGCCCGAATGGCAGAGAACAGCAAGCGAGACGAAACGTGCAGTCTGTCGCCTCCAACTCCTTCCGGAACGTCGGCTTCCGGCGAGGATCCACCGATCCCCACCACCTCCGTCTGCCACGACCGCAAGAAGGAAGACCTAGATTCCGCCCCGGAGCCCAAAAGGCGCAAAAACTGCCCGGGAGTTCTCGATAAAATTCAGGAGCCGGAAAACTTCAACTTCACTTTCGATACCAAATTCAACGGATGCACTCCCCAGTTCACGCCCAAATTCGGTTCGTTCAATCTGGGGCTTACGGCGAAGGAGAAGGTCAAAGAAGGAGCCGGAAAACGACAGCGGGAGGAAGAAGAAGAAGAAGCAGAGATCCCGGGGAAGAGAGAGCTTGTGAGTTCACTAAGGCCGCTCGATGGGATTAAAGGGATTGAGTGAATCGATGAAGGAATTCTAGGTTTAGATTTATTGTTCGAGATTTGGTTTTGTTAGACTTTGTCATTTTCTATGTAAGATTTGGCTCTGAATCCTATAATGGTTCTTGAACTGGAATCAAATCAAAGGATGAATTAATGACAGAATCTTCTCTCTCTTTCATACCTTGTTTCTTCTTCTCTCCTCCATTTCTTTCCTAGATCGAAGTGGCTTTCGATATCCATCCAACTGGCTCGTCTTGGTGTTGGGACTTTCCAGTTGCAGACTGTTCAGGTGCATGTGAGGTGGGGGGCCAAGCCACCGGCTTACACTCACTTGCACGTGCACATGTTCGAAAAACACTACCGATGGTCGGACTCCGTCCCATGTAGTTGTAGCTTTCGTCTCTAAGGACCAACAAACGCATGCCCATGTGGTCTCCAAAATTTTCTCTGCTTTGACTTGATGAGAATGGAAGCCCATCACGTAAAACGATTAATGATGAGATTGAACCATTCAAGATTTTATAAGCTGATAACTCAGGTGTTTCTGATCTCTTTTTATCATGTATAAATTAAATGTCCAATTGATCTTTGATAAATCTAGAAAATATAGGCACTTTATATAGGACCATTTACAAGAGATGAGAACAGAAAATCACTTGCCCATCGCAATCTGTATCCAAACAAACATAAAAAGGGATCATATATTCAACAATATCCACAATTCATATATCCTTCCAGAATCATGTGCAGGAAGGAAGGGTCTCTTTTTAACTTACAACTAATATAGGGAAAGGTAAAATGGAAGGACGGCATCATCTCACCTATCGCTTTCCCATTCTTGCCCTATAAACTTATCTACAATCTATATATTCTAATTATGTGGCTGTAATATACACTGTTTGCATACTGGACACAAGCGACGATCATTATCAATATCCAGTATCTTTGACCTTCTCTCAGAACTGGCAATAAGTTCCCAACCTTTGCTTCATGCTTGTTCACTTTTTGCCTTCAAGTAATTCTGACAAAAACTCCTCAAAAATCCCCAGAAACATTATCCATTCAATTTCGCTCATGTCTTCAAACGAAATGCCCCCGGAGTCATTGTTATGGTTAGCTACTGAGAAACTCGAGCTCTTCATGAAACCCCCTTCCTTTTGGTCGCCATCCCTGCCAATGCTTGCTTTGATGTCATAATTATCATTGGCTGGGTCGTTTTCCTCGTAGAATGGACGTACTAATGGTTCAGGCAAAACTGTTATGGAACCTGTGGATGAAAACCTTGACATCTTAAGCGGTTTAGGTACCACGAAATGGTTGTTCAAGAGGCGAGGGAGTTCCAGGAACTCACTAAAACTATCTGCTTCTTCCTTGTCAAATTGGAACATCTCATATTCCTTTCTTGTTACTTCTCTCTGGTGATCATAGCCAATATTAGGCAAACTCGCCTTGGCTTTTGCGCAGAGATTCTCTAGGGTGCTTAAACATTCTTCCCCACAGCAAAACTCCCGGGTCATCATTTCTCCAATATAAGCGAGACAAAGCCCAGCAGCCGCAGCTCGCTTCAAGAAAATGGTGCAAACCACGAAGACCCGGATAGAGGACTCCCTTATGGAAGGAAGCTCAGCTCTTAGAAGCTCGGCATCTTTAAACGGATCAAGATTAGATATGTACTCTGTTTCATACTCGGAGAAAGGAACCAAAGCTTGAGGCCAATGCAACCACTCAAAATATGGATCATCGAGCGACTCAGGGAGACAAAGGCCATGGTCTATGGGTACAAGCTCAGCTACCCCGGCTGCAGAATTATCATGCTCCTCCTGCTTCTTAACGAGAATATTTCCGGCATGCCTATCAAGATTCAGGAGTCGAACGTCAAAAATCCCAATGCGGTGAACTGATGAGACCGGAAATACAGAAGAGCCCAGCTCTCCAGCATCGTATTCGTGGTTCACAAAGCGTTGGAGCGAGGCGATCTTGTGATTCGCAGCTGAAACTGTGGCACCATGAGCAGCGTGGAACGCAACATTGGAAATTTTAACGAAAGCTGTTGGAGGAACCCCAGCAAAACCTCCATGGTCAAGCAGATAAGCAGCCGATTCACGTATCCCAGTTTCACCTATCCTAACTGAGCGTTTCAAGCCAGGTTGGCCTAGCATCCGATCACCAAATCCTTTGGGATTGTTAACGGCCAAAGGTTCTTCATCTATTGGCTTTGCCACGGCAATATTATCACCATTTCGGCTACGCAGGAAGTAGACACCCCCTAACCCACTTGACACCGGTATGGGATCAACTCGAGAAGCCAGAACCGTGGCAACCTCAACAACAAGAGCACGAACATTAGGATCTTGACGGCCACTAACAATCTCAATCGTCGGAATATTAGTGTCGAACTCTTCCTCCACTACAGTGGTTATGGATAGGCATGGGGTGGACAAGCTTCTTTGTATGTTATCACCTTCAAATGCTTGCTTTAACGAGTAGGCTAAATTGGTTTGGGTAAGCTCAGGAAGTTTCTGATCCAGCCGAGTGTACGATTGTAGTCCGCATCTTGGGTATCTGCCGAACGGCTTAAATCCACCATGGTGATCAATGGCTACGGCCATTTTAAAGAATCTCATGCAGGTGAGAACGGCAGCCCCGCATGCCAAGTATAGCTCTTCTTAGAAAGCGTTCTTGATGGATTGCTCAGCACAGATCTGCGTGATCAAGATAAAAGCAACTTCCTCATCGGTTTTCAAGAACATGTACAATTGACATAGAAAGCTTCCAACTTTAATCATGTCTTAGCACACAAGTAAATGAATCAGCATCTCTCCTTTGCTTCTTTTAGGAAAGATAGATTTACAAGAAATGCTAGTTCGTGCAAATGTACATCATTCATTTCATTCGTGTTCATGTGTAATATCTCAAAATATATTAGCGTAAATAATCATGCAGAAGAATGCATCATGAATTTGGCATTCATATTCCGTATTTATTTAGAGTTAACAAAGGATCTTAAACAGAAAAAAGATGAAGAACGAGGGGATCGAATTTCCCTACCAAATTATGGCATACAAGTCCCAAAAGTCTTATGCTGGATTCATTCCTTAAATTTGTGGACGACCTAGAGAATGTAGGACACTTTCCACCCATTTTTCGTTGAATCCAACACAACCTGAATGTAGTCGACAGAGGGATCATTACGACGAAAGAAAAAGTAACGACGAAGAATTGCGTATCACGTAATTGAATGAAATCAGCAATTAAAAAGGAGATATACTACAACCATGTGGAGGAAGCCGATCAGTCACCTACTCCTCCGTACACAAATCGTCTCGATTTTCTGAAACAAAAGAAGGCAATGTCATGCACAACGCTTTAGTAATCAGAAAACAATTCTTCTGTAAAAGCTTCACATTCCCCAGAAAGAAAAACAAGTTCTCAAAAAGATCAACATTGGAAACAAGCCGAAGTTTATGGTTTAAAGAATTAAGAACAAGAAAAAAGGTGGGTTTCGGAAGATTTGATTTCGACAAAAACCATTTCCTTTGCGTAGTTCTACATCAAACATGGAAACAGAGAAAAGTAAGGGAGGGAAGGGAAGGGAAGGGAAAGAAGCATCGGACCCTGAACACTGGTGGAGGCATTCAGGCAGCCGAACAGCAACGGGAGCGTGTGAGAGCACCAGGCTTTCACCGATTGAATTCTACGCTCCGCCTTATATTCTCTCTCCCGCCGCTGCGCCTATTCTCGTTCTTATTCCCAAAGCGTGCAACGCAAGATTAAGTAACGCTTGGGGGACGAAGAACGAGGGGGTGGTTGGCCGTGGCTGTCTCATCCAAGCCGTCCATACATTTGCATTTACAGCACAGCGGAACCAATAGGAGGAGGCCACGTCTCTCCAGACAATATATCCCCATTTTTCCCGTGCTCCCTATTTGTCCTGGCAACGGTTTCCTCGTTTCCGACATGAGCGTACGGCCTTTATTTTTGCTGGATTCGGTGGTAAACCCAATGCCACCCAAGACAACTGCTTATTTATGTACCAGAATTTTTAAGGTATTCTAATTTACACCCGAGATTATCTACTTACCTGGACCCAGTTTCCCAGTAATAACCATTGCTCCGATCCCTCTTTTTCTCTTCTTTTCATTTTCTTTTGTTAAAAAAATTATTAAAATTATTAAAATATATTAAGATTCTTAAGAAATATTTAGATAATCTAAAATTTTATTCTACATTTTTTAACAAAAATCACTTCCTGTACAAAATTCTTTCACCAACTAACAATATCTACACTTGAACATAAATTTTAAGCCAAGGATTGATAAGAAAATATTTTTTCTATATATAAAAAATATCATGTTATTATGTTTTCTTTTCTTTTCTTTTAAAATGTAATTTACCCACTTATTAGGTTTTATGCTTTGAAGGGTTAGGTTTTATTAAATAAAAAAAATAAAAAAATGGGTTAAGTTTCATGTATTTCTCTATGTATCAGTTAAACATGTATAATTTTCAAACCATCCTGAGTTCCTATTTAAAAAAAGGTATATAATTTTTTTAAAATAATATAAATTTTGTTACCTCATTCTTAACATCATTTTCTCTCTCTCTCTCTCTTAACTTTCTTTTGCTCAAACCTGGCTCTACTTGGGGATACTACATACTTTAATTCTTAGCTTAGAAATGATTTTCCAATTCCAAACTCCCTCCAGCCCAAATTTTAAGTATTAAAAATCTTCTCAAAAAGTCCAAAACCCCGTAAGTTAAAGATTTTTTTTTTAAAAAAAAAAAAAAAACTCTTCATCATAGATCTTTTTTTTTTTTTAACATTTTTATCCTATACACATCTTCCTACACGTCCAGTATCACTGGACTCAAAATTGACTACAATAAAATAAAATCAACTTGGACTGTTATAAAGGTCCAATGACCTAAGTTAAAAGTTGACTTAATGATTAGAGAGTCCTCTCATGAATCTTAATGTAAAGCTATCTTTCCTACAATTGGAACTTCCAAAGTCGGCACTCGTGTGAAGAGTGTAAAAGCCATCCACGCAACAAAACATAAAGACTGCACGCAGACTACAGAAATGAGAGATTTATTCATATACCCAAAGAACATTTCCCAACTGTTTCTCGCTACTTGCTAGTGAACAGACTTTTATTACTTACTACAACCGAGCATACAAAGAAACATTATTACATAGTGCCAATCGAACTCAAATGGTCTGTCTTCCTCCCATTATGCGACTGGTGTTGATTATTTGGAGCACTTGACTGCTAGCTTTAGGCGTGGAATTAAGAAGGGAGACATTAATGGACAGCCAGAGTCTCCTTTTGTGGAACAGCAGTTAAGTGCGACGAGCGCTGGATGTTTTCCTTCCCACTAAGAAGCTGCTGTTTGTCAGTAGTTGCTGCTGTTGACTCTTCATTTTCTCCCACAGGGTATGATCTTCCGCTCCCCCGCACAAGTTCTTTAATGGTGGCCTTGAGTTCATTGTCCTTCATCAGAGTCTCCACACTCACATGTACACCTGAGTACGACGTAGTTCCAAATAGAAATACCATGTTAAAAACATAATGAAGATAAACAGAATAAGAGAGCCATATGCAATTCTAGTATCTGAGTTGGGAACAATAACACAGCTTGAATGTCTAATTTTTAACCCAAAAAAGGGAAAAAAGAAGAAGAAACAGCCAAGCTAGCAGGCTCTGTCTGATATTATAATACATACGGTATCTCCAGTAGTGCTTTGGATTTGTAGGATCATTGATGGTCTCCTCCACAGCAGGGCGTGTTGTGTATTCTTCTTTCAGTGCTAACAGATCCTGATAATCAATGAAAAACATAAATTACACGCAACGGCATACAGGTTTATCAATCAGAGCGTGTTGTGTGTTATGAAGTCGGGGGATGATACAGAGTCATAGTATATTGTGGACAAGCTCATAACAAGATAACCACCATTATACCTGAAGAGGGAAAATTGCCCACATAGATGGGGCTTCCACATGTTGCCTTAGAACGAAATGTACAATCTCAGGAACACATTGACTAGGTGGCATCTTGTCAGACCCGACTACAGTCTTAAAAAATCGACGTCTTCTTTCTTCGTCTTCTTCCCACCAAGCACGCAGGGTTGAGCAGTCATGGCAAGATGGAGCACACACCTGTGACATTATGCAGCTAACCTGTTACTCACTTTCTAATCACATGCAAGGGGAAGATCCTTAAACTTCAGTTGAATATTTTAACCATATGTACGGATGCCGTATCCAAAATACCATAAAATTCATAACACAAAAAATTAGATCTTGATAATACGTTTTACAAGGTTTGCTTTATAAATTATGGAATCATCAAGCCTAAAACAGGAAAATTTCGATAGAAAACATTAAAAGATTACTAAGAGCTGACATGAGATCTGATTCAATCGGCAATTATGGTAAAACATGTACTTCCGGAACTACATAGAAATTCAAATTCCTACCGCAGATGCTGTTACAAGAGCACCATTTGACTTAATGATTAGAGAATACACATTATGAAGATGAGCTCAAAGAACTAATTAAAGAAAGGAAAAGCTTTCAAACTAAATAACCATTGCAATGTGAAAAATAATGTCACTAATGTACAATAAGCATATGTTTAAATATTCAGCAAACAGGAAATTATTCCCTTGAATTTACAGATAACGGTCAAAACAAGTCAACTTTGTTTTCACAATATTAATTCATTGTACAGACAGGATCATTTTGCAAGTGGCAGAACCAGGAGGGAGTAGAGGGCACGCCTCCCAAAATGCAAGTGAAGCAAGCTATATTCATTTGGTACTTTCCTTTATATGCCCCTTCATGCATAAAAAAAGAGAAATGCCCCAGTGCCTTCAATAGTGGGACCTATACTTACTGTAGGCACACAGAGAAGACATATCCAAAGCCAGTAGATGGAGAACATAAAAACTTTCTTCTTTTTGGCAAGATGTCAAAACCCTCTTTCCAAATTACTTATATTGTATTACCATTTTGCATTCTTTTTTAGTTACATTGCAATTCCAACCTATTCTATCTTCAAGGCTCTTACTATGCTTCAACTATTGTATGATTCAACGGATAAGGGATTGGGAAACAAAAATGAATTAAAAGAAAAAAAAAATACATCATGAAAGAGAACTTCAATGTTTATCACAAAAAAATACAAAAATGTGAACGAAAAAGAAGTTCAGATTCCAGAGAAGTTGATGGTATGGCTTCAAATATTTAATCCAATTATAACTTTTATTTTTTTATTTTAAGAGTTGGTGTATCTTCTTAATTACTTCTATTATTGAAGCCTTTTGAGCTCACGATGTAGTTGGGGCATTTTTTTTTCATTTTTTTCTTATTAAATAACATATTTGAATTAATCTACTGGTAATTCTTAATTATGCTATTATATATTAAACATACATGAAAGAAACAATCAAATTGCATTCTATCTTGTAAAGCAATTCAAGTGTTTATTCATTTTTCTATTTTAACACTATTGTCAGTGCTGTATTCCTTTAAAACTTTGAAACCACTGCAGGTCTTGGTTTCTCTGAAATCAAAACATGACACCAGAAGTACATTTGAAGACTTCATAATTTGAAAGATATTTTTGTTTGGTTCGACTGTTTTAGCTGTCACATCAAAATTCTCTACAAGGAAATCAAGTACAAGAATCCCTTTCGGGATACCCAATTGCACCTGTAAAAAATGATATCAAGGTAAAGGGATCTCCACAAACGATCAGTTGGTTTGTAAGACTTGTGGTAATCTTTTTTTCCGTAATCTATAAGATTCTATGTAAAAAGAAAAAATTAGTATTCTATTATTGCTATACCACGTTGCACCACAATAAAATGGATACATGATAGACAAGCAGTGTCAAAAGGTCTCACCGTCATGTAACTGTACTGAGAAGGAACACCAAACTCCAAACCAGGTTCACTTGGCATACGTTGAATACGCAAGCCTATTAATCCTAACTCTTGCATGACCTGCATAAATATTACACCATTAGAAGATTCTCTTCGTTTTTTTTCTCTCAATATCAGAAATATAAAAGTAGATGGCCGCTCAGAGGAGAGGGGAGAGGAGGGGAATCGCTGAACAAACATACAGGGTGAACACAAGAAGGAATAAGACCCAGATCTTCCCCACAGGCCAGCATATCCGATGAGTTCAGGAGGGCAGGCAGGGTCTTCAAAGCATTTTGCCGCCAAAGACTTTCTTGACGATGGAAATAGTAATCATAGTATAATCTTCTCAGAATATTTTTGCTGTATCACGGGATGGTAAATAAGCTTCAGCTGGTAGTATCTTGTGAGAGTTAAAAGAGTAAAGAAGGAAAAGAATTTGTTTTGGTTTTAAGAATAGATAACCAAAATGATTAGCCATAAGAAGGTGTACACAATTGAATGCCTCTAATTAATACAAACATCTTCTAGATCAGCATCATATATATAATAAGCTGATTTTCCAACTAAAATATTTCAAGAACCTGTGATCATCCAAATCCTTAAAACTTGAAGTATCTTCAAGATTGAAACGAGGATAGAACTTCCTTGGATCCTCTGGATCTCTGATAAGAACTATGTTCTGCAACAACAGTTGGACAGATCAAAACCTAGTACCAGGACACAGTAATGCAATTCAAAACAATCAACAGAAGACTTGAGAAAAGTGCCTGATATATAATACAACATAAAAAAGGATGAAAAGAGAAAAATTGAATTCCTTCTTTGGGTTCACCTGAAGAAGATCAAAAAGATCACGCAGAGTCTTCTGCTCACTCTCCAATAATGAGAACCTTTCTGCACATGATTTCAGCTTGGCAGCAATTTTTTTCTCTGTGTTGCAGTCCTCCCTAAACTAAAGAGGGGAAGGAATAAAAGTAGCAGAGTTAGGCCCTCAACCAAACATTTAACAGAAGATAAAAAATAAAAAATCCTTCCAAGGATTCATTATGAATTATCAAGAAAAAAAATTTACCAAACCCCTTTATCTAATAAAGCATTATTATCACCTCATAACACTGCTTCTGATATTCATTGAGGAAATTTGTGGCAATAAAAGTCCAAGAAGCTCCAAATTTATCCTGAATCAAGAAAGAAAAGAAAAGAGAGATATAAATCTGTATAAATGAATAAATTTTTAACCGTTCACATAAATTTGGAGAAAGCAGAAAACGGCCAAGAAGGAAATTCGTCGACCTGTAACAGATCCTGCCGAATATATGGGCGACTCAAGCGGTTAAAATCCCATATTCCCTCTCTTTCGAGCTCTTCCTGTGAAATTAGCACAATAATGTGAAAAGAAAAATTGCTTCTATAACAATCACCAGAGTTTACAACCTGTTTCACTTGCTTTCCAAGTAAGCTAGCTTTTGACCAAGAAAATTAACTTTACCTGACTCAATGGGATAGATGGTCGAAATTTTCCAACTAGACCTGTCATAGAATGCTCTGGAAGCTCCCAAATCCGAAAGAAGCCCAATATGTGGTCAATCCTGTAAGCTGTAAAGTATTTTGCCATCTGGCATGGAAGCAAGCAAACATAACTTTAAGTTATACATCAATCAGGGAAAGTGACATGGTACTCAAAACCCCGGCAACAAGGGTAGGATCATAATATTTGGAGAACAAAACCTGGGTTAAACGAGCTCGCCACCAAGCATAGTTGTCTTTTGACATTTCCTCCCAGTTATAAGTAGGGAATCCCCAGTTCTGCCCATTTTTATCAAAATAATCTGGAGGTGCTCCAGTAGATGTGTTCATGCGGAACAAATTTGGGTAGACCCAGGTGTCCACACTATTCCTGTCAACGCCAATAGGCAGGTCGCCCTTCAAGATCACTCCTTTCTTTCTTGCATATCCTGCTGCTTCTGACAACTGCCATTTAGTGACGATACGACAAAGTAAATGCCTTTTTGTTCAATAGCATGAGTCAATATAAAAATATACAACAAAGATTAACTCCACTTACTTGTAAGTGTAAATGGTATTGGATATAATAATGGAAGCAAATCACATCATAGTGCAGGCTGTCTTTAGCGACAAGTTTCTCAAGCTGTAGGAAAAGAAAAACCATCATTACAAACAAAGGGGAAAGGACTACAGCGTCTCATTAAGTGACTGTCTACACAGAAGGAGTTACAACTACGCTTGACCACCCGAAACACAAGGTTTATTACCTTATCTTTTGAATACAGAGAATAGCGACCCCATTGGCTATGATCTGATGTTTCAAAAAAGTCCCGCAGAAAACAGAATGCTGCATAGGGTTTTAACCAACCCTTTACAACCAAAACACAGGTTTCAGTACAGCAATTATGGTCTAATGACAAACTGGCAATCAATTGAGTACCAATTTCAGTAGAATGAAAGATAATGTAAGATATCAAATATTCATAATGGTAAGAAGAAAGTAGAACACAGCAAGACCTCATTTTCAGAAAAAAAATTCTGAAAGGATTTGGAGTTAAGTATCAAATCTTTCTCCAAGTTAAAAATTTTCTTGGCGATTGAAAGTTTAGCAGTCATAGTAGCTTCGTAATCAACATCCTGCATAGATGCAAAGCCAAATAGATTAATATAAACTGGTAATACATAGTTGGACTTCTATCATTACCATGTTTTTGTTGGTAAACGTGTCACTAATAAATGCCAGATATCACAAGAAAAACAATCACCACAAACAAATACGAGTAAATTTGTACTTTATATATAACAACACAAGTGGCATTTTATTAATAAACCGACCATTTTATTCAGCACAATTTCTATTTCTTTATCAGGAAACAGTCATTGACTTCATGGTTTGTTTCTTAACCAATTAACCTAGATGAAAGGGACCAGTTATTTCAGCGAAATAATGAGGTGATTTTAACTTACCAAATGGGCGAACAAATAAATACTTCATTTACAGTAGTTTTAGGTAGACCAAAACTAACAGTAGTATAGTATCACACCAAATAAAGAATAAGAGAGAGAAGGCTCCCAAAAAAAAGGTGGTAACTTTTGCCCAAGACTTTACAACAAATATTTCATTCACAGTAGTCTTTGGCAGACCAAAACCAATAGTATCACGCCAAATAAAGAATGAGATGGAAGGTTGGGTTACAAGGGAGCTAGATAAATTGTAAATGACTTGCTAGACATGTAACCAACAGAAAAATACATATAACATATCTTTACCAAACGATAATCTACAAAGTTAAACATATCTTTACCAAAGGATAATCTACAAAGTTAAGTTTCAGGAAGACCAGTTTGCACAATGATATAATCTTTCGTCCTGTCACTGTATGCCAGGAACAACTAATACAGGCATCACATAGTCCAAGTCATGGAGATCTTGTTTATGAAGTTATGTATCATGTGACATTAAATGAAAATAAAATGAAGAGTGTCTGTCATCATGATATTAAAGGAATAAGAAATTATGTGATCACCTTTCCATCCAGTCCTCGTTTTGCCTCCTGAATCTCTTGCTGTTGAGAAAAGAAAAGACACAAGAAAGCAAAAAATTTTAGATATCCACATAAATTATGTGAAGACTCAAAACCAGTTCTACTCAAATGAAAATTGAAAGGTCATGCACCTCACCTTGATATCATCCGGAATACTTTCTGAAAGTGCTTGAACTCTCAGGTATAATGGGTGCAATGCAAATACAGAAAGTGAGCTGCACCAGAAAGACCGGGATAAAAATATTTATCAGATCATGATTGTCCATCTAGAATGAAACTTAAGTGGATTAGAAGCCAGTGACAGACAATGTGAAAGATATCTTTATCATGCAATGACAGTAATTAAAAGGGAGCAACATGATTCGTGAACCCAGACAAAGTGACTGGTTAAATTATAACACAATCTTGTGTACAGAACTCATGGCAGAAGTCATAACTAAAACACCTATAATTGAAGTAGAGGAGAAGGGTTATTGTAAAGCCAGACAAAATGGCAGGATACCCATTTATCAGAACCAAACTAAATTACAGATCTAATTCACAACTTCATACAAGTTTTGGACATGTCAATTTCCTCAATTTGTTGTAAAAACCTCTATTCCCAACCCCAACATACACAAGACATAGAACAAATGAAAAAGATAAGAGAAAGTTTACTCATGTATTCTAAAACCAAAGGCATATACCTGTAAGGATATGAATCCCACCACATTTGATGCACGGATGTATCATTGATTGGCAAAAGCTGAACTAAATGGAACCCAGAATCCACAGCCCAATCAACAAGTAACTTCAGGTCAGGAAACTCTCCAACTCCAATATCAGATTCTGACCTAACAGAAAACATGGGAACTGCAACACCAGCACCCCGCCAAGGAAATTCCTAGTGGAATAGATCAATAATTAGAACAAACTGTGAAAGCTCCGGAGTGACCCAAACACTTGTATGTAATCCTTTTTTGATAACATACTCGAAACATGCCATCTGAAAGGACAATGTATCTTGGTTGATTCTCGGAGAAGCCAACATTTAGTTCCCGATTGGTACCAGTTTCTAGAGAAAACTTTCCTGCCGTGCTATACTTACTATACTTATACGTGGAACAACCATCAAGGAAAAGAGAGAAATGTGTAAACTTGGTAAATATCAATAGATATAGACAGTAAATAATAGCAATGCAGAACGCAGTACGCCATCAAATAATTGAAGACCAAAAAGGATATTTTATGGGAAAATCAGCCTTTCGCAGCAGACAGTCACCTTGCCAGATTGAATTACCAGCATAGCTAAGTTTAAGTCCATCCTGGACCTTCCATTGCCCCAACTTTTTATGGGTACCAATCACGTAAACCTGCATGAGTGCAAGATGAGTTGTTCAACAAGAACAAGGTGGAAAGATAACCAACGGAACTCAGAACTACCAAGACATGCATATAAGCAGTAAGATGTTATCGTGAGAAGAAGAGTTCATACTGATGTATCTTGTTCTATATGTGGGCAGCAAATCTTGAATTGGATGAGAACTGTATCCACTAATAGACAGGAGTAACAAACAATTAATGGAGTTAGCAAAATTAAAATTCACAAAAAGTATTACATCACAACAAGGAGTAGCAACGAACAAACTGAATTCAAATTACCTTCCTCCAGCTTATTTTGAACCGTGCCTAGAGGTCTCTCTACGTTCAAATTCCAACTTCTGTTAAAGATGACATTTTTGAATGCACTTCTGAAAGGGATATCATCTGAACCAGTCTGGATTCAATAATGACAACTTTTCAGTAAATTTTGCAAATGACAAGAAACAAAGACTTTCCTCCTAAATTATAGACAGCAATGACATTTAAAAATATATATATATATGGGGGAAAGGGGAGGTGTTGGACTTGGGACCCAAGCGACCTTGGCTTACCACTAAGCCATGTTGTCTCGAGAAAGCAATGAGAATTAACCGCAGCTAACTAAACACAAAAAATATTTACCAAATTTTTTTATCAAGAAGACAGCCGTAGTTAAACCACTACATACGGTGTGATGATTGCCATTCGGGTGGAAACTGTTCTAGCTGAATTTAAGCTAATGAAGGCTACAATAGCTTGATGCTTATCTGATGCAAAATTAAGAAGAGAAGTTTCAACCATATTAGAGATAGATGTGTGGCAGCATCAGGCAAACTTAGAAGCTTTAGTAATAGTGCATGTAACTGTATGCAGTGAATACTAAGAGTATTGATTGTGTTCAAATGTATAAAGGCTTAGCTTCTTCTCCAGAGACTTTGAACAGCCACTTTTATGTGGCATATAGTTCCTACATGAAGGAACTTGATCTTCTACCTTTCTGTCAAAGTTCCTTGCAAAATTTATACTTTTTTGTCATCTATGGCATAAATCAAGAATGTATCGTTCCTCAATTTTTCTTTCACAAATTAAAAACCAATGTAAGCTTACTCTGGTACCACAATCATATAACAAGGCAAAATCAATTGACAAAGAAAACGACTACAACAAAATAGTCAAGGATAACTGTGACTTCAAAATGCGATGTCCTGCATTTGATTGCTGAAAAGAATGGAGACCCAAAATAAATAAAAGCAGTAAATTAAATTCCGATTGGAGTGGAATCATAATGGACTTTCCTTTCTCGTCCTTTTAAGCAACCAAACAATCAAAATTAGAAGAGCAGAGAAACCAAACAGTAGCTCAGAATAAAATGAGCATTTATCCTTTGGACGAATATCTAGAAAAGAAAAAATCAAGTTACAACATAGTGCTTGGGACAAATATGATATCTGTGAAGTTGTCCCAGGAATATTGTAAAATACAAAAGCGACATCTTAAGCCTTTCGCCCCCCACTGTGAAAAAATTCCCCGTTAGCTTTCAAAAGAAAATTTATTTATTTAAAAGGAAGAAGAAGAAGAAAAAGAAAACCACCTTTCCGAATCAAAGTCATGAGAAAAAAAAGGATCAGAAAGAAAAAAGAGTCGAAGCAGTACCTGCCAAAGGTCACGGAACTCCACGATATCTCCATCTTGAATCCCTTCAGGCAGAAGCAATTTACGCCTCTTCCCCATCTCCCATCTCAGCACATTCTTTTCGTCATCAACCACATAATAACTGTACTCGCCCTCGAACCCACTCGGTACTGCGATACCTCCACTCCATACAAGTTCATCACCTTCATGAACAGGGCTCAGTAATAGGCCCTTCTTCACATTCCATGAACCAAGCACCGGCTCAGAGCCACATACAAGCAGGCTCTGACCCCAGTGAGTGTAGTATGGCAGTCTGAAACTCACAATCACCGATTTCATTGACTTGGTCCCAGAAAACAATCCCAAATTCAACATTTCGTCCAATCAAACTGTAGCTGCAACAATATCTAGCAAAACCGAAGCAATATTTCTCAGTGTTAGGATACTCAAAATCGAATGACAGACTCGTAATCATTAATTACACAGAATTGAAATAAAATAAAACACACGAGTTAAATTTACAAAGCCCAGAAAGCCATAGATCAAAAATTTGGATAATTTTTGGAGAATATCTAGCAAGCTTCAATAGTTTTTAGAGCAAATGACGAGAACCCAGATCAAAATTCACCATGTTTAGCTTAAGATTGAATCAAACCCAACTGAGATATGAACTACTCGTAATCACCTTTGCTTGAGTTCAAAGGTATACGTTTCCACGCCAACTCGGAAGAGTGTTCAGTTTATCAACAAGATGAAGTGACGAACAAACGAGAATATGCGAACGCAGTTTGTTTGGCTCGAAAACAGAAAAGAACAGAGAAATGCTATCACTTTCCCCCGTCCAGATATTTTGGGAAAAAAAGGTAACCAGATTTTAAGCGCAAGGAACCAGAGAGAGAGAGAGAGAGAGAGAGAGCGGCGTGAGCAGTGGAATTAATCAGTATGATATTTTTCAGCGGGGAAGCGGACAGGGGAGTGAGTATCTATTTTATATAATGGAAATTGAGCTGCTTTCACGGGAGAGTGACACGATGACAGTTGGCCCAGACCCAGATACCTGAGTCCCTTCAACCGTGTCCACATCTATTTTATTGAGATGCAGACAAAGGCACCTTCTCTGTTCGTGATCTTTCTATACGTTCTTTTATCTCTTTTCTGGTTTTCTTTTTCTTCTTTCTGTTTCTTTAATGATGGAAAACTGAACCATTAAGATAATGAATAACAGAGAATTAACAGAAACAAGCAAAACAATAACAATGGCGGAGAGCTTGGCAGGAGAGGGCTCTGCACAGATGAGAAAAACAGGGTAGAACTAGGGTTCACAGAGAAACAAAACAAACTGCATTGGAATTTGGGTGTAAACGTGGTCTGTTGAGATCGAGCCACAACAAATATCTCGGGAAGAAGATGGTCCGGTCCAAAGATTTTGATCAAAATCCAAAGCATAGCTCCAAAAAAGGATAAGGAAAGTAGACATTATGCTTGAAAACAGAGCTCCCCCTGACAAGGCAGATATCAGAGCTTTGAAAAATCAATTGTGGCTCTCATTTCTTGCAGATAACTTTTCGGCTCTGATTTCAATTGTGCTCATTACACCTCACATTCATAGTGGCTTTCATCTCTTGCAAATAACAACTAAATTATAGTTAGATAAATTACTAGATAAATCCATCTCTATGGTAAAAAAAAAAAAAAAAAGTAAATAATATATATATCACTTGTAAAGTATAACTTATACATGGGAAATTTAAATCACAAATTTATTTTAACTTGCAGAAGTATGTTTCTAACTCAAATATAATTGAATTGCTTGTTTTGGTCATTCAAATAAATTATTTTAATTAATATCCCAATGCTTTCAAACTGAATTGAATTCAACCATTGTGATGATTTTGGTAAAAAATCATCTAGTGCAGTGATTCTTAATATGAAATGATTGGTAACCACAAATATTAAGTATCAATCTCTTGGATTTATTAAGGCAAGTCAGATCTTTAACATGAACAACTTAATTTTAAAAGAAAAATTGATGCCATGTGTAATAAAAACAACTATGTTACAATGGCATTTACAATCTCCACCCAAAGACCTCCTTAAGGTAATTTAAGAAAACTAGCTTAATGATATTTTAATAAAATTCATTTGTAAAAATTCATATATTAAAATTTGATGTTTTTATTATTGTATTGCAAGTTACATCTAATCATATTAAGAATTCAATTATTTAAATATATGGTTAGATAATGTTTATGGAATTTATGTTAGGTTTTTTCTTGTCTCCTGATTTTTTTTTTTTTTTGGGTAATAAAAAGAAGCAAATTTCCATAAGTCTTTCTTTATCTACATAATGGTGAAATTTAGCTTTAATCCTACACCATGCTTGTTTAGCGAAAGAATATTCTCTGAGGTTACTATGACATAAAAAATGTGATTAACCATAATTGGTAAATCTTCACATCCAAAACACAATTGTTAATGGTTTTGAACCTCGGTAAAAATAAGTAAATTTTCCCTATTAAAATTAATTAGAAAATAATTTTCTCCCATTTCCTTTGTTTCAGTCATTTTCGCCTTACCAATGAAAAATCTGACGCATGACCAACTTGACATGTTCCCCGGAGTTTCCACTCGAATACAACTAGCTGAAATAAAACATATATAAAAATTGAATATTCTAGTTTCGTAAGAGAGAATATATATGTGGTCAAAAATACTACATGGCCATTCACATTGCAGCAATCTAGGTTCAGTGGCTTCATAAATCTCCTTGATCAGGCTTCCAGACAGTATTGGTGTGGGAATGTTTACCGTAATGCCAAAACACTCCAAAAGACTCACTCTTTCCATTGATGATTGCTTTGTATCTTCAAGAATCTCAGCCAAATGAACTTCCTTCTTTAGTGGAATGGCATGATAAATGGAAATGGAAAAGGTGAGAAACAAAAGGTAATATGATAGATGTGTTGGTTTTTAACCCCTCTTACATTTCTGCAGATTAGAATACACAAAACAGCGGTAATGCGTGCACCGAGGCCTGCCACCAACGTGACTTTGACCTGAAAATGCATCTACCCGCTGGATTTTTGTAACCAAATATTTACACGCACAAAAGCAACACATAACCACTCCAATGTGATGGACGCCCTTTGCGTTGCTCACACTTGCACAACTCCTCCAGTCTGTCCAGTGAAAAGCTACAATTCAGCCCTTTTGAGTACCGGGGAAGTGACTTTAACTAGAATATTGGGGTCTTCTTCCTTCGCTATAAATGAGCTACTACAAGAGCTAGGAACACAGAAAGTATCCACTGAGCAGTAGGAAGGGAGCCTGCGGAAGCTGCAAAAATAGGCTATTAGTCTGTTAAGTACATATGGAAGATCCATAAATAAAATTTCAAGAGGTTCAAAGTTGTGATAGTAATGAGACCAGTGACATGCCACAAAACCAAGAGAAGAGATGAATAAATCGATGGTCTATCTTTCTTTCTTTTCTTTTCTTTTTTTCTTTTTGGCAACCGTATGTTGAACTACTTTATATCATACTAACACTGGAAGAAGCAGATAATAGTTGTATGATGCTGAACAAGAGACGTAAACAAAATTCACGGCAATAAAGCATATCAGGAATATTAAATCGTGAGCTATATTTGAGGCAGTAAACTTCGTCACTATATGTAGAGCACTTACATTTATTAGGTGATGGTGCAACAGACGGCACATTGTCAGAATGTTCTGAATCTGATTTACTCTTTGATGGGGGCTGATTACCCGAAAAGACTACATTTGGCAAAGGACTAGAAGAAGGCATTGTACGAGATGTAGGAGCTGGTGGGAATACTGGCACTTGAGGCGAGGCAGCACGGTAATAAGAAGAAGTATGCGGGGCAGGGGTAGGGGCTAAATGAGACTGCTTTCTGTTATGCCCTGAAGAATGCCTTTTATGTCCATTTCTGCAACCAGGGGGCTTTGCTTCATGACTTTTCTCAGGAGCAGGCAAACTTCTTGTTGGCGAGGGCGAAGGATCCTGAGAAGTAGGTGCACCTTTTTGAGTTCCAGGTACACCCCCCCTCTCAGGTGCAGGAGTGGGAGAAATTTCAGGAGATGGATGAGTAATATGGTGATGGTGATGATGATGGTGATGGTGGTGGTGATGATGGTGAGGGTGGGAAAGAGGTGCTGGAGAAGGTGAGGGACCATTGCCATCACCACCATGGAGAGAGTGCTGCAAGATTGATGATAGACGAACTTGCTTAACCTTACCAAATACAGTGTTATTCAGGCCAAGGTTTTTTGAATGAGAGCCCGTAATGGTTTGAGCCAGTTGCTTTAATCTTTCCATTGAGGGAGTATTCCCAACTGCCGGTAGAACAGATGACTGAACAATAGTGGGAGGAGATACAGTCGAACCTTGCAAGTTTGATAAGCTCACATACAAGTTCTGCATCCAGATGACAAATAATCACTCAGAATCTTTACACTGTATGCCAAGACCACCAAATCATCACTCTTATGATAAATGACTAAGGATATCTGTAAGCATCAATAAATTAAGTTTCCATAACCAATGAAACCACTGAACTAAAGAGTTTCTTCTTCCGCACCAGAAAGAGTTCTGACTATAGTTTATGCAGATTAAAGTATAATTGTGGTCCCTGGACAATTGTGTCAGTTTTCAATTCATCCTCAAATTATGGACTTCTTCAAGTTAGTCTTCAAAGTTTACCCTTGTCATACCTTAGATCCATGCTAAGATTTATAACAATTGATGTTAGCATGCCTTTATAATGCTAATATTATGTTAGGTTAGCTTATGTCATATAATCATAAATAAAAAGAGAAAGCAACATAATTGTCATGTTTTCCATATGTTTCTATTTTCTATAGCAACTAGTAACCTAACTTATCATGCCAACATCATAACAGCATGTGTAAAAGAATATATATATATATATATATATATAAAAGAGAGGTTTGCCACAATAGTAATTGTTGTTTACTACAGTAAAAGTGAGATAAGAAAGATTAACATTGAGGCATTTTTAAAACTTCAATAACTTAAATTGAATCGGTAGGCCAGCAACAAAATTTAAACTGGACATATTGTTCAGAAATTGAACGGAATTTAACTATTATGTCAGTATCATTATACCCCTTTCTAAACAAAGTTAGAGGCTGAATTCTTGTCACTCAGTTCAAATGCAGAACCAACGCATACAAGATTTTCATATCTAAAATACCTGGAAATAGTGGGCACGATGTGGCCATTCAGTTTACACAATGAAGCAGGTAACTCAAATCAGTAAATTGGTAGACAGTGATGCATACAAAAACACAACCACTACATCACAACTTTTCCTCGGCAAAGATATGCATAATGGAATTCAAACAAAAACATAAAAAAAAAACAAAAGGAAGATTGCCGAACCTCATAGGATGCCAGATGTAATCCAGATTTCAGCTGGTCCGTCAGTTCATTAAAATTTGATTGTATTTCATAGATGGAGAAGTTTAAGGTGAAGTTGAAAAGGATTTGCACTTTCTGCAAAAGAAATGCCCTCTGAGGAGGGCTAATAGTAATTCCTCCTGGGAATTTCAGCACCTCAAAAAGGGTTGGTTCCCCAAACAAGGATGTGGTCAGGTGAAGATGGAATTGCTGTACAACCAGAGAAACACAAGTATCCCTAATCAAACTTTCCACTGTTTGGGGTACTTTTGAATTTTTTGCATCAGGATCGATTCCAAACACAACCTTTGTTGTATTTGATCCAGCCAAGGGTTCTAGAGGCAAGATAACCACCTGGTTCAACAAATGATTAAATCAAAATACAGCAATAAAAAATATGTAATAAAAGAAAATAAATGAAAAGAGTAAAACCTTGATGGAGGCAAAATCGAACGAGGTAAATATGTCCTCCTGAAGCTGCAACAAATTGTCTTCCAGGAAAGAAACTGGCTTTTTAAGATTGAAGCTTGCTACTATATCATGATCTGACCAAAAAAAAAAAAAAACACACAAATGTAACTATATAATATAACAAAAATCTGACCAGTTTCACAGCAAAAAAATCATCTCAAACTCATATCATCTACAACATAAAAGATTCAGCCTGGGATTGGCGATCCCAACCCATGAGATGATCTACAGGAACTAACAGGAAAATAAAATCCAACTGGTATTGTAACGGATGAAAAAACCAAACAGTACACTTGAAGGTAGTGTTGCAGGGACATTTTGATGTTTTTCCACTGCTTCAGACACTTTCTATTTGACAATGACGTAGCATTGATCTTGTTTATGTGAATCCACATAAGCAAATGGATGGTACATGAAATGTCTGTCCAGCATTACCCAATACCAATATCTTGGAACCACATGCAGATTGATCTGAGATGCAGAGGTTAAGTTTCAAGCCACTACCAAAAGGCAAAATTATAAATTATCACCATGATGCACCAGCGACCAAAAAAAGCATATTCTGCTGCTACAGCATCCAATATGCACTCCTTCTTTCTCTTTTGCCCAAAGTAAGAACCTACACTTTCATCTTAATAATAACGAATTGAAGCAATATGGTCCCAAACTGTCTTTTAAGTTGATACAATAAGAAACAACAGGTTAACCAATCCCTCATTGTTTACAATTAGAGGTACTATTTAGCAAAAACACAAATGTTATTGCTACTAACTATTCAGCCGAACTCAGCTCAACTGAAGACCTGGACTCAATTATCTGTCCATTCATATAGGTGCTTCATTTCCACCCATGCAAGACAACAAGTTAATTGTTCTCTACAATTTAGCAAAGAGGCATACTGTTATGAGAGTGTCTCCTGAGGAAGGTAATAACTTCATAAATAACAAAGTCAACATAATATCAGTAGAAAACATCTACACTATTTGAAAAGCAGCCAAAGTCAGAAAGCCAATAAGCAGATTATTCACTACAAAGTGATTCTAGATTAAGCACAAAATCAGCAAAAAGCATCTATACTGTTTGATCATCAACCAAACACAGAAAGCCAATAACCAGATTACTCTCTCTGACGAGATTCTAGATCATGGTTCTCATAGAGCATCTAAGAAATGACTAAGACAATCAATAGCGTCCTCCCTCTATTGGGGGAATATGAACAACCAAAGAACAAAACCAGAAGCTCCTTCTTAAGTGCCGAAAATATCTGTTATATGTGTAACCCAACCAATTTGGAAGTACAGTTCGCTGACTCAAATCTCAATAAGACCTCATTGAAACAGCAGCTCCATAAATTCCAAAATATATAAAACACGCAATAAACGACAAGAAAGATTTCCATTAGCAGTAACTTTCCAAGAAAATCAGAGAACTGTATATTAGAGAATTATAAAACGCCCATTTGACACCTCAGATTACAGGAATGACGGAAAAAGCTAGGTAGCCAGATGGTGCCAGATTAACCAATTATCCAAAGAATTTCAAACGTCAAAAACCTCAAACCAAATTAAGAACACAGTTAACGTAATTCTACCCAAAGAAGATGAATTGATATGGGTATCAATAACTTCTCCGTTCAAAACACAAAGGAAAAAGCTTGTGTTCTTAAAATGAAGACTAATACATATAAATACATATACATATATTAATGATACTCAACATCGAACATAAATATCAGCTCAAAATAAAACACAAAAATCTCGCCCCTCTATATTTAGTATCCATAGCCAATTCCTGAAACCCAGCCTCTGTCCTGATAAATCCGCACACTAAGAATAGAAAGGAACAATTAACTTCCTTAAACTCGAACAAGATACAGGATACCCCCTTTTTTTTTTTTTTTTTCCCTGATCGCAATTTGCCGAAAACATAGGAAAAGAACCAAGACTAAAATCCTAAACTATTGAAACTCCAAAACACAATCAAAAAACTCCATTTACTTCCTCATCTTGCTCCATTTTCACAGTACAGAAACAACAAACGGCCACCGACGACAACCACCCGAAAACAAATTTTAAAACCCCAAATCTAGGTAACAAATTTAAGATGGAACGCAAACCAATAAATCTTACTAATCCTTCCCCACATCTTCTCAGCAACCAAACAGAAAGTCACGACCAACCCACCATCCAAACCCAACAAAGCCAAACATATATAACCCATCCCATAAACAAATCTAGATCTACACCGAATGATTCGATGCTGCAATGCGCAAACCGCAAAGTTAAAAAAAGCAAACCCAATAGCCAGAAAAATTAAATAAAAGAAAAAGAAGAAAAACCCACCTTTAAACTTTGAATCGAGATCCAGACTCCCCTGATCTGCGAACTGAAGAAACGGGGGCAGCCAAAAGATGGCGGAGAGGAAGACAGCTGCAGAGAGCAGCAGGACCAAGAGGCATCTGAGCCCAATGAGCCTCCGAACCCCACCACAACACCACCCCAAGCCACAGTGTCCACAGCCACCACCGCGACCCCATCGCGCCTGTGCACTCTGGTCCGACGACTCGGCCCCCTCACTGGCTTGCAACGCCTGCTCTTCCAGTGCCTTTCCCATTGGCACCACCGCAATGCAGCTTTCTCAAGTGGGTCTTGTTCCATCCCCCAATCTCTCAACTGGGTTGGCCTCGTATACATCCATTCTAGATTCTTTTGCGCCAAATCGAAGTACACAGATTGCCAAAAACACAGAGCTTGCGTTGATGGCTAATGGTCGCGTTTCTACTCCTTTTTTTTCAAATTTTTGAACAAGTAATTTAGGGTTCTCGAGAGCAAGAGAGAGAGAGAAAGAAAGAGCGATAGACAGTGCAGTAGATTGTGCAGCAAATGACTAGCCTGGACTTTTTAGTTACGAGATAGTGGTGGTTTATCTGTTTTCAATTTTATATTTTCTTATTCCAAAACTCAGTGTTTTGCTTTCTATTTACCGATATCCTTTCCCTTTTTTTATGAAGTTCCTGCGCACTAAATGCGCACTAAAGGAAAGGTAGAGAGTATCGTGGAAACTGGTGATGCTCTCCTATACTTTAATGGCACTGCGTTTATAGCACAACTAGGATTACTTTTCACTTCCATAACGCAAATAACAACTGGATAAGCCTGTTAAGACCAACCCAAACCCAAAAGGGTTCTTGCTTAAATGTTACTCCTTATAGCATTTCCCTTCTCGGATTATGATCTCTTTAGAAAGAATCATTGATTGAAGTGTATATGTGAGTTTAATGCAAAATCAGTCCGACCCTTAACAGTTTAGTGATGGAGAAGAAAAGGGTAAGAGTCAAAAGGGTTTTTTCACGTTACGGTTACGTGAAGAGGGAGTTCAAAAAAGAATAAGTATTTATGTTAATCCGATGTGGGTCACGTTCGAATGATTTTCCTACCTTATAAAACTACTTTCAACCAACCCAAGTGGAAGCTTGAAATTATCACCCGATCCGAGACTCCACCTCGGAAAAACGAATTGAGCATGACAGGTTCAATTGCTTCTATCACACACCACGACATCTTAGTCTAATGTTCGTTCTATAACGATGTAGACTTAAAAAAGAGAATTGAAGGAAAAAGGGTTCGAGTTTTATAATAACAAACGGTTACAAGGAAAATGACATACCATAAAACATTTATAGTTTTAGTTTCTGGGGTTATGAGAAAGTACTTCGATTTATTGATGTACGCTTTGTTGGGTAAAAAAGCTTAGGAACACGACAATACGTCCCCGTCGAAGCAGAAAAAGGAGAAACGCGTATAGAAAATTGATGAGAATCAAATAATAGGGAGAGACAAAAGGCCAGCGCTGGGCCGCCAAAACGCTCGACTTGACAATTAGGAAAATAAGGCCGAAGTACTGACGCTCAGTTAAGGCGGCTTTAAAACGGCAACAAATTACAAGTTGTCAAGTCACATGTACTCAGTGGGCGCTGCCTAACTATAGGCTATAAAGGACCTTCATGTTTGTTAGCTCCATTACAAGTCCACAAATATGGATATGTTACGGGTCTAGCTCATGTGTCTAACCAAAAATTAGTTAAGTCAAGTTAATCAAGTTTATTAGGATTTATTCTTTTTTAAAAGACATGATTTTAATTAAATAAAACAATCTTGATTGTTGGTTTTGGTTTTAAAATATAATTTTAATTTAAGTGTTTCAATCATGGTCTTACTTTATTATTCTATAGTATTGATATTTTCATCTAAACTTCACTTTTTCAATAGCAAAATGGTAAATTTAACTAATAAATATTAAAATATAAAAATTGTTAAAGGTAGATATTGTCTCACATTAAAAGTGAGAGAATGGACGTGTGGTCTTATAAATGATGAAAATTCTTTATAAATGATCTTATATGAGTGATACTATTAGTTTGAATGTTCGCATAGGATACTTATAAATCTTCCACCATTATTTACAAAAGACGATATTATACGGATGTAAAATAGTTTTAGGATATTTGGATCGGATGGTATATATTTTAGTAACCCACCTAGTTTCTAAACCAGAGAATCTCACAGGTGCTTCCGGGGACATGATCTTGCCAAATCAGAAAGGGATCCGAGTGGTGCGATCGGTGGGTTGGAATCCTTTTTGTAATCGGAAAGCCAATGCACGCCTCGCTGGATTGAGTTATTACGTCCGCGCGCCGTCACGGGGAATCACGGCAACGTTGGTGTTGGGTGTCGGGGCACACCCGTTATAAGAAGTTACGCTTCCACTTGTTTTTTGTTTTAAACAACTTCACACAATGTTGTACACGGCTCTAAAGAATATCCATTATCAAGTGGTAATGATGAATTGAATTCATCGAGCTACTTAACTAACTTTGGTTGCATTAAATATGGCCAATCATTAAATGAGGTACCGCACGTACTTGAGTTTCTTTTTCTTTGTCATTGTTTTATTTAAATATCACTTCCTCGAAATAAAACTATTTAAAGATACAATTTCATTTATTACAAATAATCAAATTGAAAGAATTGTTTTGGGTTTGATCCTACGGCTCTTAATACTTTTCTTGGACCCTTTAATGTTTCGACAGCCCACTGAGGTTGATTTGGACCAATTCATCGTCCAACTCAATGTTGATAGGCCTTTCGGACTAGCCGATGGGCCCTCAAAAATTCTAACTATTCCTCCCATTAAGCCAACCTTTTAAGATAGAATCCAAGTCCGTCACCCTCGTTTGATTTATTTCCTTCAAAAGTTCCAACAACTTTGTCTTTTTGGCAAATTAAGCTCCGATTCTTCCATTTGCACCTACCCATTACTCGTGTGATCTCAAACTCTTCTTATTCTTCCTCCGTTTCTTATTGACATAATCAAAATCCATATTAAGGAGAACATAATAGTTCTCTTTAGGTAGACAAAATAGAAATACAATAAATTAGATATTCTTGTTCACTCTTCATATAATTCTTTTTATAGTTTTAACTTTTACATAAATAGTCCTAAAGATTTATTCTATACGGAAGTGTTGGGAAAATGATCAATCGAAAAATGTGATTATTAAGTATTGTCTTTAAATAAAAATAAGGTTTCATATCCATTTGTTTCGTTTATAAAACAAATGTTCCTTCTTTAGCATATTACGGACAGAAGCATTTCGTTTGCGGCAGGGAAACTCCCCATTACATCTTTGCCGTGCATGTCCCGAAACAAAAGGTCCCCAAAATATCACTTCAACGAAAAATAAAAAAAGCTTACCAACATCTTAAACTCTACAGCAAAAAAGTCATTTTTTCTTGTTCCACAACAAAATAATTTCAAACCTGCAACCTCCTGTGTTTTTGTCTTATAGATCCATAATTTCGAACCTGCAACCTCTTGTGTTTTTGTCTCATAGATACATTGCTGCGCTAGCCATGGTTCTGAAATTAAGAGCAAAGGTATTTGTATCAGTGACTAAAAACAATAAGAGTAGTGCAAGATGAATCAAGAAATTTGAAGTTACCCAGAATGTGAAACTTATATTCAAGTTCATGGATGGAGATATTAGGAAAGTTGTGTTGATTAACTAACACCAGGTGAAAATTCAATTATACATAAAGGGCAAAGAAAAACGTTTCAGCTGTCTTCGGGGCTTCTCATTTCTTCCATTACGAAGAAAATTCCCATGCTGTGACGAGGGACACCATGACAATGTTTGGTTGATACGAACGAACTGCAACATATCTAGGTTCCAACAACATGCAAAACGAAGATGGAAAAGAAATAATAACTTTCACCTTAATATGTTTGTGGATTTAGTGAAGGTCAGAATTTTCAACCTAAGATGATGAGTGGATGCCACGCCTAAGGATGTTGAAATTTACCTCGTTAAAAATGGATGGTGCAAGAGCTGAGCTGCAGTAGGACGATCATGGGCCTCTGCTTGTAGGCACTGACAGATAAAATCCCTTGCATCGTTTGAGACATAATTAGGAATAAGAGGTGGTATGCCACCCAAGATTTTAGACAACACCTGCCGCTGCCAAGTTGCAATCAAAGATGCTTTTAACACCAAATCAAACAGTCGTGCAACAAATAAAATTGCATTTAAGCATGTCTGAAATATATCTTATAGGTTCCACTCAGGGGTTTTGCATTCTAAAAAGGAAAAATGAACCTTCTAGTACCGCATGTATGAAACACAATAAACCTTTCCCAAAGGTACTCAAGAAGTAGAATCACAAAAGCAGAAGAGAAAGTCATGCCTTACAAAGTTTATCAAAGTTATTGAAACAATAAACATCAAAGTAAGAAGAGAAATACGACACACACCTCCCCCCAATCCGAGTATGGAAGCTGACGAGTCAGCATCTCCAATGTAGTACATCCAAGGCTCCATATATCAGCTGGAGGCCCGTACGGTTCCCTCTTCACAACCTGTACGTGTGTAGATTCATAATCAAAAAACCTAGACAGAATTCACTGGACATGACATGCTTTCGTATGGTCAAATGCATCCTCCCAAACAACAAATGGGAAATTTTTTAACTCAGTACCATTTTGTAAGTTCAATTCTTTGAAAGTGAGAAAATATATCCAACTATATCAAAATGGACCCCTCGCCCAACCACCAAACAAAAAGAGGGAAGGAGGGAAGGAGAAAAGTAGCCTTAGACAATCTAACCACTAATATGAAACATTCCAGCTAAAGGGGAAGAAGGAAAAAAGGGTCACTCCTTCAAAGTTCGACATTTTGCCAAAGTATTCTAGACTTCGATACATTATATATATGATGCACAACTTGATGGAAAAGTTAAGTTCAGTTGTGAAAACCAAAAAACAGATCAAAATAATCATGCAGCATGCCTTGTGAAATCAAAGGTAACCTAACAACGCCCTAGCCAAGCACTAAGAATCAACTACGTTAATCAGATTTTGCCATTTGCAAAATCCAGTTGCATATATTATAGATATATGCAACTGGTGAACTTTGCAACGAAAATTTTTAACTCCAGCAAACAGCTGAATCAGAGCTTGGGAAGGAAGAGATAATGTGCCATCCAAAGAGGTTTTTCCTATGCAAGGAGCCAGAGCCCATGGCAAGCAACTGCAGTATGTATTAAGTCCATTGCACGTGCAAAATTAATAATTCCATCGCCTGATAGCTGCTTGAATATGTCAACATTTAGACCACGTGTTCTCTAATATCCGAAACTTGACATGAAATGCATTCAATGCTAATGGATTCATCTGTTAGATTATTAGATTTAATATGGAAGGGGAAAGACAAACCTCAGGGGCCGCCCAGCGTACAGTCCCCTTGACGGATTTGGTAGCCTAAAAGAGGATACAGCCACCAATTTTAGGGAAAGAAATAGACGGTCAAACAAACTTATTTAAGAGGAGAAAAAAATCAAAAAGGAAGAAGGGAATAAAAACCTTTTCCCATCCAAAGTCTGCAATCTTCACAATACCATCCTCATTGACCAATATGTTCGCACATTTGATATTCCTTCAATATATGAAAGAGAGAGATAAGACATTGATTTTAATATGAACCATAATTCAAGATCTCCATGCTCTTCGTGATATGAACCACTACAGTTCTTAGCGCTAATAGGCTTATTAGAATTAATTTCTGGATCTTTTGGACATGGATTGTAAAGATTTTTTCTTTTCTTTTTTTTTTCTTTGCAAAAAATAAAAGAAATAAAAGTTGGATTTCTCTTAGGAAAAAGGGGAAAGAACATAGTTGCTTAAGTGTTCTTCCAAAGCCGAAGGAAAAGCTAAGAAAAAAAAAACATAAAAGAAAATGACACAGTAATTGTTGCTTCAAGACGGATTGTGGTGAAGGCTCTTATATATCATTTCTATTTCAGGTCTTCTTTAGCATTTTTTTGTTTGTTTTAACTCTTTTTGTATTAGGGAACCAAGATTTAGGGTGGTGGAATTCTGAATGAAACAATACAACTCTATCAATTTCATACAACCATTTGTTAGAAAACTTTTAAGAATACTATACTTTCTTTCAACAATGTGATTCCAACAAAAGGAGACACATAATAAAAGGCCTTCATTAGCCAAGCCATCAGAGCAACTAAGAAGGTAAAGCATGAAACATAGCCATCCTGCAAATAACATACCATCTTCACATCCCTCCCCCTTCCCTCCTTCCAATCCCTTCTCACCAAAAAAGAATTGAAATCCTTTTGTTGTGAGCAAGGGAAAACTCACTGATGACAAAGCTGGCAAAGGCTAAGATAACAAAGACTATAAGAAAAATATACCAAGCAACGACAATATTCAAAACCAGCGGAAAGCAAGATAAGTAAATAACCTCCAGATCACATACATAATGACAAAAGAGAACGCAGGTATCACCTGTGAACCATTTTTTTGTCATGGAGATACTTTAGACCACGTAGAATCTGTCTTGTGTATCTGGGGACTTCAAATTCTTGAATATCATATTCCTGAAAAACCTTTAAGATGGGGCCTGGTCTAACTAGCTCATGAAGGATATATAGGTTTTTTTCATCCTGCACCCAACATCACCAGAACACAAGATACACTTGATTAATTGGAGAATTTATGTAAAACAAGAAACTTTAACAGAGTAGAATCTCTTAAAGTGGAGTGCTATGAGATGCAATATATCATCCTTATACAATAAGAATTTTAATGTTTGTGGATACAAGCGCAAGGACAATCGAGTCATACGACAACTATAGGTGTGTGAGAAGTCACTCTTTGCTGGTCGTAAGTGTCACACCACAAGGTGCAAAACAATTCACAAGAAGAATTTGCCCAAATATCAAGACATGACCATGAGCAATTTAAACTTTGACTAATCACTTTGACATGCATAATCACTTCCTATGAACTGTAACAGCATCTTCGATATCATGAAGTCTAAATTCAATACTCAAAAACAACATGAAAAGATTTTCATCTTTCTTTTTAGAAAACATAAGGGTACCTTTTTTGTGCCGTAATATTGAACTATGTTCTCGTGTTCGAACTTACTTAACAGATCAATCTCCTGAAAAATGAAGCATGGAATGAGATAATACAATCTAGGCAGAAAAGGCAAAGTGGAAGAGTAAACTTCCGCTCCCCACCCCACCCCACCCCACCAACATAAGGTCAAGTTTCCACATCACTACTCAAAACCAAATTACTATAACAGCATAATGTACAACCCTATCCCACCTGCTCAAGTTGATCAATACTTAGCTCTCCTTGACTTCCTTCACCAAGCAGCGAAACTTCCTTAACCGCAAAGAAGACTCCCTCACTGCAGAGCAGGTAGGAAAAATTAACAACAAATTGCAAGTATAAATAATACAGCGGTGCAAAAGAATAATTCCTTATTTATATCTCCTAATATAAAGACATTAGCATCAGCTAGTAAATTTTAACCTCATGTTGGTTTCAACTAAAACCACGGTCTCCACAAGAAAACCAAAAAAGCAATCATTCTCTGACAAACGTCAAAATTATATGAAACAAAAATACAATCGAAGAGTGGAAGATAGTATTTTGGTCCCTTTGGCCACCAAAATCAAATGGGCATCTTCTACTCTCAATGAATTTACTCTCACACATAATAAATCCAAGTAACATATAAACTCCTACAAAGTTCCACAGCCTATTGAATTACCGAGACAGCCTTAAAAAAACATAACAACTTTGCCCCCCATCATACAATTGACCCTAACTCATTAAATAACTGAAACAAAATTTTTTTAACACTAAATGCCCCTGAATTGACTTTCGGAAACATATATGACTCAACCCAATGTGATGTTGCACATAAATAACAAAGCAGATCTAGGAATTTATAAAGTTGCAAAGCAGCAGCAAATCGATCTTCTCTCAATCTGCCTCTCTAAAGGCCATGGGAATTAAGGGGAAGGAGGGAGGCGACACAATCTTATAGCAACATGAGAATAGCACAGTAGCCAAGTAAGGTCTATTTCTTCCTTTTCTAATTTTTTTTTTCTTTCTCCCTCCATCACCCAAAGTTTTGTAATGGGGCGACTTTCCCCTTTTGGAATTTCCACCTAATGCGTTTATGCATCGATTGTGGCCCAGATTGGGTGCAATAGTGCTTAAATGAAACCCCAAATGCAATAAGGCAGCATTCAGTTAGGAGGTTAAAATTTTAAAAGTAAAATCATATAGCATTCAGAAACTTACACGTCCATTGCCTTGTACGATGATCCATACGACCCACGTCCCAGGATGGAGCCTTTTTCCCAACTCTCTGTGTCAGGCTTACGCTTCCAATTCAGCTGCCGTTCCATCAGGCTGATCAAAATGTCTAAATTCTTTCACCACAATGACCATATCTACGAGTTAAATATATAAAACAAAATGCATAACAAATAAGAAGAGCGAACATTTGAGATTTGCACCCCCCTAATATCCAAATAGTCAACATATACTATCAAAATGTCTAATTTCCTTCAGCACACTCGCCACATTTACAAGAGTTCTCTATCAGTCAGAAGTAAAACTCCCAATAATATTCTGCATCTTTTTTTCTTTTTTTTTTCAATACCGTATACCAATTATACACAGACATTTTACAATCATTCTAAAATCTTACATTCATATTAAATCAATAGTAAAAAACAATGAACCACCTAGGTAAGTAAAAATGCATTTTCATTTACAAGATAATCTTCTTGTTGATCACTCAAACAAAAAAGCAATGTGATGCAACTCGTACATCCATCAATAAATGATTGATTCTATTTTTGAGAGCAATCTTACCTCACAAACAATAAGTCATTAATAGTTATAAGTAAGCAAATCCAAATCCCCTGAATTTCAAAACCGCAATAAGGTGCCTTATGTCAAAGTGTTGTGTCCGTAATAACATAACAACCCTTTTAAGTGAGGCATCCTTACCGTCCAAAAAGCAAATAGTATCAAATCTTAAAGACAACCATCCAAGTAAGTCTAAGAATTCCTTCAACACCGGAAGTATCCAGTGCATTCTTAATTTTGAAGTGTAAGACACCTAAGGGAAAATTCGAGTCACAGCAAAATAGTACTTCGTAAAAACATTAGAGTCTTTTGGGATGAGTCGTAATTACCACGGCATCACATAAAAAAGTCCGATATCAATGATTATCTTCACTCTTAATATCAGATCAATCTAAACAGCATTCGGAAACTCACACGTCTTGTAATGGTATTCAGTTACAAAGACAAACAAGAGAGATTCTACTGCAAGACCTCTCTTCCAAGCACATAAAGCACATAAAGGCTTTCAAATAGCACATTCAGACACTATCTAAGACAAAGTACTTCTCGGACTAACCTGAAAGCTAGATCCGGCAGCACTCCAGCAACTATGAGCGGATAGTGCAGAAAATAAAGCAAGTCGGCGATGGCTTTCTCTCTCCGCTGCCTTTCTTTTTATCCTTCTCGACTTTTCCCTTCCTCAGCCAAAACGCACCGCACCGCAAAAGTTAATCTCTGAATTACCACTCTGCCCCTTTCTAAATTCTCGGCTTGTTACATGTCTATTGATCGAACTGATCCGCTTTTCGGAAGGTCTTCCTTTTCCCCCCGCATCGTATCAACCCTAGATCTCTTCTCCAGCCAATTATCTGCGATAATTCTAGATAAATTATCGAGCCTTCCATCTCTCGCAGACGAATCCTCCCTCTTTGTCACCTCGTCTAATCCGGCCGAAAATTGCGACGTTACCTTACCCACCCCCAAATTCCGTGCATCGTCCACCGTGAACTTAACTACCTCCATCTCCATCGAGTCAATTCGACACCGATTCCCTACAAGAAGAAAATCGCGAAAAGAAGCTCACGAGGGAGTGAGGAAGGCTCTAACCTAGGTTTTAATCTCTTAACAAAATAGAATGAATCTTACCTTTTCTTGCCTTCTTTCAAATATCCCCTTTCCAGAAGGTCTCTAGTCGCACTCGGAATCCCAACACCGTGAGCTTGGGCGGAGCGGCTGTAACCGATCAGGCTTCCTTCGATTCTCCTCACAATCCTTTTAACCACACGCGCAACCCCTTTCTGCCTTGTTTCCCCGTTTTCCCCTTCTCTATGTAGACGACAGGTCACCATTTCCAGCAGCATGCCTGACCCGATAGAGTCGCCGGTCAAGGGTCTGACCTAGTTACCACTGGTCAGGGGAGTCCCCCCTCTTCAAGAAAGTGATGGTCCAACTAAAGTCAACCCAGCTAGCCGTGGTGGGTCACAATGATAGCGGCTCGTCATCCTCCCACTGCTACTAGAAGGGGAGGTAGTCGTTGCTCTCTGAAACCAGCCTCACATTCTGCCCTCCTTGTTTGTAGCCACGCGACCTCACCCTTCGACTAACTGGGTTGGGCCAGCGTACCATCACCTTAATGCCCCGCAAGAGTTACAAGCCCACGTTATAGAGCTCGGCGTATCCCCGTCGTTTGTATATTTGCAGCGACCCGGCTCAGGCAGTGAAATGGCAGACTTTTCTTAAAGTCTTGAGTTTTTTCCCAACTTTTTAATTAACAATAGATCAAAACTCATAATAAAATATCATGTATTTGGTTTGTATAAATTTTACTTGATGCTTTCTTGAGATGGGTTGCAAAGATGGTTAAGCTTTCCTCTATGACAAAACTTTTCATGGCAAAAAGAAAATGGTTGGACGGTCATACTGAAGGAGTTCAATGAAGCCATTAGTTTTAAGTTAATTTAATTTGATGGATTCAAGCATAACAATTCTTACAAGAATGATCCTGAATTAATTGGAACATCGCCTAATATGGAAAAATTAAATATCTTGGTTGGTCATGTGGAAGTTTGGAACAACTAAGACTAACAATTTTGCACTTTGGAGCTTCTTTCTTTTGTCATATCCTTAACGAATTGATAGTTGATTATAGCACAATTTTTCATGATGCTTTTCTTTCCGATTATATCTACATAATTCGTATTGCTTTAAGAGAATCTCTTTGTTGAGCTTGTACACACATATTATTTTGCATGGATCACCTGCAAAATGAGGAAATAAATATAAGATTGTTAATCTTAAACTTTTACATATATTTGTGAAGCGTAGATAATACTTTGGTATCAGGTATTTCACATGTAAGGAAAAATTAGTAGTAAGAATTGTGTGATTGTATAGGTTTCATATAATTTTTTATGAATTGATTAGTGAAATTTTTTTATAACTGGTTATATATAAATGCCAAAAGTGTTTATATTGAGTCACTTAAATTTTCATTATACACTCTCATTTCGTCTCCTTGCAAACTACTTAATCAAACTACTACTAGTAAACAAATTGATTTGTATTTTATTTTTTTGTATTTTTTGATTTACTAGGAGGAAGGTGATGGGGAGGGAAACCCAAACTCCAACTTGTTGGACTTGCAAGTTGCATGGAAAAATAATTTGACAAAGGTTAAATAATTATACAAAGATTGCAAACTTATCATGTGGAGAAGTACTATAGTTTATTTAAAATTATCACATATATTTTTGCTAATTACATTCCAAAATTTATTTCTCAAAAGTGTTATCGCCTTTCATTCTTCATTATTACATCATATATTATTAAACTAGTTTTGTAATGCAGCTAATTTCCATTTCACATAATAGGCTTTCAATGTAAAATTAGCTTATCGTTATCTGTATAGTCATTTATGAATTATATACTTTATTATAACAATTTTTTTTTACTTGCTAAAGGGCACAAAATAAGTCCCGCGGGCTTTTTACTTGTTTTTATCATGAAATTTTACTGATAAATAAAATAATTACCGGACATGACTAACCAACGGGAAAAACGTTTTTTGTACGGCGGCTTTAGCAAAATCGAATACCATCAGGACGGACTAGGAATATGCAATAAATCTCGTCACTACAAGCTGGTCTTGCCTTTCGCATTTATACTTGGAACCGCCTATCTCCATCGTTGCTTACTACTTCCCTCCTTCACAATTCTGTCCCGGAGCTTTCTTAGTCTTTGCTCAGATTCTCTCGAGCATTTACAAGCTCTGCGCTTTTTTTCCACTTTTTCTTATCTGTTTCTGTTCTAGCTGCCCTAATTTTCTTCTCCAACAATGGGAAAAGCCGTCGTTTCTGACGAAGAAGGTAAGCCCTCGAAAACCTCCAAGAACGTCTCGTTTGCTTGACCTGAGATGCACTAGAGGTCTCTGGATTTCTCACATTGCTCCCCGTTGTTGTTTGGTTTGGACGCAGATGAGGTCCTGGTCGACGAGGAGGACGATAGGGAACCTGAGGCTAGACACAGAACCCGCGACCGCGATGATGATGAGGAGGACGAAGAGGACGGTAAGAGATTTTGTGTTGTATTTTTAGGCGTATGGTTTGGAGATTTGGGGTTCTCGGTTTCTTTGAGGCGCTGTCTTCGTTGGGCTTAGGGAATTGGTGGGTTAGGGTTTAAGCTTTCGAACTAGGGTTGGTTGGTTTTCATGGAGCGTACGAACGGTTTCTGGTGACGATTTTGGGTTCTTTTTAGTTTTCGAGGGTTTGGTTGATGAGAAAACGAGGGAAAAGAAAGGAATTATCATCTACGGGTTAGGATTCAATATGGATATTATTGGAAGCTTGGCAAACGGATTTTGAAATTTTCGTTACTTAGAGTAAGAGAGCCAAGAAATTATGAGTGAGCTGTGGATTCTTCTGGTTTAGTCACTAAGCTCTGAAGATGGTCAGACTTGGTTTCTTTGAGGTTTCTGGGAAAGGGAATTGATTTTAAAAATTTGTTTATGGAATAAAAAATATCTTCATTTGGAATAATTTCCAGTTGGTTGTTGACTAATTTTTCAGATTGATAGCATTTGTGGTTATGACTATAGTCTGGTAACCTTTTCTCGTATGAAACTTTCTTATAGATCGTTTCACTTTGATACAAATCACTGTATTTGTCCTAGTATCATGTTTACCTTTCTGATTGATATGGTGGAGGCCAGGTTCATATACTTTTCTGATTTCTTTGTACAGAAGAAGGGCAAGATGAATATGAAAAGGATGGATTTATAGTGGATGACGTTGATGAAGAAGAGGAACAAGATGAAGAGGAAAGAGCAGACAGTGACGAGGAGAGGCAGAAGAAGAAGAAAAGGAAGAAAAAGTGAGTTTTCTTTCTTCAAGCTGTTACTGTTATATTTTTGGATCAACTGCGCGTTTCCATTTTATGGAATGGACTTGGTTGTTGCTTGAGATAGATTGAAGTAATAAAGATAAGATAACAGATTTTTTTATTAATCAATGCTAATATAAACTAATAATGCGGATTTTTCAATGTTATGTTAACTTTGTGGCTTAACAGTATGTGTTTTTACATGCCTTCTAATGAAATTGATGGTCATATAAGTTGGAAATGATTTTCTTAAATTTAGTTAGATTTTCAACAACATCCAGGCTGTGGTAAACTCTTGTTTCTAATGGCTTACATTTCGTCTTTTCTAGAGAAAATTACACGCTTGATGAAGATGACTATGAGCTCCTGGAGGACAATAATATTACCATTCCCCGTTGGAAGGTTCTGAACTTTTCTGATGTCTTTTCATTTCACCTCTTAACATTGTTTTCAATAGTTATATAGCTATGTACATTTAAGTACGTATGCCTTATTTCTCAAGGTTTTTCTTGCAACCTTTTCAGCAGAGCAAAAAGTTTAAGCGATTGAAAAAGGCCCAGGGAGTTAGTGAGGAGGAGCCCTCTGGGTTCTCTGACGAGGAGGAAATATTTGGAACTGGTAAAAGTGGGCGAACTGCTGAGGAGAAGCTCAAGCGCAGTTTATTTGGTGATGATGAAGGTACTGTCTTCTAAAACGGATTCGTATATGTGCTGTTTCACTATGGACTCACTATATGCTTTGATTATGTAGGTCCTCCACTTGAGGACATTGCTGAAGAGGAGGAACAACCCGAAGATGAAGAAGATGGAGACATTGGTGAAGAGGATGAGATGGCAGACTTCATTGTTGATGAAGAAGATGAGCATGGAGCTCCTCCCAAGTATATTTCATCCATGTTGTGTGCATATTATCTTTTAATACTGAAGTAGCCTATTGTTTAACCTGGCAACTTATCATCTGATTGACCCTTATAGAGGAGGGAGGCGGCCAAAGAAGGGAGGGAATAGGAGGGCACCTGGAGTTTCTTCATCTGCTTTGCAGGAAGCTCATGAAATATTTGGTGATGTTGATGAACTCCTCCAGCTCCGCAAGCAAGGATTAGATTCTGGTGAATGGAGGGAAAGGAGACTTGAAGATGAATTTGAGCCAATTGTTTTGTCAGAGAAGTATATGACAGAGAAGGATGACCAGATTCGGGAGCTTGATGTTCCAGAGAGAATGCAGGTTTGACATCCCGTTCAGATATCTATTCATACTGTATGTCACCTAGATGTTTTAATGTGGATATATTATTTATTGATTTGGCAGGTATCTGAGGAAAGCACTGGTTCTCCTCCATCGGATGAAGTTAGCATAGAAGAGGAGAGCACCTGGATACATAGTCAACTTACGAGTGGTACAATACCCTTGTTTGGCAAGAGAGACAGCGTTATTCCTGGTTGGGATCTCTCCATTAACAAGGATGATATCATAAGATTTTTGGACCTATTGCATGTGCAGAAGTTAGATGTCAGTATTCTCTTCTCTACATTGGGGCCCGTTCTTTCTCTGATCTGATCTTCTTCTTACTATTCTGCTGTTTCCTTCATGCCTTCAGATTCCTTTTATTGCTATGTATAGAAAGGAGGAGTGCCTGAGCCTTTTAAAAGATCCTGAGCAACCTGAAGATGATGATGAGAATCAGGATAGGAATGATAGGACACCTACTCTGAAACGGCACAAGGTAATTTTAAAACACATGGAATGAACTAGGAAGTATTTTCTGCTTGTAATTTTTAAGAGCAATCATGAATCTCAAATGACTTCTGTTTGCTCCATGAAGATACTTTGGGCGATTCAAGACTTGGACAAAAAGTGGCTGCTACTGCTGAAGCGAAAGAGTGCTCTTCAGTCATACTACAATAAGCGATTTGAGGAAGAATCTCGACGTGTATATGATGAAACGAGACTCAATCTAAATCAACAGCTTTTTGAATCAATTATGAAGTCTCTCAAGGCTGCAGAATCAGAAAGGGAGGTTGATGACGTTGACTCTAAGTTTAACTTGCATTTCCCATCTGGTGAAGTTGGTGTGGATGAAGGGCAATTCAAGAGGCCTAAGAGGAGATCACTATATAGTGTTTGTGGTAAAGCTGGCTTATGGGAGGTTGCAAGCAAATTTGGTTACAGCTCTGAGCAATTTGGATTGCAGCTATCCTTAGAAAAGATGGTAAGTTCTCTGATTTCTTGGAGGTCTTTTTGTACTGTTGAATGGATATTTAGGTTTCCTACTTTGTTGGACTGTAGAGAAATGATGAGTTGGAGGATCCTAAGGAAACGCCAGAAGAGATGGCTTCAAACTTTACGTGTGCTATGTTTGAGACACCTCAAGCTGTTCTTAAAGGAGCTCGGCACATGGTATGTGATTTTTGTTATCCAGTCATCAATTTTCTGTATGTTATACTTCATCATATGGTCAAATTGTAAATTTTGCCTTCCACTTTTCTGTACTTGTCCAGGCAGCCGTGGAGATAAGTTGTGAGCCATGTGTCAGGAAACATGTTCGTAGCAACTTTATGGATCATGCTGTGGTATCAACATGCCCCACACCTGATGGTAACTTGGCGATAGATTCTTTCCATCAGTTTGCAGTGGTGAAGTGGCTGCGTGAGAAGCCACTGAGTGCATTTGATGATGCGCAATGGCTCCTTATCCAGAAGGCTGAGGAGGAGAAGCTTCTTCAAGTTACTATTAAGATGCCTGAAGAGGATCTGAATAAGTTGATAAGTGACTTTAATGAGTACTATCTTAGTGATGGGGTTAGTAAATCTGCTCAACTCTGGAACGAGCAGAGGAAATTGATACTGCAGGATGCACTTTTTGGTTTTCTTTTACCTTCAATGGAGAAAGAAGCTAGATCTCTGTTGACTAGTAGAGGAAAGAGCTGGTTACTTATGGAGTATGGGAGTGTTTTGTGGAATAAAGTGTCAGTGGGACCATATCAGCGAAAGGAGACTGATATCAACTCAGATGACGAAGCTGCACCTAGGGTCATGGCTTGCTGTTGGGGCCCTGGTAAGCCAGCAACCACTTTTGTGATGTTAGATTCATCCGGGGAGGTGCTGGATGTACTGTACACTGGGTCTCTTACCTTGCGGTCACAAAATGTCGTTGACCAGCAAAGAAAGAAAAACGACCAGGAACGAGTATTAAAGTTCATGACAGATCACCAGCCGCAAGTTGTTGTCTTGGGAGCTGTGAATTTGTCTTGTACTCGTCTTAAGGAGGATATATATGAGGTGAGCATAATTTTAGCTCTCTATGTAGTTTATCTTCTTAAGATTCTAAGCATTACCATCCCTGGGACTTGTGGCACCTTCTGTAGCTTCAGTGGTCTCATGGGTCTTATAGTTTTCTAGTTCATTTTATTATGTTAGCATGAGCTTCTTATGCTGTGTGTGAGAGATCAAATGTGAACTTCTAACTCTTTTTATTTGAGTAGTTGTTGGTGTGAGCATACAACTTTTGGGACTACTTTTTATTCCTGTTTGTATTCCTATGCATGTGGGTATCATATAAATGTGTTTTAGCTTACCATATCTTGAGTTCTATTCCTATGTGATGTTCATGAATCTCATTGTGTGTGGGGTCAGTAATGCCTTTAATGTTTGTTTCCCATTTTATGCTTGTGGTCTCATTTTCGTTTACTTTGCATTTATCAGGTTATTTTCAAGATGGTGGAGGAAAATCCCAGAGATGTTGGCCATGAGATGGATGGGTTGAGCATCGTATATGGTGATGAATCTCTACCTCGTCTTTATGAAAACTCTCGGATCTCATCTGACCAGCTGCCTGGACAGTCAGGTTCATACTTTCACCTTTTCCCTCTCTCTTTATGTGTTCTTTTAGTTTTCTTTAATTGATTTTGTTCTCTCATCTCAGGAATTGTTAAGCGGGCTGTTGCTCTTGGACGGTATTTGCAAAATCCATTGGCAATGGTTGCTACACTATGTGGACCAGGGAGGGAGATCTTGTCATGGAAACTTAGTTTGCTAGAGAACTTTCTAACCCCAGATGAGAAGTATGGAATGGTTGAACAGGTTATGGTGGATGTAACAAATCAGGTGGGCCTCGACATCAATTTGGCTGTTAGCCATGAATGGTTATTTGCTCCTTTACAGTTCATTTCTGGGCTTGGACCCAGAAAGGCTGCATCTCTTCAAAGGTCCTTGGTTAGAGCTGGGGCAATCTTTACCCGAAAGGACTTTGTCACGGTGCATGGACTTGGCAAAAAAGTTTTTGTCAACGCAGTAGGTTTTCTGCGTGTTCGGCGGAGTGGATTGGCTGCTAGCAGCAGCCAGTTCATTGATTTGTTGGATGATACAAGGATACATCCAGAATCATATGGTCTTGCTCAGGAATTAGCCAAAGATGTTTATGATGAGGACACAAGAGGGGAAGCAAATGATGATGATGATGCACTGGAGATGGCAATAGAGCATGTTAGAGACCGCCCTCACATTTTGAGAATCCTTGATGTTGATGCATATGCTAAAGGCAAGAACCGTGAAAATAAGAGGGAAACTTTTTATGATATAAAAAGGGAACTAATGCAAGGTTTTCAGGACTGGCGTAAACAATATGAAGAGCCAAGTCAAGATGAAGAATTCTATATGATTTCAGGAGAAACAGAGGAGACTCTTGCTGAGGGGAGAATTGTGCAAGCCACAGTACGCAGAGTGCAAGCTCAAAAAGCAATTTGTGTGCTTGAGTCTGGATTGACTGGAATGCTTATGAAGGAAGACTATTCAGATGACTGGAGGGAGAGTCCTGAGCTATCTGACAGGCTACATGAGGGTGACATTCTCACTTGCAAGATTAAATCAATTCAAAAGAATAGGTATCAGGTTTTCCTAGTTTCTAGAGAGAGTGAGATGCGAAGTAATCGACATCAATTTGCCAGAAATCTCGATCCTTACTACCATGAAGATCGGAGCATGCTACAGAGTGAGCAAGAGAAAGCTCGCAAAGAAAAGGAGCTTGCAAAGAAGCATTTTAAGCCTAGAATGATTGTTCATCCCCGATTCCAGAATATAACCTTGGATGAAGCAAAGGAGGTATGTTATTGACAGTAACTTTGTTAATATCCAATGGCATGAAGTTGTGGACATATTTGCAGAGACTTGTAGACCCCATAGGAGGTTTTGCTTAACTTTCTTGCACATGTCAGGGAATAATCTTGTGTATGACATGGAAGTGGTGTCTGAACTTTTTGTACAGCTTCTTTTTCCCTTTATTAATAGATTCTTTGACTGTTAAAAAAAAAAAGTTAGAGAAAGGGAAATGGTGGGTTTTTCGATGATCAGAAACTGTGAAAATGATTTGGTTGGAACTAGCACTATTTAAGCTTAGGTCTTCTTTTTTGTTAACAACTTTGGTGGGTAAAGTTCCATTATACATTTCAGATTTCAACATCTCAATTTCTTTCTATAATTTTTTGAGTCTTACTTATTGATATTTTGTGTTTTGTTTTTCTTGAATTGTAAGATAATTTTATTTTACCATTTCTTGAAGGGAACAAGATATGATTTTATTTACATGGTCGTAGTTGTCCTCTTATTGTGTCATAGCTATCCTGTACATTGGAAAGTTCTAAAATTCTTCTACCTTAAATTTTGCAGTTCTTGTTAGACAAGGATCCTGGCGAAAGTATTATCAGTCCCAGTCGTCATGGACCTTCTCATTTAACTCTAACTCTGAAAGTTTATGATGGGGTTTATGCTCACAAGGACATAGTTGAAGGTGGAAAGGAGCACAAAGATATTACCAGTTTGCTTCGTATTGGAAAGACTTTGAAAATTGGGGAAGACACTTTTGAGGATTTGGACGAGGTTAGTATTGCTTTTCAGAGGGATTTATTGTTCGGTTGTTCTGTTTTGTTTATGAGATTGATGATGACTGCAAACTGTGGGTGTGCTTGACATTTTCTTTTTGACGAGTTACCTGCACAACATTGATATTGATTGATGGGGCTTTCTGATATTAATCTCACTTACTTTTGCGCTCAAAGAGATGTGAATGGGCATATCACACCTAGCAAATCAAAAAGAAAATGTCAAGCACACCCACAGTTTGCAGTCATCATCAATCTCATAAACAAAACAGAACAACCGAACAATAAATCCCTCAGCTTGTGTGTTATTATGGAATACCTTCTATATTGAATTGGAATGCCTTCTGATTTTGGTGTTAATTTTGTTATATTTATCATGTGTTAATGTTCAGCTTATTCTAATTAGGTGAAGTCCGTTGTGGAGTGTAGCCTAGCTTCACATGACAGTATCTCAAAATTCTTAAAAGTTTGTGAAATTGTGGACAAATATATGTACGAGTAAAATGCGATTCTGAGACCAAACAACATTGTCTTTGTTATTTGGTCTGCGGGAGGATGAGTTTTTGTGCTTGGTGATGTTGCTTGATAGGAGAGTTGGCACAGATTAAATATTAACCCATTTTCTATGTGTTCACTGTATAAACCCTAGGTAATGGATCGGTACGTTGATCCCTTGGTGTCTCACTTAAAGGCAATGCTAAGTTACCGCAAATTCAAGAAGGGCACAAAAGGAGAAGTTGATGAACTCCTAAGGATTGAGAAATCAGAGTGTCCCATGAGGATAGTTTATTGTTTTGGCATCTCCCATGATCATCCTGGCACATTCATCTTAACTTACATAAGGAGTACAAATCCACATCATGAGTACATTGGTCTATATCCAAAGGGATTTAAGTTCCGGAAAAGGATGTTTGAGGACATTGATCGGCTTGTGGCATATTTCCAAAGGCACATTGATGATCCTCAGTCCGCACAATCTCTGAGATCAGTTGCTGCGAGGGTACCAATGCGAAGCCCTGCAACTGGGGGGTCATCAGGGGCATCCATGGGTAGTGGATGGGGTGCTTCAAGCAATGATGATAATTGGAGAGGCCAGTCTTATGACAGGGATCGTTCTTCTACACCTGCTTCCAGAACAGGTAAAACGAGAAACATCAGATGTTATTTTTGGCTTTTCCTTTTTATGCATCAGCGGTTGCCCAAATGCTATGGTCCTATTATGTCTTGTGGTGAATTTTTTATTTTTTATTATTTTATTTTATTTTTTCCCTAAACTTTTGGGTTTGCTATGTTTAAGTCGAAAGCGTGTAGTATGTGTTCCCCAGGCTTTTTCGCGGTATGGTTTAGTTGATGAGTCATTTTCTTAATCTTTTTTTGTGTTTTTCTTTACACAAACTCAACAGTCAAATCTTAAACTTCCACAACCTGGCAATCTATTGCAACATTTCATGACCTTACAATTACTAGAGAACTACTCTTTTGTTGGAAAGCTACCTTCTTTTTCCCCCCTTCTCTAGTTTTATTGAATGGCCCGGTGAATGATGATTCTCCTATGAAGGTGCATGTATGTTCTAACATAGAGCTCTTTCTTTGGTTTATTGTGTTTATCTGATTTGTTGTGATTCGGACAAATTGCATGATTGGGCACCAGATATTGTAAATTGCTTGTTGCTTTTTATATAGAATTCATGACTTGTGTGTGTGTGTTTTGACAGGACGAAATGATCACAGAAACGGTGGTGGTCTTGATGGGCATCCAAGTGGGGTGCCTAGGCCGTATGGTGGGCGCGGCCGTGGTCAAGGTTCATATAACAGCAGCAACAGAGGAGTTGCATTTGGATTTTGATTAGTATAGTATATTATATTGTAGCATTTGGAATTAGAAGAAATCATTCTATAAAAATTGTCAATTTTTGTATCTTCTCGCAATTATGAATATCACGAGATGCTTTTTGGCAAATGCATAAAAAGAACTACATATGAGGCAAAAGGGTCATTACTCTTAATTCAATCACTAACCTGGGAGGCCATCCGAGGCTCACTGCGTATACCTTAATTGCCACTAAAAATGCCATCTCCTGCCTAGACCATAAACATCTTGTAGAAAATATTTCTCATTTTCATTTTTCACTAGGGCAAAAAAAAAAAGAAAAGAAAGTTGATCAACGTGGAATCACTTTTCTTTGAATGGTGTGACATACTTGTGTATCAGGAAAGAATAATGATATAGTTCTTACTTAATCATTATCTCGACATGATGGAAAAGGAAGCTCGATTAAGATTTAAGGAACCCTAGATTGCAACGATACATTTAATGAACCTTGGGCCCATTGTTTGATTCCTGGTTACGATTGGCGCGTCTAAGTTAAGAAAGACAAGATGCCAAGGATGTGAGAATTAAATTTGCATAAATGCTACTTTGTTGTAAGAGATCTCGAAGTGGAAGATCTTGCAACGCAGGAACTCCTGAGCCCCAATTAAATCACTTTGGTAAGTGCTAAAAGATGTTAATCTATTAGATTCAATTCTCATGCCTTAATATTCATGCCTTTTAAAACCTTGAGACAAGGTTGGACATTGGAGTTGCAAAAGCAACTTCTTGCCATCTCTGGCAATCAAAAGGGGCTAGAAAGAAAACAAGAATAAGTGAGAGCTACAAGACGTTGGCACGCCTTAAACTAAATCGCACAAGTAGCTCTCAGCAACTAAAACTAATAAACATGAACGATTAACTTTGAAAATAAAAAGCTAAAACGGTGGAGAAGCACAGGTAATTTACGAAAAGTCATTTACAGGGAAATCAGCAAGCCATAAAGCAGGAAATGAACACAACTTCAAAATCAAGCAACACAATTCCGTCCACTAATCTTGATTATCATGACAATAACGCAAACCGTGTTCTGAACCCACGACTTAGTCAAAAGGCCATCCTGAATAACCCACCTGCTGGTTGGTTTCATGAACGGAAGAAGAGCTGCTTCCCGCAGTTCCGTTATGGTTGGAGCTAGAACTAGATGACCGAAACGGCCACAAATAAGAGAATGGATTCCTTCTTCCTTGATTGTCCCTACTATTCTCCCTTCCGTCAGCATTACTACCACTGTAGCTGCCATTTCTATTGCGTCTATTTGAGCTACGGCCACCATTCAATCCTTGAGGTGGCAGTTCTTGGCGGCAGACAGGGCACGAGTTGTGCTGGACTAGCCATGGTATAATACAATCTGAGTGATACATATGATCACATGGCATTTGTCTCGCTTCGGAACCCAGCTCGAATTTATCTTTGCAGACTGGACAGTGTGAATCAGAACGTAGATGCCTCTGTGTGATCTTAACAGTTGGCATTGCATCAATTGAAGATCTAGTTGCTGGGGGAGGGCCTCGGCGATCATTAGCTGAAAGCTGCTCAAACAGCTCTTCCAGTCCAGGACCTATAAAATAATCACCAGCATTACCACGTGTTAAACCAATACCTGGAGTTCCATTGAAAAGTGCTTCAACACCATTTCCAGTTAGACGAAAAGGAACTTGACCCCCAAAGATCAGCAAAGGAGTAACACCCGATGCATGTTCTGGAACTGAATCTGATCTAGCCCGGATATCATGACTATGGCTTCTGTCTGCCAATCGATGCCTCATAAAGGCTGAGAAAGCTTCCATAAGTCCTATCCTTCTATCATGTTCTTCATCAACATCCAATCCAAAAAAATCGAATGGTCTGAAATAGCTCATATCCTCAAGTTCTTGAACAAATCCCCCATTACAGCTGGGGCAAACTGCATCTCGTCCACGCAGTCGAACTGGCCGCATGCATTGGTAACACCAATGGGTATTTCTGCCACTTGACATCCTTCCCTATTCCTCTTCTCTTGCAAAATCGTGAAATTGAAACCCCTCGTTCCTTAAACTCCTCAATCTTTAACAGCTAACTGAACATAATGACTAGGGTTTTAATATAAGTTTTAGATATCATAAAGGCCTTAAAAGCAAAGTAGAAAGAGATAAAAGAGTAGAGCATAAAACAGGAAGTTAAACAGAATATCAAACCCCGATATCACAAAACAAGAAAAAAAGTGCAAACTAGAGAATCTTACAGGGGATTAGAAGACACCGAGTAGAAGGGAGATAAAAATAAAGAAAATCAAATACCAATGAAAGAATACATCATAAGTCATAGCAGAGCAATAATCCAAAGGAAGAAACAAAATCATATATAAACGTTAGAGAAACAGAAGGCTTAAACGATTTGGTAACACGTGACACCAGAATGGGAATTAAATGATACAAACCAACAACCGAAGACACAGATGCACCTTGAAGAAGTCTGCAAAGAAAAACTCCTACTGCAAAATCTACTTGGACATAAACACATATTCAAGCAGAGAGTGAAAAGAAGACAGAAAAGCATAGGCATTGATCACATAATCTAAGGTCTATGGCAACCATAAAATTTTTCTATGGACCACCACAGAAAGGGACGCTTGGCACTCAAAAACTTCAGAACTAACCATCCCATTGCAAATCAATCATCCTTGATCATTCAACAGTAGGTTAATCATGGTAATCAGAAAAACTTTCACTCTGTAATAATCACCCACTATTAGTCAAAGAACTAAACCCTTCTGGTCTTTGACACGTAGATTGACTCTTCACTTCCGTCAGACATAATTTTACCATTTTGACTACCTACGCTGAAGGGTGATCATTGAAGTTTCTAATGCTCCTACAATACACATCCCTAAATTGTTAGTCCCCAAGATAGTGGAATTTTGATATCAAACACCAAGTATCTCTCGATCTCTCTCTAAAGCAAGGAAATCGTCAGTCCTCATGAGAGTAAAACCAACTACAGTATAAGCCTAACAATTTCCATGCGCATAAGGAAAGTCTTCGTGCACAGAGAAAAAAGAGCCCGTTGGACCCGTCATTGGAATTGAATATCTTACAGATTATTTTCAATGGGAAACTATGAACCATGTATGGAGCCATCAGAATAATCCCTGCCATGATCACAGGTCATAAATGGTAGCAAAGAAATGAAATATGTCATCAGAATTGGATCTAGATATAATCCGTTATGGCCACTCCCTTGATTTTCTCTAGCACTGCAGTTGTAGATAGCATACTAACTATGAGTATAAATTTTTACTCGACTTACAATAAGCTTTCCTATACACCATTGATTCACATACTATTTGTAGAAATAAATCTTCAATAGAATCAGTAGAAGGCAATCTACATCGGAAATCAAACAAAAGGCTTTCAATATTTAAGTTTTCCTCGTCAAATTTTTCTTGGTCAGCAACAAAAACTCAAACCCCAGATCCAACCTACAAAGAATAAGTGATCTCGAATTTTGACCGCACTAAAAGAAACAGATATCTGATTGGACAGATCTTATTCAGTATTTCAACCACATCGAAAACTAAATATATGAGAAAATTAGCAAGCCCTTCCCTTCGTTGGAAACAAAACAGTTGAAAAGAAAAAGAAAACCAATTAAAATTAATAAGCTTGAATTACTCTGATTCCAAATTATGAAACATTGACCTCAAAGTAAACCAAGTATCGGATGAAGCTACGCTTGGTATTGAAATTTCGGTAATTTCAAGGGTCCAAACCTGAAGTATAACCCAAAGATTCGACACTACAAGTTTTTCAGTAGCGTTTCCACCTACTCTCAGCAAGCAAGCTGAAAGCAAATGAGAATAGCAATTCCATCTTAATCTTGATTCGCGATTATCGAGAAAAAAAAAACTATTAGATTGTGCTACAGGGACGTACCTCGAGGCGATCGAAAAAGGAAGAAGTGGACCAAAAGACTTTGCAATTAGACACCGGAAGTCAAGCAAAGCCCTAAGCTGAGGCTGAGACTCAGACTCAGAATCAAAGTAAGACTCAGACTGAGAGTGGAAATTGGGGCTTCTGATTTTGTTTTGTTTTCGACCTGGAAGTCTCTAACCAATTTATCACAATTTACACGTGTCAGGCAGTAAGCCAGCCTCATCTCTCTAATCTCTCTCTGTTTTTGGAGTTCACTATTCATTTATAAAAAAGCCCAAGTAACTTCGATTAATTGATCGTTAAAGTAAAAATAGAAGTCATAAAGTTTTTTTATTTTATATTTTTGAGCCTTTTCGTTTAGCTTTCTAAACAAAAAACCTCAAACTTTGACTTGTAAAAAACGATTTAACTAAAAGCTAAAATTCTTAGTCTAGTAACATGAAGCTTTCTCCTATCACATCATCAATAGTTTTAAATGAATTGGACACACTTTCTTTTAGGTTCTCCTTTTTTGCGAAAGATTAAAAAATTGTATACTCGTTTTTTTTTATGGGCATCAATTTGGTTCGTAAGATAGCTGACCTGTTTTTGCTTAATTCTTTTGAAAAAAATATGAATTTTATATCGAATTCTAGGATGTTAAAATTTAATTGATTTAATCTTCAATGATTGATAACTAATATTATTGCTAATCATTGCCAATGTAAAATGCACAATCTCTACCTTTTCCTTTCAACATTTCAACCATACTTTTCTTTTATTTTCTTAATTGTAGTGCCATTTGGGCATGCCTTGCATTATTAGTATATTTTTATGTTGCGTTACTAATATGTAAAGTTATTATTGTCTTTTTACCAGCTTTAAGAGGAAAAATGAACTTTTTAATATAATATTGTAACTTAATTTTCTAGTGAGAACCACTTTTTTGATGGGTTGGGTTGATTCTTATGAACCATATTTTCCCATGTTTAAGTCAACAAGGTATGTTGAAATTTGTTCTGCAATTTATTTATCAATATACATGCCTATTATGTTATTTATATGTACGTATTTTTTTTATCTAACATTTGGGTAACCCACATCATATGAATAAATCACTACGCAAAGAAACTTTTGATCATTCAAGCACTTGTGATTAGTAGCACTTAAGATTATCTGCTTGAGTAGTAGTAGTAGTAGTTTAAAATATATAATTTCTAAATAAATCTCCAATCGAGAACTAACTACAATACATTACATTATAAAATTGAAATTAATGAAGTTGGTCCATACATTTTTATAGTCAAGTATAGGATATAGTTGAAAATATTTTCAAATATAATACTTAAAAAATTAATTTAGACATCATTTCTGATAAAACATACCAATGGTCTTTTGGCTAATTCTTATCTACAATATTTTAGGATTAAAAACTTTTTCTTACTTGACTATTTGTATTCAATCAATATTTGATGGATATTTAGGTGAATCATAACTTCAAAAAAATGTTGATTTTATGCTATCTAAGCTAGAATTATGTAATATCTGTAGATTTGAAAAACATGTTAAGATCTTTCAAAAATATTACTATATAGTTGAACCACCAAATAATAATTATTAGCTAAGACAATTATTCAACAAATTACTTAGTCCTTGGGATGAAATATGTACTACGGGTTATCTAAAATTTGTAAAAAAATTAATTAAGGATGACACCTTAGGATTTATAATCAACTATGTCTTAAGAATAGGAACAAAACTATGTTTTTGAAATATTTCCATGGCAAAAAGGTTTTTTAATCGTTCAAAAATATATTAGGGAAAATAAAGTGAAAGGTTAAAAATTGAAGTCAATTGAGAAAAATAAGGTTAAACTAGCTCCCCTTTCGGATCCATTCACCTTCTTCATTCGGTAATCCGACGTCGTACCTCCTGCAAACACCGACTTCGGACGGCTTTTTCTTGTTCAGACAGCGACGGCAAGAGTTCCTCTCTGACGGACCGAAAATTCGCTTGAGTTCATCTAAACGGGGCCTCAGGTTTGTGAATTTTCTTTTCCTTGCTATTAAATCCTTTTCACATTCCAGAATGTTTATCAGATATATGAATATTATTGGTATAAACACTAATAGAAGCCGACGTCTTTCAAGCAGCTGTAAGTTCAAACCTACAAGAATAAGTTTGCTGTAGGTTGTAATTTATTACTTGAAGTTATCGATGCTCTTTAGTGTTGTTTTTCTGAACGTGTTAGGAGTTTCACGGCCCTCAATTTTGAACTATTGCGCTAAGTTTCAGAACAATGAAGAGTACAAGCGGCGGACCTAAATGTTATTTTGGTGGTAGTTTCTGTATATATTGCGGAATGTTATATTCGCAGGACCTGGATGGCGAATTATATCCAATTGCCCTGAATGGCAGTAATTCTACCTGTTAAAAACCAATTGCCATATTTTATCTGACGAAATCCTGAAGAGTCTATGAGAAGCAGTAAAGCGGAAGCTTAGAGTATTAGATATGGATTTTTGCAATCTGCCAGTTATGTGCTTGTTTCCTGTTTTATGTACTTGACCACTGAAACCTGCTGTATATCATTTCTCTTTTTCTGTTTCTTCATTTAGATTCTGCAGTGGTTAATGTTCAAATGGTTCACTGTTTAGGAAGAAAGAGAAGTTTAAATGTCTCCAACAGTGAAGTTTTTCCTGTAGTTTCACGATTGAGATTCTGGAAATTATTTTCAAATCTTTTAACAAACTTCAAATGCTGAAGTTTTGAGTTCTAAGTTACTTTACATAAGGATAAAAGTTCTCATGTTAGTAAAATTTGATGCAGATGAAGAATGGGGTTCCTAAATGTTCAAATTTTGTCCCATTTAGCCTTTCTTATGGTTGGTTTTGTAGGTGGAAAATATGGATAATTCCCAGGATCCGCCACTTCCTCCTGGTGTCAATTCTTTGCCACGCTATTTGAGTAACCCAGCTTCTTCAGTCCCTTCAACCGTATACCCTCCCCAACACTGTGATATCTCTTTGAGACCTCGATATCAATCTAATAACTATCCAGGAAATTACCTCTTTCCCCTTCCTTATTCTAAGTCAATCTTCACTTCTACTCAAAGCTCAAACACACTTAGTGGTCCATCAACTCAGAGTAATTTTTCACCTAATGCCCCTCATTCATCAGGACAAATCCCCAATAACTCTCAAAATGGCTATGCTTCCCAATCGGTTTCAGTCCAAGAAGTTGCTGAGCTTATTGGCCAGCAACCACAAGATCAGAAAATAGAAGGTGAGAAAGTTTCTCGGCACCAGGATAGTATGAGACCTCAAGAAATGGGACATGTGGATGGAAATGATAGTGCATCTACCAGAAACTCCAGATTGCATGTTGAAAATTCCAGTGACATTGAAACTGCTGCTCAGGATGCTGTGTTGCGTGAACAGGTATATATGACTTCTGATTTCTAGGTCTGCCTACATAATTCGTTTCCTTACAAATCATAACTTTGTATCAATTCAATTAACAGGAGATTGCCACTCAAAATGTCATTCAAAACCAAAGGTTTGTACTAATTTAGCCTGACAAAATGCCCTTTATTCATGACATTATAAATGTTAGGATCGAAATATATATAAAATTAGTACTTGTCATTTGTAATTTCAGAGAGGCAAGAGGCACGGGTGGACCTTCTAAGGATGGCAAGGATATTTTCTCAGAACGTCATGACCCCAATGCTCTAAAGGTATGAAATTTTCATGTTTGTGTGAGTCTGCTCTATTTTTCTGTTGTTTTTAGTGACGGAAAAGTATATAGATCTCTTATTACGCTCAAAATTTTATCAGCTTGTACGTTATATTTATATGCCTAATTACAGGAACATTTGTTAAAGATGACTTCACAACATCGTGCTGAAATGGCTTTAAAGCGGGGAAGGCCTGGCTTTCCTGAAGAAGGTTGGTTGTTTGTTCTTTCTTTCTCATTTAGTATACTTATATATATCTTTGACATCTCTAAGAGGTAAATTGTCTCAAGGATAAATGTCCTTGATAACTATGATATGATGGTTCTCTATGATAACACTAGAGGAGTGTCTAAAGAGAGCCCTTGGAGTTTCTTTGTGCTACGAATGGATACTCGTAGGTGTTTGCTGCATTCTTGTATCCTTGGTAATACCAGGATGGGTAAAGATGGTCAATTATTTTGCTTTTGGGATCAATCCAGCTTCTTTGGCATAAGCACAAATCTTCACTTCTCTTGTTTATCCCATACAGGTAAGCAAAAGAATGTGGGACATGTGCAAAGAATGATGTATCTAGAGATGCCTTTGAAGCTGGGTTGAATTTTGCAGAAAATTTCTATTATTCCGTGTGATAGGAAAATATCTACAATATCTAAAACTATGACATATTGGCGTGGACAAAGTTAACAGGCTTCAAGTCTCTAACGCCAAAGGGATGAGGCTAGAAAATGCTAACTAGTCTATATCTGCGGAAAAAGATTAGTTTAGAAGTAACAGTTAATAATAAATTGCTGCCATTGGTGGTATTGAAACTTTTAGTGGGCTTGCTGATTTTCTCTTGTTGCATCTGCTTTTGTAATATTCCTCATCAAGTTGAAAGTGAAAGAAACAGATAAGAGGAACAAAAGTTGGTGGTCGTGAGACCTGAGATATTCTACTTGCTGCCTCCTATAAGTTGCTAAAATAAGATTCAGCTAGGAGAACTGACCATTGACAGTTGCGGGCCCTAGGGAACGAAATATGAAGTTTTATCCTGGTGTTGTTTTGCGTGGGGAAGGTAAATTAAAGTTATGATTAACAATTTTACCATGAAGTTTTCTAGGAAACCCTTTTGTGATATTCACATTGGTTATTCCACAACCGACTTAGCTCTTTACGCTTGTGTCTGGATTTAGTCTTTGAGCAATCACCATAGATGAGACACTTGAAGTTGGAATGAAAATTTTGGTCTGGCTATCATTTTACTGAAGGACAAACACAGCTTAGTGTAGACCACCAAGATACTAATGCAAGATGATTTCTGGAATCTAATTTTTATGAGAAAATAGTTTATAGAAGTTGGGCATGAAGAGGCTGCCTGAAGTTCATGTATATGTAGCAATTTCCGGAAAAGTTTCAGCCTGAAATTCATGTATATGTAGCATTTTCTGGAGAAGTTTTGTCCTGGAATTGATATATTTGTATATAAGTGGTGGTTTTTGTGTACATATTGGTTTCTTTAGGTGTCTCCCCATCTTTTTTTGCTTTTTTGGTTTTTGGATGAGAAGCTGAAAAGAGATCATTTGAGTTAATATGATGGCATGATGTTTTATATAGGTGCAATACTCTTCAGGTTAGATTGGCACTATGTAAGCTCTTCTGATCTTGGAGAATATCTACTATGTCTAAAACCACAGGCTACTTCTTACATACCAAAGAAAATTATATCTTGATCCACTGTCAACTCAGATGGACTCTTTTTGGAATCATCTCAAAATCATAAATTAGTAAAGAAATGCTTTTATCATTCTACAGAATGAAATACCAGACTTTTTTATATTTGCAACTCAATAAACATCTAAAGTTTTTTTGTTTTTGTTTTTGTCTTTGTTTTTCTTTTTCTGATGATGAATACATAAATGTTTTCTGAAGATGTTTTTATTGGTTCTTGATGTCAGGTAACGTAGAAATTGGAAATGGCTACGGTGTACCAGGTGGAGGTGCTTATTATGGTGTTCCAAACCCTAATATTGATACCCCAACTAATTCGAAAGAGTTGTCTGAGTACCTTAAACAGAAGTTAAGAGCAAGGGGTATTCTTAAGGATAATAAGGAAGAAGGCTGTCCAGTAAGTACCTCTCATGGTTGTTTATCCATCTAGAGGTGGGATAGTGATGTGGACCTAGTTTGCAACTTTTGGTTCAATATTATTATTTGCAATTCTCAAATTCTAAATCTTGAGCCTTTCTATGCCTTATCTTCTTGACCTCTTCCAAGAGTCAATGCGCCACTTGCATTTTCAGAGTCAGTATCTACCTGACTTTGAGGGTGTCATATTATCAATTCAATCAAAGTCAGCTGTTAATTATTAGATTCATAATTGCAACATGTGCATGTGATCGCCAACTTTCATGTGTCATTGGCGATCAAAGCCTTGTTAGAGATTTTATCCAAGAGTAGCAGTGATGACAATCATTATGACAGTAGTGGCAGAAAGAATGACAAAGGAGGAAGTGTATGGGAAAGGAATTGGAGGTTGTCAAAAACCTAAAATTTTCCTCTGTAACCATATTGAGCATTCTTATTATGATAAAAAATAATCTCTTTAGACTTGGTTTCTTGCTCGGTCTACAAATTCTCTTCTGGAAGATGTCAAATTTTAACAATTTCTCTTGCCAAACTTATCCTAAATAACATTGTAAGATTTCTGTTGATTAACACTTGTTTTTCTTTAGCTATGGTTTATTTCATGGTTTATACATGCAGTTGAATTTAATGTAAATAAATTAAGGGGATGGAAGACACCTCAAATATCAAAAAGGGGATTTTGGGGTTGGGGGGTGGCGGGGGATGGATATTAACCCAATGTTAGGTTTTGTAGCAAATCGACATCTTGATGAAATTTTAATCAGGCAAAAACTAAAAAACCCCTAACTCTTCAACCCACGTTAGTCCCTAACAGTTTAGCTTTAACTTCACTTTTCAGAGGTTGGAGACCGCTAGCAGTCAAGTTGTGGACGGTGGGAGGTTGCCTCCAGAATGGGTATGATAATATACATCTCTCTCTCTCTCTCTCTCTCTCAATTTTTTTGGGTGTGCTAGAATAGAGAGCTTAATGGAGTATTGTTTTACCTGGGTCCACTGGGTGTGAGATTATGTATATGGGAAAAGTAGAATTGAGTCTCTAATGCAATTGTCCGTTATAGTTTTTGAGCATTAAAAGATTTGTGATTGTGTAGGGAAACTAACTAATGAGGAACTTAGGGGAAAATGAATTTTTAAGGGCAGCCAATTCATTGCATGTGTGAATTGGCAAACTTGACAATTTTGTGCGTTGATTGGCATGCTTGATAAGTTTTTACTCCTTTTATCCCATTGTGTTGTCAGACTCTGTAAATTTCAACTTTTTAAAGGGAGAGCTCTTCACTGTCAAACAAAAATACATTATGACTTCTAGAGACAACCGTTCTTGCTGATGTTTTGTTTTATTCTACATTAAAAAGTGCCATATTGGGAATTCTTGAACATCTATATATACACAATGTGAACTTATAGAAGTTTATGGTTTGGTAGTCTGGGAAATATAGTTCTTTTACAATATAAGAAGGTATATAGTTGAATCTGGTCAAAAAATAAAGGATTCATCAAATAATGAAAAATTTACTCAAGCAAGAAAAAACCTTTGAAAGGGCTACAGATGTCATGTAAAGGGCTAATTGGCGAATTGAGGAAATGTGTAGTCTCATGCAAGGCGGCCTGCAAAGACAAATACCGTTTTAGTTTAAACATTCGCAAAGTACATAGAAAAATGGATTTACTCGTGAAATTAAAGACTCCAGCTCCACCTCACTAAGACAGCATGGTTTCATGAATATTCTTTCCTTTTCAATCTATCATAGGCAAAAAGTTGCTGTTTATTAACAACATTCGTAAAGTCTGAACATGAGAGTGGATCACAAAATACGAAAAACCCTAAAAGGAGAGAAAAAAAGAAAAGAAATATTGAGAGAAGTATGTTTCATCTCCATTTTAATAGAACGCATATTGCATTCAAAACCTCTATTTCTAGCAGATGAAAGGATTAGTAACACTCTCCATCAATTTGGTTTTCAACTTGATTCAAACAAGGTTTATTATGCCTGCAAGTTAGCAGTGGAAAGAAGGGATCCGCTGGCAATCTTATTGGTCCCTAGTCTCTAAAGTTCCTTCTCTATCCTGGGGAGTTTCAGTGTGCAAAGTCAAAAGTCAGCTTGCTTATTAATAAAACCTTTTAGCAAAAGGGAACAGGTGTTAAGTTTATTAAGGTTCTTAGTCTGGAGTTCAGAAAGCTCTTCAATTTGCCAAGCATGCGTTGCCTAAATTGGTAAAGGTAGTTTGGAACACAGAATCTTAGCATGATTTTTATACAGTCTAGGAATCTCATATTTCCATGTGTTCCTGGTTTTACTTGAGATTCCAGAAATTTAGCTTTACTTGAAAGAATCCTGGAGGTATCAAATTACCATCTCGATGTGGTAATCTGAGATTCCCACCTGGTGGAATGTTGACTTTAGGGTGTGTTCTCACTCACTTTCAGTAACTCCAACCACCACCTGGCTGCCCACCATTCCTTGCTTGCTGGGTACTCTCCACCACCATCACCACCATGTGGATGCTCCCTGTTAGTAGGCCCACCTTCTCCGGCATTGGTGCATTTTGAAGAACGTGGATAACTTAATGCGAACCATCTAGTTTCGCCAAAGATGGGAACGCTTGATTCTCTGGAATCTGATAAGAAAATGAGGTGGCAAACCAAATGAGAAATCCCCCACAAGCTTTTGATTCTAGATGTGGATGATTCCAACAATATTGGCTTATATAAAATCTAGATTCCCTGCTGAAGATCTTTACTTCTCCTGTAGGTGGAGGCTAAAGACCCCGCTAGCAGTGCCACTTATTATTACAATAAAAATACTGGGAAGAGTCAGTGGGAAAGGCCTGTTGAAACCTCTCCAATCACACAGCGTCAGTCACCTTCATCTCTTCCTGAGGCTTGGATAGAGTCCTTTGATGAAACGACAGGTATGCAATAGAGCATGTGCAAAGAAACTTCATTTCTACATATCCTACAATTTGTTTCAGATAGTGTGAAAAGAAATCAAAAGATGAATATGCAGAAATGAAGTTCCTAGCTGTGGGGATATTCTACTACTGTTTTGAACCCTGGTAAAGTGTATAGTAATTGTTTTAGGTCTTGATGAAGATTATTTATGATTTTTCTTGCATTAAGACTCTCTTTCTCTGTCCTATGTTGCTTTTATTTTCTTTTTCTTAGATTAAGGAGCTTGTAACTTTATTGATTAAACCTTCTGGAGAATTTCCCTCTGGATGCTTTTACAAGTGACTAGTGTTTTCTTAGATGAGGTTAAATTTGGTACATGATGCCCATGCCCTCATATTTTTTTGTGCAAGTCATGACCAAAGTCCATCGTTCAAGGTTTTCATCTTATATTGCTCATGACGCTATTCACCATAATGCATAATTCTGATGCTCTATCTTGTTTCCTTAAACTGCATGTGTGGTTAGAATCCTGTTGAAATTGTTGAACCTAGCTTTTTACTAGCTTTATAATTTGTTTCTACTTGAACTTTTACGTTATCTATGCAGGACATAAGTATTATTACAACACAAAGACCCAGGTATCTCAGTGGGAGCATCCTGGTTCTTCAATGCAGGGTGCTTTACAACATTCTAAGATCACGGTTCCCAAAAGTTTAGCTGATGCAATTTGGGATGATCAACCACCTGAACAAGAGAGGTGCATGGGATGTGGTTGCTCTGGAGTAGGCCTTGTGCAGATATCGGGTTTCTGCATTCATTGCACACGGTAGGTAATTAATATTTCTGGTCATGGCAATCTGTAGACTGAATTGCTTGTTTTTAGAAATTTGGATGCACAGGCTAAACGTTTTAATTATTAATCCAGTCCTTGCATTATAGTGGTCGTTTTGAATTTGTGCTGGATATGAGCATACATTTGTTTTCACTTCTTACTGGTTATGATGCCTGCACATGTTGATGTTGCCTCACAAAATGTTACCAGAAATGCAGCTAACTTGGATCAGAATGGCCAGTCGACTGAGAAAAAGAAGTGCACGGGTTGTGGTGGTTGGGGTGAAGGCCTTGTGCAGACGTGGGGTTACTGCAAACATTGCACACGGTAGGATGATGCCTAGATTTCTTATTTTGCCTCATGCTTTGTTGGTGCAAGGTACTGAATGCGTCGCTTGGTTTTGCAGTAGTTAAAGAAGATTAAAAAACTCTTAATGTTCCTTATTCAATAATTAGTACAACTTCTACTGTCTGTATATCTAAACTTGAATGTATAAGTAAGAAGGGTTTCAACATGCACTTGGAATCGAGAAAGTTATGCTTGAAGTTGGTTGCCCTTTTTTCCTTCTGATATCTTTTCAATCGTAAAACAAAATGCTCAACCTGTTGTTAGACATGAATTTGGCCTAATGGAATTTCAAAGAGCACCTTCTTCCTAGTTGAGGACCTAATTAATCAATTAATTTCTACGGTTAATATTTTTGTCTTGTAATTTGTGATTAAAGGAATTGAAAATCTCCCCTACTGCTCCCTGTTTTCAGCACTCGCCTCTCTGCAGTACCCCTCTTACTAATCTCCTTTCTTGAAACTTTAGTGTCTTTTTCTAATACGTGAATAGAATCATTACTTACAAACTTACATATATGAAAAAAACAAATTTATTTCATTTATTCATAAGTATCATCTGTGCATCACAGCTGGTATGGAGACACCAACGATGGAACTCATGTCTAAGGGAGGGAAAAAAAAGAAAGAAAGAAGGATGACTACTACAGTTGTTATAGGAATAAAACTGGAGTGAATGAAGATACTGGGTCCGTAGTCTAAGTAAGTTGGGAATGAGGGATGAAGACGATATTTGCAGACTTGCTACGTAGAGAAAGAAAAAATAGAGACGTGAATTGTGTTAATTGTGTTGAAGATGATGGTAGGATCAAAGAGTTTTATTGAAGGAAGATGAATCGCTCAATCCTTTCAGTAAGCTCCAAAAGGCTAATAAAATGCCTGATGAGTGGAGGGGAAATTCTTGTATAAAGATTAAATGAGCTTCTCAAAGTTGCAGGTTATCAAAGCAGCACCATAAACTTTGGGTGAGTGATTAATGGTGGTCATGTTGGAACAACATTTAAGAAGAGAGTTTTGTTTTATGCTAGGCAGCAGGAAACCTTTCGTATCAAGGAAATTGGTCAAACTGCATGAAAGGAGAAATACACGGAGCATATCATATATAAAACTAGATTCATGTTAAGTTGAAAGGGAAAACTTATTAGACCTCTATAAGACCAATTCTGCTCTATGTTTCAAAATTCTAGGCTATTACAAAGCAACATGCTGAAAATAGCATTGTTGAAGTGGGCCAGTGGAATATTATGAAACATGCAAAAAGAGAAACTTATCCTTTCAAAGGTAGGGGCAGAGGTTGAGGAAAGTTGAGAGAACGTTGCTTAAGCTTATCTGGCTATATGCATTTGGAACTGATAATACGCAAATGATGAGCAATAATTAAATTCAAGTTTGAGGGGATGAGAGGAGACTTGAAAGACTATAGGTAAAGTCTGGACAAAGGATATAATAGGTACAGAAGTAATAGAGTATGCTTGGTCGTAGAATTGAATGGTTAGAAAGAATATGTATGGATGTTTAGTTGGATCGGGGAACTTCTCCAAGAATTACAATCTATAATTCGGAGGATAAGGAGTTCCAAAAGTGGATCGATTCTCTGCTGCTTGTTATCTGTCAATGCTGGTACCAAATTGCTGCTCCTTTTCTACAGTGAATATCTTTTACGCTGGGCCTGCAAATTACTGTGAACTAGAATTGCATTTATTGGCTGGTTGAGTTACCATCTTTTAGCCTCATAAGGGCTATGTCTGCCATATTGCACATACAATTCTTGCAATCCTGTCGCAGCCTGCCACCCTAAAAGCAGTTTCTTAGTTTTGTTGCTCGCTGCTGGAGTAATTCACATTATGGTAACCTGGGATTGTAATGTATATGTTCAGTTTTTTTCTTCATTTTTCCATCTTTAGAACTGCATCTGCCAGGGAGGTGATCCTGATCTTTAAGTGAATTGCATGATTTCTGCTGGCCATCAGAAGCTCTTTTCATTTTCCCCCTGGCTTGATATTGCAAATTTGATATCTTGCAAAAAATATAGAAATGTTCTGTCCGTCATAGTTGGATTATTTACAATTAGTAACCTCCAGAGACTCGTATGAGTATTTTTTACTTGGATAGACGTAGTGAAACCTAAAATAAACTAGTGTCCTCTCTTTAATGAGCCATCAATTCTTATAAATGTCATAGATTTCTTTATTTCTGTTTCTTATCTTGTTCAATAGTTCCCTTGTCTTTTACGCTTGTTGCAATATTTTAGCTTCATCATTATTAGCTCTTGCCTATTGCCTCTAATGTATGCAATATTTGGCAGTTGTATTGTATGCAGCAAAGCTCACTGGTTCTTTTTTTTTTTTTTTAATATATAAATGTCTTTTCCATATATCAATTGCAGCATTCTCAATCTTCCACAAGCCCAGTACTTGTCAACCAGTTCAGGCGACCAGCATCAGACCAAATATTCTGCAAATACTAAAGAAGATTCTGACAAAAAGGCTTCTTTGCAGAGGTACTATATCTTATGTGGAATTTGGTTATTGCAGTGGTTTGAGATTTGTTATGCGTAGTTACATATGCACCTAGTGGATCGTCAACTTATGAGCTTAACCCTCCATCCCATAAGATGGGGCTTAGAAGTGCTATTGAGCTTTATCATTGCTAGTTTGCATAGCTATTCATGGAGCTGGAATGGAATCTCAATATTCATTGATCATCTAACGTAAAGAAGCTCAATATTATGAATTGTTCAAGAGAGATACATATTAGGATATACAATGTATATGGACAGAAAGTGTCATCCTACATCTGCAGTGGCTACTAGCATTCTCAGCACTTCCTCTGGACCGGGTTGCTTCTCATTTCGTAATAAATATGTGAATTCATTACTAGCATTGCTACAATAGAAATAAATTGAAGAGCTGGGGGTCCTTGTTGACAAAAAGCTCCTGCTTTGCCAGATGTCAGACTCTTGGGTTAACAACTCACTCACTGGCCACAGAGTTGAATAAAAACATCATTTGTTAACAATTTGTGGCAGAGGTTTGGTTATTCTACTAAACTTCTATCTGGAAAAGGTGGGCCTTTCATTATGGATATTCAAAGGTGGATTTTTCAGTTTTCAATCCCAATTTTGTTTAGGTGGGTGTTGAAGATTCTTATGAAAGTTGTAAGTGCTTACTTAATCATCAAATGAATTCTGGCAAAGTTTTGTGGCTTCAACTGTTCTTCATGACACCTCATTTTCACCAATATGTTTAGTCTAGAAGGTCAGTCAAGATAATAGGCCCTTTCCTTTTGTTTCTGTAACAAAATCGAACAAGAAATTCCAATTTTTATGATAAGGGAACTATTGTTTCCACAATAGGGTACAATATTGTTTACTAGGAGTTAAGCAACCTCCTCGTATCCTACCTACTCACTTTCTTTTTTCTTTTGTCCTATTTAATTATTAGCTTAAGTTTTTGAAATTGGTACCAACTTACGTGGTAATGAAATAAGAGTTAAGTTAAAACTTTGATTTTACAATTTTTCTTGATTTTCAGTTAAGTGTTCCATGTGTTGAGCATCATTTATTAACAGGAACTTGAACCTTTACGTGAAGGAAATTGTTAAAGTATTCATTAAACAATTCAACTCATCAGTTTTTTTTTTTCAACTTAATTTTCCAGATAATAGCAATTTATATTCCGGTATGCAAAATTGAATGATCTCATTATTGTTTTAGGTCCAATTGGAAACCACCAATGAAAAAAGGAAGTAAAGGAGGAAGCAGGAAACGTGATCATGCTGAGGATGATGAATTGGATCCGATGGACCCAAGTTCTTACTCTGATGCTCCTCGTGGTGGCTGGTACATTGACATACTTATTTCAAGTGTTCTTCCATATAGACATCCGCTTGTTCATCCCCACAAATCGACCGAAAAAATCTAGGATATGTTGAATTGCAGTAGATTTGGCATCTCCAATAGAACTGTGCAAAGGGTAAATGTCAGCGGATGTTGATTTTGCAGGGTTGTAGGCCTAAAAGGAGTGCAGCCACGAGCAGCTGATACCACTGCCACGGTACAATCTTGCTTCAATGAATTTCTTGTCTTTTGTTTTTGTTTCATCAACAAGAGATGAGCCGAATGGAGAAATGGATCATGTAGTTTTCGCAATAATTGGCAACTATGTTGGGACTTTTTTGGTTGTCTGGTCATATCTGAGAGTGACTGCTGCACTTAAGGTCACAGAGTCAGTGCTGCATCATGGGCTTTTTTCTTCACTCTTACCTGAAACCCGACTAGTTAGATGTACATTGCAGGGTTAGTTAGAAAAAAGGAATAATAACGCGAGCCTTCTTTGCTTTTCTTGATGTTGGCTTGAAGAAACATTTGGATGGGTGTTACTAGGTGGTTGATTCAATCACTGCCTCTTCTAAAATATATGCACACTTATAATTGATGAGAACTTTAACACATGGCACTTATCCTGCATCTGATCCAAATCCGGCCCCCCTTCCCTTCTCTCCCTGTCTTTGTCTTCCCTAGGGGCCGTAAGGGGACAATACGTTTTGAAAACATATGTAAACAGATGGCTATAAGAAGTTTGTCTTAGTGCATATGGTCTACTATTGGAACCTACTTGAGGGTGTCCAATGCTTCAATTAAAAGGTTATATGAATCCATTTATTTATCTATTTCTTTTTCGTTTTTTCTTTCAGGGTCCTCTCTTTCAACAGCGTCCATACCCATCACCAGGAGCTGTCTTGCGAAAAAATGCACAAATCGCTTCACAATCTAAAAAACCCGGTTCTCATTTTGCACCTATATCCAAGAAAGGGGATGGAAGTGACGGACTTGGCGATGCTGATTGAGGCTGTAGTATCATGGCGCATTGAGCGAGTACCGCATGTGTGTAATACATTTGTCTTGTTTTACTCCAGGGACTCCAAATTTGTCGATATAAAGAAGAATGCTTATGAGTCTTTGCTGCAGTATTCATCAGATGGATGATTTTTCAATCGCTGATAGGAATGGGCAAGATCATAAGATGTCTGAAATGATGCCTCTGAGCTGCTTGACTGCACCAAAAAAATCGACTGGAATTGAGTCGTGAGTCAAAGCACGTCTTTCTGAGTTAGGCAGATCCTGAAACAGTCCTGTTTTGAAGGTTTTAGCCAAAACAGAGTTGATGGTTTTCATGTCCTAGCAAAACTGAAATCGGTCATTGTTTGCTGCACAGAGACCATGTCACCTTGTCAGAGATTAAGGTACATCTATTTGTTATCCTCATCACCCACTGAAACTTGACGAAATCTCGGGTTGATTGTAATGACTGTCTTGGTACTCGACGTGTCGTCTGGGCTACGACGCCCAGACAACGAATGGTTTTGGTGGTTTAAATCAAAATTTATGCTTTGATATAGTAATGAAACCGTCTTGACCAATCTTGTGGGGTTTTTAATCTTGGTCTGACCATAAAAGCTAACACAAGACAAGAATTGCCTCTTAGGATTCTTAAATTGACTCATTTTTGACATATAAGAATTCAATTCTCCTTCATCTGTAGCTGTTGCTTGAGATAGAGCCGTAAAGTTCAAGAACTTCATACAATTACCCAAGCCAATAAATGCAACTGTGGCTTGAGATTATTCAATTTCTTGTACTTGCACGATACGGCAACTATCATCCCTAGAGATGAGGACGGCAGGCGAAGTGTAAAGATCAATTAATTTCGACGTTCTGGAGGAGCGTACAAGTCAAATGTTCAATAATATCAAGGTCTAGATAAGTGAATTGTCAATCATGGGAGCATGTGTTTTCTGAAATCTCTTGGTGTTAAGTTCCTCTCGTATTTGGGTCAATTTATACGTGACATGTATGTATAATTTATAATTAGCATGTTAACAAATCAAGAGTCCAGAAAATTTAAAAAATTTGTGAGAGCAACTTTTGGATTTGATTGAATGACATCCAAGAATTACTAGCAGTCAAATCTTCCCCTTTACTCTTTACGTAAGGTGGCCATAGCAGTACAAAGCATAAAGCATTCTCCTTCTAATCATTGTAGCGTGGGCATATGATTGAGGAAAAGGAGGAACTTCAGTGACATTGATTTTTAAACATAATATAAGAACACTTTTTCTTGAAAACAACCCTAGTGTGAACTTCTTTTAGTGGACATATATCCAAAAAACACTGACGATTTGGTCCCATAAAATCATTGACATTGAATGTGGAAGTCATTTTATCATTTCTTTGATACAAGAGCATTTCATAAACACAAACCTTATTGGCACAAATCTCATGTTCATCGATGTTACATCCATTGACATCAACAGAAATCTATATCCAATACGTTGAAAGGATATTACCCACTATGCTTTATCTAATCCATGTCACTTTTTCGTTCACTGGAAGCTAAAGTCTTATGCTTCATAATGACGATATACGGACATTAGTAAGATTAATGATTGAGGTGTCATAATAAACATGATAAGAACTAAACAAAACTAATTGTCTTTTTTTTATCCTTTTCATGCGGAGAAGGAAACTTTAATCTATATTTAGAGAACAAAATGGCATCGATTTACCATAAACTTTTAAAGCCAGTGGAATCCCATTACTACACACATAAACATGTAGAACCCAATAATAATCTAATTGCTCACTATTCAACTTGTATATTTTAAACACGAATCCATGTAAAGCAACCCCATTACATAGCCAAGATACAATCTGTTAGAGTGGACTCCAATACGATGTCTTAGGTTTTCTGTCTCTCATTTGCTATACATAAACAGTGTCCAAATTGAAGATCAACATGTTATTGACAAACTCCATTAAGATATTCAGTACCACAACGTTGAACATCCTGAAGAACCGAACGAATCCCAGACTATATTTGGTTGAGTTGCAGTAGTGTGTACACAACTTGCCTTTATAACATAAACAGTTAAATTTCTTTTCTTTTTGTTCCCTATAAACTCAGCTTGAAACCCATTTACTGGTACTCTGAAGAAACTCTGGTTCAACTTTGTACCTAAAAGAGACGACATCAGGCCCACACCCAATTCCAGAAATAATATAAAAAGAAGGGAAAATGAGCCGAGTGAGAAAGACTTCCTCTTTTCTGGTCTTTTTCTTTATTGCCTTTTTCTCTTTTTCTCCCCTCTTTTTATCCTCTCGTATCCCACTTTTCCTCTTTTTAATTTTTGCTCCCTGGTGTTATATGCTTTTCTTCTGCTAAACGCATGCACTAGGTGCCAGATCCAATGTTCTTTCTTCCTTTCAGTCCCAAGAACCAATTGCATCCATGCAAAGAACCTTCCACCCTTTTTCCAGGTCACACAGATCGAGATAGCTAAACTACTTACAACTTGGAATCTATTTTGAAATGGTAGTCGTGACATCACCATCTTTTCTTTTCTTTGCTTTTCTTTTTTTCTTTTGAAACTTCAGTTTTGGAATTGATTAAGGAGAACCCAAGTTTGTGTCCTGGTGATGGTGAAGGAAGGAGCAGCCGTTGAGTGCTGTGATTTTTGGTCGGTTTTTGACGTTCATAATAATTCACAACCTAAACTAAACAATGACAACGTTTTCCATATCGGTTGTAGTCTTGTGAAGTATTTTTTGCGGTGAGAAAGCATTCCGGCACCGGCATTGCCCGAATTTGACCACCTTGTAGTGTACGGTAACAGAAAATGTAGATGGATATGCACTAAAAAGTCGAGTGGAAGATGAAATGACTCCTTGGATTCAAAAGATGGTGGGGGGTGACCGATACCCGTCTGAGTCCCGACGTCGTTCTCAGAGACGTAAGATGTCGCCGAATCTGTGGCATACTATGGCAAATCAAGGAAAAAGCCAACGCTAGAAAGCAGCCGAGCGACAAGGAAATTAGAGCAAAATCACGAGAGATTGTGCGGCCATGGCGCTCCCTAGCAAAACAAGCGCCTCCGGAGGTTGTTTGTCTGGTTGCCGTTTGTCTTCTCTCATGTCACCGGGAACGATCCAAAGATGACGAATCAATTAGAATAGGGTTTTCACGTTCAAGGGTTAAGCATTGCTTGGTCGTGTGACGGCAAGAATCCATGACTGGACAGATGGCAGACCAAGCTTTGGTGTCGTAATTTAAACAGGGAGCACTGATTGAGGAAGGGATGAAATCTCGTCTTGGCAGTTGACATGACTCTGTGTCCATTCCTGCGATAATGACCGCCGCCTCGACGTGGCGCCAATGCGTGTATCATGAGGAGGCCGGGGGATGTCCGGAGTCCAAACCTGAGGCGCCCATAAAATGCTCTGAAACTGCTCTCCTAGTCCCCAGTTTGTTCTTCTTAACAAGTCAATTGGTGCCCTACTTGGAAGTCAGCTTTTTAACAAGAACGTTCTTGGATGCAATTGCCCTATTTGGAAGTCGGCTTTTTAACAAGAACGTACTTGGGTGTTCATAAAAAATCCGAGAACCAAAAAGGAAAGAAGATAGATTAAACCTGAATTGGATTTTAATTTATTAAAATTTGAGAATTTATCTTAAAATTTTAGTATAATTAATTTTCACGCTTCTAATTTGAAATAACACTTACTTTTAAAATAAAGAATCTAAATAGATAAAAATATATATAAGAATAAATAATTTTGTCACAATCTCCATTTACTTTATCACAAGGCTTTGACTTATTTGTTAGTCATGAATCAATTTATTTAAATTGTGACAACTCTATCACACTTTACATTTGATGTCCTAGCAGTCTATCTATAGCAATCCCCTCACTAGATAGTCTATCTTTTAACATGGCTTAAACTTATTTGTTAGTCAAAAATCAATTTATTTGGATTATGATAATTCTACCACACTTTACATTTGATGCCCTAGTGGTCCATTTATGACAATCTCCTCACTAGGTGGCCTTGGCTATTGATAACCCACTCTTGCCCTCCTTGACCTTTGAACCTCTCATTTTATGGGACGCACCCAACAAAATACATACCAAAATTTACTATGTTGAGATTCAAACTTGGGATGGTGGGTAATTTTGATATTAAATTGTCATGGTCTAGACTTATTGGCAAGTCAAAGATTGACCTATTGGACCATAAAAAATTTGTAACCTGTTTAAACTCGGTCATGGCAGAGTGAGGGACTTGGCCAGACTTACCCAGTATGTAGATTTACTTCTTGTCTCTTACGGGTGGAAGTCGAGATTGGCCCCATTGCTCCACATATCCGTTAACATCAACAGTAAACAATCTTATCTTCTATAAATAATTCTGATTTTTTTTTTTTTTTTTTTACCTATAATTATATATGCAGCCCGAAAAGGACGTTTAAAAAAACTTGCTCAAGACTCCAGAGGATCCTCGTACGGCCTAACATGGATTGCCACGTTTGACTTCACTTTCCCAACATTTTCTTGGGCTCGTTTGGTTGTTTGAAATATAATCTTAAAAATAAGGAAATCGAAAATTACCATAAAAAGGAAGCTTCCGGCGTGGGTTGGCGAAGCAGCCGGGCCGAGCCGAGTCGAGCCGATAAAGAGACTTAACCCAGGAGCATTCCTTGGGCGTCAAGACTGGTTTCGGTGTAAGCATCACCTGTCATGTCTAACTCTACTAGAAAGCTCGCCTCGCGCGTCACGTCCTCGTCACGCCACGTTTAACTGTTACGTCATCGCTGCCGTCATAATACCCTTCTATTTATTTCCCTTCAATTTCTCGGTATTCTATTTTATTTATTTATTTATTTATAACTTCTAGAACGTACCTCAACACGTTACCACAATCCAATCCAATCCTCCCACCCATCGGAATCGCTTCCAGGTTCATCGCACCCATTTGATTGGGCACATTTGCTTTTGCTCTTAATCTTAATTATAATAGAGATTAAAAAAGGTAGTTAAACTAGATTATCGAGTTGACTTGACTAGTAGTTCGATGGAATATTCTTCTTCCAGGTTATTAATTATACTGGCATTTTTACTGGGAGTTCAAGCATTTCCACCGCCTTTAAACATTTTAAAGCAAAGATAAATCAAGACAGAATCCCATTGGGTGCGTTCAATGCAGCTTCACCCAATCCCAATCCATCAAATTAAAAAGTATGAACATATGACTCGGTCAAGTCATGAGTCAACACAATGCGATCCAACTCATCGAACGTTTCAAGGGGTTCTTCCTGTTTCATTTTCGGTGATAAATCATGGAAAAATCAGTAAAAGGGTTTTAGTTAAAACGTTTTATCAGTGGTAAAAAGATAGACATAAAGACGAGACGGGCACCTACCGACCGTGTCCGAATCTAGCAGCTGGGGCATTTACGAGGAACAGCGGGAGGAGACATGTCAATTCCAATGTCACCTAACCCCCCCCTCGTTTGGCATGCCGCAGGACAATCAACGGCACTCTTTTTCTAGGGTTGGATTCACGACGCACTTGTACCTGGTTTTGTTCTGTTATTTTGATATTTAGTTTCAGGGAATATGACTTCCTGTTGAGAGATTCCATTTTCCATAATGCTCGGTAAAATTATTGTTACAAAGATGTTTAGGGTTGCTTAGTCGACTATCTTGATGGTGAGTTAGTACGAATTTCAATCATGATTTGAGTTTGAAGATTTTTGTTAAATATAATATTATATAATATAATTATTGGATTAGAAGGATAGAAGTTTAAAGTGAGCCGTGTATAAATAAACCTTATCGTGATCTTTGCAAGAGTTAAGCAAAGGGCCCACAGTTGGAGGGAAGTGCACGGTTGAAAATGGAATGGGGCCCGCACACAAGACCACGTCGCGTCCGTAAAACTTGGCACCATGTGATGCGCATCAGATTGTGTTTTCTTAAGACACGCTATGGATTTTGAAAAGATAATACCAAAACACGGGCCAAAAATTATGTGGCAATGATCACACATGCACGAGTTGACAACCGTCCGATTGATCAGACGGTGACGCAAAGAGGGCGATTTTAAATTTCGGAAAAGCCCGGGGCCGGGGAGGAGGGGGTTTTAAATGAAAAGACAGATAATTATAAGAGATCGGGAAGCGAGCTTACGCGTGAAGGAGAAGAGAAGGCCCAAGGACGCGGCTTGAGCATCAATCCTCTCAACTTCCTCTGACAACCCACCACTCTCCCTCTCTCTCTCTCTCTCTCTCTCTCTCTCTCTCTTGCTTATTTGCTCCATGCAGACGAAGACCCAAACACACGAAATCACACGCAACTCTGACTCCAACAGTCAAACACCCCACAAAACTAACCGTGGTTAGTGCTTGCTCAACTCTGGCTTAACCTTTGTAGCCTCAGCTTTAGCCCACACACGTACGGAGAATCCGACGCGTGTCGCCTCCCTTCTCCCGAAAAAACAACGCGGTTTCTTCAACCCCACCGTCCTATTTAATCCCTGCAACGCCTAGCTCTTTTCTTCCTTCTTATTTCCTTATCACTTGCCTTCCCCTATCCCCCTGTGGCCGGTGGCTGATTCCCACTCCTTTATAAAACCCTCTTCACATTTCCTTTATGCTTTGATTGTGTGGAAAATGTCTTAAGCCTCCGAGTTTGAGATATCAATAGGTTTCAGCTTGTTTATTCATACTGAGATCCTAACGAACTGAGTCTATGGCGTCTTCCCAGCACTTGGCTAGTCTTGAGCCATGGAACTTCCGTCAATCCTTAGCTGATAACTGGACCTGTGACGCTTTAGCTCGCCAGAACGAGGTCATCACCAAGGCTCTCCAGAAGTCGCTGTCCGGTGCGAACTCCGACGCTCTGGCGACCGATGTTTTTTCTCCCTCGCTTAACCTTGTTAAGTCCGACGCGAGTCCCACCACCCCTACCGTTTCCGGGCTCTCCGGTGGCTCTGACCCCGAGATGGCACCGAAACGTCAGAGGAACACGTTTGCGCCCGCTGGAGGCAAGGTCTCGAAACGGAAGTCCCGCGCTTCGAAGCGGTCCCAGACGACCTTCATCATGGCGGACCCGGCTAACTTCCGCCAGATGGTCCAGCAGGTGACTGGAGTGAGATTCGGTAACTCGCCTATGCCGGTTGTGCCGATCTTGAAGCCGGAGCCCCAGAGACCCGGAAGCCGGCTGCAGGGTGCCGGATGCTTGCCGACGCTGGACACATCGGCGTTTTTACTGGACCACCACCAGCAGCAAGTGGTAGGACCCAACTCGGCGGCTGGATCTGTAAACGGTGTATCTGGGCCGGGCCCTCTCTCCTTCGGGCCCAACACGGGATTTTCCGATGCGGGCAGTGTTGGCGGCTTAGATTTTGATACTTATCCTAGCTTTCCCACTCTAGAGTCGTGGAAGGTCATGTAACACTTGCAGGACACACATCTTTACTTTCTTCCCTTTTCTTACCTTTTTCTTTTTTTTTTTGGAGATTTGCTTATCTTGCTTTTGTAGCCCGGAACTCGCAGTGTAGTACTCGTGGGGGTGGATCTGTTTATAATTTGGGGATGACTTCTTTTTGTTGCATAGTCTTTTTCTCACCGGAGGTATAGGTGGTGATATGGTAATATCCGTTATGGATGGATGCCTCTTGTTCGTTACTATATATTTAATGCATCTTCTATTTCTGAAATCCTCAATGTCGGCTTCTTCTTGAGTTGTGCACATCACCAAGTGAAGCAGATTTTTACGAAGATGATGAAGTATTGAGTTGACTTGGTCTCAAAATGGTGGTTTGGTGCACATGGCTGCTAAATTAATATTATCTTCTGCTTAAAGAACTAATATTGTGAGATCTATCAATCGTTATTTACTCTGGAAACAAATCTATCTTCAACTAATTGATGTTTATTGCTAAAGCTGCAATGTGTTTACCGAAGTCAAAAGACACAACCAAAAATAAACCCTATAATGGGTTAGGTGTGAGAATAGTCTTGACTTGGGGTCTCCATTTGAGAGTGGAGTTTGCAGCATCTACCATTTCTTAAGTTGGTGCAGAATGGGTCGTTCTTCTTTTAATGGTAAAGCATCCAACTTTGAGCTTTTGAATTCTTTTCTTCAACTAGGAGAGCAAAATCTTTCTTAAATGGTGTAGTCTAGTTTTCTTAAGACTTGGGTTTTCTTTTTTTTGGTCTTCTTTTAAATTATTAATAAGCGAGAGATATTTTGTGCTGTTGATTGACCTTGAATCAATTCAAAATACAGAATCACGGGTAAATTGTTGTTTGGATATAGATGTATTAGAAAATGACATATACTTACCTCCAAACTATTGTCCTGAAAGTGAACCATGTGTTGGTTGTCAACACTCAATAATCAACGCCCGTTGTTTATGGTTTTCCCCTTAATTTTTTAAACTAAACCAACGGAGGAATACTCGCAGGTCTTACATATCTACAGCATCTATAAATAATTGGAACATCCTTCGTCAAATATGGACTTCCTAGTAGATGGTGATATAGATTGAGATTCTGTGAGCTAGATCACATGCTAATAAAATAACTGTTAGTGTAATTAAAGAACTGTTAACGGTTAACTGTTAATGTAATTAATTATTGGTTTGGTACAAATAATTTTGGAACTTTTGATAAATAGGAGCTAAAACAAGAAGAAAAAACAAAAATTATTCGCATCAAATACTAAACACCTTCTGTTATAATGTTTTTGTCCGCATTCCATATTGTTGACTTGATTAAACAAGTTGTAAAAAACAAAACACTAACGTACACCAGATGTAAAGCTATATATGAAAATGATACCGAATATTATTAGAAGGATTTTCAACTTCTACCTAAAAAAATAAAGAAATTGAGGGACCCAAATTCCATTCTAGAAAGACTTGAAGAAAAAAAAAAGAAATGCTCCCGGGGGAGCAGAACCTCATCGGGCATGGAGTCAAGAACTGACTTTCCCTCATGACAACGCCTGACAACGACGGTGGCCGGGGTGCGTCCACTGACAAGGATTGTGCGTCACAGTTTGCAGCAACCACGCCTCCGTGAAAGATGGACGCTACAGCCGCAGGTCACTGTCAGACCGTTCACAGACGGAATAATTCCTCGCCAAGGAACCCAAGGCTTCAACATGATGACGGATGCCGTCACGTAACCGCCCAATAGCCCTTCCGTACTGCAGATAGAAAATATCGACCACGCCCATCACCACAATAACAAAAATCTCCTGCCCCAGCCGCCTGGTAATTTATACCCATTCCCATGAAACCCAGGTGTTAATCATTACGAAATTTAATTACACAGCAATATTTTGGTAACATCTTAGCTTTCTTACAGTAATTTTTTTAAATGGGTTAATTTTGGTTAATTATTCAAGCTCGTCATCATCACAATAGCTCATTCTGACACTCAATCGCTTCTATTTTTGCTCAATACATATATTGCTTGAAAGAACTTATTAATATAGGTCCAATTTCGGGTTTAAATGCAACGTTATGATAAGAACAAAATTTAAAACCAAAATCCAGGATAACCTTACCTACGGTGTTCCAGATTTGCGAGGCATGGGTGTAATAATTGAGGTGTTGGAAAAGTAAAAGGAATAAGTAGACGCCACGTGTACAGTGCATCCCTCCGTGATCCCCGAGAGAGAACAGTCTACAATTTTCTTTTGACAAGTCAAAAATGGCGGGCTGTACTTGGTGGTACATTGTTGTCGTTTTCCTCTTGACCGATTACGACGTGAACAGTATCTGTTGACTTTCATGACCATCGACGTCAAACCTGTTGCCACGTCCCTCCTCTACACCATCTGCCCCATTACTCCGTCGCGATGAACCTTGCAACAGCTGGTGCCCATCCACCCTCGGATTAGAGACTCGTCGTAGGGAATCGTAGCCCAGTCTGTGTAACGGAAGGGGCAAAGTATTGAGTGGGAGAAGTTGTTGACCTACGACGTTAAATGTCCTCTAAGGGGTAGAGTGGGGACCGCAGATGGGTGTGACGTGTGCTCTGACCTTTTCTATGTTTAATTAAGGTGGTTTCTGTCTATTCCCTAGTCGGCGCGTGGGCCATTCCCAGACCTCACGCTTATGCTTGCATTGCGTCGTAATTCACTTCTTTTTCTATTTAATTTCCAATCACATTAATTATTGGGCCCGGCCCAACACGTCGTAATTCAGATTTTAGTCGAGTTAGATACGGAATTTGATCATCATCAACTGAATGCATCAAACGGCTCGCAGAGAAACACCTAGACTAGAGTCCATTAACTTAAAAGGTCATGTTTGAAGCATGGAACCCACCTTGGAAACAGAACTGACAATAACAAAGGTGACAAGGGCGTCCTCCCTGGTCGATCTTCTTGCCAGCAAAAGCGGGAGATCATCAAAACTAACCTGAATGTTCATAAAAAGTTTAATGATGAATGGACGATGAAATGTATACAGATTTATCAACTATTCAACTTCCATCATGTATATACTTGTATTTGTCTTCCCCAAGAGAACTACAAGTTTCAGAGAAGCAAGCACAGATAACAATGCTGCAAAATGAAAATCTTTCATTTTCATTCTGGTTAATGTAAATCTTTCTCTCTTCTACTTTACCTTCATACAAGATATTGCTTATCTAATTCAAAATCGAATATAACTTTCAAATTTAATGTTGACTAGTGCATCACCAGCCTAGTATTTTGGGTGGTCATTATTAGCTTAGTTCTGGTGCTCAAGCATAACCCACTGAAGACAGGAAAGGCGTGAATGGACAGGAATCAAGTATTTCAACATTTTGTAGTTCCTATAGTAGTAATGGGGGAAGTGAGATTTATAAAAGTCATTGAGCTAACACTATGTGCTTATCTAATACGAAACAAGTATTCTCCTTTAGTGGAAGCAGAAAGACATACCTATTTCGGAAGAATCTCTTTATGAGCTATAAAGGAGAGAATCACATTCCACACGACAGCAATAAAATTAGCAGCAAGGACCTGAAACTGCTGGGGGACGAATCGGAAGTTGAGAAACTGGAAAGGTATCCACAGCTTCCAATTTGCAAGAACAGCAGAAAACCACTCCTACAAAATGAAAGAAGAAGACTTAAGAAACAGAAGAGAATGGAAAAGAACCCTTGCAACACACATTGTCAAGCTTATAGGAATAAATTCCTTCCAAAACCACCTGCTGAAGCTTTGGTATGACTTGTGATGGCCTTCCTTCTAGTGTCACCAATGTAGATAAGAAAAGTCCAATAAATATTGGAGAGAAGAGGAACTGCAATAACATTTCCTTGGATTCAGAAGGATAATAAAATGATGCTAAAGGTCACAGTAATTTCTTTTATGCAATTTAAGAGACAAATTCGAAAACTTATGTTACCTGATCAAGTAGAAGGCGCAGGAATGCACCTGAGGCTCCAGGCAAGGTTACCAATCGACTCAAATATAAATACCTAAAGACAAATCAAGTAGAGAAAATGAAGAGAGAAAAATGAACAAGAAGAAACATATACCATAGAAACACCAAACTAACTTATTCTTTTTATTCTTCCAAAATTCAACTCGATATTGGTTCTTGTACACTGTTTTGGGTTCAAGCTCACCATTACAGGCCACCTTTGCATTCAATAACCAAAACGCATATCCACAAACTGAAAAAAGTGTCTAATTAAGAACAAGATCAATTTCTTGTTTTCACTGCCGCTTGAGATACTTAACATTTCATGAAAAGAATTGCACTATTAAGAGAATATCTCTGAATGAGATCCCAATCGGTTGAAATGGCTCTGATCAGTTCATCGTAATTACATCATCAAGAGATTGCCCACTACCTCCATTTAAAAAAAAAAACTTCTCGTTCTCTTTGATTATTGAGATAAATAAATGGTATTGCCATGGATTACCTACAGAACTTCACTTATGATTGTGATCTAGGAAATAATGACTGGTTAACATGTATTTTTGTCCATGGTTGAAGCCAAAACGAATAGGAAGTGATACTGAGTAAAAAACCACAGATGTTGCATCACTGGAAACGTGTATGTGGTAACTGCATCACTTCTAATGAATTGCTAATTAATTTTCTTTTTTAGGGAGTAAAAGGAGTGTGCAAGAAAAAACACACCTTGAATCATTGGAAATGCAGGACAGTGAAGGTAAAGTAATAATAACACTGCTATCATTGTATATCCACTTTTCAGGCACATAGAGAATGGACTTTGAAGTCTTACCAGAAATGTAATGTTGGACCCACTAACACCAGACCCAACAGAGTGAACAGGAACGTTCTTTTCTGATCTAGTGATGGGACTTGGTCAATTGCAAGCTGAGGTGCAAAGTTGTGAAAATCAGTAAACCAAACTACTAATATTTAAATCACTGAAGCACGCACTATCCAGGAAATAGAACTTAAAAACAAAATGTTTTAATCATATAAATATATCTGTCCATATAAGCTTCTTCACTAACAGTGAAGTCATTACGCATCTCAAGCCACAACAACTCCACCACATCAAGATCTAGTCAGCAGAAACCCACTCCCAACCTTCCTCTCTTCTGTAGAGTTCAATTTCATTTGCAGCTTAGTGGTATGAGTAAGAGATGGGACCACAAGTATCATGAAAATGCAAGAAAATATGGTTCTATAAGGGCACAAAATGCAATTAAGACACTGCAAAAGAAATCACCACACTCTATGGCTGATAAACTTAAGAGTGATGGAAGACTTATAATAATGATTTTTTTTTTAATGTTTCCGTAAATCCAGAAGCTCTCCAAATTAGAGTTTAAAGCTGAGACAAGCTAGATTTGTTAGTGCAATTGAAAGATAAGTTCAAACTCCACTACCTTAACTTCTCTTTGCACAAATCACAGAGACAGTAATTTTGAGGGAATTCCTAATTTTTGAGTATATATAAAGGAGGCCGTTTTTTGGTAACTTGATTGTTTGTGAGTTTAAGGACATCTTAAATCTATTTATTACCTCCGGATAGAAGGAACTGGACACACATAGTGGCTCTTAAGATGCTTGCATGGATAAATGTGAAGTTATTTGATAGCTAGTCCTCTTAGAGCCCGGTAAATTGATAGCATATCAGAGTAGATCTACAATGAGGTTTTGATTTTACACTAGCATGCAGCACATAGGTGCCTCCTAAATATACTGAGTCCAAAGACCCTCATCCAAACAGCAAGAGAAAAGATGCATGTTTTCCCACTCTTTATCTCTTCCACTTTTCATTCTTTTTCAGAAGAAAGTATATTATTAAAAGAAACAAGGGGAAGCCAACCAGGTGTGCAACATACAATATAAAAGAACCAATGAAAAAAATAAATACACATATGAATAAATAAGGCACCCAAAGGAGTCTGTGGAAATGAACAATGATCTATATTATGAGTAAAGAGTCTGTTATGGATGCTTATCATGTGCAGAAACAATGAAAAGTTGCATCTTCACCTAATCTAGTAAAGGTCACTTATGGTCTCAACATACTCAGCACAAGCTTGTCTACATGATGCCACCAGCATGAATCTTTTATCAGCATATCACTATTCAGCCCTAGATAAGCTTACCAAGTCATCTAGAACCAGGAAGCTTCAAAATATTTAAGCAGCCACACCAATCTGCAACTCATACATAGGAGCCTCAATTTGAATGAAAAAGGGAAAAAAGAAGAAGAAATTCTTGACAACAGTAATACCACATGCCACATGTATAGACATACTTCCTGAAGTGAATCCAAAAGATCATTTGATTGTTATAATTGCTTACAAGAATAGTGGGACATAAATAAAACTGAATCTGAAAGGATACAAGATCTTAGTTATACGGGAAGTAAACATAAATTAGTGAGACTTGAAGAAGCATGCAAAAAGCATATGATCAAGTTTTGAATCACAACTTATGACTGTAAGCCATACCCATCCCATCTACACACAGTAAATCATATTCTATCCTAACTATCTAATCAAGATGACATTGCACAATGAGTGTACAATATTAATGGCAATTCCACAAAGAAATAAAAGATATAAATACATTTTGAAAATAAAAAGAGACTGTACCTGGCAGATTAAATCTCCAATTAAAGTTAAAAGTGCAGAGGTCAGAGCTTTTACAGGGACAGGATACTTCTCAAGAAGAGCTAAATACCTGCAAAGCGAGAACTTAAATTTGGAATAGAATGTGGATCATGTTCTCAATCTGTAGTGTAAAGTACAAAGCACAGAACAATTGGTAGAAGACTCTGCTTGGATTTTATTCCAACCAAAGTTGAACATCGAAAAAAATTAAATAAACTTCAGGAGGAAAACAAGTAGGAGCATTCTATGATATTAGTCATCAAAGAGGAATCTGTAGCACAATTATAAGACAGCAGATATGCTTCAGAAGATACATGATCATTGCATCATGTAAGGTGAATGTAGTATTATCCGTATTCTGCACTTCAGCTAACTCACCAAGTATCATATATTTCACACTACTTCATCCTCAATTCATCTGCCACCCGCTGAGGATTTTGTTTTGGCTGAAAAAATAAAAGCCATAGTAGGTAGCAATTGAAACTAGGGTCTCTACGGTGTAATATCGGTGAAATCACTGTCAGATCTCTAGCAACAAAAACACTTTGATGACATGAAAGTTGCATTAACTGCTTAGAAGAATATGCTGGCCTACCCCAAGTTAGTAGTCAGAAATCCAAAGTGCATACAAAACCTAGTACTCAATACAAAGGGTGCTAACCAAGTGCATCAGCCTTTGGAATACAGATGTCTCCAAAGACCGCTTACATTGGCTGTAATATGTCTCAAACGTTTAGCTTTTATTGTGGCTGTATCATGTCTGAATCCAACGTTCCAAGATTTGGATACTTCTGAACTGAACCCGTTTCATACACAAGTAGTCAACTTTGTTACCGAAAGATGGAGCATACACGTCATTACATGACTAAAATAAGCATGGATAGAATATACATTAAAAAATTATGATAAAGTTCACCTACGGTCAACATTGAGGGCCTTGAGATTCTCAAAATAAGTATTGTTTATCAAGAGTATCAGTTTACTCTATGGACCAAAATAATACCATTTTGTCATCATTGTTTATAGGAGCTTTAGTTCGCTGAAACCAGAGTCAAAGGCTGCCGAAATTCCAAAAGATCGAATTATCTAGAGGTTTACAAGAATTGTACGAACTTCACAAAGTGACAACGCTATCATCCTGGCCGAGGTAGCAACACCATTTAAAGGAGTTTCATTTCACATTCTAAATCTCCACCTACTTTGGGCGGAGAGGCCAGGGGTTGTGGTGGAGGTGTTTTGTGACAGTAGCAAGCAAATATTTACGCACCACAAACCGCTAGCATTAAACAAGGAACCAGAAACTGAGTCAAACAACTTGAAATTGAGTACATTACCATGATAGCAAGGACCAATCCTTTCCACCACCACTATCACTACCTCCACCGCTACCGCCTTCACCTCTTCCACCTGAATTTCCGTCACCAGACCCGCCATATCCACCAGTTCCACCCGACCCGCCGTCCGAGGCGGCCGAAACCCGAAAACGGGAGAAACCCAGCGGGCCAAATCCCATTTCAGGGAGACATAACTTCTTAAACACAGTTCCAGGACCAGAATTCAACGGATAAGAGTTAGTCAGGCGCGAAGAACAACTCTGAAACCGGCTCGTTTCAACTGGAATTAAGGGAATTCGGACATGGTGACGGGGTATACAAGAAAACCCCACGAAACGGTGTAAGAGCGGCGATTTGCGGGTGAGCGATGCGGGGTTTGCAGCCATCTTTATGATAAGGAGGAAGGAAGGAGTCCTGGGAAAGCGCGGGACTGAAGTTTTGAAGAGTATCAGGCTACTGATGATAGACCTCGGTTATTGAATGCTTACGCTTTACCGTGAGAGCGTCAAGAGTCTTAGCTTGTTTGAAACGGTAGGAGAGTGGCGCTGAGCCGTAACCGGAGATGCCGTTATAAAGCCAGACCGACGGTCGAACTTCCGAACCGCTTGGGTTTTAGAGTAAATCATATGGGAAGCTTTTATAGAGACAATTAGTAAAATACATGATATTATTCACAATATTAAAATTTTATAGTGCATTAAATGATCGCCAAACTTAATTCAATGGACAAATTAACAACTGAAATTCAACATTGGCGATAAAATTTGAAAATAAAATCAAAATAGTAAGAAGTGTGATTAATATTTGGGTTCAAATGGTACTAAAATCTATGATGCAACAATACCTAAGGACGACCAAGAGGAAGTAGAAAAATATGGGATTTGAAGAAAGATCCCTCGATGAGTTCATTTAAAAGAATTTTTTCTAAATGTTCATCTAAGGTTAGATGTTTAGCACGTAACGATATATGAAATTTACAATTGAGGGCTTATTCGTAGTTTAAGGAAGTTGAGACCTAGGAATAAAGACCCAAGTAGACAACTTTTGGATATGGAAAATCTAGGCTTGATAATATTTTTTTAAATGAGGGAACTAATATTGGACTAAGAAGTATCGGTTTAAGAAGTGAAGCAAAAAACGAGGATTTTTATTTTTTATTTTTGGATTTTCTAGTCAAAATCCTAGAATGACTGTTTGAAAGTGTTGGATCTTGAATGTGGTTGTGATAGAATCTTAAAAAAAGATTTATAAGAATTTGATGATTTACATAGAGAATACTTTTAAGAGAATACACAAAAAGATTTTTTTTTTCTCGAAATCCTTTAATTGATCAATAGCCTTATAATCAAGATAATAAAAGGGAAGTACAAGAAATAAGCTCATAATCTAACTTAAAATATAACTTGGAAGTTGACAGAACATTTCTTGTATTTTAATGTTATTTAAGAAGGTATCTTTTTAATAAAAGACTATTGTTTTCAACACTTCCTTTTACAATGAACATATTTTAAACTTAAGGTCAAATAAGATGGAATAGATGTTTCTTGCACAACAAATACAACTTAAAGACTTAAGGTTGAACCAAAGTTAAATGGATCAACCTGTAATTTGATATCACATTAAAAATAAGCCTATAAGTCCAACTCAAAAGTTAGCTCTTTAAGGCTAAATGGTCTTTATTATATTTAAGCTTTATTTCATGGATGTTATCTTCCAATATGAGACCTTTTTTCCTACACACATATGTTGGAAGCAACTATCTTATATTGAAAAGATATAATTAGTGGAGAAAGTTTAAATATAAAAAATATTCCCTAAACTTATAAGCTAGTCTTTAGGTTGACCTATAGACTTATTTCTCACATGGTATCAAAGTTCATGTTGACTATACTAAAGACATTCAATGAATATAGGAGTGTGTATAGGACAAGAGGTTCTACATTGAAATATAAGAAATAAAACTTAAATAAAAGAATGATACTCTATTAAAGAGCTGACTTTTGAATTAAACTTTTAGACTTTCTGACAGAAAAGAGAAAAAATGAGAAGACCTACACATTTTGATAGTTAGATCATAGTCTAAATGATTGAGTAAGTTAGATCATCTTCCTATATGGCCAATGAAGAGTTTCACCACTTGCTTAAATTAGTTTAGTCTCAATAGAAAATAACATTTATTCTTTATACAACATCTCTTAGTTAAAAAATCTTCTAATCTATTTATTTAATCAAATCCGAACTGCTCAAGATTAACTTGTTTATCATTTAATTGTCAGCTAAATGTCCTCAGTTACACACTTAAAAGCATAAACTTTAGAATTGAAAAGTCCTATAAACTTTATATCATAAGCCATTGTGTTATAGTTAAAGGATTTTACATTTAATTGTTTTTTAGATAAATTGTAATGTTGAGATATGTCCCTAAACTTTTATATTCTCTTATTCTTCAATGAATAAACTCACATATTCACAAAAAAAATAAAAAATCATAAGCCAATTCAAATTCATTTCAAAATTGACACCGTAGAATGATAAATCACTTCACAAAACAAAAAATCTGTGAATTAAAATCCCAAAACAAGCAATTTAAGTCGACTATAACATTCTTAATGTCTTTTGCCTAATTCAAAGGTTTAGTGAACCTCTAATGGAGTACAACAAAAGAATAATAACGATAGATACACTAATTAAGAATACAGGTAACAATACATTGACAACATTGCCCAGCAAACAGTAAGCAAATGCCATTTATTTCCTTGATGAGTTTGTTGAGTGTTTATCTATCAATCTCAAGATTGTATTAATCTATTGATCTGCGTATATTTGTACTGTTTTGTTTTCCTTTTAATTTGTAAGTTGATATTTAACGTACTAGTAAAAGTAGCTAACAGAAGGTATACAGATACGGACATACAAGAAAGAAGAAAATAAGTAGTTAATCGAGCATTAATGGTCCAAACTGACTCCATACAAGTCACCTCTTGGTTTAGATGTGTTTGGGAAAATCAAAGCTACCCGATGTTGTTAAGATTGTTTTTTCTATTTACCTGTATATTATACTCAGTTTTGGAAGGTTATTAATGGAGCTTACCCCTTACATTATACTCAGTTTTGGAAGGTTATTAATGGAGCTTACCCCTTGCATTAAAGTGTGCAGATCCTTTCAATGTTAGCTCATTGGACAACTACCATCTCATTCATAAATAGATGGTCCAAACTGACTCTAGACAAGTCACCTATTGGTTTGGATGCGCTCGGGAAAATCAAGGCTACCCAATGTTGTTAAGATTGTTTTTTATATTTACCTTATATGTTAAACCCAGTTTTGGAAGGTTACTAATGGAAATGTTCCAAGTCCTTTCAATGTTAACTCATTTGGATGACTACCATCTCCTTTATAAATAGGATCCCAATAGAACGCATAATCACCATTTGCCAAGAGCTTTCCTTCTCTTTCCTTTTGCTGTATCTTACTTTCCTCCTCTTGATCATGCATTCTAGAGCATGGGTTGTTCTCACCATAATCTCCACATCTCTCATTCAGATTTTGTTGCCTGTGGAGTGTTTCCCAGGTGATATAATAGTAGCTTTGCCCGGGCAACCCCCAGTCAATTTCCATCAATTTTCTGGTTTCGTTGCGGTAACTCCAGATCTAGACAGAGCTCTTTTTTACTACTTTGTAGAAGCGGAAAGTGATCCCGCCTCAAAGCCCCTTGTTCTCTGGCTAAATGGAGGTCAATGCCCGCTTAAACAACTCACTGTTTGTTCCTTTTTTGCTGTATTGTTCTGACACACAAAAAATCTTAGTGGATTTATGAAGTCGAATTATGAAATAAATGCACGTACGTCTTCATGGGTTTTCACTTTGCATGCTTTCTTCCTTGTTTAGGCCCTGGCTGTTCATCTGTTGGACTTGGAGCTTTCTATACAAATGGCCCCTTTAAACCAAATGGACGGGCTCTCATAAAAAATGAGTACAGTTGGAACAAAGGTTTGTTCAGTCCTGTCTTATATTCCATCCACCATGAAATACTGAATTAGGGGCAAATGTGTATTCGTTATTCTGAAGTGGCTTAAAAATCTTGTTTCTTGGTCGACCTTTTGTTACAGAAGCCAATATGTTATATGTGGAGTCACCGGCAGGAGTGGGTTTTTCTCATTCAACAAATAATTCCTTTTACGATGGTGTCAACGATGAGATTACAGGTATCCTTGATCCTTAGGGACATGTACGAGGATAATGATTGGATACTATGGACATCTCATATGATTCTGAAGTTCGTTTGATGTTTCTTCAGCACAAGACAATCTCGTATTCCTGCAGAATTGGCTTCTAAGATATCCACAGTACAAGAATTCAGATTTGTATCTCACCGGAGAGAGCTACGTAGGTATGCTTTGATGCCAAGACTCTGATGTTTATACCACAAATTCTTTTTGAACCCACTCTTGACCTTTGGTAATTGCATTCAGGAGAAACAGAAAGAGAAATTGTTTAAAATTGCCATGTTTCTGAATTAGGTCACTATGTGCCGCAACTTGCGCAGCTGATTCTCAAGTCCAACATGACGTTGAAACTGAAGGGTATCGCTGTAAGTGAAAATTTTCCGTCTTCTCTCTTTCTGACAATTCATAATTGAGTTCAGAGACTTCTTTCTGCAGATGGGGAATCCTCTTTTGGAGTTCGGCACAGATTTCAATGGGGGGGATGAGTACTTCTGGTCGCACGGACTGATCTCCGACGCTTCATATAAACTTCTCACCTTAGTCTGTAACACCTCCCAGCTGTTGAGCCAGGGCTTCATAGGCAATCTCTCTGAGGCTTGTTCTGGCGTAAATACAGCAGTCTCAAAAGAACTCTCTCTCTCCATCGACATAAACAATGTTCTGGCCGATGTCTGTGTACCGACCACTCAATCCCAGTTTCAACATCTAAATCATCAACTAGGTTCAAGGTTTCAACTTCTGTCATCTCGCTATTCACAATCTGAAGCCGCCGGTGGGCAGGAGAAGTTCATGGTCAGTAAGTTCAAACTCCTCGTTTTGTGTCTGAAGGTTTCGCTGACTTTCCTTTTCTCACCGTCTTTACAGAGAGATGATGGTGGCAAAGATGCCTGTCAAGGACAAAAGATAGTCGCATATTTCAATAGGAAGGATGTGCAGGGTGCTCTCCATGCTAAGCTCGTTGGAGTCCCCCAGTGGACACCATGCAGCAGGTAGTGATTTTGAAGCATCTTATTTTGCAATCTGATAATGGCATCAGTAATGAATTGGTCATTCAGTTTATTTACCGGTCCATTGTTGTTTTTCAGCATTTTGAATTACGATCTTAAGAATCTAGAGATACCAACAGTTCAACTTCTGGCCTCGCTTGTCAAGTCTGGCATCCCAGCCATTATCTATAGGTATCAGAAGGCTTCATCTCTGAGATTTTTCAGTTCACTTGCCATTTAAGTCGTTTGAAGGATTGTCATGTAACTGACACGGTGTTTGCAGCGGAGATCAAGATGCAATCATTCCGTTTATAGGAAGTCGGACTTTGATAGATGGATTAGCAAAGGATTTGGGACTGAATGTAACAGTGCCTTACAGAGCTTGGTTGGAAGGAAAACAGGTCAATTTGCCCATAAAACTTCAAACTAAATAAGCTCACTTTCTGCAATTAATACGTATTCGGATGGATGAGCGCATTTCCTTCTTTGATGCGTTTGTCTCAGGTTGCTGGGAATACTCAAGCTTATGGGAACTTGACCTTTGCTACCGTAAGAGGAGGTGGACATTCAACTCCGGCCGACCAACCGGAGAGATCACTTGCACTCTTTAGGGCATTCCTTGCAGGCAAACCTCTGCCGGAAGCATGAATTGATCAGTATCGTGGATAGATATTTTTGTTCAGATAAAGAGGGAAAGCATATGGTATGGAATGAATTGAATAATAACGCAAATGGTCCATGGGAAGGTTGAGATTCTTCTTCTAAGTTGGCTTCATATTCAAAAGCAAATTTTATAATGGAGTACGGTCCAATACAAACCATTATATAGCCTAATAAGTTCTTAACTTGAACAAGTTTCAAAGTCATTAAAAGACTTCAAGAATGAAACTAAATGGATCCTAAACTTCTTAGGAACAGCAGAAGTCCTAAAGGTTCTGGGAAAATAAGAAAACGTATAAAGTGAACCAAAAGAGACAAAATAAGTACAATCTCCAATGTCTCCAAAACCTCCCAGGTAGAGTAATCCTTCTTGGAATCTAAGAAATTTTCTTGAAAAATAATGGGTCACCTCAGTAAGTAGAAATAGATAATGCTAACTATGAAGTTGAACTATCTAAAGGAACTTAACACTGATTTTTTTTTACCACGACCCAGATTTACTATTACACTTTACAAATTTTATTTTTGCATCAAAATTTAACGAATATCTTATAATTGAATAATATCCAACAAGAATTTTTACTGTGCATTCATATAGATATATATATATTAAGAGCAATAGATTCACTTCATTCTTAAATTTTGATGACAATGAGGTCTACTCTTCATAGATCTCAATGATGACATATTGCCATTTTTATTAAATTTAAGCTGTCCATATTGAATATGTTAATTAACATACTCTAAAATTTGGACGACTACATTACACTATTCCTGCCAATTTTGGAGAAGCTACCACTTCTCTCCCATAGAGGTCAGAATAATACATATAATTCTTGATTTCATTTGCTTCATAGCTAAACGCATAAAAGAATTAAAATTGATTTCTTTTAAGAATTAAAATTGTTCTTGAAAACGGTAATTGAGCAGTACCTTTAGTATCTTTCAAAAGATATATCCTAGAAAATCCTGCCAACGATATAAAAGACATATCAAAATGTTGCCTGTTCACCATCAACAGGAAATCACTGTACAATGCTCATTCTGAAGTAAGCGACTGTGTGCCTTAACAGACAAATAGAAGCAAGAAAGGAGACAGGAAATCTCATCTGGCATACCTGAGGAAGCAACAATGGAATTCCATATGAGGCTCTTTACAATAACATACCTTCCAGGCCTGAGAAGCAGTGAAAATCAACATCTAGTTAAGGTATTCAACATATATTTCTAAAGCAAGGCTCAAAGTCAGTGAAATGATGTCACAAATCACAATCAAGATTCAGCTACTGGTACATCATTATAAGGAAACAATGATTATTAGTCACATTAGTTACAATCATTTCATGAGGTGAAGGCATGAAACCAATTAATTTGTATTTAAGGAACTTATTATGAGAGAAACAAAATGTAAGCGCACATAAAGGCATGGAAACTATCAGATTCAAAGGCAGAATAAATTTGAGAGAATTTGCGAGTATCGTGTCGACTCCACGCAGTTGATGATTGGTTTTTCATGAGTCATGAAAGATGGTTCTTTGACCTAGACTCTATAGATAAACTACTTCCATGAAAATGACAAAATAGTCCCAAAGAACATCAGACGATTGCAAAACATAGCAATTTGCAAAGAAATAAAATGGAAGCAGCTGACCAAAATATGCCTGGGATGGGGATTCAAGGGAAAGTTGAATGAGAATGAAGAAATAGGGCGAAATTCAACAGCAAGGACATGGTTTTTCCTTTCTAAAGACCTCGTTATCTATCATTTGTTCCTGACAAGTCTCAAGTAATGTAGATATCTTTTCTTTTTCAGGCTTCTAGAATTATCATTAGGCATACCCAGCCCCTCAATTGACCTTGGAAGTTGGATGATTATTGATTATTTATCTGTCTCTGTATCAGGTGTCTATCTCAACCCCATTAACTATATGGGTTATGGGCATAAACCAATGTAAAAGCAGACAACCAACTGGGAAGCAAGTAGGTCTAGATCATCACAATGGCTGAATCTTTTCAAGAACATGCTCATTGTGGAAACTCTAACTGAACCGCCCAAGCAAGTGTTTCGAGGATTTGGACAACCCATAAGAAGAAAAACCAAAAGATGATACTATGGGAATAATGTAAGAGAACAGAGAATAGAAAGAAAGACAAAAAGAAAGAAAGAAAGAAAGAAAGAAAGAAAGAGGAACAAAAAAAAAAGGGCCACAAAGAATCATATGTTGGATCTCCACAAGTGCATAAAAAATGATGGAAGTTTCAGTGCTAACATAAGCGGTGGAAAATTATAAACAACATCAACGCCCCTTACTAATTGAGATCATAAACCAGAAGCCCATTAGGATTCAACGATGAAGCAAGTCGGAGACAGTTTATGCACCAGGCTGTACTCATTGAATAGTCTCCAATATTACGCACGATGGTTCTTAAGGCAATAATATATGACAGCAAACAAGAATGAAGCAAAGCTAGAACGTTTAGAAGAGTGTTTGGAAAAAGATTGTAATAGCTTTACTTGATTGTAAAGATGTATAATGGAGTCCTATTTATAATACAAGGACTACACTATAAAGAAAATAATTACAAAATATTTTCCCGACACAAGTTGATTTGTTTTCCCACAAACATAATATTACAATCACCTAAATCATGAAAGGAGTCACAAAATATCAGGACAAAATCAATCATGTGTAATTTGGGCAACTGTATTGCCAATACTCCCCCTCGAGCTCGTGGTCTATATATATTAAGAACATTGAGTTTGTTTAATTGATACACATGTTGCCCATGACATAGAGATTTGGTGAAAATACATGTAGGTTATTCTATGGTTCTTATTCCTCTTGTTTTAACCATATACCTTTTTGAATTTTATCTATGGTGAAATGACAATTGGCTTTAACATGCTTTGTTCTTTCAAGGACTATCAGATTTGTTGTGAGTTTAAAAGCTACATCATTATCACATAATAAGATAATAGGTACTCTTTCCTAAATTCCAAGATTTAGAAGTAAGCCTTGCATCCAAACTATCTCACAAACTATTTTTGCCACTGCATGATACTTAGTTGACAATAATGAGATAGTCAACTACTTCATCTTCCACAATAGTAAAGAGTTTCTTAATTTAACATAGAAGCTAGGAATAAACCTTTGGTTTATGAGATGTGTGACTTAATTTGTATCACTATAAGCAGTCACCTTCATGTTGTGATCTTTAAATAGAAAAATTCTCAAACCTAGACATCCTATCATAAAGTATCTACATGATGTAGCATATATTAGGTTTGGTCATGATAAGGTAAATAAGCTTCCTAACAAGTCATTGATAACTTAATGGGTTTTTAAGTAAAGGGTCATCTTTTAACATTATACTCATCAACTTAATGGCTATCAATTTTATATTCATCTCGATTGGGATAACAATTGGCTTACATCAACTCTAGAATAATCTTAAGAAAAAACTTGCATTAATTGAGGCAAATACCTTTCTTTGAGCATGCAATCTTAATATCCATAAAGTACTTAGGTGGACCTAAGTCCTTCATGCAAATATTTTTTGAAATCCGTAATGGCATGTGCATTATTTTGTATAATAAGAATATTATTGATATATATTAACAAGTAAATGACTAAAGTACCTCGAATCCATGTGAATAAAGCATAATCATGCTTGGATTACTTTAACCATGCCATAATGAATGCCATGGTGAACTTCACATACTATTATTGGGATGTATGTTTGAGTTTGTAAAGGGATTTTCAAAGGTGACAAACCCTAACTCCTATTGTTTAAGCAAGTGAATGTAGATTGGTAAATATATAAACTTTAATTTCTCCTTCTTTTTAATAAGCTACCTTACCTTAACCCACTGATGTTAATGTGATTGAAGTTGTCATAATGGTAGTAGTAGCAGTGTCTTTTGTACCTTTAATAGTAGTTTTAGCAGTAATAGGAGTTGTGTTAATTCCAGCATCTGTAATCTCTGTAGACATAACTGTAGTAGTAGTATTAATAGTAGTACTAGCAACAATAGTCATAGTTGTGTTTTAGTTATAACAATAATAACTATTTCTTTAAATTGAAAAGTAGATGCAATAGTAAGAACTCATTCTTTTTCTATTAATCGTAGTAGTTGCCACAACTTATGATATTGTTATATGTGCTGTTTTAGTAAATGGGGGTTGAAGTAATAACAGTTATTCCTTTTCTCCTCTTTTCCTTAGTAATAGGATGTTACGGGCATAATTATGTATGAAATATGTTGTGTTGTATTATAAGGTTTTGTATGGGAATTGAACTTAATGTATGGGTCATGTGGGCTTGTAGAAGTATGTGGGCTTGTTGTTTTGTAGAAGTATGTGTTCTATATTAGTAGAGATCCAACCCAAGTAGGTTGTGGAGAAGCTCTGTTCTATTTTTGCATTGTAGGAAATCTTCTAATGGTAAGGGTTCCCAAATCTAACGAGCCCAAATATTCCATCTTTTCCTTTTTTTTGCTTTCTTTCCTTCCTTTTTTTGTAATCATTCCTCATATTAGTAGAAACTGCAAGAAACTCCCATCTCAAGCTGTAATGGAAGGCCCCTATACAAGATATAGAGTTGTTGCGAGGAGACTCCATGACCAGTTACAAGTTCCTCCCTTACATTTGGCATGGAAGCCATGCAATCCACTCATGGATGGCCATGTTTCCACTTTGGAGTATGATATGTCCAAGTTGTCCATTAAAATTTAGGAGATTAGAGAGAGAATGGACCTCATTCTATCCCATGTGAAGGTTATTGGTTCCTAAACTAGTGGTTCTTTTTCAAGCAGTGGGGGAGTCAACAACAACTCTAACAATGGTGGGGGAGTTAATATGAATGACCTGAATTCAAGCTCTCTTGGGTCTAACCCGAATGGGTCAAGCCATAACAAGTTGGGTTCGACTAGGTCAAATCCAGATGGGTCAGGTCAAGATTTCAGATTTAGAATGTTAGGATGCATAGCTTGCTTTGATTTTCCTCGCTATGGATTAACTGATGTTGAAAAAGTCAATATTTCAACTTGAAACCTTGTTGGTATGGTAGTAAAATGGTTGTAATCATATAAGGATGATTTAGAATGGGTTGGCCAAACCTTCACGTGAGAGTAGTTCAAAGAAGGGCTACTAGACATGTATGATTCAATCCAATCTCGTAAGTCTACTCATATCATGATGAATTTATAGTAGTTGGAAATTGTTGATCAGAATTATGAACAATTTAGAGAGGCTTTAGCTACTGTTGGACCTCTTACCACATAATAAGTAGTAGATTGTTTTACTAGGAGATTAAAAGTTGGGATCCAAGGAGATGTAGATATTAAACACCTAACCACATTCAGTGAGACACTTCATTATGCTCTCATCTAGGAGGATCCATTGTTGAAGCTTCATGGTAGCAAAGTTAATCCGATTACCTTTAGGTGAGGAAGCCTAGTATCCCCTAACTCCAGGCTAAGAAGGGTTGCATCCCCCCCCCTCCCCGGCCACCTTTTTGGCTTAAAATCAGCCCCCATTAGTACCTAACAAATCACTACCAAATTCTATGGTGTGTCATGCCTTACCCACTAGAAAGTTTACTACTGTGGAGTTAAAAGAAATGAGACAAAAAGAGTTGTGATACCATTGTAATGATAAATATATCCTTGACCATAAGTGTAAAAAGATATTGTTTATATTGAAGCCGTTTATCCTAATGAGTGGTAGCCTTTGGTAAATCTACCAAAGACAAAAATGATTTATTTAATATTATGGATGACTAGTTATAGAGGGACTGTTTCATTTTTGTAGGTTAGTCTAATCTATTACTATTTTCTTGTGCTTATTTTGCCTTTGGAGGGATGATGATGCTAGAAATGAACATAACAATGCAGCTGAGAAGGGTTGCGCCCCCTCCCCGGCCAACTTTTTGGCTCAAAATTAGCCCCTATTAGTACCTAATAGATCACTACCAAATTTTATGGTGTGTCCTGCCTTACCTACTAAAAAGTTTACTACTATGGAGTTAAAAGAAATGAGACAAAAAGAGTTGTGATACCATTGCAATGATAAATATATCATTGACCATAAGTGTAAAAGGAGATTGTTTATATTGAAGCTGTTTATCCTAATGAGTGATAGCCTTTGGTAAATTTACCAAAGGCAAAAATGATTTATTTAATATTATGGATAACTAGTTACAGAGGGATTGTTTTATTTTTGTAGGTTGGTCTGGTCTATTGTTCTTTTCTTGTGCTTATTTTGCCTTTGGGGGGATGATGATGCTAGAAATGAACATAACAATGCAGCTGAGAAGGGTTGCGCCTCCCTCCCCAACCACCTTTTTGGCTCAAAATCAGCTCCCATTAGTACCTAACAAATCATTATCAAATTTTATGGTGTGTCCTGCCTTACCTACTAAAAAGTTTACTACTATGGAGTTAAAAGAAAGGAGACAAAAAGAGTTGTGATACCATTGCAATGATAAGTATATCATTGACCATAAGTGTAAAAGGAGATTGTTAATATTGAAGCCGTTTATCCTAATGAGTAGTAGCCTTTGGTAAATTTACCAAAGACAAAAATGATTTATTTAATATTATGGGTGACTAGTTACAGAGGGACTGTTTTATTTTTGTAGGTTGGTCTGGTCTATTACTCTTTTCTTGTGCTTATTTTGCCTTTAGGGGGGATGATAATGCTGGAAATGAACATAACAATGCGGGTAGAGAAAAAATTATTGATTGTTTTAAGATAAATGAAGCTATGAGAATTTTAATTATAATGCTCTATGATATGGGGGCTAGAAAACCTAAGACTATTAAGGCATATGGACAAGTTGGAGCCTTTAAAAAGCAAATAAGAGTGTTAATTGTTTATGACAGCAACCATAACTTCAATGATCAAGGATTGGTTTATCGAATTGGGCTTAAGGTTGATTGTTCCTCAATGTTTAAGGTGTTGGTTGCTAGTGGGAAAGGAATTGAGAGTTATGAAGTATGTAGAAATGTAGAAATGAAGCTACAAAGAGTTAAATTGAAGTTTGATTTGTATGTGCTTCCCCGAATGGCAGTGGAAGTAGTATTGGGAGTATAATGGTTAGAAATACTTAGGGATATCATTTGGAATTTTTTGGAGTATAGAATGGAGTTTAATATGAAAAACAAAAGAATTATTCTTAATGGTTGGCATTCGAAACCATCCCGATTGATTGAAGAGCCATAATTTATCTGAGAATTGGTTAGAAAGAGGCAATTATTGGTTATACAACTAATGAATGGGGAAGAATCTAAACCACCCCAATCATCAGGCATTGCAAGAATTAAAGTTGATCAATATAACAAGATGGAACAATTGCTAGCTGATTTTGAAGATGTCTTCTAGGCCGTATAGATACCCCTATGTTCAAAAGGAGAAATTGAAATACTAGTTAAGGAATTGTTAGATGAGGAGGTTATTAGACCCAATAATAGTCTTTTTTCCTCTATTGTATTATTAGTTAAAAAGGCTGATGGTTCATGGAGACTTTGTGTGGATTATAGGGAACTCAATAAACAAATTGTGAAGAATAAGTTTCCCATTCCCACAATAGATAAGTTATTGGACGAGCAAAATGGAGCATAATATTTTTCTAAATTGGATTTGAAGTCTGGATATTATCAGGTTAAAATGAGAGAAGAAGATATTGAGAAGATGATTTTAAGAACCTATCATGGACATTATGAATTTTTGGTGATGTCATTTGGAGTTACTAATGGGCCTTCAACTTTCTAATCTTTAATGAATGTGTTTTTTAATGAATATTTGAGTAAGATGGTCTTAGTATTCTTTGATGACATCTTGGTGTACAGTAAGAATTAGAAGAAACATCTTTTGCATGTCCAAATAGGTTTAGAGATCTTGAGGAAGAATATCATGTATGTGAAACTGTTGAAATGTGAATTTGGTTGCACATAACTAAAATTTTTAGGGCATTTAGTGAGTGAAAAAAGGGTCACAATTGACCCAAGCAAGGTGGAGGCAATCCTCCAATGGCCAATACCAAAGACTATAAAAGCTCTAAAAGGATTTTTAGGGACTGCAAGGTATTACATACAATTTATTGAAGGATATGGTTGAATCACTAAGCCATTTACTAATCTATTGAAGAAGGATGCTTTTATATGGGATGAAAGAGCTCTACAAGCATTTGATTGACTCAAGATAGCCATGACATCCACCCTAGTGTTAAGATTACTAGATTTTACCCAACTATTTGTTTTGTAATGTGACACTTTAGAGGTAGGAGTTGGAGTAGTATTATCACAAAGGAAACAACCTATTGCTTATTTTAGCAAGACCCTTCATGGAAGCCATTTAAATCTTTTCACCTATGATCAGGAAATGTTAGCCATTATTAAGATTGTCTAGAAATGGCGACATTATTTATTAGAGAACCAGTTTATTATAAGAATTTATCAACGAAGTCTTAAGTTTTCATAAGATCACAGGACAATCAAACCAACCCAGCAAAAGTGGTTGCTCAAATTGTATGGGAGATGACTGTGGTAGAGTACAAGGAGGGGCAAGACAATGTAGTTATAAATGGTCTTTCACGACAGTAGATTGATGGAGATGGTGTTCAGGGTGGCAGTTATTCGAGCATGTATGTAGTAATAATTGCTCATTATCCTCAATGGCTTAATTCGATATGGGAAAAAATCAAAAGGAATCCAAAGACTTAAGGCTTAATCAGAAACATTGAATGTGAAAAAGTTGTAGGCTCGTGGCAATATAAGAATAAAATTATCACTTTCAAGGAAAATATATATCTCTCTTTTGACTTTTCCCTTATTCCTACCATAGTTAAGGAGATACATTATAGTGTTCATGAAGGAAGAGAAAAGACTTTAAAAAGGGTAAGAGCTATTTTCCAGTAAAAGTGAATGAGAACTTGTGTGAATAAATGATGAAGGAATGTGTGGTGTGCCAGAAGAATAAAGGGGAAAATAAAAAAACCCCAGAATAGGTATGGGAAGATATTACTATAGATTTCATAGATGGGTTACCTTACTCATTTGGGAATCAATGATTCTAGTTGTGGTTGATAGATTATCAAATTTTGGGCATTTTATACCATTCTGCCATCCTTACACTGCCTTCTTTGTAGCTCAAGCTTTCTTTGAACACATCTTTAAATTATATGAAATGCCCCCGAACTATAGTATGTGCTTGAGATCCCTTGTTTACGAGCAAGTTTTGGAAGGAATTGTTTCACTTATAGAATACCAATTTTAAATTCTCCTCCACCTATCATCCCCAAACCGATGGACAGACTAAGGTCCTAAACAAAACATTGGAGATGTATTTGAGATGCTTTGTTAGGAACACTAAAAGGAGTTGGGTAAAATGGCTCCCATGGGTTCAATTTTGCTACAATACCAATTGGCATAGCTCCACATTACATATGCCTTATGAGGTGGTTTATGGAAGAAGTCCCCCATCCCTCTTAACTTATGTGAAGGGATCAACAAAAGTGGCCTCTATTGAATAATTATTGGAGGAAAAAGATGTTGTGATGAAGAGAATCAAAAGGAATTTACACACAACCCAAGACTGGATGAAAAGAATATATGATTAGAAGAGAAGTTGAGTATCAAGTGGGAGACCTAGTTTTTGTCAAGCTTCTCCAATATTGATAGCTTTCATTATCCTAACCTAGGAAGCAAAAGTTAAAACCTAAGTTTCATGGACCATATAGAATGGCTAAGAGGATTGGGAAGGTAGGATATTAGTTAGAGCTCCTTGCATGTACAGATATACCCAATGTTTCATGTTTCATGTTTCAAAGTTTAAAAGATTCAACGAAGATCTAGATGTAATGTAGAAGATGAATGTAAATGAGTTTCATGATGCCTTGGACAAATTAGAAGAAGAGAATTAGCCTCGAGTGGTGTTGGAATGCAAGAAATAGGGCAAGAGGACTGAGCTATTGGTTTATTAGAAAGGAAAATTGCTGGCTAAAGCTATTTGGGTGGATGAGAAGGAATTCAAAGATAGGTATCCTAACTCACAAATTCTGGACAACATCCAGCCTTGAGGACAAGGCTAAAGCTATGTGAAGGGGGGAGGAGGGGGGGAGAGGAATTTTTACAGTAGAATTATGTATGAGATATGTTGTATTATATTGTAAGGTTTTGTGTGGGAATTGCACTTAATGAATGGGTCGTGTGGGCTTGTAGAAGTATGTGAGCTTGTTGTATTGTAGAAGTATGTGTTTCGTATTAGTAGAGATCCAACCTAAGTAAGAGATAAATGGCTTCTACCTAAACATTCTAGAGGTTGTCGAGAAGTTGTGTTCTATTTATGCATTGTAGGAAATCTTCTAGTGGTAAGGGTTCCTGAATCTAATGAGCCCAAATCTTCCATTTTTTCCTCTCTTTCCTTCCTTTTTCTATAATCATTCCTCACGCTAGCAAAAACCACAAGAAACCCCTATCTCAAGCTGCAGTGGAAGGCCTTAATATGAGATCTAGAGCTACTGCAAGGAGACTCTGTGACCAGGTACAAGTTCCTCCCTTACATAGGAGTAAGTCCTTCCATAGGAGTAACAACAGCAACTTTACTAGCACTAGCAGTAGTTGTTGTACTAATGGTAGTTCTTTTGACACCATCACTCTACTCACAAAGACAAGAAGCATGAGAAGAGGAAGCAAAGGAACGGGAGGAAGAGGTAGACATAGTATGTAAGCTATTTTCTCACAAGGGTAAATACGAAGTATGCATCTTACTTTTGTTAGGAATGTAGCTAAGGTATTAATTTGAAATGTGCAAGAAACCATGAAGTGATGGAGGAGAGGGAAGCAATTACCAAGTCGTTGCCCATCAAATACCGTGACTATGTAACTCACATAACCAAGGATATCAATCATGTGATTATCAAAACTCTGGTTGGAATTATCAATCATTTTAGTTATCAACATGAGTTAATTCTTAACTTTGAGGAGGTCACGGATAATAAGGTTTGTGATGGTTGTATCAGTGATCATAGAGTTGCATATCCAACCAAAATTTCAAGGGTAAGCAGAGTAACAGGTCCAGGTGACTAAGAGAGAAAAAGGAGGGAAGAAGAAAAGAATCCATGACGGTTTTGCGAGCTTTAAGCCTTGAACTGGCAATCTTGCAACTTTTGACGAATCTTGTCCGGCGAGAGTGTTGTTTTGGTTTCACCGCTTGATGCTTGATGCCTGAAGCTTAAGTCCTTGATAAGAAGAAAAGAATAATGGACGGAAAAAGAGAGAGAGGAAAAGAAGTAGAAGAGAATTCTTGAAGGCTCGAAAGAGCAAAAGAATATAAGCAAAGAAAAGAAAGAAAAAATGGAAGAAGAAAAGAATCCATGAAGGATTTGCCCGCTTTAAGCCTTGAACCGGCAATCTTGCAACTTTTGACGAATCTTGTCTAGGGAAAGTGTTGTTTTGGATTCACTGCTTGATGGTTGAAACTTGAACCTTTGACAAGAAGAAAAGAATAAATGGACGGAGGGACAGGGGAGAAAGGAAAAGAAGTAGAAGCGAATTGAAAAAGAGGAAAAGAATATAAGGAGAGAAAAGAAAGAGAGAACGAAAGAAAAAAGAAAGGTATCAATTAAGGATTGCGTGCCTAAGGAGAAAGAGAAAAATGAAAGAAGAAGAAAAGAGAAAAGAAGAAGTAAATCCTTTTGTGAGCTATAAAGAGAGAACCACTGTGGGAGTCTGGAATTGAACCACAGAGACCTTGCCCACATTATCCGAATACACTATCGCCTCTCCAATCCCTACAAAAGAAAATTCTTTTAACCCAAAACCAGACAATGAATAACAGTTGAGGCAAGATGGAGACGAAGACGAGGGAGTCATATTTTAAGATCCACCAACATCGAGTTAAGTTTATAGAAGATCTGGAAATTCAAGGAAGGGAGGGAGTTCTTTGTCCCGTGTGCGAGGAACCGTTCTCGGGTCCTGACTTCAAATGCCCCGAGTGCAACTTTCTTTGCGATGAATCATGTGGCTTACTAGATCGCAATATTAGACATCCCTTACACCCAGACCACCCTCTTGAGCTCTTTATGCCATTCCGTTACAGGTTCTGTGATCCTTGCGGGAAATGTTGCAGAAGGTGCTTGTCATTCGGCTGCAATGAATGCGATTTCAGGCTTGACATCCCATGCGCGTCTCGCTGGCAAGTGAAGAAGAATGCTTGTGACAAACACACTTTCGTTCCATTGGTGGAACATGTTCAGTTTATTTGCAACTTCTGTGGTGAGGAAGGCAAGGACAATATATGCATTTGTAGCGTGTGTCAACTCATGATTCACTCAAAATGTACCCGGTTCTCGCATACCATCAAAATTGCAGAGGAGAAGCAGGAAAAAGAGGAACGGGAGGAGGAGAATGACGAAGTATGTAAGCTATGTTCTAACGAGGTAAATACAAACAATGCAACTTACTTTTGTCAGGAATATGGGTACGCTGTCCACTTGAAATGCGCAAGAACCCGTGAAATAATGGAGGACAGGGGTGAAATCACCAAGTTGTTGCCCATCGAATACCATGACTATGTAACTCACATGATCAAGGATATTAATCGTGCAGTTTTCAAAAGAAGTCTGGCTGGAATGATCAATCATTTTAGTCATGAACATGAGTTAATTCTTAACTCTGAGGAGGTTATGGATAAGAAGGTTTGTGATGGTTGTATCCAACTAATTTCAGTTCCCTTTTACACTTGCACCCAATGCAACTTTTTTCTACATAGCCTATCTGCTAGTCTACCAACAAATGCTACCTACGGAGGGGTGCCACGCAATTTTACCTTGATGACAGGGGATAGCTGTTTCTTTTGTAATGCTTGTACCTACGAGCGTGAAGTAGATGAATATTTGATGGATCTCCAATGTTTTATAATGCAGTGTAAAATACTTCACGAAGGACACCATTTCATGCTCTCCCTGCAATTTCTCCTTGTGCACAAGATGTGCAACTTTTCCTCTAGAAGCTACTTGTAAGTTTCATGATCATCCTCTTAAAAGGACCTACAGCACTAAGGATGATATTGGAGAATACTATTGCTTCATTTGTGAAGAAAAGAGAAATCTTAAACATTGGTTCTATTATTGTGTAGCATGTGATTTTTCTGCTCATCTTCATTGAGTTGATGGAGAGTATTTATATTTCAAGTTTGGAACTACCATCAAGAGTTGAAGATCATCTACATCCTCTCACTTATGTTGAGAAGACATTTGATTCTATTTTCTGTGATAGTTGCAATTCTGGTTTTAATAGGCTGGCCATTTATTGCAAGGAATGTAAGTTTAATGTTCACCCACAAGATGATTTTTCAAGTGTAAAGTTTACTTGTTCCAATAATAAATGAGTTCGAAACTATCTCATCAAATGGATTATCAATAGATTATTCTACTATATTACTCATCAAAGAGGAATCTGTAGCACAATTTTAAGAGAACAAATATGCTTGACGATACATGATCATTGCTCATGTAAGATGCATGTATTATGATCCGAATTCTGCTCTACAGCTAACTCAACAAGTGTCATATATTTCACACTACTTCATCCTCAATTCATCTGCCACCTGCTGAGGATTTTTTTTTCAGCTGAAAAAAATAAAAATCATAGTAGGGGACAATTGAAATTAGGATCTCCAGAGTGAAATAGATCAGTGACATCGCTGTCAGATCTCTAGCAACATAAAGACTTTGATGACATGAAAACTGCTTAGAAGGACTTGCTGGGCTACCCCAAGTTAGTAGTCAGAAATCCAACGTACATACAAAACCTCGTACTCAATAACCAGGGTGCTAACCAAGTGCATCAGCCTTTAGAATACAGATGTCTCCAAAGACAGCTTACATTGGTTGTAATATGTCTTAAACGTCTAGCTTTTATGTGGCTGTATCATGTCTGAATTCAACGTTCCAACACATAAATATACTATTACACTTACAAATTTTATTTTTGCCTTAAACTTTAATGTATATCTTACGATAATATCCAACAAGAGTTCTTACGGTGTATTCATATAATATCTATTAAGAACAATAACATCACTTCATTCTTAAATCTTGATGGTAATGAGATCTACTCTTACATGAGCAATGATGACATATTACCATCATTGTATTTATTATATCTCAATGATGACATATTGCCATTTTTATTGAATTTATGTTGTCCATACTGAAAATGTTAATCAACATACTTTAAAATCTTGACAACTACATCACATGATTCCAGCCAATTTTGAACAAGCTACACCTTCTCTCCCATGAAATCAGAATAATAAATACAATTCTTGATTTCATTCGCCTCATAGCTAAACGGATAAAAGAATAACTAAAAAAATGCATTTGTTATTTTTAAGAATTAAAATTGTTCTTGAAACCGGTAATTGAGCAGTACCTTAATGTCTTTCAAAAGACATATCCCAGAAAATCCTGCCAATGATATAAAAGACACATCAAAGCGTTTCCTGTTCACCATCAACAGGAAATTACTATACAAGCCTCATTCTGAAGTAAGCGATTGTATGCCTTAACAGACAAATGGAAGCAAGAAAGGAAGTAGAAATCTCAGCAGGGATACCTGAGGAAGCAGCAATGGAATACCATATCAGGCTCTTCACAATCCACATGCCTTCCAGGCCTGAGATGCTGTAAAAATCAACATCTAGTTTGATATTCAACATATATTTCCAGAGCAAGGCTCAAAAGTCATTAGTAAAATAATTAGTCACATATCACAATCAGCATTCAGCTACTAGTATATCAGTATGAGGCAACAATGATTATTAGTCACATTAGTTACAATCATTCCATGAGTTGAAGGCATAAAACTAATTACTTTGTATTTAAGGAACTTATTATAAAAGAAACAAAACGGAAGGGCAATAAAGGCATGGAATCTATTGGATCGAATGACAGATTTAATTTGAAAATTTGCCATTATTGTATCAACTCCACGCAGTTGATGATTGGTTTTTACCGAGTTATGAAAGATGGTTTTTTAACCTACACTCTACATATAAACTACTTTCATGAACATGACAAAATGGTCCCAAAGAACATCAGATGATTAAAAAACAGAGCAATTCAAGGGAAAGGATAACCAAAACATGCCAGGGATGAGGAATTCAAGGGAAAGCTGAATAGAATGGAGAAAAAGGGCGAAATTCAACTGCAAGACTATAGTTTTTCCCTTTGTAGAGACTTCGTTATCTATCATTTGTTCCTGACAAGCACTGGAAGGAATTCCAAACAATGCAGATATCTTCTCTTTCAGGCTCCTAAATTATCACTAAGCATCCCCAACCCCTCAATTGATCTTGAAAGTTGGATGATTAACGACTATTTATCTGTCCCTGCATTAGGTGTCTATCTCAACTCCATTGGCTAATATGGGTTATGGGTATAAACCAATGTAAAAGCAGACAACCAACTGGAGAAGCCAGTACGTCTAGATCATCATAACAGCTGAATCTTTTCAAGAAGATGCTTATTGTGAAAACTCTAACAGAACTTCCCAGGCAAGTGTTTCAAGGGTTTGGACAACCCATAAGAAGAAAAACCAAAAGCTGATACTGTGGGAAGAATGTAACAACAAACAGAGAACAGAAACCAAGAGCCAGAAGGAAAGAGACATAGGTTATGCACTGGGCTGTAACCAATGAATAGTCTCTCCAAAAATCAAATTAACTATCCTAAATGGACAAGAATTTAACATGCTTCATCATTCTGAATTACAGGTTTTGGGTATTTCATATATGGTTTGAAACAGAGTACTCATGGCAATAGTGTATACTCAAAAAATGTTCAAGAGATGTGTTCAAGCTTCTCCTAAACAAAGAAATTATCAAAAGATAAAACCTACAGACATAGCAAACTCAGATACAGGAAGAATCACGTTTCTTCTCTTGCAAATGCGAAAATGATATAGCTCTAAAACAGGATAACCTAAGAAGATGTCAAGAGTAACCTCTAGAATAAAGACTAACAGTTCTTCCAGTACCTACAGATGCCCACTGAACCAACAAGGTAGATAACTTTAATGGGAAGATGCAACTTACCACACAATATTTCCCTAGGTGCCGCATTACAGTTCGTAGTCCTGCATGGTTCATTCTTTGAGGCACCTCTGTAGGTCCATGCAGGCTACAACGTGACTTATTTACAAGAAGACCACTCGCAGCCATTGCAAGAATCGGTTTCACCATATTAATTCTCATTGAATCCAGCAAAAGCTTCCAAATTACTAGTTGACATCACCTGCACGGCCATTGGGATTCCCATTCTCAAAACTCTCCAAAGTTGGAATGTCCCATTCTCCATCTCTCCCACCTCCAGCATCTGCTGTACAAACCAGAGTACTGCTTTCCTCCTTGATTTGCTTCTGAGGTCCAAATTCTCGGGTACTTCGGCGCCCTTGCAAGACAAGGTCCAGCATTTTCCTTCGAACAATATATATTGGATTAGGCTCGACCAGACACCCTTTGGAATATGCTTCTCTAAGAAAAACTGTTTGGGTTCTTCCTTTCGTAGATATGTAAAAAATTCCAGGGTGCTTCAAAAGTAGTTCGCGCAAGTTAACTTCCATAGCAAAATCCCTCCGGAAATGAACTAAGCGATCAACCTCCACCATCTTCTCCACTGTCAGGCTCAGAAGCTCATGAAGAATCCCGACTGCCCTTTTCTCAAATCGCTCAACCCCTCCGCAAGCACGAACTCGAACAACCCCTTTCCTCTCATAGGCCTTCATATACGGAAGCCTTTGCCAATTCTTCAACTTATCTTTGAACCCTGCCTCGATCCTGAATCCGGTAGGGAAATTAATCGGAAATGCATATTTGGTCTCGAACTCACTCAACCACTTTTCTGTGTACTCTTTCTGCCTCCATATTTCAACCTGGGCAACTCCCAAGTTTTCGTCCCTATCAACCAATTCCACCACTTCCAAATCAACCAATCGAAAATCGGCCGAATACTTTGCAAGAATCGAATCCCGAAAATCCTCTGGCAAACCTAGATCCTTCCTAATCAACCTCAAAGCATGAACCCGAAGAGTGCCATTAACTGACATCATCAACAGCTTCTTCACACGCCGCACCGCTTCCAATTCCCATTCCTTCACAGCATTCTCTTCCTTCCTAATCAAAACCTTCATCTTTTGCCTTATCCTGCAACACACATTCCTCCTAATTGGATGCATAAACACCTCGAAAACATGTGGGTACTTATTGGTAAATGCGCCAATACCAAGATTTAGACCAACGATGTTCCTCCACCGGGACATCAATTGAACGGAAGTGAAAGGCCCGCGTTTCCTATTTGACATCAGTTCGTGCAGATTGAGGATGGTTTTTAGTTTTATAAGATGGTTAACCAGCCTGTCAAGATTGGGGTCTCGGACTCTGTCCTCCAAACGAGTTCGGGCTGAGATAACTGGTTTCTTGAACCTCTTCTGCGTGAAAGCATTGAATGGGCCAAACGGTAACTTTCTTGGACCCGGAAAAGGCAGAGAGGTAGGCACCGACAGCAAGACGGTAAGACTGAACCTATCTAGTACCCTCATGATGTCCGATTCAGAGAGAATAAGAAGAAAATCGAGGAAGAGTCAGAGAAAGAACCTTTCCGTTTTGAAATCAATGAGGCGGGAGATCAGAGTGTTGATCCCTTCTTCCGGCCGGTCTGATTCCGAAAACAACTTCTGACATCCGATTTCCGTTCTCCCATTTGGACGGCTATTCTTAGGGCGGTGCGAGCTCAGTAGCTTCACAAATCTTCCCGTTCCATAAAATTTAGTTAGTTGTAAAACTTATTTAGAAGTCAAAAAACTTTAATTATCATTTCTCTTATACATTTTTTGTAAAAGGGCTAATAACCTACTTCGTCTCAATCTCTTTCTATAATATAGAAATCCATCAATTTTTTTTTTTTTTCAAAAAAAATCTATCAACTTAAACATGCCCAACACATAAGCTAAGTTTCCCTCCTAAAACTTTATATGTTTATAGAAATTCATAATTCCTTTTCTTTTACTTTTTACCCAAGAGGGATGAGATAAGAAAGGTTTCCATTGGTTATAGTTATTTCATCGTAAAGTAATAGAGTAAAATTATCACTCAATAATTAATAGAGTTAGTACTCTTTTAAACTTTAATCTCTCCTCCTTCTTAATAAGTTACCCTACCTTAATCCATTAATAAGGGTGGTACTCCTTGGCTTAATGGTAAAAAGTCAAGAAGCCTTTAATTTAAGAGTCCATTGGGTCAGAAGTTCGAAACCCCATTCTTCTCTTTATGTTTATGTAAAAAAATAAAAATAAAAAGTCATTAAACTTTATATAGTGATGACAGTGCCTACCATCAAATTTATGTTACATGATGTGATTACTTCGATTTTTATCAATTTCAATATGACTATACTTTATGTGAGTCCATTTGTTATTTTATTAATTTATGTGTACAATTTGTTGTTCACATAAGTCATTGTATGATTTAAAGTAATCATTATATCAATGGTATGTGAAATTCATGGAGGGTCCACTTTCAACCGGTTTTTATCAATTTCAATATGACTATGCTTTATTTACTTGACATCGAGTGAGCCTGTTTGTTATTTTATTAATTTATGTAAATGATTTTCTAGTGATTAGAAATGACTTTATAGCCTATGTAAAGAAACATTTCACTCCTTATTTCCTACGGAAGATTTGGAATAAGCTAAGTACTTTTTGAAATTGAGATTACACAATCTCTCAATGAAATATATTAACCAATAGAAGTATGAGTTGAAGTTTATTTTAAAAGCAAGTCTATCAAGGCCCAAGCCTCTAGTCATTCTCATGAAGGAGAATGCCAAAGTGATTTCAGTGGAGTTTTACAAGTATGTTAGAAGCAAAAATTATGATACTCCTTTTATTGATTATGAGTTATATCAAAGGTTGATTAGAAAGTTGATTTACTTGATGCACATCATGCCAAACATTATCTATAAGTTTAGTTTCTCAATCAATTTACTTATGCTCATAAGCAATCACACATGCTATGAGAAGTCTAAGGTATATTAAGGATTGTCCTAGATTTGGCATCTTTTTTCATTCTTCATCTTGTCTTGAGTTCATAGCATACAATAATGCTAGCTACGACACTTGTCCTATGTCATGGTGTTTGGCTATAGGCTATTGGCTATTGTTTATTGCTTAGGGATCATTGATTTTTTGGACAAATCTATCGTTTTCAAATCTTTTGTTGAGTTTAAGTATCGAGCCATGACTAGTATAACATATGAGATTGCTTAAATGATTGGTTTATTTGGAAATCTCAAAGTCATTGTTCCAAGGCCTTTTTCACTTTACTGTGATAATGAGATAACTACTTACATCACAACCAATCCAATCTTTCAAGCTATAGCTAGCATATAAAGATTGATTATCACTTCATATGTGATAAGGTGCAAAAGGGCCTGATATAGACATGACATTTACATGAAGGAGCAACATACGGATCCATATTTGGCAAGTGCACAAGAGACACAAACTGATTTTTTTTTTTCCTTTTTTTTTTTTTGGTATTACAATGAAATGTGTGTAGCCCTTGGGCGCTCAATATTTTCCAGCGTTGTAACTTCTTTCCGTTGCAAATTGAGAATGTCGTAAACAGCTTTCTCCATTTTCATCTCTTTTTACTCCCACACATCTACTAAGAGTTTCGACCAGACCAAGTTTTGACATTGAAGTATGGGACCTTTTCTCAAAAAACTCCGGGTCCTAGGTTTGGACTGACAGGGCTCGAATACGCAGCCTTTGCCTTGACGGGGCTGTGGTATGACTCACTGAACAACAATTCCAGCACGGACAGAATGATATACTATATCATATGTATTTATTATTATCTAATAACAGTATTATAACATATGTATGGAATTCACGCATTCTAATTTCAAAATTTACGGTTAGCTAAGTGACAAACATACCCCTTTTACGTTCTCATTTGATTTTAAAAATAGTGATCGAATGGGCGATTTAAACTGTGACTAAAATTATGCAATTAATACAAAAATTAGAAATACCCCCAGGTTGTGTTTGGACAATCGCAGCTTCAAAATCTCGTGTAATCGCGGGAAGAGTGCGTTCTGTATCAGTCACACTGCCCTTGCCTTCAACCCTCAGCATACCGACCCCCGCCGGAATCATAATCCACGCGTTGCCGACCTAAGCTGAACATGCCGTCGTTTCCTCAGCCTGGTTCCGTCACCATCTGTGAAATCAATCGAGACCTCAGTATTAACTTTTCCCTCTATATGCGCATATTTGTAGTTCATTTGCATAGAACTTTAAGGTTTGTGGTTCCGAAAAGAGAAGTGTAAGGATAGATACTGACTCGTAGAATCTGCAGTTACAGCCGAGAATCTATCGGACGATCGAGCCAAGGACACTTATGGCAAACTTCTTGTAAGTCTTCGCAATGCTCGTGCGTGTACGCATTTTTAGGTTTCTTTGCTTGAATCCCTTCGTGTATGTGCTTCATTATGGGTTATCAAATAATTGTAGGGAATGGTGTTCAGCCCGGTTCCATTTCAGTCTGATCAAATTGTGCCGCCGAGTTTGGAGCAGGACACGGAGCAACAAGAAGGAAGGATAAACTCTGAAAGAGCTCAGGAAAGGGGTTTAGTGGCTACATTGCGGGGAATTTTCAATCACTCCGTCAAAGGCCTTTTTCATCCCGATAATGTAAGACATTTTTCCCTAGTGCACTTATGAATTGATGGAACTAAATGCTATTGTGAGTTAGAATTGAAAGATCTTCAATTTACTAGTTCAGCAACAACCAGGTTGAACAATATGATGTAATATAAATAGGTTTTCTCTTGAAATTATTGGAACGTAGATGTAGTAATAATCATCAAGTGGATTGGTGAATAACACCAGTTTGGTGGTTTATCTGCACTGCCATATGTAAGTATTTGGTTTTCATTGTTCTGATCGTTTAACTTAAAGGTTTCTGTGGCAAACATTTGTAACACTCATTGTAGAAATTATACTAGAGAAGAACATATTAAGAAATTATTCTTGGGAAGCACATATTGAAAAAGTGGTAAAATTATACTTGAGAAGCATATTATTAAAGAAACTGGTAGAAGCTTTCTTGGATTTATGTTCTCGCTTTATGACCTTTACAGGTAAACTTGTTACCGGAGGTTGATCTTCATGGAGTAAGCTGGCACCAACATAAGCATATAATTGCATTCATATCTGGGCCGAATCAAGTTGTAGTTCGTGACTATGAGGATTCAGGTTTGTGAATTTTACAGGCTGCCAATAGGTTATCATTTTTTCCACTGAATGAGAGGCTCCTATGCTAATTTCATTTGTGTATTTAGTGTTTGAGAGATTCCTTACCTTATTTCATCTGCAATTTATAATCTTAACAGAAGGGAAGGATCCCTGCATATTAAACAATGAGTTGCAAAGAGATGTTAAAGTACTTGAGTGGAGGCCAAATGGCGGGAGGATGCTGTCTGTAGCATGCAAGCAAGTATCGTAATTGTTGGGTTCTGCTTATTGGAATTTATATGTTCACATTAAGTTTTTATACTAGGAAAGCTATATATTTGTAATCTCTTTGTAATCTTTTAATAATTGGATTTAACTTCCAGGGCTGGAATTTGCATTTGGGCTGCTTCTTACCCGGGCAATGCAGCATCTGTGAGATCTGGTGCTGCTTCCTTGTTGGGAACCATCTCCAGGGGCTCTGGAGGGAAATATATTCTGGTGGATTTCCTTCGAAATCCTAGTGACGAACAGATTAGTGCACTCTCATGGAGTCCAAATGGAAGATATCCAAACCACATCTAGTTCTCAATTCTTAGTTGTTCTGCGTATTACATGAATTCTATTATCGTCCCTAATGGTTTGTTAAGCAGTATAATGCTGAAAATCCTTAACCTATTTCCACATATTTGGCATCGGCCTCTTATGAGAGTTCAGCATTTACAATATGGGATGTTGCTCAAGGTATAAACAAGATTTCACTTGTATTTCTGTAAATTTAGTATTGTTTCCTTTGGGACTCCTTTCTTCTCACCTGATGCTATTGAGTGGTTTGCTGAATGACATTAGAAGTAAGTATCTGTTTTTCTTTGCTATCGTGTTTGCAAGTTCAATGTATACTGTTAGGAGTTATTGTCATCTAACATGTGAAAAAACCAGCAGCAGTGACACCTGTTTCAATAAACTCATCTCTGAAGCCCTTGCATGAAAAAGATATGCAAGGAAGTGAGATGATAAAGTAAGCTTTTAAGGCATATGAAGCACAAACCAGCTGGAAATTTTAAACAAGGGAAGGAAACCCTCATAGTTATTCACTACATGATTCTATCACCAACAAACCACTTAACAAAGTATGGGAAAAAAGAAAAGCTTTCTCCAAATACTTTCTTGACAAGAATACAACTGGGTGATTAAGTGAAGTTGACTATTCCTGTATTCCTTGATCTTAGAAGCTGCTGCTTTCTCAGTTTTGTCCCGCCTTAACTGTTGAGCTTACGCTTTGCTTTTATGAAATCATTTTATCTTCAAACTACAAAAGTTAATATCTTATTTCTGAATTTATTTTTTGCATTCCCAATGTGATTTCCAGGTGTGGGGACGCCCATTCGACGGGGATTGGGGGGTATTTCAATGGTGAAATGGTCACCTTCTGAAGATTACTTTTTCGCTGCTAAATTGTAGTGTACTTGACCTGATCAACTTTACTTTGATCTAACTTAGCTTCTTCTTGGTTGAGCGGGAATTGCTTTAGGGTATTCAAAACTGATTGACTTGTTCCTTTGTAGTGATGGAACATTTTATCTTTGGGAGACGAACACATGGACATCTGAACAATGGTCTTCAACCAGCGGATTTGTCACGGTAAATGAAATTTATGTTTACATTGTTCAAGAATGATGCTGTAATTGTAATCACATAGATCTTTAAGGGCTGGACTACATATTTATTGGGAGAACTCTAACTCTTATGATAATGCATGATTTGTTACATTTTATAAATAACCTGCCAACCAATTATCACAAACAAAACAAGAGAAACTATTTTCCCTATAATATTCTCAGTACATATTCCCTTTTGCCAAACAGTTTAAACACCAAAATTTTACTGTAAAAAATTGATGACAAGCCTAATAACTCAAGATTGATACTCCATAGTTAGAATTGTTATCTATATATATTCACATTTTCCACCTCTAGTTAGTAACATTAATAATTTCTATCTAAGTGCATAACAAAATTTCTATATGTAGGCCTTTGCAAGCTTAATTTGCACCTAAAATCCTCAAACACCTCTACATCTTTAGTTCAGAAAGGTTGCGGATTTACTAGCAAATGTTAACAAATTCTTGGTTGAGTTTTACTTCAGTAGATAGAGCTAGTTACCCAGAGGTGATATTGAGTTATTTAGCAATTTATTTGTCTCTTAACGAATAATACACTATTTGCCTAGTATATAAAACGTTTTTACAATTATTTATCAACAAATTTCATCAACCATTTTCACAAGAACGTAAATATTTTGCAATGAGTAATAAAACAATTTCATTATTCTTGAGCCATTTTGGATCATATTACTTGCTATTAGATGTTTTTGCTCTGTATGACTTGGTTGTACTCTAAATCAAGACTGAATGTCTTCTTTGGAAAAAAAGGAAGAAACCCTCTTCGGAGCTTACAGCTATGAGCTAATTCTGCTAGCCTACAGGCCACTAACCACAAGCATTAAGCAATGGTCAAAATGCCAATATTTCTCATCCACTAGAGCGATATGCTTGCATTGTGTCCTACTTGAGGCCAAAATTCCATTATTCTCTTGTTGGGACCATCTACAATAAAGATTTATTACTTTACATGCTACCTAGGGGTTCATACAATTATCAAGATGCTTCTAGTCATGATAATATTTAACAACAATAATACAGAAAGGTGTCAGTTTTACTTAAACTTTTATTTAACATCTCATCATACAATGGGACCATTAAGACATATAGTATATCACACATCATAACTACAAAATGTTGCTTGTTTTAATAGTTTTAGCATGGATTTACAAACATATTTTCACTTTTCTTAGAAGTACATAGTAGTGAGATATATTTTCTGTCTATATACAACTAATATATTTGTGCCAACATTTATAGTCAATTCAACAGATTGAATACTTATGTTCATGCTAGGTCACTAAGGGATTTCATCAAGTATCTTAACTGATTCTGTCTTGTCCTAACTGAAAACATGATCACCTGTAAATAAACAAAGTTAGACTACAAACCTCATGATTTTTCAATTGCATGATCCCAAGATACTGTTTTGAGAATTAAACCCAATTTGTGCAAGTTCAAGGATCTGGTTGCATATTCAGTTCTCATTTAAGAACTTCACTTTGATGGTCAAACTATCAATTTGAAAAAAATCTTAAGCAGCCCCCAAAATTTCAATGTCAGACATATAAAACCCTGATTTCCTTTTTTATTAATTCCACCATAATCTTTATCTGCATGTACAAGCATGTAATATAAGCTACCTACATCATCAATAAACCTGCAATTACAAAAATTGGAAGTCGTACGGTGAAAACATCCAACATTTCCAGAGCAGAAGAAAGGAGGGGGCGGCGTGGTGTGGTTTTATGCTTCCCTTAGTTAAGATTGGATAAGCTGCCGAAATTGAAGGAAAACTTTGGATAAGGAACCATTGTCCATTGCCTATGTGGTATAAAGTGCATAAAAGGGTTTATTGAGTGGTGAAACAAGGCCTTCCTTATGAAGGTTATGGATAAGTTGTGCCAGAATAATTGCATTTCCAAGGGGTTCTATGAATTATGATTCACGATTCTACCACTTTGTTAGTGTTTTCCATAATGTGCCATATGGTGGTAAGTCAAGTAACCAAATTTCTTTCCGGAAGATAAAAAAGAAAAACAATCTTAATGACATGACTTTTTTTCACCATAAGTGGTAGTCTTCTGCTTGTGTGCGTTTGTGTATTTTTCTTCTTATAGGACAAATATTGTTATTCTGATGCATTATTTATCAACTAGTTCTGCTCCTTTGCTTATTCTTGATTTTTTTGACCATCGCTCAATCATCTGTTAGTGGCAATTTAACTAGGTTCTTCTTTAAAATCAGGGGGCAACATGGGATCCTGATGGGCGTATGATACTAATTGCTTTCTCAGAGTCATCAACACTGGGATCTATACACTTTGCTTCAAAACCTCCATCATTAGGTACACAAGCTCATTTTTGTGATTCTGTCATTACCTATGATATGTCCAGAATTTGTAAAGGAATAGATATGAGGTAAGGCGTTGCATGGTGGTGTGGTTGGTGTAAGCTCAGGATCTTGCATTGTAAAGTACTCTTTGTATCTTATGTTGCTTGATGTTTGTGCAAATTTTTTTTTCTTTTATTTTTTCAGATGCACACCTATTACCAATTGATTTGCCAGAGATAATGTCCTTGACAGGCAGGTAGAGACATATTTACCCTTCTTTTTTTTTTTTTCCTAATTGTACCTTTTGGATTTGAAGTGCTGAGAGATTTCTCTAATTTATTTTTGTTCCCTTTCCCTAAACCAATTCCTGAAAGAGTTCATTATGAAAGACATCTTATTTTGTATGCTTTGGGGCCAAAGTGGAAATTGTTTTTGTTATTGGGATGATCTGGGGCCTTCTTTATGGCAAAGCTCACCTTTCTTTGGTAGTCTTGTCATGATGTTACTGTGATATCCTTCATAATATGGAGCGATGCTTTTAAATGGATGTACCATTGTCTGTCTTCAACTTTGTGTCAAATATTAGTTATTTTTCAGCAGAAGTAGAAATTTTTAGTGTTAGAATCATGTGCATATTGGGATATAATTTTTACACATAAGGTCTTTCAGTTGATGTTTGATTGTGTGAGTGGGTGTAATGTTTCTGGCTGGGTAAGCCTTAGCAATCCAGTCTCCTGCTGGGGATAGCAGAAAGTCGAATCCTATTTCTTTAGGGAAAGATGAGAGAAAGGGCTTCGTCTGTTATCTCTCTTCTGGCCTTCTAAAGGATGAGAGAGGTCAGGTTTTATGCTAGATATTCTGCTTGTGACTCTCAGACCCAACAAACTAGCATCTCTTCTATTTTATAGCTCTCAAAGAGATTTCCGGAACATATTATTTCCAACACAGGGCTGGTCAATTAACTCTGTTCTGGCCCTACAAAATACAAGGAGGGCTCTTGTTTCACAAGAAATTGTCTGGTCACTGATACCCAACAAACGAGCGTCCCCCATTCTTTAGGTTTTGAACAGAACCAAATTTCCATTGGTCCATTTACTTCAACAAAATATGTCTATAATTTCAAGATTACTGCCCAACATCTCTTTCACGTAACTTTGTTCTCCATCCAATGTCAGCTCTGCTCCTCTTCATCATTCCATCTCTGCATTTTTGTTAGTTTTCTTGCTCCCTCCTTTTCCTCCAAAGGGGTAATCTAGTCTCAGGGATTCGAACCTTGTGTGCAGTTTCTTTATTCTCTGATCAATTATGCACAGTCCTCGTTTTGGGTTAGTAAAGTTAGGAACATGTTCTAGAGCGCATCGTTTTTCCTTTATATTGTTGTTGTACTGATTTGAAAGAAGCTTTCTAGGCTATTATTTTAAAGTGATGGTATTTTTTGAAGGTAAATAATCCAGGGGTAGATATGTGAGTTTTATTATGCACCATGTAACGTGCATGATGATATTGTCAACTAAAGAATTTTCTTATGTTTTTATTTAATTCAGTCAGGGCATTGAGAAGATAGCATGGGATGCTTCAGGAGAGCGATTGGCTGTATCCTATAAAGGTGGAGATGAACTATACAGGGGTCTAATCGCCATATATGATACTAGAAGGACTCCCTTGGTTTCTGCAACACTAGTGTGAGTTTTGTTGTCATTCTGGCGCTAAGTTGCCAGTAATTTTTTCTTTTTCTTTTTCCCCAAAAGGAATTTGCCGTGATAAGTTCAGTAAAGTAGAGTAGTATTTTAGACATGCTAACATTATTTTTGTGCCCAGTGGATTTATTAGAGGACCTGGAGACCATCCAAAGCCAATATCATTTTCATTTCACAACAAGTTTAAGCAAGGTCCACTGCTTTCTGTGGTATGTCCACGTAATTTCCTTGGCATTCTGTTGTGTTATTTATTGAATTAATTTTTGGCAACTTTTTCTGTTGTTTCTCGGAAATTGAAGTTGTATCCTGAGCATGAATTTAATGTGCGCAAACACAAGCATATTTTATTACAATGCCATCACATACACAGAGTTAATAGTGCATTAAGTTTCAAATTAAACAAACGAGTCTGATACACTCTTGACTGATCAACTAGTTTGGATGGGTTTTCTTTATGCAGTGTTGGAGCAGTGGGTTTTGCTGCACCTACCCTCTTCTGTTTCGCTCTCATGCCCTTCCCTAGTGTTGATCTTGCATGATTACTTTCTTTACTGGAAGTGGACTTTGCTATGCAAGAGGTCGTCTTTTTTATGGTACTGTTAGTTTTAATGCTTACACATTTTGGTCAGCTTTTGGGAAATACTTGTTTTGCCAGGTGTGTATTAATAGATGGCATGCATTTTAGTTGGTTGCTCTCTCTGTCTTCCTGATCCTACCCCACTACCTCGCACTGCCAGCTCCCTCTACTCTCCGCCCTTTTGAATGACAGCATACGCCCAAATAATGTACTGTGCAAGAAGCAGGAGTTCGAAGAAATAGTAATTAACTCTAGTCTTGTTTGATAATGTATTGCTTGAAAATTGTCATTAACACTAAATCAAATAGGAGCTCCTAAACAGCCATCAGCCCCAGCAACCAAACTTAACAACCACAGAAGCATTAGATAGAAGTTGGTGGATTTCGCTGGATTTAGATCAAGAGGTTAATCCTTTGTACCTTGTTGGGATGAGAATATGTACAGAACATTTGGATCAATGGTCGTGTTTACATGTGCGAGACATTATGACATTAGTCACAAAAAATTGCCGCTACAACATTAGAAGTTGGGAGCATTATTTGAATACTATAAATCAAAACTTGGGAAAATCGAAGAGCTTGCATGATTACTGACAATTTTTTTTAATGCGTGCGCCCAAAATCACACAGGTGGGTTTCAAACATAGGACCAACAGGTCTCACATGTACAACAGTTGTGGTTGCCTACTGTCTCGACAAAAATACGTTCTAAAAACTCTTACCGCGACTAATTCTTAATTTTTATATCAAATACACTTCGGAACTATCTTGTCTTCTTACTGAACTTGAGATCTAGTTTTACAATATTCAAAGAAATCATTTACGTAATCAACACAAAAATCATTGGGTTTCCAATAAATCTATCCACTTTATATCTAACAAATCTAAAAAATCATAGTTTGTTTTTTCTTCTTTTAACTTCAGGCTGCTATATTAATATAAAATAAAGCACATACACTTAACCTTATGATGGCTTATAATTACTTAATCCTAATTGATTTTGCATGAAAAGTCTAAAAAACTATACTTAACCCAAAAATTGAGTTTATTAAGATTCCAATTTATTAGACAATCAGTTATTAGATTAAGGGAATATGATAGTCATTAACTCTTTCTATAGTAGAACCATTATGATATTTTCTCCTTTAACTTTATTATAGTTTCTTGTCCTGAAGGCCTAATTCGATGAATGCCGTTTTTATTTGAGAGATTTATTGATTTGAATATCAAATTCTGTCCTGTTTGAGATAAAATATAAGTTTGTCTTTAATAATAATACCAGGATTTTTTGTATCAGTATTTTTCACTTATGACTCTAATGAGGATTTTGTTTATCGAATAACAAAAAAATGATTCTATATAAACTTTTAATAAAAATTCCTTTTTGTCTTTCGCGGGGGGGTGAAGGAATAAAATAAAAGAAACGGGTAGAGGTCCGAGAAGGAACAAAACCGATTTGGTCCAAACACGGTAGGGGAGAGAGAGAGAATCAGGAATCATGGCCCTTCTTTCCGCCCCCTTCGCTGCATGTTCTTTTTCATCTCCTTTCTCTTTGTCATCATCTTTTTCGAGTAGATCATCAACCATGGCTATCCCTACTGGTTCTCCTAGTAAGATTCTCTTTCTTTCTATTCTCTCTCCGCAACGCACTCTAATAATTACTTAATGCAGTATGAAAAGGATACTGCTTCGTTATGCTTTCACTCAGTCTGTAGAAGAACCAAACCGAGGTTTAGGACTTCACCGCTCGTAAAATTACGGCTTCTGCTAGTTTGGCTTGTCTGAAAGAATTTCTGCGTGAATCGTCTGCTTTCCCATGTGATGTTATCAGAGGGGAATGTGAAAAAACCGTACTTTTAGGAAATGCGAGATCAATCTCATAATTGTTTTTTTGTTTCTTTTTTCTTTAAAACTCTTGATTGGCTAAATCTTTTTGGGGGTTATCTTATTACGCATTTGGAGTTTCTTCCAAACCGTTTCTGGTATTTTAGTGTGCTATTTGCATTTTGCGTTTTCTTTGCACTTCTGGAAGTTTTGGTGAGTATATCTGTATTCTATTGTTGCTTGTACTTCGACTGAAAATTGATCTGTTTTTCAGTTTCTAGGTTTCTTGTGAAACCCATTGCCGTGCATGCTAAATTTTTCAGCATAGTTGGCTTTCCTGCACCCACTACCACCAACAAGAGGGTTGGAATCAAAGTTAACGTGTCTTCTGAAATTCCCGATTGTGGCAACTCCGACTCAGAAAGTGAGGATGACGAGGATGTGCAGTTTGACAAACTCCTGTTGGATTCAAAGCTGCAGCAGAAGCTAGAGCACAAGATGAGGTTGAAGTTTTCTAAGAAGATAAGGCTTCGGGGAAAGAAGCTGGCCAGGAAGCGAAGGATGAGGAAGAGGGGCAGCTGGCCTCCTTCGAAGATGAAGAAGTTGAGCATTGTCTGATCTTGCTTCAGTCAGGTATAGTGATGACCACTTTTTGTGTTTGCTACTTCATTTTAATTTCTGCCAGTTTATTGATTTGCTTAGTTATTTTTTCATATGAATCCGGCTTGTTTCCATTAGATGGTACAAAATCGGATCTCCTTCACTATCTTCGTAGATAAAATGTCTTCCGTATTGTGGTCTTGGATCTTGTTCCTTGTATAAGGGCGAATCTCAGTGTCTGAAAATCTGATAAGAAACTTATATTCTAGTGAGTTACTAGCTTGTTTTCTCCACAAATATTCATAGAAACTGAAGAACATTTCTAGGCTTGTTATCGAGTGACAAGGAGCTCTAGGCTCTAGACAAATGAGGTCATGTGGAAGCATGTTAAGAAACCTTTTGCAGACTTAGTATTTTTCCCTTTTCTCATAAAGTGAAGAATATTTACCCTTTTTTTTTTTTTTTTTTTTTTTTAGACTCACGCACCCGGGGAGGGGTGAGGGGGGACGGGGGATTAGAACCCATGACCGGTGGGACTGTCGGTCAGGGTTTGGCTCAGAGAACGCCACTGAGCCAGGGCCCCGCCCTAGAATATTCTTCTGAAAGACATATTTCTTTAACAATGGGAAAACTATACATAGAGGTTTTCTTGAGTGCCTAAATAAGTGAAGACCTGTAAAATAAAATAATGGATTAAGATCTGCCAAGATTGCTGATCATTCTTTTCACATATACTGGATAGAGAGAAATTCGGTTTGAGGCCACTCTCTGAAAATGAAAACTGAAAAGATTCCTGTTCTGGAGGGGCCAATATGAAGCCATCTGATTGGTGAGCAAAGATTTTCTTTTGATGTGACTATGGAAGTTAATGACTGCTTGTCTCTGTTGTCGAGTTTGGTAAGCTTGCTACACAGGAGTCAGAGCTTTACGCCAGTTGAAAGATGCAGCAGTAAATGGTAGCTGAAATGTTACTGATTTTTCGTTGATATAAGGATTATTTTGCAATAATGTAGATACTCCTGTTTTACTTTGCCACTAAAAAATGGATTCTCCTGGATTTTGAGCTTTGAATTTAAGAAACCCCTCTCATTTCTTCCCCTGTCCTGGGGATCTCTTCTTGTTCACACTGAAGTGGAAAACATGAGTTCGAAATATTTTCTGAATGTGGATCGCCTGCACCTGACGATGAGCTTTGTAAGCAAGCAAAACGGTGAGGACAATAAGCAAAATTTCAAGGTTTTGGGTACTTCACCATGAGATGGTCAGAGAGGGATGAAGCAGGGCAGAACTTGGGCTCTCTCTGGAGCTAGGTCCGGATTGGCAGGGTCCATCCCTTCTATCACATGCTTGCTGCCTACACCATTTTGCTGCATTTTTTGTTTTTAACCAATCTCTGACTGAAATGAACTTCGAATGTGATGGATGATCTTTTTTGAATATGGCTTGGGAGAGATGATTGTGTTCCTTCTTTTCTTGGACCTAAATATATTGATAACCTTTTACTGTTGTTCTTTGATGTTACAGGCTATTTGGAGATGTCCTCACCAGCTAAATGTCTTGACGTTTCCCACTTTTTGCTCTACCACCCAAGTGCGAGTGAATATGTTGAATGAAGACCATGTTAATAGATTAATCCTATAACCTACGAATGACACTCAAAGGTTGAGTTAGTGATTGTTCTTCTGGTCCTGACTGAGCCATCCCCTGCTTCTGCTCTTTTCTTCAAGGCTTCGTGGAGCTTCTTGCTTTACTTTTGTCTAAGGGTACATAGGATTCTAGTTCTTACATAGGATTCTAGTTCTTCTGTAATGACGGTCGTCTGGCGATACTGGTTTTTGGTTGATGAAAACTTTGTGTAAATTCTAATTCCCAGGCTTCATGGTTTGCTGCATTTCCTTTTTAATTGAACGCTTCATCGACAACCTATTTCCCTTCATGGTGCAAATACCTTAAAGGCATAAAATTGGGTCAACATGTGAGGTTATATTGCATCTAATCCTTTTACCTTCTTTCTGCCATTTTTTTCCCCCTCTCTAACCAAAACTTGGTTAGAGAAATATAAATAATTAGTTCTGAAAAGACTATACAAGGACAACCTGGGTGAAGTACTTATCCTAAAAATATGAGAAGTGTTATCCAATGTGTTCCCGAAAATATTAAAGAAGAATGGTTTTCAGATGGAAGATAATTTTTAAGGAAAGCCAATCTGAAACTCTAATGTTTTCTTTTGTTGGATTCTGTGTTGTAATTATAAAACATTTTATAAGAAGCACTACGCAGTGACATGAAATTCGGGACGAAAGAAGTAACGGATAGGTGAAGTTGGAGCGTGTGGAGAATCGACAGTGACACGCTTTGACACTGTGGGCGGAAGTGGTCAGGCTTATCCACTCTCCATATCCAAACCACCAAATTCCGAAGTCACTGAACGGAGAGCCCGCTTCAGAAAATGGCTCTTCTTCTCTGCTCCAATCCTCTTACCTCTCTCTCCTCCTCCTCCTCCTCCTCCTCTTGCCCGTTTTGGTCAGCGTCGTCATCACCAGCATTTCTCATCAATGCTACTCCAAGTAACTCTCTCTCTCTCGCGCGCGCGCATGTTTCCATTCGGAGTTAATACGATTTTATGAAATCCCAATTGATAAAGAAGGTTACCAACTAGGCCTTTCTCAATGTTCAATCGGAAATCCGGTTGGGTGTTTCGTCGAATACTTAAGCTTCAATTTAATTTGCAGATTTTTTTCACGAATTTATTGTCCCATTTTTGTTTAAATTCAAAAACACAATGTTGGCTGCCTTCTTTTTGTTGTATTTTCAATGTTGAAACTTGTATAAAATCTTATGCTATTGGTTTCCAGTCTCCAGGTTGCACCCAAAATCTTTCAGAGGAATTCGGATACCTACACCCTCTATCAACGATAGGACGAGTTTGATAATAGTCAGAGCATCTTCTGAGATTGATGGAGTGGGTGGCGAGCCTTCTTCAGGTAGCACGGAAGAGACTGGGGGCAAGGAGGAGGCGGAGAGCAAGGAGGAAGCTGTGTCCGTTGACAAACTTCCCCTGGAGTCGAAGCTGCAGGAGAGGATGGAGCAGAAGCTGAAGATGAAATTGGCCAAGAAGATAAGACTTAAGAGGAAGAGGCTTGTTCGAAAACGGAGGTTGAGGAAGAAGGGCAGATGGCCGCCCTCCAAGATGAAGAAGCTAAAGAATGTCTGAACTTTGCCTCAACAACTTGTCTTGCAGGTTATGTGCTAACCCTTTTGCTTCCTCTGTCATTCCAATTTCTTTTTGCGAGCTAAGACAACGTCTTTGTACCAGCATATCCTGTTAGTTCGTTGTTAAGAATTTCAATGTATGCAATATTTTCCAATTTGTTTTGAAGTTGAATTGTAGATGGTTTGAAGTTGAATCTTTTAATCATGATAGATGAAGTATTTGCAGTCACAAATTGGTTAAGTAGTTCTTGTATCTTAGTATACTGTTAAGAATGGTGGTGTCGACATTTTATAAGTTCTACTTGAGAAATATTTTATAAATAAAATACATAATCCCTCTTTACAAATTAATTTTGAGGAAATAAATTTCTTAACATAGTATTGGAGTTAGGCTATGAAGCAACACTCCTGTGTATGAAAGAAGACATATTAAGGAAGGAATGAGTTTTATAACATATATTCTATTCTCGTAGGATGCACAATTTATTTGTATCCCCTATTAGAGTGAGTGAGCTATGCTGTGAGGTAAATCTTGATGTTACTAAGAGAGTCTAGAATCTTTTAAGAAAGATAAGCGGGTGACATAAATTTCCTAACAAATCTATGAGAAGCATATTCAAAGTAATCATCAAGAGGTTAAGAAGCTGTTTCAGCGGTGGTTCTTCCATAAACCATTCTTCATAAAGCATGATTAATCATCCTTTCAAATATGTCGAGCATCACCTATGGGAGGAATTGCAGAAGTTGGGAGTTTCATGCAAAAAAGCCACTGAAATTGTTACTTTTTGAGTAAGTTATACTCCCAAAGTTTAGTGCATGTCTAAATTCCATGTTTAAATCCGAGGATTTCAGGTTTAGACAGTTTTTTGAATCCCTTAAAGGGGTCAACTGCAGCGGCGAGATGATGATGAAACTGATGGCCAACTAGAAAACCATGTAATCCTTTTAGACATTCACCAGGTATAAGATTTGGGTTTGTAGGAACTATGGCATTGCTTTCCTATGAACCCCAGAGCTGCGGCAGATAGCGCCTGTAAGAGGAAAGATTATGGATTTAAGGGGCCTCTATGGAAGTTAGAAGTTGCATGACTTAGTTGTGAAAGGCTGGTTTATTTCAACTCTATGGTGCGAGATGGAAGCCACGGGAAAGAGTCTAGCCCCAATTTGGCTTACCATTGACGATGTCTTTAACATCTGACAGTTTTGCGGTCGGTCTTTATCGTGGTTTTTACTTTGATTCTCGTGGCATTTACACTGGAAAGGTGGATGAGTCTTAGTTTTGCCGCCTTAAACTGTCTATCAAACCCCACAGAAGTCTTCCCTGGTATTCCTTCTCATGTGGCTTCATCTCCTAGCACTCTCAAGCTTTAAACGTTGGAAGGGTAACAGCAAAACTTTTTTAAGGTCTAGTAATTACGTCTTTAGAGGGGCCAAAAGCAAGCTTTTCAGCAACTAACTATTCTTGATGTACTCTCAAGCAGAAGACTGACAAGCAGGTACTTTGGACTTTTTCTAACTTGGCACCTCCATGCTTCTACACTTACTGGCATTGCTCTTTAGTACGACAGCAGACATTGGTGGGAACATGTTTTTCGTGCAGCCTTCTGTCCCATCATGACAAACCAAATCATGTAAATGTATGTTCCTAAAATATGTCTTGGTTTTCATGAAATGCATGTTGCTGGGCGCCTATTATGGAATTCTGATATTTTCCCCTGCCAAAACCAGTCTATGCACTTTCCCCCAAAGGGTTCCCTATCCTCACAGATGTCATGGTGCCAAGCATTTTTTTGATAGACAATGTAAAATGAACAGAGAACCAAAATATGAGACTTTAATATTGGTCATTTAGTATCCGTCATATTTTGGTGAGAAAATTGTGCAGGAGTCGAATTCAATGCTCTGAGCTATCCTTCCAACTGGAAAAGGACCCAAATTCCTGTCATTTAAAGAAAATAATTGGGAGACTTCGATGCCTATAAACCATTGCCTTTCCCATCCCTTCCTCAGTATGACATTTCTTCTCCACCCAAAACATGCTCCTGAGGAGATGATTTGACTCCAACAATGGCTTCTACCCACAAACAGTATTCCCCAATACTTTCTTACCAAACACGTCCTCCACCAGCTCCCCACCTAATGCCTGCCATCCTTTCTCTCTCTCTCTCTGGAGTCTTTTACCACCTGTCCAAGCTCTACCTAGATTCCAATCCCATACTATACATTTTTAGTACAGCTTATCTACCTATCTCCTCAATCATGCAAACTTGGTCTCCTTCTTAATTAGTTCTTCACTTGATCCTAGACTTAAAACTTGTTTCATTGTAGAAACATCGATAAGGCCAGTTGTCATCCATTGTTTATAACCTTTCACCTTTATTTTTTTGTTTGTTAAGTCAGTTTTTAGTTATTAAAAAAGATGAAGAGGTTCTACTCAAAACAATTCCAAGATTTCAGAAAAAGGTTTTAAAAGTAGCAATAGAACAATTTTGCAAGATGGTATTTTTGTTCTTTCAAAGGAGAATTAAAGTTGATTTCTAATTTCAACATCAAATAATTTAGTCAAGTTGTATCTATCAAACGTAGACCTACATCAAAAGGGTTATATTCCAATAGATTGCGTTTCTAAATTCTCAACCAAAATATATTTTCCCTCACATCAAAGCCGTTACATTCCATCATCAAGATTCTCCAACAACCATTATCTTAATGGAAGACTGTAGAATATGAGAACCCAAACATTGTTGAAAAGTCAATAATTGCAGAACCCACTCCTAATTAACTCACCCAGTTTGAACCTAATGGTTCAACTTCTCATCCATCATTTGATGTCGAACAGACCATTTCAAAAGCGACCCTTGTCAGATAACATAAAGATATTGCCAAACCAGGAGACCCTAAATTCTAGAATTTCTCAAAGAAAGGTAAGATATCGGTTGGTATGGTAAAAAAAAAAAAAAAAGTGTCGAATTTGGTACACGTCTTAAATTGTTAAAATATTAATATGTCATATTTCTAAACTGATAAGTTATATTAAAAATTGTATGTCATGATTCCGCGTTACATAAATATCATTCATATTGATACTATATTAGAAAATTTAATTTTACATAAAACTTAATTTAAGAATACTTTTCAAACCAGATATGTATAATTTAAGATCAAAAAAGAGGAGAAAAATGGTGTCTTAGATTTCTTACTAAATTAGACCAATTTGATTGTCGTTAATCACATTAATTAGGAGACAAAGACCAAAACAAAGGACAGCTGGAAAGCTTTTTTAAGGGGAGAAAATGGTAAGAAATGTTGGTTTGTTGAGGCCATTAATTAGGGTCGCCTAATTTCCAGCAATAAAGCGAAGGACGCTGTACTGCGCTCTCGCTGGACCTGACCCTATCCAATTAGTGCTCCGTCGCGACAAAACCAAACTCCATTAAGGCATTTGGACAACCTATGACAAATCCCGTCCCACGCTGCCGTGATGTGACGTCGTTGCGCTCCTTTCTCCTTGCCTTTTCGCTCTATTAGACTAGACTTCCCTGCCTTTACCACTAAAACTCTTCCTTGGTTGTCTATTATGGACGAGACGCGGCAGCTTCTTCACCTCGAGAACGACGGCCGGAATGACTCGATGATCCGGCGGCCCTCCTTCGCTCTCCCTCTCACTCGCTACGCCGCTCGTCAGGTGATGTCTGATCCAGGATCGGATTCTCACCAACGGCACGACCGCGACGATGACGACAGGGGAGACAGAAATTGTGGTTACTATTACTACTACAACTACTGCTGGAAGCCCATTGCGGTGGTGGACCTCGTGTGGAACGTGGCCTTCCTGGTGGTGGCCGTCGTCGTGCTTTTGTCCACCTTCAAGGAGAGGCCGTCCACGCCTCTCAGGGTTTGGCTTTGTGGCTACTCGCTGCACTGCGTTTTCCATGTCGCCTTTCTCTACGTTCACTCTCTCAATCGATTTTCTTCGGCTCGTGATGCTGCTGCTCCGCCCCTCGCTCAGGCCTGGTAACCTTTTCTTTTCTTTTTTTTTTTTTTTGGTAGTTTTCTTCTTTTCTTGAAGGTTTGCATATGTTGATTTGTCTTTCTAGTAATTGTGATTCCAAGTAATTTTATCTTTCAGTTTTGTGAAGAGGGCGGAGTCAATAAGTGCAATGCTATCTTCCATCTGGTGGGTGTGCGGATTCTATTGGATTGTGGTCGGTGGTCAATCCCTTCTCCAAGATTCTCCTCGCCTCTACTGGTAAGAACCGTGATTCTAAATGATCTTCGCTAATGCTTTACTCAACAAGTATATGTTTATATAGAAGAAAAAGGGAAACCCAGCAAATCTACTTGGATGTATATATGAATAAAGAAGCAGGTGAAAGAAACTATGTTGAAATTTTTTTAATTGCGTGATAATTCGGGGCTCGTTACCTTCTGTGGATTCTGCTCGTATATTAATGATCCTGGCAGTAGAGTCGTCAATTTCCACATCTGTAAACAAGTAGCCATAGAAATACTTTTCGTGGTAACTGTACTCAACTACCATTTTTTTTTTTTCAACTACCATTTTTTTTCAACTACCAATTTTTTTTTTCAACTACCATTTTGATTCCATGGATAGGGAGAGAAGAGAAAGGAACTTTCTGACTGTATTGGCTACCGTAATCTTATGCAATCTTCGTTAACCTGGAGTATAAATGGTCCCCGTCAATCAAATAAACTCCTTTCTTTTTTTCTCCTTTCTGCCTCTAAATTATGCAACTTATGAGTTCAATCTATGTCGCATTCACAATTACACGCACATACGCAAAGAGCAAAACTTAGGGAGGCTTGAAGGAACAGATTTAATATTTATCATTTAGCAATGTGTTTGGAGTTCTAACATCGTTCCCTTCTTCTCTTTTTAATTCCACCCCTTGATTTCAATTTTTTTAAAATATTGTGCTCGAACCATCTGGATCAACACTTTTCTGTTGATGGTGATAAATTTTTTATCATTGTGTGGACCTAGGACCTGCAAAAATAAGAATTCATGGCTTGTCCCAAGCATGCAAGCTAATAGAAGATAAATGATTCTAATGAATGTAGTGATCAACCATGATATGGTTTTTATGAATGTGATAGAATCATTAGTGATGTGGCTTGTGAATTATATGCAGGTTAACAGTGGTTTTTCTAGCCTTTGATGTATTCTTTATCGTCTTCTGCATTGGAATGGCGTTTATCATTTTCCTTGCTCTCTGCTGCTGCGTCCCAATTGTAGCATTTGCCTATGCTATGACAATAAGAGAAGGTGCATCTGAAGATGATATCAGCTCTCTTCCCAAGTACAGATTTCGACAGGCCCATCCAATGGGGAGCTTTGACGAGAAAAGAATGAAAGTTGAGCCAGAAAGAATGGAGTTGGCAACTATCAATGAACTTTCTCTTCATCCAGATGATTCTGTAAGGACTAATGCTCATGTTCTGTCACTTTTCTCTTTAGTTATGAGTTCTATTTACGTCAGATACATTTGCATTGTACAAATTTATTGGTTTGTTTTCCATGGAAGCATCTTGTGTTACCCAATTCTCATTTTCGTTATTGTTTTTACTCCCTTATTCCCCAAAAGAGCTTTACTTTTGTGCTGCAATGATTTTTGAACCCCAATTGCCCTGCCAGCTTAAATTTAGGTGCAAATGTGGATGTAAGAGTATTGTCATACTTGGTTTTGATTGCAGCTCTTTCAAAATTTTCCTGGAATTCTTAACCTTTTTTTTTGCACAAATAGTTTCAAGGTGAAAATTTTTAAAAATCAAGGTAGTTTGTGGTTATTTGGGCTATTGCTTAGCAGCTAAATCTTTTGTATATGGTTTTCTTTGCGAAGGGATTTTCAGATGAGCATGGAACTTTATTTGTGACTCTAATTTTGGAAGTTTAGAAACATATGCGGAGAGTATGGTCATGTGAGAAATGGGAAAACTATATTTTTCTTGTTTGTTGGCTGACATATTGATTTGGCTCGAAAGAATGCTCAATTTTTCTTTTTAATAATTTTTCACTCGATGGAAACTTCATTCAAAGTTCAAGAAGTTGTTTTTTCACATGGCAATTGACATGCCATGCAAAATTGGGTAGTTTGATGAGGTGTACGGTAATACTTCATTCCACACAAACTGATGAAGATTTTCACTACAAGACAACTTAATAGTTTTGATTATATAACCAGTTATTGATTACTTATTTTTATTGGATGTTGGGAAAATTACGTGTTCTTTGCTTTGGTTTGACATTTGTCATTTAGAACATAATTTTTAGATGTGGTAGGGGGGTGATAGTTGCACTTTTGATCTCATGCTTTTTGTTGGCTAATACTGCTTCTGCCCTTGTCATTTCCGTGATGATATCTGTTTTCACCTAATATATAAGGATCATTGCGCTCATCAGCATAAAACTCATATTCTAACAACTTACCTTGGAATGTTGCTTTCCATCATTCCTTTGATAGTCATCTACTCCATACAATTTCACTTCATTTATGTGACAGATAACAATGGCATAGAGAGGAAGCTATTTTGCTTCTTCAAATTGTTTCTGTCAATTTATAGAACAGTCAAAGATGAATTCTAATTTGTGGAACCCTGTCTCGCAGGAGTGCTGCATCTGCCTTTCGCGATATGTAGATGGAGTGGAGCTCTGTAGGCTTCCCTGCAACCACCATTTCCATTGTGGATGCATCAGCAGATGGCTCCGGATAAACGCCACCTGCCCTCTCTGTAAATACAATATCCTCAGGGGTGACACATTGGTTTAACATTTCTTCTTGAGGCTGGATTACACGGAGGCTAAAGTCCATCCAGATGGTCATTTTGCCGACCTGCTGAGGAGAAGAGAGCCAAAAATGGAGACAAGGAAAGAAAACAGAGGTCCTTCTCTGATGCAATTCCAGTTCCTAACCCTCCTCTTTTCAAGAACAGGGTTGCGTTTTAAGACTACTGTAGAGTGATTGTATATTCTGTAGGTGGGGTTGATTAGGATAACAAACTGGAGATTGCAGCTATCAAAATCACATGATTTTCCTTACTGCAAAGCTTCTGACTTCGCAGCCACTGACAGACAATGTTGCCATTCCGCTTCTGGGGATCCAGAGAAGTGAAGGGAAATCTTGTTAATCTTAAAGATCTATGCATTTCCTTTCTCTCTTTCTTTCTTTTCTTTAATTTTAAAGAAACCTATGGCATGGTAATTGGCTGATCAGCCACTGATGCGAAGAATATAATATCCAACACCAACTTCCCCATCAAGAAAGAAAAAGGGAACTAAGTAAACGTGGAGAGTGTGTCGTTACATGCTTGATAATTATTAAACGCTTGTTTTTAATTGTTCAAACGTTGTCGTTATGTCTGTATTTAAAATAACTTACGGGAGATTTAACGTTGTCTGAAGATTGACAAATTGGCTAAGCTTTCGGTGGCCACTCACTACAGCTCGGTATGCAACCAAGTTACCTGAATAATTATTTTATAGTGGATCTTTGTCCATTAAAATTTAATATTGTTGAGACATCGTATTTGGATTTTTTTGGGACAAAAAAAAAAAAAAAAGCTTAACTAGAAGTTTCGACTAAGTTTATCTGCGAACAATAATTGTAGTAAAGAAAAATAATAATCAATCAACTATAATATTTCTTAGTGAGTAGCAAAAACTGTAATTTTTTACCTTAACATGTTCTTCGGGATATCCGATAAAATTAAAATAATACAAAAAAAGGTTAGCATAACTCTTGTACAAGGATGACGTGCACAAATCAAGAAACATATTCCTTAGAATATCTCTTAATATTGACTTATTAAACCCACTTACTTTGCAAACGTGCAAAAAGCTAACGTTTTGTCTTCTTTTTTTTTTTCTTCTAAATTTCTAAATCAATTAGATTATTTACTAATAAATAATCTAGATCATCATCAATACATGAGAGAAAAAAAGTAAAGTTAAAAGTCTCTAATTTGTTTTTCATATTTTTTTTTTTAGTTGATCTCGCTTCATCCTAGGTTTGATTCGTTAAAGGAATTTATCCACAAACTATTAACTCCAATTAAATGTATGAACCTCGAATTTGGGGACAACTAATTCTCAAATTTTGGCTAAAACTAACCCCAATTCTCAAGTTATTCACGTTCTACCCAAAGCAGATATTTTCGCATGATTTACTATTTTTAATTGGACAGTGAAGATATCAATTTACGGAAATTAAATATATCACCTAATTCCCGACTTTCCTACATACGAAATCCCAAATTTCTCCAAATTCTTATTATAAAATTACAGATAAAAATGGCAAGTATATTATAATACGTATATTACAATACCAAGTTTATTTGGTCTTGAAATGAGTTTAAAATCCAAAAAAAATTCCTTTGAAATAAGATGATTAATCTAAGCAAACTTTAGATATCTTTTTCTCCCTCAACGAAGTCCTTTAGAATGATTAATCATAATTAGGTATAGAAAAAGAACTAAATATAGAAAAAAAAATTGGTTTGGAAATAAACTATTCCAATGTCTTTTAGAGGTAATTAGCCATCCTCTTTATTAGAGTTTAGGGATGATATAACCATAGATAAAAACTAATTTTTGGGGTGATCAAATCATTTTTATTGGAGACATCTTCTATGGTTGGTTTTAGGTGTGACCAGCCGTGGTGGAAGGGTCAGTCCAAACCCATCGTTTTAACAAGCGCACATACAAATAAGAAGGCATGAAGTGGAGGTCAAAAAGCACACACAGAACTTCAGCCACGAAAATGAAAAGGCAGCAAGTTTAATATTACTCCAACTTAGTGGGCATGCAAGGATGCCATTATAGAGCATTTATTTCTTTAAGTTACAAGTGGGATTATCCTATGCATGTTTTAGAAGGACGATCTGGAGAAAGAGTCAGATCCCCAGGTCCTGATAGTGCTCGATTGTGTTAGCAAATCGAATGAACTGAAAGAATAAGGTGGGAGTATGAAATCCATGTCCTGGCCAGCATTTTCCAGCAGACTCCGAACCGGTGCAACCTGCATGTATCGACATGGAAGAAATCAATGAATGGAGTTTAAACCATAGGCCACTTCGTTTACAAAGAGAACGAATAGATAATGTCAATCACACATCCTAAGCTAGATTTCCTGAGTAGAGAGCTTGATTGGAAGTTCTATTCAATTTCTATGGGCGAAACTGTTTGAACCACTGGCAATATGAATATGATCCTTAATCTCTCGCCGAAGTCTCTCAAAATTTTGTGACCCAAAACGATTAGTGACCTCAGCTATGACTTTTAAACATGTTTATGTGCAGCACTTCAAAGGAAGTCTAGTCAACAAATTAAACTAGTATGATCATGCAAAAGAAGAACAAAGTAGAGGCAAGCACCTGAAAAATAAGGCTAATGATAGATTATTCTAAAGAAATTAAAATAGTAATTAGAGATGTTAATGAAAGAGATTCCCGCCCAGGACAAAAGCATTCTATCATATCTCGGCTGGATCATCCAAAAGAGGATGAGATTAAATGGGATTTCTGCCATACGAGTAAATCAGGAAGTTGCCAGGCACGTACGTTCCAAATTCTATGTGATAAGCTAACCTAAAAATATTTGGATGACCAAGGCAACCCAATCTGCTTTAGGTAAAATTAAGTGTAAAGAAGAAATGCATGAGTGAAGAACTTCATGAGAAGACAGAAGTTGTTCACTTACTAATTTAGATGTTGACTGAAAATTAGAAAGGGTGGTGTGAGCAACAAAGGTGGGGAAGTACCAAAAACATATACACCAAAACTGAAATGCCAGCCAGCTTTAAATTAGTGATTCAGTGCGACTGGTTCCATTTTCTCCGCTTAAGTATGCAGGTTACAGTTAACAAAGCAAAAGGGGCAGATTAGCCATCATTTCTTCTGCTTTAAGGATATTCAAATTCTGGAACTTGTAAAACCATTATCAAAGGTGATATCTTGTCAAAAGAAATCAAAGGAACAGAAGAGGTTCTTCTGACATCCAGTATCTTCTTAGAACAAGAGCTTCACATCTCAAGAACTGAGTTCTATCATTTGCGAGGTGAAACAGTCAGATGTTATGTGAATTCTCTAGACAAAAGGCGATTCTTTTTGACACTTTTGGAGATCAGACTTTTTGATTGTTTATCAGTGGACTGTATTTTTCTCCGCCACTGGTGTTCAAGCCCTCACTCTTTTTCAATCCTTCTTTTTAGAAAACTTTCCCTAGTAAAACTTTCTCCTCCTTTTATTTCATGAAAATACTGTTATTTTCCATCATAGTAGATTGTGAAATGATTAATAATAAACAATGATCTAACAAGAGCATTAACTTAGAGAGCATCATCAAAAAAATATTTATGCTGCTGAATTAAGAAAACTAATTGTTAATTAAATCAATGGTTTATCGCTAAGAAGGTTGCCCTTGGATTTTTACCAAGCTCTGGCAGGGTCAATATGGTGGTAAAATCCCATCACTTCCCTAATGATGGTCAAAGACTTGTGCACTTCAAAATTTACAATTAATAACTTACAATAAGCTGGTATGGATGTCTGGGGATCATCATTGGGTTATGATGGTAATGCTCAACAAATTCATAAAAGAGTAAAGCTCAGGATACTTCTCTTTTTTTAATATTTCGTAGTTGGAGAAATGAATTTTGAAGTGCAAGTACAATAGCATGTGGAAATGTATATGATGGCATGCAAACTTTAAGACCAACTAGAAACATGCTTTCATATACTAATATTCAAGGGAAAAGATATGCCTTTACCTTCGTTGGCTGCTCGAAGGAATTCTCATCCATCAGTTTAGTAGATGTAAGTACAGTCTTTGTTGACCCAGATAACTCTATGGAGTTAGGCTCCAGTCCATCCACGCCGATCTTGAGAGTAACATTGTTACTTCCAAAGTTAACAATCTGCAAAACAATTATCCAAAAGTGATAATAGTGCCACATAAACCAGATAAACCATAGTCCAATCACTGTGGCACACTATGACAGAGCTAGCAATGAAACCATCAAGTTCAGAAATGGCAATTAATATAATGGAGAAAGCTCAGCAAAATCACAAAATTAATTCATAATCCTCACCTGAATGTAACGCACTATTCTGCACTTAAATTGACTCTTATTTATCTATTGACAAATTTTGTGTATGTTTTCCTCCTTTCTGTATGGAACAGGAGAAACATACAAAGAGAAGCAGAATTCTAGAAATAGTACTTTTTTGCCCCTATCAACTATATGCATCCAAAAAATTAGTCTAAGCATATCAGACCACGAAATCAGATGTCACCAAATATTTAGCCGATGATGGAAAAGCTAGAGACGATTAATAAATTTTGGTTCTGCTAAAAGCAAGTAGATGGTTCTGATACATATTCAACTGTCTCAGTCATTAAAATGAAGGTTGGTTTCACTTATGTTCATATTCCCATATAGATATGACATTCAACCATCTTCCTCACCGAAAAGAAGATTGGTTCTGTTTATGTTTACACACGAATCAGAATTTGCACCGAGACAAGCACACAAAATATAGGTTATTATGGAAAAATCCGTTTTCATACAATCATAGAGTTTGCTTATAAGAATCTCATTATATACCATCAAGAACTCAATTTTCTCTAAATCTAATGGATGCATAAATAAGCTCTAGAAAAATGGGAGTACAAATGCAGAATGAATGCAGGATACGATAACAACATGAACACAACTGGCAACAGACAATGCATAACTTATTGGTAAATCCAATAGGGTTACAAAAGAACATTGGAGCTATACAAACAATTATGGATGCATCAGTAAGCCCAAGAAAAATGGGAGTGCATATGCTGAATGCATGCAGGATAAGAAAACAACATGAGCTCAAATGGAAAACAGACACAATGCATATACAACCTTACTGCTCAATCCAACACGATTAGGCTAAGAACATTAGGATATGTGTATCATTTCTTGCCTATCTGGTAAGACAAACGAGCAAATTCTAACAAGAAATGAAAGAGAATGTATGCTAAACACATTATGAAGTACTGCATTTGGTATACTAAATTCAATCCAAATACAAATCAAATATGCTATCACCATAATACTGTTTATCATCAATGTACAACAATTATGTGTTGGAAGCAATAGAAACTCAATCATTTTGGAACAAATTGAAATTGGGGAATAACGTTCTCATGTCTCTCAAACACATACAACTTGTAACAATTCAGAGAGAGAGAGAGAGAGAATACTTTTTGGACCGACCAATTTCATGTAAACAACTTCCATAGGTAATATGCAGTGAACATATTGACCTAGAAATATATATATATTTTTTTTGTGGTGGGGGTGGATCTTGAGAAGTACAAAAGCCTAATAATGTTGAAATAAATTACAAGGAAACAAACCTTTATTTGTAGGTAATTCTGGCTATCATTTGAATTTTTCCAAATAATTGCAGATGCAACAAGTAGAGATGAATTTGTTTGAAGTTTTGTATCAAGAACTTTTGCTCCACTTGACTCTTTGAAGAAGTGTTGCACCCAGTAGCTTGGTGTTCCATACGAATGTGAAGAGTTAAAGACAATTGCATCCGGATTCCACCTTAACAGAAAATTTTCAATTTCAATAGAGCAACTAAACAGGAACTATATCAATTGGTTCTCTTTCAAAATCTTAAAAAAGAGAATTTATGGCAACAGATGGAAAAAGAAATACCGCCTGTCATTGGTATGCACAAAAAGTGGTGCATAGCTTGCCATTTCAACGACATCACTGCATTGAAGATAAAAATGTAAGTCCTTAGTATATCACTTTTCGGAGTAGAGAAGCAAGCTGCAAATATTTAAACATCAAGATCATCGAAGAGAATTATTCAGAGGGGAAGGTAGGTAATGTGAGGTCCTGATCAATATGGTCACACAAGCATCCACATACACATAGACGTATTTGTGGTGTCTCCTGTGGCTGGAAACCCCAGGATTAAGAAATCTGCCCCTCAAGTATGTTTAAGACGTTTGACGTCATCAATTTGGGAGACCAAAGCAGCTCAGATCTCTGCGTACCCAGTTCACTGGTTAAAATACATGGAACTGGTGGAATTATTATCATAAAGAGTTTATCCAAGAAGTTCTGGCCATATGGGAAGTTGCAAATTGAATTTCTTCAGCAACCTAATATGTAAGGGCAATTGAAAACTGGTTTCCTAGAGATTGAATTATAAGTATGAAATATTTATCAAATATTTTTGCAACTCCAATGTTTAGTTGGTAAGGTATTCTACAATCGTTTAACATACAAGTTTCAGGTTGCAGTTCGCATAACCAGTATTTACTACAGCATACAACAGGACGACAGATACAGATATTCGGCTGTTAGTCATATAGGGTATTCAAAAACCACAGTACTTACTAAAGCTGTGAACCAAAAACCCTTTTCCTACTTAATATTTCCAGATAAAAAGTTGAGTAAATTTTCGTTTAATTCTAAACATCTTCAGGAGGAAAAGAGTAATATTTTCATACTGGCCAAAAGAGAGAGGGGAGGAGTGTGGGAGGCATTGAAAACCGGTCTTGTTCCTTGGGGAGTTGTAATTTTTATTTGCATGCACGATTTCATCAAAGAACACCGGAGAAGGGATGCTGGGGTTGGAAATTGCAAGTGCATCATAAAAAAAGTAGGAATGTAGGGTCAAAAATTACAACAAACCTGTTCTTTTCAATCCCAATAAGGAATGCAGCCTCAGCCAGTGCTGCTAAGAAACTTCCTTTGCCAGCATCATTTCCAGTCACAGCATACTCACTTACGAAAGCCTGAAGAATATTATTAAAACATTATTCATAAGCTGTCAACCAGAAGTAAAGATATAAATCATAAGAGGCATGTTGTCTCACCTTTGGACCCTCACGTGATGTACGATCAAACTTATTAGCCATAGAAAACAAGTTGCGGGCAGATGTATATACCTACCAAGAAACTGGGAAGTGAGCCAACAAATTTTATCCAAGACATTGATACTAGAACCGCAAAATCAGTTCACAAGGTGCATTTTCCTACTAAATACAAGAAATGATGACAAGAATTTACATGATAGTCATAAAATTCAGCAGGGTGATCCAGTGGTTTAGAAGACCCATCGCAATTTGAGATCATTTTTATATCTGGATAGGCCTGCTTTATGGCACTATAGAATTTGAGGTAATTTCCTGCACGACAAATTAAGAGGAGAAAAAGAAAACAAAAATAAGAAAGTATATCTTAAATCCTATGCATTTTTCTACATGTGTACTAAGATCAGATATTTGTTTCACAGTCTTCATTGTGGGTTTTTAGGTAAGGAATATGCTTTTGTAACTGATTAAAGTGCATAGCAGAATTAAGCAGCCACCACACTTAACAATCCACTCAGAAGCCAAATTTGAAGTAATCTTGAAACAGCATTCAGTTTTTCGCACATTCAAGCACATCAACCAAAAAGATATATTTCCATCTATCTGTATCTCAAGAATTTAGAGGCAATTATTCTTCCAATTAGAAATTGTTTTGTGCTGAGATAATTATAATATGGAAGCAACTCTGTGTAATGATGAAATATTGTATTGGTGAAGTGTTGCTTGGAGTTTTGGTGAAATAGGGTGAATACAGAAGATATTTGGATACACAAGCAGAAGGAATCTTTTGAAGAAGATGTGTCAGGGGAGGAAGGAAGCTGCAATGAAATACATTGAGATCTTCATTGAAGTAGCACAAAATTTTCAAATACAAAGTTTTTACTTATATAATTTCAAATACAAAGTTCTGCCACTTATATAAGAAGTTAACCCAGGCATCAATTGTTTCACATTGTTTGGAACTCAAAATATCTTCATAAGAACGAAAAGAGCACTGCTCATTTAGTGTCTTTTCTTTATTCTTCCCATTTGACTTATTTTGTAGTGTGCTGAGAATGATATATAAAAGATCATATAGGCGATATCTTAATGGAAAACAATGATTGAAAGAGGCAAGCCCAGTAAGCTGCATCTTATCTCAATGCAAGTTGGAGGGGACATTTGTGCATAATGACATGTAAGGACAATACAGTTTTAGCAAACTCCACGAAGGCTATAGTCAATTAAGTAAATGGTGCAACTATTAACAAGAGAAATAAAGAGAAAGAGAAAGCCGCATTATCTCAATGCAAGTTGGAGGCACAGAATCCCATAATGACATGTAAGGACAATACAGCTTTAGTAAGAGAGAGACAAAGAAAGGGAGGGGGGGAGAGAGAGAGAGAGAATAGCGGACATCAATTAAGTAAATGATCGTGAATGAAGAATCTGCTCTGCCTATATATATGAGAGATTGACAAACATAATAGACATCAGGAAAATGATCATACCCGCTAAAAAAGACAAGCAAAGCCATGGAATATATATCACTCACCAGAATGAGATAAATTGTGACATAGACCCTACTGAATTGGAAAGGACATATGGTAGCCCTGAAGTGATAGATGCATAAATATATACACAGTGAAATATTTGTGAGATGAGAAAGTGATGAAAGCTTTACTCTAAATAAACGCCTGAATCATTCTAAGAGGTCCTTAAACATGTTAATGCCATGAGAGTAGAAAGATCACTTTGTGCTCAATTTATATTCTCTAGAAAAGCCATCAATTCCATCCTGTAAATAATAAACAAGTAAAAAGAAACAGAAAACATCAATAAAAAATGATGGAAACCTTGGTAATTCTTTTTCCCACAATCCTCATTCCCTATAGCAACATATTTCAAGTCAAATGGTTCTGGATGTCCCATTGCAGCTCGCACAGAACCCCACTTAGTATCAGGATTTCCCCTGGCAAACTCGATACCATCAAGTGCTTCCTGTAATCAGGACAAAATCATTAGAATGCCTATGATACGATGATGATCAGTTTTTCCGCACTGAACAGTAATGCTGAAATTTGCCAAACATGGATGAGGCAAATGCTACTAACATCAAATTCCTTTTTTCCTTTTTTTCCTTCGCATGTTCCAATTTCCTTGTTTCAAGGTACGAAGTTGGCATGTTATTTCTGTACTTTCAGCAATGTTTAATTAGACCAAGGGCTTTGTCTTATATAGCACTTTCTTCCCATATAAGGATGTGGTGAAGGGACTGGGAGCATGTCTAGCTTAAACTGGCAGGGAGAAAGTAAACGCAAAAATGAGAGTTGGCAAGTTGGCAAGTCTACAATTCTTTATCACAGAAGTGTGGCAACGAAAAGGATTCCTTGTTCCTGATTCAGACGCAGGACGCTATTGTATCCTTATATCTTCAGCATCAGAATAATGAAAGCAAAACATATGCATGCAAAACAAAGGATAGACTGGTACATGATGAATCAACAGACATCCACTGTGGAATAGAAGCTTGATTCAATTAGGTCAAACAGCTTGGAAGGTTTGACTGAATATGTTCTTCACCACATACTACTACTCATGCTTCATCTACTTGCTGGAGAGACGATAATGTCCAATGATTTGTTTGTTTAACTGAAGTCACCTCGGATTTTCTTGAGCACTAACATACTTGAGGGGTTGGTAGGAGAAGTTTTCACTTGTCAAATAGACACGTTTCAGATATTCTAACCCAGAATCCATAAAATATCACTCCACTTGCTATGGATACTGGATCACATGCACATGTAAAGCAACCAAGATTCTATCACTCAAATAAGCTATTTTTTTTTTTTTTTTCTGTCAAAAGATAGTGATGCAAGTTGAAAGCAGGGGAATCTGCTTCAGTTGCACTAGTTGCACTAGTTGCACTAATTGCAGTAATAAATGCAGTAGTTGTTCTTAAATATTTGTATTAATCCAAGTATTGACTCAATTATTGCCATGGTTATGCAATGGGAAGCAATAAATTTATAGACTTACTTCCACAAAAGGTTTGACGCTAGATGTATCAACTTGATCATTATGACTGATTCCTGTAGAACAGATGTAGTAATAAACAACAAATTACTTAATTTTCAGATTAAAGAGAGAAAACAGAAAAATCACCAAGCATTTGTAAAAGTACCATTGTTAAATACCCATATTGGTAATGCACCTAGGTCCTCTGCTAGCTGCAGAAATGGGAAGAAAATTCAAAACAAAGAACAAATGAAAGCAGTAAACAATCGAAGTTTTGAGCTAATATTTACAAAACCCTTTACCAACTAAACTAAATAAGATACGAACCTGGAGAAACTCAAAATAACCAAGACCATCATCTGTCCAGTACATCCAAACATCACCAAAGTGCCCTGGCCTCTCCTCCCAGGGTCCAATGCTTGCTTTCCAGCGAAATGCATTTCTTAACCATTCGCCTTCAACAAAACAGCCACCTGATGCAATATATTTGGAGAGCATATTGCATCAGTTTGAATTTGTGGAAAATAAAAATTATATCTAAAAGAACAATTGAATTCTGACGTCAAACCCTGTTCACTAAAATAACAAACAGAAAGTTACACAATAAAGCACACAGATTCTGAACAAACAGCAGTTCATAATCAGTGGTTTTGATGGCGTGCAGGTGGGGGCAGGGGTGGAAGCATGTATACAGTGAGGATAGGACGTAGTCAAATTAGTTTTCATGAGTTTGTTCATTTGCTTACAAAAGTTGAAGGACATGCGACTTGTCTGCATAGAAGATTCAACAATAGTGAAAATTCCATTTTTTTTCCTTTTTTTTGGATAAGTGATATGTGACACTATGTCTTAGGATAAGTCAAACGGAGGCATATCTCAATTAGGGACCATAAAAGTGCCCTCACACTAAAATATAGGAAAGAAAGGAATTAAAGGTCAGAAGTCTAAAGTCAAGAACATCACCAAAAGCTAAGGAAGATGTCAAAGAGCCCCAAAAAAGGTGAAAAGTGATCCGTCTAAACAAAATTTAAAAGAAAATTCCACTTGATTTTACCCATGGATTTAGTCATATCATCAAAAGCATTAATATTATATATATTTGTATGCATTTTTTTCATAAAGTGCAGATATCCATACAAATAAGTATGCAAAAGGACACCATATGTTTAAAGGGAAGATGAACATGCAAGTACAACACAAAAATTAGTGCTGACCTGGAAACCTAAGAAATCGAGGTTTTAGTTCTGTCAGCATTTCAAAAAGTTCACTTCTGAAACCATGTCCCTGTACCAAGATAAAGTTCGTTACAAAACTAATGAGGCACATAAGTATTGGATGTAATAGATAACTAGAGGTTCTTAAGGGAGGTCTTCAGGTCAAAACTTGAAATTCTGTATGAACAACTACCACAGATATAATCTGCCATGAATGACCAAAGGTCACCTCAAACTTCCATCATTAGTTCCACTTCCTAGGTTAGGATCTGTAAATTGGTCAAACAAGGTTTCCTTTTCTTCTTTATGCAGAAATGCCTTTTAAGTGGCTATGATTTCTACAGATTTCTGATTGAAAAGTTCAAGTTAGAAATATGTTACCTGTGGCTAAATACTTATCACACAGATGACAGTAATAGTAGAATCTATTCAAGTTTATACCAGATCTTTCACAAATCGCACTTTCTTGGCATCTTTTTTGTTTTTTTTTTTGCTCCTTTTTTCGCATGGCTATATTATGGGAAGATTGTAAGTGCAGTAAAAAAGACCATTCAACTCTCTTGTCTATATATACCTTTGAGGCCAGGTTTCCTTTCAGCTTCTTTCAATTGACAAAATACATGCGTCTATGTAGGATAATCAGTTTCAACAGATATATTAAATTTTGGTATCTTTATCCATATCTATGGTCATATGGCATCAAAGCATTTGCATGACTTCAGAAAGAATCAAGTACCTTGACTGTGTCCAAGGGCATGGCTGACACTTGGTCGAACCATATGACCCCTTTTCTTAATGTTGTCAATTGAAGTCTTGAATTATGATCCGTGGCTTTGGCTTCTAAAACGACCTCCACCTTTGTCCAGTTTGAGACATCAGAAGCCGAAGCTCTGAAAGGGCAACAGAGGTATCTTAAAGTATTCATAAGACCTGTTTGATTAGAAAATAATTATAGAGTAGTCAGAGAGTGAAGAAATAATGCTTACATAATATCAGTAGTTGCCAGTGTCTGCAAGCCATTTGAGCCGACCAATGATAAGGATACATTAATTGCTCCTGATGCACGAACGTAAAGAACTACTTTGTATGCCTTTCCTTTTTCAATATTCTAAAGGAAAAGAAAGAAACAAGTCACAATCAGAAAATTAGATTGGGAATAACCTTGCGGAAATACTAAGGAAGCAACAACACAGAGCATAGTATCTCATTGACCAGACAATTAAAACTCATAGAACTTTGTGAACCGTAAACTTTGTAAACATTGGATGGACAGTTTCCTGAAAACTATGTCCCATGCACCTCAAGAGAAAGATAGAGAAAGAAACAGAAGAATATGCAAATCAGTCATCTTATCGAATAAATGTCAACTACCCCTTACCATGCCCCAGAACCCTGGGTTATAAACCCCAACTCCACCAGCTGGACAGATATTGGTACCTTCACTGTCACAGAGCACTTCCATTTGGAGTGCCACCTTATTCCGTTCAAAACATGATGAGCGGTCAGTTGACAGAATAATGGATGTCTCATTCCCAATAACGGACCAAGGATCAATGTTTGAGGGAACATTAGGGCCCCCAGCTTCAAAACCTGGAAGAGAAACTTTTATCAGAATCCGTAGCTGAATATATAGAGGCATTTGGAGTCAACCAGACATGATGATCAAGCAGCGAGGTCTCCAATCCCTCAAACTTATAAAGGAAGTCTTGCATCTAAAAAGCTGGTTGAATCTGGTGATATAATAGAAGGTTTAAGTCATAAATACCATAGGAAATTTCCAAATGCTGTTATTTCTTTTTATTGACACAATTGCAAGCAAACAGATTTGGAATTCTCTCTCAACTTTGATATCTCCATGAGATGCAATTTGTGATCTATTGATCTATGTTGAAATTTAGCTTTATCTTTTAATGGTCAACTTATATTACAGTTCAAACACCTTAATGTCAGGGAAGAAATGGAAGTTAATAGATAACTTTCTTCTTTCTTTGTTTCTTTGTTTCTTTTTTCTTTTTTCCCCCCCACTTTTCATTTGTTGGAAGTTTAGAGTATTTGGAAATGACCTCTATTGCTTACAAGCTCTGCCCACAACCCTCCAGCACCAGCATGGTTGATCTCCTGCAATGAAAGTTGTCATTATATAGAACATGAGGACTCATAAATTCCATAGAAATCTAATTCATTTACTTAACTGTCTCTAAAGAAAAAATTTGATAACATTGAAATCAAATGGGTTTTGAAAATCTGATCGATCAAGCTTCCAACTACAACATCCAGAACCCTAAATGAGTTCAAAGGGAGTGTGTGCAAGTTGTTTATTTCAAGAAAAGGTTGGATCCAATAACTGCGCTTTTTTTCTTTAATCATCACTGGAAAATTCACCTTTGAATAATTTAACAAACCATGTTTAAAGATCGTAGCATTTTGTGATTCACTGGTAAATCTATTTTGATGCTTTATAACCAACAGAAAACCAGTTCGTTTTGAAAAAGAGGTTTATAGTCGCAGGTACAAACCTCAAAAAATAGTCCAAAGAGAGTTTCGGGTATTGGCCTTGCTGATGCTTCAGAAGCATTTACACTAAGCAATGCGGTTATGTTGGACTCAACTCCAACAGCTAAAAATTGAGGCGTGAAAAAGTTCCCAATAAGGAAGTAAAGAAGAAGAACACTGTAAGGGGCTTTGTAAGAGCTCATTGTTCCCTCAACACATCTGTTTTCTATTCACAACCTGAAGACGGAGTTATTTCAGTTACATTCCGATGAATTAACCAGAACAAGCAGATAAAAGGACAAGCAGCACTTTTGTCTGTATGGTGTTGACGCATGCCAAAGCATGGGAACCACCAAACAGTAATCTGCAAACAACATTTTTGGTACTTAATTTGCTCATTGCAAGTTGATCATTACAGTCAGCCAGGAAAAGTCTAGAATAATAAGTAATAGCTAGTTTGCTTTTATTTTCTTTTGGAATGAGAATTGAGTTATAAATTGTCGAGGGTAATAACTTCCAAAAAAAGCAATAATGGCCGAATTTACCAGTTCAACAATTCCATATAAATCATAGATTGCATACGGAGAGAGAGATCATTAAAAGATCCAGATATAATTACAACAGACGCCAACAAGAGGAAGTATCAACGAGAAACTAAGTAATTATAGCATTTGTCACCAATTTAATCCCCCCAAAAAAGAAAAGAAAAACAGTTTCAGGGAACAAGGAGAACCGAAGTTTGTAGCATGCAACAAAACACCAAAAATGATCAGAGACCAATTCTCATCCCCTCATCCAACAAGAAGTCCATAAACCGCAAACGCGGGAAATAAAATTAATTTGAGAGAGAGAGGAAGAGGCGGAATTACGGCTTCTTATGAGGATGTGGCGGAACAGAGCGAGGACAGGTCGCAGGAATGGTAGCTGAGAGATGAATGTAGTGGTAGTTTTGACTCTTGCCGGAGTCTATCGCGACGGAGTTTTATAGTTGGTCTGGTGGCCCGCTTTTGTTTTCACCTCCCGTAAGAAAGCTGAGTGTTTTGATTACAAGGTACAACTAATCATTTCTTCGTGGACCCCTGCCACGATTCTATCTTCTTGCCTAATTCTTAGCAAAAATCCTTATCCTCTCCATCAATGTAGCTGCTGCATTCATCACACTCTAGAAAGTATCTTAATCCTCAACAAAAATAAAAATAGTCTTTTAAAAAAATAAAAATAGGGAATTTTTTATTATCTTAAAAACATTATATGCAAACGTTAAAAAATAAAATAATTTTTTTTTTCAAGTATTTTGTTTTTTTTTCTCTATCTAACATCATATTAAAAAGTTTATTTATTTAAAAAAATATAGAAAATGCTTCCACATAGAGAATATAATATACCGAACACAAAAGAACATCATCATCTTTATATTGTCCGGCATTAATTATTATGTTAAGGTAATTATGTTGTTTAGATTCCTTCCCATGTTACCGTTTTGGGCTCTTTTGCTGAGGCACGCTAATGTGTGCATGCGTGTACATGTTGACCCAAAGTTAATGGAGATGATAAACCAGATGCGTGGAGTGTATGTTATACGATGCCTTGCGTTCACTCAAAGACAACATGACCATCCAATCAGCGAATACGAATTACACCACTTGTGACTTCGAAGTCGTATCTGATGGTACTCTCGGATGTGGCTTGGAAGACTCACCTGAGCAGGTGTACTTCAGTTGGGGCCCAAAAAGCAATAAAAAAATAGCTTGAAAACCAAAGCGGCAAAAAATATTATTTGCTTGACGGCATTGTTTAGTATTAGAATGGCAACAATTGAAGATGACTTTGGGAACGGTTATCTAGAACTGCTAGATTTTCGGCTCAAATCGGGCTTGGCTGTGTCTAATTCATTAAACTTGACTTGCAATCAACAACCATCTACCAAAAACATAAGACTTTGTCTGGACTTGGGTCGAGTGGCGTGGCCCTAGCTCACGCATCTATAAAATAAGTGTAGCAGATGAAAATCTTCAAGATCATGATCAATCACAATATTTTTGGTATTTTGTTAATTAACTTGATAGAGGTAACTTTTGTTAAAAATGTCAAAATTGAACCTAAAAGCTAGTTAATGAGTTAGAGAGATATTTTTTGTATTTAAATTTTACCTAAAAATTATATGAAACTTTTGTTTTCAACATTTTTCTTCATATTAAGCACATATGAAAGACTCATAATTTAATGAGGCAAAATAGTGCTTTCTTGCAAATTGAACATATCTAACAAGTGTAAAATTGAATAAGAATTAAAAAGGAGTAATTTCAACTTTATATTATATTAAAAAACTTAAAGTTTAACTTAGAAGTTGACTATGAATTATAAAAATATTTTTATATTTAAATATTATTTAAAAATCATATTTATCCTATATAGATTTTTCATCTTTAATAAATTTTGCAAGTAAATTCATAACAAATCATGACATAAGAGATAGGACTTGTTAAAGTTCTTGGTCTTTGCAAAAATTGTTGTGGAAGCTAATGTGAAGATGTATGGTCAGTAGAAGATGGGTTATGTCCAGTTAATACTCCAAGTAAAATACTTGGAAGTCAATATGAAATAAATGAAGGTGCATGACCCATGTAAGATGGGTTATGCCTAATCAACACTCCAAGGAAAATACTTGACAATTGATATGAAGTAAATGAAGGTGCATGACCCATGGAAGATGGGCTATGCCTAATCAATACTTTAAGGAAAATATTTGGAAGTTGATATAAAGTAAATTGGTTTGTGCCCAATCAATACTCCAAAGGAAAACCTTCAAGTTCAAAAGAAAAATCCATTGAGTACCAACAAATGTCCTTTAGCTATAAGTGGTAGCTTAACTTTTCCTATAAAAAGGTCGAATATGTTCGGCTTTGTGTAGTTGTAGCAGGGCCGATGACCCTGCAACTATGGAATCAATTCTACTCTCTTTGGTGTCTTTGTTTCCTCTTTTGTCTTTTGCTTTATATTAGTTTCCTTATACCTTTGTAACTTACTAGCCTTCATTTTATTATAGATCTCTACTTTATTACTTTCCATATCCATGTTTTCATTATTTTGCTCACTTAGTCAATCTAGACCAAAGAACCCAACAACCTCTAATTTTCTTCTGGGTATTAAAGCAGGGGATCAACCTTAAGGGTCCATCTTTGGCATCCTAGTGTTATTTGTTCTATTTCAGATGGCGTTGATGAATTATTCTACATCTTGGTTTTTCATCGAACCTACATCTCTTTAAAGCCAAGATCCAAGATTTTTTCTTCTTATTTGTGCAAACTTCATTTGGGCATACTAGGCTAGACTTTATTGAAAAAAAAAAAAGGTAAAAAAGTAATCTTGGATTTGCAAAAGCTCTTTAAGCTTCCCATGAAGGCTTTTAGATTTTTTTTTTTAGTTGTCTACATGCATTGGTGCTGTGGTGGTTTGATGTCTCATGAATTTCATGTAGCAACTAATGTTACTTGCCAACCAATAATGCAACAAGCCAATTGCTAGCTAGACAATAGGCTACCACATGATGTTAAGCACACAACTACAAAGAAATTTACGATCATGGCACCCACTGATCATCATTCCAGATGACACCTTAAAGGTCACTAGAAGTCCTTGTTTACATTGGCACAAACAAGCATAACTTGGGTATACTTGGCATGGACATGCCATTGAAGACATAGAGGACACCTCATTGGAAAGCCTAATTGTTACTAATGCCCAATCCTGCACCAAGGTACAAGTTGATCACACAACTACAAAGAAATCAAAGATCATGGCACCTATTGATCATCATTCCAAATGACACCTTAAAGGTCACCAAAAGTCCTTGTTTACACCAACACAAACAAACATAACTTAGGTATATCTGGCATGGACATGCCATTGAAGACATGGAGGACACCTCCTTGGAAAGCCTAATTGTTGCTAATGCCCAATCTCGCACCAAGGTATTGACTAGAACATACCAAATATAGGAGAAGGAGAAAGTAGAAGGAAAAAGTAGAGAAATGACTACCATGCCTCAAACTCCAAAAGCACTTAAAGTAGGGTTGCATAAAAGAAGGTAACTAACTTTGACATTCTATCTTTAGTTTTTTGACTAGTTGATGGCCATAAAAAGAAAAAGAAAAAGAAAAAGAAAAGAAAGATAAAAGAAGGAAGTGGTAGGTTGGGAAAGAGGTGTGTTGAAGTGAATCAAGTCCAAAAATTAACTCAAATTTTTGTTGTTTAGATTTCCACTCAAATATGTGGTTTTATGGTAAATCCAAACCAATCTTAGATTAAGTGTGCAATGCAATGCTACCCAATGCGTGAGAAAATGTGGATTTCTTTTTCATGAAGTGTGAGAAGCACACTTTAGCCAACACATAGAATACATGTACCTTTTTTCATGCATGACATGTGTATAGGCTAGACACTCAACAAGACTCAAGGAAGGCATCTTGTCATAACTAAACATTTTCAAGGATTTTGACAAGTTAGCCACGATGTCAAATAACCCATCTTCAATATATGGGTATCTGTTCTTTTTTTGCAGATCTCAACCAATTATAGTCATTGCACATATGGGAAGGTTATGTTGATATTAAACACAAAAGTTGATATTAACAAAAGCCATTTTGAAGCAAGCAAAATCCTTCCAAACACTAATATTGGCAAGGAACTTGCTCAAGATTTACCTTCCAAGAAAAATGTTTGGCCTTTCTACAAACTTGACCTTACCAAGCCAAGTTTGAGGGGGTGTGTTAAAATTACTCAAGATTTTTACCTTCTAGGAAAAAGGTTTTGGCCCTTCTACAAACTCAGTCTTACTAAGCCAAGTTGAAGGGAGTGTGTTAAAGTTATTAATCTTTGCAAGAATTACTATGGAAGCTAATGTGAAGGTGTATGATCCGTGGAAGAAGGGTTGTGCCTAGGTAACACTCCAAGGAAAATACTTGGAAATTAATATGAAGTAAATTAAGGTACATGACTTGTGTAAGATGGGTTGTGCCCAATCAACACTTTAAAGAAAATACTTGGAAGTTGATATAAAGTAAATGAAAGTGCATGACCTATGGAAGATGAGTTACGCCCAATCAACAATCTAAGGAAAATACTTGGAAGTTGATATGAAGTAAATGAAAATGCATGACCCATAGAAATTGGTTTGTGCCCAATCAACACTCCAAAAGAAAATCTTCAAGATTAAAAGAAGAATCAATTGAGGACCCACAAATCTCCTTTAATTGCAAGTGGTACCTTAGCTTTTCCTATAAAAAGGTCATATATGTAACGCTGTAAAAAAAAAAAAAAAACAAAATTCAATCAAATCAAACTCAACACAAAAGCTATGTTTGGTTTTGTGTAGTTGTAACAAGGTTGATGACCTTACGATAATGGAATCGGTTCTATTCTCTTTGATGTCTTTGTCTCATCTTTTGTCTTTTGTTTTATATTAGTTTTCTTATACCTCTATAACTTACCAACCTTTGTTTTGTTATAGATCTCCACTTTATTACTCTCCACGTCCATGTTTTCATTATTCCACTAACTTAATCAATTTGAACCAAAGAACTCAACAAACTCCGATCTTTTTCTGGACTAAGGTTGCATAATTCAAAAGGAGGCTTCAACCGCAATACTCAAATCGACTTCTTTTTTCTTAATTTTTTTTAACGTGGGGTGGGGGTATTAGAGAATTCATTGAAAGAGGGCTCAGGCCCACCTCCAGGGCAGTAAAATCCTTGGATGTCACGGAAGTGTCAGGACTCGGCGTTATTTTTTAACCGACTCCTTCATCATTGTATTTTTTTTTTTTTACCAGTCTTTTGCCAGCTCAATATTATTTTGTGTTGAAGTCAAGATCTTCGTCATTGTCTGTTGTGTAACGGTTATCCTAAACAATGTCTTAAGGATTATATCATCATGCTTTTGGCCGTGATCACTGAGTGGCTATGACTTTCCATGTTCCCCACTTGCATCGTTATGGATGTCGTTTCACTGGTTCAACAATATTACAAAACACAGCTGTAAAGTCTTGTATTTTACAGAGCATACCCGTAACTGATTATCTTTTGATCATAACAATCAAGGGTAATGAATACTCCGTGCAAGTAACAAGTTTTCTAATATAGGAAACTCATAATCGTATTTAACTGTCAAGGCATGGCTTATCCTATAGTCCTCCTACCCCGGTGCTTAGCCAGTGAAAACTATTATTCGAAATGTCGTTGGTCCCCATTTGGAAACTCCGCGTTCGACATTAGAGGATACGGGTGAACACGTATAATTTGACTCGCAGGTTTTGCTATTTCAAATTACCACTTTTACTGAAAAGGCAGCACATCATTACAAAGTTTAATTTAAAAGTCCATTGAATTGCAAAAAGTCTTCTTTTCTTATAATTTTTTTTAATAATATAATTAAGAAAAACATTTTTTTTAATGAATATGTGTTTATATATGATTTTAATAATAGAGTTCAGTCAACTTCGGTTTAAAGAATCGTGCATTTCAATTAAATCATAACACTTTTGATATGAAATAACACTTACTTTTAACATTATCCCTAGTATATGTGCTGAAACAAATATTATATATAAATTAAAGCCTAACATACGTGAATTATAAGACAAAAAGTTTATCTATGACTTTGATACCATATTAAAGTGTAAAAATTTATATTAAAACTTAAAAAATAAAAAATCTTATTATTAATAAAATTAATGACTAATCTTTATACTTTTAATGTGAGATAGTACTTAGATAAAAAAAAAATGATAAAATTATTTCAAAAACTTCAAATCTCCATGGAGGTATTTCTTACTAACTTGAGCATACTTTGAGGTGGTCTGCTCTCAGACTAAATTATCAAGTGAAACTTGATGGGATTTTGAGTTAAAAAATAAAAAATAAAAAAATAAAAAAATCATTCCAAGAAAGAGAGATGTCGTGGCAAACAACGATATAAACAAGCAAAACAATAAAATCAGGCACTTTCTTAAGTGTCCTTGCCGCGGAAAACCCGGTCCGTTACGGGCGTACCCGACAGCAAGGTCTATTGGAGGGGGCAGAGGAAGAAATAGAAACAGAGATTTTGAAGTCACGGCATGTGATCTGAATCTATTCGCATGGATGTTGAAGGAGAAGCAGAAATGAGTGCAAACGAAGGCCCCAGCGGGGGCTCTTCGTCTAGATCCCCGGCCATGCCTTCCTCCCGACCAAGCCACAAGAGGGTCTACCAACTTTGGAAGGGTAACAATGTAATAATCTTTTCTTACCTCTATGCATTCATTATGACTTCCATTCTTGTTCACGCTGCGTTGGTCCTGGAATAACGTTCATGGTAGCCCACGGGTTTAGCAACGAAGGAACAAGGAGCTTGGCTTTTGCATTAATGGATGGAGTAGATTACTAGCTGTATTTTGTGTAGTTTTCATGCATGAATAAGATATTTCATGAAGTTCAATTTCTCTGTTGTTGGCGTAATGATGGGAGGCTTCTCTGTGTGATTTCAGAAATTCCTGTGTGGTGGGAGAATGGTCTTCGGCGATGATGCCGCATCACTAGTTTTAACCACATTACTGATTGCAGGCCCCTCAATTACATTTTGTGTAAGAATGATTTTGAAGATGAAAGATGATCCTCGATTTAACTATCCTGTTCTGATGGGTGGATTGGTTCTCACTTTTTTGGTTGGTAAATCTGAAGCTTTTTTACTTAATCTACGGATTTTGGCCGGAGATTGATACTTAAATCTGAGTCTTAATTGTTTGGCAGGATTTTACTTTTCTCTTCTTGACGTCTGGTAGAGATCCAGGGATAATCCCCAGGAACAAAAAGCCACCTGAATCAGTTGAATTTGAATGCACGGACTCAATGGAGTGGGTGACTGACAGGAACAGAAATTTGAGATTGCCCAAATCAAAGGACGTTACGGTGAATGGCTGCACCGTAAAAGTGAAGTTCTGCGACACATGCTTGCTTTATCGTCCGCCGCGGGCTTCGCATTGCGCCATCTGCAACAACTGTGTGCAGAAATTTGATCACCATTGTCCTTGGGTAGGACAGTGTATTGGACTGGTAAGTTATCCAGTCCCTTTTACAATGAATTCCAGAACATCATTCAGAGCATTGGGTTTTAAGCAATTGCAGTGTTACATTCAGAAACAATTTTGACTTGACTTCACGGCTTCTTTGATTCATCCAGAAGAGTTTATTCGCTTTTCTATGAAGGGAGGGGTAGGAGATACGAAAGGAGGATCTCATTTCTAATTTTGCTTTGGTCGAGGATCTCAGTGATGTTTGATGTGAAATAAAAGAGGTGCTTGATATCAATTTGGCTGTGCTAAAATTTTTTGTGAAGAACCCAAATGATATCCACTCTTTTGTGTGCAAGATAACTTACTTTATGCTAGAATTCCGAGGGGCGAGAACTAAGCAAGTGGTTTAGAGACGACAAGCAAATCAAAACGGTATCGTCTCAACCAACATGTGAAATCACAAGTACAACGTTCTATCTATTAATTATTACAAAACCCAACAGTTTATACTAAGCTGACTCATAATAAAGAACTCAAGGTTTTGTGAATAGACAAATTATGGGATACTAGCAAGGGGAATGAATACATTCTAGTTCTTCATGCTTCACTTATCCTTTGTCACGCATACCTCCAACATACATCTTTCCATGATTTCTTATTCCAGTAAACTCGCATCATATGGAGCTTATTTTATTTTATTTTATTTTATATTTATAGGAGTTTAGTATACTTACTTTTTGCATGAAACTGACTTGTCTCTAATATGTTGCTTTGGTTGCAGCGGAACTATCCATTCTTCCTAATGTTTTTAACATTGTCAACCTTCTTGTGTACATATGTGTTCACATTTTCTTGGATCAACGTTCTTCGCCAGAAATGCAATTTCTGGAGGGCCTTGTCACATGACATACCTTCAGTCGTTCTCATCATATATTCCTTCATAGCTGTTTGGTTTGTCGGGGGGCTTACCTTCTTCCATTTTTATCTGATCTTCACCAACCAGGTGACCCTCATGCTCATGAACGTTTTTTCTTTATTCCAATTTTTTTTCTTCTCAACCGATGTTCATAATTGCCATTAACTTTTGGAATTACGTCCCTTCTGATTCTTTTATATAATTAGTTGGTACTTCTTTTTCTTTTTTGCATGACAAATTGAGTATCTCGAGCTTTGTTAGACGGTAAGTTCATAGCTTTTTTAGACTAAAGATAGGAAGAGAAAAACTAGTTCTTTGCTGACACTCCTGATCAAGTTGTTCCGTGCCATTAGGATAAGGAAGAGTTGGTTTACTCTTTTACCACATGAAGTCTCGGGAGCTTCAGTGGGCTTACTGTCATGGCTCGGTTATTTTGACCCTATGACGTCTAGCTTCTGAGAAGCTAGGTTAGCTTTGTGCATGAATAGGGACACAAAAAGCGACTAGATAAGGGTTTAAATAGGAGTGGAGAAGAAGCCAAGTCTTAAATATGTGAACGGGGCTGCAAACAAGGATATTGGACTAATCACCCGATTCAATTTCGGCTTCTTTACTTAGACCTTGGGTCCTTAGAAAAGCTCTTAACGCAATAGCACGAAGGGACAAGTTAACCTCAGCTCCATGGGACATTGTCCGTACACCCACTGAAAATCCTTAGAAGAGATGATTAAACCCTAGTACTGGGAATGACTTCCACGATCGAGAATGCCACTTTCCTCCTGCCCCCAAGGCCTCTATGTAGTCTCTTTGGCCTTCTTTAAAAAAACCTTCCACCTGTCCATTATTTGACAGTGTGTGAAAGGTGTGCTAGGATCCTCAAAACAAGTGGCAACAGCCTCTTGCCACCGTTGGCATAGCAACAGGCACAAGGCTAGTCATTCCCATGCATGCAGTCCGGGTCCTTCTTGATCCTGTGTTCGCTCGCAAGCGCAGGAACGATATTGCGTCGCTAGTCTTTATTCTTGAAGTGGCTGGTGTCCCACTCGAGTCCAGTCACACGTCTTTCTCTTGACTCACGTTTCCGGGTTGCCGTCTCTCGTTGGCCAAGCCTCTGGTGCACATATGGCCTCGCTGTCGACCTTTCATCATCCTCCTTTACAACTTAGGAACGCTAGCTAGGTGCATTATTAGCCAAGCGTGACATTACTCATGTTACTACAAACTAAATTTTTTTCTTTGCTGAAAACGGTTAAATTAGATCTTTTATTTGATCATATGGAGAAGATTGCTTTAATAGACCTACCTCATCTTACTAGCTATTCTTTATGCTCTAGGTAGTTCTTAACCACAAACTAACATGAAGAAAAGTTATACCACTCATTAGTTATGATTAAGCCAAGTTGCATGGATAATGAATTTAGATCATTCTGCTACGCTGGAAGCTTTTATATGCTAGTAGCACATTATCAACATGTGAACTTAGTCTTGGTTACGTCATGAATTGCAACAGTTTTTTTCTTTTTTCTTTTGGCAATGACACGCCAAGAAAATCACCGTAGGTAGCATTACCAATACCTAGCAAGACTTTTAGACGATTAATATGTTTATAGTATTCTCATTTCACCTATTTATCTTATGTTACGATGCGACTATGTCTACCTCCCACCTACATAGGTAGATTCACGCCTCTTTGATTAGCAAATGGTTGGGGCTGATTTGTCATAAGCTTGTAGAAGATTATTTATGTCAAGATATTGGCTCCACCAATATATTGTCAGTTTCATCATATTAAAAATAAATTTGTATTGATTAGCAAATTCACATGCGACAAATATAACAATATCAAAGACTTTACGTAGTTAGAGAAACTAAAATCTCTCAAACGTACAATTCTTTTTTGTCTGTTCACTTATATGCTTGCCTGCTCCTTGATTTAATATATTAGGATTTTTAATCATGTTGATTTCAGCAAGAAAATCTCTTTAGAAGTGTGAATGGATATATATGTTGTGTCATTTTCTTTTATAGAAGTTAACTTTCCTCTATTTTGGCATTCGATTTTTCAGACTACTTATGAGAACTTTCGATACCGTTATGATAAGAAGGAAAACCCATTTCATAAGGGGATGATGGGGAACTTTAAAGACGTCTTCTGTTCTAAGATACCCCCTCCAATGATCGATTTCCAAGCCTGGGTATCTGAAGAGGATGATGCATCAAAGGGCCCAGTTAGTTCAGAACTTGACAAAGTCTTCTCGAAATCAATAGATAAATTTGATATCGAATCTGGAAAGAAGTTTTGGAAGGACGATGGCGTGCAAGTGGTAAATGTTTTACCGAATTTGGATTACTCTGCTCTTCGTGATAGTCTGGAAAGGAATAAAGGAGAAGGAGAAGGAGAAGGAGACACTGCCGATCAAGAACCGAGAAGTTCACGTTGGATCTCCAATTCCGGTGATAATTCTGGTGATAGAGAGGCCTAAACAGATTTGCCCAGAGTACCCCACTGATTTCTAGCAAGGTGAACTTGTAATTTACTAGCTTATCCAGGCATAATAGTACGGTAGAGACATAAAGAGTAAACCTTCTATTTTGTAAATGTTGTTGGGCTGTGGAGTGTAATTTACTTTTTACTGGGAAACCAGTGAGGAATTTTACCGCATCGAAATGCAAATCGGCTAGTAAACGTTTACTAAAACCACATAGGTGAGGAAGATTGAACGCAGGTATCGTTCCCATTGAGTCCTTAAAACAGCCAAAACCTTACTGATATGATTACGTTCTGAGAGGGCAGAAGTGTAAATGACACTGCTCAGGCCGTTATGGTTATCTTGGAAAAACTATTAATGATCTAACTATTTAGCCGTAAGTTTCCTCATTCCAAAAGCGTGAGAAGGAAAAAAGAAAAAAGAAAAAAAGATAGGCATGTGAATGAAGCAGTTGATACTGGATTTCTAGCAGGAAAACAGAAAGCTAACAAAGTTTCTTTAGCAAGTTTGATTCGAGTAAGTTGTAGAGAAATACATCTAACTGGTCTAAACTAAGTAGTAAATTCATGATTTCTTGGCTTCCTTATTCCTCCTCCATAACGTATGGCTCGTTGAGATCGAAGTCCAACACCTTGCGATGAGTCTGAGTTGGTTCCTTCGGCAACAGAAGTGGCGCAATTGCAGCGGTAGTCTGACTGTCTTCAGCCACGCCTTCGTGCGACGTAGAGTCTGGCGGAGCTTCCCAGTGACGCCTCTTGTGGCCGCCTAGAGCTTGACCTGTTGGGAATGTCTTAAAGCAGATGTTGCATTGGTGCGAAGGTGCGTGCTCTCCAGATTCTTTTGTTTCTTCAACCGGTGGGGTAGCAGTAGGCTTTTCTTTGTAATGGCTGGATCTATGGCCTCCGAGTGCCTGAAAAGTTGCGAAGGTCTTACCACAACTTCTGCATTCGAAAACATTATTCTTCTCGAGTGTCGTTTTCTGGCTTTGAGCTTCAGATGCTCTCGATTTCGGCTTCCTATTAATCTTCTTGTTTGCTGTTTTCTTCTCATTTGTCTCGATCTTATGGTTTTGCGCCGCTTCAGTATGTTCATCGGCATTCTCCTCTCTTTTCCGCTCCTCAGAATGTTCCGCTTCATCTTCAGCATCTGAGGATTCATGCGATCCTCCGACAACTTTTTCCAGATGAACTCTGTTGGAACTGTTGCTTGCCTCCATTGTATTTCTGGTAAGCCTCCAAGAACCTTTCTCGTCCATGTCTAAAAGATAATTGCTATTATTTTTGAACTGCGACGACTCAAACATCCGCTTCCTTGAGTTTACAAGTTGAGAAGCTCGATAACCTTTTTCGCTTCTATCGTGATCCTCAATTTCTTTCACATCTATTTGGTTATCTAACATATCACTGTAGCTCCTTCGAACCAGGGAAATTAGACTATCAGCAGCCAGAAGAGTCGGACAAAGAACGCGGGTGACTAAAGCGTTGTCTGGCTGAACAGCTTGATCAATTACCAGAGTCTTTCGACCTCTCCTGCCAGTCTTGGGCCAGCTGGCCACGAATCGCGGCTGATCATCGTTGCCTCCCACAGTTTCCGTGGGTGAAGTAATCTGACTCTCCTTCTCTTCCTCTCCCCGCTCTTCCTCATATATGTGCTCTTCCTCTTGGGTGGCTGTAGGTGTTGACTCTTCCGAGGAAGAACTAGTCTGGTTCAGCGGCGGTGGTAGAGGTTCAAGTTTTGGAGGCCGAATTCCCTTCCAGTTCCTTTCTGGATGGTGCCTCATGTGTCCGGACAACGACTTCACCGACGAGAATTCTTTGGAACAGCAAGAGCATCTGTAACCGCCATAGCCACCGCTTACACCACTAGCCTCAACTGTACCATGATCCGGACTTTCCTCCAAAGAAGACGCATGAACATTAGGTTTCAAAATCTTTATCTTCTTCTTGGCGTGAGAAGGTTGAGAGTGAACCCTCATGTGACCACCCAGGGCGTTTCCGGAGGAAAACCCTTTCTTGCACAAACCACAGATGTGGAAGCCCCGATCACCCTCTCGATCCGTAAAGCTGTGATCTGCGGCATCAAGAACCGCGACAATCTGATTCCGATAGTCTCCGCCCCGCTCATTCTCCGATATTGCGGACGCGACCGGAGAAACACTGTCATGCATCTTCTTTGTTTCTCCCGAACCTTCAAAACCAAGATCCCGATAATCCTCCATCAGATGAACCACGACTGTGAGTAGACAGTCAAAAAAGCTAGCAGAAACTGAGAGTAAGCAGAAGAAAGAGAAGCTGCAATCAAATCGTGGAACTAGGGTTTAGAGTGAAGGGAGTTATGAGAGGAGCACCAGCCTTATAGGAAAAGGAATTCAGAACCAAATAGGATTTCCTTCAGCTCCAAGAAACGCGATTGGTCCGTGGATCTCTCCTGCGCCGCCTTTAGTTTCCGCTCCAGCTGTCAAAGTAAAAAATAATATCTCTATTTAAATTACGTATATTTAATTACATTGTATTCATGAACATAGATTTTAAACCGTCCGATTTGAAAAGAATAGTTACAATTCCAGTAAACTAAAAACGCAGAATTTCTTAAGAGTCTTAATAGAAAACCCCTTGAATAATAAGACGCATTATATGATATCTTTTCTTCTATTAAAAATGCTTTTTCGTAAACGTCCCAATTAGTAGCATGGGTGACAAGTAATAAAGGTTAGCCAAGACTTAAGATCAATTAAACAGTATTAGAGGTTACTAGAAAAAATGTATTAAGTATAAAAAATAAGAGGCTTCCTTTATTTAGAAATATGTTCTTAGTTAAATTTTTTTTTTTTTAATTTTCCTTTAGTTGCTGAAAAAACCCTAAAATAACATTGAAAATATCTGTTACTTGTTTCGTATGAGAAGTAACTTCTTACTACACCTAGGATTCATGACAAGAAACCAGAAACTGTTAAACGTAAAGTATCATTGTCAAAAACGCATGGATAAAAAGGAAAAAGTCCAGAAATATAGAACGAACGCCTACAACGAGGGACAAGGGTTTTCTGTGTTATTATTACTACTATTCAGGGCAAAAGAAAATCAGAGTTGAAGGCTGCAAGGTCGTAGAGTTTAAGGCAATCGGAGGACCACAATAAAGAAAAAAGAAAAACAAATAACAGATAGTATAGAGAAGAGTGGTGCTGCGGAAAAGATATGCATTTTTATTTTAAAAATAACTCTTAGATAAGATTTAAACCATGTGAGACACTCTTCAAATCACTCCTAATACATCTTCTAATATTCTATGAAAAAAAAAATCCCTATTAATATATGAGATTGCCATTTTCTGAACCTAATTATAATATCATGTTCAAAAAATTCATTTCTTTTTCTTTCTAAGTTGAAGATATTAGGTCAAGATATTGACTATTATAAATATCTAATACTTAATACACACTCTTGCTTCAAGTGTAGGTTAACTCATTGAATGATGAGATAAAACAGTAGGATAAAGATCACAAATATTAAGTCTATGATAATGTATTATACTTAGATGGGTACTTTAATACCATGTTAAATTGAGTTTAATTTTTATTTTAAAATCTAATTGTTAAAAGAGGGACACCTAAATTTAAAAAAGAGTAGACATTATATTAACATGCTAATAGTGTCGAAAAAACTACTATTTAACATTGTAGATTCAAATGTGCTTGATTTTAATTAGGGGGGAGGTTTGAGGGTGGGAGCAATTGGAGAACTAGGGATGAGAGAAGGACTGAAGAGGCTAAGGAGGGGAAAGTGCACATTGAATCGCAAATGAGCTAAATAGAAAAGGAATGTACCGATAACATGGCATGTGTTTAGTCATCCATTGAATTGAATGACCTAGATTTTAAAGATTGCACCCACTATGGTTCTTTGGCTAATTAATTAAGAACTAAAACTCACATTGCCTTTATTTTCTATTGGGAAATTACACTTTGAACTAGTAGCTCTTCTGTGCATCACTTATATAAAGTAAAGCCCAAAAATGATTATTCTTATAATTTTTTGACCAATTAACTTTTTGTAGCTCTTACTCATTTTATAATAATAAATGATGTCTATTGCACCGATTTCAAGACCTTGCCGGCAAGATAGCTAAGATTTCTTAAGATCGAGCAAGATTGCTTATGTTTTTCTATGATTTGATGTTGTTTGAATCCTGGTGAAGTTCATGCATTCCACACCGGAGAGAAAAAAGTCCGATAATTTTTAAATTAGGCTTTAAGCTTCCTAACATGATAAGGTTAAGCATTTAGTGTTTTTCTTTTTTGGTCAATCTCACCAATGTTTTGGATTCTCGGAATTAGTCCACTTAATAAAGAATAGAAGGTTGCCGCTATCAGCTTCCCACCTTACCAAATGGCTTTACGCAGGAGTTTCCAATTGTAAGATGCCTTTTCAACCAGTTCACATTCAATAGGCGGAACAACAGAGACACTAGGATTTCACAAATCATCAAATGACCTGCCATTAACTCTTCCTGTCTGTACACGATTCCCATTTGCAGTAAGGCCAAATCAACAATGATTTTCTCCGCCATCCAAACGCTACTTTAAAGAGCTTTGACAAGGTCAGTCTTTCATTATTCGCCTTCTGGTATAAATACAAAGTCACCCACCATAGGCAAATGAATTGCGCAATCAAAAGGAGTCGAGCTTTTGAGCTTGTAGCCTTGAAGGTTCAAATACCCTCTTTTCTTCTGTCTACAACCAAGCTTGCCTATCTATGCTTTCCATTCTTCTTGGTCGTTTCTTAAAAAAGCTTAACTTTGGAGCATTGGAGAGTATAAAGTAAAAGTTATCCTGATTTTGATACCATATTAGGATGTAAATATTTATTTCAAAATTTTAAGACATTAAATAAAAAAATCTTATCACTTATAAAATCAAGGATTTATTTTCTTACTTTTACTATAAGAATTTTGTGTTGCATACAAATAATCATATATTTAACTATTAAGATAGCAGTCAGAATGGCTTATAATTCCGGCAAGTGCAAACCAATAATTGAGAAGATCTATCAAGTTCATTGAAAGAGTAAGAGTAACAAGGAGTTGACTGGGAGAGGGTTGGATGCCTTAGATTTCACCATTGTTTGGTAGATTACATCGACTGGATGATGTGACTCGTGCTTGATTTCCGCCATATGGCGAAGTTTCAGAGGCAAGCAATGGAATATGTTAGGAGGATTTTTATATATGGAAAAAAAAATTCAAGAACATCATCTTCCCTCAGCTAGAAGAAGAGGAGAAAATGGAAAGGAATATCCAAAGGCCAAAAACGAGGAAGAAAGCAAAGAAGAAAGGAAAACGCGTGGAGAGAGGGCGACAACTTGGAAATTAAAAATGGGCCGTGAAGGCACGTTACGCAAGCTGCCGAGAGACGAAGCCTTATACAAGTGTCCAAAACCAATTCAAAAGAGTTGGTTAAGGTAGATAGGATGATAAAATAAGGAATTTTTAACACGTAAAATATGGAAGAAATTGAAACATCCGCCCCCAGAACCCATAGGTGCCAGCGTTTGGCAAGCAAGAAAATAATAGGAAGGGGTTTGGACAGGGGGAGGAGGAAGGAGACACAGAGAGAGAAATCTTTTTGTCTTTGTACAATCCGTCTCAAACAATAGCAAAAGTTTATCGGGTGTGCAAACAGGCAGCTGGATTTTTTCTTGATCCAACAACCTTTGTCTCTCTCTTTCCTGTCCTCTGCCTCGCCAATGTCCAGTTCACATTTCATATGCGGGTACCGCCGATAGAATTAGAAACCCAGAAAGCAAACTTTGGATTGGATTGTTTGTGAAGATTTCTGTGGGTCCTTTTTTATGTTGGCAATGTATGGTTCGGACGGGAAAGTAGAATTGTGATAAGAGAGAGCTCTGTTTTGGGTTGGAAATTGGAACAGAAATCCTAATCTGGGTTCTTTGCCGTCCTTCCGGTTGACGACATGGACCCAGTTGACAAACCTAAAAGGCTCTACAAAGTTTGGAAGGGAAGCAATGTGAGTCTCTGTCCCTCTATGCCAATTGGATTTTGCTTTCAATGTTTACTGATTTTTCGGTTGCCTAATTTTTTCTTCTGTTTTCTTTGTCTTTGAATGGATATAGAAATGCTTTTGAATGGATACATAGAAATTGAGACAAGTTCATCGGCTTCGTTTTCGCTGCATTATTTCTTAACTTGTTCTTTATTTGATACGAATGTGTTCTTATTTTGCTCGGGTTGATTGATCCTTTACTATTAAAAACTGGAAATCCTAAGTTGTACTCGTTAGGGAGCTCTATGTATAGTAGCTTAGCTGATGTGATAAGAGACAACAAGATGAAGAATCATCGCTGGTTATGGGAGATTTTGTCTTGTAGATTCTAGTCAATCAGCTTGGAATTCTGTTGGATTGATTGTCATCTTACCAACTACTAAATGCATAACTTCTGAAATTCCAGTATTTTGGTTTATCTCTTGGAGTTCTTGTATTCAATTCCAACTACTTGAATTTATACTTGAATCTTTGAGTTATTTTTCGTTGGAGGTGATTGGTGAAATTCCTGTCTTTTGGTTTAATTTCTTTTGTTCTTTTTCTTTAGATTTTCGATATTAATTTATACAAGAGTATTTTCTCTAGTGGATTACTGGAGATCGCTGAGCCTAGATTATAGGCTGATTATGTCTATGGGATTGTGTATTTACTTGATAACTAAGACATTCTATTTATCTCATATCTCTACCCTCCCTCTCTATCTCAATCTCTTTTTTTTTTCTACTATTATGATGACACTGATGGCTGACCAAAGTTTGAGTGAAATTATTTTGATAGTTATTATCTTTCCGTAAACAAGTCATCACTTAATTGCTCTCTCTCTCTCTCTCTCTCTCTCTCTCTCTCTCTCTCTCTCTCTCTCTCTCTCTACTTCTGTTTGTATAAACTTATGGGTGCATATGGATGTGTTGCGTATGAAGACCTAATTATTTGCACCAATGCTTGTGGAGTTGGTTTGAACTTTACTACGTCATGTCTTGTCCCTAGAGAAAGTTAATGATAAATATAAATGTTAGTAGTAGCAATGTTCAACGAATAAGTATGAGTGACTGATAAATTACCATGTTGTGCAAAATTTTTCGCTTCCCTCTCTCTGCCATGTTGGGAAAGTTTTTAAATGGTAGAAGTTTGAATTTATTGTTATATCTTGAGAGCATAAAGATTGTATCCACACTTGATTCCTTTGTGTGTGTGTGCTTCTCTTAAATTTTCTCATGCCATGAAATGACTAGAATGTGTGCTTAGAATATCATGTTTCTGCAGTCACTTAGTTTGAAAAATATTTTTGGGCATGATAGGAGCGTAGTGTTTTCTGGCGTCTTTGCTCTTACTTGATGTATACTAGATAGATATGTCTTCAAAACTTTTGCTTGTTTAGTTTTTTGGTGTTGTCTTTAGGTTTACTAAAGAAGCTAACCTTTAAAGCATAGCAAGCATTGATGCAAGTCATCTCAGATGCCGAACTGTAATGCATACTTCCACTGATGATGCCTTTTCTTGGTTTATCAGAAATTTTTCTGTTGCGGGAGATTGATCTTTGGCCCGGATGTGTCATCTCTGTTTCTGTCCATACTCCTTATTGGTGGTCCTGCAATTGTGTTTTTTATAAGAATTTATCTAAATGCGAAGAAAAGTGACCATTATCTTTGGTATTCTGCGCTGATTGTGGGGGCAATCCTTACTATTTTGGTAAGTTTTTCCTATTTTTGTGTATATCTTCCTGTTTTGATGAGTATATCCAAAATTAATGCTCAAAGGCGTGCACACACACATAGACACACAAATATATAGATGAGAGGGGGAGAGAGAGAGAGAGAGAGAGAGAGAGAATAACAAGTTGTTGTGGACTCTGTCCCTACTGATGGGATGGTGCATCACTTTTCATGTATGCATTGATTACTCAGAAAACACAGGAATCTTAAATGAAGAGAAAAAACTCAAAAGTCAAAGACCAACAGAAGTGAACTGACTAAGTTCTGTGGAAACTCTCCCCACCTCCCCCCTCTTGCCCTTCCACCCCTCCCTTTTTCTCTCTTCCCTCACAGAAAATTCCAAACAATACGTTGTTATTGTGTAGGTCGCTTCCCAATCTGGGGACTGCTCCCAGGAGGAGATCCAGAGGAGATAGGGTGGGCCCTGCAGCTAAGAGGACCAGAACATGTGACTATGACATGGTGGTGGGAGTTATCCCCACCAAAACAGGCTAATTAGCCTTTGAATGAGTTTACTTTTCTTTGATGGTATTTTTAATTGTCTTATCCTGAGTTAGCCAAAAAGAGAAGAAACTTGGATAAAAAGAAAGGAAGTGACGAGCAGTTGTTTTTTGATTTTTTGGGGTTGGAGAAGAGGGAGGGAAGAAAAGAAGAGAAAAGGGGGGTGGGGGTAGTTGGCGTTGTGTGGTGGGGGGCCAGGTTCCAAAAAATTACTCTTGAGATATATATCCAAGTTTCTGCACGTTACACTCTGACATCAAGATGCAAACACTGCAATTCCATATTTTTTGTAACTCAGTTATTTTGATAAGAGAATTGCCTCTTCATGCCTTTATCTTGATGCTTTGATTGACAACTTGTTCTTGCTCTGACAGTAGGAATGACTTATCATCTTTTGTCACAGGATTTGATATTTCTCTTGACCGCATCTAGTAGTGATCCCGGTATAGTCCCTAGAAATTCAAAGCCTCCGGAATCAGATGAAGCATTTGATTCAACAACTCCATCTATGGAGTGGGTCAATGGTCGAACCCCTAACTTGAGACTACCCCGGACAAAAGAAGTTATTGTGAATGGTCACATGGTGAAAGTGAAGTACTGTGATACTTGTTTGCTTTATCGCCCACCACGTACTTCTCATTGTTCCATCTGCAACAATTGTGTCCAGAGATTTGATCATCACTGTCCCTGGGTTGGTCAGTGTATTGGCCTAGTATGTTCAATTATTCCCCTTGCAGCTTTTCTTTCTCTCAATCTCTCAAGCTCTCTTTCTACCTTTTTGGCCAAAGAAAAAGAAAAAGGTTTAAGTTTAAACACTATGTTTACGATATTTAATAGTATGTCTATCAATGACCTAAACTGGGAGTTACATCTATTTCGGAATAAGAAAGTTTTGTTACAGTGGAAGTGGTCACTGGCTGTTAGTATAGTCTATTTCATAAAATCTTATCAAATGGTTTAACCAAAAGGATAAGAATTTTCCTTAATTCTAATCTGACAAGAATACAGCAGACGTTAGTAGAAGGCTGGTACATAATTGCAAGGAATGTGATGAGTTGGATTTGGGAAAGGGGAAGTCTTCCTAGGTGCATTTTTATTAGATATTTTATACCCTAACTACAACTCGACGTAGGAATTCTATCCTAAACCCATTCTACTTATGGTTGCACCTACCACAAAATTTGGTTCATTTCCTTCCATAATATTATTTGTAGGAAAACAAAATTGAATGATAAAGGTTGAAGATAGAAGAGATTATGTACTTGTTGAATTTTCTTTTTGTATTTTTTCAGACATTTGCAATGACAGAAAATATATTCATTTTAATTAATTTACACTTGTATCTATATACTCTTTTAAGTCAATGTACTGAAAATCATTTATTCTTTTAATTTTATTTCCACTTACATGTAAGATATCTCCAAGGTGTACTGTTAGGACATCATTACTTTGAGATTTGTATTCTTCTGTGATTTAACACCTCAGTTCACATAAAAGACATGCTGATTTGTGAAATTCTTGTCGATACCTTGCTAAAATTAAGCATTATATTTTCCCGTTTGGGAAATACTCCGGCAGTTAGCAAAATTGTTGGATGTTAGGTGGGGCTACATTGACAGTATGTTGAATTTTTTAAATTTCTTAGTATTTGGTTTCTTCTGTGATTACATCACTTATCAAAAGAAAATAAAGGTGGTTGCAAATGAACCTGGTATAAACATATCTCATGTGCCCCAGCTTATACTTTGGTTTAGCTGCCCCAGCTCATGTGCCACAGTTATGGATGGTATCTCTGTTTGGGATAACAGCAACTCTGGCTCCTCCAGTTTCCCTTTGTTAGAGGATAGTTCCTCTGCAGAGATAGGCTTCTGCCAGTTGTGAGTCTACCTGAGAGAGCTATTAAATACTGACTGTCAAGAGCCTAACTGCTTTTTTAAGCACTGGCCTTGTGGCACTTGTATTGGATACCTGCTAGCTATTTCATCCATTAGTTACCTTGCAAAAAGCATAAACATGCAGCCTAACTATATAAAAGCAAACAATAGATGCCCAATTTTAAGGCAGCAGCATCTAGTTCCAATTGTTCAACAAGTATTTAAAGTGGTAGGAAAAGCACAATTTAGTCAATTTAAAAAAATATGATCTAAGAAATGGATGCTTTTAGATTCTTTCTTTCTTTCCTTTTTTTTTTTTTTTTTTAATTTTTTTTTGGCCAATGCCCTCAAATTGTTTCAGGGTAATTTGTTGTGGAAGCTAATGTTGCTTATGTCTGTTGATGTGCTTGCAGCGTAACTACCGGTCCTTCTTCTTGTTCATCTTAACATCAACAATCTTGTGCATGCACGTGTTCGTTTTTTCTTTGATCAGCATTCTTAAAAGGAAAGGCAATTTTTGGAAGGGTATGTCACACGATATTCCATCAGATTTCCTCATGGTGTACTGCTTCATAGCCGTCTGGTTCGTTGGTGGTCTTACAGTTTTCCATTTCTATCTGATTTGCACAAACCAGGTAACCTTATTAGGCTAGAGTTAAATATATATAAATATTCTGGACTTTGTTACATTAGAGTCATCTTCCATTGTAAATTTAAATGTGTTGTATCTGTGATACCACTAGATCTATTAACAGATTATAGCATCTCTAGGGCTCTGTTTGTTTTGTGCCAACATTTTCAGAAAGTATTCTCTTCATTTCCCTATGCTTTATGCAGCTGAAAATCCCAAGCCAATGGAAAGTCCTTTTTCTGTTTAGGGAAATTTGGACCTGAAAACCCTCAAATTTTCAAGTCATTTTTTGTCCTTAACAAGCGGTGGTTGAATTAGAAAAAGAGAGAGAAAAATAATAATCACATAAGAAGGTCTGGACCTATCTTTATACACCTTTTTCTTCTGTCTTTTTTGTCAGTTTCTTAGGTCTGTGTTTCTCACTTTTCTTTCTTTTAACTCAAACAGTATCTCCATAATGTTTGTTTAGATTTAGTCTTTTGATGTAAAATAACTCATATAATGGATTTCTCTTGATAAATATTCTGGGGAAAAAGTAATTTAAGTTTTCTTCGTTTGGTTAAAACCATCAAAATAATCTGAAAATGAATTTCCAGTGTTCGATTGCATAAAAACGTGGAAAGAAACCAAAAAAAGGGGCTAAAAACAGAGATTTCGTAATCCCGTCAAAACCAACTCAAAAGCTTTATGTCTTATCCCCTATTTTGGAAATACTCATTTTCAAAATCCAATTAGATGTGAAAAGCCAGTAGAGGCAAGTCTGTTTTTCTCCTCCTAGATTTCACCTAGCTCACCTAGCTCACCTAGCTTATGCTGAAAGACCTGTGAAAGATGGCTTACAAGCTAGTCTTTGACCTGGAAACACTCTTTTCCCTATACAGGGAGTATGGCGAACATCTGGACTTGGCCAGTGGTGAGGGAGAGAGTGATAGGACACAGGTTTTACATCAGTATCTTGTTTAAAATCCCTTTACAACATAAATGCAGTGCATGGGTTTTCTACCTAAATATTGAGAAAGCCTCTGTTATCCTTCTTGCTGGTGAAACTAAACATACCAAAAATTTTCCCTTTTCTATATTTGATAAATGCACTAAGATTTCTTTCCGGTCTGGTATTTCAATTCCCCTTCTATCATTACGATGGGGTAGAACTAATATATCTATATTGACGATTCTGCCTTTCCCTTTGTTTTTTTCTATTTCCCAAAGCTTAATAGATTGTTTGTTTGGCTCAATTCTTATCATTAGTAATAGTGATTACTGGATGCAAACTTCACGGGACTTTATTTTTCAAGATCCGCTGCCATTAGAGATTTAAGCTAGAAATATTAACCAGCATTTTGGAGTAACTTGTTTTTAAGAAGGATCCTCTGATAAGGCAAAAATTCTGTGGCTTATATTTGCAATGAAATGACTAATGTTGCCTTGCTTTCATGATTTAAATCCTGCATCATCTGGTTTAATTGGCTTCTGTTGAAGATAATATTGTCATCCGATCAGTTATCTCCTACTGGAGAATACAACTATAGGTTCAAACCTCTGTTGAATCCTACGTGAGGTTGGGATTTTCCCATCTTCAGCGTTGTGTTTTACTTTTGTCCCAACTACTCAAATGGTTATATGTTCTGATTAATCATATTTGACATGCTTTGTTGCTATCCAAATCAAGATTAATCATGTTTGACATGCTTTGTTGCTATCCAAATCAACCTTCAATGTCATCTTATGCCTCACTTGTGACAACCACGTTAGTCTACATTGTATAATTCAAGAATTGGCAATACTTGATTTGTGGTCATGCAAGGTCAAGAGAACCTTGATAAACTTGTGTTGTCTGACTATTCTTTTATTATCTTGCTCTTGTTTCATATTACACCTAAATTCTCCGCCTCAGAGTTTGATTCGTTTTGATACTGTCTTCTCTTAGCATCTATATCTCCATCTTTTTGTCTGTATACGTGGTTGTGTTGCGGCTACATATGTATATGTTTACAGCTGCAGAACACCACAAAACTTGGCTTCTGTTATAGATGTCCTATTGCCTTTTCTCAGTCTTGACATAACAATTCATAATGAGTTTTATTTTGAGAGCAACATGTAATTTTTGAAGAAAACAGAGAGAATAGAATTTTCTTTACCAAGCCTTTAACAACAGTCTCTCTCTAACTCGTTTTCAAAGTACTCCTAACTCTTTTTTGTGTGATATATCTTGGATATAGGAGTTTCTATAAATTAAATCACTTTAAAGTTGTCTGAGATTGTATTTGTGTTGAGCTGTAAAAGAAAGGAATTGTTTCAGGATATGTTATCAAATAGGCCTTTTACAAGACAAACAATAATTTTTCTCATTTCATCAGCAGCCAAGGTGCAAGCCTGTTTTGCGCTACTTAAGGGGTCATAACGTAGCTTTTCATAGACATTTTCACAATTATATGCTCATCTAATATGTTTTTTTTAATAAATACATAAATAAACATTGCAAACACAAAAAATCACATATGTCTATTCTATTCAATCATTTTTTCGTGATGTAAGAGATAATAAATTTCAATTAATTCAATCTAATCTCTATGATTTTTCCTTTTTTCGCTTCAGACAACTTATGAGAACTTCCGCTATCGATATGATAAAAAGGAGAACCCGTATAACAAGGGAACGATGAGGAACCTCGGAGAAATTTTTTTCTCTAAGATCCCCCCTTCAATGCATAAATTCCGATCACTTGTGAAGGAGGATGAACAGATGATAGTGGTGGCATCAGTGACTCCAAATCGTGGGGAATCTGTTATTAGCCCAAAGGAGAAAATTGACATTGAAATGGGAACTAAGCGTGCAGGGAGCAGTGGCTTGCAACTACCAGAAATTCTGCGAAATTTGAACTATGATGATTTGGAGGACACGGTGAAGAATATGATGGAAGAAGGAAGACCCGCTTTTGATTTAGACTTGCCTGTTGAGCAAGGTTCAAACGAACCCGTGCAAAGCCACGCTGGTGGAGAGGGAAAGACAACGTCTATTCAAAAGTCCGCTACTAGTGATGGCGCCGGAGAATCTGATCAAAGCTCTGCAGCTGCCAGTGGATTTGAAGCAGTTGAGGAAACCAAGGATGAAAATAACTTGCATCAACCCAACGCACCAGTTCTTCAAGCCTAAAGGTTTTTGTCAATCCATTCTGAATTTTCCAACTTTTCTTTTGGTTATATACATCTAATCTTCATTTCCCTTGGACCATAGAATCTAGTAATGGACCAAGAAATGTTAATGGGTATTAGGCAGAGCTTAAATCCTAGATGGTTAGTGTTAAAATAGCAATCTGGATCATGTCAAGAAAACATATGCCTAGTTACAAGTCAAGAGCTTCTAGCCAAAATTCAGAGGGGTGGACAAACTTTAAAGGTATATCATACTTATGACTAGTAAAAAACAATTCTTATGACCTTACATATATTTTTTTTTCATTAGTTTTATTGACAAAGTATCAGCAATGAATGGCATGTCCTACTGCCTTCTACAACTGCTTTGCTCCCCCAAGTAAATTGAAGTTGACCACATCGCACGCGGGGCAAGACCCACCAAAACTTCTTTTAGCCTTTGATAAAGTTATATCAATGCCTTCAGAATGCTAGTACGAGACTGATAATTGTTTCTTTCTTTTGTTTTCTTAAAATCCTTTTAGAATTTCCGATCATTCCTCAATTATTGAAGTGCCTTAGTATGAGATTGATTGCTATAAATTCTGTGGAGTGTGATTTTTTTTTTCTTACGTTATTTTCTGATGGTTGAGATTCTGTGTAGACCCTCTCTCTCCCCTTATCTGTGTTTTGCTTTCCTTCTTTTTGAGCCAAGTTAGGTCTTATATTTGTTAGTTTTCTGTTTTCTCTTTTAACGTCGGCGAGTTCAATTTGGCAGTCAGTCTTCCCTAGACACAAAAGACGGTGACAACAGTTGTGGATGCAGGACTTTCTTTTGTGGGTCCTACATTTTGAAGCCAATGCGAAGGATCTCTTGTTTTCTGAACTTGGCATGGTTCCTTGAGAAGGCAATGAGTTTGTGCTCAGGAAAGCTCTTGCGTTAGAAAAGAAGGGAGATTGATCCATAGAATTTTTCATCCGGTCATTATTGAGTTCAGATCAAGTTTGTTGTAAACTGTAAATGCCACCATCTTTTTGAATAATGCAAAAACCTTTAACAAAAAAGCTTGTCATTACGTGTACATTGTTTGTAGATTACTTTGTAAGTTTTCAATTTCTTTTTGTTCTTGGTAATCTTTTCAGCGACTTACATCAAGGGTTTTCCATGTATTTGTTGAAAGATAAGTATTTCTATAAATTAGATTGACTCATATTTATATGGTGTATTATTTGTTTTAATTTTTTTTCTTCTATGTCTCCCAAATTTAAAAAGTTAAGATTCAGGGGCTTTGTAAGAGGTTGACAATTCAATGGTAGGCTATTGGCCATCAAAGACAAGTTCAATATCCTATAATCCTTAAAATTGCTTTTTAGCCATTAAAAAAAAAAAAAGATTCAGATGTGTTATTATATGATTAGACTCAATTAATATATTTGCAGTTAATTATCATTTTTGATAAATTGATTGGACATATACATCTTTCTTGCCCATTTTCCTACTATCCTTGATTCTCCTTGTAATAGGCAATGTCGAATAGCTACAATAGATGTTTGAATAACGTTGAGACTTCAAATGTTGGTAGAGATTGCATGGTAAAGGAAAATCATGAACTTTTACATAGAGACTTCAAAAAATGTTGGTAGAGATTGCATGGTAAAGGAAAATCATGAACTTTTACATAGAGACTTCAAAAAGTATGACCGAATATATATGTATATTGTTTTCTCGAATATCTAAACTCCAATTGCAACTACTTTTGAATGGATAACATAAAGAATTTTTGGTTGAGTTGTTTCTCAAATCCTCCTATGAAATCGAATGGCTTTGCCTCCTACAGCTTAAGTACTCAAATCAACTCGTATTTCATAAGCAAAGCTGCTTAGTTCATTACAAGCCAACGAAGAACTAAAAAAGAGAAAGAAAAGGTAAAATGCCATACGAACGAACAAGACGGGTAGCTACAGAACAGCAACCTTGGTCTACAATATCTACAGAACCAAGTCATGAATATGTACAATATCTCGTCTCAAAGACATTGTTCAAACGTCATCCACAGACTTAGGAGAGAAGTTTGGTCATAGTCGGGCGTGCCCTGTATATGGCCTCCAGTGCCACTGCCTTGGGCATGGTGGCCCCATGACCTTCGGTCATGTCAATTTCTTCCTCACTAACCCTTTTCCAGTCAAAGCACTGTATCAATGCCCCCAGTGTCAAACTCACCGTCCGTTGGGCGAGGCCTGCCCCGGGACAAGCCCTCCTCCCCATCCCAAATGGCATCAACTTGTGTGCCTCCGCCTCCCTGCTTTCAAACCTCTCGGGCTTAAAACTTGTCGCATCCTCCCACAACGTGGGATCCCTATGTATGGCCCACGCATTGACCAATAACATCGTGTCACGTGGTACATCATATCCTCCAATCGTGCAATCATCTGAGGCCCTATGGGGTAATAACAGTGGAGCCGCGGGGTACAATCGAAGGGTCTCTGAAATTATGCTTGAAAGGTAATGCAAATTAGAAAAATCTGATTCCTCAACCAATTTCTCTTGTCCAACGTGGCTGTCCAGCTCAGCTCTAGCCTTCTTCAACATATTGGGATGATTAAGAAGATTAGATATCGCCCATTCCAATGTCACTGCTGACGTGTCAGTCCCTGCAAGCAGCAAGACCTGCTCGATATAATTGGTGTTAGGAGTTGTTGATAAAATGGAAAAGTAAGTCATTTGTTGTGGCTGATGGCATTCCACGAGGAGCGCCCCCGTTGTAGATCCTATCATGCATAACGACACAATTTCTTGCTAGGTTTATCTACTTCGACGACTTCTTCACCCCATAAATAAATAAAACTTAAAAAACAAGAACAAAAACTGGAGAGAAACCTCGAAAGAGAGATCTGCTACACTTACCAAAACAAGCGCTTTGATTATCTGGTCTGTATAGTAATTCGGCTGTGATTTTTGCAAAGAAAGAAGATGGTCGATCATAGTGTCTCCCTCCCCCTCCTTACTCCTCTTCTCATCAATAAGACCTTGTAAGAATTCATCCATTTTTTTGGCCAGCCTCCTCAACCTTTTCTGTAAATCCCCATGATCAATCCATCGCAAAATGTGCACGAAATCCTGAGGATTCGATGCCCCTCCGCTCTCGAACGCCTCTCTCATTATCTCCTTAAACTGCCGCGCCTCTTCCTCGTCCTTCACGTCCTCTCCGTACCCGTAATAACGCTTTCCTGCTACCATTCGCATTATGGTGTTGAAGGTGAGATCTGTGAACACTGATTTCAGCTCCACCTGTGCAAAGTCTTGGGATGAGTTACTTGACAGTTTCCGTAGGAAGCGGGTGACCTCGTCCCGTCGGATGCCTGAGAACATGTTGAGGCGGCTGATTGAGAAGATTTCGAGGGCGCAGATACGGCGTAGGTTGCGCCAGTGGTCGCCATAAGGGGATGCTGCGACGGTGGTGTGGTTGTAGGCTAAGTGCTTAGTTGCTAGTAATTCAGGACGATTCGCTAGGACGACGTCGTTCTTCGTGAAGCATTCTTCCACCGCGGACGGGGACGATACGACAACCACAAGGCGGGTACCGAATCGGAGGGAGAAAATCTGGCCGTATCTGTGCGAAAGGGTTTGGAAAGTACGGTGTAGGGGTTTCTTAGCGAGATGTAGATGACCAAGAACCGGTAGAGATGGAGGGCTGGGAGGGAGATGTTGGGTTTGTCTTCTTTTCTGAAGGTAGAGCTTGAAAGCAAGGAGCACGAAAATAAGCAAGAGGGATGAGTATAACAAGACATCTTCCATGTTTGCCTCTTTCGGATGTACAACGCTAATCAAAGTAGTACGAGGTTGGAAGCGCTGCACGAAATTGAAAAAGGAAGTCTCGTGGAGATTTTCTTATATTATTTGTATCTCATTGAAACATTATGCTGTAAGAAGAAGAAGAAGCCACACTATCATCAAAATACGGACAGATGTGCATATAACCATTCTACAGAGGGAGACAAAGATGGTCCCAAAATCATCTGACTGTCGTCATTTGTTGGGCTGTCATCTTGTCTAATCAGATCTGACGGCCTGCGTTGATGGCGGCTTGTGATTGTCCCTTCTCTTCTAGACTTGTAAAGAAAATATCTTCCTCACAATTAGTGTTTGAACTATTATAAATCCTGTTCAAGGTTTTGAAACAAATAATGAGTCGAGAGAGACCCTCTGTAGGACGTTCTGTTTCTGTTCCCGATATTTTGAGACCAGAATTCAGTGGGCCTTATTTTGGATTTTGGGATTCCCCGTGGATTCTGTACTCAAAGGACCCAGCACCAAGTCTCAGGTTGCTGTGCGACTTGTTCTTCAAAAGCTGGATTTTGAATCAAAACAGCTTCTCAGTTAAGTTCTTAGTTAAGAAACCACGATTATGGTTTCTTAAACTACTTTTGTAGTATTGTTTTTAGTTTAATGTAAATCTTATTTGTTAGTACTTTATGTCTAACTTAATATGCTCACTGCCTTCAGTCGTGTATGATTTTTCCCTTTTTATAGAAATTATTTAGTTTCATCCCATTCCCTCTCGCATTAGCAACGACGCGATCAGAGAAAGAAGAGAATCGTTCAAAAATGAGGTCTAAGATTCAATTTTCTGATTGTTTAGGAATGTTGGAACAACCAAGATAGATGGAAATTGATGAATCTCCCAATAATTGAGGAGTCCGTGGAAGCCATGTTTTCACCAACTTCTACTCAACTTTTTTGATATTTGACTTGTGTTATTTATTCCTCCTATCTAATAAAATTTTACCAACTTTCTAGGGATTATAGAATTGCTGTAGACTTTCTTCTCTAGTGGTTTAACTGGTCCTCACTACTGGCAAATCAACCAAAAACAAAATAGATTGCCCATTTCTCCTTATAAATGTGAGGCATGTCATTCTCTAATTGTTTCCAACCCAATGAAATATCTTTTTATGTATTTTCTCACTATCCTTCAAGCTTTTCCAGTTACAACGATTACAAATAAAAAAAAAAAAGAAGCTAAGGTTCCATACTTTTTTAAGGGACGAACTCTCTCATTTATAGATAAAAAAACGGAATTCTTTATAGAAAGGAAAGCAGTTTTTTTTCTTTTTTTTTTCTCTTCTCTCTCTCTCTCTCTCGTTTTTAGAGCTTTCTTCTGAGCTTCTTTTATGGTCTTTATGAGCTTCTTCTTCCTTCATTTATTTTTGTTGCTTGACTTTTTTCAATCTTGGCTGTTGCTTTACAGTTTGCGGGAGCTGCAACAGGTGATGCTTTTTCTTTGACTGAGTTTGGATGAATTGAATACGAATGAATAGTCAGCTCTGAATTTTTAGAATAATGACACGTATCATTTTATGATGTAAATTTTAAACTTATTGAAAAAATTTAACACACACACACACATATATATATATATTAAAAATGCTTCAACATTTTTCAATTCAAGATCATTAAAATTATTAAGCTCCATAATAGTTAGTTGTCTCTTTGTATAAACAATTGTTACTAACTTTTTTATATTAACTTAAATTTTTTATATTCAAAATATAAAATTTTACTTTCGCCATTTTTTTGTTGGTGGCACACTTGAAAATCTACTCCACTTAATAAGGCAATACAAACACTGATAGGATAGGAAGGGTAAATGGGAGAATTTTGATACTCACTAGGTGTATCAATGGCCTATTCAAACACTTGGATCATCTTCTACACCTTCCAATAAATATACCTTTGCTCACTTCATATTTAGCTTTTTGACATGCTTAGTAATATTTTTACTAATGCTGACTTAGAGAGTAGTGATTAGAATCAATTTATATATTTATAATTAATTGTCATTTTTGATAAACTGATTGGTCATATACATCTTTCTTGCCCATTTTCCTACTACCCTTGACTCTCTTTGTATAAACTGATTGGACATATACATTTCTTGCCCAATTTCCTATTGCCCTTGATTCTCTTTGTAGTATACAACGTCAAATAGTAACAATAGATGCTTAGATAACGTAGAGATTTTAAATGCTAGTAGAGACAACATGAGTTATGTTGGTAAAGGAAAATCCTAGATTTTTACATAGACTTCAAAAGCATGACACAATATATATGCATATTGTTTTCTCAATTATCTAAACTCCAATTGCACCTACTTTGGAATGGATAACGTAAAGAAGTTTTATTTGAGTTGTTTCTCATATCCTCCCATGAAATTGAATGGGTTTACCTCCTACATCCTAAGTACTCAAATCCACTCTTTCTCCATAAGAAAAGCTGTTTAGTTCATTACAAGCAAGCCAAAGAAAAAAAAAGAAGGAAAAATGCCATAGGAATGAACAAGACGGGTAGATACAGGACAACAACCTTGGTGCCCACAAAGACATGAATATCTACGGTATCTCGCTCACAGTAACTTGCCTCAGAGGCATTGTTCAGATGTCATCCACAGACTCAGGAAGAAGTTTGCTCAGAATCGGGCGTGCCCTACACCTGGCCTCTAGTGCTACTGCCTTGGGCATGGTGATCCCATGACTTTCGGTCATGTCAACTTCTTCCTCACTAACCCCCTTCCACTCAAAGCTCTGAATCAATGACCCCAATGTCAAACTAAGAGTCCGTTGGGCGAGGCTTGGCCTGGGACAAGCCCTCCTCCCCATCCCAAATGGCATCAACTTGTGTGCCTCCAGCTCCCCTCTTTGAAACCTCTCTGGCTTAAAGCTCGTCGCATCCTCCCACACCTTGAGGTCCCTGTGTATAGCCCACGCATTCACCAATAACATTGTTTTACATGGTATATCATATCCACTGATCCTACAATCATTAGATGACATATGGGGTACAAGCAGTGGGGCTGCCGGGTACAATCGAAGGTCTCCGAGATTATGCTTGAAAGGTAGCACAAACTAGAGAAATCTGCTTCGTCAATTAATTTGTCTTGTCCAACTTGGCTGTCCAGCTCAACTTTAGCCTTGTTCAACACACCTGGTTGGTTGAGAAGATTGGACATTGCCCATTCCACGGTCATCGCCAACGTGTCCGTCCCTGCAAGTAGCAATTCCTGTTCCGTACAAATAGGTATTCAGAATTATTGATAAAAAGGAAAAGTAAGTCATTTAATTGTGGCTGACTTGCATGAAAGTCATAGTTTCCTTGTTAGCTCTATTTACTCCAACACCTTCTTAACACTTACCAAAATAAGTCCTTTGATAATTTGGTCTGTGTAGTAATCCGGCTGCGAGTTCTACAAAGAAAGAAGATGGTCGATCATGGTGTTTCCCTCCTCCTCCTTACCCCTTTTCTCGTCAATAAGACCTTGCAAGAACGCATCCGTTACTTTGGCCAACCCTTTCAACCTATTCACCAAACCCCCACGATCAATCCAGCGTAAAATGGGCACGAATTCTTGAGGATTCGATGCCCCTGCGTTCTTGAAAACTTCTCCTATTATCTCCCTGAATTGTCTTGCCTCTTCCTCGTCCTTCATGTCCTCTCCGTAACTGTAATACCATTTCCCCGCTACCATTCTTGTCATGATGTTAAATGTAAGACCCGATAACATTGATTTCAGCTCCACCCGGGTGAAATCTTGGCGGGAGTTACGTGACAATTTACGTAGCAAGTGCATGACCTCGTCCCTTCGGATGTCGGAGAACATGTTGAGGCTGTTCGTTGAGAAAATCTCGAGCGCGCTGATGCGGCGGAGGTTGCGCCAGTGGTCGCCATAAGGGGATGCTGCCACAGTGGTGTGGTTGTAGCTTACGTGCTTGGTTGTTAGAAACTTAGGACGATTCGCTAGGATGACGTCATTCTTCGTGAAGCATTCTTCCACTCCGGATGGGGACGATACGATAACCACTAGGCGGCTACCAAATCGTATGAAGAAAATCGGGCCATATTTCTGTGAAAGGGTTTGGAAAGTACGGTGGAGGGGTTTCTTAGCAAGATGGAGATGACCCAGAATCGGCAGAGATGGAGGGCTGGGAGGGAGGTGTTGAGTTTGTCTTCCTGTCTGAAGGTAGAGCTTGAAAGCAAGGAGCACGACAAGAAGCAAGAGGGATGAGTATAGCAAGACATCTTCCATGTTTGCCTGTTTCTGATATACGACGGTAATGAAAGTAGTGGAAGATGGCCTCGGATATTCTGACCATAATAGTGGAGATGTGTTACAAACATGGAGATAGAGAGGAAGTGCTGCACGAAATTGAAAAAGGAGGTGGCGTGGAGATTTTCCAATATTATTTACATCTTATTTAAACGTCAATGCTAAAGGTAAGTCAAGTAAGATAAGTAGAAATTGATTAATATTATTTATATCTTATTTAAATATTACCTTTAGTTATAAGTCAAGTAGAACTAGTGTAGATTTATCTAAATTATTTATATCACATTGAATGAAAGACATATATTCACGTATGGTCACTGTAAGAAGAAGCCACAATATTAACAAAATACAGAAAAATGTGCATATAACTACGAGATAGGGGGAGACAGTGAGAGTCCCATAATCATCCAACCATCGTCATTTGTTGGGTTAGAGAATGGGATAGCTATGATGCCTCACGTCATCAAGTTCGTATACAACAACTCTACGATCGGAGAAAGAAGAAAATCGTTCAAAAACGATATCTAAGATTCAATTTTCTGATTGTTTAGGAACGCCGGAACAACTATGATAGATGGAAATTGACAAATCTCCCAGTAAGTGAAGATTCTGTGGAAGCCAAGTTTTCACCCACTTCACTCAAATTGTGTAATCTACAAGATTGCTATGGACTTTTTCCTAGTGCTTTAGTTGTCCCCACTCCTGGCAACTCAACACTTTCATCTTTTTCAAATTCAATCAAAAACAAAGAAATTGCCCATTATCTCCTTCTAAGTGTGAAGCATGTCATTCTCTAATTATTCCCAATGAAATATTTCTTCCATGAATTTTCTCATTATCCTACAAGCTCTTCTAGGGAAATTTAAATCAAGAAAATTGGACACTATTAAAAATTTCTTTGAAAAGGTTTACCATTTTCCAATTCAAGATTATTAAAATTATTGAATATTTGAGTCTAGTTGGAGAAAAGGTGGCTTGGCTTATGGGATAGGATCACAAGGATGGAAATATAAGAAGAAATGATGGCTTATCTTGATGTCATTATATTCCATGCACTTGCACGTTATCCCTCTTTGTCTATAAATTGAATTGATTCATATCTATATGGTGTATTATTTGTTTTAATTGTTTCTCTTGTATGTCTCCCAAATCTAAAAAATTAAGATTTAGGTGCTTTGTCAAGAGGTTGACAATTCAATGATAGGGCTATTGGACATCAAAGTCTTAGGTTCAACATCCTATAATCCTTAAAATCCCTTTTTACCAATTAAAAAAAAAAGATTCAAAGGTCTTATTATATGATTAGACTCAATTAATGTATTTGCAATTAATTATCTTTTTTGATAAACTGATTAGACATATACATTTTTCTTGTCCCTTTTCTTACTATTCTTGATTCTTTGTGTAGTATGCAACGTCGAATAGCAACAATAGATGCTTGAATAACATTGAGACTTCAAATGCTCATAGAGACAACTTGAGTTATGTTGGTAAAAGAAAAGGTGGATTTTCTATAGAGATTTCAAAAGCATGACTCAATATATATGTATATTGTTTTCTCGAATATCTAAACTCCAATTGCATATACTTTTGAATGGATAATGTAAAGAACGTTTGGTTGAGTTGTTCCTCAAATCCTCCTATGAAATTGAATGGGTTTGCCTCCTACAGCTTAAGTACTCAAAACCACTCTTATTCCATAAGCAAAGCTGTTTAGTTCATTACAAGCCAACGAAAAACAAAAAAAGAGAAAGAAAAGGTAAAATGCCATACGAAAGAACAAGACGGGTAGAAACAGAACACAGCAACCTTGGTCTTCAATATCTACAGAACCAATTCATGAATACCTACTATATCTTGTCTCAAAGACATTGTTCAAACGTCATCCACAGACTTCGGAAAGAAGTTTGTTCATAATCGGGCGTGCCTTGCACATGGCCTCCAGCGCCACTGCCTTGGGCATGGTGGCCCCATGACCTTCGGTCATGTCAATTTCTTCCTCACTAACCCTTTTCCAGTCAAAGCACTGTATCAATGCCCCCAGTGTCAAACTCACCGTCCGTTGGGCGAGGCCTGCCCCGGGACAAGCCCTCCTCCCCATCCCAAATGGCATCCACTTGTGTGCCTCCGCCTCCCTGCTTTCAAACCTCTCGGGCTTAAAACTTGTCGCATCCTCCCACAACGTGGGATCCCTATGTATGGCCCACGCATTGACCAATAACATCGTGTCGCGGGGTACATCATATCCTCCAATCGTGCAATCATCTGAGGCCCTATGGGGTAATAACAGAGGGCCAGCCGGGTACAATCGAAGGGTCTCCGAGATTATGCTTGAAAGGTAGCTCAAACTAGAGAAGTTTGGCTCGTCGATCAGCTTCTCCTGTCCAACGTGGCTATCCAGCTCAGCTCTAGCTTTGTTCAACACATCGGGATGGTTGAGAAGATTGGACATCGCCCATTCCAATGTCACCGATGATGTTTCGGTCCCTGCAATCAGCAAGTCCTGCTCCATACAAACAGGTATCAGAGTTATTGATAAAAAGGAAGAGTAAGGCAATTGTTGTGGCTAATGGCCCCACTGTAGATACTATCATGCATGAAGCCACAATTTCTTGCTAGGTTTATCGACTTCGACGACTTCTTAACCCAAGAAATAAATAGAACTTTTGAAAAAAAAAAAAAAAACAACTGGAGAGAAACCTCGAAAGAGAGGTCTGCTACACTTACCAAAACAAGCCCTTTGATTATCTGGTCTGTATAGTAATCCGGCTGTGATTTTTGCAAAGAAAGAAGATGGTCGATCATAGTGTTTCCCTCCTCCTCCTTACCCTTCTTCTCATCAATAAGACCTTGTAAGAATTCATCCATTTTTTTGGCCAGCCTCCTCAACCTTTTCTCTAAACCCCCATGATCAATCCATCGCAAAATGGGCACGAATTCTTGAGGATTCGATGCCCCTCCATTTGCAGCAAGCTCTGTCATTATCTCCTTAAACTGTCTCGCCTCTTCCTCGTCCTTCACGTCCTCTCCGTACCCGTAATAACGCTTCCCAGCTACCATTCGCAGTATGGTGTTGAAAGTGAGAGATGTGAACAGTGATTTCAGCTCCACGTGGGCAAAATCTTGGGATGAGTTACGTGACAGTTTACGTAGGAAGCGCGTGACCTCATCCCGTCGGATGCCGGAGAACATGTTGAGGCGGTTGGTTGAGAAGATTTCGAGAGCGCAGATGCGGCGTAGGTTGCGCCAGTGGTCGCCATAAGGGGATGCTCCGACGGTGGTGTGGTTGTAGCCTGCGTGCTTGGTCGTTAGTGACTCAGGACGATTTGCCAGGACAACGTCGTTCTTCGTGAAGCATTCTTCCACTGCGGACGGGGATGATACGATAACCACGAGGCGGGTACCAAATTGGAGGGAGAAAATATGGCCGTATCTCTGCGACAGGGTTTGGAAAGTACGATGGAAGGGTTTTTTAGCGAGATGGAGATGACCAAGAACTGGTAGAGATGGAGGGCTGGGAGGGAGGTGTTGGGTTTGTCTTCTTGTCTGAAAGTAGAGCTTGAAAGCAAGGAGCACGATAAGAAGCAAGAGGGATGAGTATAACAAGACATCCTCCATGTTCGGCTGCTTCTTACAGACGACGGTAATGAAACTAGTAATAGATGGCCTTGGATGCTCTGACCACATAAGTAGAGGCGATATATATAGGGAGATAGAGAGAACTTGAAAAAGGGAGTGGCGTGGAGGTTTTCTTATATTATTTTTATCTTATTTAAGCATCAATGCTGAAGATAAGTCAAGTACGAATTAAGAATACGGACTAATGTGCATATAACTACGAGACAGAGGGAGACGACCGGGGTCCCAAAATCAACGGACCATCGTCATCTGTCGGGTTCACGTCACTGCGTTCGTATACATATGTTTGATTCCGTTCTCTCTCGCCTCAGCAACGACACTATCAGAGAAAGAAGAGAATCGTTCAAAAACAAGGTCTAAGATTCAAATTTCTAATTGTTTAAGCGACGGAACATCTAAGGTATATGGAAATTGACAGATCTCCCAACCTTCAGGGGATTACATAATTGCTATAGACTTTCTTCTCTAATGGTTTAGCTGGTCCTCACTCCTGGCAATTCCTTTCTTCCACGGTCTTTATGAGCTCCTTCTTCCTTCATTTATTTCTGTTGAATGACATTTTTCAATCTTGGCAGTTGGGTCACGGTTTGCAGGAGCCGCAATAGGTAACATCTTTTCTTTTCCGCAGTCGCAATTCTTTTATGAATTTTTAGAGTAATGAGACGCATCAATTTTATGATAAGTGTTTTAAACTTATTAAAAAAATTTAACATATTACGGAAAAAAATTATTTGCAAAGGTTTCATATTTTTTTAGTTCAACATCATTAAAATTATTAAGATCTATAATAGTTAGTGGTCTCTCTAAATGTACAATTGTTATTAACTTTTTGATATCAACTTAAAATTTTTATATTTAAAATATAAACTTTTACTTTTCTCATTTTTCTTTTGGTGGCACACATGAAAATCTACTCTACTTAGAAAAGGCAATACAAACACCTGGATATGATGGATAGGAAGCAAAAAGGGGGGAAATTTGCCACTCACGAGGTGTATCAACGGCCTATTTTAAAACATTGACCAACAACATTTTGTTACGTGGTATGTCATATCCTCCAATCCTACAATCATCCGAGGGCATATGGGGTACTAGCAGTGGACCTGCTGGGTACAATGGAAGGGTCTCCGAGATTATGCTTGAAAGGTAGCTCAAACTGTAGAAGTTTGACTCGTCGATCAATTTCTCTTGTCCAGCGTGGCTGTCTAGCTCAGCTCTAGCTTTGTTCAACACATCGGGATGGTTGAGAAGATTGGACATCGCCCATTCCAATGTCACCGCTGACGTGTCGGTCCCTGCAACAGCAAGTCCTGCTCCATACAAATAGGTTAAGAGTTAGTGATAAAAAGGAGAAGTCATTAATTATGGGTGACATGCATGAAGCACATTGCATGTGGTTGTACTTTACTTGCCAGGTCTATGTACTCCGATGGCTTCTTAACCGCCGAAATAAATAAATAAAAGATATCTTGAAAGAGAGTATTTGCTTCTCTTACCAAAATAAGTGCTTTGATATTCTGGTCGGTATATTCATCCGGCTGAGATTTCTGTAAAGAGAGAAGATGGTCTATCATAGTGTTTCCCCCTCCTCCTTATCCCTCTTCTCATCAAGAATACCTTGCAAGAAGGCATCCATTATTTTGGCCAGTCCTCTCAACCTATTCTCTAAACCCCCGTGATCAATCCAGCGCAAAATGGGCACGAATTCTTGAGGATTCGATGCCCCTGTATTCGCGAAAGCTACTCTCATTATCTCCTTAAACTGCCCCGCCTTTTCCTCTTCTTTCACGTCCTCTTCGTACCTGTAATATCGCTTCCCGGCCACCATTCTCATTATGATGTTAAGGGTGAGATCCGGGAACAGTGATTTCAGCTCCACCCGGGCGAAATCTTGGCTCGAGTTACGTGACAATTTACATAGCAAGCGCGTGACCTCGTCACTTCGGATGCCAGAGAACATGTTGAGACGATTGGTTGAGAAGACTTCGAGGGCGCTGATGCGGCGAAGGTTGCGCCAGCGGTCGCCATAAGGGGATGCTCCCATGGTGGTGTGGTTGTAGTCCAAGTGCTTGGCCACTAGGGACTCAGGACCGATTCGCTAGAACGATGTCATTCTTCGTGAAGCATTCTTCCACTCCAGACGGGGAAGATACGAGAATCACCAGGCGGGAACCGAAATTGAAATCATAATTATCCTTAATTATAAGAAAAATATAAACTTTTTAAAAGAAGTACATGTTTTCATTTCACAAATCAGTGATGTCAAACAATTAATAGATAAAATCTATGAAAAGAATACCATTTTACGTCCCATAGTCACTGATGTCAGTGAGTGTATACATTTGCCTTTTGTCGTTCCCTCTGTCAGCACCCGCGCCATCAGGGAAAGAAGAAAATTATTGAAAAAGGTAAGGTTTACTCAGTCCCCAATGCGGCTGCAAATAATGTTAGATGCCTTGCAGAAGAATTTGGCCTAGAGTGGGCAATGCAACACATAATTCCACTGGTTTTTCGTGCCAAGACGTATGCAAGAGAATTTGCAGCCACAAAGGAGTCGAGTTTATCTTTTTTGTCCCGATTTGCATGCCGACAAGGAGAATTTAAAGCTGTCATTGAGTAATCAAAAGCATGTGCCGAAGACGTGCTTTCTGCAATGGTGGGCGTCAAAATGTTGTGAAGAAAGATGTGGAGCGCTCGAAGACGTGTTGTGAAAGAAGATGAGGAGGGGCCGCGACAAAGAAAACGGCAACTAGTTGGAGCGAAGTCGGTGTAAATTACTCTTATTCATGAATATGACGAGATGTTGCAGTTTGATTGAAGAAAATAGAGAGATATAAAATATCTAAAGAAAGCGGAAACACTTATAATACATTATGGGTATGAGGAGTACATTTGAAGTCGGGGTGGGTTTGAGAGAAAGTGAAAACTTTGATTCTTCTATGGACATAAGCCTGAATTAAACCCAATTAATTTTTCTAACATCTCGAATTCAAATCACATTGATTTTTTTTTTCGGAGATACTGTTCACGTGAATTGTGATTTTGACAGTGCTTTGTCATAACAATAACAAACGCTACCTGTACCGGATGACCATTGTACATGCAATTTCTCTGCTTGCTCTTGCTATGGGCTTAGAAATTACTTTTTCCCAAACTTCTGGTCATTAATGCATCGAAAGATTGGGTCCCCAACAACAAGTTCAACGTGGATAACATCTTGGTCACTTATTCCCGTTCCTTTTTGTCCAAAGTGCAGCCGACCCCTTCTTCCTACCCCGGCCCCGTATTATTAAATGCTCACAAGCGTGAATAACTATGAGGGAAGCCATTCTGAAATGTACCATAAAGACAAAATGTCTGATTCCCACTCCCTACGTCTCCTTCCTTTCTTCTCTCCCCTTTCCTGATCTCACGCTTCTCCTGTGGAACCGTTTTGGATTTTGGATGCAGGATTTTCTTTTGTGCTTCATACATCTTGTAGAACTGTCTATGATTTTGTTGAGGCTTCATAGACTTTTTCATTTGTTCATTATTATTTTCAGATTAAGTTTGCTGTAAATAGTAAAAGTCACAAACTTTCTAAATAATGCAAAAACCTTTAATAAAAAGGCTTTAGTACACTTTCTATTCAATATCTTGGAGTTCCTTTGATTATGAAAAGATTTACCCATGTTGATTGCAAAGGCCTGACAGATAAAATATTTAGAAAAATGAAAGGTTAGGAAATGAAACATCTTAGCTTTGCAGGATGATTACCATTGGCAAAATTAGTCTTAATTTTCATATGTATATTTTGAATGTAAGTTTTCTTACTACCAAAGCAAATCATTTATGAGATTGAAAAAAAGATCAGGATCTTTCTATGGATAGGTAGTACAGATATATAATGCTCTCATAAAGTTATTTGACAAATAATTTGCTCACCAAATAAGAAAGGGAGACTGGGTTTACCTAATATTAAATTTTTGAATAAAGTCATTTTGGGATGTATGTTTTGGAATCTTATTAATTTTTCAAACACTTTGTTATGGAGTAAATGGATCTACAATACAAAATATAAAAAAATTCAGTTATGCAAAGAAATTTATTAGAACCTTCAACCAATTAATGAAAAAGTAGATTGATATGATTTAATTTGGATTGGTGGCGTTTGCAAATATAACTTCATTGGATGAATAGTTTGTTAAGATCAATTGCTTACAACAGAAAGAATGGTACGATGGTCTCCTTCAATTAACTTATACGGTAACTTTTGCCAATCCCAAGTAGAAAACAAGAGTCATATTTTTTTTTTTGAATGTTCATGGATAATGATGGTTTGGAAGACTATCCTTACTCAAAATAGAATTCAATGTCATATCGGAGGATGAAATAAAGAAGTACAATAGATGATTAAAGCCACTAAAGGAAAGGATTTGGCTCTTAAGATATATTTTTTAACTTGTATTTATTGTATATGGGCAAAATAAAATAAAAGAAGATTTCACAATAAAAAAATTATCATTGCAATCTTGTTGGCTAAGTAAGAAAAACTATACGAGGAAGAACTTCTTTGTTCCAAAACATAAAATCATAACAAGAAAATATTATTTTGAGTGAGATTTGGAAGCTTTCAACCTTTATCTTTTTATAATTTTGATAATTTTTGTAATGTTAGCGTATGTCTTTATGCTTTTGTACATTATTTTCTTATTAATGCAAACTTATATTTCTTAAAAAAGAAGAAGGCATTAATATGTTTATATTGTTGTAGCCGCAAACAGCAAGACCTGCTCAGTACAAATAGGTATTAGGAGTTGTTGATAAAATGGAAGAGTAAGTCATTTATGGTGGCTGACGCAAAGGAAGTCACGTTGCGCAGTCACGTAATTTCTTTGCCAGGTTTCCCTAATCCGACAACTTAAAAATAGAAATAAAAGAACTACAAAAAGAAAAAAGAATAACATTGAAAGAAAGATCTGCTATGCTCACCAAATAAGTCCTTTGATAATCTGGTCTGTGTAGTAATCCGGCTGGGATTTCTGCAAAGAAAGAAGATGGTTGATCATGGTGTTTTCCTCCTCCTTGCCCTTTTTCTTATCAATAAGACCTTGCAAAAACGCATCCGTTGTTTTGGCCAGCCTCCTCTACTTGTTTTCCAAGCCCCCATGATCAATCCAGCGTCAAATGGGCACGAATTCTTGAGGATTTGATGCCCCTTCATTTTCAACAACCTCTCTCATTGTCTCTGATAACTCTATATTTTATAGAGTTATTAATAGTATTTTAAGTAATGTTTAATATAATTTTTATTAAATTATATTTTTATCTAATTGTATTTAGGTATATTTTGTTATTTTATGTAGCAAATCCAAAATAGAAGAAAAATGAAGAAAAAGTGAAGAAAGGAAGCACAAAACAAAAAAAAAAATGAGAAAAGAGAAAGAGAGCTAAAAAGAGGAGGCTTTTGGGTCAAGTTCGTGGGCTTGGACAGAAGCCATTTTGGTGGGCTTTGACGTGAAAGAGAGGGACCCGTGAGGGAGCAGCTATGGGGGAATTACGGACCGAAAGAGAGAAAGCAGTTCGGGCAAAAACACAGTGTGAAACCGGAAAAACACAAGGAAAGGAAAGAAAGACCGAACAGTCGATGGCGGACGGCGTGCGACTTCCCTCGCTGGAAAGTCAGAGTCCACGCACGACAGCACGGGACCCTGAGAACACGCGATGGTCATGCGAACGCAGACCGTCCGCACGTTCTTTTCTGCCGAAGGAGAGCACGATACCGAGAGTTTCCCGACCATCAAAGTTGTGTTTTTCTGGCGCGTTTTGGGCGTTTTCCGACGAGGGGAGACCGGATCTGCATTCCTTGTGCAATTTGCGACAATTCTGTGGCAGTTTCGCGGCAGTTTCCAGGGGTTTTCAGGCGAGAACGACGAATGCCGTTCGAGTCTTCTCCCCTAGATCTACGCGTTTCTGAGGCGGATTTGCGCGATCTTTTTGCAGATCTGGAACCTAAGCGGCTCGATCTATCTTTCTGGAAGTTTCGGTGAAGACCAGTGGCGCATGGCGGCGGACGGCGGCGCGGTCACGGGCACATGATGGCACGTGCGAAAGCGCATGAAGGCGCGTGGCAGCTCGTTTTCTTCCCGTTTTCAAGACAGCTTCTTCTTCACCCCGTGATGTGCAGATTTGTGCAACTTATTTTGTGATTTGAAGACATTTGGTGACAGCTTTAATGTTTTTAAATTTCAAAATATTTTGTTCATGTTTTTGCATTGATTTAGTTTGTGTAAATATGTTGTTTTAGTTTAGTTTGTTAGAGCTACGATGTAACTTGATTATGAAGTATGAATGTTATGATTATTTATGTTTTGTGAGATATTTTATGAATGTGAAGTTGTATATTACGGAGTTTAATGCTTTTAGGTGATTAGCTACTACTTAAATAATATGATTTGCATATTTGAGAGCGACATGAGATGACATATAGTTGTTTCATGTAATATACAACCTTTGATTAATATGAATAGACATATACCATATGGTTTGTGTGACTTTAGGTGTAAACTGGAATATTCATAAATCTTAATGCACTTAGTTCATTTAATTCATATGTAGACTCACACTGAATTAATGAGTTAAGTAGGTTTGCTATACCTAGACAAAGGATAATGAATAAATTAGGAAATTCTGCCATCACATGAGTAGAGTTAATCTTGCGAGCATGAATGATCGACATTGTATTGGACGCTCTTACATATTTCTTTAATCAAATTTAAGTTAAATTTAGTTAGTTTATTCAATATCCTATCATTTGGGTTGGCTAGATAAACTCTAAAAACTATTTACCTTTAGTACTTAATTAGTTTAGTAAGCACAAGTTTCTGTGGGATAATACTCATACTTATTATTATATTACTTGTTCGACATGTATATAGAATTTCACCGAACAATCTCCCTAAACCACCTCGCCTTTTTCTTGTCCTTCACCACCTCTCCGTACTCGTAGTACCGCTTACCCGCTACCATTCTCATTATGATGTTAAAGGTGAGATCTGTGAACATTGACTTTAGTTCCACTTGAGCGAAATCTTGGGACGTGTTTCGTGACAGTTTACGTATCAACCACGTGACCTTATCCCTTCGGATGCTCGAAAACATGTTGAGGCAATTGTTTAAGAAAATTTCGAGGGCGCTAATGCAGCGGAGGTTGCACTAGTGGTTGCCATAAGGGGCGGCTGACATGGTGGTCTACTCATGAATTTCTAGTGTTTGCTTGCATAAAAACATGAAAAGAAACTTAAAAAAAGGCTAAGAACAGAGATTTCGTAATCTCATCAAAACTAACTCAAAGGCTTTATGTCTTATCCCCTATTTTGGAAATACTCATTTTTAAAATTCAATTAGATTTTTTTTTTATGAAAAGTCAAAAATATATATCACCATAAAAATTACGAGATTGTTCAATTACAAAACATCATTATTTAGGGTCAAATATTGTATTTGACAAATTCCAAAGCTTTTGTAAGAATTTATTACAATTTGTAGGCTTAACTCATCTAGTAGATGAAATCTTCTTTCTCACGTCTAATTAGATTTGAAAAGCTAATAGAGGCAAGTCTATTTTTCTCCTCCTAGATTTCACCTAGTTCACCTAGCTAATACTGAAAGACTTACGAAAGATGGTTTACAAGCTAATCTTTCACCTGACAACACTCTTTTCCCTATATAGGGAGTATGGCAAACATCTGGACTTGGCCAGTGGTGAGCAAAAGAGTGATAGGGACACAGGTTGCAAAAGAGTGATAGGGACACAGGTTTTACACCAGTATCTTGTTTAAAATCCCTTTATAACATAAATGCAGTGCATGGGTTTTCTACCTAAATATTGAAAAAGTCTATGTTTTCCTTCTTGCTTGAGAAACTAAACATACCAAAATTTTTCCCTTTTCTATATTTGATAAATGCACTAAGATTTCTTTCTAGCATAATATTTCAATCCTCCTTCCATTATTATGATGGGTTAAACTAATATATCTATATTGACGATTCTGCCTTTCCCTTCATTTTTTTTTCTATTTCCCAAAGCCTAATAGATTTTTTTTTGGCTCAATTCTTAGCATTAGTAATGGTGATTTCTAGATGCAAACTTCATGGGACTTTATTTTTCAAAATCCTATGCCATTAGAGATTTAAGCTAGAAATATTAAGTAGCATTTTGGAGTAACTTATTTTTAACAAGGATCCTCCAATAAGGAAAATAATTCCGTGGCTTATATTTGCAATGAAATGACTAATGTTGCCTTGCTTTCATGATTTAAATGCTGCATCATTTGGTTTAATTGGCTTTTGGTGAAGATAATTGTGTCATCCTATTAGAGTTATCTCCTGGAGAATACAACTATAGTTGAATCGTATGTGAGGTTGGGGTCTTTATGTCCTCAGCATTGTGTTTTACTTTTGTCCTAACTACTCAAATGGTTATATGTTCTGATTAATCATATATGAAATGCTTTCTTGCTGTCCAAATCAAGATTAATCATATTTGACACGCTTTCTTGCTATCCAAATCAACCTTCAATGCCATCTTATGCCTCACTTGTGACAACCACGTTAGTCTCCATTGTATACTCTAAGAATTGGCAATACTTGATTTGTGGTCATGCAAGGTCAAGAGAACCTTGGTAAACTCTTGTGTTGTCTAACTATTCTTTTATTATCTTGCTCTTGTTTCATATTACGCCTAAATTCTCCGCCTCAGAGATCTGATTCTTTTTGATGCTGTCTTCTCTTAACATTTATATCTCCATCTTCGTGTCTGTATATGTGGTTGTGTTGTGGCTACTTATGTATATGTTTATAGCTGCAGAACACCACAAAACTTGGCTTCTGTTATAGATGTCCTATGTCCTTTTCTTAGTCTTGACATAACAATTCATAATTTACTTTAAGAGCAACATGTAATTTTTGAAGAAAACAGAGAGAATACAATTTTCTTTATCAAGCCTTTAACAACAATCTCCATCTAACTGGTTTTCAAAGTACTACTAACTCTTTTTTTGTGTCATATATCTCGGATATAGGAGCTTCTATGAATTAAATCACTTTAAAGTCGTCCAAGATTGTATTTGTATTGAGTTGTAAAAGAAAAAAATTGTTTTGGGATATGTTTTCAAATAGGCCTTTTAAAAGACAAATAATAATTTTTCTCATTTCATCAGCAGCCAAGGTGCAAGCCTGTTTTGCGCTACTTAAGGGGTCATCATGTAGGTTTTCATAGACATTTTCACAATTATATGCTCATCTATTATGTTTTTTAATAAATAAATTAATAAATATTGCAAACACAAAAAATCACATATGTCTATTCCATTCAATCATTTTTTCGTGATGTAAGAGATAATAAATTTTCAATTAATCCAATCTAATCTCTATGATTTTTCTTTTTTCTTTTTTCACTTCAAACAACTTATGAGAACTTCCGCTATCGATATGATAAGAAGGAGAACCCGTATAACAAGGGAACGATGAGGAACCTCGGAAAATTTTTTTTCTCTGAGATCCCCCCTTCAATGCGTAAATTCCGATCACTTGTGAAGAGGATGAACAGATGACAGTGGCGTCAGTGACTTCAAATAGTGGGAAATCTATTATTAGCCCAAAGGAGAAAATTGACATTGAAATGGGAACTAAGCGTGTAGAGAGCAGTGGCTTGCCACTACCAAAAATTCTGCGAAATTTGAACTATGATGATTTGGAGGACACAATGAAGAATATGATGGAAGAAAGAAGACCTGCTTTTTATTTGGACTTGCCTGTTGAGCAGGTTCAAAACGAACCCGTGCAAAGCCACGCTGGTGGAGGGGGAAAGACAACGTCTTTTCAAAGGTCCTTTACTAGGTGATGGCGCCAAAGAATTTGATCAAAACTCTGCAGCTGCCAATGGGTTTAAAACAGTTGAGGAAACCAAGGATGAAAACAAGCCTGCATTAACCCAACCCACCAGTTCTTCAAGCCTAAAGGTTTTTGTTAATCCATTCCAAATTTTCCAAATTTTCTATTGGTTATATCCACCTAATCTTCATTTCTCTTGGACCATAGCATCTAGTAATGGACCAAGAAATGTTAATGGATATTAGGTAGAGCTTAAATCATAGACAATTAGTGTGAAAAGATGCTCATTTTGTTGATAACCGCCAGTAAGGTGGTCAATCTGGATCATCTCAAGAAAATATTATGCCTAGTTACAAATTAAGCGCTTCTAGTTAGAATTCAAAGGCCTAGACAAACTTTGAAGGTATATCATATTATGACAACAGTTTTGGATGCAGGACTTTCTTTTATGGGTCATACATTTTGAAGCCAATGCAAAGGATCTCTTGTTTTCTGAACTTGGCATGGTTCCTTGAGAAGGCAATGAGTTTGTGCTCAGGAAAGCTCTTGCGTTAGAAAAGAAGGGAGATTGATCCATAGAATTTTTCATCTGGTCATTATTGAGTTAAGATCAAGTTTGTTGTAAATTGTAAATGCCATCATCTTTTTGAATAATGCAAAAACCTTTAACAAAAAAACTTGTCATTACGTGTACATTGTTTGTAGATTGCTTTGTAGGTTTTCAATTTCTTTTTGTTCTTCTTAATCTTTTTACTGACTTACATCAAGGGTTTTCCATGTATTTGTTAAAAGATAAGTATTTCTATAAATTGGATTGACTCATATCTATATGGTGTATTATTTGTTTTAATTGTTTTTCTTGTATGTCTCCCAAATCTAAAAAGTTAAGATTCAGGGGCTTTGTCAAGAGGCTGACAATTCAATGATAAACTATTGGCCATCAAAGACCTAAGTCTTAAGTTCAACATCCTATAATCCTTAAAATTGCTTTTTACCCATAAAAAAAGAAAAAAAGAAAAGATTTAGAGGTGTTATGCTATGATTAGACTCAATTAATATATTTGCAATTAATTATCATTTTTGATAAATTGATTGGACATATACATCTTTCTTGCCCATTTTCCTACTATCCTTGATTCTCCTTGTAATAGGCAATGTCGAATAGCTACAATAGATGTTTGAATAACAAAGAACTCATGAACTTTTACGTAGAGACTTCAAAAAGTATGACCGAATATATATGTATATTATTTTCTCGAATATCTAAAGTCGAATTGCAACCACTTTTGAATGGATAATAGAAAGAATTTTTGGTTGAGTTGTTTCTCAAATCCTCCTATGAAATCGAATGGCTTTGCCTCCTACAGCTTAAGTACTCAAATCCGCTCGTATTTCATAGCCAAAGCTGCTTAGTTCACTACAAGCCAACAAAAAACTACAAGCCAACGAAAAACTAAAAAAGAAAAAAAAAAGGTAAAATGCCAGCCAACGAAAAACTAAAAAAGAAAAAGAAAAGGTAAAATGCCATACGAATGAACAAGACGGTAGATACAGAACAGCAACCTTGGTCTACAATATCTACAGAACCAAGTCATAAATATGTACAATATATCGTCTCAAAGACATTGTTCAAACGTCAGCCACAGACTTAGGAGAGAAGTTTGGTCATAAACGGGCGTGCCCTGTATATGGCCTCTAGCGCCACTGCCTTGGGCATGGTGACCCCATCACCTTCGGACATGTCAATTTCTTCCTCACTAACCCTTTTCCAGTCAAAGCACTGTATCAATGCCCCGAGTGTCAAACTCACCGTCTGCTGGGCAAGGCCTGCCCCGGGACAAGCCCTCCTCCCCATCCCAAATGGCATCAACTTGTGTGCCTCCGCCTCCCTGCTTTCAAACCTCTCGGGCTTAAAACCTGTCGCACCCTCCCACAACGTGGAATCCCTATGTATGGCCCACGCATTGACCAATAACATTGTGTCACGTGGTACATCATATCCTCCAATCGTGCAATCATCTGAGGCCCTATGGGGTAATAACAGTGGGGCCGCGGGGTACAATCGAAGGGTCTCTGAAATTATGCTTGAAAGGTAATGCAAATTAGAAAAATCTGATGGCTTTCCACGAGGAGCTCCCCGTTGTAGATGCTATCATGCATGAAGACACAAGTTCTTGCTAGGTTTATCTACTTCGACGACTTCTTAACCCCAGAAATAAATAAAACTTAAAAAACGAAAAAAAAAGACAAAAACTGGAGAGAAACCACGAAAGAGAGATTTGCTACACTTACCAAAACAAGTCCTTCGATTATTTGGTCTGTATAGTAATTCGGCTGTGATTTTTGCAAAGAAAGAAGATGGTCGATCATCATGTTTCCCTCCCCTTCCTTACCCCTCTTCTCATCAATAAGACCTTGTAAGAATTCATCCGTTTTTTTGGCCAGCTTCCTCAACCTTTTCTCTAAACCCCCATGATCAATTCATCGCAAAATGGGCACGAAATCTTAAGGATTCGATGCCCCTCCGCTCTCGAACGCCTCTCTCATTATCTCCTTAAACTGCGTCGCCTCTTCCTCGTCCTTCACGTCCTCTCCGTACCCGTAATAACGCTTTCCTGCTACCATTAGCATTATGGTGTTGAAGGGGAGATCTGTGAACAGTGATTTCAGCTCCACCTGTGCAAAGTCTTGGGATGAGTTACTTGACAGTTTCCGTAGGAAGCGGGTGACCTCGTCCCGTCGGATGCCTGAGAACATGTTGAGGCGGCTGATTGAGAAGATTTCGAGAGCGCAGATGCGGCGTAGGTTGCGCCAGTGGTCGCCATAAGGGGATGCTGCGACGGTGGTGTGGTTGTAGGCTAAGTGCTTGGTTGTTAGTAATTCAGGACGATTGGCTAGGAGGACGTCGTTCTTCGTGAAGCATTCTTCCACTGCGGACGGGGACGATACGACAACCACAAGGCGGGTACCGAATCGGAGGGAGAAAATCTGGCCGTATCTGTGCGAAAGGGTTTGGAAAGTACGGTGTAGGGGTTCCTTAGCGAGATGTAGATGACCAAGAACCGGTAGAGATGGAGGGCTGGGAGGGAGATGTTGGGTTTGTCTTCTTTTCTGAAGGTAGAGCTTGAAAGCAAGGAGCACGACAATAAGCAAGAGCGATGAGTATAACAAGACATCTTCCATGTTTGCCTCTTTCGGATGTACGACGGTAATCAAAGTAGTACGAGGTTGGAAGCGCTGCACAAAATTGAAAAAGGGAGTGTCCTGGAGATTTTCTTATACTATTTGTATCTCATTGAAACATTATGCTGAATATAATAAGAAAGATGTTGTAAGAAGAAGAAGAAGCCACACTATCATCAAAATACGGACAGATGTGCATGTAACCATTCTACAGAGGGAGACAAAATCATCTGACCGTCGTCATTTGTTGGGTTGTCATCGTGTCTAATCAGATCTGACGGCCTGCGTTGATGACGGCTCGTGATTGTCCTTTCTCTTCTAGAATTGTAAAGAAAATATCTTCCTCACAATGAGTGTTTGAACTATTATAAATGCTGTTCAAGGTTTTGAAACAAATAATGAGTCGAGAGAGACCCTCTGTAAGAGGTTCTGTTTCTGTTCCCGATATTTTGAGACCAGAATTCAGTGGGCCTTGTTTTGGATTTTGGGATTCCCCGTGGATTCTGTACTCAAAGGACCCAACACCAAGTCTCAGGTTGCTGTGCGACTTGTTCTTCAAAAGCTGGATTTTGAACCAAAACAGCTTCTCAGTTAAGTTCTCAGTTAAGAAACCGCGATTATGGTTTCTTAAACTACTTTTATAGTATGTTTTTTTAGTTTAATGTAAATCTTATTTGTTAGTATTTTATGTCTAACTTAACATACTCACTGCCTTCAGCCATGTATGATTTTTCCTTTTTATAGAAATTCTTTAGTTTCATCCCATTCCCTCTTGCATCAGCAACAACGCGATCAGAGAAAGAAGATAATCGTTCAAAAACGAGGTCTAAGATTCAATTTTCTAATTTTTTAGGAATGCTGAAACAGCTAAGGTAGTTGGAAATTGATGAATCTCCCAATAACTGAGGAGTCCATGGAAGCCATGTTTTCAGCAACTTCTACTCAAATTTTGTGATATTTGGCTTTGTTATTTATTCCTCCTATCTAATAAAATTTACCAACCTTGTAGGGATTACAAAACTGCTGTAGACTTTCTTCTCTAGTGGTTTAACTGGTCCTCACTTCTTATTGCGGTGGAATTTCGTTCTACACATGAAGCATGTTATAACAAGTGTAAGTTATGACAAGATAGTTAGTTGATCATCGTTTGACTTAGTTTGACATGCTGATTGTAATGGTTCCCTATTATAGTTTTCCCTTTTGAATTCATTTAAGGTTTCACGTGTTAAGCTCTTATGTCATATAGAACAAAGAGGAAACTTGCTTTAATACTAATTTATTATATTCTTGAAGTACTTATTAATAGTGTTAAGATTGTCCTTTGAACCAACATAAAATAGTCCGTTAAAAAGTTTTGATTTTCAAGAATACGATAGGCATTCTAAAAATGATCTCAATGGGTTTTTCTTTTTTCTTTTTTTGGTTCATACAAAAATCATAAATTAGAATTGCACAAAAAGAATAGAACTATAATCACTAGTTAAAGAACCAACATTTTCTTTCTTAAATTGAAGGTGTTTCATAAGAAGTATTTCATTATACTTAAAATGAGAATTATTGAGTTCAAATATATGTCATATTCTATTGATATGCTAATCTATTATAATTCTTATATATAGAGATGTTTTTATTCTCTTACAATCTATTTTGAAGGAAAGAAACAGGTCTTTTTTTTTGTTGAAGTGTAAATTTGCATTAATAAAAAGTAGTATACAAAAATATATAAACATACCCAGTATTATAAAATTTCGACAATTATGAAAAGATAGAGATTAAAAACTTTCAAATTTCACTCAAAATGACATTTTCTATAAAGATTTTATATTTTAAACTTTATGTGAGTACTCTTTTCTTTCTAGATTAGTATCAAAGGTGAGTATTATTTACATAAAAATGTACGTTTGACTTTATAAGTGGTACCATTTCTCTACCTATTACCAATTAATTTTAAAATGAGTACTCACACATTGCCAAATAAGTTTTCTTGTAAAATGTTTAACAGGGAAGCAGTATTGAGATCTACTTGTTTCTCACATTATCAAATATCAACATGTTATATTCATTTTGTAAACATGTTTTCGATTTTTCTGTGATTAAAACATGGAAAAACTAGTTGATGCAGCAAGAGAAGAAAAGTAAGCTAGGTTCTAAATAACCTAATAGTGTTTGGAAGACCTAAATCCACCTACTTGAAGCCCTAGAACAAAAAAACAACTAATTATAGTAAAAAAGGAAGAAAAATTCCAGGCCCTTTTTGGTTGCCTCGTGATGTTCGGTGTAGTTGTTCTTGGTCAACAGAGCCCCAAGAGGACTCCATGGAATCCATGGAATTCCTAGGTTGCCCTTTTCTGTCCACACACTGCAAACAAAAACAAAATAGATTGCCCATTTCTCCATCTAAATGTGAGGCATTTCATTCTCTAATTGTTTCCAACCCAATGAAATATCTTTTTATGTACTTTCTCACTATCCTTCAAGCTCTTCCAGTTACAATGATTACAAAAAAAAAAAAAACTAAGGTTCCATACTTTTTTAAGGGACGAACTCTCTCATTTATAGATAAAAAACGAAACTCTTTATAGAAAGGAAAGGACTCTCTTTTCTCTCTCTCTCTCTCTCTCTCTCGAGTTTTTATAGCTTTCTTTTGAGCTTCTTTTAAGGTCTTTATGAGCTTCTTCTTCCTTCATTTATTTCTGTTGCTTGACTTTTTTCAATCTTGGCAGTTGCTTTACGGTTTGCGGGAGCTGCAACAGGTGACGTCTTTTCTTTGACTAAGTTTGGATGAATTGAATACGAATGAATAGTCAGCTCTAAAGTTTTAGAATAATGACACATATCATTTTTATGATGGAAATTTTAAATTTATTAAAAAAATTTAACATTTTTTTTTTGAAAATGCTTCAACATTTTTCAGTTCAAGGTCATTAAAATTATTAAGCTCTATAATAATTAGTTGTCTCTCTGTATAAGCAATTGTTACTAACTTTTTTATATTAACTTAAATTTTTTATATTCAAAATATAAAATTTTACTTTCTCCATTTTTTTGTTGGTGGCACACTTGAAAATCTACTCCACTTAATAAGGCAATACAAACACTCGATAGGATAGGAAGGGTAAATGGGAGAATTTTGATACTCACTAGGTGTATCAATGGCCTATTCAAACACTTGATCATTTTCTACACCTTCCAATAAGTATACCTTTGCTCACTTCATATTTAGCTTTTTGACATGCTTAGTAATATTTTTACTAATGTTAACTTAGAGAGTAGTGATTAGAATCAATTTATATATTTATAATTAATTGTTTTGATAAATTGATTGGTCATATACATCTTTCTTGCCCATTTTCCTACTACCCTTGATTCTCTTTGTATAAACTGATTGGACATATACATTTTCTTGCCCAGTTTCTTACTGCCCTTGATTCTCTTTGTAGTATGCAATTACAAATAGTAACAATAGATGCTTAGATAACATAGAGATTTTAAGTGCTAGCAGAGACAACATAAGTTATGTTGGTAAAGGAAAATCCTAGATTTTTACATAGACTTCAAAAGCATGACACAATATATATGCATATTGTTTTCTCAATTATCTAAACTCCAATTGCACCTACTTTGGAATGGATAACGTAAAGAAGTTTTGGTTGAGTTGTTTCTCAAATCCTCCCATGCAATTGAATGGGTTTGCCTCCTTCATCCTAAGTACTCAAATCCACTCTTACTCCATAAGAAAAGCTGTTTAGTTCATTACAAGGAAGCCAAAGAAAAAAAGAAGGAAAAATGCCATAGGAATGAACAAGACGGGTAGATACAGGACAGCATCCTTGGTGCCCAAAAAGTCATGAATATCTACGGTATCTCGCTCACAGTAACTTGCCTCATAGGCATTGTTCAGACGTCATCCACAGACTCGGAAAAAAGTTTGCTCAGAATCAGGCGTGCCCTACACCTGGCCTCCAGTGCTACTGCCTTGGGCATGGTGATCCCATGACTTTCGGTCATGTCAACTTCCTCCTCACTAACCCTCTTCCACTCAAAGCTCTGAATCAATGACCCCAATGTCAAACTCAAAGTCCGTTGGGCGAGGCCCGCCCCGGGACAAGCCCTCCTCCCCATCCCAAATGGCATCAACTCTTGTGCCTCCACCTCCCCTCTTGGAAACCTCTCTGGCTTAAACTCGTCGCATCCTCCCACACCTTGAGGTCCCTGTGTATAGCCCACGCATTCACCAATAACATTGTTTTACAAGGTATATCATATCCACTGATCCTACAATCATTTGACGACATATGGGGTACAAGCAGTGGGGCTGCCGGGTACAATCGAAAGGTCTCCCAGATTATGCTTGAAAGGTAGCACGAACTAGAGAAATCTGCTTCGTCGATTAATTTGTCTTGTCCAACTTGGCTGTCCAGCTCAACTTTAGCCTTGTTCAACACATCTGGATGGTTGAGAAGATTGGACATTGCCCATTCCACTGTCACCGCCAACGTGTCCGTCCCCACAAGTAGCAATTCCTGTTCCGTACAAATAGGTATTCAGAATTATTGATAAAAAGGAAAAGTAAGTCATTTAATTGTGGCTGACATGCATGAAAGTCATGGTTTCCTTGTTAGCTCTATTTACTCCAACACCTTCTTAACACTTACCAAAATAAGTCCTTTGATAATCTGGTCTGTGTAGTAATTCGGCTGCGAGTTCTGCAAAGAAAGAAGATGGTCGATCATGGTGTTTCCCTCCTCCTCCTTACCCTTCTTCTCGTCAATAAGACCTTGCAAGAACGCATCCATTACTTTGGCCAACCCTTTCAACCTATTCACCAAACCCCCACGATCAATCCAGCGTAAAATGGGCAAGAATTCTTGAGGATTCGATGCCCCTGCGTTCTTGAAAACTTCTCCTATTATCTTTCTAAATTGTCTTGCCTTTTCCTCGTCCGTCATGTCCTCTCCGTAACCGTAATACCGTTTCCTTGCTACCATTCTCGTCATGATGTTAAATGTAAGACCCGATAATAGTGATTTCAGCTCCACCCGAGCGAAATCTTGGCTGGAGTTACGTGACAATTTACGTAGCAAGTGCATGACCTCGTCCCTTCGGATGCCGGAGAACATGTTGAGGCAGTTTGTTGAGAAGATCTCGAGCGCGCTAATGCGGCGGAGGTTGCGCCAGTGGTCTCCATAAGGGGATGCTGCGACGGTGGTGTGGTTGTAGCCTACATGCTTGGTTGTTAGAAACTCAGGACGATCCGCTAGGACGATGTCATTCTTCGTGAAGCATTCTTCCACTCCGGATGGGGTCGATAAGATAACCACTAGGCGGCTACCAAATCGTAGGGAGAAAATCGGGCCATATTTCTGTGAAAGGGTTTGGAAAGTACGGTGGAGGGGTTTCTTAGCAAGATGGAAATGACCCAGAACTGGCAGAGACGGAGGGTTGGGAGGTAGGTGTTAAGTTTGTCTTCTTGTCTGAAGGTAGAGCTTGAAAGCAAGGAGCACGACAAGAAGCAAGAGGGATGAGTATAACAAGACATCTTCCATGTTTGCCTCTTTCTGATATATGACGGTAATGAAAGTAGTGGAAGATGGCCTTGGATGCTTTGACCATCAAAGTGGAGATGTGTTATAAACATGGAGATAGAGAGGAAGCGCTGCACGAAATTAAAAAAGGAGCTGGCGTGGAGATTTTCCAATATTATTTACATCTTATTTAAACATCAATGCTAAAGGTAAGTCAAGTAAGATAAGTAGAAATTGATTAATATTATTTATATCTTATTTGAATATTACCTTCAGTTATAAGTCAAGTAGACCTAGTGTAGATTTATCTACATTATTTATATCACATTGGATGAAAGACACATATTCACGTACGGTTGCTGTAAGAAGAAGCCACAATATTAACAAAATACAGAAAAATGTGCATATAACTACGAGACAGGGGGAGGCAGTGAGGGTCCCATAATCATCTGACCATCGTCATTTGTCAGGTTAGAGAATGGGATAGCTACGATGCCTCACATCATTGAGTTCGTATACAACAACTCTGCGATCGGAGAAAGAAGAAAATCATTCAAAAACGATATCTAAGATTCAATTTTCAGATTGTTTAGGAACGCCAGAATAGCTATGATAGATGGAAATTGACAAATCTCCCAGTAAGTGAAGATTCCGTTGAAGCCAAGTTTTCACCCACTTCACTCAAATTGTGTAATCTACAAGATTGCTATGGACTTTTTCCTGGTGCTTCAGCTGTCCCCACTCCTGGCAACTCAACACTTTCGTCTTTTTCAAAATCAATCAAAAACAAAGAAATTGCCCATTATCTCCTTCTAAGTGTGAAGCATGTCATTCTCTAATTATTCCTAATCTAATTATTCCCAATGAAATATTTCTTCCATGAATTTTCTCATTAACCTACAAGCTCTTCCAGTGGAATTTAAATCAAGAAAATTGGACACTATTAAAAATTTCTTTGAAAAGGTTTACCATTTTCCAGTTGAAGATTATTAAAATTATTGAATATTTGAGTCTAGTTGGAGAAAAGGTGGCTTGGCCGATGGGATAGGATCACAAGGACGGAAATATAAGAAGAAATGATGGCTTATCTTGATGCCATTAAATTCCATGTACTTGCACGTTATCCCTCTTCGTCTATAAATTGAATTGATTTATATCTATATGGTGTATTATTTGTTTTAATTGTTTCTCTTGTATGTCTCCCAAATCTAAAAATTTGAGATTAAGGGGCTTTGTCAAGAGGTTGACAGTTCAATGATAGAGCTATTGGCCATCAAAGACCTAAGTCTTAGGTTCAACATCCTATAATCCTTAAAATCCCTTTTTACCAATTTAAAAAAAAAGATTCAAAGGTCTTATTATATGATTAGACTCATTTAATGTATTTGCAATTAATTATCTTTTTTGATAAACTGATTGGACATATACATCTTTCTTGTCCCTTTTCCTACTATTCTTGATTCTCTTTGTTGTATGCAACATCAAATAGCAACAATAGATGCTTGAATAACATTGAGACTTCAAATGCTCATAGAGACAACTTGAGTTATGTTGGTAAAAGAAAATGGTGGATTGTTTTGTAGAGATTTGAAAAGCATGACTCAATATATATGCATATTGTTTTCTCGAGTATCTAAACTCCAATTGCATATACTTTTGTACGGATAATGTAAAGAACTTTTGGTTGAGTTGTTCCTCAAATCCTCCTATTAAATTGAATGGGTTTGGCTCCTACAACTTAAGTACTCAAAACCACTCTTATTCCATAAGCAAAGCTGCTTAGTTAATTACAAGCCAACGAAAAACTAAAAAAAGAAAGAAAAGGTAAAATGCCATACGAATTAACAAGACAGGTAGAAACATGTTAAGACTGGGGGACCATCTCAAAACCCATAGGCAAAGAGTGGTAGGACCCAATCATTAATAAGGCCATTACTTGGCCATCCCGTGTCCGATGTGGGAGAGCATTCTCCAACATGCTCCCTTCCCGAAGCTGGCCGACCAAGTATGGAAGTGGTGCTCAACTTATTGGATGGTGAAGGGGGGAAAGAAGCCCATTAACCACAACAGAGGCCCAGGACATAAACCTGGCTTTGATACCATGTTAAGACTGGGGGACCATCTCAAAACCCATAGGCAAAGAGTGGTAGGACCCAGTCATTAATAAGGCCATTACTTGGCCATCCCGTGTCCGATGTGGGAGAGCATTCTCCAACAAAACACAACATAGCAACCTTGGTCTTCAATATCTACAGAACCAAGTCATGAATACCTACTATATCTTGTCTCAAAGACATTGTTCAAACGTCATCCACAGACTCGGAAAGAAGTTTGTTCATAATCGGGCGTGCCTTGCACATGGCCTCCAGCGCCACTGCCTTGGGCATGGAGACCCCATCACCTTCCGTCATGTCAATTTCTTCCTCCCTAACCCTTTTCCAGTCAAAGCGCTGTATCAATGCCCCCAGTGTCAAACTCACAGTCCGTTGGCCGAGGCCTGCCCCGGGACAAGCCCTCCTCCCCATCCCAAATGGCATCCACTTGTGTGCCTTCGCCTCCCTGCTTTCAAACCTCTCGGGCTCAAAAGTTGTCGCATCCTCCCACAACGTGGGATCCCTATGTATGGCCCACGCATTGACCAATAACATCGTGTCGCGGGGTACACCATATCCTCCAATCGTGCAATCATCTGCGGCCCTATGGGGGAATAACAGAGGGCCAGCCGGGTACAATCGAAGGGTCTCCGAGATTATGCTTGAAAGGTAGCTCAAACTAGAGAAGTTTGGCTCGTCGATCAATTTCTCCTGTCCAATGTGGCTATCCAGCTCAGCTCTAGCCTTGTTCAACACGTCGGGATGGTTGAGAAGATTGGACATCGCCCATTCCAATGTCACCGATGATGTGTCGGTCCCTGCAATCAGCAAGTCCTTCTCCATACAAACAGGTTAAGAGTTATTGATAAAAAGCAGAAGTAAGTCATTAATTATGGGTGACATGCATGAAGCACATTGCATGTGGTTGTAATTTCCTTGCCAGGTCTATGTACTCCGATAGCTTCTTAACCGCCGAAATAAATAAATAAAAGATATCTTGAAAGAGAGTATTTGCTTCACTTACCAAAATAAGTACTTTGATATTCTGGTCGGTATATTCATCCGGCCGAGATTTCTGTAAAGAGAGAAGATGGTCTATCAAAGTGTTTCCCCCCTCCTCCTTATCCCTCTTCTCATCAAGAAGACCTTGCAAGAAGGCATCCATTATTTTGGCCAGTCCTCTCAACCTATTCTCTAAACCCCCGTGATCAATCCAGCACAAAATGGGCACAAATTCTTGAGGATTCGATGCCCCTGTATTCGCGAAAGCTACTCTCATTATCTCCTTAAACAGCCTCGCCTCTTCCTCTTCTTTCACGTCCTCTTCGTACTTGTAATATCGCTTCTCGGCTACCATTCTCATCAGGATATTAAGGGTGAGATCCGAGAGCAGTGATTTCAGCTCCACCTGGGCGAAATCTTGGCTCGAGTTACGTGACAATTTACATAGCAAGCGCGTGACCTCGTCACTTCGGATGCCAGAGAACATGTTGAGAAGATTAGTTGAGAAGACTTCGAGGGCGCCGATGCGGCGAAGGTTGCGCCAGCGGTCGCCATAAGGGGATAATCCCATGGTGGTGTGGTTGTAGCCCAAGTGCTTGGCCACTAGGGACTCAGGACGATTCGCTAGAACGATGTCATTCTTCGTGAAGCATACTTCCACTCCAGACGGGGACGATACGAGAAACACCAGGCGGGAACCGAAATTGAAATCATAATTATCCTTAATTATAAGAGAAATATAAACTTTTTAAAAGAAGTACATGTTTTCATTTCACAAATCAGTGATGTCGAACAATTAATAGATAAAATCTATGAAAAGAATACCATTTTACGTCCCATAGTCACTGATGTCAGTGAGTGCGTATACATTTGCCTTTTCTCGTTCCCTCTGTCAGCGCCCGCGCCATCAGGAAAAGAAGAAAATTATTGAAAAAGGTAAGGTTTACTCAGTCCATAATGCGGCTGCAAATAATGTTAGATGCCTTGCAGAAGAATTTGGCCTAGAGTGGGCAATGCAACACATAATTCCACTGGTTTTTAGTGCCAAGACGTATGCAAGAGAATTTGCAGCCACAAAGGAGTCGAGTTTATCTTTTTTGTCCCGATTTACATGCCGACAAGGAGAATTTAAAGCAGTCATTGAGTAATCAAAAGCATGTGCCGAAGACGTGCTTTCTGCAATGGTGGGCGTCAAAATGTTGTGAAGAAAGATGTGGAGCGCTCGAAGACGTGCTGGGAAAGAAGATGAGGAGGGGCCGCGACGAAGAAAACGGCAGCTAGTTGGAGCGAAGTCGGTGTAAATTACTCTTATTCATGAATATGACGAGATGCTGCTGTTTGATAGATAGAAAATAGAGAGATATAAAATATCTAAAGAAAGCGGAAACACTTATAATACATTATGAGTATGAGGAGTACATTTGAAGTCGGGGTGGGTTTGAGAGAAAGTGAAAACATTGATTCTTCTATGGACATAAGCCTGAATTAAACCCAATTAATTTTTCTAACATCTCGAATTCAAATCACATTGATTTTTTTTTTTCTGAGATACTGTTCACGTGAATTGTGATTTTGACAGTGCTTTGTCATAACAATAACTAACGCTACCTGTACCGGATGACCATTGTACTTGCAATTTCTCTGCTTGCTCTTGCTATGGGCTTAGAAATTACTTTTTCTCAAACTTCTGGTCATTAATGCATCGAAAGATTGGGTCCCCAACATCAAGTTCAACGTGGATAACATCTTGGTCACTTATTCCCGTTCCTTTTTGTCCAAAGTGCAGCCGACCCCTTCTTCCTACCCCAGCCCCGTATTATTAAATGCTCACAAGCGTGAAAAGCTATGAGGGAAGCCATTCTGAAATGTACCATAAAGACAAAATGTCAGATTCCCACTCCCTACGTCTCCTTCCTTTCTTCTCTCCCCTTTCCTGATCTTACGCTTCTCCTGTGGAACCCTTTTGGATTTTGGATGCAGGATTTTCTTTTGTGCTTCATACACCTTGTAGAACTGTCTATGACTTTGTTGAGGCGTCATAAACTTTTTCATCTGTTCATTATTATTTTCAGATTAAGTTTGCTGTAAATAGTAAAAGTCACAAACTTTCTAAATAATGCAAAAACCTTTAATAAAAAGGCATCAATACACTTTCTATTCAATATCTTGGAGTTCATTTGATTATGAAAAGACTTACTCATGCTGATTGCAAAGGTCTGACATATAAAATATTTAGAAAAATAAAAGGTTAAGAAATAAAACATCTTAGCTTTGCAGGATGGTTACAGTTGGCAAAATTAGTCTTAATTTTCATATGTACATTTTGAATGCAAGTTTTCTTACTGCTAAAGCAAATCATTTATGGGATTAAAAAAAAGATCATGACCTTTGATAACTCTATTTTTATAGAGTTATTTGACCTATTTTTAGGCAATAAACAATGCAATGCTTATGAGAAAATATTTGAATTCCTCTTTATTTACCTAAATTTGTCTTGTTTATGTTGCGTAAGGAGGCATGGAGAAAAAGGATGAATAAGGAGAACCTGATGCTTATTGTGTGGCAAAATCGTAATATCAAGATCAAGAGAGTCATGATGGGCTTGGACTTTAGATTTTCCATTGTTATTAGGTTTTCTATTTATTTAGAAAACCCAATCATGTTAGGAATTCAAATCCTAATTAATTTAGAAGTTCAAAACCCAATTGTTTTAGATCTCTAAAACCCAATTCTACTAGGATAGGAGGTAGGTCTAAACCTAAACCCTATTTAAGAGAAGAGAATAGGCAAAAGAAGGGGGAGGAGGAAATTGAGCACAACTCAAGATAGAGGCCAAGAATTCAAGGTTTTCTTGAAGAGAAGACAAAAAGGGTGACAGACTTCTTGTTTTTGGATTCAAGATGCCTTCTTTATTTCTTATTATCATTCTTCCTCATTATTTCTTTATGTTTTAGTTTATTTTTGTTAGAGCTACGATGTAACCTAATTATGATGGTATGAATCTTATGATTATTATGTTTTGCAAGATATTTTATTTATGTGAAGTTACATATTACGGAGTTTAATACTTTTAGGTGATTAGCTACCACTTAGATGACTTGATTTGCATGTTAGAGACCGACAGGAAATAGCATGCAGTTGCTTCTTGTAATATGCAACCATAGATTAAATATGGATAGACATATACCATATTGTTTGTGTGGCTTTCGGTGTAAACTGGGAATGTTCATAGATCCTAATGCATTTGGTTTGTTTCAATTCACATATAGAAATATAGTGAATTAATGAACTAAGTAGGTTTGCTATACCTAGACATAGGATAGTAAATAAATTAGAAAATTCCGCCATCACATAGATATTATCTCTCTTGCAAGCATAAATAATCAATATTAGTACCTAGTAATTATGGTGAAGTCATATGCTCTAACATATTTCTTTTATTAAGTTTTCTTATATTTAGTTAATTAATCTATCATCTATTATTGGATTTGTTAGATAAATTCTAGGAGTTATTCACCATTAGTAATTAATTGGTTTAGTAATCACCAATCTTTGTGGGACGATATCTTTCTTATCATTTTATTACTTGTTCGACATGTTCACTTGCATATAAATTTCACCGAACAACCTTTCTATGGATAGGTAGTACAAATATATAACGCTCTTATAAAGTTATTTGGCAAATAATTTACTCACCAAATAAGAAAGGGAGACTGGGGTTACCTAATATTAAATTTTGGAATAAAGTCATTTTGGGATGTATGTTTTGGAATCTCATTAATTTTTCAGATACTTAGTTATGGAGTAAGTGGATCTACAATACAAAATATAAAAAAACTTCAGTTATGCAACTTGATATCAAAGGTTCCATGGCATAAATTTGGAAAGGTCTTTTCAAATTGAGGCCTACACTTACCTTAGCTCTTTATAGGTCTACCTATTGTTGCAAAGAAATTTATTAGGATCTTTAACCAATTAATGAAAAAGTGGATTGGTATGATCTAATTTGGATTGGTGGCATTTGTAAACATAACTTTATTGGATGAATAGTTTATGAAGATCGATTGTTTACAACAGAAAGAATGGTACAATGGCCTCCTTCAATTAACCTATATTGTAACTTTTGCCAATCCCAAGTAGAAAACAAGAGTCATCTTTGTTTTTGAATGTTCATGGACAATGATAGTTTGGAAGACTATTCTTACTCAAAATAGAATTCGATGTCATATTGGAGAATGAAATAAAGAAGTACAATAGATGATCAGAGCCACTAAAGGAAAGGATTTGGCTGCGAAGCTTCTTAAGATATCTTTTTTAATTTGTATTTATTGTATATGGGCAGAATAAAATAAAAGATGATTTCATAATAAAAAAATTGTCATTCCAATCTTGTTGGCTAAGTAAGGAAAACTATATGAGGAAAAACTTCTTTGTTTCAAAATACAAAATTATCACAACGAAATGTTATTTTGAGTGAGATTTAGAGGCTTTCAACCTTTATCTTTTCATAGTTTTGATAATTTTTGTAATGTTAGGGTATGTCTTTATACTTTTGTACATTATTTTCTTATTAATGCAAATTTATATTTCTTAAAAAAAAAAAAACAGGCATTAATACGTTTATATTGTTGTAGTCGCAAACAGCAAGACTTGCTCGGTACAAGTAGGTATTAGGAGTTGTTGATAAAATGGAAGAGTAAGTCATTTATGGTGGCTGACGCAAAGGAAGCCACGTTGCGCAGTCACGTAATTTCTTTTCCAGGTTTCGCTAATCCGACAACTTCTTAACAATAGAAATAAAATACTACAAAAAGAAAAAAGAATAACATCGAAAGAAAGATCTGCTATGCTCACCAAATAAGTCCTTTGATAATCTGCTCTGTGTTGTAATCCGGCTGCGATTTCTGCAAAGAAAGAAGATGGTCGATCATGGTGTTTTCCTCCTTCTCCTTGCCCTTCTTCTCATCAAGAAGACCTTGCAAGAACGCATCTGTTGTTTTGGACAGCCACCTCAACTTGTTTTCCAAGCACCCATGATCAATCCAGCGCAAACTGGTCACGAATTCTTGAGGATTCGATCCCCCTTCATTTTCAGCAACCTCTCTCATTATCTCCCTAAACTGCCTCGCCTCTTTCTCGTCCTTCACCTCCTCTCCGTACCCGTAGTATCGCTTACCCGCTACCATTCTCATTATGATGTTGAAGGTGAGATCTATGAACATTGATTTTAGTTCCACCTGAGCGAAATCTTGGGACGTGCTTCGTGACAGTTTACGTATCAACCGCGTGACCTCATCCCTTCGGATGCTCGAAAACATGTTGAGGCGATTGTTTGAGAAAATTTCGAGGGCGCTAATGCGGCGGTGCTTGGGCCAGTGGTCGCCGTAAGGGGCTGCTGACACGGTGGTCTACTCATGAATTTCCAGTGTTTGCTTGCATAAAAACGTGAAAAGAAACCTAAAAAAGGGCTAAGAACAGAGATTTCTTAATCTCATCAAAACTAACTCAAAGGCTTTATGTCATATCCCCTATTTTGGAAATACACATTTTCAAAATCCAATTAGATTTGAAAAGCCAGTAGAGGCAAGTCTATTTTTCTCCTCCTAGATTTCACCTACCTCACCTAGCTAATGCTGAAAGACCTGCGAAAGATGGTTTACAAGCTAATCTTTCACCTGACAACACTTTTCCCTATACAGGGAGTATGGCAAACATCTGGACTTTGCCAGTGGTGAGCGAGAGAGTGATAGGGACACAGGTTTTACACCAGTATCTTGTTTAAAATCCCTTTACAATATAAACGCGGTGCACGGGTTTTCTACCTAAATATTGAGAAAGTCTCTGTTTTCCTTCTTGCTTGAGAAACTAAACATGCCAAAAAAAATTTCCCTTTTCTATATTTGATAAATGCACTAAGATTTTTTCTGGTCTAGTATTTCAATCCTCCTTCCATCATTATGATGGGTAAAACTAATATATCTATATTGATGATTCTGCCTTTCCCTTCATTTTTTTTCTATTTCCCAAAGCCTAATAGATTGTTTTTTTTGGCTCAATTCTTAGCATTAGTAATGGTGATTTCTAGATGCAAACTTCATGGGACTTTATTTTTCAAAATCCTGTGCCATTAGAGATTTAAGCTAGAAATATTAAGTAGCATTTTGGAGTAACTTGTTTTTAACAAGGATCCTCCAATAAGGAAAATAATTCTGTGGCTTATATTTGCAATGAAATGACTAATGTTGCCTCGCTTTCATGATTTAAATGCTGCATCATCTGGTTTAATTGGCTTTTGGTGAAGATAATTGTGTCATCCTATTAGAGTTATCTCCTGGAGAATACAACTATAGTTGAATCATACGTGAGGTTGGGGTCTTTACATCCTCAACATTGTGTTTTACTTTTGTCCCAACTACTCAAATGGTTATATGTTCTGATTAATCATATTTGACATGCTTTCTTGCTATCCAAATCAAGATTAATCATATTTGACACGCTTTCTTGCTATCCAAATCAACCTTCAATGCCATCTTATGCCTCACTTGTGACAACCATGTTAGTCTCCATTGTATACTTCAAGAATTGACAAAACTTGATTTGTGGTCATGCAAGGTCAAGAGAACCTTGGTAAACTCGTGTTGTCTCACTATTCTTTTATTATCTTGCTCTTGTTTCATATTACACCTAAATTCTCCACCTCAGAGATCTGATTCTTTTTTATGCTGTCTTCTTTTAACATTTATATCTCCATCTTCTTGTTTGCATATGTGGTTGTGTTGCGGCTACATATGTATATGTTTATAGCTGCAGAACACCACAAAACTTGGCTTATATTATAGATGTCCTATGTCCTTTTCTTAGTCTTGACATAACAGTTCATAATTTACTTTGAGAGCAACATGTAATTTTGAAGAAAACTAAGAGAATACAATTTTCTTTATCAAGCCTTTAACAACAATCTCCCTCTAATTGGTTTTCAAAGTACTACTAACTCCTTTTTTGTGTCATATATCTTGGATATAGGAGCTTCTTTGAATTAAATCACTTTAAAGTTGTCCGAGATTGTATTTGTATTGAGTTGTAAAAGAAACAAAAATTGTTTTAGGATATGTTTTCAAATAGGCCTTTTACAAGACAAATAATAATTTTTCTCATTTCATCAACAGCCAAGGTGCAACCATGTTTGGTGCTACTTAAGGGGTCATCACGTAGCTTTTCATAGTCATTTTCACAATTATATACTCATCTATTATGTTTTTTAATAAATAAATAAATAAATATTGCAAACACAAAAAATCACATATGTCTATTCCATTCAATCATTTTTTGGTGATGTAAGAGATAATAATTTTTCAATTAATTCAATCTATTCTCTATGATTTTTCTTTTTTCTTTTTTCACTTCAAACAACTTATGAGAACTTCTGGTATCGATATGATAAGAAGGAGAACCCGTATAACAAGGGAACGATGAGGAACCTTGGAGAAATTTTTTTCTCTAAGATACCCCCTTCAACGCATAAATTCCGATCACTTGTGAAGGAGGATGAACAGATGACAGTGGCATCAGTGACTTCAAATCGTGGGAAATCTATTATTAGCCCAAAGGAGAAAATTGACATTGAAATGGGAACTAAGCGTGTAGAGAGTAGTGGCCTGCCACTACCAGAAATTCTGCGAAATTTGAACTATGATGATTTGGAGGACACAATGAAGAATATGATGGAAGAAAGAAGACCTGCTTTTTATTTGGACTTGCCTGTTGAGCAAGGTTCAAAACGAACCCGTGCAAAGCCACGCTGGTGGAGGGGGAAAGACAACGTCTTTTCAAAGGTCCTTTACTAGGTGATGGCGCCAAAGAATTTGATCAAAACTCTGCAGCTGCCAATGGATTTAAAGCAGTTGAGGAAACCAAGGATGAAAACAACCTGCATTAACCCAACGCACCAGTTCTTCAAGCCTAAAGGTTTTTGTTAATCCATTCCAAATTTTCCAAATTTTCTATTGGTTATATCCACCTAATCTTCATTTCTCTTGGACCATAGCATCTAGTAATGGACCAAGAAATGTTAATGGATATTAGGCAGAGCTTAAATCATAGACAGTTAGTGTGAAAAGATGCTCATTTTGTTGATAACCGCCAGTAAGGTGGTCAATCTGGATCATCTCAAGAAAATATTATGCCTAGTTACAAATTAAGCGCTTCTAGTTAGAATTCAGAGGCCTAGACAAACTTTGAAGGTATATCATATTATGACTAGTAAAAAACAATGCTTATCACCTTACATATTTGTTTATTCATTAGTTTTATTGACTAGTATGAGCAATGAATGGCATGTCCTACTGCCTTCTACAATTGCTTTGCTCCCATAAGCAAATTGAAGTTGACCACATTGCACGAGGGGCAAGACCCACCAAAACTTCTTTTAGCCTTTGATAAAGTTATATCAATGCCTTAAGAATGTTGGTATGAGACTGATAATTGTTTCTTTCTTTTGTTTTCTTAAAATCCTTTTAGAATTTCCAATCATTCCTCAAGATTAATTTGTTGAAGTGCATTAGTATGAGATTGATTGCTATAAATTCTGTGGAGTGTGAATTTTTTTCTTGCGTTATTTTCTGACCCTCTCTTCGTTTGTTTATGTTTTGCTTTCCTTCTTCTTGAGCCAAGTTTAGGTTTTATATTTTCTCTTTTAATGTTAGTGAGTTCAATTTGGCAATCAATCTTCCTTAGACATAAAAGATGGTGACAACAGTTTTGGATGCAGGACTTTCTTTTGCGGGTCATACATTTTGAAGCCAATGAGAAGGATCCCTTGTTTTCCAAACTTGGCATGGTTCCTTGAGAAGGCAGTAAGTTTGTGCTTAGGGAAGCTCCTGCTTTAGAAAAGAAGGGAGATTGATCCATAGAATTTTTCATCTGGTCATTATTGAGTTCAGATCAAGTTTGTTGTAAATTGTAAATGCTCCTATCTTTTTGAATAATACAAAAACCTTTAATAAAAACGCTTATCAGTATGTGTACATTGTTTGTAGATTTTCAATTTCTTTTTGTTCTTCTTTATCTTTTTAGTGGCTTACATTAAGGGTTTTCCATGTATTTTTTGAGAAATAAGTATTTCTATAAATTGAATTGGCTCATATCTATATGGTACATTATTTGTTTTAATTGTTTCTTTTGCATTCTCCCAAATCTAGAAAGTTAAGATTAAAGGGCTTTGTCAAGAGGGTGACAATTTAATGGTAGGCTATTGGCCATTAAAGACCTAAGTCTTAGGTTCAACATCCTATAATCCTTAAAAACCCTTTTTACCAATTATAAAAAAAAAAAAGATTCAGAGGTCTTATTATATGATTAGAATCAATTTATGTATTTGTTATTAATTGTCATTTCTAATAAATTGATTGGACATATACATCTTTCTTGCCCATTTTCCTACTATCCTCGATTCTCTTTGTAATATGCAATGTCGAATAGCAATAATAGATTTTGAATAACCTTGAGACTTCAAATGTTGGTAGATACAATGTGAGTTATGTTGGTAAAAGAAAATAGTGGATTTTTTTGTAGAAATTTCAAAAGCATGACATAATACATATATGCATATTTTTTTCTTGAATATCTAAACACCAATTGCACCTACTTTTGAACGGATAACATAAAGAAATTTTGGTTGAGTTGTTTCTCAAATCCTCCTATGAAATTGAATGGGTTTGCATCCTACAACTTAAGCACTCAAATCCACTCTTATTCCATAAGCAAAGCTATTGAGTTAATTACAAGCCAACAAAAAACTAAAATAGAAAAAAGAAAAGGTAAAATGCCATACAAATGAACAAGATGGGTAGACATAGAACAACAACCTTGTTTGAAGGTAAAGCTTGAAAAGAAAAGAAGGACAAGAAGCAAAAGGGATGAGTATAACAAGACATCTTCCATGTTTGCCTATCTTTGATATACAACGGTAATGAAAGTAGTGTAAGAAGGCCTCTGATGCTCTGACCACAAAAGTAGAGATGTGTCATAAACATGGAGATAGAGAGGAAGCACTACAGGAAATTGAAAAAGGGGGTGGCGTGGAGATTTTCCCATATTATTTATATCTTATTTAAACATCAATGCTAAAAGTAAGTCAAGTAAGATAAGTGAAAATTGATTAATATTATTTATTTATTTATTTATTATGAATATGTGAGTTTATTCATCAAATAATAAGAGAATTCAAAAGTTTAGAGGTATATCCTATCATTACAATTCATTTAAGAGAATATAGAATTTAGAATTCTCAAACTAGGACATAGTAAAACATTCGCCTGATAGAGTTTAATGTTCCTAAATAGAGATGCTCTTTCATGAACTACTTTTCTGATTCTAACTAATAAAATTGATATTTCAACAATATTATTTTGAAAATGTCTATGATTACGTTCAAATCATATTTAATATAGACATGCTAAGAAATAAAGTTTAAAAAGTTTTGTAGTCAAATCCTTTCCCTTGATTGCTTTAATCATCCATTGTAGTTTAGAATTTCAATCATTGATGCTCTCTTATGAAGGTAGTTGTGCTAGAATATTTCTCTAGATCTAGCTAGTCCAAATACATTGAAAAAACAAGTGTGACTTACTTTATATTGAGAACCACATAAATTACAATAGAGATGAATTGAGGAGAGCCATCTAGAAATCATTTTTGTTGTAGTAAGTGTGTCCTTACATATGAGCCAACAAATGAAGTTATGTTTGCTGATTCCTTTTAACCATATCAAATCATACCATTCAATTTCAATATTTACTTGATGCAATTTCTTGTATGTTTTTTTACAATAATAAGAAGGTTTGGAGAATGTAAAGATGAGAATTTGTTGTAGCTTTTAGAAGACCTTTTTAACTCCATGTTATATTTCTTTTAATATCAAGATACATAATTAAAGTTCTCTTTCATTTAATACTATGAACCCATTTACTCCATAAGAATGAACTTGGACAATTGATGAGATTCTAGAGTGACCGCCCCAATAAAACCTTATTCCACATTTTAGGGTCTAGTAGTCCAAGTCATCATTCTTTTTTAGGTGAACAAACAACTTGCTAAGCAACCTTATGAGTTTTATGGTCTTCCAATTACTTACCTAGAGAAAGTGCTTAATCTTTTTCTCAATCTCATAAATGGTCTATTTTGGGAAAATGAACATTTGCATCCAAAAGGTACATATAGAAGTAAAAACTGATTTTGCCAATTATAACTGTTTAACATAGCTTAGATGTCTCATTCTCTATTCATCAATTCTTGTCATGATTTCCTTTATCAAAACCTTGCAATTAGTATAAATAATCCTTTTTGTAATAAGAGGAACACCAAGATACCTAATACGGAGATTTCCTTCAGAGAATGGAGTATGGTCTAATATCAAAAGCTTTTCTTGTTTAATAAGTCCTGAAAAAAATATTTGACATTTGTTAGAATTAAAATATAAACCTGTGAGTGTTGCAAAGTCTTCCAAAGCATTAGTGAGACATATTACTAAATTAACATCCTTATGTGTAAATAAAAATAAGTCATCAACAAAGCAAATGTGAGTGATTTTCTCCCTCTTACAATGCTAATAATATTTGAATATAGAAATAGAAGTTTTCTCAATAATAATCCTATTAAGAATCTCAATGACAAAGACAAATAAATAAGGGAATAAAGGATTTCCTTGCCTCGTTGGTACCCTCAAAATAACCTACATGCTCACCATTGAAGTTCACAGAGAATCTTGTAGTAGTAATGCATTGGCTAATCAAATCAAACAAAGTTTAAGGAATATAAATAGCTTAGAGGACACCTAATACTACATCCCATTTAATGATGTCATAAACTTTCATGAGATCAATATTAATGGCAACACACTTACTTTTATCTTCTTTGTAATAGTTATGAAGCAATTTTTGACAAAGTATAACATTTTCAAAGATTTGACAACCCTTGATAAAAGCAATTTGATTTTGGCTAATGACAATATGGAGAATGAGGTTTATCCTTTTCACAAGTAGTTTAGAGATCACTTTATATAAAATATTACAGCAAGCAATTGGCTGAAAATTCTTTTTGCAACTTGGATTAGAGGTTTTTGGAACTAGGCATAACAAAGTAGCATTAATAGCTTTTAGTAATTTCTTAGATGAGAAAAAATCTAACATTGCGTCTTTTATGTCACAATCGATAATAGGCCAAGTTTTCTTGTAAAATAGACTATTGTAACCATCAAGACTAAGAGCTTTGAAATCATGAAATCTCCAAATAACTCTCACCACATCTGATTATTCAAAAGTAGGTAAATTCAACAATTCATTCACATTCTCATGGAATAAGGAAGTGTACCTTTCAGTGGAAATGTTATTAGCAGGAGAACTTCTAAGTACAATTTGATAATATGTAATGATAGCTTTCCGTAGGGCATTATAATCAGAAATAGTAGATCCATATTCTTGTACTAGGTGAATGATCTTATTTTAGGCTCTTTTACGCATCAAAGATGAAAAGAACATTATGCTATTATTATCACATTCTTTCAGCCAAAGATTCCTAAATTTTTATTTTAAAAGGATTTCTTCATGTTTACTTAACGCAATTAGTTGCTCCATTTTAAGTCTTTCCTCATAGTACATATTTGTATCAAAGGGGTTAAGTTGTAGATTGAGTTTAACTTGCTATAACTATTTTCTAGCAACCTTTACCTTTTGATGCAAATCACCAAATTGAGCAGAATTAAACTTTCTAGGTTACACCTTTAGTGCATTTAGCTTCCTCATAACTTTGAATATTTTGGTACCACTGACTTTTTGTTACCAAACAGAATTAATAGTATCCATAAAATCAAAACTATTTGTCCAAAAATTAAAGAATATGAAAGGAGCTTTTTTCCTTTTGTGAGTGGTGTCTAACTTAACTAAGGAAGGAGAATGATTTGATACCAAGGGAGACAATAACTCAATCAAAATGTTATAAAATTTAACAATCCTTTATGTATTTAGTAATGCTCTATCATTCTTGTTAGCTTTGAGATTTTGAATTGAGTTTTTATTAGACCAAGTGAAGAAAAAACCAATAAAAGAGGGTTCCACCAATCCTAGTTTCCTAATCATATCATTTAGATCCTCCATGCCCTTCATCCAACTAACATTTGGACCGATGCATTTATTTACGTGCCAAATTTTATTAAAATCACCTACTAATAGCTATGAAACATTTCTAATATTTTAGGAAGAGAAAACCTCAATATTTGCCCATCATAACTCTATACATTTTGGTTCCAAGTTCCTTGCATAAATAATATACTTTATAAGTTAAGTAAACCTAGTGTATATTTATCTAAATTATTTATATCACATTGGATGTGAGATACATATTCATGTACGGTTGTTGTAAGAAGGAGCCACAATATTGACAAAATACGAAAAATGTGCATATAACTACGAGACAGGGGGAGACAATGATAGTCTCATAATCATCTGACCATCGTCATTTGTCGGGTTAGAGAATGGGATTGCTCCAATGCCTCAGGTCACTGAGTTTGTATACAACTCTGAGATTGGCAAAAGAAGAAAATCATTCAAAAACGAGGACTAAGATTCAATTTTCTGATTGTTTGGGAACACTGGGACAGCTACAATAGATGGAAATTGACAAATCTCCCAGTAAGTGAAGATTCTGTTGAAGCTAGGTTTTCACCCACTCCACTCAAATTGTGTAGCGACTTCTATGACCTATTCTTCGTATCCAGTAAAATTTTACCAACCTTGGGATTACAACATTGCTAAGGACTTTTTCTTGGTGCTTTAGCTATACCCACTCCTGGCAAATCAGCACTTTTGTCTTTTTCAAAATCAATCAAAAACAAAGAAATTGCCCATTATCTCCTTCTAAATGTCATGCATGCCATTCTCTAATTATTCCCAATGAAATATTTCTTCCATGAATTTTCTCATTATCCTACAAGCTCTTCTAGTGGGATTTAAATCAAGAAAATTCGACACACTATTAAAAAATTCTTTGAAAAGGTTTACCATTTTGTAGTTCAGGATTATTAAAATTATTTTGTATTAGAGTCCGGCTGGAGAAAAGGTGGCTTGGCTTATCGGATAGGATCACAAGGACGGCAATATAAGAAGAAATGATGGCTTATCTTGATGCCATAAATTCTATGCATTTGCACGTTATCTCTCTTCGTTTATGGACAAATATAGCTTTTCTTTTTCCTTCGAGCTTCACATTCCTTTCTTCAGTTATCTTCTTGAGCTATCAACATTCATTATTTAGTTGCTTTTTATGGTCAACAAATTCACTTGTTTCCTTGTAATTTATATATAGATGTAGGCAATTTGTTCATAGTATCTTAGCACAAAATTGGAGATAAGCACACTGCTTTCTGGCTTTCATTCTTGTGCAAAAGAGTTGGTTTTCGTTGTGTTGATAAACAATTGATCCAAGTATAGAGACAAGATCCGGACCATAAGGGCTAGTTGCTAGTTAACTTCTTTTCTTATTCATAACTAATTATTCAATGCAAATTCTAAGGATGTTTGCAGAAAATCGTTCATTCTCTTCAATTTATCAAAATTTACACCTTAGACATAAAGATGGTGCCAGCAGTTTTGAACATAGAACTTTCTTTTATGGGTTGTACATCTTGAATCGAATGAGAGGGATATCTTTTTTCCGTACTTTCCATGGTTCCTTGAGAAGGCAATGAGTTTGTGCCCAAGGATGCTCTTACGTTAGAAAAGAAGGGATATTGACACACAGACTTTCTCATCTGGTCATATTGTGTTCAAATCAAGTTGGTTGAAACTGTAAATGCCACCATGTTTTTGAATAATGCAGAAACCTTTAACAAAAATGCTTGCTAGTACGTGTACGTTGCTTGTAGATTGCTTTGTAGGTTCTCAATTTCCCTTTTGTTCTTCTTTATATTTTCAATGACTTGCATTGAGGGTTTTCCTTATATTTGTTTAGAGACAGGTAGGTCTAAATCTTGTCATTTTCTATAAATTTAGTTATAAATCTTGTCATTTTCTATAAATTGTATTGACTTATATCTACGTGGCATATTGTTTGTTTTAATTGTTTTCCTTGTATGTCTCCCAAATCCAAAGATTTAAGATTTAGTGGTCTTGTTAATAGGCCGATAGTCCAATGGTAGTCCTTTGGGCATTTAGGACCTAGGTTTTAGATTCAACATCCTACAAACCTCCAAACTCCTTTATCTCAATAATAATTAGAATCAATTTACATATACATCTTTGAGGCCCATTTTCCTACTACCTTTGATTCTCTTTGTAATGTGCAACATAAAAATAGCAATAATCAATGCTTAGATAACATGAGTTATGCTGGTAAAGGAAAATCAAGGATTTTTACTTAGAGACTTCAAAAGCATGACTTAATATATATATATGCATATTGTTTTCTCGAATATCTAAATCCCACTTACACCTACTTTTGAACGCATAACATGAAGAATTTTTTAATTAAGTTGTTTCTCAAATCCTCCATTGAAATGAAATGGGCTTAAGTACTCAAATCCACTCTCATTCCATAAGCAAGGCTATTTAGTTCATAACAAGCCAACGAAAAACTAAAAAAGAAAGAGAAAGGTAAAATGCCATGCGAATGAACAAGACAGGTAGATACAGAGCAGCAACCTCGGTGCCCACCAAGTCATGAATATCCACAATATCTCGTCTCATGGTAACTTGCCTCAAAGACATTTTTTAAACGTCATCCACAGACTTGGAAAGAAGTTTGGCCATAATCGGCCGTGCCCTGCACATGGCCTCCAACGCCACTGCTTTAGGCATGGTGATCGCATAACCTTCGGTCATGTCAATTTCTTCCTCACTAACCCTTTTCCAGTCAAAGCTCTGTATCAATGCCCCTAGTGTCAAACTCACCGTACGTTGGGCGAGGCCTGCCCCGGGACAAGCCCTCCTTCCCATCCCAAATGGCATCAACTTGTGTGCCTCCGCCTCCTCGCTTTCAAACCTCTCGGGCTTAAAACTTGTTGCATCCTCCCACAACGTGGGATCCCTATGTATGGCCTACGCATTGACCAATAACATTGTGTCACGTGGTACATCATATCCTCCAATCGTGTAATCCTCTAAGGCCCTATGGGGTAATAACAATGGAGCCGTGGGGTACAATTGAAGGGTCTCTAAAATTATGCTTGAAAGGTAATGCAAATTAGAAAAATCTGATTCCTCAACCAATTTCTCTTGTCCAACGTGGCTGTCCAGCTCAGCTCTAGCCTTCTTCAACATATTGGGATGATTAAGAAGATTAGACATCACCCATTCCAATGTCACCACTGACATGTCAGTCGCTGCAAGCAGCAAGACCTGCTCGATATAATTGGTATTAGGAGTTGTTGATAAAATGAAAGAGTAAGTCATTTGTTGTGGCTGATGGCTTTCCACGAGGAGCGCCCCATTGTAGATGCTATCATGCATGAAGACACAAGTTCTTGCTAGGTTTATCTACTTCGACGACTTCTTAGCCCCAAAAATAAATAAAACTTGAAAAACAAAAACTGGAGAGAAACCTCGAAAGAGAGATCTACTACACTTACCAAAACAAGCCCTTTGATTATTTGGTCTGTCTAGTAATTCGGCTGTGATTTTTGCAAAGAAAGAAGATGGTCGATCATAGTGTTTCCCTCCCCCTCCTTACTCCTCTTCTCATCAATAAGACCCTGTAAGAATTCATCCGTTTTTTAGGCCAGCTTCCTCAACTTTTTCTCTAAACCCCCATGATCAATCCATCGCAAAATGGGCACGAAATCTTGAGGATTCGATGCCCCTCCACTCTCGAATGCCTCTCTCATTATCTCCTTAAACTGCCTCGCCTCTTCCTCATCCTTCACGTCCTCTCCGTACCCGTAATAACGCTTTCCTACTACCATTTGCATTATGGTGTTGAAGGTGAGATCTGTGAACAGTGATTTCAGCTCCACCTGTGCAAGTCTTGGGATAAGTTACTTGACAGTTTCCATAGGAAGCGGGTGACCTCGTCCCATCGGATGCCTGAGAAGATGTTGAGGCGGCTGATTGAGAAGATTTCGAGGGCGCTAATGCGGCGGAGATTGCGCCAGTGGTCGCCATAAGGGGATGCTGCGACGGTGGTGTGGTTGTAGGCTAAGTGCTTGGTTGTTAGTAATTCAAGACGATTCGCTAGGACGACGTTGTTCTTCGTGAAGCACTCGTCCACTGCGGACGGGGACGATATGATAACCACAAGGCGGGTACTGAATCGGAGGGAGAAAATCTGGCCGTATCTCTGCGAAAGGGTTTGGAAAGTACGGTGTAGGGGTTTCTTAGTGAGATGTAGATGACCAAGAACTGGTAGAGATGGAGGGCTGGGAGGGAGGTGTTAGGTTTGTCTTCTTGTCTGAAGGTAAAGCTTGAAAGCAAGGAGCACGATAAGAAGCAAGAGGGATGAGTATAACAAGACATCTTCCATGTTTGCCTGTTTTGGATGTACGACGGTAATCAAAGTAGTACGAGGTAGGAAGCGCTACACGAAATTGAAAAAGGAAGTGTGGTGGAGATTTTCTTATATTATTTGTATCTCATTGAAACATTATGCTGAATATAATAAGAAAGATGTTGTAAGAAGAAGAAGAAGCCACACTATCATCAAAATACGGACAGATGTGCATATAACCATTCTACAGAGGGAGACAAAGATGGTCCCAAAATCATCTGACCGTCGCCATTTGTTAGGTTGTCATCTTGTCTAATCAGATCTGACGGTCTGCGTTGATGACGGCTCGTGATTGTCCTCTCTCTTCTAGACTTGTAAAGAAAATATCTTCCTCACAATTAGTGTTTGAACTATTATAAATGTTGTTCAAGGTTTTGAAACAAATAATGAGTCGAGAAAGACCCTCCATAGGACGTTCTGTTTCTATTCCCGATATTTTTAGACCAGAATTCAGTGGGCCTTATTTTGTATTTTGGGATTCCATCCCAACACCAAGTCTCAGGTTGCTATGCGACTTGTTCTTCAAAAGCTGGATTTTGAATCAAAACAGCTTCTCAGTTAAGTTCTCAGTTAAGAAACCACCATTATGGTTTCTTAAACTACTTTTGTAGTATTGTTTTTAGTTTAATGTAAGTCATATTTGTTAGTACTTTATGTCTAACTTAACATGCTCACTGCCTTCAGTCTTGTATGATTTTTCCCTTTTTATAAAAATTCTTTAGTTTCATCTCATTCCCTCTCGCATCAGCAACAACGCGATCAGAGAAAGAAGAGAATTGTTCAAAAACGAGGTCTAAAATTCAATTTTCTGGTTGTTTAAGAATGCTGAAACAGCTAAGGTAGATGAAAATTGACGAATCTCCCAATAACTGAGGAGTCCATGGAAGCATGTTTTCACCAACTTCTACTCAACTTTTTTGATATTTGACTTGTGTTATTTATTCCTCCTATCTAATACAATTTTTACCAACCTTCTAGGGATTACAGAATTGCTGTATACTTTCTTCTCTTGTGGTTTAACTGGTCCTCACTCTTGGCAAATCAATCAAAAACAAAATAAATTGCCCATTTCTCCTTCTGAATGTGAGGCATGTCATTCTCTAATTGTTTCCAACCCAATGAAATATCTTTTTATGTACTTTCTCACTATCCTTCAAGCTCTTCCAGTTACAACGATTACAAAAAAAGAAGAAGAAGCTAAGGTTCCATACTTTTTTAAGGACGAACTCTCTTATCTATAGATAAAAAATGGAACTCTTTATAGAAAGGAAAACAATCTTTTTTTTCTCTCAAGTTTTTATAGCTTTCTTCTGAGCTTCTTTTACGGTCTTTATGAGCTTCTTCTTCCTTCATTTATTTATGTTGCTTGACTTTTTTCAATCTTGGCAGTTGCTTTACGGTTTGCGGGAGCTACAACAGGTGACATCTTTTCTTTGACTAAGTTTGGATGAATTGAATACGAATGAATAGTCAGCTCTGAATTTTTAGAAAAATGACATGTATTATTTTTATGATGGAAATTTTAAACTTATTAAAAAAATTTAACACACACACACACACACACACACACACACACACATATATATATATATATATATTAAAATGCTTCAAAATTTTTCAGTCCAAGATCATTAAAATTATTAAGCTCTATAATAGTTAGTTGTCTCTCTGTATAAACAATTATTACTAACTTTTTTATATTAACTTAAATTTTTTATATTCAAAATATAATTTGTTTTTTGGAAATGTAAATTGTATTAATAAATTTTAAAATATAGATGCACAGGGGCATACCCTAGTATTACAAAAATCATCATATCTATGAAAAGATAGAAATTGGAAGCCTCCAAATTTCACTCAAAATAACATTTCCTTTGGAAGATTTTATATTTTTAAACAAAGAAGCTCTCCCATGTACTACCTTCTTTACTTTAGCTAAGAGAATAAGGATATCAATTGCTTTTCCTTGAAAACGTCTCTTATTTCGTTTAGCCCATATACAATAAATGCAAGCTAAGAAAGATAGTTTAAGAAGTTTAGCAGCTAAATCCTTTCCTTTAACTACTTTGATCATTTACTGTAGCTCTGCATTCCATCCTCCAATGTCACGTCGGATTCCATTTTGGGCGAGAGTACTTTTCCAAATCATCCTTGTCCATGCACACTCAAAAAAGAGATGACTTCTATTTTCTATATGAGACTGACAAAAATCACAAAATATATTTACTAAAGGAAGCCACCGAACAATTTCTGTAGCTATAGAAAGTTTATCTCTACAAACAAGCCATCCAATGAAATTATATCTGCTGATGTCACCAATCCAAATTAAATCATACCAATCCACTGTTTCATTGCTTTGCTGAAAATCATTATAAATCTGTTTGCAACAATATGTAGGATTTGAAAGAATAGAAGTAAATGTAGGTCTTAATTTGAGGAGACCCCGCCAACTCCAAGCCATGGTACCTTTATGTCTAACTGCATTACTGAAGTTCTTTTACACTTTGTACTGTGAATCCATTTACTCCATAATGAAGCTTCTGGAAGATTTATGAGATTCCAAAGCATACGTCCTAGAAGGGCTTTGTTCCAAATTTTGAGATTCGGTAAACCTAATCCCCCTTCCTTTTTAGGTAAGCAAATAGTTTGCCAAGCTACTTTGTGAGAACAATGTATATCTATATTACCTACCCATAAGAATTTCCTGATCTTTTTTTCAATTTCATAAATTATTTGCTTTGGTAGTAGGAAAACTTACATCTAGAATGTACATATGGAAATGAGGATAGATTTTGCCAATTGTAATCTTCCTGCATAGCTTAGGTGTGTCATTCCCCAACCTTCTATTCTTCCAAATATTTTGTCTGTCAAACCTTTACAATCAGCTGGAGTAAGTCTTTTTGTAATAAGGGGAACTCCAAGGTATTTAATGGGAAGTGAACCCTTAAGGAAAGGAGTATGATCAAGTATAAGCAATTGTTCTTGCTCTGACAACCCCGAAAAGAAGATTTGACTTTTACTTAGATTATACTTTAAACCTGTAAGGTCAGAAAATTCCTCCAAAGCTTCTATAAAACAAAGAACTGAATTCACATCACCATGAGAGAAGAGAAACAAATCATCAGCAAAACATAAGTGAGTGATTCTTTCAGATTTGCAAGGCCAATGAAATTTAAATGCCGTTGTGGAGGTCTTTGAAATAATGATTTTGTTGAGTATCTCCATGACCAATACAAATAAATATGGGGATAAGGGATCACCTTGTCGCAATCCATTGATACCCTTAAAGTAACCTGCTTGTTCTCCATTGAAGTTTATTGAAAATCTTATTGTAGTAATACACTCACTGATAAGATCGACCAAGTACTGAGGAGTGTTAATGGCTTTTAAAACACTTAATATTGCATCCCATTTGACCATGTCATAGGCTTTCATAAGATCAATTTTGATGGCCACACGTTTACCTTTGTCTCCCTTATGATAGTTGTGCAAAAGTTCTTAGCAAAGTATAATGTTCTCTAAAATTTATTGTCCTTTAATAAAGGCTGTTTGATTATAACTGACTATTGAAGGTAGAATAAGGCTTACCCTTTCAGCAAGCATTTTTGAAATGATTTTATATATGACATTCCAACATGCTATTAGATGGTAATCCTTAGTGCAACTTGGATTAGGAACCTTTGAGACTAAAGTAAGCAATGTAGAATTAGTAGCTTTCAACAAGTTCCTAGAAGAGAAGAATTCTAGGATAGCATCTTCTATATCTCTTCCAATGATAGGCCATGCTTTCTTATAAAACAAATTTTTATAACCATCAGGCCCAGGAGCTTTAAAATCATGAATGTCCCAAAGTGCTTTAATAACATCAAATTGTTCAAAATTTGGCAAATTAAGTAACATACTAATGTCCTCATGGAATAAAGAAGCGTACCTCTCAGGGTTGGTAGGAATACTTCTAGAGTTACCAAGGATTGATTGGTAATAGGAAATAAGAGCAAATCTTAATTCCTTTTCCTCTGTAATAACTGAGCCATCCTCCAATATCAATTTATTGATCTTGTTTTGAGCTCTCCTTCACATTAATGATGCAAAGAAAATCTTACTATTGTTATCCCCTTCTTTTAACCATGTGTTCCTTGATTTTTGTTTGAGAATGATTTCTTCATGTTTACTCAAAGCAAAGAGTTGCTTAAGTTGTGATTTCTTCTCAGCACGTGCATATGGACAATACAGATTATTTTCTAACCTACTCTGAATTTGCTTTAAGTTCTCTCTTGCTTCTGTCACCTTCTTGTGCAAGTCGCCAAAATGGGTGGCATTTAGTTTCTTGAGAGGAGTCTTTAAGGCTTTCAATTTTTGCACAACCTGAAACATTTTTGATCCACCTATTTCTTGTTGCCATACTGATCTTACTATATCCATGAAATTTGAACAATCAGTCCAAAAATTAAAGAATCTGAATGGGGAGTTTTTCCTGTATATGAGAGTCCCAAAATTTACTAAACATGGAGAGTGATATCATACACCAGGAAGTAAAAATTCAATTGTGAATCTGTCAAAATTATACACCCAATCCACATTGGTAAGGACCCTATCAATTTTGCCTGCCTAAAGACTAGTTCCTGAGCCTTTATTTGTCCATGTGAGCATAGGACCATAAAATGAAGGTTCAATCAATGTTATATTCTCAATCATTTCATTCAAATTCTCCATTCCCTATGTCCATCTAACATTTGAGCCAATGCGCTCATTGACAATCTGTATTTCATTAAAATCTCCCATGAGCAACCAAGGAACATTATTTACAGTAAGATTAGAAAAACTTGTAAGGTTGGCCCATAACTCTTGACATTCAACTTCCAAATTACTTGTATAAATGGCAGACAACAAGTAAGGTTGCATACCTGGCTTTTCAATTAGGCAATGGATGACTTGAGATGAGGAACCTTTAATTGTAAGTTGTAGTTCTGGGGTTTTCTAAAGAATCCAAATTCTACCAAGACTACTAAAATTGTAATTATGAATATATTTCAAATTTGGAAATCCAAACTTCAAAAGTGCATTTGCATTTTCTTTTTTAACTCTATGCTCAATCGAAATAATAATGTGGGGAGAATGGGACAAAACAAATTTTGCTACTTCCTTTATTCTAGGGCTTTTATTTAAGCCTCTTACATTCCATGCAAGTACTTTTATTTATTGGAGGTTGATTCTCTTCCCCCATTAACCCAGAATCTCCAACAGGACCTATGATGGTAGAGGTGGTGTCCTCCGTTAGTATTGTGAACTTATTTCTAGAGATAATCTTTTGATCTTTTCCTTTTTTCTTTCCAAAAGATTCTGATTTTGTAGTACCTGGGGAAGAGTTAGAGATTCCTACTATTTCTTTTGGTTGAACAACTACACATGTTTCAATATCCTCTGTAATAAGAGTTGGCCTAACTTCTTGAGAATCATTTTGAGTGGTCTGAGTATCTTTTTCAGCAACTTTTGTATTGGGTCTCAGATCTTGAGTTTCATTATGGATTTGAACTAAAGGATTCAGTCTCTTTTTAGGAACCCAAACTTCTTTTTTTTTTTCAAATTACATTCTTTGTGTCCAAAACAACTTCAAACTTTAAATTTCATAAGGACCTAACAATATTCAACATGTACTTCATATGGTTCCTCTTTACCTATATCTATTTCAAAATTTTCAGGAAATTCACTATTAATATCCATCAAAATACACACTTTTGCATACGATAATCAAAGCTTTTGTTCTGTTGCTTTATCCATGTATAGTGGTTTCCCTAACACAGTGCTCACATAACTCATTCCCGTATTAGTCTAAAGCACATGAGGAACATTATATAACCGCACCCAAATGGGAATAGTAGAAATTTTTGCTTTCTCCAATCTAATGAAGGGATGCCATTTTTGAAGGAAAAGTGGATGACCTGCAATATCCCATACCCCTACTTCCATAACCTCCTCTATCTTCTTAATATTTGAGAAACGAAAGAAAAAGAAACCATCTTCAGTCCCTAAAACTTCAGATAAGTTTTCTTTTTCCCACAATTTTTCCACAAGTCCTTTCACTAGATAATAAAAGATATTTTCAATTAAGAAATAACCCACTAAACAATTTTCAAAGTGACTTTTGCCTTCATCAATAACCTCTGGTGGAGGCTTTGCAATAAGTTTATTTTCTTTCATGGAAGGAGGATGATAATTTAATTTAGTTGTCTTCACAAGCTTACCCATTGCAATATGTTTCCAAGACACCTCGGCTCCACCACTCAAAGCATTAATATTTTGACTATCTGATGCAACTATAGGGATATTCTCTTGAACTTTGTCAACAAAACTAATCATTTCTACTTGAGACCTAGTTTCATTTTCACCAATGTTATCCAAAGTATGAGTATCAGAATTTTTACCTAAACCATCAATACTTGATTTGAAGAGTGAAGCCGCAATTTCCACTGCCAAATCAACTTTTGTAGCATTTGTGGCTTTTCCCCCAGTGACAAGAACTTTATCACTCCGAGTATGTGTCATCAATTTTGTGTTTATAGAATCAATTGTTCTAGAAACTCGTCTTCGATTGACAGAAAGTAACTCCGAATCGATACGCTCCACCAATTTGACCATAGACAAATTTAAAAAGGAGACTAAATTAATGTCTGCACCACCTTCTCCTACTTTAAATTGCCTTTAAAATTGTAGTGAGCTCTCTTATCTTCCCGTCACCTCTTATGTCATTCCTCCAATATTCAGAATCTTTGGAAGACTGGATTTTTGAAAAGAAGTTGTTGCCACTCATCCCGCTCACCCTTTTGGAGCTTAGCGTCACTCCAATCAAAGGATCGAAATAGTTAAAAAAACCCCTTCTTTCCGACCGGCATTGTTTGGCCTCTTCTGTTCAAGAGAGAGAAACACCGAACGCTTCTCTCCCCCTCCCTTCTTGCCTAACCCACTCGCTGGCACTGTCTGGACACCACAGAGGCGCCGATCTAGCACTAGGTTCCACCATTCGCTTGCACGAACTACCATGTGCTGGCTTTGTCGTCTCAAAATATAAAATTTTACTTTTGCCATTTTTTATTGGTGGCACACTTGAAAATCTACTCCAGTTAATAAGGCAATACAAACACTCGATAGGATAGGAAGGGTAAATGGGAGAATTTTGATACTCACTAGGTGTATCAATGGCCTATTCAAACACTTAGATCATCTTCTACACCTTCCAATAAATATACCTTTGCTCACTTCATATTTAGCTTTTTGAAATGCTTAGTAATATTTTTACTAATGTTGACTTAGAGAGTAGTGATTAGAATCAATTTATATATTTATAATTAATTGTCTTTTTTTAATAAATTGATTGGTCATATACATCTTTCTTGCCCATTTTCCTACTACCTTTGACTCTCTTTGTATAAACTGATTGGACATATACATTTCTTGCCCAATTTCCTATTGCCCTTGATTCTCTTTGTAGTATGCAATGTCAAATAGTAACAATAGATACTTAGATAACGTAGAGATTTTAAATGCTAGTAGAGACAACATGAGTTATGCTGGTAAAGGAAAATCCTATATTTTTACATAGACTTCAAAAGCATGACACAATATATATGCATATTGTTTTCTCAATTATCTAAACTCCAATTGCACCTACTTTTGAATGGATAACGTAAAGAAGTTTTGGTTGAGTTGTTTCTCAAATCCTCCCATGAAATTGAATGGGTTTGCCTCCTACATCCTAAGTACTCAAATCCACTCTTACTCCATAAGAAAAGCTGTTTAGTTCATTACAAGCAAGCCAAAGAAAAAAAGAAGGAAAAATGCCATAGGAATGAACAAGACGGGTAGATACAGGACATCAACCTTGGTGCCCACAAAGTCATGAATATCTACGGTATCTCGCTCACAGTAACTTGCCTCATAGGCATTGTTCAGACGTCATCCACAGACTCGGGAAAAAGTTTGCTCAGAATAGGGCGTGCCCTACACCTGGCCTCCAGTGCTACTGCCTTGGGCATGGTGATCCCATGACGTTCGGTCATGTCAACTTCTTCCTCACTAACCCTCTTCCACTCAAAGCTCTGAATCAATGACCCCAACGTCAAACTCAGAGTCCGTTGGGCGAGGCCTGGCTCGGGACAAGCCCTCCTCCCCATCCCAAATGGCATCAACTTGTGTGCCTCCAACTCCCCTCTTTGAAACCTCTCTGGCTTAAAGCTCGTCGTATCCTCCCACACCTTAAGGTCCCTGTGTATAGCCCACGCATTCACCAATAACATTGTTTTACGTGGTATATCATATCCACTGATCCTACAATCATTTGACGACATATGGGGTACAAGCAGTGGGGCTGCTGGGTACAATCGAAAGGTCTCCGAGATTATGCTTGAAAGGTAGCACAAACTAGAGAAATCTGCTTTGTCGATTAATTTCTCTTGTCCAACTTGGCTGTCCAACTCAACTTTAGCCTTGTTCAACACATTTGGATGGTTGAGAAGATTGGACATTGCCCATTCCACTGTCACCGCCAACGTGTCTGTCCCCGCAAGTAGCAATTCTTGTTCCGTACAAATAAGTATTCAGAATTATTGATAAAAAGGAAAAGTAAGTCATTTAATTGTGGCTGACATGCATGAAAGTCATAGTTTCCTTGTTAGCTCTATTTACTCTAACACCTTCTTAACACTTACCAAAATAGGTCTTTTGATAATCTGGTCTGTGTAGTAATCCGGCTGCGAGTTCTGCAAAGAAAGAAGATGGTCGATCATGGTGTTTCCCTCCTCCTCCTTACCCCTCTTCTCGTCAATAAGACCTTGCAAGAACGCATCCGTTACTTTGGCCAATCCTTTCAACCTATTCACCAAACCCCCACGATTAATCTAGCGTAAAATGGGCACGAATTCTTAAGGATTCGATGCCCCTGCGTTCTTGAAAACTTCTCCTATCATCTCCCTAAATTGTCTTGCCTCTTCCTCGTCCTTCATGTCCTCTCCGTAACCGTAATACCGTTTCCCTGCTACCATTCTCGTCATGATGTTAAATGTAAGACCCGATAACATTGATTTCAGCTCCACCCGGGCGAAATCTTGGCGGGAGTTACGTGACAATTTACGTAGCAAGTGCATGACCTCGTCCCTTTGGATGCCAGAGAACATGTTGAGGCTGTTTGTTGAGAAGATCTCGAGCGCGTTGATGCGGCGGAGGCTGCGCCAGTGGTTGCCATAAGGGGATGCTGCCATAGTGGTGTGGTTGTAGCCTACGTGCTTGGTTGTTAGAAACTTAGGACGATCCGCTAGGACGACGACATTCTTCGTGAAGCATTCTTCCACTCCGGATGAGGACGATATGATAACCACTAGGCGGCTACCAAATCGTATGGAGAAAATCGGGCCATATTTCTGTGAAAGGGTTTGGAAAGTACAGCGGAGGGGCTTCTTAGCAAGATGGAGATGATGCAGAATCGGCAGAGACAGAGGGCTGGGAGGGAGGTGTTGAGTTTGTCTTCTTGTCTGAAGGTAGAGCTTGAAAGCAAGGAGCACGACAAGAAGCAAGAGGGATGAGTATAGCAAGACATCTTCCATGTTTGCCTGTTTCTGATATACGAGGGGAATGAAAGTAGTGGAAGATGGCCTCGGATACTCTAACCATAATAGTGGAGATGTGTTACAAACATGGAGATAGAGAGGAAGCGCTGCACGAAATTGAAAAAGGAGGTGGCGTGGAGATTTTCCAATATTATTTACATCTTATTTAAACGTCAATGCTAAAGGTAAGTCAAGTAAGATAAGTAGAAATTGATTAATATTATTTATATCTTATTTAAATATTACCTTCAGTTATAAGTCAAGTAGAACTAGTGTAGATTTATCTAAATTATTTATATCACATTGGATGAAAGACACATATTCACGTACGGTCGATGTAAGAAGCCACAATATTAACAAAATGCAAAAAAATGTGCATATAACTACGAGATAGGGGGAGACAGTGAGAGTCCCATAATCATTTGACCATTGTCATTTGTCGGGTTAGAGAATGGGATAGCTACGATGACTCATGTCATCGAGTTCGTATACAACAACTCTGCGATCGGAGAAAGAAGAAAATCGTTCAAAAACGATATCTAAGATTCAATTTTCTGATTGTTTAGGAACACCGGAACAACTATGATAGATGGAAATTGACGAATCTCCCAGTAAGTGAACATTCCGTGGAAGCCAAGTTTTCGCCCACTTCACTCAAATTGTGTAATCTACAAGATTACTATGGACTTTTTCCTAGTGCTTTAGCTGTCCCACTGCTGGCAACTCAGCACTTTTGTCTTTTTTAAAATCAATCAAAAACAAAGAAATTGCCCATTATCTCCTTCTAAGTGTGAAGCATGTCATTCTCTACTTATTCCCAATGAAATATTTCTTCCATGAATTTTCTCATTATCCTACAAGCTCTTCTAGGGGAATTTAAATCAAGAAAATTGGACACTATTAAAAATTTCTTTGAAAAGGTTTACCATTTTCCAGTTGAAGATTATTAAAATTATTGAATATTTGAGTCTAGTTGGAGAAAAGGTGGCTTGGCCGATGGGATAGGATCACAAGGACGGAAATATAAGAAGAAATGATGGCTTATCTTGATGCCATTAAATTCCATGGACTTGCACGTTATCCCTCTTCGTCTATAAATTGAATTGATTTATATCTATATGGTGTATTATTTGTTTTAATTGTTTCTCTTGTATGTCTCCCAAATCTAAAAATTTGAGATTAAGGGGCTTTGTCAAGAGGTTGACAGTTCAATGATAGAGCTATTGGCCATCAAAGACCTAAGTCTTAGGTTCAACATCCTATAATCCTTAAAATCCCTTTTTACCAATTAAAAAAAAAAAGATTCAAAGGTCTTATTATATGATTAGACTCATTTAATGTATTTGCAATTAATTATCTTTTTTGATAAACTGATTGGACATATACATCTTTCTTGTCCCTTTTCTTACTATTCTTGATTCTCTTTGTAGTATGCAACGTCAAATAGCAACAATAGATGCTTGAATAACATTGAGACTTCAAATGCTCATAGAGACAACTTGAGTTATGTTGGTAAAAGAAATGGTGGATTTTATGTAGAGATTTCAAAAGCATGACTCAATATATATGTATATTGTTTTCTCGAATATCTAAACTCCAATTGCATATACTTTTGAACGGATAATGTAAAGAACTTTTGGTTGAGTTGTTCCTGAAATCCTCCTATGAAATTGAATGGGTTTGCCTCCTAGAGCTTAGGTACTCAAAACCACTCTTATTCCATCAGCAAAGCTGTTTAGTTAATTACAAGCCAACAAAAAACTAAAAAAGAGAAATAAAAGGTAAAATGCCATACGAATGAACAAGACGGGTAGAAACAGAACACAGCAACCTTGGTCTTCAATATCTACAGAACCAAGTTATTAATAACTACTATATCTTGTCTCAAAGACATTGCTCAAACGTCATCCACAGACTTCGGAAAGAAGTTTGTTCATAATCGGGCGTGCCTTGCACATGGCCTCCAGCGCCACTGCCTTGGGCATGGAGACCCCATCACTTTCCGTCATGTCAATTTCTTCCTCACTAACCCTTTTCCAGTCAAAGCACTGTATCAATGCCCCTAGTGTCAAACTCACAGTCCGTTGGGCGAGGCCTGCCCCGGGACAAGCCCTCCTCCCCATCCCAAATGGCATCCACTTGTGTGCCTCCGCCTCCCTGCTTTCAAACCTCTCGGGCTCAAAAGTTGTCGCATCCTCCCACAACGTGGGATCCCTATGTATGGCCCACGCATTGACCAATAACATCGTGTCGCGGGGTACATCATATCCTCCAATCGTGCAATCATTTGCGGCCCTATGTGGTAATAACAGAGGGCCAGCCGGGTACAATCGAAGGGTCTCCGAGATTATGCCTGAAAGGTAGCTCAAACTAGAGAAGTTTGGCTCGTCGATCAACTTCTCCTGTCCAACGTGGCTATCCAGCTCAGCTCTAGCCTTGTTCAACACATCGGGATGGTTGAGAAGATTGGACATCGCCCATTCTAATGTCACCGATGATGTGTCGGTCCCTGCAACCAGCAAGTCCTGCTCCATACAAACAGGTATCGGACTTATTGATAAAAAGGAAGAGTAAGGCAATTGTTGTGGCTAATGGCATTCCACGAGGAGCGCCCTACTGTAGATGCTATCATGCATGAAGCCATAATTTCTTGCTAGGTTTATCGACTTCGACGACTTCTTAACCCAAGAAATAAATAGAACTTTTGAAAAAAAAAAAACAACTGGAGCGAAACCTCGAAAGAGAGGTCTGCTACACTTACCAAAACAAGCGCTTTGATTATCTGGTCTGTATAGTAATCCGGCTGTGATTTTTGCAAAGAAAGAAGATGGTCTATCATAGTGTTTCCCTCCTCCTCCTTACCCTTCTTCTCATCAATAAGACCTTGTAAGAATTCATCCAGTTTTTTGGCCAGCCTCCTGAACTTTTTCTCTAAACCCCCATGATCAATCCATCGCAAAATGGGCACGAATTCTTGAGGATTCGATGCCCCTGCATTTGCAGCAAGCTCTATCATTATCTCCCTAAACTGTCTCGCCTCTTCCTCGTCCTTCACGTCCTCTCCGTACCCGTAATAACGCTTCCCAGCTACCATTCGCGTTATGATGTTGAAAGCGAGATATGTGAACAGTGATTTCAGCTCCACGTGGGCAAAATCTTGGGATGAGTTACGTGACAGTTTACGTAGGAAGCGCGTGACCTCATCCCGTCGGATGCCGGAGAACATGTTGAGGCGGTTGGTTGAGAAGATTTCGAGAGCGCAGATGCGACGTAGGTTGCGCCAGTGCTCGCCATAAGGGGATGTTCCGACGGTGGTGTGGTTGTAGCCTGCGTGCTTGGTCGTTAGTGACTCAGGACGATTTGCCAGGACAACGTCGTTCTTCGTGAAGCATTCTTCCACTGCGGACGGGGACGATACGATAACCACGAGGCGGGTACCAAATTGGAGGGAGAAAATATGGCCGTATCTCTGCGACAGGGTTTGGAAAGTACGATGCAAGGGTTTTTTAGTGAGATGGAGATGACCAAGAACTGGTAGAGATGGAGGGCTGGGAGGGAGGTGTTGGGTTTGTCTTCTTGTCTGAAGGTAGAGCTTGAAAGCAAGGAGCACGATAAGAAGCAAGAGGGATGAGTATAACAAGACATCCTCCATGTTCTGCTGCTTCTTACGTACGACGGTAATGAAACTAGTAATAGATGGCCTTGGATGCTCTGACCACATAAGTAGAGGTGATATATATAGGGAGATAGGGAGAACTTGAAAAAGAAAGTGGCGTGGAGGTTTTCTTATATTATTTTTATCTTATTTAAGCATCAATGCTGAAGATAAGTCAAGCACGATGTAAGAATACGGACTACTGTGCATATAACTACGAGACAGAGGGAGACGACGAGGGTCCCAAAATCAACGGACCATCGTCATCTGTCGGTTTCACGTCACTGCGTTCGTATACATATGTTTGATTCCGTTCTCTCTCGCCTCAGCAACGACACTATCAGAGAAAGAAGAGAATCGTTCAAAAACAAGGTCTAAGATTCAATTTTCTAATTGTTTAGGCGACGGAATATCTAAGGTATATGGAAATTGACAAATCTCCCAGTAGCTGAAGAGTACGTGGAAGCCAAGTTTTCACCAAGTTCTACTCAACTTGTGTGATATTTGACTTGTGTTATTTATCCTTCCTAATCCAATAAAATCTTACCAACCTTCGGGGATTACATAATTGCTATAGACTTTCTTCTCTAACGGTTTAGCTGGTCTTCACTCCTTGCAATTCCTTCTTCCTTCATTTATTTATTTATTTATTTATTTTTGGTGAAAAGGTAAATTGTATTAATACATATTAAAGTACAAAAGCACAGGGGCATACCCCAGTAATACAAAAGTCACCATATCTATGAAAAGATGGAAGTTGAAAGCCTCCAAATCTCACTCAAAATAACATTGTATTGAGAAGATTTTATATTTCTAAACAAAGAAGCTCTCCCTCGTACTATCTTTTTTATTTTCGTTAAGAGAATAGGGATATCCATTGTTTTCTCCTGAAAACGTCTTCTATTTCATTTAGCCCATATAAAATAAATACAAGCTAAGAAAGATATCTTGAGAAGTTTGACAGCTAAATCCCTTCTTTTTATTGCTTTGATCATCCATTGTAGTTCTTCATTCCATCCTCCAATGTCACGTCGGATTCCATTATGAGCAAGAATACTTTTCCAAATCATCCTTGTCCACGCACATTCATTTCTGTTGATTGACATTTTTCAATCTTGGCAATTGGGTCACGGTTTGCAATAGGTAACATCTTTTCTTTTCCGCAGTCGCAATTCTTTTATGAATTTTTAAAGTAATGAGACGCATCAATTTTATGATAAGTATTTTAAACTTATTAAAAAAATTTAACATATTACCAAAAAAAAAAATTATTTGTAAAGGCTTCACATTTTTTTAGTTCAATATCATTAAAATTATTAAGATCTATAATAGTTAGTGGTCTCTCTGTATACGCAATTGTTACTAACTTTTTTATATCAACTTAAAATTTTTATATTTAAAATATAAACTTCTACATTTCTCATTTTTCTTTTGGTGGCACACATGAAAATCTACTCTACTTAAAAACGGCAATACAAACACCTCGATATGATAGGATAGGAAGCAAAAAGGGGGGAAATTTGCCACTCACTAGGTGTATCAATGGCCTATTTTAAAACATTGACCGACAACATTTTGTTACGTGGTATGTCATATCCTCCAATCCTACAATCATCCGAGGGCATATGGGGTGCTAGCAGTGGAGTTGCTGGGTACAATCGAAGGGTCTCCGAGATTATGCTTGAAAGGTAGCTCAAACTGTAGAAGTTTGACTCGTCGATCAATTTCTCTTGTCCACCGTGACTGTCCAGCTCAGCTATAGCCTTGTTCAACACATCCGGATGGTTGAGAAGATTGCACATCGCCCATTCCAATGTCACCGCTGACGTGTCGGTCCCTGCAATCAACAAGTCCTGCTCCATACAAATAGGTTAAGAGTTATTGATAAAAAGGAGAAGTCATTAATCATGGGTGACATGCATGAAGCACATTGCATGTGGTTGTAATTTCCTTGCCAGGTCTATGTATTCCGATAGCTTCTTAACCGCCGAAATAAATAAATTAAAGATATCTTGAAAGAGAGTATTTGCTTTACTTACCAAAATAAGTACTTTGATATTCTGGTCGGTATATTCATCTGGCTGAGATTTCTGTAAAGAGAGAAGATGGTCTATCATAGTGTTTCCCCCCTCCTCCTTATCCCTCTTCTCATCAAGAAGACCTTGCAAGAAGGCATCCATTATTTTGGCCAGTTCTCTCAACCTATTCTCTAAACCCCCGTGATCAATCCAGCACAAAATGGGCACAAATTCTTGAGGATTCGATGCCCCTGTATTCGCGAAAGCTACTCTCATTATCTCCTTAAACTGCCTCGCCTCTTCCTCTTCTTTCACGTCCTCTTCGTACTTGTAATATCGCTTCCCGGCTACCATTCTCTTCATGATATTAAGGGTGAGATCCGAGAGCAGTGATTTCAGCTCCACCCGGGGGAAATCTTGGCTCGAGTTACGTGACAATTTACATAGCAAGCGCGTGACCTCGTCACTTCGGATGCCAGAGAACATGTTGAGACGATTGGTTGAAAAGACTTCGAGGGCGCTGATGCGGCGAAGGTTGCGCCAGCGGTCGCCATAAGGGGATGATCCCATGGTGGTGTGGTTGTAGCCCAAGTGCTTGGCCACTAGGGACTCAGGACGATTCGCTAGAACGATGTCATTATTCGTGAAGCATACTTCCACTCCAGACGGGGACGATACGAGAAACACCAGGCGGGAGCCGAAATTGAAATCATAATTATCCTTAATTATAAGAAAAATATAAACTTTTTAAAAGAAGTACATGTTTTCATTTCACAAATCAGTGATGTCAAACAATTAATAGATAAAATCTATGAAAAGAATACCATTTTACGTCCCATAGTCACTGATGTCAGTGAGTGCGTATACATTTGCCTTTTGTCGTTCCCTCTGTCAGCGCCCGCGCCATCAGGGAAAGAAGAAAATTATTGAAAAAGGTAAGGTTTACTCAGTCCCCAATGCGGCTGCAAATAATGTTAAATGCCTTGCAGAAGAATTTGGCCTAGAGTGGGCAATGCAACACATAATTCCACTGGTTTTTCGTGCCAAGACGTATGCAAGAGAATTTGCAGCCACAAAGGAGTCGAGTTTATCTTTTTTGTCCCGATTTGCATGCCAACAAGGAGAATTGAAAGCTGTCATTAAGTAATCAAAAGCATGTGCCGAAGACGTGCTTTCTGCAATGGTGGGCGTCAAAATGTTGTGAAGAAAGATGTGGAGCGCTCGAAGACGTGTTGTTAAAGAAGATGAGGAGGGGCCGCGACAAAGAAAAAGGCAACTAGTTGGAGCGAAGTCGGTGTAAATTACTCTTATTCATGAATATGACGAGATGTTGCAGTTGGATTGAAGAAAATAGAGAGATATAAGATATCTAAGGAAAGCGGAAACACTTATAATACATTATGAGTATGAGTACATTTGAAGTCGGGGTGGGTTTGAGAGAAAGTGAAAACATTGATTCTTCTATGGACATAAGCCTGAATTAAACCCAATTAATTTTTCTAACATCTCGAATTCAAATCACATTGATTTTTTTTTTCTGAGATACTGTTCACGTGAATTGTGATTTTGACAGTGGTTTGTCATAACAATAACTAACGCTACCTGTACCGGATGACCATTGTACATGCAATTTCTCTGCTTGCTCTTGCTATGGGCTTAGAAATTACTTTTTCCCAAACTTCTGGTCATTAATGCATCGAAAGGTTGGGTCCCCAACATCAAGTTCAACGTGGATAACATCTTGGTCACTTATTCCCGTTCCCTTTTGTCCAAAGTGCAGCCGACCCCTTCTTCCTACCCCGGCCCGTATTATTAAATGCTCACAAGCATGAATAATTGAGGGAAGCCATTCTGAAATGTACCATAAAGACAAAATGTCAGATTCCCACTCCCTACGTCTCCTTCCTTTCTTCTCTCCCCTTTCCTGATCTTACGCTTGTCCTGTGGAACCTAAAGTTCAAAAGGAAGAGATGACAGCCGTTTTGGATTTTGGATGCAGGATTTTCTTTTGTGCTTCATACATCTTGTAGAACTGTCTATGACTTTGTTGAGGCTTCATAAACTTTTTCATCTATTCATTATTATTTTCAGATTAAGTTTGCTGTAAATAGTAAAAGTTAATAACATTCTAAATAATTCAAAAACCTTTAATAAAAAGGCGTTAGTACACTTTCTATTTAATATCTTGGAGTTTCTTTGATTATGAAAAGACTTATCCATGCTGATTGCAAAGGTCTAACAGATAAAATATTTAGAAAAATAAAAGGTTAGAAAATGAAACATCTTAGCTTTGCAGGATGATTACAGTTGGCAAAATTAGTCTTAATTTTCATATGTACATTTTGAATGCAAGTTTTCTTACTGCCAAAACAAATCATTTATGGGATTGAAAAAAAGATCAGGACCTTTCTATGGATAGGTAGTACAGATATATAACGCTCTCATAAAATTATTTGGCAAATTGTTTGCTCACCAAAGAAGAAAGGGAGACTAGGGTTACCGAATATTAAATTTTGGAATAAAGTCATTTTGGGATGTATGCTTTGGAATCTCATTAATTTTTTAGACACTTCGTTATGGAGTAAGTGGGTCTACAACACAAAATATTAAAGAACTTTAGTTATGCAACTTGATATCAAAGGTTCCATGGCATAAAGTTGGAGAGGTCTTCTCAAATTGAGGCCCACACTCACCTCAGCTTTTATAGGTCTACCTATTGCTACAAAGAAATTTATTAGGACCTTCAACCAATTAATGAAAAAGTGAATTGATATGATCTAATTTGGATTGGTGGCATTTGCAAACATAACTTCATTGGATGAATAGTTTGTCAAGATCGATTGTTTACAATCGAAAGAATGGTACGATGGCCTCCTTCAATTAACCTATACTGTAACTTTTGCCAATCCCAAGTAGAAAACAAGAGTCATCTTTTTTTTAAATGTTCATGGACAATGATGATTTGAAAGACTATCCTTACTCAAAATAGAATTCGATGTCATATTGGAGGATGAAATGAAGAAGTACAATAGATGATCAGAGCCACTAAAGAAAATGATTTGGCTACCATGCTTCTTAAGATATCTTTTTTAGTTTGTATTTATCGTATATGGCCAGAATAAAATAAAAGATGACGATTTCATAATAAAACAATTGTCATTCCAATCTTGTTGGTTAAGTAAGGAAAACTATAGGGGGAAAACTTCTTTGTTCCAAAATATAAAATCATCACAAGGAAATGTCATTTTGAGTGAGACTTGGAGGCTTTAAACCTTTATCTTTTCATAGTTTTGATAATTTTTGTAATGTTAGGGTATGCCTTTATATTTTTGTACACTATTTTCTTATTAATGCAAACTTATATTTCTAAAAAAAACAGGATCAATACGTTTATATTGTTGTAGTCACAAACAGCAAGACCTGCTCGGTACAAATATGTATTAGGAGTTGTTGATGAAATGGAAGAGTAAGTCATTTATGGTAGCTGACGCAAAGGAAGCCACGTTGAGCATTCACGTAATTTCTTTGCCAGGTTTCGCTAATCCGACAACTTCTTAACAATAGAAATAAAAATACTACAAAAAGAAAAAAGAATAACATCGAAAGAAAGATCTGCTATGCTCACCAAATAAGTCCTTTGATAATCTGGTCTGTGTAGTAATCCGGCTGCGATTTCTGCAAAGAAAGAAGATAGTCGATCATGGTGTTTTCCTCCTCCTCCTTGCCCTTCTTCTTATCAATAAGACCTTGCAAGAACGCACCGTTGTTTTGGCCAGCCTCCTCAACTTGTTTTCGAAGCCCCCATGATCAATCCAGCGTCAAATGGGCACGAATTCTGGAGGATTCGATGCCCCTTCATTTTCAGCAACCTCTCTCATTATCTCCCTAAACTGCCTCGCGTCTTTCTTGTCCTTCACCTCCTCTCCGTACCCGTAGTACCGCTTACTCGCTACCATTCTCACATTATGATGTTGAAGGTGAGATCTGTGAACATTGATTTTAGTTCCACCTGAGCGAAATCTTGGGACGTGCTTCGTAACAGTTTACGTATCAACCGCGTGACCTCATCCCTTCGGATGCTCGAAAACATGTTGAGGCGATTGTTTGAGAAAATTTCGAGGGCGCTAATGCGGCGGAGGTTGCGCCAGTGGCCGCTGTAAGGGGCTGCTGACACGGTGGTCTACTCATGAATTTCCAGTGTTTGCTTGCATAAAAACGTGAAAAGAAACCTAAAAAAGGGCTAAGAACAGAGATTTCGGAATCTCATCAAAACTAACTCAAAGGCTTTATGTCTTATCCCCTATTTTGGAAATACTCATTTTCAAAATCCAATTAGATTTGAAAAGCCAGTAGAGGCAAGTCTATTTTTCCCCTCCTAGATTTCACCTACCTCACCTAGCTAATGCTGAAAGACCTGCGAAAGATGGTTTACAAGCTAATCTTTCACCTGACAACACTCTTTTCCGTATACAGGGAGTATGGCAAACATCTGGACTTGGCCAGTGGTGGCCGAGAGAGTGATAGGGACAAAGGTTTTACACCAGTATCTTGTTTAAAATCCCTTTACAACATAAATGCAGTGCATGGGTTTTCTACCTAAATATTGAGAAAGTCTCTGTTTTCCTTCTTGCTTGAGAAACTAAAGATACCAAAATTTTTCCCTTTTCTATATTTGATAAATGCACTAAGATTTCTTTCTGGGTTAGTATTTCAATCCTCCTTCCATCATTATGATGGGTAAAACTAATATATCTATATTGACGATTCTGTCTTTCCCTTCATTTTTTTTTCTATTTCCCAAAGCCTAATAGATTGTTTTTTTGGCTCAATTCTTAGCATTAGTAATGGTGATTTCTAGATGCAAACTTCATGGGACTTTATTTTTCAAAATCCTGTGCCATTAGAGATTTAAGCTAGAAATATTAAGTAGCATTTTGGAGTAACTTGTTTTTAACAAGGATCCTCCGATAAGGAAAATAATTTTGTGGCTTATATTTGCAATGAAATGACTAATGTTGCCTCGCTTTCATGATTTAAATGCTGCACCATCTGGTTTAATTGGCTTTTGGTGAAGACAATTGTGTCATCCTATTAAAGTTATCTCCTGGAGAATACAACCATAGTTGAATCCTACGTGAGGTTGGGGTCTTTACATCCTCAGCATTGTGTTTTACTTTTGTCCCAACTACTCAAATGGTTATATGTTCTGATTAATCATATTTGACACGCTTTCTTGCTATCCAAATCAAGATTAATCATATTTGACACACTTTCTTGCTATCCAAATCAACCTTCAATGCCATCTTATGCCTCACTTGTGACAACCACGTTAGTCTCCATTGTACACTTCAAGAATTGGCAATACTTGATATGTGGTCATGCAAGGTCAAGAGAACCTTGGTAAACTCTTGTGTTGTCTAACTATTCTTTTATTATCTTGCTCTTGTTTCATATTACACCTAAACCTGCGCCTCAAAGATCTGATTCTTTTTGATGCTGTCTTCTTTTAACATTTATATCTCCATCTTCTTGTCTGTATACGTGGTTGTGTTGCAGCTACATATGTCCATATTTATAGTTGCAGAACAGCACAAAACTTGGCTTCTGTTATAAATATCCTATGTCCTTAGTCTTGACATAACAATTCATAATGAGTTTTACTTTGAGAGCAACATGTAATTTTTGAAGAAAACTGAGAGAATAGAATTTTATTTATCAAGCCTTTAACAACAATCTCCCTCTAACTGGTTTTCAAAGTACTGCTAACTCTTTTTTGTGTCATATATCTCAGATATAGGAGCTTCTATGAATTAAATCACTTTATAGTTGTCCAAGATTGTATTTGTATTGAGTTGTAAAAGAGAAAAATTGTTTTAGGATATGTTTTGAAATAGGCGTTTTACAAGACAAATAATAATTTTTCTCATTTCATCAGCAACCAAGGTGCAAGCATGTTTTGCGCTACTTAAGGGGTCATCACGTAGCTTTTCATAGACATTTTCACAATTATATGCTCATCTATTATTTTTTTAATAAATGAATATTGCAAACACAAAAAATCACATATGTCTATTCCATTCAATCATTTTTTCTTGATATAAGAGATAATAATTTTTCAATTAATTCAATCTAATCTCTATGATTTTTATTTTTTTCTTTTTTCACTTCAAACAACTTATGAGAACTTCCGCTATCGATACGATAAGAAGGAGAACCCGTATAAGAAGGGAACGATGAGGAACCTCGGAGAAATTTTTTTCTCTAAGATCCCCATTTCAATGCGTAAATTCCGATCACTTGTGAAGGAGGATGAACAGATGACAGTGGCATCAGTGACTTCAAATCGTGGGAAATCTATTATTAGCCCAAAGGAGAAAATTGACATTGAAATGGGAACTAAGCGTGCAGAGAGCAGTGACTTGCCACTACCAGAAATTCTGCGAAATTTGAACTATGATGATTTGGAGGACACAATGAAGAATATGATGGAAGAAAGAAGACCTGCTTTTTATTTGGACTTGTCTGTTGAGCAAGGTTCAAAACAAACCCGTGCAAAGCCACGCTGGTGGAGGGGGAAAGACAACGTCTTTTCAAAGGTCCTTTACTAGGTGATGGCGCCAAAGAATTTGATCAAAACTCTGCAGCTGCCAATGGATTTAAAGCAGTTGAGGAAACCAAGGATGAAAACAACCCGCATTAACCCAACGCACCAGTTCTTCAAGCCTAAAGGTTTTTTTTAATGCATTCCAAATTTTCCAAATTTTCTATTGGTTATATCTACCTAATCTTCATTTCTCTTGGACCATAGCATCTAGTAATGGACCAAGAAATGTTAATGGATATTAGGCAGAGCTTAAATCATAGACAGTTAGTGTGAAAAGATGCTCATTTTGTTGATAACCGCCAGTAAAGTGGTCAATCTGGATCATCTCAAGAAAATATTATGCCTAATTACAAATTAAGAGCTTCTAGTTAGAATTCAGAGGCGTGGACAAACTTTGAAGGTATATCATATTATGACTAGTAAAAAACAATGCTTATCACCTTACATATTTGTTTCTTCATTAGTTTTATTGACTAGTATGAGCAATGAATGGCATGTCCTACTGCCTTCTACAATTGCTATGCTCCCACGAGCAAATTGAAGTTGCCCACACCCACCAAAACTTCTTTTAGCCTTTGATAAAGTTATATCAATGCCTTCAGAATGCTAGTACGAGACTGATAATTGTTTCTTTCTTTTGTTTTCTTAAAATCCTTTTAGAATTTCCGATCATTCCTCAAGATTAATTTGTTGAAGTGCCTTAGTATGAGATTGATTGCTATAAATTCTGTGGAGTGTGAATTTTTTTCTTGCGTTATTTTCTGATGGTTAAGATTCTGTGTAGACCCTCTCTTCGTTTGTTTTATGTTTTGCTTTCCTTCTTCTTGAGCCAAGTTTAGGTTTTATATTTTCTCTTTTAATGTTAGTGAGTTCAATTTGGCAATCAGTCTTCCTTAGACATAAAAGATGGTGGCAACAGTTTTGGATGCAGGACTTTCTTTTGTGGGTCATACATTTTGAAGCCAATGAGAAGGATCCCTTGTTTTCCGAACTTGGCATGGTTCATTGAGAAGGCAGTAAGTTTGTGCTTAGGAAAGCTCCTGCGTTAGAAAAGAAGGGAGATTGATCCATAGAATTTTTCATCTGGTCATTATTGAGTTCAGATCAAGTTTGTTGTAAATTGTAAATGCTACTATCTTTTTGAATAATACAGAAACCTTTAATAAAAACGCTTATTAGTATGTGTACATTGTTTATAGATTTTCATTTTCTTTTTGTTCTTCTTTATCTTTTTAGTGACTCACATCAAGGGTTTTCCATGTATTTTTTGAGAGATAAGTATTTCGATAAATTGAATTGGCTCATATCTATATAGTGTATTATTTGTTTTAATTGTTTCTTTTGTATCTCTCCCAAATCTAGAAAGTTAAGATTAAAGGGCTTTGTCAAGAGGGTGACAATTTAATGATAGGCTATTGGCCATTAAAGACCTAAGTCTTAGGTTCAACATCCTATAATCCTTAAAAACCCTTTGTACCAATTATAAGAAAAAAAGATTTAGAGGTCTTATTATATGATTAGGCTCAATTTATGTATTTGCTATTAATTGTCATTTCTAATAAATTGATTGGACATATTCATCTTTCTTGCCCATTTTCCTACTATCCTTGATTCTCCTTGTAATATGCAATGTCAAACAGCAACAATAGATGTTGAATAACCTTGAGACTTCAAATGTTGGTAGATACAATGTGAGTTATGTTGGTAAAAGAAAATAATGAATGTTTTTGTAGAAATTTCAAAAGCATGACACAATATATATGCATATTGTTTTCTTGAATATCTAGACTCCAATTGCACCTATTTTTGAACGGATAACGAAAGAAATTTTGGTTGAGTTGTTTCTCAAATCCTTCTATGAAATTGAATGGGTTTGCCTCCTATAGCTTAAGCACTTAAATCCACTCTTATTCCATAAGCAAAGTTGTTTAGTAATTACAAGCCAACGAAAAACTAAAAAAGAAAAAGAAAAGGTAAAATGCCATACGAATAAACAAGACGGGTAGGCACAAAACAACAACTTTGTCTAAAGGTAGAGCTTGAAAAGAAGGAAACGACAAGAAGCAAGAGGGATGAGTATAACAAAACATCTTCCAAGTTTGCTTGTCTCTGATATACGACAATAATGGAAGTAGTGTAAGAAGGCCTCGGATGCTCTGACCAAAAGAGTGGAGATGTCTTATAAACATGAAGATAGAGAGGAAGCGCGGCAAGAAATTGAAAAAGGGGGTGGCGTGGAGATTTTCCTATATTATTCATATCTTAAACATCAATGCTAAAGGTTGGTCAAGTATGATAAGTGAAAATTGATTGATATTATTTATTTATTTTTTATGAATATGTGAGTTTATTCATCAAATAATAAGAAAATACAAAAGCTTAGGGGTATAATCTATCATTACAATTCATCTAAGAGAATATTGAATTTAGAATTTTTTTTTGATGAATATGTGATTTTATTCATCGAAGAATAAGGAAATACAAAAGCTTAGGGGCATATCCCAACATTACAAAATATTGAATTTAGAATTCTCAGGCTATAACACAATAAAACATTCACCTAAGAGAGTTTAATGTTCCTAAATAGATATGCTCTTTCACGAACTACTTTTCTGATTCTAACCAATAAAATTGGTATTTCAACAGTCTTATTTTGAAAATGTCTATGATTACATTCAAACTATATATAATATAGACATGTTAAGAAATAAAGTTTAAAAAGTTTAATAGTTAAATCCTTTCCCTTAGTTGCTTTAATCATCCACTGCAGTTTAGAATTCCAATCATCGATGTTTTATGAAAGTTGTTGTGCTAGAATATTTCTCTAAATCTAGCTAGTCCAAATACATTGAAAAAACAAGTGTGACTTACTTTCATGTTGAGAACCACAAAAATTACAATACAAATGAATTGATGGGAGCCATCTAGAAATCCTTTTTTTGTAGTAAGTGTGTCCTTACATATGAGCCAACCAATGAAGTTATGTTTGCTGATTCCTCCTAACCATATCAAATCATACCATTCAATTCAATATTTACTTGGTGCAAATTTCTTGTATGTTTCTTTACAATAATGAGAATGTTTGAAGAATGTAAAGGTGAGAATTTGTTGTAGCTTTAGAAGACCTCTTTAACTCCATGTCATATTTCCTTTAATATTAAGATATATAATTGAAGTTCTCCTGCATTTAATACTATGAACCCATTTACTCCATAAGGATGAACTTGGATAATTGATGAGATTCTAGAGTGACCACCCTAACAAAACCTTATTCCATATTTTAAGGTCTAGTAGTCCAAGTCCTCATTCTTTTTTGGGTGAACAAACAACTTGTTAAACAACCTTATGAGTTTTATGGTCTTTAAAATTACTTACCTAGAGAAAGTGCTTAATCTTTTTCTTAATCTCATAAATGGTCCATTTTGGGAGAATGAACATTTGCATCCAAAAGGTATATATAGAAGTAAGAACTAATTTTGCCAATTATAACTATTTAACATAGCTTAGATGTCTCATTCTCCATTCATCAATTCTTGTCATGATTTCCTCTATCAAAACCTTACAATCAATATAAATAAGCCTTTTTGTAATAAGAGGAACGCCAAGATACCTAATAGGGAGATTTCCTTCAGAGAATGGAGTGTGATCTAGTATCAAAAACTTTTTTTGTTTAATAAGCCCTAAAAAAAATATTTGACATTTGTTAAGATTAAAATATAAATCTGTGAGTGTTGCAAAGTCCTCCAAAGCATTAGTGAGACATACCACTAAATTAACATCCATATGTGCAAATAAAAATAAGTCATCAACAAAGCAAATGTGAGTGATTTTCTCCTTCTTGCAATGCTAATAATATTTGAACATAGAAGTAAAAGTTTTCTTAATAATAATCCTATTAAGAATCTCCATGACAAAGACAAATAAACAAGGGAACAAAGGATTTCCTTACCTTAACTCATTGGTATCCTCAAAATAACCAACGTGCTTACCATTGAAGTTCATAGAGAATCTTGTAGTAGTAATGCATTGGCTAATCAAATCAAACAGAGTTTAAGGAATATGAATAGCTTAGAGGACACCTAATACTACATCCCATTTAATGATGTCATAAACTTTCATGAGATCAATCTTAATGGCAACACGCTTACGTTTATCTCCTTTGTAATAGTTATGAAGCAATTCTTGACAGAGTATAACATTTTCAAAGATTTGACAACCCTTGATAAAAGCAATTTGATTTTGTCTAATGACAACATGGAGAATGAGGTTTATCCTTTTCGCAAGTAGTTTAGAGATCACTTTATATAAAACATTACAGAAAGCAATTGGTTGAAAATCCTTCTTGCAACTTGGATTAGAGGTTTTTGGAACTAGGCATAATAAAGTAGCATTAATAACTTTTAGTAATTTCTTAGATGAGAAAAAATTTAACACTGCATCTTCTATGTCACAATCGATAATAGGCTAAGTTTTCTTGTAAAATAGACTATTGTAACCATTAAGACTGGGAGCTTTGAAATCATGAAATCTCCAAATAATTCTCACCACATATGAGTATTCAAAAGTAGGTAAATTCAACAATTTATTCACATTCTCATGGAATAAAGAAGTGTACCTTTCAGTGAAAGTGTTATTAGTAGGAGAACATCTAAGTACAATTTGATAATATGTAATGATAGCTTTACGTAGGGCATCATAATCAGAAATAGTAGATCCATCTTCTTGTACTAGGTGAGTGATCTTATTTTGGGCTGTTCTACACATCAAAGATGAAAAGAACATTATGCTATTATTATTACATTCTTTCAGTCAAAGATTTCTTAATTTTTATTTTAAAAGGATTTATTCACTTTTACTTAATGCAATTAGTTGCTCCATTTTACATCTTTTCTCATAGTACATATTTGTATCAAAGGGGTTAAGTTGTAGATTGAGTTTAACTTACTGTAACTATTTTCTAGCAACCTTTACCTTTTGATGCAAATCACCAAATTAAGCAGAACTAAACTTTCTAAGTTGCACCTTAAGTGCATTTAGCTTCTTCACAACTTTGAAAATTTTGATACCACTGACTTCTTGTTGTCAAACATTAAAGACTATTTGTCTAAAAATTAAAGAATCTAAAAGGAGCTTTTTTCCTTTTGGGAGTGGTATCTAACTTAACTAAGGAAGGAGAATGATTCGATACCAAGGGAGACAATAACTCAATCAAAATGTTATCAAATTTAAGAATCCTTTATGTATTTAGTAATGCTCTATCATTCTTGTTAACTTTGAGATTTTGAGTTGAGCTTTTATTAGACCAAGTGAAGAAAAAACCAATAAAAGAGTGTTTCACCAATCCTAGTTTCCCAATCATATCATTTAGATCCTCCATGCCACTCATCTAGCTAACATTTGGATCGATGCGTTTATTTACATGCCAAATTTTATTAAAATCACCCATTAATAGCCATGAAACATTTCCAATATTTTGGGAAGAGAAAAGCTCAATATTTACCCATAACTCTTTACATTTTGGTTCCAAGTTACTTGCATAGATAACATACTTTATAAGTTAAGTAAACCTAGTGTATATTTAGCTAAGTTATTTATATCACATTGGATGCGAGACACATATTCATGTATGGTCGTTGTAAGAAGAAGCCACAATATTAACAAATTACAAAAAATGCGCATATAACTACGAGACAAGGGAAGACAATGATAGGCCCATAATCAACTGACCATCGTCATTTGTCGGGTTAAAGAATGGGATTGCTCCAATGCCTCACGTCACTAAGTTCGTATACAACTCTAAGATCGGCAAAAGAAGAAAATCATTCAAAAAACGAGGTCTAAGATTCAGTTTTCTGATTGTTTGGGAACACTGGGACAGCTACAATAGATGGAAACTGACGAATCTCCCAGTAAGTGAAGATTCTGTGGAAGCCAAGTTTTCACCCACTCCACTCAAATTGTGTAGCGACTTCTATGATCTATTCTTCGTATCCAATAAAATTTTACCAACCTTGGGATTACAACATTGCTAAGGACTTGTTCCTGGTGCTTTAGTTATACCCACTCCTGGCAAATCGGCACTTTCGTCTTTTTCAAAATCAATCAAAAACAAAGAAATTTCCCATTATCTCCTTCTAAATGTCATGCATGCCATTCTCTAATTATTCCCAATGAAATATTTCTTCCATGAATTTTCTCATTATCCTACAAGCTCTTCCAGTGGAATTTAAATCAAGAAAATTTGACACACTATTAAAAAATTCTTTGAAAAGGTTTACCATTTTCCAGTTCAGGATTATTAAAATTATTTTGTATTTAAGTCCGGCTGGAGAAAAGGTGGCTTGGCTTATCGGATAGGATCACAAGGATGACAATATAAGAAGAAATGATGGCTTATCTTGATGCCATAAATTCTATGCATTTGCACGTTATCTCTTTTCGTCTACGGACAAATGTAGCTTTTCTTTTTCCTTCAAGCTTCACATTTCTTTCTTCAATTATCTTCTTGAGCTACCAACATTCATTATTTAGTTGCTTTTTATGGTCAACAAATTCACTTGTTTCCTTGTAATTTATATATAGATGTAGGCAATTTGTTCATAGTATCTTAGCACAAAATTGGAGATAAGCACACTGCTCTCTAGCTTTCATTCTTGTGTAAAAGAGTTGGTTTTTGTTGTATTGATAAACGATTGATCCAAGTATAGAGATGAGATCTGGACCATAGGGGTTAGTTGCCAGTTAACTTCTTTTCCTATTCATAACTAATTATTGAATGCAAATTCTAAGGATGTTTGCAGAAAATCGTTCATTCTCTTCAATTTATCAAAATCTACACCTTAGACGTAAAGATGGTGCCAGCAGTTTTGAACATAGAACTTTCTTTTATGGGTTGTACATCTTGAAGCAAATGAGAGGGATATCTTTTTTCGGTACTTTCCATGGTTCCTTAAGAAGGCAATGAGTTTGTGCTCAAGGATGCTTTTACGTTAGAAAAGAAGGGATATTGATGCACAGACAATCTTTTTTTTTTGTGTAAATGTAAATTGTATTAATAAATTTTAAAATACAGATGTACAGGGACATACCCCAGTATTACAAAAGTCACCATATCTATGAAAAGATAGAAATTGGAAGCCTCCAAATTTCACTTAAAATAACATTTCCTTAGGAAGATTTTATATTTTTAAACAAAGAAGCTTTCCCATGTACTACCTTCTTTACTTTAGCTAAGAGAATAGGGATATCAATTGCTTTTCCTTCAAAACGTCTCTTATTTTGTTTAGCCCATATACAATAAATGCAAGCTAAAAAAGATAGTTTAAGAAGTTTAGCAGCTAAATCCTTTCCTTTAACTGCTTTGATCATCCACTGTAGCTTTACATTCCATATTCCAATGTCACGTTGGATTCCATTTTGGGCGAGAGTACTTTTCTAAATCATCCTTGTCCATGCACACTCAAAAAAGAGATAACTCCTATTTTCTATATGGGACTGACAAAAATCACAAAATATATTTACTGAAGGAAGCCACTAGACAATTTCTGTAGCTGTAGAAAGTTTATCTCTACAAACAAGCCATCCAATGAAATTATATTTGCTGATGCCACCAGTCCAAATTAAATCATACCAATCCACTGTTTCATTGCTTTCCCGAAGATCATTATAAATCTGTTTGCAAAAATATGTAGGATTTGAAAGAACAAAAGTAAATGTAGGTCTTAATTTGAGGAGACCCCGCCAACTCCAAACCATAGTACCTTTTATGTCCAACTGCATTACTGAAGTTCTTTTACACTTTGTACTGTGAATCCATTTACTCCATAATGAAGCTTCTAGGAGATTTATGAGATTCCAAAACATACATCCTAGAAGGGCTTTGTTCCAAATTTTGAGATTCGGTAAACCTAATCCCCCTTCCTTTTTAGGTAAGCAAACAGTTTGCCAAGTTACTTTGTGAGAACAATGTGTAACTATATTACCTGCCCATAAGAATTTCCTGATCTTTTTTTCAATTTCATAAATTGTTTGCTTTGGTAGTAGGAAAACTTGCATCTAGAATATACATATGGAAATGAGGACAAATTTTTCCAATTGTAATCTTCCTGCATAGCTTAGGTGTGTCATTCCCCAACCTTCTATTCTTCCAAATATTTTGTCTGTCAAACCTTTACAATTAGCTTGAGTAAGTCTTTTTGTAATAAAGGGAACTCCAATGTATTTAATGGGGAGTGAACCCTCAGGGAAAGGAGTATGATCAAGTATAAGCAATTGTTCTTGCTCTGACAACCCTAAAAAGAAGATTTGACTTTCACTTGGATTATACTTTAAACTTGTAAGGTCAGAAAATTCCTCCAAAGTTTCTATAAAATAGAGAACTGAGTTCACATCACCATGAGAGAAGAGAAACAAATCATTAGCAAAACATAAGTGAGTGATTCTTTCATATTTGCAGCGCCAGTGAAATTTAAACGTCATTGTGGAGGTCTTTAAAATAATGATTCTATTGAGTATCTCCATGACGAATACAAATAAATATGGGGATAAGGGATCATCTTGTCGCAATCCATTGGTACCTTTAAAGTAACCTACTTATTCTCCATTGAAGTTTATTGAAAATCTTGTTGTAGTAATACATTCACTGATAAGATCAACCAAGTACTGAGGAGTGTTAATGGCTTTCAGAACACTTAATATTACATCCCATTTAACCATGTCATAGGCTTTCATAAGATCAATTTTGATGGCCACACGTTTACCTTTGTCTCCTTTATGATAGTTATGGAAAAGTTCTTGGCAAAGCATAATGTTCTCTGAAATTTTTCGTCCTTTAATGAAGGCTCTTTGATTATGACTGACTACTGAAGGTAGAATAAGGCTTATCCTCTCAGCAAGCATTTTTGCAATGATTTTATATATGACATTACAACATGCTATTGGACGGTAATCCTTAGTGCAACTTGGATTAGGAACCTTTGAGACTAAAGTAACCAATGTAGAATTAGTAGCTTTCAGCAAGTTCCTAGAAAAGAAGAATTCTAGGATAGCATCTTCTATATCTCTTCCAATGATAGGCCATGCTTTCATATAGAACAAACTATTATAACCGTCAGGCCCAAGAGTTTTAAAATCATGAATGTCCCAAAGTGCTTTAATAACATCAAATTGTTCAAAATTTTGCAAATTTAGTAACATACTAATGTCCTCATGGAATAGAGAAGTGTACGTCTCAAGGTTGATAGGAGTACTTCTAGAGTTACCAAGGATTGACTGGTAATAGGAAATAAGAGCAAATCTCAATTCCTTTTCCTCTGTAATAACTGAGCCATCCTCCAATATCAGTTTATTGATTGTGTTTTGAGCTCTCCTTCGCATTAATGATGCAAAGAAAATCTTACTATTGTTATTCCCTTCTTTTAACCATGTGTTCCTTGATTTTTGTTTGAGAATGATTTTTTCATGTTTACTCAAAGCAAGGAGTTGCTCAAGTTGTGATTTCTCCTCAGCACGTGCATATGGACAATACAGATTATTCTCTAGCCTACTTTGAATTTGCTTTAAGTTCTCTCTTACTTCCTTCACCTTCTTGTGCAAGTCGCCAAAATGTATGGCATTGAGTTTCTTGAAAGGAGTCTTTAAGGCTTTCAATTTTTGCACAACCTGAAACATTTTTTATCCACCTATTTCTTGTTGCCATATTGATCTTATTGTATCCATGAAATTTGAACAATCAATCCAAAAATTAAAAAATATGAATGGAGAGTTTTTTCTGTATATGAGAGTCCCAAAATTTACTGAACATGGAAAGTGATCCGATACACTAGGAAGTAAAAATTCAATTGTGAATCTGTCAAAATTATGCACCCAATCCATATTGGTAAGGACCCTATCAATTTTGCTAGCTCGAAGACTAGTTCCTGAGCCTTTATTTGTCCATGTGAACAGAGGACCATAAAATGAAGGTTCAATCAATGTTATATTCTCAATCATTTCATTCAAATTCTCCATTCCTTGTGTCCATCTAACATTTGAGCCAATGCACTCATTGATATTCCGTATTTCATTAAAATCTCCCATGAGCAACCAAGGAACATTATTTACAGTAAGATTAGAGAAACTCGTAAGGTCAGCCCATAACTCTCTACTTTTAACTTCCAAATTACTTTCATAAATGGCAGACAACAAGTAAGGGTGCATACTTGGCTTTTCAATTAGGCAATGGATGACTTGAGATGAGGAACCTTTAATTGTAAGTTGTAGTTTTGGGGCTTTCCAAAGAATCCAAATTCTACCAAGATTACTAAAATTGTAATTATGAATATACTTCTAATCTGGAAATCCAAACTTCAAAAGTGCATCTGCATTTTCTTCTCTAACTCTATGCTCAATCAAAATAATAATGTGGGGAGAATGGAACAAAACAAATTTTGCTACTTCCCTTATTCTAGGGCTTTTATTTAAGCCCTTTACATTCTATGCAAGTACTTTCATTTATTGGGAGGTTGATTCTCTTCCCCTGTTAACCCATAATTTCCAACAAGACCTATGATGGTAGAAGTGGTGTCCTCCGCTAGTATTGTGAACTTATTTCCAGAGATAACCTTTTGCTCTTTTCCTTTTTTCTTACCAGAAGATTTTGATTTTGTAGTACCTGGGGAAGAGTCAGAGATTCCTACTATTTCTTTTGGTTGAACAACTACACATGTTTCAATATTCTCTGTAATAAGAGTTGGCCTAACTTCTTGAGAATCATTTTGAATGGTCTGGGTATCTTTTTCAACAACTTTTGTATTGGATCTCACATCTTGAGTTTCATTATGGATTTGAACTAAAGGATTCATTCTCTTTTTAGGAACCCAAACTTTTTTTTTTTCAAATTACATTCTTTGTGTCCAAAACAACTACAAACTTTACATTTCATTGGGACCCAACAATAATCAACATGTACTTCATATGGTTCCTTTTTACCCGTATTTATTTCAAAATTTTCAGGGAATTCACTATTAATATCCATCAAAATGCACACTTTTGCATACAATAATCGAAGCTTTTGTTCTGTTGCTTTATCCATGTATAGTGGTTTCCCTAACACACTGCTCACATAACTCATTCCCGTATTAGTGTAAAGCACATGAGGAACATTATATAACCGCACCCAAATGGGAATAGTAGAAATTTTTGCTTTCTCCAATCTAATGAAAGGATGTCATTTTTGTAGGAAAAGTGGATGACCTGCAATATCCCATACCCCTACTTCCATAACCTCCTTCATCTTCTTAATATTTGAGAAACGAAAGAAAAAGAAACCATCTTCAGTCGCTAAAACTTTAGATAAGTTTTCTTTCCCCCACAATTTTTCCACAAGTCCTTTCACTAGATAATAAGAGATATTTTCAATTAAGAAATAACCCACTAAACAATTTTCAGAGTGACTTTTGCCTTCATCAATAACCTCTGGTGGAGTCTTTGCAATAAGTTTATTTTCTTTCATGGAAGGAGGATGATAATTTAATTTAGCTGTCTTCACAAGATTACCCATTGTAATATGTTTCCAAGACACCTGGGCTCCACCACTAACATCATTAATATTTTGACTATCTAATGTAACTATAGGGATATTCTCTTGAACTTTGTCAACAAAACTAATCATTTCTACTTAAGACAATCTTTTACTAGTTTCATTTTCACCAATGTTATCCAAAGTATGAGGATCAGAATTTTTACCTGAATCATCAATACTTGATTTGAAGAGTGAAGCCGCAATTTCCGCTACCAAATCAACTTTTGTAGCATTTGTGGCTTTTCCCTCGGTGACAAGAACTTTATCACTCCGAGTAGGTGTCATTAATTTTGTGTTTATAGAATCAATTGTTCTAGAAACTCGCCTTTGATTGACAGAAAGTAACTCCAGATCGATATGCTCCACCAATTTGACCATAGACAAATTTAAAAAGGAGACTAAATTGATGTCTACAACCACCTTCTCCTACTTTAAATTGCCTTTAGAATTGTAGCAAGCTCCCTTATCTTCCCGTCACCTCTTATGTCATTCCTCCAATATTCAAATCAAATCAAGAATCTTTGAAAGACTGGATCCCACTTTTGAAAGACTTTTTCAAGAGAAGTCGTTGTCGCTCATCCCGCTCACCCTTTTGGAGCTTAGCATCACTGCAATCAAAGGATCGAAATAGTTAAAAAAAAAAACCCTTTTTTTCGACTGGTGTTGTTTGGCCTCTTCCGTCCAAGAGAGAGAAATACCGAACGCTTCTCTCCCCCTCCCTTCTTGCCCAAACCACTTGCTAGCACTGTCTGGACACCACAGAGGTGCCGATCTAGCACCAGGTTCCACCACTTGCCTGCACGAACTGCCATGCACCGGCTCTGCCCTCAGTCATACCTTCCATTCGAGAGAGAGAAAACCTTGCACAGACTTGCCAGTACGTGTACATTGCTTGTAGATTGCTTTGTAGGTTCTTAATTTCCCTTTTGTTCTTCTTTATATTTTCAATGACTTGCATTGAGGGTTTTCCTTATATTTGTTTAGAGACAGGTAGGTCTAAATCCTGTCATTTTCTATAAATTTAGTTATAAATCTTGTCCTTTTCTATAAATTGCATTGACTCATATCTACGTGGCATATTATTTGTTTTAATTGTTTCCCTTGTATGTCTCCCAAATCCAAAGATTTAAGATTTAGTGGTCTTGTTAATAGGCCGATAGTCCAATGGTAGTCCATTAGGCATTTAGGACCTAGATTTTAGATTCAACATCCTACAACCCTCAAAACTCCTTTTTCTCAATAATAATTAGAATCAATTTACATTTACATCTTTAAGGCCCATTTTCCTACTACCCTTGATTCTTTTTGTAATGTGCAACATAAAATAGCAATAATCAATGCTTAGATAACATAAGTTATGCTGGTAAAGGAAAATCAAGGATTTTTACATAGACACTTCAAAAGCATGACTTAATATATATATGCATATTGTTTTCTCGAATATCTAAATTCCACTTACACCTACTTTTGAACGGATAGCATGAAGAATTTTTAATTGAGTAGTTTCTCAAATCCTCCATTGAAATGCAATGGGCTTAAGTACTCAAATCCACTCTTATTCCAAAAACTAGGCTGTTTAGTTCATAACAAGCCAACGAAAAACTAAAAAAGAAAGAGAAAGGTAAAATGTCATGCAAATGAACAAGACAGGTAGATACTGGGCATCACCTTGGTGCCCACCAAGTCATGAATATCCACAATATCTCGTCTCATGGTAACTTGCCTCAAAGACATTGTTTAAACGTCATCCACAGACTTGGAAAGAAGTTTGGCCATAATCGGGCGTGCCCTGTACATGGCCTCCAGCGCCACTGCCTTGGGCATGGTGATCCCATGACCTTCGGTCATGTCAATTTCTTCCTCACTAACCCTTTTCCAGTCAAAGCACTGTATCAATGCCCCCATTGTCAAACTCACCGTCCGTTGGGCGAGGCCTGCCCCTGGACAAGCCCTCCTCCCCATCCCAAATGGCATCAACTTGTGTGCCTCCGCCTCCCTGCTTTCAAACCTCTCGGGCTTAAAACTTATCGCATCCTCCCACAACGTGGGATCCCTATGTATGGCCCACGCATTGACCAATAACATTGTGTCACGGGGTACATCATATCCTGCAATCGTGCAATCATCTGAGGCCCTATGCGGTAACAACAATGGGGCCGCGGGGTACAATCGAAGGGTCTCTGAAATTATGCTTGAAAGGTAATGCAAATTAAAAAACTCTGATTCCTCAATCAATTTATCTTGTCCAACATGCATGTCCAGCTCAGCTCTAGCCCTCTTCAACACATCGGGGTGATTAAGAAGATTAGACATCGCCCATTCCAATGTCACAGCTGACGTGTCGGTCCCTGCAAGCAGCAAGACCTGCTCGGTGCAAATGGGTCTTAGGAATTGATAAAATGGAGGACTAAGTCATTTGTTGTGGTTGATGGCATTCGACGAGGAGCGCCCCGTTGTTGATGCTATCATGCATGAAGACACAATTTCTTGCTAGGTTTATCTACTTCGACGACTTCTTAACCCAAGAAATAAATAGAACTTAAAAATAAAAAACAAAAACTGGAGAGAAACCTCGAAAGAGAGATATGCTACACTTACCAAAACAAGCCCTTTGATTATCTGGTCTGTGTAGTAATCCGGTTGTGATTTCTGTAAATGAAGAAGATGGTCTATCATAGTGTTTCCCTCCTCCTTACCCCTCTTCTCATCAATAAGTCCTTGTAAGAATTCATCTGTTATTTTGGCCAGCCTCCTCAACCTTTTCTCTAAACCCCCATGATCAATCCATCGCAAAATGGGCACGAATTCTTGAGGATTCGATGCCCCTGCGTTCTCGAACGCCTCTCTAATTATTTCCCTAAACTGTCTCGCCTCTTCGTCGTCCTTCACGTCCTCTCCGTACCCGTAATAACGCTTCCCTGCTACCATTCGCATTATGGTGTTGAAGGTGAGATCTGTGAACAGTGATTTCAGCTCCACCTGGGTAAAATCTTCGGATGAGTTACTAGACAGTTTACATAGGAAGCGCGTGACCTCATCCCGTCGAATGCCCGAGAACATATTGAGGCGGTTAGTTGAGAAGATCTCGAGGGCGCAGATGCGGCGGAGGTTGCGCCAGTGGTCGCCATAAGGGGATGCTGAGACAGTGGTGTGGTTGTAGCCTACGTGCTTAGTCGTTAGTAATTCAGGACGATTCGCTAGGACGACGTCGTTCTTCGTGAAGCATTCCTCCACTGCGGACGGGGACGATACGATAACCACAAGGCGGGTACCGAATTGGAGGGAGAAAATCTGGCCGTATCTCTGCGAAAGAGTTTCGAAAGTGCGGTGTAGGGGTTTCTTAGCGAGATGGAGATGACCGAGAACCGGTAGAGATGGAGGGCTGGGAGGGAGGTGTTGGGTTTGTCTTCTTTTCTTATGGTAGAGCAAGGAGCACGATAAGAAGCAAGAGGGATGAGTATAACAAGACATCTTCCATGTTCGACTGTTTCTGACATACGACGGTAATGAAAGTAGTAATAGATGATGGCTTTGGATGCTCTGACCACATAAGTCAAGGCGATATAAACAGGGAGATAGAGACAAAAGCTGCACGAAATTGAAAAGGGAAGTAGCGTGGAGGTTTTCTTATATTATCTGTATCTTATTAAACATCAATGCTGAAGATAAGTCAAGTACGATGTAACAAGACGAAGCCACAGTATTAACAAAATACGGAGAAATGTGCATATAACGACGAGACAGAGGGAGACAACGAGGATCCCAAAAGCAACCGACCATCGTCAAATTCGGGTTAGAGAATCTGACCCCTTCGACGAGTCACGTCACTGCGTTCGTATACATCTGTTTCATCCCGTTCTCTCTCGCCTCCGCAACGACACGATCAGAGAAAGAAGAGAATCGTTCAAAAACAAGGTCTAAGGTTCAATTTTTTTATTGTTTAGGAACCCCGGGACAGCTGAGGTAGATAGACATTGACTAGTCTCCCAGTAAGTGAAGAGTCCGTGTAAGCCAAGTTTTCACCAACTTCTACTCAACTTGTGTGATATTTGACTTTGTGGGCATTACAGAATTGCTCTACACCTTGTGACTTTCTTCTCCTCACTGCAGGCAATCCCTTCTTCTACGGTCTTTATGATCTCCTTCTTCCTTCATTTATTTCTGATGATTGACATTTTCCAGTCTTGGCAGTTGGTTTACAGTTTCCGGGAGCCGCAACAGGTGACGTCTTTTCTTTTCCATAGCTGCTATTCTTTGATGGAGTTTGGAGGAACTGAATACAAATGAATGGTCAGTTATAAATTTTTATAGTAATGACAAATATCTTTTTTATGATAAGTACTTTAACTTATTAATAAAATTTAAAATACTATTAAAATTTATTTGAAAAGGCTTCACCATTTTTCAGTTAAAAATCATTAAAATTATTAAGATGTATAATAGTTAGTAGTCTTTCTGTATGAGCAATTGTTACTAACCTTTTAATATTAACTTAAAATTTTTATATTCAAAATATAAGCTTTTACTTCTCTCATTTTTCTTTTGGTGGCACACAAGAAAATCTAATCTACTTAAATAAGGCAATACAAATACCTAGATAGGATAGGAAGCATAAAGGGGGGAATTTTGCTACTCACTAATTGTATCAACCGCCTATTTAAACACCTGGATCATTTTTACAACTTCCAATAACTATGCCTTTGCTCACTTCATATTTAGGAAATTTCTCATGCTTAGTAATATTTTTACTAATGTTGACTTAGAGATTAGTGAACATATTATTTATCATAAAAGATTTTACAATACCATTAAAAATCTTGGATATATCTTTTTAGAGTGAAAATTTACTTCTGTCACCTAGTAAGGCATATTCAATCCTCCAGTAACTCCTTTTTTAGTATTGGACTCACTTATGAGTTTGAGCAAAGTTGATGATGGTCTCTACTACTTGTTACATCTCTGTGTTAGATCTCCCATTGTTTGTTATTTTTATTTTTATTTTTTCAATTCTTCCAATTGTAATGCTTTTAATAAAAACTCTCTTTGTAATGTCAACATTAATAATAATAATAATAAAAAGTTTCTCTTTTACATCAATGTTTGGATAATAGTTATTACTTCATTGGCTTAAGGGAGTCTTTGCATATGTGAATATCGCAAATTAGGAGAGTTGGGATCAATAGGAAATGAAAAAATATACAACAATACTTACCTTCATTACAAGTTTATTGTTTTCCTCACGAATATTTTCGTCTACACGTATAGATACATGACAACATAAAATGTGAATCAATAAAGTAGAAACTTCTATACTCTCATTCTCTTGGTTCTTCTCTGGTTTGATTCTCTTCTACCTTCCTCTTTGGCCTTCTTCCCATTGGGTTTCGGTCTCCTCAGTTTATGACATTAAGCAACCCATCCAAAGTCAAGATAGACGGTTCAAACATCATCCACTGAATGAGAAAGAAGTTTGCTCATAATGGGGCGTGCCCTACACATGGCCTCCAACGCCACTGCTTTGGGCATGGTGAGCCCACTATCCTCGGTCATGTCAACCTCCTCCTCGCTAACCCTCTTCCAGTCAAAGCACTGAATCATTGAACCCAAAGCCAAAGTCAACGTCCGTTGGGCGAGAACTGCCCCAGGACAAGCCCTCCTCCCCATCCCAAATGGCATGAACCTATGTGCCTTAACCTCCCCATTATCGAACCGCTCCGGCTTAAAACTCGTCGCATCCTCCCACACCTTTGGGTCTCTGTGTATAGCCCACGCATTGACCAACACCATTGTATTACGTGGTATATCATATCCTTCAATCCTACAATCATCCGAGGGCATATGGGGTACTAGCAGTGGGCCAGCCGGGTACAATCGAAGGGTCTCCGAGATTATGCTTGAAAGGTAGCTCAAACTAGAGAAGTTTGACTCGTCGATCAATTTCTCTTGTCCAACGTGGCTGTCTAGCTCAGCTCTAGCCTTGTTCAACACATTCGGATGGTTGAGAAGATTGGACATCGCCCATTCCAATGTCACCGCTGACGTGTCGGTCCCTGCAAGCAGCAAGTCCTGCTCCATACAAATAGGTTAAGAGTTATTGATGAAAAGGAGAAGTCATTAATCATGGGTGACATGCATGAAGCACATTGCATGTGGTTGTAATTTACTTGCCAGGTCTATGAACTCCGATAGCTTCTTAACCGCCGAAATAAATAAATAAAAGATATCTTGAAAGAGAGTATTTGCTTCACTTACCAAAATAAGTGCTTTGATATTCTGGTCGGTATATTCATCCGGCTGAGATTTCTGTAAAGAGAGAAGATGGTCTATCATAGTGTTTCCCCCTCCTCCTTATCCCTCTTCTCATCAAGAAGACCTTGCAAGAAGGCATCCATTATTTTGGCCAGTCCTCTCAACCTATTCTCTAAACCCCCGTGATCAATCCAGCGCAAAATGGGCACGAATTCTTGAGGATTCGATGCCCCTGTATTCTCGAAAGCTACTCTCATTATCTCCTTAAACTGTCTCGCCTCTTCCTCTTCTTTCACGTCCTCTTCGTACTTGTAATATCGCTTCCCGGCTGCCATTCTCATCATGATATTAAGGGTGAGATCCCAGAGCAGTGATTTCAGCTCCACCCGGGCGAAATCTTGGCTCGAGTTACGTGACAATTTACATAGCAAGCGCGTGACCTCGTCACTTCGGATGCCAGAGAACATGTTGAGACGATTGGTTGAGAAGACTTCGAGGGCGCTGATGCGGCGAAGGTTGCGCCAGCGGTCGCCATAAGGGGATGATCCCATGGTGGTGTGGTTGTAGCCCAAGTGCTTGGCCACTAGGGTCTCAGGACGATTCGCTAGAACGATGTCATTCTTCCACTCCAGATGGGGACGATACGATAACCACCAGGCGGGAACCGAATCGAGGGAAAAAATCTGGCCGTATTTCTTGGAGAGCGTTTGGAAAGTACGGTCGATGGGTTTCTTAGCCATCGAGGGAGGCGGTGGGGTTGTCTTCTTGTTTGAAGGTAGAGCTTGAAAGCAAGGAGCACGGTAAGACGCAAGAGGGGTGAGTATAACAAGACGTCTTCCATGTTCGCCTGTTTCTGATATATGAGATGCTTTTGGATGCTCTGACCACAAAAGTGAAGATCTGTTATATATAGCGATACAAAGCGTGAGCTTCCCGAAATTGTAATCATAATTATCCATAATTATAAGAAAAATATAAACTTTTTAAAAGACGTACATGTTTTCATTTCACAAATCAGTGACGTCAAACAATTAATAGATAAAATCTATGAAAAGAATATCATTTTAGGTCCCATAATCACTGATGTCAGTGAGTGCGAAAACATTTGCCTTATCTCGTTCATCTGTCAGCGCCCACGCCATCAGGGAAAGACGAAAATTATTGAAAAAGGTAAGGTTTACTCAGTCCTCAAATGCGGCTGCAAATAATGTTAAATGCCTTGCAGAAGAATTTGGCCTAGAGTGGGCAATTTTACACATAATTCCACTGGTTTTGGGGGACAAGATGTACGTAAGAGAATTCTCAGCCACAAAAGAGCCCGCATTTATGTTTTTTTCCCGATTTCCATGCCGACCAGGAGAATTTAAAGCTGTCATTGAGTAATCAAAAGCATGTGCCGAAGACGTGCTTTCAGCATGGATATGGTAGGATATGGTATTTTGTGCCTAGAAAAGAAGGCAAAGCACGGTGTCTGACACAAAAAGGAGGAAATCAAGCGGTACAATATTATCACAGAACTTAGAGCTTTCTTATTAAGTAATTTTTTAACCGACCATTACAAGAGGCTTGTGGATGCACAGCCATCTACAAGACCACATTTTACCCACGGTAAAAACATCCCCCCAAAAAGTTACACATTCCGCCACCCTTTTTCCACCCACAAACCCGTCAAAGATATTACCCGACTTATTACAACATAAAAACCCATCTTCCCCACTGCTAATTCTACTGTCCCTACTTCACCTAGAGCTGGCAGTTCACAAAAGCTGGCAACGTCCTAAAAAATCTGGATCCTTTTATTGCAATCGAACGACAAGACTTCCCATTCTTGAATTTTCCTTGCTTATAAAACCAAAATACCATATCCTATTACGTGAATTACGTGAATTACGTGGGCGGCGCCTCCTCTCTCACAAAATTCACTTTGTTTTTATCTTAGATTCCCCTTTCATAATTCACGTGTCTTTCCTTTCTCTTTTTGACTTTATTGTACTTTTGTCTTCTTTCTTTTACTTTACACTTGCCTTGCTTGTAGCCTTCTTTTTTTTTTTAACTTATCATGCTTTTTGAGATTTGCTGCATAAATAACAAAGATTTAAATAAATATATGAAACTTAAATGTTATCTCACAAAAATTTTATTATTTATATCATAAAATAGTCAAAATAACTTTATAAGAAATAGAATTATCAAGACCCCCAAACTTAACATTTTGTTAGTCCTCGAACAAAAGCAATAAACAACATATGCTTTAGACAAAACATTTTCATGAAATTCTCCCATAATTACTCAACTTAACAATTCAAAGAAAAATATAGCTTTTATCCAAACATCATTATTGTTTCATAAGAAATAAGATAAATTCTTAACTATGTTGACCATGTATGTATGTGTGAGTCCTCATCTTTTCAATTATATGCACTCCAAATAGATCTACATTAATATACAATCTCTCAAAATCTTTAATTAAACCTTATAGGTTTGCTTTTCATTCATCTCTCTACTAAAGTAAGCTAATCATCTAATCAAGAAACACGAGGACTTTTATAAGCTTGTAATGTAAGGCTGAGCTAGGGGTTAGATGAAAATCATTTAAGCTTAATTCACTCATGAATACATTGTTTTTTAGGATCTAATTTGAGCTTTTATCACTTTCTACCTTCTTGCTCCTCACAAGCAATCTTTCTATCACCACTTCTCTCATTATTTTCCATCAAAAAATACTTGATTTCACTTAGATTTTGACACTCGCAAAAGCCACAATCATGCTTGCATTAATAAAGCAAGTAAAAGTACTAGAAATGCAACCACCAGAATCTTATTTTACCAATAGTATTCAATTACTATGCTTCATAGCCTATTTTAGAAAACTATGTGGCTTGAATTTGACAAGGAATGATAAGAGATTTCTATTCTTGGGCAAATGTTGCATTTCCTTCTTTCTTTCTTTCTTTTTTCCTTTTTTCACTACAGACATGAGATACTATGCCCCATACAATCATTACAATCAATTTCTTCCCATGCTCCATCTTCCTCTCAACTTTTATTCAACTCAAATAGACTTATATCCTAAAAATCAACATGTTCATGGGCGTGGCACGAAAAAATAATTTGTTAAAGGCTCAAGGGTATATATATGTGGGTGTTAAATAAAAAAATTGGATATGAATAAAGGCTTAGCAGGGTGACTAGTGATAAATAAATAGGGTTGACTTGAAAAGTACAAACAATTCAAAGATGACCTAAATCATTTTCTCAGTTAGATGTAGCCTAAGATTTCACCTTAAGAAAAAATCAAACAAATTCTAAGATCCAGGTGAGATCTAAGATAATTGCATACTTCACATGAATGTTCTCTAGAGTAAGAATGAAGAACTTTTAGTGCTCAATAAATCAACATAATTAGAATCGCACTTAACTCACATCATAATTGCAAGTTTGAAAAAAATCTACATCTTCCTAAGAATCACTAAGAATTCACAACAAAGGATTCAATCATGACAGGAGAAATTTTTTTTTATTAGATTTAGCACAAAAATTTATTTTCCTACCTCTAAACTTGAATGAAGCATTGTCCTCAATGCAAAAAGAAAGAACACAAAAATAAAGGAAAAATAGGATGAAAAAACTCCCTTGATTGTAGGTCATATCCACATAGAGCTCGGAGGAAAGGGTGATGACAAAACTTCTAGCAAAAGAACCAATAAAATGTTTGGGTTGCCTCCCAAAAAGCACTTGCTTTATAGTTTTCAGTCAAACTATCTTCAATGTTACTATTCAAGGAGGAAAAAGATCAAGGGTAGTCTTCTGCATGTTTACTCCCTCAAAGTAGAGCTTCAGACGCTGACCATTCACTTTAAATGTGCCTTGGGTGTCATTCACAACTTCTATTGCTCCATATGGAAATATCTTTGTAACTATGAAAGGGCTAGACCATCGAGAACACAATTTACCTAGAAATAATTTAAGATGAGAGTTATAAAGTAATACTTTTTGGCCAATTGTAAACTCTCTTCTTAATATGTGTTTGTCATGCCATCTTTTTATCCACTCTTTTTATATTTTGGCATTTTCATAGGCCTCAACTCATAATTCCTTTAATTCATTCAACTATAACAATCTGGTTTCACTTGCAAACTGCATGTCAAAGTTCAAAAATTTCAATGCCCAATATGCTTTATGCTCTCATTCTACTGGTAGATGACAAGCATTTCTAAACACCAGCCTAAAAGGAGATATTCCAATTGGTGTTTTGAATGTTATTCTATAGGCCTAAACTGCATCATCAAGTTTTATAGACCAATATTTTCTTAAGGCATTCACAATTTTTTCCAAAATTCTCTTATTTTTCTTATTTGATATCTCAACTTGATCACTAGTCTGAGGGTGATAAAGGGTAGCAATCTTATAGGTAACCTTATACTTACCCAAAAGTGCTACAAATTGCTTGTTGCAAAAATGGGTCCCTCTATCACTTATGATTGCCCTAAAAATACGAAAGCAGGTAAAATTATTTTTCTTTAAGAATTTAACCACAACGTTAGCATCATTTGTTGGTAACACTACCGCTTCTATCCACTTAAACACATATTCAACAGCCACCAAAATATGCATATTTCCATAAGATGGTGGAAAGGATCCCATGAAATCAAACCCCAAACATCAAATAATTTACACAGAACAACATTGTTCAAAGGCATATGATGTTTCCTAGAAATATTTCCAGTTCTTTGACATTGATCACATGCAGCTACATATGAATATGCATCTTTAAAAAGTGTGGGCCAATAAAATATAGACTGTAAAACCTTAGCTGTAGTTCTAGTGGCACCAAAATGACTACTTACCTTTCTAGCATGACAATGGTGTAGGATGTTAGCCATCTCTTCTTCTGGAACACATCTCTTTATAACCTAATCTACACATACTTTAAATAAGAAAGGCTCTTCCAAAAAATAATGTTTAATGTCATAAAATAATTTTTTTTTTTCTTTTTGATATGACATTTCATGAGAAAAAACATTACTTACCAAATAATTGACAAAATTAGCATACCAAGGAATTCTGATGGATTGGAGCACAAAAATGTTTTAATTAGGAAACTCTTCCATAATTAGTTGATCTTTTTCCTTCAAATTGGAAATTCAAGACAAATGATCTTCAACTAGATTTTCAATCCCCTTCTTATTCTTGATCTCCAAATCAAACTCTTGCACTAATAGAATCCACGTGGTCAACCTAGGCTTTGATTCATTCTTTTCAAGTAGATGCTTGAGAGGAGAGTGATTAGAATAAACAATAACTTTGGAGCTAATGAGATAAGAAAAAAATTTATCAAAAGTAAATACTACTGCCAAAAGTTCTTTTTTTGTTGTTGAATAATTCAATTGTGCACTTGACAAGGTTCGATTGGCATAGTAAATGGTCTAAAAAATTCCATTCTTCCTTTGTCCCAAAACAACTCCTATTGCAGAATCACTTGCATCACACATGGGCTCAAAAGGTAAGTTCCATTATGGTGCTGCCATGATTGATGCTAATATTAACTTTTCTTTTAAAGTGTTAAAGGTTTGCAAGCATTCATCAAATAAGTTAAATTTCACATCTTTAACCAACAAACTTGAAAATGGTATAGTAATTTTAGAAAAATCTTTTATGAACTGCCTATAGAATCTTGCATGCCCCAAAAATCCTTTAACAAGTTTCACTAATGTTGGTGGAGGCAATTTTGCAATGACTTCTACTTTAGCTCAATCAACCTCTAATCCTTTTTTGGATATCTTATGCCCGAGCACTATTCCTTCCTGTACCACAAAATGACACTTCTCCCAATTCAAAACAAGGTTAGTCTCATTATACCTTTGTAAGACCCTTCTTAAATTATTTAAACAAATGTCAAATGATGAGTCAAATACAGAAAAATCATCCATGAAAATCTCAACAAAATTTTCAACCATATCAAAAAAAATGGCCATCATGCATCTTTGAAAAGTTTCTAGTGCATTATAAAGACCAAAGGGCATTCTTCTAAAAGCAAATGTATCATAAGGACAAGTGAAAGTGGTTTTCTCTTTATCTTCTAGTGCAATGTGAATTTGATTATTACTTAAACATCCATAAAGGAAGTAATAAAATTCATGTCTCGTAAGTCTTTCTAACATTTGATCAATAAATGGCAAAGGGAAATAATCTTTTCTTGTGGCATCATTTAATTTTCTATAATTTATACACACACGCCATTCAGTAACTGTCCTAGTTGAAATCAATTTATTATTATCATTTCTTTGAACAGTCATACCTTCCTTCTTTGGCACAACTTGCATAGGATTTACCTAAGGACTATCTAAGATGAGATAAACGATCCCTCCATTATGTAACTTGATTACCTTAGCCTTCACCACTTCTTGCATCTTTGGGTTCAAATGCCTTTGAGGTTGAACTATTGCTTTGTACTACTCCTCCATCAAAATCTTATACATGCAAAGTGAAGGACTAATTCCCTTGATATTAGTTATTTTCCATCCAATCACTCCTTTATGCTTTCTTAACACCCTAAGTAATTTCTCCTCCATTGCTTATGTCAAAGAAGAAGATATAATTACTGGTAAAGTAGAAACTTCATCTAAATAAACATATTTCAAATGGGGAGGTAAGGGCTTGAGTTTAAAAGTTAAAGGCTCTTCAATTGATGGTGTAGACGTTGTCATGTGTTATCCCAACTCTTCAAACTGTGTTGCCATGTGCTATGAATATGGTGGATTTGCCTCCACGAGATTTGCATACTCTTGTATCTCTTCGCTTTCAATTTCCTCATTCTTTAGGTGAACCAAGCATGCTTCAAGTGGATCCTTAAAAACTTTTTCTTGAAAGATCTTATTCACAAACTTATCAATTATCCCAACCCTAAAGCAAGAACTATCATCAAAGGGATGTTTTGTTGTAGTAAAACTATTAAAAGTGACAAAATCATTTTGAACTCTTAAGATTAACTTCCCTTGTTGTACATCAATTAGAGCTCTTCCTATTGCTAGAAAAGGTCAACCTAAGATAAGTGGTACCTCAAGATCTTCCTCTATGTCAAGTACTATAAAATCTGCAGGAAAGATGAATTTGTTAACTTTTACCAATACATCTTCTATAATGCCCCTTGGATATTTGATTGATTGATTAACCAATTGTAGAGACATTGTGGTTGGCTTCACTTCACCTAATCCTAATTTCTTGAAAACAGAAAAAGGCATTAGATTTATACTAGCTCCTAAATCACATAATGCCTTATCAAAGTAAGAATCTCCAATAGTACAAGAAATTGTAAAACTCCTTGGATCATTTAATTTTAGAGGTAATTTGTTTTGTAAGATGGTTGAGCATTCTTCAGTTAGCTTCATAGTTTCATATTTTTCTAGCTTCCTTTTGTTTTTCAATATCTTTTTAAGAAATTTTGCATAACTGGGCATTTGAGCCAATGCATTTGCAAAAAGAATGTTAATATGCAATTTTTTGAATACATCAAGAAATTTAGAAAATTGTTTATCTATTTTATATTGTTGGAGTCTCTAAGGAAATGGAATTGAAGGCATATAAGGCTTGGAATTATCAGGGAATAATGTTCTCTTGGTGAAGCTTCTTGGTTTTGAAATCTTGTTTCTAATATTGTTTCTTGGTTTTGTAACTTTGCTTTAGTACTTTCCATAAATTTTTGTGTGGTGTTGACCATCTTGGCAACCATGTATTCTAAATTAGGCTTTTTTTCTTCTGGTTGCCTAAATCCTGGTGGGGGCCTTATTGCACTAGAATTACTCCATGAAAAATTTGGGTGGTTACGCCATCCTGAATTGTAAGTGTTAGAGTTTGGATTATTCTATGACCTACTTGAATTTCCAATAAAATTAATATCTTCACTACCTTGAGCAAATGTGTTACCTACTTGACACTCTATGCTCACGTGTTCCCCCTATAATGATTACATACTATGTTATGAATCCTCATGATTGGAACACTCAGGTAATCCATATTCTTGTTGAGTTTTTCAATTTGTGCATGCATTACAGTGAAAGCATCCATTTCATGAACTCCACTTGCTTTTTGCACTGGTAACCTCTCAATAGGCCATTGATAACTATTGGATGCCATTTCTTCCAAAAGGTTATACGTTTCTTCTAGTGTTTTGTTGTTCAAGGCCTCTCTTACAGCTGCATTAAGCATAAAATGAAGATTTGTACTAGACCCATTATAGAAAGTTTGTACATAGAAACATATGGGTAGTCCATGGTATGGACATCTTCTCAAAAGCTCATTGAATCTTTCCCAAGCTTCATATAACGATTCATTGTCCATATGCATAAAAGTGGTAATATCGTTACACATTTTGGCAGACATTGTTGGAGGAAAGTACTTACCAAGAAATTTTGGAGCCAAATCATCCTATGTCATAATTAATCCTACAGGAAGAGAAGAAAGCCAATTTTTAGCTTTGTCTCTAAAAGATAATGGAAATAGCCTTAACCTAATAGCATCATCTATGACTCCATTGTATTTGATCATGTCATAAACTTCAAGAAAGGCTTCAATGTGAGCATTCGAATCATCATTTGGTAACCCACTAACTTTCACAGAATTTTAAAGCTTCTAGATGAGTGTTGGCTTGATTTCAAAGCTATTTTCTTAAATCGTAGGCCTTTTGATGCTTGATATGCCACCTTGAACTGTTGGTGCAACATAGTCTTTCAAAAGTTTGCATGGATCATCACTATCTACCATTCTTTTAACTTCACTTCTTTGTTTTCTTAGCTGCTTTCATTGCCTTATGAGTGTGCATTCAATTTTTAGATTAAGATCAACAAGTTGTCCTCCTTGACTATACACGTCTACAACAACCTTGAATAGTAGTAACTAAAAAAACAAAGATTTTTTTTTTCAAGGAAAAAAATAACAATAATAAAATAAATAAAATAAAATCTACCAAAAAATTGATTTTTTTAAAATAAAAGCTAGATTAAACTTAGAATTATTATGTATTAATATTAAACAGTAGTAAAACAACCAATCCCTAACAACGGCGCCAAAAACTTGTTAAATGAATTTTAGATACAAGTGAACATGTTGAACAAGTAATATAATGATAAAAAAAGTATCATCCCACAAAGATTGATGAATATTAGACTAATTAAGTACCAATAATGAATTAATCTTAAAATTTATTTAGCAAATCAAAAGATAGTTGATGATGAATTAAAATTCAAAATTTCTAAAATAAAAATTCAAGACTAATTGAAATTGAATCCAAATAAAAAAAAATCAATTGAGAAACATGTTAGAGCATCTAATTTTACCATAACTACTAGATATGAATTTCCATAATTAAGCTACATTGTCACTCTAACAAAAGAAAATTAGAACATAATAAAATAATAAACCAAAACTATGATAGAAATTAAGCAAAATATCTTAAATAAAAAATAGAAAAGTTGTCACCATACTATCTTTTCTTTAAAAATTCTTTGCAAAATTCTTACAAATTAAACCAAAATTAGGAATTGCAAAAAGTAAAGGTGTTGCGCCTCTCCTTTCTTTTTCTTTTTTCTTTTTTTTTTTTCCTTTTTTTCTCTCTTCCTTGGTCTTGGTTTCGGTGGCACCTTCTTTTGTCTCTTTTCTCCTCTCTTTGTTTCTCTTGTGCAACACCTCCTCTCTCACATAATTCAAACTTACATTTGTACACTATTTTTTTAAGGTATGCTCTTATACTTTTGTATACTATTTTTTTACTAATACAAACTTACATTTCTATAAAATAAAATAAAAAAAGGCATTAGTACATTTATATTGTTGTAGATTGCTTTGTAGACTTTCAATTTTATTGAAGCATAAGCTGACGATGTGGGATTTGTAGGCTTGGGCCTAGCATACTTGGTTCGACTATTGTAAACTTTCGCATTGAGTTGGAAGATTTGTATAAGGGCTTTTATGTTCTCCATTTTTTCATGGCCCATTGGCCTTCATTTCTTCGTAGTTGTGTATAGAAACTTCTTGTAAATTTCGTTTCCTTTTGTGACAGTCATTTCCTTTGTTTCCTTTCGGTCTAGCAGATACGGGCTGCCTTCAGCTCTCTCTTCATTTTGTCATTTGAATCTTTTTGATTTGTCCTTACAAATTTTCTTTTTGTTCTTCTTTTACTTTTCAATGAATAATTAAGGGTTTACTTGTGTTTGTCTAAAGATAAATATTTCTAAATTGGATCGTTATGTTCCATAATTGGATTGACTCATATCTATATGGTGTATTACTTGTTTTAATTATTATTTTCTCACATGTCTCCCAACTCTAAAGAATTAAAGAGCTAGGGTTCTTATTATATGATTAGTGTTAATTTGTATATGTCAAATTAATTATCATTTCTGATAAATTGATTAGACATAATTTTTTTTTGCCCATTTTCCACTATTCTTATTTCTCTTTGTAATATGAAACGTAAAATAACAATAATAGATAGTTAGATAGCAGGAGTCATACTAGTAAGGAAAACCCTGGAGTACATATATATATATATCGAATATGCAAGTTCCAATTGCAATTATTTTTGAGTACATATCATAAAGAAGTTTTGGTTTGCCTCCTACACCTAAGTACATGAATCCACAGTTTCTTACGTAAGAAAGTTGTTAAGTTCATTACAAGCCAAAGTCCCAAAAAAAAAAAAAAAGAACAAAGAAAAAAAAGGGTAAGGTATCGTACGAATGAACCAGACGTGTAGATATAGGACGACAACCAAGTCATGAATATGGACGATATCTCGTCAGACGGTAACTTGGCTCTAAGACATGTTTCAAGCATCATCCACAGACACAACAAGAAGTTTGCTCATAATCGGGCGTGCCCTGCACATGGTCTCCAGTGCCACTGCCTTGGCCCTGGTGATCCCAGCACGTTCCGTCACGTCAACTTCCTCCTCACTGACCCTCTTCCGCTCAGAGCACTGAATCAATGACCCCAATGCCAAGGTCACCGTCCGTCGGGCGAGGCGTACCCCAGGACAAGCCCTCCTCCCCATCCCAAATGGCATCAATTTGTGTGCCTCGACCTCCCCACCTTCAAACCTCTCCGGCTTGAAGCTCGTCACATCCTCCCACACCTTGGGGTCTCCATATATAGCCCACGCATTCACCAGTAACATTGTCTTACGTGGTATATCATATCCTCTGACCGTACAATCATCAGAGGACATATGGGTTACGAGCAGCGGGGCTGCTGGGTACAATCGAAGAGTTTCCGAGATTATGCTTGAAAGGAAGCGCAACTTAGAGAAGTCCGATTCATCGATCAGTTTATCTTGTCCAACGTGGCTGTTCAACTCAGCTCTAGCCTTCTTCAACGCATCGGGATGATTAAGAAGATTGGACATGGCCCATCACAATGTCACTGCAGACGTGTCGGTCTCTGCAAACAGCAAGACCTGCTAGGTACAAATAGGTATTAGGAATTGTTGATAAAATGTAAGAGTAAGTCATTTATGGTGGCTGACGCAAAGGAAGCCACGTTGCGCAGTCACGTAATTTCTTTGCCAGGTTTCGCTAATCCGACAACTTCTTAACCATAGAAATAAAAATACTACAAAAAGAAAAAAGAAGAAACATCGAAAGAGAGATCTGCTATGCTCACCAAATAAGTCCTTTGATAATCTAGTATGTGTAGTAATCCGGCTGCGATTTCTACAAAGAAAGAAGATGGTCGATCATGGTGTTTCCCTCCTTCTGCTTGCCCCTCTTCTCATCAATAAGACCTTGCAAGAACGCATCCGTTTGTTTTGGCCAGCCTCCTCAACTTGTTTTCCAAGCCCTCATGATTTTTTTTTTTATTTTATGAAATAAAGACAATATCCTTATTATTTATATTGATAACATAGGTAGACTGAGGTACCAAACTTGTTAAAAAAATACATAAAGTAAGGTCTAATACCTAATCATTTATTACATAAACCTAATAAACAACTATAAAACTTTACTAAAATAAAAACATAAACAACTAGCATGATTACATAGTTATTAATGAAAAATAAATTATTTCTCTCATTGAAACTTAACATAAAGTGAAAATAATTATCTAAGGAGACATGTAATGCTCTAGGCCTAGTTGATCTTCCCATGAAATTTTCCTACATTGACTTGATAATGAGCCAAGAGTTGTAAAAACTTACAATCCTATCATTAAATGTTCAAAATTAGTCAATCCATTAGCTAAAAACTTTGCTTCACAAAACACATGAGATATCTTAACATTGGGAGGAATATAACTAGAATATTTGCATAACTTGTAAGCCAATTTCCAAGGAGTAGAATAGTTTCCTTTTATGCACTGAATCATAAATTGAGAATCTGATTCTATCTTTGACAATACAATTCCCTTTTGATGGCATATTTTCAGGCTTTTAAGTAAGGCTAGGATCTCTACTTTTGCACTATATTCATTTCCCAAATTAACTGCATATACTATAAGCACACTTCCCTTCTAATCTCACACCACTCCCCCTCTTAAGCATGTACCCAAGCCTTCATGATCAATCCACTGCAAAATGGGCACGAATTCTTAAGGATTCGATGCCCCTCCATTTTCAGCAACCTCTCTCATTATCTCCCTAAATTGCCTTGCCTCTTTCTTGTCCTTCACCCCCTCTCCGTACCCATAGTACCGCTTACCCGTTGCCATTCTCATTATGATGTTAAAGGTGAGATCTGTGAACATTGATTTTAGCTCCACCTGAGCGAAATCTTGGGACATGCTTCGTGACAGTTTACATATCAACCACATGACCTCATTCCTTCGAATGCTTGAAAACATGTTGAGGCGATTGTTTGGGAAATTTTGAGGGCGCTAATGCGGTGGAGGTTGTGCCAATGGTTGCCGTAAGGGAATGTAATCACTTAAAAGTATTAAACTCATTGTCACTGCTCCTTAAGAAGGCAATGAGTTTGTGCTCAAGGATGGTCTTACGTTAGAAAAAAAGGGGAGATTGGCCCACAGACTTTCTCATTTGGTCATATTGAGTTCAAATCAAGTTTGTTGTAAACTGTAACTGCCACCATCCTTTTGAATAATGCAGAAACCTTTAACAAAAAAGCTTGTTAGTACGTGTAGATTGCTTGTAGATTACTTTGTAGGTTCTCAATTTTCTTTTTGTTCTTCTTTATCTTTTCAATGACTTGCATAAGGGTTTTCCTTACACTTGTTTAGAGACAAGTATTTCTAAATCCTATCATTTTCTATAAATTGGATTGACTCATATCTACATGGCGTATTATTTGTTTTAATTGTTTCCCTTGTATGTCTCCTAAATCCAAAGAGTAAAGATTTAGTGGTCTTGTTAATAAGCCAATAATAGTCCAATGGTAGTCCATTGGGTATTTGGGACCTAGGTTTTAGATTCAACATCCTATAACCCTTAAACACCTTTTTATCAATAGTAATTAAAATTAATTAACATATACATCTTTGTTGCCCATTTCCTACTACTCTTGATTCTCTTTGTAATGTGCAACGTAGAATAGCAATAATTGATGCTTAGATTTGTTGCTTAATCAACTAGTTAAGTAGTGAGCTAACCAAGATTCCAACTATGAGGTATGGGATTTAACATCCTACATACATGAGTTAGATGTCTATGTTGTAATATTAAAAAAAAAAAATGCTTAAATAACATGAGTTATGGTAGTAAAAGAAAATTGGGGATTTTTATGTAGATACTTCAAAAGATGACTCAACATATATGTATATTGTTTTCTTGAATATCTATACTCCAATTGCACCTACTTTTGAATGGATAACGTAGAGAATTTCTAGTTGAGTTGTTTCTCAAATCCTCCTATTAAATTGAATGGGTTTGCCTCCTACAGCTTAAGTAATCAAATCCACTCGTATTCCATAAGCAAAGCTGTTTAGTTCATTACAAGCCAACGGAAAAGTAAAAAAGAAAAAGAAGGTAAAATGCCATGCGAATGAACAAGACGGGTAGATACAAGACAGCAACCTTGGTGCCCAACGAGTCATGACTATCCACAATATCTCGTCTCACGGTAACGTGCCTCAAAGACATTGTTTAAACGTCATCCACAGACATGGAAAGAAGTTTGGCCATAATCGGGCGTGCCCTGCACATGGCCTCCAGCGCCACTGCCTTGGGCATGGTGATCCCATGACCTTCGGTCATGTCAATTTCTTCCTCACTAACCTTTTCCAGTCCAAGCACTTTATCAATGCCCCGAGTGTCAAACTCACCGTCCGTTGGGCAACGCCTGCCCCGGGACAAGCCCTCCTTCCCATCCCAAATGGCATCAACTTGTGTGCCTCCGCCTCCCTGATTTCAAACCTCGGGCTTAAAACTTGTCGAGTCCTCCCACAACGTGGGATCCCTATGTATGGCCCACGCATTGACCAATAACATTGTGTCACGTGGTACATCGTATCCTCCAATCGTGCAATCATCTGAGGCCCTATGGGGTAACAACAGTGGGGCCGCGGGGTACAATTGAATGGTCTCTGAAATTATGCTTGAAAGGAAATGCAAATTAGAAATCTGATTCCTCAATTAATTTATCTTGTCCAACGTGGATGTCCAGCTCAGCTCTAGCCTTCTTCAACACATCGGGATGATTAAGAAGATTAGACATCGCCCATTCCAATGTCACTGCTGACGTGTCAGTCCCTGCAAGCAGCAAGACCTGCTCGGTGCAAATAGGTATTAGGAGCTGTTGATAAAATGGAAGAGTAAGTCATTTGTTGTGGCTGATGGCGTTCCACGAGGAGCGCCCCGTTGTAGATGCTATCATGCATGAAGACACAATTTCTTGCTAGATTTATCGATTTCGACGACTTCTTAACCCAAGAAATAAATAGAACTTGAAAATCAAAACAAAAATGGGAGAGAAACCTCAAAGGAGAGATCTGCTACACTTACTAAAACAAGTCCTTTGATTATTTTGTATGTATAGTAATCCGGCTGTGATTTCTGTAAACAAAGAAGATGGTCTATCATAGTGTTTCCCTCCTCCTTACCCCTCTTCTCATCAATAAGACCTTGTAAGAATTCATCTGTTATTTTGGCCAGCCTCCTCAACCTTTTCTCTAAACCCCCATGATCAATCCATCGCAAAATGGGCACGAATTCTTGAGGATTCGATGCCCCTGCGTTCTCGAACGCCTCTCTCATTATTTCCCTAAACAGTCTCGCCTCTTCCTTGTCCTTCACGTCCTCTCCGTACCCGTAATAACGCTTCCCTGCTACCATTCGCATTATGGTGTTGAAGGTGAGATCTGTGAACAGTGATTTCAGCTCCACCTGGGTAAAATCGTCGGATGAGTTACTTGACAGTTTACGTAGGAAGCGCGAGACCTCATCCCGTCGGATGCCCGAGAACATGTTGAGGCGGTTAGTTGAGAAGATCTTGAGGGCGCAGATGCGGCGGAGGTTGCGCCAGTGATCGCCATAAGGGGATGCTGAGACGGTGTTGTGGTTGTAGCCTACGTGCTTGGTCGTTAGTAATTCAGGATGATTCGCTAGGACGACGTCGTTCTTCGTGAAGCATTCTTCCACTGCGGACGGGGACGATATGATAACCACAAGGCGGGTACCGAATTGGAGGGAGAAAATCTGGATCTCCGCGTAAGAGTTTGGAAAGTACGGTGTAGGGGTTTCTTAGCGAGATGGAGATGACCAAGAACCGGTAGAGATGGAGGGTTGGGAGGGAGGTGCTGGGTTTGTCTTCTTTTCTTACGCTAGAGCTTGAAAGCAAGGAGCACGATAAGAATCAAGAGGGATGAGTATAACAAGACATCTTCCATGTTCGGCTGTTTCTGACATACGACGGTAATGAAAGTAGTAATAGATGGCCTTGGATGCTCTGACCACATAAGTCAAGGTGATACAAAATTGAAAAGGGGAATGGGGTGGAGGTTTTCTTATATTATTTGTGTCTTATTAAACATCAATGCTGAAGATAAGTCAAGTACGATGTAACAAAATACGGACAAATGTGCCTATAACTACGAGACAGAGGGAGACAACGAGGATCCCAAAATCAACGGACCATCGTCATTTGTCGGGTTAGAGAATCGGACCCCTTCGACGACTCTCGTCACTGCGTTCGTATACATCTGTTTCATCCCGTTCTCTCTCGCCTCCGCAACGACACGATCAGAGAAAGAAGACAATCGTTCAAAAACAAGGTCTAAGATACAATCTTTTTATTGTTTAGGAACCCCGGGACAGCTGAGGTAGATAGACATTGACTAGTCTAGCAGTAGGTGAAGAGCCCGTGGAAGCCAAGTTGTCACCAACTTCTACTCAACCCGTGTGATATTTGAGTTGTGTTATTTATCCTTCCGAATCCGATAAAATCTTACCAACCTTCTGGGCATTACAGAATTGCTATACACCTCGTGACTTTCTTCCCCTCACTACTGGCAATCCCTTCTTTTAAGGTCTTTATGAGCTCCTTCTTCCTTCATTTATTTCTGATTATTTACATTTTCCAATCTTGGCAGTTAGTTTACAGTTTGGGGGAGCCGCAACAAGGGACGTCTTTTCTTTTCCATAGCTGCTATTCTTTGATTGAGTTTGGATGAACTGAATACAAATGAATGGTCAGTTATGAATTTTTAGAGTAGTGACATGTATCATTTTTATGAAAAGTACTTTAAGTTTATTAACAAAATTTAACATACTATTAAAATTTATTTTCTCATTTTTCTTTTGGTGGCACACAAGAAAATCTAATCTACTTAAATAAGGCAATACAAATACCCGGATAGGTGTAAAGTGGGGAATTTTGCTACTCACTAGGTGTATCAACCGCCTATTTAAACACTTGGATCATCTTCTACACCTTCAAATAAATATGCCTTTGCTCACTTCATATTTAGCAATTCTCATACTTAGTAATATTTTTACTAATGTTGACTTAGAGATTAGTGAACATATTATTTATCATAAAAGATTTTACAATACCATTAAAAATCTTGGATATATCTTTTTAGAATGAAAATTTACTTCTGTCACCTAGTAAGGCATATTCGATCTCCTAGGAACTCCTTTTTTAGGATTGGACTCACTTATGAGTTTGAGCAAAGTTGATGATGGTCTCTACTACTTGTTACATCTCTTTGTTAGATCTCCCACTGTTTGTTATTTTTATTTTTTGTTTTTCAATGCTTCCAATTGTAATGCTTTCAATAAAAACACTCTTTGTAATGTCAACATTAATAATAATAATAAAAAGTTTCTCTTTTACATCAATGTTTGGATAATAGTTATTACTTCATTGGCTTAAGGGAGTCTTTGGATATGTGAATATCGCAAATTAGGATAGTTGGAATCAATAGGAAATGAAAAAATATATAACAATACTTACCTTCATTACAAGTTTATTGTTTTCCTCACGAATATTTTCGTCTACATGTATAGATACATGACAACATAAAATGTGAATCACTAAAGTAGAAACTTCTATACTCTCATTCTCTTCGTTCTTCTCTGGTTTGATTCTCTTCTACCTTCCTCTTTGGCCTTCTTCCCATTGGGTTTTGGTCTCCTTAGTTTATGACATTAAGCAACCCATCCAAAGTCAAGATAGACTGTTCAAACATCATGCACTGAATGAGAAAGAAGTTTGCTCATAATGGGGCGTGCCCTACACATGGCCTCCAACGCCACTACTTTGGGCATGGTGAGCCCACTATCCTCGGTCATGTCAACCTCCTCCTCGCTGACCCTCTTCCAGTCAAAGCACTGAATCATTGAACCCAAAGCCAAAGTCAACGTCCGTTGGGCGAGAACTGCCCCAGGACAAGCCCTCCTCCCCATCCCAAATGGCATGAACCTATGTGCCTTAACCTCCCCATTATCGAACCTCTCCGGCTTAAAACTCGTCGCATCCTCCCACACCTTTGGGTCTCTGTGTAGAGCCCACGCATTGACCAACAACATTGTGTTACGTGGTATATCATATCCTTCAATCCTACAATCATACGAGGGCATATGGGGTACTAGCAGTGGGCCAGCCGGGTACAATCGAAGGGTCTCCGAGATTATGCTTGAAAGGTAGCTCAAGCTAGAGAAGTTTGACTCGTCGATCAATTTCTCTTGTCCAACGTGGCTGTCTAGCTCAGCTCTAGCCTTGTTCAACACATTCGGATGGTTGAGAAGATTGGACATCGCCCATTCCAATGTCACCGCTGACGTGTCGGTCCCTGCAAGCAGCAAGTCCTGCTCCATACAAATAGGTATTAAGAGGTATTGATAAAAAGGGGAAGTAAGTCACTAATTGTGGGTGACATGCATGAAGAACATTGCACGTGGTCGTAGTTTCCTTGCCACGTCTATGTACTCCGTTAGCTTCTTAACCGCCGAAATAAATAAATAAAAGAAATCTTGAAAGAGAGTATTTGCTTCACTTACCAAAATAAGTGCTTTGATATTCTGGTCGGAATATTCATCCGATTTCTGTAAAGAAAGAAGATGTTCTATCATAGTGTTTCCCCCCACGTCCTTATCCCTCTTCTCATCAAGAAGACCTTGCAAGAAGGCATCCATTATTTTGGCCTGTTCTCTCAACTTATTCTCCAAACCCCCATGATCAATCCAACGCAAAATGGGCACAAATTCTTGAGGATTCGATGCCCCTGTATTCGCGAAAGCTACTCTCATTATCTCCTTAAACTGCCTCGCCTCTTCCTCTTCCTTCACATCCTCTTCGTACTTCTAATATCGCTTCCCGGCTACCATTCTCATCATGATATTCAGGGTGAGATCCGAGAACAGTGATTTCAGCTCCACCGGGCGAAATCTTGGCTCGAGTTACGTGACAATTTACATAGCAAGCGCGTGACCTCGTCACTTCGGATGCCAGAGAACATGTTGAGACGATTGGTTGAGAAGACTTCGAGGGCGCTGATGCGGCGAAGGTTGCGCCAGCGGTCGCCATAAGGGGATGATCCCATGGTGGTGTGGTTGTAGCCCAAGTGCTTGGCCACAAGGGTCTCAGGACGATTCGCTAGAACGATGTCATTCTTCGTGAAGCATTCTTCCACTCCAGACGGGGACGATACGATAACCACCAGGCGGGAACCGAATCGGAGGGAAAAAATCTGGCCGTATTTCTGGGAAAGCGTTTGGAAAGTACGGTGGATGGGTTTCTTAGCCAGATGGAGATGACCCAGAACCGGCAGGGACGGAGGGCTGGGAGGGAGGCGGTGGGGTTGTCTTCTTGTTTGAAGGTAGAGCTTGAAAGCAAGGAGCACGGTAAGAAGCAAGAAGGATGAGTATAACAAGACGTCTTCCATGTTCGCCTGTTTCTGATATATGAGATGCTTTTGGATGCTCTGACCACGACAGTGAAGATCTGTTATATATAGGGATACAAAGCTTGCGTTTCACGAAATTGAAATTATAATTATCCTTAATTATAAGAAAAATATAAACTTTTTAAAAGAAGTACATGTTTTCATTGTCAGTGATGTCAAACAATTAATAGATAAAATCTATGAAAAGAACATCATTTTACGTCCCATAATCACTGATGTCAGTGAGTGCGTATACATTTGCCTCATCTCGTTCCATCTGTCAGCGCCCACGACATCGGGGAAAGAAGAAAATTATTGAAAAAGGTAAGGTTTACTCAGTCCCCAAATGCGGCTGCAAATAATGTCAAATGCCTTGCAGAAGAATTTGGCACGAAGATTTTCGTGGCAAGATGTATGTAAGAGACTTTGCAGCCACAAGAAACCGCATTTATGTTTTTTGTCCCGATTTGCATGCCGACAAAGAGAATTTAAAGCTGTCATTGAGTAATCAAAAGCATGTGCCGAAGACGAGGTTCTGCAATGGTGGGCGCCTAAATGTTGAAGAAAGATGTCGAGCGCTCGAAGACGTGTTGTGAAAGAAGATGAGGAGGGGCCGCGACGAAGAAAACGGCAACCAGTTGGAGCGAAGTCGGTGGAAGTCCGGCGGTTGAAGTCGTTTCAAATTACTCTTATTCATAAATAAGAGGAGATGTCGCTGTTTGATTAATAAGAAATTGAGAGTTGAGAGAAAAATTGAGAGATATAAAAAATCTAAAGAAAAGTGGAAACACTTGTAATACATTGTGAGGAGTATATTTGAAGTCGGGGTGGGTTTGAGAGAAAGTGAAAACATTGATTCTTCTATGGACATAAGCCTGAAATAAACCCAATTAATTTTTCTAACATCTCGAATTCAAATCACATTGATTTTTTTTCCCCCGAGCTACTGTTCACGTGAATTGTGATTTTGACAGTGGTTTGTCATAACAATAACTAACGCTACCTGGACCGGTTGACCATTCTACATTCAATTTCTCTGCTTGCTCTTGTTGTGGGCTTGGAAATTACTTTTTCCAAACTTCTGGTCATTAAGGCATCGAAAGATTGGGTCGCCAAGTGGATAAATGTCAGATATCCCCCACTTCCTACGTCTCTTTCTTTTCTTCTCTCTTCTTTCTTGATCTCACGCTTCTTCTTTGGAACCCAAAGTTCCAAAAGAAAAGATGACAGCCGTTTTAGATTTTGGATGCAGGATTTTCTTTTGTGCGTCATACATCTTGAAGCAAATAGAAGGAACTCATTTTTTTTCTATGGTTGCCATGGTTCCTTGAGAGAGCAGTGAGCTTGCGCATGGGGAATTTTCCCGCGGCACCTTCTTTTCTCTCTCTTCTCCTCTTCTTATCTTGTGCGGCGCCTCCTTTCTCACGTAATTCACTTTGCTTTTATCTTGCCTTGGGCGGCGTGCCCTAGATTCCCTTTCAGAATTCACGTGTCTTTCCTGTCTTTTTAACTTTTTTAACTTTTTTATCCTTTTTGTCTTCTTTCCTCTTCTTTACACGTTGACTTGCTTGTATCACTTATCGTGTTCTTTTGTGATTTACTGCATAAACAAATAAAAAATTAAATAAATATATAAAACTTAAATGTTATCTCACAAAATTTGTATTATTTATATTCTAAAATAGTCAAAATAACTCTATAAAAAATAGAGTTATTAAGACCTCATACTTAATATTTTGCTAGTCTTCAAGCAAAAGCAATAAATAACATATACTTTAGACAAAATGCCTTCGTGAAATTCTCTCGTAATTGTTCAACTTAACAATTCAAAGAAAAATATAGCTTTCATCCAAACACCACAATAGTTTCATAAGATAAGATAGATTCTTAATTATATTAACTGTGTATGTGTATGTAAGTCCTTATCTTTTCAATTATATGCACTTGAAATAGATCCACATTAATATGCAATCTCTCAAAAATTTTAATTAAACCTTATAGGTTTGCTTTTCATTCCTCTCTCTATTAATGTAAACCAATCATCTAACGAAGAATCAATATGACTTTTATAAGCTTGTAATATAAGGTTGGACTAGGGGTAAGATGAAAGTCATTTAGGCTTAATTCATCTATGAACACATTGCTTTCTAGGATCTAATTTAAGCTTTTGTCACTTTCTACCTTCTTGCTCCTCACAAACAATCTTTCTATCACCATTTCTCTTATTCTTTTCTATCCAAAAATGCTTGATTTTACTCAGATTTTGACACTTACAAAAGCCACAATCATGCTTGCATTAATAAAGCAAGTAAAAGTACTAGAAATGCAACCACCACAATCTTATCTTGCCAATAATATTCAATTGCTATGCTTCGTAACCTATTTTAGAAAATTAAGTAGCTTGAATCTAATAAGGAATGATAAAAGGATTGCATTCTTGGGCAAATGTTGCATTTTCTTCTCTCTTTTTTTTCGATCTCTCTCTCTTTCTCTTTCTCTCTCTCTCTCTCTCTCACATTGCAAACATGAGATAATATGCCCCATACAATCATTACAATCAATTTCTTCCTATGTTCCATCTTTCTCTCAACTTTTATTCAACTCAAATAAACTTATATCCTAAAGATAATTTGTTAAAAGCTCAAGGGTATATATATGTGGGTGTCAAATAAAAAAAAATGGATATGAATCAAGGCTTAGTGGGGTGACTGGTGATAAATAAATAGGGTTGGCTTGAAAGGCTCAAACAATCCAAAGATGGCCTAAATCATTTTCTCAATTAGATGCAGCCTAGGATTTCGCCTCAAGAGAAAATTAAACAAAGTCTAAGATTTGGGTGAGATCTAAGATAATTGCATACTTCACATAAATGTTCTCTTAAGCATGAATAAAAGACTTTTAGTATTTAATAAATGGAGCAACATAATTAGAATCGCACGTAACTCACATCATAATTGCAGGTTTGAACAAAATCTATATCTTCCTAAGAATTGCTAAGAATTCACAACAAATGATTCAATCATGACAAGAGAAAAAAATTTCAATTAGATTTAGCACAAAAATTTATTTTTCCACCCCCAAACTTGAATGAAGCATTGCCCTCAATGCAAAAAGAAAAAACACAAAAATAAAGGAAAAATAAGATGAGAAAACTCTCTTGATTGTAGGTCATATCCATATAGAGCTTGGAGGAGACGGTGGTGACAAAACTTCCAGCAAAAAAACCAACAAAATGCTTAGATTGCTTCCCAAGAAGCGCTTGTTTTATAGTTTTCAACCAAACTATCTTCAATGTTGCTATTCAAGGAGGAAGAAGATCAAGGGTAGTCTTATGCATGTTGACTCCCTCAAAGTAGGGCTTCAGACACTAACCATTCACCTTAAATGTGCCTTGGGTGTCATTCACAATTTCTATTGCTCCATATGAGAATATCTTTGTAACTATGAAATGACCAGACCATCGAGATCCAATTTACCTATAAACACTTTAAGACAAGAGTTATAAAGTAATACTTTTTGCCTAACCACAAACTCTCTTCTTAATATGTGGTTGACATGCCATCTTTTTGTTCGTTCCTTGTATATTTTGGCATTTTCATAGGCCTCATCTCGTAATTCCTCCAATTCATTCAACTGCAATAATTTGGTTTCACCTACAAACTGCAGGTCAAAGTTCAAAAATTTCAATGCCCAATATGTTTTATGCTCTAATTCTACTAGCAGATGACAAACCTTCCCAAACACTAGCCTAAAATGAGACATTCCAATTGGTGTTTTGAATGTTGTTCTATAGGCCCAAAGTGCATCATCAAGTTTCATTTACCAATCTTTTCTTTAAGGCATTCACAATTTTTTCCAAAATTCGCTTAATTTCCCTATTTGATATCTCAATTTAATCACTAGTCTAAGGGTGATAAGGGTAGCAATCTTATGGGTAACCTTATACTTACCCAAATGTGCTTCAAATTGTTTGTTGTAAAAATGAGGTCCCTCTATCACTTATGATTGCCCTAAGAGTGCCAAATTGGATAAAAATATTTTCCTTTAAGAATTTAACCATAACCTTAGCATCATTTGTTGGCAACGCTACCACTTCTACCTACTTAGACACATATTCAACAACCACCAAATATACGTATTTCCATAAGAGGGTGGAAAAGGTCCCATGAAATCAATACCCCAAACATCAAATAATTCACACACAACAACATTGTTCAAAGGCATTTCATGTTTCTTAGAAATATTTTTAGTTATTTGACTTTCAACACATGAAGCTAAATTTCTAAAAAGTGTGAGCTAATAAAATCCAAACTTTAAAACCTTAGCTGCAGTTCTAGTGGCACCAAAGTGACCACATGCCTATCTAGCATGACAATGGTGTAGGATGCTAGTTATCTCTTCTTCTGGAACACATCTCTTTATAACCTAATCTACACATACTTTATGCGGTTCATCTTCTTCTAAAGGCTCTTCCTAAAAATAATGTTTAATATCAGAAAATAATTGTTTTCTTTGTTGATATGACATTTAAAGAGGAAGAACATAACTTACCAAATAATTGACAAAATTAGCATACTAGGAAATTCTGATGGATTGGAGCACAAAAATGTTTTCATTAGGAAACTCTTCCATAAGTGGTTGATCTTCTTCCTTCATATTAAGAATTCTAGACAAATGATCTGCAACTAGATTTTCAGTCCCTTTCTTATCCTTGATCTCTGAATTAAACTCTTGTAGCAATAAAATCCACCCAATCAACCTAGTTTTTGATTCTTTCTTTTCAAGTAAATGCTTAAGAGTAGAGTGGTTAGAATAAACAATAACTTTGAAGCCAATGAGATAAGAACAAAATTTATCAAAAGCAAATACTACTATCAAAAGTTCTTTTTCTGTTGTTGAATAATTCAATTGTGCACTTGACAAGGTTCAACTGGCATAGTAAATGATCCATTCTTCCTTTGTCCCAAAACAACTTCTATTGTAGAATTACTTGCATCACACATGAGCTTAAAAGGTAAGTCCCATTTTGGCGCTGCCATGATTGGTGTTGATATTAACTTTTCCTTTAAAGTGTTAAAGGCCTGCAAGGATTCGTTAGAAAAGTTAAATTTCACATCTTTAACCAACAAACTTGAAAGGGGTCTAGCAATTTTAGAAAAATCCTTTATGAACCGCCTATAGAATCCTACATGCCTAAAAAATCTTCTAACAAGTTTCAACGATGTTGGTGGGGGCAATTTTGCAATGACCTCCACTTTAGCTCGATCAACCTCTAATCCTTTTTTGGATATCTTATGCTCGAACTCTATTCCTTCCTGCACCATAAAATGACACTTTTCCCAAGTCAAAACAAGGTTACTCTTCTCGTACCTTTGTAAGACCCTTGCTAGATTAGTTAAACAAATGTCAAATGATGAGCCAAATACAAAAAAATTATCCATGAAAATCTTAATAAAATTTTCAACCATATTAGAAAAAATGGTCATCATGCATCTTTGAAAAGTTTCTAATGCATTAAAAGACCAAAGGGCATTCTTCTAAAAGCAAAGGTACCATAAAGACAAGTGAAAGTGGTTTTCTCTTGATCTTTTGGTGCAATGTAAATTTAATTATACCCTGAATACCCTGAATACCCATCAAGGAAGCAATAAAATTCATGTCCTAAAAGTCTTTCTAACATTTGATCAATAAATGGCAAAGGGAAATGAGATTTCCTCATGACATCATTCAGTTTTCTATAATCTATATACACACACCATCCAGTAATTGTTCTAGTTGGAATCAATTCATTATTATCATTTCTTTAAACAATCATACCTCCCTTCTTTGGCATAACTTGCAAAGGACTTACCTAGGGACTATTTGAGATGGGATAAATGATCCATGCATCAAGCAATTTGATTACCATAGCCTTCACCACTTCTTGTATCTTTGGATTCAAACGCCTTTAAGGTTGAATTGTGGCTTTGTACTACTCCTCCATCAAAATCTTATGCATGAAAAGTGAAGGATTAATTCCCTTGACATCAACTATTTTCCATCCAATCGCTCATTTATGCTCTCTCAACACCCTAACTAATTTCTCTTCCATTAATTCTATCAAAGAATATGATATAATTACTAGTAAAGTAGAAACTTCATCTAAATAAATATATTTCAAATGGGGAGGTAAGGGCTTGAGTTCAAGAGTTGGAAGCTTTTCAATTGATGGTTTAGACATTGTCATGTGTTGTCCTAACTCCCCAAACTTTGTTGTCATGTATTTTGAATATGGTGGATTTGCCTTCATGAGATTTTCATACTCTTGTATCTTTTCACTTTCAATTTCCTCATTCTTTAGGTGAACCAAGCATGCTTTAAGTGGATCCTTAAAAAAATTTTCTTGAAAGATCTTATTTAGAAACTTATCAATTATCTTAACCTTAAAGTAAGAACTATCATCAAAGGGATGTTTGATTGCAGTATAAACATTAAAAGTGACAAAACCATTTTGACCCTTTAAGATTAACTTCCCTTATTGTACAACAATTAAAGCTTTTCTTGTTGCTAGAAAAGGTCGACCTAAGATAAGTGATACCTTAAGGTCTTCCTCCATGTCAAGTACTGTAAAATTTGCAAGAAAGATGAATTCGTCAACTTTTACCAATACATCTTCTATAGTGCCCATTGGATATTTAATTGATCAATCAACCAATTGTAGGGACACTATGGTTGGCTTCACTTCACCAAATCCTAATTTCCTGAAGAAAAAAAAAAGGCATTAGATTAATATTGGCTCCTAAATCACATAATGCATTATTAAAGTGAGAATCTCCAATAGTACAAGGAATTGTAAAACTTCCTGGGTCTTTTAATTTTGGAGGTAGTTTGTTTTGTAAAATGGCTAAGCATTCTTTAGTTAGCTTCACAATTTCATACTCTTCTAGCTTCTTCTTTTTTTCAATATCTTCTTAAGAAATTTTGCATAATTGGGCATTTGAGCCCATACATCTGCAAAAAGAATGTTAATATGTAATTTGTTAAATACATCAATAAATTTAGAAAACTGCTTATCTATTTTATGTTGCTAGAGTCTCTAAGGAAATGGAACTTGAGGCACATAAGGCTTGGGATTATCAAGGAATAATGTTTTCTTGGTTGCCTCCTTAAGCTGCATGCTAGCATCCTCTTCCTTAACCCTAACACTTTCATTCTCAATGTCATTTTTCCCACTTGTTTGCCATTTCTTAGGGTTATTGCCTTTGCATCTTCTATAGGATTCTTCTTTATACTACTAGGCAATGAACCTTGTTGTCTCCCTAAGATCATATTTGCCAATTGACCTATTTACACCTCAAAATTTCTAAGCAAAGCTTCTTGGTTTCTAAAATCTTGTTTCTAATCTTGTTTCTTGGTTTAGTAACTTTGCTTCAATACTCTCCATAAATTTTTGTGTGGTGTTGACCATCTTGGCAACTATGTCTTTTAAATTAGGCTTATTTTCTTTTGGTTGCCTAAATCCTAGTGGTCGTCTCCTTGCACTGGAATTACTCAATGAAAAATTTGGGTGGTTACACCATCCTGAATTGTAAGTGTTGGAGTATTGGATTATTCTGGGACCTACTTGAATTTCTAACAAAATTAACATCTTCACTACCTTGAGCAAAGGTGTTACCTACTTGACACTCGATGTTTGCATGTCCTCCATCACAATGATCACATACTATGTTATGAATCCTCATGACTCGAACATTCAAGTTGTTTATCTTCTTGTTAAGTTTTTCAATTTATGCATATACTGTAGTAAAAGCATCCACTTCATAAACTCCACTTGCTTTCTACACTAGTAGCCTCTTAGTAGGCCACTAATAGCTATTGGATGCCATTTCTTCCAAGAGGTCATACGCTTCTTCTAGTGTCTTCTTGTTGTTGTTCAAGACCCCTCCTACAGCTGCATCAAGCATAAAATGAAGATTTGTACTAGATCCATTATAGAAAGTTTGTACCTATAACCATATGGGTAGTCCATGATATGGACATCTTCTTAAAAGCTCTTTGAATCTTTCCCAAGCTTCATACAACAATTCATTATCCATCTACATAAAAGTGATAATATCGTTATGCATTTTGGCAGACTTTGATGGAGGAAAGAATTTACTAAGAAATTTTTGAGCCAAATCATCCCATGTTGTAATTGATCCTATAGGAAGAGAAGAAAGTGAAATTTTAGCTTTGTTTCTAAGACAGAATGGAAATAACCTTAACCTAACAACATCATCTATGACTCCATTATATTTGATCATGTTAAAAATTTCAAGGAAGGCTTTAATGTGAGCATTTGAATCATCGTTTGGTAGCCCACCAAATTGCATAGAATTTTGAAGCATTTAGATGAGTGCTACCTTGATTTCAAAGTTGTTCACTTGAATTGCAAGCCTATTGATGCTTGATGTGGCACCTTGAATTGTTGGTGCAGCATAGTCTTTCAAAATTTTGCGTAGATCATTATTATTTGCCATTTTTCTAACTTTACTTCCTTGTTCTCTTAACTGCTTTCATTGCCTTCTGAGTGTGTGTTCAATTTTTGGATCAAAATCAACAAATTGTCCTCCTTGGCTATAGGTCATACACATTTGTAGCACCCTTAAATAGTAGCAACTAAAAAAAAAAAGAGGATTTGTTTTTATTTTTTTCACAAAAGAAAATTAAAAAAAAATCTACCAAAAAAATTGAATTTTTTTTAAAATAAAAGCTAGATGAAACTTAGAATTATTTAGTATTAATATTAATCAATAGTAAAATAATCAATTGCTGGCAACGATGTCGAAAACTTGTTGGGTGAATTTTAGATACAAGTGAACATGTCGAACAAGTAATATAATGATAAGAAAAGTATTATCCCATAGAAATTGGTGAGTATTAGACAAATTAAGTATCAACAATGAATTAATCTTAAAATTTATCTAGCAAATCAAAAGATAGTTGATGATAAATTCAAATTCAAATTTTCAAAACAAAAATTCAGGACTAATTGAAATTGAATCCAAGTAAGAAAAATTAATATGCGAAACATGTTAGAGCATCTGATTTTACTATAACTATTAGATATGAATTTTTATAGTTAGGCTACATCATTACTCTAACAAAAGAAAGTTAAAATATAATAAAATAATAAACCAAAAGAATAGTAGAAATTAAGCAAAATATATTAAATAAAAAATAAGAAAGTTGTCATCATACTATCTTGTCTTTAAGAATTCTTTGCAAAATTTCTATAAATCAAACCAAAATCGAGAAGAATTGCAAAACCAATTTTCTTGTTCTGTTCTTTTTCTCTCTTCCTTGGTCTTGGTTTCCGTGGCACCTTCTTTTCTCTCTCTTCTCCTCTTTTTTATTTTTTGTTTTTTTCTCTTGTGCGGCACCTCCTCTCTTACGTAATTCACTTTGCTTTTATCTTGCCTTGGGCGGCATGCCCTAGATTCCTCATTTCATAATTCACGTGTCTTTCCTTTCTCTTTTGACTTTTTTGTCATTTTGTCTTCTTTCTTCTACTCTACACGTTGCCTTCCTTATAGCCTTCTTTTCCTTTACTTATTGCAACTTGATGCATTTTGTGATAGGTAATAAAGTGAGCTATGGATTATAGAGAGATTGGAATGGAATAACAACTACAATTTCGAAAATCTAAAATGCTGAAAATATAAAGACGAGAAAATAAATTACTGAAACGTAAAGACGGTAATTTAAGTACAAGAATTAACATAAATAGAATGTAAAAGGTTGGAAAGTAAAAACATGAAATTTAAAAGGCAAAGTTGGATAAAATAAAATTCTTTTTGATCACTAAAGGTTCCGCTTACAACTAAAATAAAACTTTCTTTAAATAGACAACTAAACCTAATCCTAGAAGGATTAGAAATCCTTAAAACCTAATTCTATGAGGGTCCAGATCCATAAAATCAAGAAAATCAAAATCTCTTCAAAACAAGATCCTAACAAATTAGGGATAGAAGCCTAACAAATTAGGGATAGGATCATAACAAATCAGGGATAGAATCATAACAAATAAGGGATCTCAACAAATAAGGAAATCCTAGATAATTAAAAACCTTGACAATTTAAAAATCCTAAAATAACAGTTAAAGAGTCCTAAATATATCAAAATTCCTAGAGAATCTTTGGGATGCCCTTTAAGTTTGGGCTTCTTGGACTCATTGGATCACGTTGTGGCCCAAACATGTAATTACAAAGACACTCAACATATAAGCTGGGTCATTAGGATGGGCTGGTATAGTTGCTCCCACATCACAACCTTTTGCATTGAGTTGGAAGACTTGTACGGTGGCTTTTATGTTCTCCATTTTTTCATGGCCATTGGCCTTCATTTCTTTGCAGTTGTGTATTGAGACTTGCTGTAGACACTCATTTCCTTTGTTTCTTTTTTGTCAGATACAGGCTGCCTTCAGCTCTCTCTTCATTTTGTCATTTGAATCTTTTTGCATTTTCCTTACAAATTTTCTTTTCGTTCTTCTTTTGTTTTTCAATGACTAATTAAGTGTTTACTTGTGTTTGTTTAAAGATAAGTATTTCTAAGTCAGATTTTCATGTTCCATAATTGGATTGGCTCATATCTATATGGTGTATTACTTGTTTTAATTATTTTTTTCTCACATGCCTTCCAACTCTAAAGAGTTAACGAGCTAGGATTCTTATTATAAAATTTGAGTTAATTTCTATGTATCAAATTAATTATTATTTCTAATAAACTAATTGGACATAATACATCTTTTTCTACTTTTAATTCTCTTTGTAATATAAGACGTTGAATAGCAATAATAGATGCTTAAATAACGAGAGTTGTGCTGGTAAGAAAAATTATGGATGTTACTTAGAGATTGCATATATATATATATATATATCGAATATCCAAACTCCAATTGCAACTATTTTTGAATAAATATCATAAAGAAGTTTTGGTTTGCCTCCTACACCTAATTACTCAAATCCATCTTATATATATATATCGAATATCCAAACTCCAATTGCAACTATTTTTGAATAAATATCATAAAGAAGTTTTGGTTTGCCTCCTACACCTAATTACTCAAATCATCTTTTATTACGTAAGGAAAGCTGTTAAGTTCATTACAAGCCAAGGTCAATAAAAGAAAAAGGGTAAACTACCATACGAACGCCAGACGTGTAGATATATGACGACAACCAAGTCATGAATCTGGATGCTATCTCGTCAGACGGTAACTTTGGCTCTAAGACATGTTTCAAGCATCATCCACAGATTCAACAAGAAGTTTGCTCATAATCGGGCGTGCGCTGCACATGGCCTCCAGTGCTACTACCTTGGGCATTGTGATTCCAGCACCTTCCGTCATGTCAACTTCCTCCTCACTAACCCTTTTCCACTCAAAGCACTGAATCAATGACCCCAATGCCAAAGTCACCGTCCGTTGGGCAAGGCCTGCACCAGGACAAGCCCTCCTCCCCATGCCAAATGGCATCAATTTGTATGCCTCGGCCTCCCCACTTTCAAACCTCTCCGGCTTAAAGCTCGTCGCATCCTGCCACACCTCGGGTTCTCTATGAATAGCCCACGCATTCACAAATAACATTGTCTTACGTGGTACATCATATCCTCCGATCGTACAATTCTCAGAGGGCATATGGGGTACAAGTAGCGGGACTGCTGGTTACAATCGAAGAGTTTCCGAGACTATGCTTGAAAGGTAGCGCAGTTTAGAGAAATCCGATTCATCGATCAGTTTATCTTGTCCAACGTGGCTGTCCAACTCAGCTCTAGCCTTCTTCAACACATCGGGATGATTAAGAAGATTGGACATGGCCCATCCCAATGTTACCGCTGACGTGTCGATCCCCGCAAACAACAAGACCTGCTCAGTACAACTAGGTATTAGGAGTTGTTGATAAAATGGAAAAGTCATTTATTGTGGCTGATGTAAATGAAGCCACGTTGGGCAGTCACGTAATTTCCTTGCCAGGTTTCGCTAGTCCGACAACTTCCGAACCACAGAAATAAAAATACTACAAAAAGAAAAAAGAAGAAACATCGAAAAAGAGATCTGCTATGCTCACCAAAATAAGTCCTTTTTTTGTGAAAAGGTAAATTGTATTAATATATATTAAAGTACAAAAGCACAGGGGCATACCCCAGTATTACAAAAGTCACCATATCTATGAAAAGATGGAAGTTGGAAGCCTCCAAATCTCACTCAAAATAATATTGCATTGAGAAGATTTTATATTTCTAAACAAAGAAGCTCTCCCTCGTACTATCTTTTTTATTTTCACTAAGAGAATAGGGATATCCATTGTTTTCCCCTGAAGACGTCTTCTATTTCGTTCAGCCCATATACAATAAATACAAGCTAAGAAAGATATCTTGAGAAGTTTGGCAGCTAAATCCCTTCCTTTTATTGCTTTAATCATCCATTGTAGTTCTTCATTCCATCCTCCAATGTCACGTCGGATTCCATTCTGAGCAAGAATACTTTTCCAAATCATCCTTGTCCACGCACATTCAAAAAAGAGATGACTTCTATTTTCTAAATGAGATTGACAAAAATCACAATATATGTTTACCGAAGGAAGCCATCGTACAATTTCTGTTGCTGTAGAAAGTCTATCCCTACAAACAAGCCATCCAATGAAATTATGTTTGCTAATGCCACCTGTCCAAATTAAATTATACCAATCCACCATTTCTCCAACTTGCCGAAAATCATTATAAATCTTTTGGCAACAATATGTAGGACTCGAGAGAACAAAGGTAAGTGTGGGCCTTAACTTGAGGAGACCCCACCAACTCCAAGCCATGGTACCTTTTATGGCTAACTACATTACTGAGGTTCTTTTACACTTTGTATTGTGAATCCATTTACTCCATAATGAGCTTTCTGGGAGATTAATGAGATTCCAAAGCATACGTCCTAAAAGGACTTTATTCCAAATTTTGAGGTTCAGTAAACCTAATCCCCCTTTCTTCTTCGGTGAACAAATAGTTTGCCAAGCTACTTTGTGAGGACGATGCATATCTATATTACCTACCCATAAGAATTTCCTTATCTTTTTCTCAATCTCATAAATAGTCTGCTTTGGCAATAAAAAGACTTGCATCCAAAATGTGCAAATAGAAATGAGGACAGATTTCGCCAATTGTAATCTTCCTGCATAGCTTAGATGTTTCATTCCCCAACCTTCTATTCTTCCAAATATTTTATCCGTTAGACCTTTACAATCAACTTGAGTTAGTCTTTTCGTGATAAGAGGAACTCTAAGATATCTAATAGAGAGTGAACCCTTCGAGAAAGGAGTATGATCAAGTATAAGAAGTTGTTCTTGCTCCGATAACCCAGAAAAGAAAATTTGACATTTACTTGGGTTATACTTTAAGCCTGTAAGATTAGCAAATTCCTCCAAAGCTTCTATAAAACATAGGACTAAGTTCACATCACCATGCGAGAAGAGAAATAAATCATCAGCAAAACATAAATGAGTGATTTTTTCCGATTTGCAACATCAATGAAATTTAAACACCGCTGTAGAGGTCTTTGAAATAATGATTCTGTTGGGTATCTCCATAACCAATACAAATAAATATGGAGATAAGGGATCACCTTGTCGCAATCCATTAGTGTCTTTAAAGTATCCTGCATGTTCTCCATTGAAATTGATTAAAAATCTTGTTGTAGTAATACACTCACTGATAAGATCAACCAAGTATTGGGGGGTGTTAATGGCTTTCAAAACTCCCAATACTGCATCCCATTTGACCATGTCATATGCTTTCATAAGATCAATTTTTATGGCCACATGTTTACCTTTGTCTCCCTTGTGATAGTTATGCAAAAGTTCCTGGCAAAGCATAATATTCTCTGAAATCTGTCGCCCTTTAATGAAAGCTGTTTGATTATGACTAACCACTGAAGGTAAAATGAGGCTTATCCTTTCAGCAAGCATCTTAGAAATGATTTTATATATAACATTACAACATGCTATTGGTCGGTAATCCTTGGTGCAACTTGGATTGGGAACTTTAGGGACTAAAGAGAGTAATGTTGAATTTGTAGCTTTCAACAAGTTCCTAGAAGATAAGACCTCTAATACATCATCTTCTATATCCCTTCCAATGATAGGCCATGCTTTCTTATAAAACAAACTATTATAACCATCAGGCCCAGGAGCTTTAAAATCATGAATGCCCCAAAGTACTTTAATAACATCAGAACGTTCAAAATTTGGCAAATTAAGCAATTCACTAATGTCCTCCTGGAATAGAGAAGCATACCTTTCAGAGTTGATAGGAATACTTCTAGAGTTGCCAAGAATTGACTGATAATAAGAAATAATAGCAAATCTCAATTCCTGCTCGTTTGTAATAACAGAGCCATCCTCTAGTACCAGTTTATTGATCTTGTTTTGAGCTCTCCTCCGCATCAATGATGCAAAGAAAATCTTACTGTTGTTATCCCCTTCTTTTAACCATATGTTCCTTGACTTTTGTTTGAGAAGGATTTCTTCATGTTTACTCATAGCAAGGAGTTGCTCAAGTTGTGATTTCTCCTCAGAATGTGTCTATGGACAATAAGGATTAATCTCTAACCTGCCAAAATAAGTCCTTTGATAATATGATCTGTGTAGTAATCCGGCTGCGATTTCTGCAAAGAAAGAAGATGGTCGATCATGGTGTTTCCCGCCTTCTCCTTGCCCCTCTTCTCATCAATAAGACCTTACAAGAACGCATCCGTTATTTTGGCTAGCCTCCTCAATTTGTTTTCCAAGCCCCGTGATCGATCCAGCGCAAAATGGGCACGAATTCTTGAGGATTCGATGCCCCTCCACTTTCAGTAACCTCTCTCATTATCTCCCTAAACTGCCTCGCCTCTTTCTCGTCCTTCACCTCCTCTCCATACCCGTAGTACCGCTTACCCGCTACCATTCTCATTGTGATGTTGAAGGTCAGATCTGTGAACATTGATTTTATCCACCTGGACGAAATCTTGGGACGTGCTTCGTGACAGTTTACGTATCAACCACGTGACTTCATCCCTTCGGATGCTCGAAAACACGCTGAGGCGATTGTTTGAAAAAATTTCGAGGGCGCTAATGCGGCGGAGGTTGTGCCAGTGGTCGCCGTAAGGGGCTTGTGACACGGTTGTCTGGTTATAGCCAAAGTGCTTGGCTGTTAGAGACTCCGGACGATTCGCCAAGACAACGTCGTTCTTGGTGAAGCATTCCTCGACTAGGGATGGGGACGATACGATAACCACCAGGCGGGAATCGGAGGGAGAAAATTGGGCCATATTTCTGCGAATGGGTCTGGAGAGTACGGTGGAGGGGTTTTTTAGCGAGATGGAGATGACCCAGAACAGGCAGAGAAGGAGGACTAGGAGGGAGGTGTTGGGGTCGTCTCCTTGTTTTAAGATAGAGCTTGAAAGCAAGGAGCAGGACAAGAAGTGAGAGGGATAAGTATCGCAAGATGTCTTCCATATTCGCATGTTGCCAAGAGGTTGTGATGATGAAAGTTGAATCTGATGGTTTTGGATGCTTTGTAACACCGCCCATGAAGGTGCAGTATGTATAGTGCGGATCGACGCAGCAAGCAGGGGAGCCGTGGACTTCCTTGTCTGAAAGGTTAGCGGAAAGTCAGTCTTCACACGCCTGACGTCAGTGAGTGCGTAAATAGAAGTGCTTGTTTCTCTTCGCTCCAGCGTCATTGAGTACGCGATTTGGGAAATGAGAAGTCTTCCTAGATGCATTTTTATTAGATATTTTATACCCTAACTACAACTCGATAAAAGAATTCTATCCCAAACCCATTCTACTTATGGTTGCACCTACCACAAAATTTGGTTCATTTCCTTCCATAATATTGTTTGTAGGAAAACAAAATTGAATGATGAAAGTTGAAGATAGAAGAGATTATGTGCTTGTTGACTTTTTTTGCATTTTTTCCATATATTTGGAATGACAAAAAATATATTCATTCTGATTAATTCACACTTGTATCTATATACTCTTTTAAGTATGAAAATCAATTTTTTTTTTTTTTTATTTCCACTTACATGTAAGATATCTCCAAGGTGTACTATCAGGATATCATTATTTTGAGTTTTGCATTCTTCTATGATTCAACACCTCAGTTCACATAAAAGACAGGTTGATCTGTGAAATTCTTCTTCATACCTTGCTAAAATTAAGCATTATTTTTTCCCGTTTGGGAAATACTCTTGTAGTTAGCAAAATTGTTGGATGTTAGTTGGGGCTACATTGACCATATGTTGAATTTTTTAAATTTCTTTTCTACTGTAATAGTATGCTATTTGGGTTTCTTCTAGTAATGACATCACTTATCAAAAGAAAAGAAAGGTGGTTGCAAATGAACCTGGTATGAACATAACTCATGTGCCCCAGCTTATACCTTGGTTTAGGGTGACCTGTGAAAGTGTTTTATCTATAAGTAGGATTTTTTATGAGTGGTATCTTTCTTTGGGACAGCTGCAACTCTGTCTCCTTTGGTTTCCCTTTATTAGAAGACACTTCCTCTGTAGAGATTGGCTCCTGCCAGTTGTGAGGCTAACTGAGAGAGCTATTACATACTGATTGTCAAGAGCCTAACTCCTTTTTCAAGCACTGGCCCTGTGGCATTTGTATTGGATACCTGTTGACTATTTCATCCATTAGTTACCTTGCAAAAAAGCATGAACATGCAACCTAACTATATATAAGTAAACAATAGATGCCTAATTTTAAGGCAGCAACATCTACTTCTAGTTGTTCAACTAGTATTTAAAGTGGTGGGAAAAGTACAATTTAGTCAATTTTAAACAATATGAACTAACAAATGGATGCTTTTAAATTCTTTATTTCTTTCTTTCCTTTTTTTTTTTTTTGGGTCAATGCCCCTCAAATTGTTTTAGAATAATTTGTTCTGGAAGCTAATGTTGCTTATGTATGTTGATTTGCTTGCAGCGTAACTACCGGTCCTTCATTTTCAACAATCTTATGCATACACGTGTTCATTTTTCTTTGATTAGCATTCTTAAAAGGAAAGGAAATTTTTGGAAGGGTATGTCAAATGATATTCCATCCGATTTCCTTATGGTGTACTGATTGCTAGCTGTCTGGTTTGTTGGTGATCTTACAGTTTTCCATTTCTATCTGATTTGCACAAACCATGTAACCTTATTAGGCTAGAGTAAAATATATAGAAATATTCTGGACTTTGTTACGTTAGAGTCATCTTCCATTGTAAGTTTAGATGTGTTGTATCTAGGATACCACTAGATCTATTAACAGATTATAGCATCTCTAGGGCTTTATTTGTTTTGTGAAAATATTTTCAAAATGTATTCTTTGCATTTCCTTACGCTTTATGTAGTTGAAACTCACAAGCCAATGGAAAGTCTTTTTTTTTTTTTTTTTGTTTAGGGAAGTTTAGACATGAAAACCCTCAAATTTTCAAGTAATTTTCTGTCCTTAACAAGTGGAGGTTGAATTAGAAAAAGAAAGAAAAACAATAATCATTTAAGAAGGTTTGGGCCTATCTTTATATATCTTTTTCATCTCTCTTCTTTGTTAGTTTCTTAGGTCAATAACTTGACCCGAATATAATCTAGCTCTAATACTAAGTTAAAACCATGGCCCACTCTCAAAACATGTGTTCAGCACATGCCCTATACAAGGAAGAACCCATGTAGCTTGATTCTAGTGTGGGACTACATAATTCCCAACAAGTATCTTGTTTAAAATCCCTTTACAACATAAATGCAGTGCATGAGTTTTCTACCTAAATATTGAAAGAGCCTCTGTTTTCCTTCTTGCAGGTGAAACTAAAACATACCAAATTTTTTTTGTTTTCTACATTTGATAAATGCACTAAAATTTCTTTTTGGTATGGTATTTCAATCCTCCTATCATTTTTTTTTATGAATATGTGAGTTTATTCATCGAAGAATAAGGAAATATAAAAGCTTAGGGCTATACCCCAACATTACAATTCATCTAAGAGAAAATAGACTTTGAAATTCTCTAGCTATGACACAATAAAACATTCACTTAAGAGAGTTTAATGCTCCTAAATAGAGATGCTCTTCCACGAACTACTCTCTTGATTCTAGCTAACAAAATTGGTATATCAACAATCTTATTTTGAAAACGTCTACGATTACATTCAAACCATAATGATGGGCTAGAAATTATTTATATTGATAGTTATGCATTTCCCTTTTTTTTCTTTTTCTTTTTTATCTATTTCCCAAAGCTTAATAGATTGTTATTTTGCTCAATTCTTAGCATTAGTAATGGTAATCTCTGGATGCAAACTTCATGGGACTTTATTTTTCAAAATCTAGTGCCATTAGAGATTTAAGCTAGAAATATTAACCAGTATAGTGGAGTAACTTGTTTTTAACAATGATCCTCTAATAAGGTAAAAATTATGTGGCTTATGTTTGCAACTACATGACTAATGTTGCCTCGCTTTCATGATTTAAATGTTACATCACTTGGTTTAATTGGCTTCTAGTGAAGATGATATTTTTATCCTATCAAAGTTATCTCTTACTAGAGAATACAACTATAGGTTCAAACCTCAGTTGAATCCTACATGAGGTTGGGGTTTTTCCTTCCTTAGCCTTGTGTTTTACTTTTGTCCCAACTACTCAAATGGTTATATGTTCTGATTAATCATATTTGACACACTTTCTTGCTATCCAAATCAACCTTCAATGTCATCTTATGCATCACTTGTGACAACCTCATTAGTCTCCATTGTATACTTCAAGAATTGGCAATACTTAATTTATGGTCATGCAAGGTCAAGAGAACCTTGGTAAACTCTTTTGTTGTCTAACTATTCTTTTATTATCTTGTTATTGTTTCATATTACACCTAAATTCCTTGCCTCAGAGATTTGATTATTTTTTATACTGTCTTCTCTTAGCATTTATACCTTCATCTTCTTATTTGTATACGTGGCTGTGTTGTGGCCACATATGTATATGTTTTCAGTTGCAGAACACCACACCACATAACAATTCATAATGAGTTTTACTTTGAGAGCAACATGTAATTTTTAAAGAAAACAAAGACAATAGAATTTTCTTTACCAAGCCTTTAACAACAATCTCCCTTTAATTGGTCTTCAAAGTACTCCTAACTCTTTTTTGAGTCATATAGCTCAGATATAGGAGCTTCTATAAGTTAAATCACTTTAAAGTCGTCTAAGATTGTATTTGTGTTGAGTTGTAAAAGAAAGGAATTGTTTCAGGATATGTTATCAAATAGGCCTTTTGCAAGACAAACAATAATTTTTCTCATTTCATCAGCAGCCAAGGTGCAAGCTTGTTTTATGCTACTTAAGGGGTCATCACGTAGCTTTTCATAGACATTTTCACACTTATATGCTCATTTAATATATTTTTTAATAAATAATTAAATATTGCAAACACAAAAAGTCACATATGTCTATTCCATTCAATCATTTTTTCATGATGTAAGAGAGAATACTTTTGCAATTAATTCAATCTAATCTCTATGATTTTTCTCTTTTTCACTTAAGACAACTTATAAGAACTTCCCCTATCGAAAGGATAAGAAGAAGAACCCATATTACAAGGGAACGATGAGGAACCTCGGAGAAATATTTTTCTCTAAGATCCCCCATTCAATGCATAAATTCCGATCGTTTGTGAAGGAGGATGTTCAGATTACAGTGGCATCAGTGACTTCAAATCCTGGGGAATCTATTATTAGCCTAAAGGAGAAAATTGACATTGAAATGGGAACTAAGCGTGCAGACAGCAGTGGCTTGTCCCTACCAGAAATTCAGCGAAATTTGAACTATGATGATTTGGAGGACACAGTGATGAATATGATGGAAGAAGGAATACCTGCTTTTGACCTAGACTTCCTTGTTGAGCAAGGTTCAAACGAACCCGTGCAAAGCTACGCTGGTGGAGAGGGAAAGACAACGTCTATTCAAAAGTCCGCTACTAGTGATGACGCCGGAGAATTTGATCAAAGCTCTGCAGCTGCCAATGGATTTAAAGCAGTTGAGGAATCCAAGGATGAAAATAACTTGCATCAACCCAACGCACCAGTTTTTTCAAGCCTAAAGTTTTTTGTCAATTCATTCTGAATTATCCAACTTTTCTATTGGTTATATCCACCTAATCTTCATTTCTCTTGGACCATAGAATCTACAATGGACCAGCAGATGTTAATGGATATTAGGCGGAGCTTAAATCTTACACATTTAGTGTTAAAAGATGCTCATTTTGTTGATAACCGCCAGTAAGCTGGGCAATCTGGATCATGTCAAGAAAATATTATGCCTAGTTACAAATCAAGCACTTCTAGCCAAAATTCAGAGGCGTGGACAAACTCTGAAGGTATATCATACTTATGACTAGTAAAAAACAATGCTTATCACCTTACATATTTGTTTCTTCATTAGTTTTATTGACTAGTATGAGCAATGAATGGCATGTCCTATTGCCTTCTACAGCCGCTTTGCTCCAACAAGTTGATCCACATTACACGAGTGGCAAGACCCACCAAAAATTCTTTTAGCCTTTGATAAGGTTATATCAATGCATTCAGAATGCTAGTACGAGACTGATAATTGTTTCTTTCTTTTGTTTTCTTATCCTTTTAGAATTTCTGATCAATTCTCAAGATTAATTTCTTGACGTGCCTTGATATGAGATTAATTTCTATAAATTCTGTGGAGTGGCCATTTTTTTTTCTTATGTTATTGTCTGATAGTTGAGATTCTGTGTAGACCCTCCAGCCCCTTGTGTGTCTTTTGTTCTTATATTTGTTAGATTTCTGTTTTCTCTTTTAATGTCAGCGAGGCCAACTTGGCAGTTATTATTCCTTAGACATAAAAGATCGTGACACCAGTTTTGGATGCAGGACTTTCTTTTGGGCGTCATACATTTTGAAGCCAATGAGAAGTATCTCTTGTTTTTTGTACTCGCCATGGTTCCTTGAGAAGGCAGTGAGTTTCTGCTCAGGAAAGCTCTTATGTTAGAAAAAGAAGGGAGATTGATCCATAGACTTTTTCATCTGGTCATTACTGAGTTCAGATCAAGTTTGTTATAAACTGTAAATACCACCATTTTTTGAATAATGCAGAAACCTTTAACAAAAAAGCTTGTCAATACGTGTACATTGTTTGTAGATTGCTTTGTAGGTTTTCAATTTTCTTTTTGTTCTTGTTTATCTTTTCAATTACTTACATTAAGGGTTTTCTATGTCTTTGTTGAAAGATAAGTACTTCTATAAATTGAATTGACTCGTATCTATATGGTCTATTATTTGTTTTAATTGTTTTTCTTGTATGCCTTCCAACTCTAAAAAGTTAAGATTCAAGGGTTTTGTCAAGAGGCTAATAGTTCAATTATAAGCTTTGGACATCAAAGACCTAAGTCTTAGGTAACATCCTATAATCCTCAAAACCCCTTCTACCAATCTAACCAACAAAAAAAAAAAAAAAAATCAGTCTTATTATATGATTAGACTCAATTTATATATCTACAATTTATTGTCATTTCTGATAAACTGATTGAACATATTCATCTTTATTTCCCATTTTCCTATCATCCTTGATTCTCTTTGTAATACGCAATGTCATATAGCAACAATAGATGCTTGAATAACATTGAGACTTTAGGTGCTGGTAAAGGAAAATCATGAAATTTTACTTAGAGACTTCAAAAGCATGACTCAACATATATGCATATTGTTTTCTCGAATTTCTAAACTCCAATTGCACCTACTTTTGAATGGATAACGTGAAGGATTTTTGGTTGAGTTGTTTCTCAAATCCTCCTATGAATTTGATTGTGTTTGCGTCCTGCAGCTTATGTACTCAAATCCACTCCTATTCCATAAGCTAAGCTGTTTAGTTCATTACAAGCCAACAAGAAACTATAAAAGAAAAAAGACGGGTAGATACGAAATAGCAACCTTGGCTCAATATTATCTACAGTATCTCATCTCACGGTAACTTGGCTCAAAGACATTGTTCAAACGTCATCCCCAGACTTGGAAATAAGTTTGGTCATAATCGGGCGTGCCCTGCACATGGCCTCCAGTGCCACTGCCTTGGGCATGGTGAGCCCGTGACTATCGGTCATGTCAACTTCTTCCTCACTTACCCTCTTCCAGTCAAAGCACTGAATCAATGAGCCCAACGTCAAACTCACCGTCCGCTGGGCAAGGCTGGCCCCAGGACAAGCCCCCCTCCCCATGTGTGACTCCGCCTCCCCGCTTTGAAATCTCTCCGTCTTAAAACGCGTCGCATCCTCCCACAACGTGGGGTCTCTATGTATGGCCTTTGCATTGACTAATAACATCGTGTTACGTGGTACGTCGTATCCTCCAATTGTGCAATCATCTGAGGCACTATGGGGTAGTAACAGTGAGGCGGCGGGGTGCAATCGAAGGGTCTCTGAGATTATACTCGAAGGTAGTGCAAATTAGAGAAATCTGATTCCTCAATCAATTTTTCTTGTCCAACGTAACTGTCTAGCTCGGCTCTAGCCTTCTTCAAAACATCGGCCCATTCCAATGTCACCGCTGATGTCTCGGTCCCTGCAAGCAGCAAGCTCTGTTCCGTACAAATAGGTATCAGACTTGTAAATAAAAGGAAGAGTAAGTCAATTGTGATAAGATGTGACGTGTATGCCGTGTGAATTAATTGACACCAGGGATCATGAAGAAGTAAAAGACTCGGCTCTTTTGTGTATAGAGTATGGATACGTGCTGGAGACAACACAAATTGCAAAATAGATTCCAAGAGAGTAGACTTGTAGAAAAGTCATACTCTACTTCAGTGGTTGTAGAGCACTCCTTTGTTTTTCAGCTCTTAAAATGTTCTAGTTATAGTTCATCTTTCTTAACTGGTTTTGGACTGTAATAAGAGGGTTTGTAGAAGTGCTAGAAGCATTGAATACAAGAACTGCTAGCGGGGAAGCGTTATTACGGGTATGGAGAAGACGTGAAGGACGAGGAAGAGGCGAGACAGTTCAGGGAGATAATGAGAGAGTCGATGGAGAATGGAGGGGCATCGAATCCTCAAGAATTCGTTCCCATTTTGCGATGGATTGATCATGGGGGTTTAGAGAAAGCGTTGAGGAGGCTGGCAAAAAAAAAAGGATGATTTCTTACAAGGTCTCATTGATGAGAAGAGGAGTAAGGAGGAAGAGGGAAAAACTATGATCGACCATCTTCTTTCTTTGCAGAAATCACAGCCGAATTACTATACAGACCAGATAATCAAAGGGCTTGTTTTGGTAAGTGTAAGCAGATCCCTTTTTCAAGGTTTCTCTCCGGTTTTTGTTTTGTTTTGTTTTTTGTTTTTTTTTTGAAGTTTTATTTATTTCTATGGTTAAGAAGTCAACGAAGTAGATAAACCCGGCAAGAAATTGTGGCTTCGTGCACAATAAACCTAGCAAGAAATTGTGGCTTCATGCATGCTAGCTTGTAGAATGGGGCGCTCCCCGTGGAATGCCATCAGCCACAACAATTTGTTTGTTTTATGTGCGTTTAAGTAGTGCAAAATAAAGAAGGCTTGGAAGAGATGGACAAAGAGAAACCTTGAAAAAGGGATCTGCTTACACTTACCAAAACAAGCCCTTTGATTATCTGGTCTGTATAGTAATCTGGCTGTGATTTCTGCAAAGAAAGAAGATGGTCGATCATAGTTTTTCCCTCCTCCTCCTTACTCCTCTTCTCGTCAATAAGACCTTGTAAGAAATCATCCGTTTTTTTGGCCAGCCTCCTCAACGCTTTCTCTAAACCCCCATGATCAATCCATCGCAAAATGGGAACGAATTCTTGAGGATTCGATGCCCCTCCATTCTCCATCGTCTTCTCTCATTATGATGTTGATGGTGAGACCTGTGAGTAGTGATTTCAGCTCCACGTGGGCAAAATCTTGGTAAGAGTTACTAGATAGTTTACGTAGGAAGCGAATGACCTCATCCCTTCGGATGCCCAAGAACATGTTGAGGCGGTTGGTTGAGAAGATCTCGAGGGTGCTAATACGGCGGAGATTGCGCCAGTGGTCGCCATAAGGGGATGCTGCCACGGTGGTGTGGTTGTAGCCTAAGTGCTTGGTCGTTAGTAACTCAGGCCGATTCGCCAGGACGACGTCGTTCTTCGTGAAGCATTCTTCCACTCCGGACGGGGACGATACGACAACCACGAGGCGGGTACCAAATCGGAGGGAGAAAATCTGGCCGTATTTCTGCGAAAGGGTTTGGAAAGTACGGTGGAGGGGTTTTTTAGCGAGATGGAGATGACCAGCAACCGGTAGAGATGGAGGGCTTGGAGGGAGGTTTTGGGTTTGTCTTCTTTTCTGAAGGTAGAGCTTGAAAGCAAGGAGCGCGATAAAAAGCAAGGGGGATGAGTATAACAAGACATCTTCCATGTTAGCCTGTTTCTGATATGGAACAGAAAGGAAATTAGTATGAGATGGCCTTGCATGCTCTGAACACACAAATAGAGGTATTATATAGCGGGAGATAGAGGGGAAGCGCTGCACGACATTGAAAAAGAAAGTGGCGTGAAGATTTTCTTATATTATTTGTATCTTATTTAAACATTAAGTCAAGTAAGATGTAAGAAGAAGAAGCCACAGTATTAACAAAATACGGACAAATGTGCATATAACGACGAGACAGACGGAGACAACGAGGATCCGAAAGTCATCTGACCATCGTCATTTGTCGGGTTAAAGAATGGGACCCCTTCGACAACTCACGTCAAAACATTATGCTGAAGATAAGTCAAGTAAGTTGTAAGAAGAAGAAGCCACACTATTCACAAAATACCGACAAACGTGCATATAACTACGAGACAGACGGAGACAACGAGGATGCCAAAGTCATCCGACCATCATCGTTTTTTCGGGTTAAAGAATGGGACCCCCTTCGACAACTCACGTCACTGCGTTCGTAAACATCTGTTTCTGTTAAGGCAGATGGAAGACAGGCCCACAAGCAAACTTTGGCCAGCTTGCTTGTGATCGTCTTGTGTAACCAGACCTGACGGCCTGGGCTGGTGACAGTTCGGGATTGTCCTTTCACTTCTAGACTTCTAAAGAAAATATCCTTCTCACAGTTGGTGTTTGAACTTTTATAAATGCCGTTCAAGGTTTTGAAACCTATAATGAGTGAGTTGAGAGAGACCCTTTGTAGGATGATCTGCATCACGGTTATGTTCTGCTCTATGTAGTTGTAGAGAGGCAGATTATGGTTTCTTAAACTACTTTTATTGTCTTATTTTTAATTTAACGTAAATCTTGTTTGTTAGTATTTTATGTCTAGGTTAACATACTTATTGCCCTCATCCACGTATGATTTTCCATTTTATAGAATTTCTTTAGTTTCATTCCATTCCCTCTGTTGTCAGCAACGACGTGACTAGAGAAAGAAGAGAATCCTTTAAAAATAAGGTCTAAGATTCAATTTTCTAATTGTTTAAGATTGAAGGAACAGTTAATGTAAATGGAAATTGATGAATCTCCCATTAATAGAATCCGTGGAAGCCAAGTTTTCCCCAACTTCTACTCAACTTGTGTGATATTTGAAAATTTTACCTTCTGGGGATTACAGAATTGCTATAGACTTTCTTCTCTAATGATTTAACTGGTCCTCACTCTTGGCAAACTGGCACTTTTGTCTTTTTCTAAATCAATCAAAAACAAAATACATTGCTCATTCTTCCTCCTAAATGTGAGGCATTTCATTCTCTAATTGTTTCCAACACAATGAAATATCTTTTCATGTACTTTCTCACTATCCTTCGAGCTCTTCCAGTAAAATTACCAATTACGATGATTACACCAAAAAAAAAAAAAAACTAAGTTCCATACTTTTTTAAGGGACAAGCTCTCATATTTATAGATAAAAAGACGGAACTCTTTATAGAAAGGAAAACGGTCTTCCTTTTCTTTCGAGTCTTTTTAGCTTTCTTATGGGCTTCTTTTATGGTCTTTATGAGCTTTTTCTTCCTTCATTCATTTATGTTGTTTGACTTTTTTCAAACTTGGCAGTGGCTTTACGGTTTGTGGGAGCCGCAACAAGTGACGTCTTTTCTTTTCTGTAGCGGCGATTCTTTGACTCAGTTTAGATGATGGAATACAAATGAATACTCAGCTATGATTTTTTACAATAATGACACGTATCATTTTTATGATAGATATTTTGAACTTATTAGAAAATTTTAACATATTATTATTTTTCTTTTGAAAATGCTTCGCCATTTTTCAGTTCAAAATCATTAAAATTGTTGAGTTCTATAATAGTTAGTTGTCTCTTTCTATAAGCAATTGTTACTAACTTTTTTATGTTTACTTAAATTTTTTATATTCAAAATATAAACTTTTACTTTCCTCATTTTTCTATCGTTGGCACACATGAAATCTATTCTACTTAAATAGACAATACAAACACTTGATAGGATAGGAAGGGTAAAAGGGGGGATTTTGCTACTCACTAGGTGTATCCACGGCCTATTAAAACACTTGGATCATCTTCTACACCTTCCAATAATTATGCCTTTGCTCACTTCATATCTAGCTTTTTAACATGCTTAGTAATATTTTTACAAATGTTGACTTAGAGATTAGTGATTAGAATCAATTTATATATTTGTAATTCATTGTCATTTCTAATAAATTGATTGGTCATATATATCTTTCTTGCCCATTTCCTAATGCCCTTGATTCTCTTTCTATATATTGATTGGACATATACATCTTTCTTGCCTATTTTCCTACTACCCTTGATTCTCTTTGTAGTATGCAACGTCGAATAGCAACAATAGATGCTTAGATAACATAGAGACTTTAAATGTTGGTATAGACAATATGAGTTATGCTACTAAAGGAAAACCGCGGATTTGGATTTTTATGTAGAGACTTCAAATGCATGACTCAATATATATATGCATATTATTTTTTTGATTATCTAAACTCCAATTGCACCTACTTTTGAACGGATAACGTAAAGAAGTTTTGGTTGAGTTGTTTCTTAAATCCTCCTATGAAATTGAATGGGTTTGCGTCCTACAGCTTAAGTAGTCAAATCCACTCTTATTCCATAAGCAAAGCTGTTTAGTTAATTACAAGCCAACGAAAAACTAAAAAGAAAAAAGAAAAAGGTAAAATGCCATACGAATGAACAAGACGGGTAGACACAAAACAGCAACCTTGTCTGAAGGTAGAGCTTGAAAAGAAGGGAACGACAAGAAGCAAGAGGGATGAGTATAACAAGACATCTTCCATGTTTGCCTGTCTCTGATATACGACGGTAATGAAGGTAGTGTAAGAAGGCCTCGGATGCTCTGACCACAAAAGTAGAGATGTGTCATAAAAATGGAGATAGAGAGGAAGTGCTGCAAGAAATTGAAAAAAGGGGTGGCGTGGAGATTTTCCCATATTATTTATATCTTATTTAAACATCAATGCTGAAAGTAAGTCAAGTAAGATAAGTGGAAATTGATTAATAATATTTATATCTTATTTTAAGTATTACCTTCAGTTATAAGTTAGGTAAACCTAGTGTATGTTTATCTAAATTATTTATATCACATTAGATGCGAGACACATTCACATACGGTCATTGTAAGAAGAATCCACAATATTAACAAAATACGGAAAAATGTGCATATAACTACAAGACAAGGGGAGATAATGAGATCCCATGATCATCCGACCATCGTCATTTGTCGGGTTAGAGAATGGAACTCCCTCGACGCCTTACGTCACCGAGTTCGTATAGAGTAACTCTGCGATTGGAGAAAGAAGATAATCGTTCAAAAACGAGGTCTAACATTCAATTTTTTGATTGTTTAGGAATGCCAAGACAGCTAAGGTAGATGGAACTCCCAGTAACTGAAGAGTTCGTGGAAGCTAAATTTCCATCCACTCACTTAAATTGTTTAAGCTACAACTCTTGTTAATATTGACTTCTGTTATTCACCCTTTGTATCCAATAAAATTTTACCAACCTCGGGATTACACGATTGCTATGGAATTTTTCCTGGTGCTTTAGATGTACCCACTCCTGGCAAATCAGCACTTTCGTCTTTTTCAAAATCAATCAAAAATAAAGAAATTGCCCATTATCTCCTAAATGCGATGCATGTCATTCTCTAATTATTTCCAATGAAATATTTCTACCATGAATTTTCTCATTATCCTACAAGCTCTTCCAGTGGAATTTAAATCAAGAAAATTCGACACACTGAAAAATTTCTTTGAAAAGGTCTACCATTTTCGTTCAAGATAATTAAGTATTTGAGTCCGGCTGGAGAAAAGGTGGCTTGGCTTATCGGATAGGATCACAAGGACGGCAATATAAGAAGAAATGATGGCTTATCTTGATGCAATTAAATTCTATGCACTTGCACGTTATCTCTCTTCGTTTATGGACAAATGTAGCTTTTCTTTTTCCTTCGAGCTTCACATTATTTCACATTTCTTTCTTCAGTTATCTTCTTGAGCTACCAACATTCATTATTTAGCTGCTTTAATGGTCAACAAATTCACTTGTTTCCTTGTAATTTATATATAGATGTAGGCAATTTTTTCATAGTATCTTAGCACAAGATTGGAGATAAGCACACTGCTCTCCGGCTTTCATTCTTGTGTAAGAGAGTTGGTTTTCGTTGTATTGATAAACGATTGATCCAGGTACAGAGACGAGAGCCGGACCATTGAGGCTAGTTGCCAGTTAACTTCTTTCCCTATTCATAACTAATTATTGAATGCAAATTCTAAGGATGTTTGCAGAAAATCATCCATTCTCTTCAATTTATCAAAATCTACACCTTATAACTTTCTTTTATGGGTCATACATCTTGAAGCGAATGAAAAGGATCTTTTTTTTTTTCGTACTTGCCATGGCTCCTTGAGAAGGCAATGAGTTTGTGCTCAAGGATGCTCTTACGTTAGAAAAGAAGGGAGAGTGACCCAAGCCTTTCTCATCTGGTCATATTGAGTTCAAATCAAGTTTATTGTAAACTGTAAATGCCAACCATCTTTTTGAATAATGCAGAAACCTTTAACCAAAAAGCTTACCAGTACGTGTACATTGCTTGTAGATTGCTTCGTAGGTTCTCAGTATCCCTTTTGTTCTTCGTTATCTTTTCAATGACTTGCATTAAGGGCTTTCCTTGTATCTGTTTAGAGACAAGTAGTTCTAAATCCTCTCATTTTCTATAAATTAGATTGACTAGTATCTACATGGCATACTGTTTGTTTTAATTGTTTCCCTTGTATGTCTCCCAAATCCAAAGAATTAAGATTTAGTGGTCTTATTAATAGGCTGATAATCCAATGGTAGTCCATTGTGTATTTAGAACATAGGTTTTAGATTCAACATCCTATAACCCTCAAAACTCCTTTTTATCAATAACAATTAGAATCAATTTACATATACATCGTTGTGGCCCATTTTCCTACTACCCTTTATTCTCTTTGTAATGTGCAAAGTAGAATAGCAATAATAGATGCTTAGATAATGTGCGTTATATTGGTAAAGGAAAATTGGAGATTTTTATGTAGAGATTTCAAAATCATGACTCAACATATATGCATTTTTTTTCTCGAATATCTAAACTCCAATTGCACCTACTTTTGAACGTATAACATAAAGAAGTTTTAGTTGAGTTGTTTCTCAAATCCTCCAATGAAATTGAATGGGTTTGCCTTCTACAGCTTAAGTACTCAAATGCAGCCTCATTCCATAAGCAACGATGTTTAGTTCATTATAAGCCAACGAAAAACTAAAAAAGAAAAAGAAAAGGTAAAATGCCATGCGAATGAACAATACGGGTAGATTCAGGACTGCAATCTTGGTGCCCAGCAAGTCATGAATATCAACAAATATCTCTTATCCTCTTCGTTCTTCTCTGGTTTGATTCTCTTCTACTTTCCTCTTTGGCCTTCTTTCCATTGGGTTTTGGTCTCCTCAGTTTATGAAACTAAGCAACCCATCCAAAGTCAAGAGACCTGTTCAAACAATATCCACTGAATGAGAAAGAAGTTTGCTCATAATGGGGCGTACCCTACACATGGCCTCCAACGCCACTGCTTTGGGCATGGTGAGCCCACTATCCTCGGTCATGTCAACTTCCTCCTCGTTAACCCTCTTCCAGTCAAAGCACTGAATCAATGAACCCAAAGCCAAAGTCAACGTCCGTTGGGCAAGACCTGTCCCAGGACAAGCCCTCCTCCCCATCCCAAATGGCATGAACCTATGTGCCTTAACCTCCTCATTATCGAACCTCTCCGGCTTAAAGCTCGTCGCATCCTCCCACACCTTTGGGTCTCTGTGTATAGCCCACGCATTGACCAACAACATTGTGTTACGTGGTATATCATATCCTTCAATCTTACAATCATCCGAGGGCATATGGAGTACTAGCAGTGGGCCAGCCGGGTACAATCGAAGGGTCTCCGAGATTATGCTTGAAAGGTAGCTCAAACTAGAGAAGTTTGACTCGTCGATCAATTTCTCTTGTCCAACGTGGCTGTCCAGCTCAGCTCTAGCCTTGTTCAACACATCGGGATGGTTGAGAAGATTGGACATCGCCCATTCCAATGTTACCGCTGACGTGTCGGTCCCTGCAAGCAGCAAGTCCTGCTCCATACAAATAGGTATTAAGAGTTATTGATAAAAAGGAGAAGTCATTAATTATGGGTGACATGCATGAAGCACATTGCATGTGATCGTAATTTCCTTGCCAGGTTTATGTGCTCCGAAAGCTCCTTAACAGCCGAAATAAATAAATAAAAGAAATCTTGAAAGAGAGCATTTGCTACACTTACCAAAACAAGTGCTTTGATATTCTGGTCGGTATAGTCATCCGGCTGAGATTTCTGTAAAGAAAGAAGATGGTCTATCATAGTGTTTCCCCCCTCCCCCCTCCTCCTTACCCCTCTTCTCATCAAGAAGACCTTGCAAGAAGGCATCCGTTATTTTGGCCAGTCCTCTCAACCTGTTCTCCAAACCCCCATGATCAATCCAGCGCAAAATGGGCACAAATTCTTGAGGATTCGATGCCCCTGTATTCGCGAAAACTACTCTCATTATCTTCTTAAACTGTCTCGCCTCTTCCTCTTCCTTCATGTCCTCTTCGTACTTGTAATATCGTTTCCCGGCTACCATTCTCATTATGATGTTAAGGGTGAGATCGGAGAGCAGTGATTTCAGCTCCACCCGGGCGAAATCTTGGCGCGAGTTACGTGACAATTTACGTAGCAAGCGTCTGACCTCCTCACTTCGGATGCCAGAGAACATGTTGAGGCGGTTGGTTGAAAAGATTTCGAGGGCGCTGATGCGGCGAAGGTTGCGCCAGTGATCGCCATAAGGGGATCCTCCCATGGAGGACTGGTTGTAGCCCAAGTGCTTGCCCGCTAGGGACTCAGGACGATTTGCTAGAACGATGTCATTCTTCGTGAAGCATTCTTCCACTCCAGACGGGGACGATACGATAACCACCAGGCGGGAACCGAAACGGAGGGAAAAAATCTGGCCGTGTTTCTGGGAAAGCGTTTGGAAAGTACGGTGGAGGGGTTTCTTAGCGAGATGGAGATGACCCAGAACCGGCAGAGACGGAGGGCTGGGAGGGAGGCGGTGGGGTTGTCTTCTTTTTTGAAGGTAGAGTTTGAAAGCAAGGAGCACGGTAAGAAGCAAGAGGGATGAGTATAACAAGAAGTCGTCCATGTTCGCCTGTTTCTAATATATGAGTGAGATGGTTTTGGATGCTTTACCACAACAGGGAAGATCTGTTATATGTAGCGATACAAAGCTTGCGCTTCACGAAATTGAAATCATAATTATCCTTAATTATAAGAAAAATAAAAACTTTTTAAAAGAATTACATGTTTTCATTTCACAAATCAATGAAGTGAAACAATTAATAGATAAAATCTATGAAAAAAATATCATTTTACGCCCCATAGTCACTGATGTCAGTGAGTGCGTATGCATTTGTCTTATCTCGTTCCCTCTGTCAGCGCCCACGTAATCAGGGAAAGAAGAAAATTATTGAAAAATGAGGACTAAGATTCTGCCTTCTGATTATTTTGACGAAACTTCCAGTAAGGGAACGGTGGAAGTGAAGTTTTCTCCATCTCTTTTCAAATTTTTTAATCGAGCCGTGATTGACTTCTGTTATTTGTTATTCTGGAGATTACAAGCTGCTATTCTTTATTCTCGCGTGCTTCGGCTGGTCCCTCCCTCCTGGCAAATCAACACTTTCGTCTCTTTCAAAGTCAATCACAAACAAGATATTGCCAATTGTCTCCTTCTAAATGTGATGGATGTCATTCTCTAATTATGTGCAACCCAATGAAATATCTTTTCCATGGATTTTTTCACCATCCTACAAGCTCTACAAGTAAAACTTAAATCAACAAAATCCAACGCATTACTAAAAATTTCTTTGAATCAGCAATGTTCTTATCTCTTTTAATCTAGCAAAATGAGCATATGTTTCGTCATCATTTATTCCATTTTCTTAGCTATAATCTTATCACGTTAAGAATTTTATGACATTCCTGTAAATTGGGTGTAGGCTTTTTCAATGACAAGCTTGGTGCTTTTTGCATGAATGATTAAAAGATAAGGTTTACTCAGTCCCCAATGCAGCTGAAAATAATGTTAGATGCCTTGTAGAAGAATTTGGCCTAGATATAAGAGAATTTGCAGCCACAAAGGAGAATTTAAAGCTGTCATTGAGTAATCAAAAGCACGTGCCGAACACGTGATTTGTGCAATGGCGGGTGCCGATGTCGTGAAGAAACATGTGGAGCGCTCGAAGACGAAATGTGAAAGAAGATACGGAGGAGGAGTAGCCGTGACGAAGAAAAATTCGGCAACTATTTGGAGAGAAGTCGGTGGAAGTCCGGCGGCTGAAGTGGGTGTAAATTACTCTTATTCATGAATAAGAGGAGATGTTGCTATTTGATTAATAAAAATTTGAGAGTTAAGAGAACATTTGAGAGATAAAAAATCTAAAGAAAGTGGAAATACTTGTAATACATTGTGAGGAGTATATTTGAAGTTGGGGTGGGTTTGAGAGAAAATGAAAATATTGATTTTGCTATGGACATAAGCCTGAATTAAACTGCAGTGGTCAAGAGGTTTATGTAAGGATTTGGCTAAGGCCCGAGTGACTGGTCTGGAACGTGGGAAAGGACTCACTGTGAAGTCAGAAAGATCAAACTTGGCCTTGCGCCCTATTTTGACTGAATAGAGCAAAACTGGAATTACAACGAAAATGGGATTACTTAGAGGGAACCCGAGACCTCACTGTTTACACAGCTTTTTGGCTAAAACTCATCTGCCTTATCTCTCGGGCTGCCTTTTTATTTATAGCAATTGAATTAACAACTGATTTCAACAGAATCTAACCACTTAACAGCTTCAACGACTTTAACAAACATAACATATTGACTCAACAGACATAACAGTCAACAAACTAAGATAACTAATGATCTGTCAATTGCTGAGTTGGATGCCTTTAAAAGTGACGTGGTTACCCTTCTTATTGGATCACTGCATCCTTCTCCCCATGGCCGCAACCTTGTCCTCAAGGTTGAAAGAGGAATAACGTTCTTCAAAGGCATCTACATTCACCCAGGTGGCCTCTTGAATAGGTAGTCCTTGCCAATGAACTAGGAACTGAGGCTACTTCTTCTTTAAACGATACTCTAGAATTGCTTGTGGTTGAGGGCTAATAGTATCTTCTGGTTCTAAGTAAGCAGGTAGGTCTGCCAATACCTCGACTTGGCTTCCAATGAATCTTTTCAGCATAGATACATGAAAGACATTGTGAATCCGAGATCCATGAGGTAGTTTCAATCGGTAAGCTACTTCACCAATCTTTTGCAAGACTTCAAAAGGGCCAAAATACCTTGGAGAGAGTTTATAGTTCTTCCTAACCACCACAGAATTGCCTCAGTAGGGTTGAAGTTTGAGATAGACCTTATCACCAACCTCAAATTGTTCTTCCTTCCTTCCCATATCATAGTACTTCTTCATCCTATTCTGAGCCCCCCTTAGCCTCTCCTTGAGGTTCCTTAAGACAGTGTCTCTGGAACTTAATTCTTGATCAATAGCAGCTACATCAGAGGTTCCTGGAAGGTAAGACAATAGAGTAGGAGGGGCCTTTCCATACACAGCCTCATATGGTGTTTTCTAAGTAGCAAAATGAACACTCGTATTGTAACAATACTCGGCCCAGGGCAGCCATTTTGTCCATTCCTTGGGATGATCCCATGTGAAACACCTTAAGTAAACTTCCAATGTTTTGTTTACCATCTCAGATTGCCCATCCGTTTGTGGATGATAGGCAGTGGAAAGGTTAAAACTAGTGCCCTGCAGCTCAAACAATTGCTTCCAAAATCTGCTTGTAAACACCACATCCCTATCACACACGATACTCCTTGGCATTCCATAAAGTTTGAAGACATTTGCAAAGAAAATCTGAGCTACACTTTCAGCCGTATATGGGTGTGTAAGGGCTAGGAAGTGAGCTGCCTTGGATAAACGGTCCACAACCACAAATATTACTTGTTTAGCTTTGGAGTTAGGCAAACCTTCAATGAAATCCATGGCTATATCTTGCCATATATGTTCTGGTATAGGGAGTGGCTGGAGTAGTCCACTTGGTTTAGTGTTTTCCCATTTCACAGCTTGACAAGTTGCACATTCTCTCACATATTGTTGTACCTTGACCTTCATTTGTGGCCAGAAAAATACACCCTTCACTCTCTGCAAGGTCTTGAAATAGCCTTCATGGGTAGCTCCATGAAATTCCTTCAAAATAAAGGGTATTAAGGGTGAGTTTTTACTTAAAAAAATTCGACCGTTGTAAAATAGCACACCATTGCGGTACTGCCACTGTTTCCCAGCCTTTCCTGTGCTGATTTGATCCAGGATGGCTTGGATTTATGGACTTCTTTTAACTTCTTCTTAAACTGGAAGTAACCATTCAGGTATTATCACTGAGGTGGCCTTAATTTCCTTCGGTTCAGCTTCTGCCTTTTTACTACTTTCTCCCTTTTCTAACTGTCTTGGCCTTTCTGGATTCATGCAATGATCATAAAGGAGTGCCGATGAAGGGCTTGGGATAAGCTGTCCAGAACCAGTGAGAATTTCTTCATCTCTTCTAGATAGAGCATCAGCCACATAATTCTCTTTCCCAAGCTTGTAACGGATCTCAAAATCATAGCCAACTAGTTTTATCAACCACTTCTGTTGTGCAGGAGTGATGATTTTTTGGTTCCATAGGTTCTGTAAACTTCTCTGGTCTGTGAGGACTATGAACTTGGCCCCCAGTAAATATTGCCTCCAACGTTTTACAACTAAGATTAGGGCAAGCAACTCTTTCTCATACGTTGACAGCAACAGATTTTTTCCCTGAAGAGCTTGACTGAATAAGGCAATAGGTCTTCTGTTCTGAGAGAGAACAGCCCCTACTCCGACTGCACATGCATCACATTCTACCAAAAATGGGAGGGAAAAGTCTGGGAGAGCTAAAACTGGAGCTTCGGTCATAGCCCCCTTCAGCTCATTGAATGACTTAGCAGCCTCATCATTCCAAGAAAAAGCATCCTTTCGGAGGAGTTTAGTTAGTGGTGCAGCAATAGTACCATAATTTTGGACAAATTTTCTGTAGTAGCCCGTTAACCCAAGGAATCCTCTTAAGTACTTCAAGGTTCTAGGTATAGGCCAATCCAACATTGCTTGGATTTTGTCATTTTCCACCCTAACTCCTTCTGCTGATATAATATGACCAAGGTATTGAACTGTGGTCACTCCAAAAGAACATTTTTCACGCTTTACATACAACTGCTGCTCCCTAAGCTTCTCAAAAACCAATTTGACATGTTCAGTATGCTCACTCCAGTTCTGACTATATATTAATATGTCATAAAAAAAAAACCAGAACAAAGCTACCAAGGAATTCCTTAAATACCTTGTTCATCAAGCTTTGAAAGGTGGAAGGGGCGTTGCATAAGCCAAAGGCATTACTAGGAACTCATAATGCCCATTTGGAGTTTGAAATGCTGTCTTAGCTATATCCCTTGGGTGCATTCAGATCTGGTGGTAACCAGACCTGAGATCCAACTTGGTGAATAAACTGGAGCCGTACAACTCATCAAACAGCTCTTCGATAGTAGGGATAGGAAAGCCATCTTTTATTGTTTCTCTGTTTAGAGCCCTATAATCAACACACATCCTCCAAGTGTCATCCTTCTTTCTCACCATTATGACTGGAGAAGAAAAAGGGTTCGTACTCTCCCTGATGATACCTTCCTCGAGCATTTCTTGTACCAAGTGTTCAATTTCTCTTCGCTGTAGGTAGGGATACCTATAGGGCCTGCTAGCTATTACTTTCCTTTCTTCTTGTAAGGCAATCTGATGATCATGTGCTCGGCAAGGAGGCAAACCGTGTGGTTTCTGAAATAGAACTTCATGTGTAGTTATTAACTAAGCAAATTGCTTCAGCCAAACTCCAGGAGTTGCTGACCGATTGCCCTCCACATTCTTTATCTGCAACATAAGTCCTTCCTTTTGTTGTTTTAACAGTTTATCTAACTGCATGCTGTCCACTACTTTATTTTTGAACCGCGTATCTCCTTTAAGCTCAACTAGTTTGCCCTCGTACATGAAGGCCATTTTCATCTCTGCAAACTCCCATTTAATCTCACCGAGTGACTGCAACCAATGAACTCCAAGTATAACCCCCAAACTTGGTACTGGCAGTATAAAGAAATCAGTCTGCATTCTGTTACCTTGCAAATACAGCTCCACGTTCGAACAAAAGCCATGTCCATGTATTACTTCTCCACTGGCTACTTCAACCTTAAAGCTTCTTTCTGCCTCAGGTTGTAACTTCATTTTCTTAGCTAGTTCTGCACTCACAAAATTGTGAGTGCTGCCAGAATCTATCAATACAACCCGCACCTTAGGCTCTCCCATATATCCTTGAACCCGCATAGTTTTAGGACATCTGACACCACTAAAGGCTGCCAGAGATAACATACAAAGTTCTCCACGGGTTTCCTCCACTTCTACATCAGTAATTGCCACAGAATCTTCAGGATCTAATACTTCCAAGAGGAAAAGTTTTTGGCACCTATGCCCTGGGGTGAATTTTTCATCACAATTGAAACATAACCCCCTTGCTCTTCGATCCATGATTTCAGGTTGCGTTAACCTTTTGATAGGTAATGGAGCCTTTTTCTCAAACACCTTCAGTTCCCCCATCCCTTCGCCAGGATTCTTCTTAAAAATATTCGTATTCAGTGGTTTGGAAGCTAGCTCTTTAGCTTCAAAGAGTCTAGCATACCCGATGGCTGCTGATAGTGTGGGAGGTTTGTGTGCAATAACATCGATTTTGATTCTTTCTTTTAGTCCACTAATGAAACAGCTAATGCGTTGCTCAACATCTAGATGACCAAATCTTAAAAAGAGCTTACCAAATTGTAGCTGGTATTCGTGGACTGATCCGGACTGCTTCAGCTTGGTGAGTTCACCAAAGTGATCGTGAAATAAGGTTGGTCTGAACTGCTTCATCATTTCATCCGCCAATGTGCTCCAAGGAATCAACTGATCGCCAAATTCCTTTTTTAAGAGTTGGTATACCAATTGAGCTTCTCCATCCAAGTGCCAAGAGGCTATACGAACTCTATCCTCTTCAGGAGTGCCATGGAAATCAAAGAATTGGTTAGCTCTGTCTAGCCACCACGTAGGATCATGGCCGCCTTCATATTTAGGGAATTCTAGTCAAATAGTTCAAGTATGGATTGTGTTTGAAGAAGAGCATCGATCCTCACGTTGATGATGGCCATCATGGTGAGTCGAAGAACTTGCTCCTCCATCTTTGTTTGAGTCAAACTTGGCATCGATCTTGGCATTAAGAGCAGCGAGTAACTGATGCATTGTCTCCGAGAGTTCCTTAACACTCATAGGTTCCGCAGGATCCTTCCCCGGTTCACAGTCTGGCATATCTGATACCACTTTGCAGTGGTCAAGAGGTTTATGTAAGGATTTGGCTAAGGCCCGAGTGACTGGTCTGGAACGTGGGAAAGGACTCACTGTGAAGTCAGAAAGATCAAACTTGGCCTTGCGCCCTATTTTGACTTAATAGAGCATAACTGGAATTACAACAAAAATGGGATTACTTAGAGGGAACCCGAGACCTCACTGTTTACACAGCTTTTTGGCTAAAACTCATCTGCCTTATCTCTCAGGCTGCCTCTTTATTTATAGCAATTGAATTAACAACTGATTTCAACATAATCTAACCACTTAACAGCTTCAACGACTTTAACAAACATAACAAATTGACTCAACAGACATAACGGTCAACAAACTAAGATAACTAATGATCCGTCAGCTGCTGAGTTGGATGCCTTTAAGAGTGATGTGGTTACCCTTCTTATTGGATCGCTGCATAAACCCAATTAATTTTTCTAACATTTCAAATTCAAATCATATTGATTTTTTTTTAGACACTGTTCACGTGAATTGTGATTTTGACGGTGGTTTGTCATAACAACAACTAACACTACTTGTACTAGATGACCATTCTACAAGCAATTTCTCTGCTTGCTCTTGTTATGGGCTTAGAAAATACTTTTTTCAAACTTCTGGTCATTAATGCATCGAAAGATTGGGTCCCCAACATCAAGTTCATCGTGGATAAATGTCAAAGATTCCCACTTCCTACGTCTTTTTCTGTTCTTCTCTCTTCTTTCTTGATCTCACACTTCTTCTTTGGAACCCAAAGTTCCAAAAGAAGAGAAGGATCTCATTATTTAAAGCCGTTTTGGATTTTGGATGCAGGATTTTTGATATGGAACGTGAGAGCCATGTAAACAATCAAGCAAGCTAGTAGAAGAAGATATCTCGGAAGGGCAGGTATTGTAAAGAAGGGATGTGAATGGCAAGAAAGTAAAGAGATTTGACGGCATCTCAACAAGAAGGGCAACAATTTGAATTCAAATTTGAATATAATGAGTATAGGATATCTTCTAAGTTTGCTTCAATAATTTAGGATCATTATTCAAGGGTGGTTGAGATTTCTTTATTTAAAAGTAATTTGAATAAATTGCAGTAGTTAATAGTTTCCTAGTTTCATATTTAACTATGTAATGAGATTACTTTTCTTAAGAAGATGAGAGGAGTACATGTAGAAATAGGGGTAAGTATAATCAAAGAAGACAGAGAAGAGATTGTATTTACTTCCTAGTTTTGTAAATTTTCTTGTGATTCAAATGGAAATATTTTCCTAAAGTACTTGTTTTGTTCTTGCATAGCGACCATAGGTCACCCACGTAAAGGCAATAGTCGAACCTAGTACACATTCTATTTCACAGGCACATAACAATTTTCTTTTGTGTGTCATACATCTTGAAGCAAATAGAGGGATCTCTTTTTTTCTTTTTTTTTTCTATAGTTGCCATGATTCCTTGAGATAGTAGCGAGGTTGCACATGTGAATGCTATTACGTTAGAAAAGAAAAGAGATTCACCCACGAATTTTTTATTTTATTTTATAAATATGTGAGTTTATTTGTCTAAGAATAAGAGAATATGAAAACTTAAAGATATACCCTAATATTAGAAGTCATCTAAGAAAAAAATAAATTTAAAGTTCTTCAATTATAACACAACAAAACAATAATTTGAAAGAATTTAATATTCTTAAATAGATATTTTCTTGATTCTAGTAAACAAGATTGATATTTCAAGAACCTTATTTTAGAAATATTTTAAACTTTGTTGAGGCATTATAAACTTTTTTATCTATTTATTATCATTTCGAGATGAAGTTTGTTGTAAATAGTGAAAGTCACAAACTTTCTAAATAATGCAAAAACCTTTGGTAAAAAGGCGTCAATACGTGTATATTGATGTAGATTTCTTTGTAGGTTTTCAATTTTATTGAAGCATAAGTTGACGAAGTGGGATTTGTAGGTTTGGTCCTAGCATACTTGGTTCGAAAATTGCAACCTTTCGCATTGAGTTGGATGACTTTTGTATAGGGGCTTTTATGTTCTCCATTTTTTTCATGGCCCATTGGCCTTCATTTTTTTGGAGTTGTGTATAGAGACTTGCTGTAAATTTCGTTTCCTTTTGTAACACTAGTTTCCATTGTTTCTTTTCTGTCAACCAGATACGGGCTAACTTCAGCTCTCTCTTCATTTTGTCATTTGAATCTTTCCGCTTTTTTCTTACAAATTATTTTCGATCTTCTTTTAATTCTCAATGACTAATTAAGGGTTTACTTGTATTTTTTTCAAGATAAATATTTCGAAATTGGATCATCATGTTCCATAATTGGATTGACCCATATCTATATGGTGTATTACTTGCTTTAATTATTTTTTTCTCGCATGTCCTCCAACTCCAAAGAGTTAAGGAACCAGGGTTCTTATTATATTATTAGAGTTAATTTGTATATGTCAAATAAATTATCATTTCTAATAAACTGATTGGACATAATACATCTTTTTTGTCCATTTTTCTACTACTATTATTTTTCTTTGTAATAATGAGATGTAGAATAGTAATAATAGATGCTTAGATAACCGGAGTTGTCCTAGTATGGAAAACCATGGATGTAACCATGAGATTGCATACATATTGAATATCCAAACTCCAATTTCAACTATTTTTGAATAAATATCATAAAGAGGTTTTGGTTTGCCTCCTACACTTGAGTACTCAAAACCACTCTTTATTACGTAAGAAAGCTGTTAAGTTCATTACAAGCCAAGGTCAAAAAAAAAAAAAAGAACGGTAAACTATCATACGAATGAACCAGACGTGTAGATATATGATAACAACCAAGTCATGAATGTGTACGATATCTCGTCAGATGGTGACTTGGCTCTAAGACATGTTTCAAGCATCATCCACAGCCTCAACAAGAAGTTTGCTCATAACGGGGCGTGCCCTGCACATGGCCTCCAGTGCCACTGCCTTGGGCATGGTGACCCCAGCACCTTCCGTCATGTCAACTTCCTCCTCACTAACCCTCTTCCACTCAAAGCACTGAAACAATGACCCCAATGCCAAAGTCAACGTCCGTTGGGCAAGGCCTGCACCAGGACAAGCCCTCCTCCCCATGCCAAATGGCATCAATTTGTGTGCCTCGGCCTCGCCACTTTCAAACCTCTCCGGCTTAAAGCTCGACGCATCCTCCCACACCTTGGGGTCTCTATGAATAGCCCACGCATTCACCAATAACATTGTCTTACGTGGTACATCATATCCTCCGATCGTACAATCCTCAGATGGCATATGCGGTACAAGCAGCGGGGCTGCTTCGTACAATCGAAGAGTTTCCGAGATTATGCTTGAAAGGTAGCGCAATTTAGAGAAATCGGATTCGTCGATCATTTTTTCTTGTCCAACGAGGCTGTCCAGCTCAGTTCTAGCCTTGCTCAACACATCGGGATGATTAAGAAGATTGGACATCGCCCATTCCAAAGTCACTGCTGACGTGTCGGTCCCTGCAAGCAGCAAGACCTGCTCGGTGCAAATAGGTATTAGGAGTTGATAAAAAGGAAGTATAAGTCATTTGCTGTGGCTGACATAAATGAAGCCATGTTGCGGAGTCATGTAATTTCTTTGCCGGATTTCGATAATCCGACAACTTCTTAACCATAGAAATTAAAATAATACAAAAAAAAAAAAAAAAAACATCGAAAGAGAGATCTGCTGCACTTACCAAAATAAGTCCTTTGATAATTTGGTCCGTGTACTAGTCCGGCTGCGATTTCTGCAGAGAAAGAAGATGGTCGATCATGGTGTTCCCCTCCTTCTCCTTGCCCCTCTTCTCATCAATAAGACCTTGCAAGAACGCATCCGTTATTTTGGCCAGCCTCCTCAACTTGTTTTCCAAGCCCCCATGATCAATCCACCGCAAAAAGGGCACGAATTCTTGAGGATTCGATGCCCCTCCATTTTCGGTAACCTGTCTCATTATCTCCCTAAACTTCCTCGCCTCTTTCTCGTCCTTCACCTCCTCTCCGTACCCGTAGTACCGCTTACCCGCTACCATTCTCATTATAATGTTGAAGGTGAGATCTGTGAACATTGATTTCAGCTCCACCTGGTTGAAATCTTGCGATGTGCTTCGTGACAGTTTACGCATCAACCGGGTGACCTCGTCCCTTCGAATGCTCGAAAACATGTTGAGGCGATTGTTTGAGAAAATTTCGAGGGCGTTGATGCGGCGGAGGTTGCGCCAGTGGTAGCCGTAAGGGTAGATATTGTTGAAGTGTTGAAATATCCAGTCCAATATTGGGTAAGGCAATAGGAGAGCCTGGCTTTATAAGCTTCTACTGGTAACCCACTATAGCACAGTTCTGTGTTTTAAATGGGTCATTCAGTTTCTAATATGATATCAGAACCAGCCCTGTATCTTGCTTGCCTTGGTGTGGTCCATCTAGACTGGTCCCACCTCTCACCGCACCCAACGTGAGACTGCGGGAGCGCTGGCAACCCACTTATACCCAAGGTGCTTGGCTGTTAGTAACTCGAGACGATTCGCCAAGACAACGTCGTTCTTGGTGAAGCATTCCTCTACTAGGATTGGGGACGACACGATAACTACCAGGCGGGAACCGAATCGGAGGGAAAAAATTGGGCCATATTTCTGCGAAAGGCTTTGGAGAGTACGGTGGAGGGGTTTTTTAGCGAGATGGAGATGACCCAGAACCGGCAGAGAAGGAGGACTGGGAGGGAGGTGTTGGGGTCGTCTCCTTGTTTTAAGATATAGCTTGAAAGCAAGGAGCAGGACAAGAAGTGAGAGGGATGAGTATCGCAAGATGTCTTCCATATTCGCCTGTTGCCAAAAGGTTGTGATGATGAAAGTCGAATGTGGTGGTTTTGGATGCTTTGTAACGCCCATGAAGGTGCGGTATATATAGTGCCGATCGGCGCAGAAAGCATGGGGAACGTGGACTTCTTTGTTTGAAAGGTGAGCGGAAAGTTAGCCTTCCAGGATACGAAGGGGACTCTCGACGCCTGACGTCAGTGAGTGCGTAAATAGAAATGCTTCTGTCCCTTCGCTCCTGCGTCATCGTGTACGCGATCGCGTTGAGTCTGCAGTAGACAATTATGCGCAGCAGTCGGGAGACGATTGGAAATGACTTGAAAATAAGCCGTAGTAATGGTAGTACGGAAGGTCGGAGTTGTCTTCAACATCTTGCTTGGAAGTTTTCGCTTTTTCAAATTAAAAATATCTCCCTTTTGTAACTCAATTTTGATATTTTTTGATATACTATCTGAAAAATAGGAGATAAAGAATATGTCGGAAGAAATTTTTGTTCCACTATCTTCATCCTCTTTTTCATTTCATTTCATTTTTATGAGAAAGATAAAAAGTTAAGAAAAACGATAAAAAAATAATTGTTAAGCAAAAAGATAAAAATAAAATAAAATAAAAAATAAAAAATGAGAAAAATTATTAAAGCTGAAAGGAATTGTTGGTCAATTTATTAGGATATTGAATAAAATCTAATTATATTAATTCATTGATTGGCAAAGATAAGAATTATCATTAATCTCAATCCAGCAAGAATTCATCGGATTTTAATTGAAGATCAAATCATTAGGAATTTGATGAGTTAGATTTGGGAAAGGTAGAATCTTCCCGGAACACGTCCCTATGAGACATTTTTATTCCTAAAACAAAATCCAACTTCGCAATTTATGCAAAAGAACAGTATGGTGTGAATATGGGACCGTACTTTTGAGCTCTCTAAGAATTTTATGAGATTCCTGTAAATTGGGTGTGGTCTTTTTCAATAACAAGCTTAGTGCTTTTTGCATGAAAGATTAAAAGATAAGGTTTACTTAGTCCCCAATGCGGCTGCAAATAATGTTAGATGCCTTGTAGAAGAATTTGGCCTAGATGTAAGAGGATTTGCAGCCACAAAGGAGAATTTAAAGCTGTCATTGAGTAATCAAAAGCACGTGCCGAACCCGTGCTTTTGTGCAAGTGGTGGTTGCCGACATGTCGTGAAGAAAGATGTGGAGCGCTCGAAGACGTCTTGGGAAAGAAGACAAGGAGGAGGAGCCGTGACGAATAAAAATTGAAGTTGGGGTGGGTTTGAGAGAAAGTGAAAATATTGATTTTGCTATTAAACCTGAATTAAACCCAATTAATTTTCTAACATCTCGAATTCAAATCACATTGATTTTTTTTTTCCGAGACACTGTTCACGTGAATTGTGATTTTGACAGTGGTTTGTCATAACAGTGTACTGGATGACCATTCTACAAGCAATTTCTCTGCTTGCTCTTGTTATGGGCTTAGAAATTACTTTTTCCAAACTTCTGGTCAATAATGTATCGAAAGATTGGGTCCCCAACATCAAGTTCAACGTGGATAAATGCCAAAGATTCCCACTTCCTACGTCTCTTTCTTTTCTTCTCTCTCCTTTCTTGATCTCACGCTTCTTCTTTGGAACCCAAAGTTCCAAAAGAAGAGATAACAGCCGTTTTGGATTTTAGATGCAGGATTTTCTTTTGTGCGTCATACATCTTGAAGCAAATAGAAGGATCTCATTTTTATTTTTATTTTTTCTATAGTTGCCATGGTTCCTTGAGAAAGCAGTGACCTTGTGCATGCAAATGCTATTACGTTAGGAAAGAAAGGAGATTCACCCATGAACTTTTTATTTTGTTTTATAAATATGTGAATTTATTTATCTAAGAATAAGAGAATATGAAAAATTAAAGCTATATCCTAATATTATAACTTATCTAAAAGAAAATTAAATTTAAAATTCTCTAATTAAAATATAATAAAACAATTATTTAAAAATTTAATATTCCTAAATAAATATTTTCTTGATTCTAACAAATAAGATTGAGATTTCAACAATCCTATTTTAAAAATATTTTTGACTTTGTTGAGGCGTCATGAACTTTTCTATCTGTTCATTATCATTTTCAGATGAAGTTTGTTGTAAATGGTGAAAGTCAGAAAACTTTCTAAATAAAGCAAAAGCCTTTGATAAAAAGGTGTCAATACGTGTATATTGTTGTAGATTTCTTTGTAGGTTTTCAATTTTATTGAAACATAAATTGACAATGTGGGATTTGTAGGTTTGGGCCTGGCATACTTGGTTCGAATATTGTAACCTTTCGCATTTCTTTGCAGTTGTGTATAGAAACTTGCTGTAAATTTCGTTTCTTTTGTGACACTCATTTCCTTTATTTATTTTCTGTCAACCAGATACGGGCTGCCTTTAGCTCTCTCTTCATTTCGTCATTTGAATCTTTCCGCTTTTTCCTTACAAATTCTTTTCGTTCTTCTTTTAATTTTCGATGACTAACTAAGTGTTTACTTGTATTTGTTTAGAGATAAGTATTTCTAAATTGGACTATCATGTTCCATAATTGGATTGACCCATATCTATATGGTGTATTACTTGCTTTAATTATTTTTTTCTCGCATGTCTTCTAACTCTAAAGCGTTTATGAACCATGGTTCTTATTATATTATTAGAGTTAATTAGTATATGTCAAATTAATTATTATTTCTAATAAATTGATTGGACATAATACATCTTTTTTGTCCATTTTTCTACTACTATTATTTTTCTTTGTAATAATGAGATGTAGAATAGCAATAATAGATGCTTAGATAATAGGAGTTGTGCTGGTACAGAAAACTATGAATGTCACCTTGAGATAGCATATATATTGAATATTCAAACTCCAATTGCAACTATTTTTTAATACATATCATAAAGAGGTTTTGGTTTGCCTCCTACACTTGAGTACTCAAAACCACTCTTTATTACGTAAGAAAGCTGTTAATTTCATTACAAGCCAAGGTAAAAAAAAAAGAAAGGTAAACTACCATACGAATGAACCAGACGTGTAGATATATGACAAGAACCTAGTCATGAATATGTACGATATCTAGTCAGACGGTGACTTGGCTCTAAGACATGTTTCAAGCATCATCCACAGACCGAACAAGAAGTTTGCTCATAATTGGGCGTGCCCTGCACATGGCCTCCAGTGCCACTGCCTTGGGCATGGTGACCCCAGCACCTTCCGTCATGTCAACTTCCTCCTCACTAACCCTCTTCCACTCAAAGCACTGAATCAATGACCCCAATGCCAAGGTCACCGTCCGTTGGGCAAGGCCTGCTCCAGGACAAGCCCTCCTCCCCATGCCAAATGGCATCAATTTGTGTGCCTCGGCCTCCCCACTTTCAAACCTCTCCGGCTTAAAGCTCGTCGCATCCTCCCACACCTTGGGGTCTCTATGAATAGCCCACGCATTCACCAATAACATTGTCTTACGTGGTACATCATATCCTCCGATCGTACAATCCTCAGAGGGCATATGGGGTACAAGCAGCGGTGCTGCTGGGTACAATCGAAGAGTTTCCGAGATTATGCTTGAAAGGTAGCGCAATTTAGAGAAATCTGATTCGTCGATCAATTTTTCTTGTCCAACGTGGCTGTCCAGCTCAGCTCTAGCCTTGCTCAACACATCAGGATGATTAAGAAGATTGGACATCGCCCATTCCAATGTCACTGCCGACGTGTCGGTCCCTGCAAGCAGCAAGACCTGCTCGGTACAAATGGGTATTAGGAGTTGATAAAATGTAGAGTAAATCACAAATGGGTATTAGGAGTTGATAAAATGTAGAGTAAATCATTTGCTGTGGCTGACATAAATAAAGCCACGTTGCAGAGTCATGTAATTTCTTTGCCAAATTTCGATAATCCAACAACTTCTTAACCGTAGAAATAAAAATAATACAAAAAAACACAAAAAGATATCGAAAGAGAGATCTGCTGCACTAACCAAAATAAGTCCTTTGATAATTTGGTCCGTGTAGTAATCCGGCTGCGATTTCTGCTGAGAAAGAAGATGGTCGATCATGGTGTTTCCCTCCTTCTCCTTGCCCCTCTTCTCATCAACAAGACCTTGCAAGAACGCATCCGTTATTTTGGCCAGCCTCCTCAACTTGTTGTCCAAGCCCCCATGATCAATCCACCGCAAAAAGGGCACGAATTCTTGAGGATTCGATGCCCCTCCATTTTCGGTAACCTGTCTCATTATCTCCCTAAACTGCCTTGCCTCTTTTTCGTCCTTCACCTCCTCTCCATACCCGTAGTACCGCTTACCCGCTACCATTCTCATTATAATGTTGAAGGTGAGATCTGTGAACATTGATTTCAGCTCCACCTGGGAGAAATCTTGGGATGTGCTTCGTGACAGTTTACGCATCAACCGTGTGACCTCGTCCCTTCGAATGCTCGAAAACATGTTGAGGCGATTGTTTGAGAAAATTTCGAGGGCACCGATGCGGCGGAGGTTACGCCAGTGGTCGCCGTAAGGGGCTGCTACCACGGTGGTCTGGTTATACCCAAGGTGCTTGTCTGTTAGTAACTCAGGACGATTCGCCAAGACAACGTCGTTCTTGGTGAAGCATTCCTCTACTAGGATTGGGGACGACACGATAACTACCAGGCGGGAACCGAATCGGAGGGAGAAAATTGGACCATATTTCTGCGAAAGGCTTTGGAGAGTACGGTGGAGGGGTTTTTTAGCGAGATGGAGATGACCCAGAACCGGCAGAGAAGGAGGACTGGGAGGGAGGTGGTGGGGTCGTCTCCTTGTTTTAAGATAGAGCTTGAAAGCAAGGAGCAGGACAAGAAGTGAGAGGGATGAGTATCGCAAGATGTCTTCCATATTCGCCTGTTGCCGAAAGGTTGTGATGATGAAAGTCGAATGTGATGGTTTTGGATGCTTTGTAACGCCCATGAAGGTACGGTATATATAGTGCCGATCGGCGCGGCAAGCATGGGGAGCCGTGGACTTCTTTATTTGAAAGGTGAGCGGAAAGTTAGCCTTCCGGGATGCGAAGGGGACTCTCGACGCCTGACGTCAGTGAGTGCGTAAATAGAAGTGCTTCTCCCTTCGCTCCTGCGTCATCGAGTACGCGATCGCGCTGTCTCTGCACTAGACAAATATGTGCAGCAGTCGGGAGACGATTGGAAATGACTTGAAAATGAGCCGTAGTAATGGTAGTGCGGAAGGTCGTTGTCGTCTTCAACATCTTGCTTGGAAGTTTTCGCTTTTTCAAATTAAAAATGTCTCCCTTTTGTAACTCAATTTGATATTTTTTTATATGATATCTGAAAAATAGGAGATAGAGAACATTTCGGAAGGAATTTTCGTTCCACTATCTTCATCCTCTGTTTCATTTCATTTTTATGAGAAAGATTAAAAAAAAAATTAAGAAAAAAATAAAAATTATGTTGAGCAAAAAGATAGAAAAAATTAGAAAAAATTACTAAAGCTGAAAGGAATTGTTGGTCAATTTATTAGGATATTGAATAAAATCTAATTATACTAATTCATTGGTTGGCAAAGATAAGAATTATCATTAATCTCAATCCAGCAGGAATTTATCGGATTTTAATTGAAGCTCAAATCATTAGGAATTTGATGAGTTAGATTTGGGAAACGTAGAATCTTCCCGGAACACGTCCCTATGAGACATTTTTTATTCTTAAAACAAAATCCAACTTCGCAATTTATGCAAAAGAACAATATGGTGTGAATATGGGACCGTACTTTTGCGCTCTCTAACTAATAAATATCTAAAATATTTGGACGAATGAAACATAGTAAAGAGTTATGTTACTAGCAAATGGAGAATTGGAATTAATGAGGAATGAAAAGACGTTGTATATTACTTTCCTTCGTTATGTGTTTTATTGTTTTTCCTTATGCATTTGGTTTTCTACAAGTATATAGACACGATAACATTTAATGTGAATTGGCCCTTGCATAATAGTCAAAATAATAAGGAGAGTTCATGTGAAAAATCTTGGGACCAAAATATTTTGAGTTTGAATCTCTTCAGCTACATTGTTAACTAATATGAGTATGCTTTGGGGTAGACTACTAATTTGGCTTTTATTTACCTTTCTCACATAAGGAAAGATTTAAGAAAGTATTATCTAACTTATGTAAATTCAAATGGATGAGCAATTGGCAAACATCGTTGCAAAAATTCCTTGGCTTGGAAATATTTTTCGTGTTCTATTGGAACTTTCATGCACTACTTTTATGTGGGCATTTCTATGTATATTTTTGTAATGGATAATGGACTGAGAATTGTACTTAACTAACACAACCTACAAGTTAGCAAGTCTAGTCCACAAATGGAAGTTCATAACCCATTATGCGTGGCGTAAGAGAAAGCTAGTGCAATTTAATGGTCAACCAAGTCTGGCCTACACTCCTAACTTAAGGAAAAGAAGCTCACAACCAAGTATGTGCAAAAGAAAAAGAAACATTGTTCTACTAAAATAGTAGAGAAAAAACCGTGAGAAGCCAAGAAGGATGGAGAACCTTTAAAAGTTTAGATGAAAGTGTTGACATTGATGTTGCTTTCTCAAACACAAATAGCCCACACTTGTACATGATCAATAGGCCCAACATGCAACTCTAATTCTTTTCCTTTTCTCTTCTATAGGAGCCATGCCGTTCCTATGGCTCCTTTAAAACTTTTGCTCTTTTGGAGATTCATGTACATGATTTGAATAATTATTTATAAAAGTTATTTATGATTTTCAACTTAAAATTGTTTCTCAACATGGTGTCCAAAGCAGGGATTTCTCATTCCTATTTTCCTTCACGTGTTTACATATTTCCCTTGAATTTTCCTTATTTTTCATTTTGCACTTCTTTTGGATATTTCATCAAACATCTTGTTTTAATCCCTCTTCTATGAAAGTTAGTTGCAATCATAATTGTTATTGGTGTGAAGCCAACACTAGCGCCACTCCCACACCTACCATCACTCCCGTGGACATTCCCATGGATGTTCAAGTAACCATATGACTTTTCTCTTGTCCAACCTAGTCATCCTTTTTATATTCATCCCAATGAGCAAATTGGAGTGCTTATTGTCTTTAAAAAAGTGCTTTGGGTAGAGAACTATGCCAGTTGAAGCTGTGGTATAGAGATGGCTTTGATGAGAAGAAATAAACACAATATAGTTAACCCTTATATAAAGCAACTTGAGTGAGATTCCCCTCTCTACCAATTCTGTTAAAATTATAATGATGTGGTCCTTTCTTAGATCAACATTGCTTTAACTTTAGAAATCTATAGAACATTCACTTATGCAATTGATGTTTGGCTTTATCTCTATGACAAGCTTCAAAGAGTTAGGATGTAAAAGTTGTTATTGGATCCTATAGTAACCTAAGAGGGGGAAAGGGTGAATTAGGCTTGTCAAAAATTATTTTGTCTTTTTTGTTTTTACTAAGTGAATCAATTAAGGCAACAAGTATTTACACAATACAAAGATAAGAATTTTTGGAAGGTGGCTTGGCCCAAGCCACCTCGTCACCTACTCCACCTTTCTTAACAACTCGCTATAGTCGTTCTTCCAATCAATTCAACAATTAATTACAAGGGATATCCAACCCCTTACAAGGGACAACTAATCCATCAAACTCAATTACAAATTCTCTCCCAAATATTATAAATTTTGAGCTTAGCTTCTACAAGATATGCAACATATAGTTTAAAAGCTTCAAAAACGTGTTACAATGTTATTAAAATATGATTTGGACAAAAGCCCCAAATTTCATTCAAGCCCTAGCACTGTTCACTTGAAGAAAATCAATTCAATAAATAATATGTATTGAGGCACAAATTGATTCTTTAACAAATAATTAAGAGCAATAGCAAACTCAAAATATAGTTACCAGATGAAGAAAAAATTTGTAAATTTGATAAGCTTGATATGAGAGTATGAGTTGCTTGAAAGATGCCTATTTTTCTATGACTTTCATCCAATCAATAAAAATGAATATTTTGCTCTTAAATAGCTTCAAAACAACTGACCTTTTACTTCCAAAAAGCCATTATAACATCTCTAAAGCAAATCACATCTTCTTCCCCTTGGAGCTTCCTTTTTTCTCTTCTATATCTAATTACGAGCTAATAAAAAAAAATGGAGACGAGACTGGTGTTCTATCTTAGTACTATTCAAAATTGTGCTCCAAAATGCCACCATTTTGTCCAGATTTTAAATTGATAATTCAGAGCTTTGTACTAGCAAAACCGAGTTAACAAGTCGAGTTTTTGGGTTTCTCTCAAATCTTCCTCAATTCTCTTCAATCTTGAAGTAAATCTTCATGGGTGCTTTACAGATCAATAGATCAACTTCTTACTTAATAAAGCCTAATGATTTCAGCTTCAGAGACACTCTAATCTACTTCCAATTGTTCTTTCAATCAATTAGGTCATGGGTTGCAAAGAACACCTTAATCTCTTCAATTTTATCCTCTCTAAGCAATGGGTGACTGATTTTTCTTCACATATTTATTATACTCTCTAATAGCTTTCAATGGTATAATTTTTGCTATTATCAAATAAGTCTGGTGGCCAATTTCAACGGTGACATCAAACGAGTCTAACATGGGTTTAATGCTTTTAGGTTTCATCATGGGTTGAATAGAAACGAGTCTAGGTCGTGGGACACATGCTTCTGTTGGGTAGCTTCTAGGTTGCAGGCGCGAGAACGAGTCACTGGGTTTCCTTTAGGTCACGTATGTGGGTCATGCACTAGACTAGGTTGTAGGCACGCGGGTTGCATGTCTCTGGGCTTACACACTAGGTTTTGTTTGCGCGAGTTGGATCATGCGCATAGTTTTAAGCTTCACCAATGGACTTAAGCTATGCACATTGACTTGGGCTTTGCATCTTTATTAACCCATTTCCTATAAAATATTTTCATATTATTTTACTTATAAAAACCCATAAATAAACAATTATAATATTTTATATTATAATTTCCTACTTTTCATCATTAAAATATTAATATATTCCAACAATTGTCCACCATGCAATGAGAACTAGCCAACATTGCACAAAATGGAGAAATATTTTGACCAATACATGTACCAACTTGACAAGCTATAGGGCCAGTTTAACTCTTACATAGCCATCCTATATCTCGAGCACATCAAAATCCCACCTTTCTAGTGGTTTTAGAAGGATGGAAAGATAAGCTAGTTTTTTAATGGGTTGAACAATTTCTTCTTTTGTCACTTGTTCCTGGATCCAGCACACCTACCCAAAACGCCCCTTTCCAAAAGCCATTGCCATGATTAGAGACGAGGAAATCTTTTACTGGTGTGTAGGAAATGCTAACCAATCAAAATTGCTTGCCTTTGCTGTTGAATTGAAGTTAAGTTTGGCACCTATAAGAGATTCAGGTTTAGGTGTTGCAAGTGCTATAAGGCCAATTGCACAGATCATGAATGGTTTTCAAACCTTCTCTCTTAATGCACAAGCTTACCCACAACCTAGTTGTGTGGGCTAGCCTACTTATTCACTTAATCTATGGGCCTACCAGCATTCATGCCTAGTTCTAGCTTTGCAACTCCATGACTCGTATCATGCTCCTTGCTATATCACTTAAGTTCACATGGCTTCTATAAATCAAGCAACCCAATTAGCTATTTGCAAACACTATAAAAAGGGTCATCTTGTTAAGGATTGCCATTAGTTCAATAAATGCACCCATTGTGAGGTTTTTTGCCACACAAAATCTAGGTGCTTCAAGTTTCATAGGTTTTCCCAAAAGAAAAGCAAAGGAAAGATTGTCGACAAGCATCACTCTATTTATCCTGCAACTATTGATGATGATTCCAAAGATGAGATGGTGCTCACTAAGGAGGACCATAAAGAGATTATGGCTTTCATTAAGATGCAAAAGCAATCCATTATCAATTTATCTTGCACCACAACTCATTTGGCAGGTATATTTTCTACGTACAAATTTATTTCTCATTGGCTTGTAAACTTAAGAGCCAATGACCATATTATGGATGATTTTAAATGCTTAATTTCTCTTTGGTCATGAATTCATAAATCTAGAATTGTTAAGTTTCCAAATGGCAAAAACATACCCATTACCCACATTGGTTTTGTCATTCTACATGCATGATGTGCTTTACGCTTCTACATTCACTATCAATCTATTATCTACTAAAAAATATACTTATGATAATGATTGTGGCATTACATTACTTTTCAAAATTTGTATTTATTCAAGATTTACGGTTTAGGACAATGAAGGGAGTTGGTATAGTGAAACATGATCTCTACTATCTCATGTATAATTTTAATGCATGTAATTCAATTGTATCATCTCCTATAGTATATATTTTTTACCTAAGAAAGTGAACGATGTCTGTGCGACTTCTTCTTCACTTACTACTTGTAATATTTTTGCATGAAAGACTTAGACATCCATTTCTTAATGCAATGCGTAGTATTTTTTTATATTCTAACATCTTATGTACATGATATTAAAACATGTTCAATTTGTCTACTTGCTAATCATACATAATCACTTTTTCCTAGTAGTACCACCATAGGTCTCACATGCTTTGAATTAATTCACATTAATATATGGGAGCCTTATAAGGAACACTTTTACACATAAGCTCACTACTATTTGACTATTGTTGATGACTATACTCGAGTTACTTAGACTTTTCTTATGAAATATAAGATTGAAACACTCTATCATATTCATTCCTTTTTCTATATGGTTTTCACCCAATTTAAGGTCTCCATTAAGCATGTTTGCATTGACAAGTGCAAGATTTTCTGCTCCTTTTTTGTTTCATACTTTGGATCCTAAGGGGTCCTTTATAAGAGCTTATATTTTTACACTTTTCAACAAAATAGAGTGGCTAAAAGGAAATACCAACATTTATTTAATGTCACCTAGGCTTTCTATTTTCAATATTATTGTCTCATTCATTTTTGGAATGAATGCTTTCTCACAACAACCAATTTATTTGATTGTACTATCAATATAATGCTAAAATCATACCCTATATGATAGACTATTTAGGAAACCATCCATCCATGAACACCTATATATTTTTGGTTGCTTATATTATGCAATTAATCTAACCCAAAAGGATAAATTTAGATACCAATTAATTCCTTCCGTGCTTATGGGTTACCACTTTGGGCTAAAGAAATATCACTTACTTAACATAAAGAATGAGAAAATTATTTGTAAGCCGTGATATTATTTTTCATGAATTTGTTTTTCTTTTTGGCTATGCATCTAAATCTTCTTATTTTTAACTCACCTTTCAACTTTACTATTATGCATCTATTATCTTATAACATTGACATATAGGATCCTAACTCACTTGTTATTATCTCCTACACTAGCCTAACCTTGGAATCCATTCTACATTACCCTTCTACATACCCCGTGCCATCTATGCAATCAACACATCAATCAAGAAAAGTCACAAATTCCACCCATTTAGACTTATGATTATCTTAGCTCACATGTAGTACCTTCTTTTACATCATATCTTATATCTCATTTCATGTCCCATCATAAGCTTTCTACTCACCATAATTATTTCATTTGTTCTATCTCTGCCATTATTAAGCCTATCAATATACAATGACGCAATATCTAATTCCAAATGGGGGGATGCCATGACCGAAGAGAACAAGGCTTTAGAATCAAACAATACATGAGAATTGGTATTTTTGCATGCAAGTCAAAATGTTATTAGATGTAAATAGATGTATAAGATCAAATACAAGGCTAATGACACATTTGGTATTATAAAGCCCACCTGATAACTAAGGAATATGACAAGGTGAAAGGGTTGATAATGAAGATACTTTTACTCAAGGAAGGAATCTTGTTACTGTCTACATCCTCACCATCCTAGCAATAATCCATTAATATGGTATGCACCAACTGGATGTTCATAATGTTTTTCTTTCAAGTGACCTTGGCATAGAGATTTACATGTGTCTCTTTAAAGAACTTCGAAGCTAAGGGGAACCAAAGTATGTAAATTAAAGAAATTCTTATACAAGCTTAAGCAAGCTTCAAGATAATAGTATAAAAAATTCATTGATGCACTCCTTTGGGCTAGTTTTCATCACTCATAAAATAACTACTAGCTCTTTCTAAAATAGACAAGTAAGGATCTTCTTATTATGTTTATCTATGTTTGATGTTATAACTTTCACCATAGGTGTTGAAAAGGCCATCAAGCATTTGAAAAAGTATTTTTGCTCTATCTTTCACATGAAGGATCTTGGGCTTGTGAAGTATTTTAGAGGGTTGAGATGACACATTATGAATTTGTGATTGTCATGAACCAACAAAAAATATACCCTATAATTGATTTCTAAATATGGTCTTTGTTAGGATTTTTAAGCACTACCACTAGGTCAAAAACTACAATTGATAGCTAGGGTGTTATCTTATTATCTTAATACTCTCATATAGGTCATGCTAACCACTTAGACTTGGGTACTTGGGTTAGCCCATTGAATTCCCTTCACACTAGGTCCACTTAAACCCTTCTTTGTAGCTAACTTTTGGTAGCAAAGAGCCCCCATACTAAGTGGTTTACTCACCATGTGTCACAAGTTGGGCAATTAGGCCCATTCAAGTACAAGGAAAATGTTGGGCTAAATAAACCCAAAAATCCATCCACCCCCCTCCCCTCCTTCTTCCCTTTCCCCCAAAAGTATTTGTAAGGACTTGAACTTATGACATCACTCCAATACCAATTGTTAAGATCATTAGGTGTTATCATTAGGATAAAAACTATAACTAATAGCTAAGACACTGCCTTATTATCTTAACAATCCCATATAGATCATGCTAATCGCTTAGGTTTAGGTACTCAAGCTGGCCTATTCAATACATTATGTACTAGGTCCACTTAAACCCCCCTCTACAGCTAACTTTTGGTAGCGCAAATCCTAACACTAAGTGATGGGTGGGTTGGTGTTGTACTTAACTATGCCCCAGGTGCCACAAGTTGGACGGTTAGTCCCATTCATGTATAAGGGAAATGTTAGGCTAAATAAACCCAATTTTTTTTTATGGTGTAAACCAACTTATAGCACCACAGGATAAAATGTGAAGTATATAAGCACAAATCCCATTAAACCCTCTCTACACTAGGTCCACTTGGACCTTTCTCTCTAGCTAACTCTTGGTAGCAAAGAGCCCCACACTAAGTGATTTACGCATTAGGTGTCACAAGTTGGGTAGTTAGTCTTATTCAAATATAAGGAAAATGTTAGGCTAAATAAACCTAACAATTACTCCCCCCCCTAAGCATTTGCAAGGACTTGAACTTGTGACATCACTCCAATACCAATTGTTAGGATCATTAGGTGCTACCATTAAGCTAAAAACTATAACTAATAGCTATGATACTACCTTATTATCTTAACACTCACACACAGGCGATACTAACCACTTAGGTTTGGCATTTATGCCAACCCCTCGGGCACCCTTTGTACTGGGGTCACTTAAACCCCCATCTATAGCTAACTCTTGCTAGTGTAGATCCCAATACTAAGTGATGGGCAAACATGAAATATTGTACCTAACTATGCACTAGGTGTTGTAAGTTAGATAGTTAGTCCCATTCAAGTATAAGAAAAATGTTAGGCTAAATAAATCCAATTGTCTCTCATGGCGTAAATCAGCTAATACCCCTATGAGGTAAAATGTGAAGTATATAAGCACAACGTATGATGAATTGCTTTATAAAAAAATAAAAATAAAAAAAATAAAAAAAGGGACCTTTCCCTCAAGAATATCACAAGATATCAATAATTTATTGAAAAACGTATCTACTTTATAGTGACAAGACCTAACATTAGCTTTGCTATAAAGTTGTTGAGTTACTTTACGCATGCACCCAAAGAATCACACCTTGAGGCAATCCTTCACGTCATTTGGTATACTAAAAGGTTTCTTGTTCAAGGCCTATTAATGAAAATCTAACAATAGACTTGAACTGTGTGCTTATTGTGATGCTAAGTATGGTTCATGCATTATGTGGTAACACTCAATCACTGAATGGTGTATCATCCTTGGAGACTTTTTTATCTCTTGGAAGAACAAGAAGTAGTCCATTGTATCTAAGTCCTCCATAGAATCAAAATATCAAGCTATGACATCCACCACATATGAAATCATATGGCTTCTCAAACTATTCAAGGACCTTTAGGTACCACTAATTTGTCCTGTAAACATATATTGTAACAATGAGTCTATGATGAAAATTGCTACTAATCTAATGCTTCATGAGAAAACCAATCACACTAAATTGATCACTATTTCATTAAGAAAAAGATAGCTACTCATATTATTAGTAACAGCTCATATCTCTACTCAAAATTAATTTGCAGATTTATTGACAAAGGCATTCAAAATATAATAACATTATTTTTTTCTAAGAAAACTAGGTGTCTATGATTTATATTAACCACCAGTTTGAAGAGGATGTTAAAATTGGTGTTTTTCTCAAACACATATAGCCTATAATTGTATAGGCTCAATAGGCCCAATGTGTAACCCTAATTCTTTTCCTTTTTTTTTTTTCTCTACATGAGCCATGCTACTCTTGTGGCTTCTTTAGAACTTCTGCTCATTTGGAGATTCAAATACATGATTTGAACACTTGTTTATAAATGCTGTTTATGATTTTCAGCTTAAAATCATTTTTTAACATAAAGTTTCTTCAAAGCCTCGAGAAGGCGTCTAACATTTTGAGCAGAGTCATGTCTGTCTTCATTGATTTGCAACGGCCGGAAAGCCGTTGCCTTTCAGCAACGTCTGACTCGATCTACTCTTTAAGAGAGAAAATCTAAGCTACCGACCCCATTTTGGTTCGGGTCATTTCATAATTAAAACAACATCATTATACAATTTTTGGTTCGGCTTATGTCATGACCAAAACAACACTACTGTACACACTTTGGTTCGACTTATTTCGTTATCAAAATGGCAATTTTTTTCACATTTTGGTTAGGTCGAAACCGCGTCACTGTCCATGTTTTGGTTCCGCTTGTATAATAATCAAAACTGCACTTCTAATTGCACTTTGACACAACGAGAGTCCTTACTCCAAATGTGCATTTCGCACGTCTATCTATTCATTTCTTAGTTGAGTTTTAAACATAAGAAACGAACAACGTCGTTTTCAAGGGCATTAAAAATAGGCGAAACCGTGCCGCTACTCCACCGAGATGCAGCTGAACCTTGATAGTTCTTCCTAAAAAGCAAGGAGCACGACAAGAAGTGACAGGGAAGATTATACAAAGACATCTTCCTTATTCGCCTGCTTCCAAATCTGACGGTGTTGACAGTGATCTCGGTTTTGGATGCTTTATGACAGTGATAAAGAGCGCTCTAGGAAAATGATCGGCGAAATCATAGCCCATTTCCTCCGTGCTCAACTTCCCTCTGACGTAACTGCGTATGTCAGCTGCGGGTAGAGTTTTATGAAACCAACACCAGTCTTATTTGATTCCTTATCCAAAAGTATTGTACGTTTCTTATATGGCAAACTAGACACTCACTTGTGCAATTGAGAGCCACGTGTTTTCCTGACGACAAGTTGGAGTTGATAAACCATGTGCACCGATTTGTTGGGATTACAGGAGTGGTGTGGGATGAACGCCGACTTTATATCAATGGGTAGACATAATTTATGAGAAAATACCACTCTTTTTACGTCTCTCATATTCTGGCTTGGCGGGCGGGTAATCGCTGATTGTAATTCAGTCTGTAGGAATAGGAGATGATTATTATGTGTCTCGAAATAATGAGTAATTTGGCTATGTAAATCTAAGTTATTTAAAATATTTTTATTTATTAGAAATTTGAGTTCTTGTTTTTTCCTATTCTGTGTTTATTTTGAGTACTAAATAAATGCAAAAATATAAATAGTTTCTTTGAAGAAAATAAACTTCCAAATATTTAAAACATGCATTTTTTATCTGATTATATACTTTTTTATTTATAAATTTTTATAATAAATCAGCAAAAAATAAACCAACTCACTCATAGAATCATATCAAAAGCAGAAAATAAACTAACTCGTTAGACATGATGATCATGAATGATGATGCTTGGTTAACTATTTATCGGGGAGGTATAATAATGCAATGAATGACTACATAACGTGTTGAAAAAATGACTTGATGATAGATAGCTTGATATAAATAGGTGGGAAAAAATAACAAGCGTCAAAAAAGTGAGGCAAAATAAAGAGCTGGATTTAACAGAAGAACTAATTAAGACACAGCAAAAAAAAAAAGGGATTGTGGAGGCAAAAGACTTCGTATTAGCAAGGCAAAGAACAATTTTTTTTTATTTTTTCCTTGACTTTGCAAAAAGAGAAAGAGGATGAAAACAGTCGACGAAAATTTCTTCCGACATATTCGCCGTTCCCTATTTTTCTGATATCATATTTAAAATTTCATAAATTGGCCTAAGAAAAGGAGACATATATTTTGTTTGAAAAGAAAAGAACTTCCGAAAGATTATGAGACAACTCCGACCTGTTGTACTACAATTCACATCCCTTATCGTCTAATTATTTCCCATCCTCTCCAACTGTTAACTCGTAATTGTCTAGTGTAGAACCCAATGCAATCGCGTCCTCGATGAAGCAAAGAGCGAAGTGGAGATACGCCCTTCTGGGGACGCGCACTCACTGACGCGAAGCGTCGAGAGTTCCACCGGTGGCATGTGACTATGACTTTCCTAACCCCAGAGTTTCATTTATCTTTCAAACAGAGTCGCCGGGTCCCGATGCTTGCAGCGCGCTTTGCCACTATATATACCAGGTCCTCATGGCCGGTGTCACAAACCACCCAAAACCATCGCATGAATATGGAAGACATCTTGCGATGCTCATCCTTTTTACTTCTTCTCCTGCTCTTTGCCTTCAAGCTCTATCTTCAAACAAAGAGACGACCCCAGCGCCTCCCTCCCAGTGCACCTTCTTTGCCAGTACTGGGTCATCTGCATCTCGTTAAAAAACCCCTCCACCGTACTTTCCAAAGTCTTTCGCAGAAGTACGGCCACATTTTCTCCCTGCGCTTCGGTTCCCGCCTCGTAGTAATCGTATCGTCCCCATCCTTGGTCGAGGAATGCTTCACCAAGAACGACGTTGTCTTGGCGAACCGTCCTGAATTCCTATCGTCTAAGCACCTTGGCTACAACCAAACCACTGTGACAACAGCCCCTTACGGTGACCACTGGCGCAACCTCCGCCGCATCACTGCCCTCGAGATTTTCTCAACCAACCGCCTCAACATGTTCTCGGGCATCCGAAGGGACGAGGTCGCGCGGTTGATATGTAAACTGTCACGGAACTCATCCCAAGATTTCGCACAGGTGGAGCTGAAATCAATATTCACAGATCTCACCTTCAACATCATAATGAGAATGGTAGCGGGTAAGCGGTACTACGGGTACGGAGAGGACGTGAAGGACGAGAAAGAAGCGAGACAATTTAGGGAGATAATGAGAGAGGCTTTCAAGAATGCAGGGGCATCGAATCCTCAAGAATTCGTGCCAATTTTGCGGTGGATTGATCATGGGGGTTTGGAGAGTAGGTGGAGAGGGCTGGCCAAAGTAACGGATGCGTTCTTGCAAAGTCTTATTGATGAGAAGAGAGGTAAAGAGGAGGAGGGAAACACCATGATCGACCATCTTCTTTCTTTGCAGAAATCACAGCCGGATTACTATACAGACCAAATTATCAAAGGACTTATCTCTGTAAGTCTAGTGGATCTCTCTTTCGATTTTCTTCTTTTTTTTATTTTTGTATTATTTTTATTTCTGTGGTTAAGAAGTTGTTAAAGTAGATAAACTAGGCAAGGAAATTACATGTCTCACCGCAACGGGGCTTCGTTAATGTCAGCCACACAATAAATGTCTTACTCTTCCATTTTACCAACAACTCTTGACACTTATTTGTACCGAGCAGGTTTTGCTGCTTGCAGGGACTGACACATCAGCGGTGACATTGGAATGGGCGATGTCCAATCTTCTTAATCATCCCGATGTGTTGAGCAAGGCTAGAGCTGAGCTGGACAGCCTCGTTGGACAAGAAAAATTGATCGACGAATCCCATTTCTCTAAATTGCGCTACCTTTCAAGCATAATCTCGGAAACTCTTCGATTGTACCCAGCAGCACCGCTGCTTGTACCCCATATGCCCTCTGAGGATTGTACGATCGGAGGATATGATGTACCACGTAAGACAATGTTATTGGTGAATGCGTGGGCTATTCATAGAGACCCCAAGGTGTGGGATGATGCGACGACCTTTAAGCCGGAGAGGTTTGAAAGTGGGAAAGCTGAGGCACAGAAGTTGTTGCCATTTGGGATGGGAAGGAGGGCTTGTCCTGGGGAAGGCCTCGCCCAACGGACGGTGAGTTTGGCATTGGGGTCATTGATTCAGTGCTTTGAGTGGAAGAGGGTTAGTAAGGAGGAAGTCGACATGACCGAAGGTGATGGGGTCACAATGCCCAAGGCAGTGGCACTGGAGGCCGTGTGCAGGGCACGCCCGATCATTGGCAAACTTCTTTCCGAGTCTGTGGATGATGCTTGAAGTCTTTGAGCCAAGTTGGTAACTTGGGCAATAATTCATCAGACAGAAGACTGCAGATACTCAAGATTTGGTGGGCACTAAGTACACGTCTTGTTCATTCGTATGACCTCCTAACTTCTTTTTTTGTTTTTTCTCTTGGCTTGTAATGAACTTAATGGCTTTGTTTATGAAATAAGAACGGATTTGATAAAAGATTGTTTCCTTTCCTTTGTCTCTTGATTATAATGATTCTAATAATAAACGTGGACACCTGAATATCAGTTTTTAAAGTTGGACACAAACTCTTAAAATTTAAGGAAAATTAAGGAATTTACTGCAAGATTGGAAGCAGATGATGGAATTCAACTTATATTGATGATTAATTATACAAAATGAATAAAATGATTTTAAAATACTATACATTGAAATAGTGATACATACTATATACTATATATTAAAATAAATACTAAATGAATATTCTTTAAGCACCTGAGAGAGCTGAATATATTGAAATGAATATACATAAATAAATATATATTAAGCACCTAGAGTGCTTAGGTGTTTCAATAAATATTATTGCTTGATTTAAGAGTGTTTTCGTTCTATTTTTCTTGTGAGAAAGTTATCTTTTTTGCACCAGAAAGTTAGTCTTTTTCAATGTAAATACAAACTACGAACCTATACATTTCTTCCCGTTGCAAGCTGTTAGAAAACTTCACATCAATTTTAAAATTTACTGGTTAAAAATGATCAACAGAGGAGAACTTCCATCCCCTTTCGGTTCTAAACCGCACGCAGGAGAGAAACACCATTTGGCGTCTTCAAACTTAGCGAAACTTGCATTTCGCTAAAAAAAACATGTGGCCTGGGTCGGGTAAACGAAAACCTTGGGTACAAAATGATCCAGCCCAATGTCTAGCTTGAATTTAAATCAATCCAGCCCAATAAGCAAAGGAGGAAATAAAAAATAATTCCCAAATGTTACCACATTGCATCAATATAATATTGATGCAAATGTTGCATTTATAAATGCCTCGTATTAGCGTTCTTTTTGAAACGATTTTCTATAAAAATCATTCTAAAAGCCCTTTCCTTTTGTTATCACCAAAATATTTTAAAAGAATACTCATATTCATCACTATTTTATGCAGAGAGTTTTTTTTTTTTTTTTATAAGTAAAATTTAATATATACCAAAGATCATTACAGGATGATTAAGGGCATTCCCCTCTAATGAGGTCATATAACATCACATCAAAACAAAAATGGTCTCTTCAAGTCTCCAGGCAAGGTGAATATATAAATTTTCAGCTAATTTGGGATCTTTTTAACACTATAAAATCTCTCTCTTAAGTAAAATTTAATATATACCAAAGATCATTACAAGATGATTAAGGGCATTCCCCTCTAATGAGGTCATATAACATCAAAACAAAACAAAAATGGTCTCTTCAAGTCTCCAGGCAAGGTGAATATATAAATTTTCAGCTAATTTGGGATCTTTTTAACACTATAAAATCTCTCTCTTAAAAGAAATTTAATGATTTGAAGAGTTATATCTTCTAATATCATATTATTCCTAAATATTCTATTATTACTTTCATTCCAAATAGAACAAACAAATGGTGCAAACATGAATTTAAATATACATGCCTTAAAACTTTTCCCTCTTGTATGAAGAAACTAACTAATCCTTATTGTCATGATAGGTATGATAGTGTTAGATTTAGTATAGTCTCTAGTTGTGCTTGAATTGTAGTTGAAAATTGACATTTTGAGAAATACGGTCCTAAGATTTATCAACTATGTTTCACAAATAATAACCTTTATCTTTAGATTTTCCAAGATAGTAGAGTCTATATTTAGTAGCAAGTTGATTTTATTGTTTACCAAACTATTATCAAGTGTTGAGAGATCATATATTTAAACCATACAATGTCATACCAAGTAACTTTAGACCTTTGGGGAAAGATATTTTCCCAAGCTTAGTTCATTGAAAACTTCCACACAGATGTTCCTTCTCTTCATTACCTTCTACTAGATAATGAAGAGTTCTCAAAGAGTGTACAACAACTAGAAAGTGTATAACCAATTTTTCCTTAGAATGTTCTAAAAAATAGTAAAACTCATTATTTTCAAGACAAAATTTAGAATTTGAGATCAAATGGAACTTAAAATAGAATAACATAATACTACATGCAATTTAAGATGTTTGGAAATGGTCATGTTTCCAATGTGTGCGTAACTAAGGCATTATCACTATTCAAAAATTTAATAGGCTTAGGGTTAGATGTACATATAATAGATGATTATAAGTATTTTATAATTGATAATTATATAATCTTTAGTACCACTATTGACAATTTAACATCTACTTAAGAATTTAGGTATATTTGCCATGTATGCTTGGACCTCTTGAGCAAAATCATCCTTCAGAAAGTCCATGAACCACTAGTAATTACTCTTAGTGATATAGACATGGTCAAAATCCGATGTAGCTAAATCCACTCTTGCATGAGCTTTGTAATTATTTTACTCTAGTGGAAATCCATTCAATTGGTAGCAATAATTGTGTTTGTGCACATGAATCTCGCGATGGTCACACTGTGGGTCCTTTATTTTGAAGTAATTTTCCTTAAACGATCCTTTTTTTCCATAAAAATTGTATTTTCTGAATTTTTTTTCTATGTTTAGATGGTACATCGTGCAAGTGACCTTGACTGCTCAGGGTAGAGAAGGGAGGTTGTTGTTGACTCTCAATTCAAGATGTGGTGGCACATGGTGTTCTTCCTATGCTATTGCCTTAGGGCCTTTGTTGCCACACATGGGCGACCAAAAAGAAAAATATCTTTTCTATAGAAGCCAACGAATTTTATTTTATTTTATTTTATTTTTTTACAGAACTGAAACAAATCGCAGACTCTATGTTGCATAATTGAAACAGAGTCGGAGAACAGTTGTTGCGTTTGCTTTCGGGAATGGTAGATCCATTGGTGATGCTGGAAACAAGAGAGAAAAGCTTCTATTTGGTCTGGACGGGACAGATTCGGTGGCTCTGTCTTTTAGAAAATAGAACAGAGTCGAAGGAAAAATTTTGTAAAGGCTCTTCAGTGAGCCTTTTCGATTGGGGAAACATAGTTTGCAAGAACCGAATATTATTAATAATAAGGAAATAATACAAAAGCGTTTGTGAAAAATTTTAAACTTTGTATACAAAATTCTTTTATTCTAAAAAAGGAAGGAGAATAAGATAAATTTATACAATCAAAAACAAAGAAAACTTAGGAGAAAATATTTCTTTATTGGTCTTGAACCTATAGAGTGTTGCATGAAGGAAAACCAACGCGAAAGACTTAGTCGCATTGCTTGATGCTGGAGAGGTTCCGAAAGAAGGAAGAAGTTGCTTTCTTATTAATTTCACCATGCCTGAACAATTTGTATAAGACCAGGTTTCGTCAGCCTCTGCGAACCTTCCCGCCCCCCCACTGTGACGCTGCTGCTGCGCCTCTGTACGTTCTTCCTGAAAAACAAGGAGCCCGAGAGGAAGTAAGCGGGAGTAGTACAGAAATACAAGGATAAAGAGCGTGGTACGAAGCTGTAAGTGTGCAGCAAGAAATGACCAGCGAAATCCTTGCCCAGTGCCTTTTTACTCACCTCCCCTCTGACGTGACTGCGTATGTCAGGTGCGTTTGGGAGATTTGTGAAAACAACACTACTCGGATTTGATTCCTTATCCAAAAAGATCTGCGCTTCTTAAATGTCAATGGACACTGACTTGTGATTACACTTGAAACAGCCAGGTGGTTTTCTTGATGATGTCCTCGGCGGCGAAAGATGGAATACAACTGTCCTTCAGACCACAATAGCTCAAGTTGATAAATTAACCTCAGTGCAATTAAGACAAAACCACAAATAATATAAAGACAGCAAGGTGGACCATGCAACTGTTCAAAGACTGAGCGTAGCTGTTTCAACTCTCCTGTTTTCCTAGCTTAACCAACGGACATTATCAGTCTGATTGAATTTGTAAAATTACACATTAAAGATCAGTTAAATAGAAGAGGTAAGTCCTCCTAGGCGAGAAAAATAAAAGCTTGAAATATAACTTATAAAAAGATAAATTCTTCTATTTTATATCTTAAAATTTTAAGTTGAATATAAACTATTTTTTTTATAAAATTTTATGTAGTATTAGCACTTAAATTTTATCTTAGTACTCTTATGGATATAAGTAAGCTTAGAAGCTATGCAAAAAATGACATACACATAACAATTTGGATTAGATCATTGTAATGATAAGACATGTTAAATAAACCATATAAAGTTGTCCTATATTATTAAGAAATTTATTAAAAATCTAAATTTAATCTTCCATTCCTTTTCCTACAGATAAAAATCTTTGTAAGAAGTGTTATCATATGCTTAAGTGAGAAAGCATGTTAACTACTACATGAAAAAAATGAAAAAAAAATGAAAAAAAATTAAGTTTCTTTATTTAATGCCTTGAATTTTTAAATTGGATACGGATTATTATTTAAAAATCTACCATGAAGTCTTTGTAACTTAAGAAAATCTTGATAAAAAGTTCTTTTAGGCTTTGGTTTAACAGTTTATTTGCAAATTGTTTTTTGAATGGATAGTCTATGAGAAAATATCACCCTTTTTTTATTTGTTACATCTTCCATTTTCAAGCTTGGCATGATCATTGATTGCAATTTAGTCGAAGAAATAAGAGATGATTGTTATTATTTGTCTTCAAAGAAAAAGCGATTTCGAGGATATAAATCTGAACTATGCAAAAGTATTTTTATTAAAAATTTAATTTTTTTTTGTTTACTTATTTTACAAAAGTAAATAAAAAGTCAAAATAATTTTTTTTTCAAAAAAATCAATTTTTAGATACCTAAAGCATGTAGTTTTTTTATTACATTATTTCCCCTACTTATATAGCAAGGGAAATAAGGCAACATATAATGAAAAGATAAGTCAACTCATCCAAAGAATCATATCAAACTTAAAAAAAAAAAAAAATTAATTTCAAAGACCAGATCTTGTAAACATAGTACTAAAAATTAAGATTTTAACTATTGCATAAAATATATTGATCCTTTCACGTAACACCTCTATCCATATGATTGATATATACACTCTCTAATTACATCCATGAGTTTTTTATCAAATAACATAAATAATACAAATTTATAATAAGCATGCAAACGAAATTTAGAAAAATGCAGATATAACCAACAATAAAAAGGGGGTGGACTTATTTGTTTCCAAGATAATCCAAACACTCACTGGGAAGGATAGTCATCTTCATGTGACACGATAGGGCCTCTTCGACGACCTACGTCACTGAGTGCGTACACATTTGATTTATTTTACTTAAAAAATTCCTTAAACCTTAGTGGAGTTGAAAATTTGCTCTACTTTTTATTTTCTGGTGCTTTCGCTGATCTTCGCCACTGACAAATCAGCACTTTCATCTTTTCTTTTGCGGTCCATGTTATTCTCTAATTACTTCCAACCGAATGGAAAATCCTCTCGGTATTTTCTTACTGTCCGACAAACTCTTTCTAATAAAATATAAATGATAAAAATCTAATAGATTATCATTAAAAAGGTAGGCTAAAAGCAAACCCAAGTTATTAAAGACAGAAATGATGATTGCAAATGATGATGTTTGGGTCACTAATTTTCAGGGAGAGATGGAAAGCTTTGAGGTGTAATAATGCAATGAATGACTACATTTCTTGTAGAAAACCTCGTTAAAGAATATGACTTGACGATAGACAGTTTGACGTCTACAGGTTTTGATGTACGCGTGGACGCAAATAGCAAATGAGATACACACTTCTTTCTACGCACTCATTGAATAGAGGTGTCGAGAGGATCCTTCGTGTCCCGTGACCATGACTTTCTGCCCACAGAGTTTGGTTTACCTAGTAGCCGGGTTCTGTTGCTTGCAAGCACTTTGGCACTACATATACCGCGTCTTCACTTGAAAGCATCCAAAACCAACACCTTGGACTGTCACCACCTATCCTTTCGGAAACCAATGAGTATGGAAGACGTCTTGCGATACTCATCCCTTTCACTTCTTCTCTTGCTGCTTGCGTTCAAGCTCTATCTTCAAACAAGGAGACGACCCCAACACCTTCCTCCGAGTCCACCTTCTCTGCCAGTTCTGGGCCATCTCCATCTCGCTAAAAAACCTCTCCACCGTACTTTCCAAAGCCTTTCGCAGAAATACGGCCATATTTTTTCCCTCCGCTTCGGTTCCCGCCTGGTGGTAGTCGTATCGTCCCCGTCCTTAGTTGAGGAATGCTTCACCAAGAACGACGTTGTCCTGGCGAACCGTCCCGAGACACTAATGAGCAAGCACCTTGGCTATAATCGAACCACCATGGCAGCATCCCCTTACGGCGACCACTGGCGCAACCTCCGCCGCATCAGCGCACTTGAAATTTTATCAACCAACCGCCTCAACATGTTCTCGGGCATCCGAAGGGACGAGGTCACGCGCTTTCTACGTAAACTATCAATTAACTCGTCCCAAGATTTTGCCCAAGTGGAGCTGAAATCAATGTTTATAGATCTCACCTTCAACATCACAATGAGAATGGTAGCTGGTAAGCGGTACTACGGGTACGGAGAGGAGGTGAAGGACGAGAAAGAGGCGAGGCAGTTTAGGAAGATAATGCGAGAGGTTATTGAGAATGGAGGGGCATCGAATCCTCAAGAATTCGTGACAATTTTGCGGTGGATTGATCATGGGGGCTTGGAAAACAAGTTGAGGAGGCTGGCCAAAATAACGGATGTGTTCTTGCAAGGTCTTATTGACGAAAAGAGGGGTAAGGAGGAGGAGGGAAACACCATGATAGACCATCTTCTTTGCTTGCAGAAATCTGAGCCGGATTACTATACAGATCAGATTATCAAAGGGCTTATTATGGTAAGCGTAGCAGATCTCTCTTTCAAGGTTTCTTCTCAATTCTTGTTTTCTTTTTCTAGTTTTTTTTTTTCTTTGGTAGAAATGTAAGTTTACATTAATAAAATGTAGTATACAAAAGCATACGAAATACCTTAACATTATGTGAATTATGAAAACTTCAAAAAGGTAGAGATTGGAAGCTTCCAAATCTCACTCAAAATAATATTTTTTTGTGATAGTTTTATATTTTGAAACAAAAAAACTCTCTTTCATACAATTTTCTTTATTGTAGTCAACAGAATTGGAATGTCAACTATTCTATTTTAAAATTATTTTTTATTTTATTTTATCCATATACAATAAATACAAACTAAAAAAAATATCTTAAGAAGTTTTGTAGTCAAATCAATTCTTTTAATTGCTCTGATAATTCATTATAATTTTTCATTCAATCCTCCAATATGATGTTGAATTCTATTCTAAGTAAGGATAGTCTTCCAAACTATCATTGTTCATAGACATTCAAAAAAGAAAAAATTGACTTCTATTTTCAACTTAGGACTCATAAAATCACAATATAAGTTAACTAAAAGGAGCCATTGTATCATTCTTTTTGTTATAGAAAGTCGATCTTGACAAACTAATCATCCAATGAAATTATGTTTATAAATGCCACTAGTCCAATTAGATCATACGAATCCACTTTTTCATTAATTAGTTGAAAATTCTGATACATTTATTTATAAAGCTTTAGTTTGAAAAGACCTCTCCAACTCTTTGCCATAAAACATTTGATATCAAATTATATTATTGAAATTCTTTTACATTTTGTACTACAAATCCACTTATTTCATAATAAAACATTTGAAAAATTAATAAGATTCGAAAACATATGTACCAAAAGGACTTTATTCCAAAGTCTATTTTCCTACTTCCGTGGTTAAGAAGTTATCGAAGTAGATAAACCAGGCATGAAAAGTCCAAAGTCTCTTGAAAACATGGCTTCATGCATGCTAGTATCTACCATGGAGCGCTATACATGGAACGCCGGCAACCACATTATTAAGTGATTTACTCTTTCTTTCTATCAATAAGTGCCATACCTGTCTGAACCGTGCAGGTCATGCTGTTTGGTGGGACTGACACGTCAGCAGTGACATTGGAATGGGCGATGTCCAATCTTCTTAATCATCCCGATGTGTTGAGCAAGGCTAGAGCTGAGCTGGACAGCCACGTCGGACAAGAGAAATTGATTGACGAATCAGATTTCTCCAATTTGCGTTTCCTTTCAAGCATAATTTGGGAGACCCTTCGCTTGTACCCATCAGCCCCACTACTCGTACCCCATATGTCCTCAGATGACTGTAGGGTCGGAGGGTATGATATACCATGTAAGACAATGTTATTGGTCAACGCATGGACTATCCACAGAGACCCCAAGTTGTGGGAGGATGCGACGAGCTTTAAGCCGGAGAGGTTTGAAAGGGGGGAGGCTGACGCATATAAGTTGATGCCATTTGGGTTGGGGAGGAGGGCTTGTCCTGGGGCAGGCCTCGCCCAACGGATGGTGACTTTGGCATTGGGATCATTGATTCAGTGCTTTGACTGGAAGAGGACTAGTCTGGAAGTAATTGACATGACCGAAGGTCCTGGAGTCACCATGCCCAAAGCAGTGGCATTGGAGGCCATGTGCAGGGCACGTCCGATTATGACAAAACTGTTTTCTAAGTCTCTAGATGATATTTGAACAATGTCTTTAAACCAAGTCACGACAGATGTCTAAATGTAAGAATTTGAGAAAGGGATGAGTAGCCTACTAGTGAGCAAGTTGTATTGTATTTCTACTATAATAAACTGTACAATGTCAGACATACATTTATGACACAAAACCTATTTTATGAATGGAAGAAAATGTACACAATTATTATAATAAATTGAGCCTAATTATAGAACTCAAGATGTCAACATGGTTGGTAAATCTTCTATACGTCAATACTAAGCAATGTCTTTGAGCCAAGTTGGTAAGTTGGCAATAATTCGTCAGACATAATAGTTTAGATATTCATGACTTGGTGGGTACAAAGGGTGCCGTCCCATATGTAGACATCTTGTTCATTCGTATGACCTTGGAACCCTCTTTTCCCTTGGCTTGCAATGAAGTTAACGGTTTTGTTTATGGAATAAGAAAGGGTTTGAGTAAAGGACTGCTTTCTTTCCTTTTTCTCTTAATTGCGAACATATAATGTTTCTTGGCGGGCGTATTTCCTTGTCAAACCAATAGATCAGAATGTTGATCTGGATAAATGGCGATGGTTCTTCGATTTGATGGAGCCATTCTTCTATAAACTAATGTAAGAACATGAGAGGACAGAGAGAGATAAGCGAATTGGTTTTAAAGGATATTATACCTAATAATTGAAGCCCTAAGGCTAGTTTGGACTAAGCACGTAACATATAATGATTCCAATAAAAAACATGGAGTCATTGAATCTAAGATTTTATAGATGGTGACAGGCCAAAATAATAAGAACAAAAAACCTCACCATACTGAAATGAGTGTATATGTCTGTAATACATGTCTCAATTAAGAGTGTATATGTCTGTAATACAAACACGGTCGTCTTGTTAACAAAAATGAACAAAAATACAAACACGGTTATCCTTCATTGATGAATGTACCAAGTTGACCTGGATTTATCCATTAAAGAATAAATCAAATTTGTGTCAAATATTTATTAATTTTAAAAATATGTTTGAGAAACAATCTGGATTTCCTATTAAAACTCTTCAAAGTGATAATAAGGGTGAGTACAAGAGGAATATTTGAATTATTTGAAGGTACAAGGAATAGTACAATAGTTCTCGTGCCTATACACACCACACTAAAATGACATAACTGAATGAAAACACATGCACATAGTAATTTGGAAGAGCAATGATGAGTTAGGACAATATATCCGACAAATGTTGGGTAGAAACCTTTAATACTATTGTGTTTCTCATAAATAAAAAGCCTATGCTAACTTTAAAAAAGAAGTCTCCTTATGAGTGTTTGTATAATAGACTACTCCTTGGGGACTTTTGGGAGCTCTTTCTATCCATGTTTAAGAGATATCATAAAGGATAAATTAGAATCAAAATCACCTCAATGTGCCTTTCTTGGATACAGTGCAATGTGTAAGGGGTATCGTTGTCTTTATTTACAAAGTGGAAAAGCTGTAATTTCTTGCCACGTTGTCTCTAATGAGGAAGTGTTTCCTTTTGCTAACTTAGTGAGTTTTCTAATGCTACGGCTAACTCAACTTCACAAGGTGGTTCTGCAATTCTACATTTGATGAGGCGTCAATTGTTCCCCATGGAACATATTTTGGTTTTTGCATATGAAAGATGTTCCTCTTCCTACGTTGAGCTTCCTCATAACCTTACTTTCTTACTACATATCACCAATAAGGAATATTGAGAGGGAAATTCAAAAGATATAGAAAACAAAGCGCAACATAGGTTTCAATTGATACCCACATCTAGACCCTCACTTCTTAATTACACAAAAACACACATGTTAAACCCTTAAACCCAATGATGCTCAATGTGTAGGGGCATATATATGAGATGAGATTCCACATAAAAAAAAATAAGATCCTTGAGGTGAGGTTTAAATTAAAAGAAAACCTTTCAACTCTTGAGTTGGCTTTTGAGTTAAGTTTTGGTCTTTTAATAATTGTGAAATGTGAAATGTGTAATACCATATGCAACTTGGACACCTTTGGTAAATGAAGCTTGTAAGCTATTATGCCTACCTTATCTAGAATCTTATAAGGTCCAAAGAAATGGGAAGAAAGCTTTACTTTCCTTTGGTGCAACAAAGAAGTCTACCGATAGTATTAAGGACGTAGAAACACCTTTTCTCCCACCTTAAAAGCACTCTCAGTCCTTTTCTAGTCTGTGAACACCTTCATATGGTACTAAGAGTGCAAGAGTTGCTATCTAAGCTTCTTGATTACTTGATCATGACCATTATTTCAACTCTTGAGTTGGCTTTTGGGTTAAGTTTTGGTCTTTTAATAATTGTGAAATGTGAAATGTGTAATACCATATGCAACTTGGACACCTTTGGTAAATGAAGCTTGTAAGCTATTATGCCTACCTTTTCTAGAATCTCATAAGGTCCAAAGAAATGGGAAGAAAGCTTTACTTTCCTTTGGTGCGACAAAGAAGTCTACCGATAGTATTAAGGATGTAGAAACACCTTTTTCTCCCACCTTAAAAGCACTCTCAATCCTTTTTTAGTCTGTGAACACCTTCATATGGTACTAAGAGTGCGGGAGCTGCTATCTAAGCTTCTTGATTACTTGATCATGACCATTTAGTGCTTCCTTTACCACTTTCTCCTTTTCCTTTTTAGGAACATAACTCACCAATGACAAAGGCACACAACCAAAGACCACTTCATATAAAGTTTTCAAAGTCAAACTATAAGTGCTTATATTATAACAATACTCAACCTTAGGGATCCATTATAGCCATTCCTTTAGTTAATCAAAAAAGAAGCAATGGAGGTATATTTTATGAGCCTGATTGGTTAGTTCCATTTGCTCATTCGTCTAAGGGTGCTAGGTAGACAAAAATTGAAACTTAGTCCCTACAACTAAGATATTTCATTATGCTAGTGAAGCTTAAACTGCTCACAAGTGATGGCCTTAAGCATTCCTAACAATTGAAAAACTTGATTTAAAAAGAAAAGAATAAAATAGTTGAGCCCCCATCTCCACAAAGTAAGGATACATGATTGATTAATAGAAACCTTTCAATTTTTGACAACCAAGTCTACAACCACAAAGGTGAAGTTTTACCTTTTGAACTTGTCAAACCATAATTGAAATCCATTAGTGATTCTTCCCAAGCAACTTCTAGTATGGGGAGAGCCCTAATAGCCCAAATGGGAAATGGTTTTGCAACTTTTATTGCTGGCATATCAAGCAACTATGAACTCCATTAAAAACATTATATTTTAAGGGCTTCTAGTAGAAAATGGATTTTATTGTCTAAAATATTTTGTGAAAGCCTTCATGGTACCCTTCTTGGAATTTCTTCACAATGTCTAGAGTCAACTTTGAGCTCTCCCAAAGATAAATCTGCCTCTTGAAATAAAGAACCCCTTCTAAAAAGCTCCATAGTCCAAGTGCTTCTTCCGCCATGACTTGATTTACCATTTCTTGCATCTCAAGAGTCAAGCTTGTTTCTTCCTCAACAGCTTCTGGCCATAGGAGCATTAGTGTTTTGAAAGCCATGATATTTTTCCTTGAACTTTCTAGCATTTCTTCCATTCTAGGTTCCTTTTTAACCCCTTATCTTTCTCCTTGTTGTGATAAGGCATTGACTCTCTATTTGCTAAACTTGTTTGATACTCCACTATAAAGTCAAAATCCCATTAATTTTACAAGCTAGCATTAGAGGGCAAAAGATAATTTTTGTAACCAATGATGATGCATGCTTTGTTTATTGAACTTCTTTATAAATCTCTTACCAATTAGATAATGCCTCTAAGCTTGAACAACTAGAATTGGGGCCAAAAACTCTTTATCATATGTAGAAAAAGCCAAATTTTTCCTATGCAACATTATACTAAAGAAGGCAATTGGCTTTTGATTTTGAGAAAGGACAACTCATACTCCAACTTTTTATGCAAGACAAGACTATCATATCAAAAGAAAAGATCATTGAGCAATGCTTAAATAAAATAAGAACCCCTCAACCTTTAAGCTTTGGATTAGGTCTTTAGGCCTTTTAACTTAGTACCAAAGCTCAAGTTGAATATGTTCCATCTCGTATAACCTTGAGTTTAATGTTGCTTGGTATGCAAGAGAGCATAAAAAAGATCCTTGAAGTAAAACTAAAATAAAAGGAGCACCATCCAATCTTTAAGCTAGATTTTGGATTGAGTCTTTAGGCTTTCTAACTAATCTCAAATGCATTGAGTTTTACAACAAACTCTCAAGTGAGATAAGTGAGTGTCAAAACCACGGCTTTGACCATGGCTTTCTTTAGACAATTAAAAATCTACTCAGCCTCTTAATTTGACTTAACCTTCCTACTCCTTAATAACTCAATTAAAGGCTTGGCTATCATACTGAAGTTCCACACAAAGCAATAGAATAACTTGTCAACCCTAAGAAGTTATGAAAAGAATTTAACAAACCATGTCTCGACCAACCTAACATGCACTCTACCATGCTTTTATCCATAGTAATTCCTTGATTGTCAATTACGTGTCCCAAAAATTGAATTCTCCTTGGACCAAACTAATAGTTTCCTCTCTTGGCATACAAGCCATGCTCATGAAGGACCTTTAGTGCAATTTTGACATGCTTCATATGTCTAGGCTATTTCCTTCTAAAGATTTGTATATCATTAAAGAAAATGAAGATAAACTTCTTGAGATACTTATTGAAGATAAGTTTGTTGGACGTGGCTCATAATTAGCACGTTTCCACTCTTTAATTCTCTCTCCCTTATCATAGGTGGTTAGTGGGATATGGGGAGTTTGTTTCTCAACCATTAACACCTCTTGCTATTCTCAAGGGAGAGTGGTTACACGTAGGAGCGGTTTGAGTTTTGAAACTAGAAAAAGATACTCCGATTGTGTGAGCATCATGAGACACAAGACAGAAAATAGAAAATAGAGAAAGAAAGGGAGCATGAGAGAAAAACACCAAGAAAGAGTTATGCGACCAAATTTGTATAGATTTGAGTACAGATTGCAGTGCGGCTTTCAGTGTAGTGCAAATTGGTGTACAGCATGTGCAAAATAGTGAAGAAGAGAAAGAAATCTAGAAGCCATTCTTGTTGAACTCTTATGCACTTCCTTATATCCTTAAAGAAGTGTTTGAAGAGTGTGTTTGGTGGAGAATTCATATGAGAACTTTTGTATTGTTGATTACAAGTAGTGAAAGAAATCTCTCATAACTTTACCTGTAGATGTAGGCAATTATTGTCCGAACCACGTAAATTTATGTGTTCTCATGTGTGATTTTATATTTCTCATTTAATTCCACATTTAGCCAACATCCGAAACAATATCTTAAGCTTGCAAAATAGTCTATTTGATAATTAATTTGGGCTTAATTAGAACACATCACTTACATTCCTGCTACGTTTTACATAATAAACTGGTATCGAAGTTGTTTAGTTGTGATTCTTGGTGTGTAGAATTTTTGATATGGTTAGGATTAAAGATGATGTAGAAAATTTTAATGGCAAGAATGAATTTGGTTTGTGGAAGGTAAAGATAATAGCTTTGTTAAGTCATTAAGGAACGTTGGCAACATTGAAAGGGAAGAATAGCCTATCTCAATCTTTGACAAATGAACAGAAAGATGAGATGCTAGAAAAGGCTCATGTCACCATAATTCTTAACCTGGCAGATTCAATATTGAAAGAGGTAACATCTGAGAAGACCCCTGCAAGTTTGTGGACAAAACTTGAAAGTTTATATATGAAAAAATCACTCACCAATAAGCTGTATTTGAAGCAATGATTATACACTCTTAGGATGAGAGAAGGAACTCCACTTGATAAGCATCTAGATGAGTTTAATAAAGTTATTTTGGATTTGCAAAATATAGATGTTAAAGTGAATGATGAAGATCAAACACTTATTTTGTTATGTTCTTTAACTAAATCCTATGATCATTTGGTTACCACATTGTTGTATGGCCGAGACACTATTTCCCTATAAGAAATGAAGGCTTCTTTAAACTCAACCGAGTTGAGGAAGAGGGTGTCTGAGTTTGATGACTCCAATGCTTCTAGATTGTTGGTAAGAGGAAGATCCAATAAGAGAGAACAACAAACTAGTAAGCATTTAAGCAGTCGAGGCAAGTCAAGATCAAAGTCCAGAACTAGAAAAGTGAAGTGCTATCATTGTCATGAAGAAGGACATTGCATGAGAGATTACCCTGATAGAAAAGGAAGAAAAGACAAGGGTAAAAAAGTAACTTCAGAAGGTGAAATATCTATAACAGTAGTTGAAGAAGAAGATTCAGATGCAAGCTCAATTCTGAATGTTTCAGAGAATTCTTCTGGTGATAGCTGGGTGTTAGATTCAGCTTGTTCATTTCATATGTCACCGCACATGGAATGGTTTGTAGACTATCAACCATTGAAAGGGGGAAAGGTGCTTATGGGGAACAATATGGCATGCAAGGTGGTTGGCATAAGGTTAGTTTATATTGAAACACATGATGGAGTGATGAGAACACTTAAAGAGGTGATAACTCTATTTTATATAGAGTTATTTTAATTATTTTAGGTAATGTTTAATATAATTTTTATTAGTTTATATTTGTATTTAATTATATTTTGTTATTTTATGCAGCAAACCCAAAAGAGAAGACAAAGAAGAAAAAGAAGCAATAAATCATGAAAAATGTTCACCATTTATCACACCATTTATCACGTGAGATCCTTGACAAAGAGAAGGAAAAGAAAGGAAACACGTGGGACCTATGTAGAAGAATTATGAAAGTGAATGTGAATTATCATGGAACAAGAAAGAAAATGACAAAAAGAAAAGTCAAAGGAAGGAAAGAGAAAAGATGCTTTTATTGAGAAAACGGTCGGCAAGTGGGTCACGTGAGTGGAAAACAGAGAAAGAGAAAACAAGTTGTCGGCCGGCCAATTAAAAGAAGCATACGATTAACACGAAAGAATGGAGGACTGAATAGAGAAAGAGAGAATGAGAGAAAGAAACCGAGAGGAGTCAGAGTCTTTGATCAGAACCAGAGGTGTCACCGGAGAAAGAGAGGCCACGTGCGACAGCGCGGGTCTCAGAGAGGAGCGTGACGGAAGTGCAAACGCCAACCGTCCATCCATCGCTTTATCCGGCGACGACCCATTTCCGGCTATATTTTCTTCTTTTCCGGCCACCTTTAGATGATTTTTGGTGAGGAGAGAGCAGTCCTGAGTCCTAAAGTGATTTCCAGCCTTTCTGTACCAATTTCGTGGCGGTTTACGGCGGTTTCCGGCGAAGAAGTGCGAACGCCGACTTTGTCCATTCCACTAGATCTACGTGTTTCTGTGGTGGATTTGCTAGATATTTTTACAGATCTACAACCTGGGCATCCCGATCTATCTTTCCTAAAGTTTCTGTGAAGACCGGCGGCGGACGGCAGCGATGCGTGGCGGCAGGACAGCAGCGCGTCACCGGCGCGTGACGGCGCATGCAGCTCGTTTTCTTCCGTTTTTCGGACAGAACCTCCTTCTCCCCCTGATGTGCAAATTTGTGCAATTATTTTGTGATTTGAAGACATTTTTTGTGACAGCTTAATGTTTTTAATTTACAAAATGTGTTGTTTAATTTCCTGCACTTTGTTTGTGTAAATATGATATTTTAGTTTATTGTGTTAGAGCTACAATGGAACTTGATTATGAAGTAGGAATGTTATGATTATTTACGTTTTGTGAGATATTTTATGAATGTGAAGTTGCATGTTACTGATCTTAATGCATTTGGGTGACTAGCTACCACTTAAATGATATGATTTGCATGTTTGAGACCGACAGGAGATAGCATGCAGTTGTTTCATGTAATATCCAACCATAGATTAATATGGATAGACATATACCATATGATTTGTGTGGCTTTAGGTGCAAACTAGAATATTCACATATCTTAATGCACTTAGTTTATTTAATTCATATGCAGACTCACAGTGAATTAATGAGCTAAGTAGGTTCGCTATACCTAGACATAGGATAGTGAATAAGTTAGGAAATTCTGCCATCACATGAGTAGAATTAATCTTGCGAGCATGGATAATCGACATTTGTACTTAGTAATTAGGTGAAATCGGACGCTCTAGCATTTTCGTTAATCAAGTTTAGGTTAAATTTAGTTATTTAATTAATGTGTTACCATTTCGATTTGCTAGATAAACTATAGGAACTATTCACCGTTAGTAATTAATTAGTTTAGTAAACACCAGTCTTCATGGGACGATACTCATACTCATCGTTATATTACTTGTTCGACATGTACACTTGCATGTAGAATTTCACTGAACAAGAGGTAAGACATATTCCTGAATTGAAAAGGAATTTGGTTTCTCTTGATACTCTTGAAGCAAATGGTTGTGAATGGAAAGCCAAGAATGGTATCTTGAAAGTTCTTTAAGGAGCTCTTGTTGTCATGAAAGGAATAAGATGTAATCAGTTGTATTTACTTAAGGGAAACATCACTACAGGTGGAGCAACAGTTTTTACTTCAAAGTTAGAAAAGGAAAACACCAAATTGTGGCAAATGAGGCTTAGGCATATGAGTGAAAAAGGCATGGTGATACTTAGTAAACAAGGTCTTTTTAGTGGTAAGAGGTTGAGCAAGATAGACTTTTGTGAGCACTGTTGATATGGTAAGTAAATGCAATTGAAGTTCAATATTATAGTCCATAAAACAAAGGGCACATTGGATTACATTCATTCAGATTTATAGGGGCTAACTAGTGTTTCTTCCATAGGAGGAGCAAGGTACATGCTAACACTCATAGATGACTTTTCAAAAAAAGTTTGGGTGTACTTCTTGAAGCACAAAGATGAAGTGTTTAGAAAGCTTGTGCAATGGAAGACTCTGATAGAAAAGTAAACTGGTAGACAAGTCAAAAGGCTTAGAACTGATAATGGCATGGAGTTTTGCAACCAAGAGTTCAAAGATTATTGTAAGAAAAAGGGTATAGCAAGACACCACACTGTTGTACACACACCAAAACAAAATGGTGTGGCAGAGAGGATGAATAAAACCATCATGGAGAAGGTAAGGTGTATGTTGTTTACTGCAAGGTTGACTAAAAGATTTTAGGTTGAAGCAACGAATACAGCTTGTTACTTGATCAACATATCACCATCTACAGCCATTAATTGCAAAACACCTAAAGAAGTGTGGAGTGGAAGACTTGTTGGCTACTCAAATTTAAAGATCTTCGGTTGTCTAGCATATGTACATGTTTAAGAAGGTAAGCTTGAACCAAAATCTAGAAGATGCATTTTCTTAAGATATACAGATAATGTGAAGGGATATAGGTTATGGTTTCTAATGGGAGAACTTCCAAGTTTCTAAGCACTCGTGATGTTATCTTTGATGAAATGTTAATGATAAAAGAAACGGTGGAGTAACAAAAGTCAAACGTTATCAAGGATGCTAAGGAAAAGGTGGAGGTTGACCTTGATTCAAAGGTATCCAAAATTACCTCAAAAAGTTCCAGTGATGTGAGCACTTTTAAGTCAAATACAGAGGAAGTTGTCACATAGAAAGCTTACTTAGAACCTCAACAAACAGAACTGGAGCACTCACCATTAGTAAGACAACGAGTGCGAGAGTATGTTATGACTAGAGATAGGGAAAGAAGAAAGATTAAGACTCCTCAGAGGTATGGCTTTGGTGATTTTGTGGCATATGCGCTCACTGCAGCTATGGAGATTAACCTGAATCAAGAACCAGAAACCTATAAAGAAGCAATAGAAAGTCTAGACTCTGATAAATGGATGGCTGCAATGTAGGAGGAGATGAACTCATTGTTGAAGAACAAGACTTGAGAGCTTGTTGAACTACCTCTAGGTAAAAGGGTTGTAAGTTGCAAATAGATATTCAAAAGGAAAGAAGGCATTCCAAGAAGTGAAGAGGGAAGAGACAAGGCTCGAGTGATAGCTAAAGGCTTTACACAAAAGGAGGGCATAGACTTCACTAAGATCTTTTCACCTATGGTAAAGCATTCTTTTATTCATATATTATTATCTTTTGTTGCCTTATTTGACTTGGAATTGCAGCAACTTGAAATAACTAGAAGGTTTTATGGATCAAACAAAAAAGAATCATGTATGCAAGCTATAAAGATCGTTGTATGATCTGAAGCAATCTCTGAGACAATGGTATAAGAGATTTGATGCATTCATGATCAAGCACGAGTATTGCGGAAGCTTCTACGACAGTTGTGTTTATTAGAGGCAAGTGGCTGATGGTTCTAGCGTATATCTACTTATCTATGTAGATAATATGCTTATTGTAGCAAGGAACTCAATGGAAATCGAAGAGCTCAAGTCTTTATTGAAGAAAGAATTTGAGATGAAAGACCTTGGAGCTACAAAGAAGATACTTGGAATGGAGATTAACCATGATAGATGTAAAGGAACTATGAAGCTCACTCAAAAGAGATATATTGAGAAGATACTTCAACAATTCAATATGGATGATGCAAAACCTGTAAGTACTCCCTTAGCTACACATTTTAAGTTATCTTGGGATTTGTCTCCAACTTCTGAAGAGAAAGAGAAAGCTATAGAGAATGTTCCTTATTTTAGTGCAGTAGGTAGTATTATGTATGCTATGATATGTACAAGACCTAATTTATGCCATGCTATGAGTCTAGTGAGTAAATTCATGAGTGCTCTTAGGAGAGGTTACCAGTTGGCAGTGAAATGGATCTTGAGATATTTAAAGGGAACATCTAACTATGGCTTGACATTTAACAAAGATTGAGAGAAGAAAGTTATAAGTTATGTTGACTCATATTATGCTAGAGACCTTAATGATAGAACGTCACTTTCAGGTTATGTATTTATCTTGGCAGGTGGAGTAATCAGTTGGAAAGCCACATTGCAAACCATAGTGGCTTTGTCTACAACAGAAGTTGAGTACATGGTTGTTGTTGAAGGGATTAAGGAAGTTATTTGGCTAAAAGGATTGGTGACAAAGTTAGGAGTAAAGTAGGAAAAGAATGAAATCTTTTGTGATAGTCAAAGTGTCATTCATCTCACAAAAGATAAGCGGCATCATGAAAAGTCCAAACACATTGATATTAAATATCACTTCATAAGAAAAATTGTATGTGAAGGAAAGGTAAAGGTGTTGAAGATATCAACTTTGTGCAACCCTGCTGACATACTCACCAAAGTGATCCCTACTATCAAGTTCAATAATTGTATAGACTTGATATGTTTGTGCAGTGATGAATGAAGATGTTGAAATGGTAAAGCTAAGGAGAGTTATGAAGATACTACTTGCTAATTATTCACCAAGGTGGAGGATTGTTGGACATGGCTCATAATTAGCACGTTTCCACTCCTTAATTTTCTCTCCCTTATCATAGGTGGTTAGTGAGATATAGGGAGTTTGTTTCTCAACCACTAACACCTCTTGCTATTCTCAAAAGAGAGTGATTACATGTAGGAGCGGTTTGAGTTTTGAAACTAGAAAAAGATACTCCGATTATGTGAGCATCATGAGACACAAGACAGAAAATAGAAAATAGAGAAAGAAAGGGATCGTGAGAAAGAAACACCAAGAAAGAGTTGTGCGGCCAGATTTGTGTAGATTTGAGTGCATATTGCAGTGCGGTTTTTAGTGTAATGCAGATGTACAGTTTTCAATGCAGTGTAGATTGGTGTATAGTGTGTTTAGAACAGTGAAGAAGAGAAGGAAATCTGGAAGTCATTCTTGTTTAACTCTTGTGCACTTCCTTGTATCCTTAAAGGAGTACTTAAAGAGTGAGTATGGTGGAGAATTCATGTGAGAACTTTTGTACTGTTGATTACATGTAGTAAAAGAAATCCCTCCTAGCTTTACTCGTGGATGTAGGCAATTATTGGCCGAACCACATAAATTTATGTGTTCTCTTGTGTGATTTTATATTTCCCATTTAATTCCGCATTTAGCCAACATCTGAAACAATATCTTAAGCTTAAAGAATAGTCCATTTGATAATTAATTCGGGCTTAATTAGAACACATCACTTACATTCCTACTACGTTTTACACACTAATTTGTTGTTTTACACAACAAAGTTGACTAGACCTTGGAAGATTGAAGGAGAATTAATGAGGTTGAAGGGCATCACAAGAAACTCATAATAGTTGTGTGAAGAGTAGAAAAAAAATTTGTGAACATCCTCTTCCTTAGCTTTTCTACAAAAGAAAATCTACATTGGGCTTTTATAGATGTCTGCTACTTTTAAAAGCATGAAGTCTCCTTCATTTACAAATTGCCTCAATTTACAGATTTTGAAACTACTTATTACTACATGAATGTTCCAGAGGATACTGGATGAAATGGCAGCCCCTAGATTCTGGAATTCTCAAGTTAACTACAGAGGTATGGTGCTCATGGCTTACGCAACTAATTTTGGAGCTAGTACTAGCACTATGGTTGAGGCAAAAGCCCTTTTAGTGGGATTGCGAATCTGCCAAAAGAAGAATATTTCTCCCCAGGAGATGGAAGCTAATTCGAAAATCCTCATTCAATGCATGAAAGGGGAGTGGCATGCACCGTGGTTGATGAAATACATCTTGTAGCAATGCTCCTATCTTCTATAATCTTCATCCACTATCAGACACATTATTGTGACGGTGATTCCTTAGCTAATAGCCTTGCTTTTTCATGATCATTCTATTGTTGGATAGGTAATGTTTGAGCAAGTGGGTTCTCTTCCTCGTGAATGTCTTCAAGCTTGCAAGGTAGATCAACTAGGACTTGCACCTTGATTGGTGATGTTTTTCATTTCTTTTCTTTTCTTTTCTTATCATGGGTCAATCCTATATGTTTTCCACTTATTTTCTTTTAGTCGAGCCTATTATTTCGTTTACCCATCTTGTGGTTCCTTGATCTATGGGCTAAGCCTATTTGTTCTAGGCCAACTTACTGTTTTCTTTTTCCACTTTGTAGGCTTTGTGTTTTATGGATTAGGTTTATGCCCTTCCCAAGATTTTGATAAAGCATGATTATTACATCTAGCTTTAATTATTAATAAAAAATTTCAAATACCGCCCATGTTTCTTTAAAAAAAAATTATGAATCCCTAATTTCTAGGGTTTGATTCATAGTGCAGCAAAATAATAAATCGAGTAATGAACAACTACTTTTGTGAATCTAAGTGAACGATACAATCTTCCAAAGCTTCTCATTAAAGAATTGAGATGAGATGAGTGCAGAGAATGGACAGCGTGTGTACTAGATTTTTCGTTTCTGCTTTTTCATGTATCAGCCCTGGTGAAGTTCCTTTCTTTATAGCTAAACGATCTGAGCTGGGATCTCAACATTTTACCATTGCTGAGACAGAACGGTCTACTAGTTATGCCAATGAGTTCTCAGGCTACCATTTTGGTTTTCGAAGAAGCTAGTGACATTTGATTGAACACTCGTTTTTGCCAGACTGATTGAGCACTTGAAAATATCTGAGGTTTTGGAAACCCCTGGTCTAAACATGTTTATGGATCACGCTTTTCTCGAACTATCACAACACTACAAGTTTTACTCTTCGAGCTGCATGTGAGTTGCTCCCGATTTGGGCTCACTTTTGTTCAATTCGGCAACGGGCTCGTGAATCACACCTCCTGGATTGCGCGGGTCGTTCACTAACTAGGCCTATTCACAAGCTTGAAATTCTTGGCCAATTCATCATGCTGTCTAGTATCTATATAACGATATTTCAAACTATGGTTCCTAGATATGGTCATATAAGACTTGTATTACTATGATTTCCAACAATGAATAAAATATTCTAGTATTTTCTAATCAACAAAAACATTACAAATCCTAAGAAAAATATGGGCCAAGAATGTACAATGCAAGCTTTGAAAAGATTCTATGATTGGATATTTTGAATATCAAGTAACGTTTTAAAATAATGCAAAATCATTGGGTTTATCGTATACATATCCAAATATTACAAACAAAATGAAAAACCTTCATGATCCTCATATATACAGTATTTTGGCTGATAAATCATTGTAAAATATATGAGAATCTGATTTATATTTTTTGAAATTAATTTATTCCATATTGGATTAAATTTGCATAACCTAACTATTAGTATTCCTAGAAAGAGGATTCAAAATGGTAACATTATGCGTGTTTCACGCTTAAAACAGCAACGCTAAGTGCATTTTATTTGGCCTTTTGCAGAACCAAAACGACTCTACCAATTGCATTTTAGTTTGGTGATTATTTGTGATCCAAATTACTATCAAGGGCGTTATGATCTTGCATTATTCGTGATAAAAAATGACCTACTGAGCCTATTTTGGTTCGGCTTATTCCATAATTAAAACTTCATTGGCATCTTTTTTCTTTTTATGAACATGTGAGTTTATTCATTGGAAAATAAGAGAGTACAAAAGCTTAGAAGCATACCCCAACATTACAATTCATCTAAGAAAAGATCAAATTTGGAATCTACCAACTATGACACAATAAAGCATTTGCTTGAAAATGTTTAATGTTCCTAAATAAATATGCTATTCTATGAACTACTCGTTGACATATTTTGGCTTAGCTTATTTCATGTTCAAAACGACATCAGTGCACATGTTTTGGTTCAAATTATTTCATGGTGTTGAACAGCTCATCTTGGTTCGGCTCATATGATGATCGAAGCGGCAGCACAGTGCATGTATTGGCTCGGCTTACAACATGGTTAAAACTGCACTTCGCTTCTAATTGCACTTCGACACAACGAGAGTTTTAACTCAAAAGGCGTATTTAAGTTTATGCAAAGAAATCAAAAAAAAAAAAAGGCTACTGTTTTCTGTTTAGTAGAATATAATTTACTAGTTCGCTTTTGTAGTGTAGTTTTCATGTGGATTTGCTATGTAATTTGGTTGGTTGAAACTGCTGTTTGGATAGTGTGGTCGTTATGGTGTAGTGTAGTTTGGTGTGGATTTATACTGTCATTTGATTTGGTTGAGATTGTTGTTTAGTTCATGTGGTGAATTACAATGTAGTGTAGTTTTGGTGTGGATTTGTGCTGCAATTTGGTTGGTTGAGACTATTGTTTGGACTAGTGAGAGTGAACGATACAAACCAAAAGCGATCTGTCTATTAGTACTTTATAAGTAAATTTAAAGGATTTGAAGTGTAGATTACAAGTAAATCTTTGATGGAAGAAGGTAGAGTACCTCGGGTTTGTTATACTTAGTAGATAAATGAGTCTTTGGTGAAGATATCACCAAACTCCTACCTCCCTAATTAGTTGGCTACTAATTAATATCTTGTAGATGGTCAAGCTATTCCAAGGGATAAATCCAAATAGCAAGGAGTTTGAGGTTAGAGACAAAGGAGAACCAAGAATCTTGACGATTTCAGGAAATCATTACGAGAAAATAATGGTACAGAAGTAAAGATAATGAAATCTAGATGGATAACGTTTGTTAATAAAGAGATGGCTAAAGAATGTGTAGCTCATAAGGACAAAGCACAAATGAAAAAAGAAATTTGAGATAGTCTATTCACAATGCAATCAAAAAGTAAATATTATGAAAATTATATTGTATGATTCTTTTTGGGATCAAAACTACCTTTCTTAATAGTGAAAGGAATTATGGAAAGACAATGGGAAAAACAAAGTTTATTGGATATCTCCACAATAGATAGTGGCTTTTTCTTTTTTAGATTTACCAACAAACTAAAGATGGATGAAGTATTAGAAATTAGAGTTTCTAATGTGGTAGGAAAACCAATGTTTCTCCAAAAATGACATAACATTATTAGATTGCAAAAGGAGAAAATTACTTCCATATCAATTCGGATAAAAGCTATATAATGTTCCACATACTCTATGGGATGAGGTTTGTATAAGCTATGTTGCTAGTGCTATTGGGAAGCTGTTGTACATGGATAAGGCCATTAAGCTAAAATAAAGAATATTATATGCAAAGGTGTGTGCTGAAATAGATATGAAGTGTTCTTTTTCAAATTTTTGGAAATTGACATCTGAAATGATGTCATCTTTGAGATAGAAATGGAGTATTGTTCATTGCCCAATATCTATAAAAAAAGAATGTGAATATTTTGGACATAAGAAATGTACTGCAAAAAGAAAGGAGATGTGAATCCCAGTGACAAAGGCCTCATTGCAAAATGACTTAAATGCTAAAAGTCAATAAGGAAATAATGATCAAGGACATAAGGATCAAAGACATGAAAATCATGATATTACATATTGAGAATAGTTCCTAATAGCATGGAATTGAATCTGCCCCAAAAAAGCAATAGAAATTACAAAGCCCAAATACCAATAAAGATAAAGCAATAGAGTACATATAAGTGGCAAGGGAAATAAAAGAAAGCCAAAGAGAAGTATAGTTAAGAAGGATAATACTAATTAAAAATCTAATGTCTCAATGAATAATCTTCAAAAATCAAGTGAAAAAGGTTGCAATGGTAATGTAATGTTTGAAGAAGAAAGTACCAAGCTGCCAAATAAATTATCATATTATCATGGAATGTAAATGACATGAATAAAAGCCCCAAATAAAAGAAGGTACATTAAGTTATTAAGAATATAAAAGTGGATATTGTTATCACTTTGAAACACAAAATATAAGAAGAGAAAGTAGAATGTGTAGCAAAATCTCTTTTTTCTCAATGGAGACTTATCCATAATTATAAAGATAATGAGAATAGAAGGATTTGAAAGCTGCAATTCAACATTATAGTCATCAATAGCTCCAAATAGGTAGTGAATTGTAGAGTTGAAAAGGGATAAGAAATATAGTACTTATTTGCAATAATGTAAAAGATGAAAGGAAGGATTTATATAGGAACCTCACACAATGCTATAACATTTTTGAAAAATATAATCCATGGCTACTTGTATGAGAATTCAATATAGTGAAGAACCTAAATGAAAGGGTTAGTGTGGCTAGTAGATGGATAAAAGGAATATAAGACTTCAACATCATCAATGATGCGACCTTATAGTTCAAACTTTTATAGGTCCTCTTCTATTATGGATAACAAAGGAAAGGGAGTAGTGTCTAAAGGTAGTAAACTGGATAGATACTTGATAAACATTAAATGGATGCAAAAGCATGGGTTTTTCTTTATAGAGTTCAATACTCCTAGTTTGTTGAACCATAGCCTTTGCATTATCAAAGTTGGCAATACTAGATCAAAAGAGAAAACATCATTTAGATTTTTTAACTTTTGTCTAACAAGCCCAAACTTTCTAACAGTATATCTAGCAATAAAGGATAGGGGGCATAGCAACATATAAAGAAGTAAAAACATTGAAGAAAATGGAGAAAGAACTTGGGAAGATCAATAAAGAAGGCTTTGGAAGCAAAAATGCAACTGCAAATAACCTAAAGGTAGCTTTTGATGACCCTTCAAGTACCTAACTATGAAATGAACAAACAAAAATGGTTAGAAAAGTTAGTAACATATAGCAAGCATGAAAAAATTCTTCACATCAAAGGATGGAATGAAGAATTAAAATGGATGATTTAAGCATCTAAAGGTAAAGATCTGGCTGCAAAACTTCTTAAAATATCATTTTTAGCATGTATTTATTGCATATGGGTAGAAAGGAATAGAAGAAGATTTCAAAATACATTAGTTGACATTCCAATCTTGTTGGCTAAATAAGGAAAATTGTACAAGGGAGAGCTTCTCTGCTTCACAATATCAAACCCTCACAAGGTAATGTCTTTTTTAGTGAGATCTGGAGGCTTCCAACCTCTATTTATTCTTACTCTTAGCTTATTTTTGAAAATTGTTGTAATACTAGGGTATCTCCTTGTGCTTTTGTATATTATTTTCCATTAATGCAACTTACATTAAAAACCAAAAAAAAAAAATTCTTCTAAAACAAAAATTAAGAAATAATTGGTTGAAAGAGGGAGATAGTAATAGTAAAGTTTTCCTTAGAAGTATGATGCAGAGGAAAGCATAAAACCACATTGTTAGGGTAAAGATATATGGTGCATAACTCATAGAAGACCATGAAGAAATCAAAACCAAGATTATAAGCTACTTTCAAGGCATGCTGAGAAAGGCAAATCAACTACAACTGTCATATGGGAATTAAGAGAACTATTTCCAATTAAAATTCCAAAGGAAACAAAGAGAAGCCTTATGGTAGATGTTCAAAGAGAAGATATAATGGAATGTAATCTTTTTTTTGATAAATATGTGAATATATTCATCAAAAATAAAAGAATATAAAAGCTTAAGAGCATACCCCAATATTATAATTTATCAAAAACAAAATTGAATATGGAATCCTATAGCTATGACACAATAAAGCATTTGTATGAAAAAGTTTAATGTTTCTAAATAGAATTACTCTTTCACATACTACTTTCCTAATTATAGCCAATAAAATTGATATTTCAATAATCTTATTTTGAAAATATCTATGATTTCAAAATGCAATCTTAAATATATTAAAATTTATGAAGTTTTTAGACAAATTTAGATATCGGATTGAAAATTGCATTACTACTATGGATACTTTGTAAACCTAAAATGACTCTCATATAGGTTTTTTTTTTTAAGGGGCTAGAGTCTTAGACAGGAGGATCGCATTTGATAACTCTATTTTTATAGAGTTATTTTACCTATTTTTTAGATAATAAATAATGCAATGCTTATGAGAAAATATTTGAATTCCTCTTTATTTACTTGAATTTGCCTTGTTTTTGTAGAATAAAGAGACATGGAGAAAAAGAACAAGCATGGAGAATCTTATCCTTATTATATGGTCAAAATATCAAGATCAAGAAAATCAAGATGGGCTTGGGCTTGGGCTTTGGATGATTGTTATTAGATTTTTATTGTTATTGAATTTTCTAAATAATTATAAAACCTAATCATATTAGGAGTTCAAAGCCTAATTAAATTAGGAGTTCAAAACCGAATTGTCTTAGGTCTCCAAAATCTACTTCTACTAGGATAAGAAATAGGTCTAAATCTAAATCCTATTTAAGAGAAGAGAATAGGCAAAAGAAAGGGGAAGAGGAAATTGAGCACAACTCAAAAGAGAGACCAGGAATTCAAGGTTTTCCTGAAAAGAAGACAAAAAAGGTGACAAACTTCTTGTTCTTAGATTCAAGATGCCTTCTTTATTTCTTATTATTATTCTTCCTTATTATTTCCTTATGCCTTAGTTTACTTTTGTTAGAGCTACGATGTAACCTAATTATGATGGTATGAATCTTATGATTGTTATGTTTTGCAAGATATTTTGTTTATGTGAAGTTACATGTTATTGTGTTTAATGCTTTTAAGGGATTAGCTACCACTTAAATAATCTGATTTGTATGTTTGAGACCGACAGGAGATGATATACAATTGGTTCTTGTAATGTGTAACTATAAATTAAATATGGATAGACATATACCATATTGTTTGTGTGGCTTTCGGTGTAAACTAGGAATGCTCATAGATCCTAATGCATTTAGTTTGTTTCAATTCACATATAGAGATATAGTGAATTAATGAACGAAGTAGGTTTGCTATACTTAGACATAGGATAGTAAATAAATTAGGAAGTTCTGCCATCACATAGATATTATCCCTCTTGTAAGCATAAATAATCAATATTAATACCTAATAATTATGGTGAAATCGGATGCTCTAACATGTTTTGTGTATTTAGTTTTCTTAAATTTAATTAATTAACCTATCATTTATCATTTGGGTTTGTTAGATAAATTCTAGGAGTCACCATTAGTAATTAGTTGGTCTAGTAATTACCAATCTATGTGGGATAATATCTTCTTATCATTATATTACTTGTTCGACATGTTTACTTGCATTTAGAATTTCACTGAACAGCATCTCACCCTTCCTTTTTTTCATTGTAATGGAGATCCTTAACAGAATTCTAAACTCTTATCCTCTAAAAGGCTCAAATATCATTAGAAATGCTCTAAAGAGAAGATCACCCATTTCTTGTTTGATATTTTCTTGATGACATTTTCTTGTTTATTCATTGAGATATTAAGTCTATATTGTGTTTGCTATATACTATATGAGAATTTATGGAAATCACAGGATTGAAGATGCACCTACATAAATGTCAAATTTTCTTCTTAAGCATGTTTGAAAAGGAGAATGCTTTAATACTTTATCATGTTCCCATCCAAGAAAGCTAACTTCCTATCAAATACTTAGAAGTGTATTGATTTCTAAAAGACTCACAAAAATGCTATGGAGAATTACATATGAGCCACCAAAAATTTTTATATTCTCTTTGCAAATGCATTGGGTGTAAATGTTTCTACTACCCAAACAAACAATATATAAAATTAAATAAATAAATAAACTCTTCCTATGGGCAAGTAAATCTATTGAGTGATGTGTAACAAAAGTGACCTAGAAGGAACTTTTTTATCTCAAAATCTCTAGAGATGATTGAGATTAGTAGATATTCACACTTGAAATAAGAAGGCAATTAGCAAACTTCTATGGTCTCTTATAACAATAACTCAAACCCCTTATGGGCAAAAGATGGATGATATCAAAAAAATTGCAAGGAAAGAAATATTTTAAAGGTTGGAATTAAAGGAACATTTCACAAGTAAGAAGTAAGCTCTTACAACTACTGACCATATTATAGTATAATATTGTCAAAAGCTATTGAGAGCTAAGATAGAGTAGAGAAGAAAATGAATGGGCAAGACTACTATGGAAAGAAGAAATAACAAAGCATAACTTTATCTGTTGGGTCATTTTGAAAGAATGAACCATAGTATATCAAGTGGTTGTATGGAATAATTCAGTGAACCTACAATGTAAATTTTTCCAACAACAAGAAGAATCATATGAACATTTATTCTTTAATTATTGGCTTACAAATTACATTTGGAAGGTGTATTAGGTATGAATAGACTATCTCAAAAAAATTGAACAATAAAAAGAAGAAATACATTAGATGATCAAGGTTGTTAAATATAAGAGTTTTATAGTGTTAGGATTGATGGAACAATTAGGTTAAAGGGTATGGTTGTCATTACAATCAGGGGTTTTTGTGTAATTGTGGAACCAAGAAATATCTTATAGATATAGTGGGTTTCCTAGTAGTATTGGATTAGGATTCTTATTCTTATGTGGAAGTAGGTTTTCCTAGTAGTATTCGACTAGGATTCCTTTAGGGTTTCTCTATAAATAAGAGAAGTATAGAGAAACCTAGTGGGCGAGTTGAGAGAGTCCCATGGGGAGCTAATTGTTGAAGAGGGCCCCTCTCATGGATTCTAGTTGATGAGAGAATCCATGAGATACCTATTTAAGGAGAGGAAATGTATGAGAAAAGACTACAAGGGACGTAGGACATTGTGATGTTCCGAACCTCTTAAATCTGTTGTGTTTGGGTGTGTGCGTTCTTATATTTGTATGTTCAAACTCTGTGTGGTTGATACGACTTGGTTGAATTCCCCCAACATATAGTAATATTGCTTAGTGTATCATTTAGATCTATCTTATATCAAATTTGAAATGAAAAGAATAAAAGAAGATATCATTGTAAAAATTTAGATATCTCGACTATTTTTGCAAAAATCAAAAAGAATATAAAATGTAAGATTTTATCAATGCAGAGAATATGCCCTATAAATTATAATAAGTTTTTAAAAAAGTTTTGAAATTTTTCAAATGTTTTTGAACGTTAATGATGATAAGGATGTAATGAACAATTTTTTTTTTGTTCCTTTGATGATATATGCCTGAAATTTCACATAAAGAAAAAAGAAACAAACGATTTCGATTCTTTTAAAGGCAATAAAAATAGGCAAAAGTCCCTCTCTCCGTTCACTTGTATAGGGTTAGGTTTCGTCATTTTCTACAAGCCGGAACGCTACCCCACTAAGACACTACTGCTCCTCCATATGTTCTTCCTAAAAAGCAAGGAACCACGAGAAGTAGGAGGGAAGGGCATATTAAAACGTCTTCCATAGTCTCCTCTTTCCAAATCTAAGGGTTACGACGGAGATATGGGCTTTGGATTAGTTTATGACAGTGACAAAGGGCTCGCTACGAAGCTGTCAAGTGTGCAAAGAGAAATGATCAGCAAAATCCTTCGTCATCTCCTCTTTGCCCCTGCCCCTCTGACGTAACTGCGTATGTCAGGTCGTTTCGAGTTTTGTGAAAGCAACACTACTCTGATCTGATTCCTTATCCAAAATTATCCGAAGTTTTTTAAATGTCGAATGGACACTGACTTGTGACTGTCGCTTGTGACAGCTAAAAGGGATTTCTTGAGTTTTTAAATGTCCTCTTCCTCAATGAATGCTCCGCTTCTGACTTAAATGACGTGCACTCTTAACCAGGCAACTATCGCCAAAGACGAATTGCATAGCTGTTTCTACTTTCCGATTTTCCAAGCTTAACCAAAGGACACTATGAGTAATTTGCAAATTCTTCTTTTACTCGTACATGTGTTTAAGATCATTTAGACCGGAGTCTTTGTAACTTAAGAGAATCTGAATAGAAAGTTCTTCTTGGCTTCGGTTTAACAGTCTGTTTCTGTTTCCAATTTTATTTGAATAGATAGACATAATCCATGAGAAAACATCACTCTTTCTACCTCTTCCACAGTCAATCTCAGTAAGCGTGGCATCACGCAGAAATAAGAGATGATTGCTGTGTCTTGAAAGAATCAATGATTCGGAGGATATAAGTCTAAGTTATCCAAATATTCTTATTTACCAAAAATTTAATTTTTTTTTACTTAATTTACAAAGTAAATAAAAGGGTCACAAAATATTTTATTCAAGAAAAATAATTTTCAAATACTCAAGGCATTTATTTTTTTCCCTTTTTAATTACACTATTTTCTCTCCTTAAAAATAGTATAGAATGTATCAAGCAAAAAAACAGTCAACTCACCCAAGAATCTTCTCAAACCACACACCAAAAAAAAAAAAAAAAAAGATTTCAAAGACTAGGTCTTGTAAACATACTACTAAAAATTAAGATATTAAGTATTGCATGAAATATATAGATTCTTTCACGTAACATTATCCATATAAATGATATATACTCTCCCTAATTATGTGCATGAATTCAAATAAAATAATTAATACAAGTTTTGATAAAATGTACTAACGAAATTTAGAAAAATGCAGATATAAGCTACAATAAAAAGAGAGTGGAATTACTTGTTTCTAAGATAGCCGATGCACTGACAAGAAAGGATGGTCTTCTTCAGGTGACACGATGGCCCCTCTTCGATGAACACGTCATTGAGCGCGTACATTTGTGTTTTTTTACTAAGAAAATTCCTTCAAACTTAGTGGACTGAAAAGATTGCTCTACTCTTTCTTGTCAGGTGCTTTCGCTGGTTCTCAGCGCTGACTCATCAGCACTTATAACTCTTCTAAAAATAATAAAAAGGAAGAGGTTGCCCATTTTGTACGTGGTCCATGTCATCCTCTACTTATTTCGAACCCAATGGAAAATCTTTTTCGTCATTCTCTAAAGACAAAAATGATGATTTCATATGATAATGTTTGGGTCACTATTTTTCATAGAGAGAGGGAAAGCTTTTAGATGTAATAATGCAATGAATGACTACATTTCGTGTAGCCAAACCTGTTGAAAAAAGGATAAGGGATGAAAAGTTTGGCAAAATTAAGAGCTGGATATAAAAGAAGTATAATTAAAACATAGAAACAAAGGGAGACGGGGATTATGGAGTCAAAAGACATTGATTAGTAGGACAAAGAATAAAATTTTATCTTTTTTTCCTTAATTTCCAGCAACCCGAAGAAAGAAAAAAGAAAAAAAGAACGGATGACGATAGTCGAACGAAAATGTGTCCCGACATATTCTCCATATCGTACTTTTTAGATATTATATTTAAAGACTTCTTAAAATTGGCTTAAACAAGGGAGAAGTTCTTTTTATTTTAGAAAGAAAAACTCCCAAAAGATTTTGAGAAAACTCCGACCTTCTGTAGTAGTATCACGACGGCTCATTTCCTAATTATTTCCGATTCTCACCGAGCGTTATCCATAATTGTCTAGGGCCAAAACAAAAACAAACAAAAAAATTGTCTAGGGCTGGCTCAGAGAGATGCACACTTCTGGTTACGACAAACTCCTGCTTACGCACTCACTGACGTGAGGTGTCGAGAGTCCCTTTCTTATCACGAGACCATGACTCCCACCAGTGTCCCCTTCGAGATTCGCGGGGTAACTTTGCTTGCAGCGGCCGCTGGCACTATACATTCTAAGTCCTGATGGCCGGGGTTACAAAGCATCCAATAACATTACATTTGACTGTCATCGTTTTACCTTTCGGAAACATACGAATATGGAAGACGTCTTGCGATACTCACTCCTCTCACCTCTTCTCCTGCTCCTTGCTTTCAAGCTCTATCTTAAAATAAGAAGACGACCCCAACGCCTCCCTCCCAGTCCACCTTCTTTGCCTGTTCTGGGTCATCTCCATCTCGCTAAAAAACCCCTCCACCGTACTTTCCAAAGCCTTTCGCAGAAATACGGCGACATTTTCTCCCTCCGCTTTGGTTCCCACCTGGTGGTAATCGTGTCGTCCCCGTCCTTAGTCGAAGAATGCTTCACCAAGAACGACGTTGTCCTAGCGAACCGTCCTAAGTTCCTATCGACCAAGCACCTTAGCTATAACCAAACCACCATGACAACAGCCCCTCACGGCGACCACTGGCGCAACCTCCGCCGCATCAGTGCCCTCGAAATTTTCTCAACCAACCGCCTTAACATGTTTGCGGGCATCCGAAGGGACGAGGTCACACGGTTGATAAGTAAACTATCACGTAACTCGTCCCAAGATTTCGCCCAGGTGGAGCTGAAATCAATGTTCGCAGATCTCACCTTCAACATCATAATGAGAATGGTAGCGGGTAAGCAGTACTACGGGTACGGAGATGACGTGGAGGATGAGGAAGAGGTGAGACAATTTAGGGAGATAATGAGAGAGGCTTCCAAGTATGCTGGAGCATCGAATCCTCAAGAATTCGTGCCCATTTTGCGGTGGATTGATTATGAGGGCTTGGAGAAAAGGTTGAGGAGAATTGCCAAAATAACGGATGCGTTCATGCAAGGTCTCATTGATGAGAAGAGGGGTAAGGAGGAGGAGGGAAACACTATGATAGACCATCTTCTTTGTTTACAGAAATCTCAGCCGGATTACTATACAGACCAACTTATCAAAGGGCTTATTTTGGTCAGTGTTTCTCCCCTATTTTTGTTTTACTTTTTACTTCCGTGTTTGAGAACTCGTTGGAGTAGATTAATCCGGCGAGGAAAGTACAAGTCTCTCTGCAAAAGGAGGCTTCGTACATGCCAGTATCTACACGGGGCTCTGCTCGGCAGCCGCTCTATTAAGTGATTTACTCTTTCTTTCTATTAATATCTCCCACACCTATTTTAACCGGAGGTCATGCTGTTTGCTGGGACTGACTCATTAGCGGTGACATTGGAATGGGCGATGTCCAATCTTCTCAATCATCCCGATGTATTGAAGAAGGCAAGAGCTGAGCTAGACAACCATGTTGGACAAGAGATATTGATTGACGAATCAGATTTCTCTAATTTGCGCTACCTTTCAAGTATAATCTCGGAGACCCTTCGATTGTACCCGGCAGCCCCGCTACTCGTACCCCATATGCCCTCGGATGATTGTAGGGTCGGTGGATATGATATACCACTTAAGACAATGTTATTGGTCAATGCATGGGCTATACATAGAGACCCCAAAATGTGGGAGGATGCGGCGAGCTTTAAGCCAGATAGGTTTGAAAGTGAGGAGGTTGACGCGCGTAAGTTGATGCCATTTGGGATAGGGAGGAGGGCTTGTCCTGGGGCAGGCCTTGCCCAACGGGCAGTGAGTTTGGCATTGGGTTCATTGATTCAGTGCTTTGACTGGAAAAGAGTTAGGGAAAAAGAAGTTGACATGACTGAAGGAGATGGGATCTCCAAGCCCAAAGCAGTGGCACTAGAGGCCATGTGCAGGGCACGGCCTATTATTGGCAAACTTCTTATCGAGTCTGTGGGTGATATTTGAATAATGTCTCTGGAGCCAAGGTAGGAAAGATGTTTAAACAATGTCTTCGAGCCAAGTTGGGAACTTGGCAACAATTCGTCAGACGGAATAGTATAGATATTCATGACTTAGTGAGCACCGACGATGCTGTCCTATATGTATACGTCTTGATCATTTGTAAGGCCTTGAACCTTTTCTTTTCTTTTCTTTTCTTTTCTTTTTTTTATTTTATTCCCTTGGCTTGCAATGAACTTAACGGCTTGTATTATGGAATAAGAATCGGTTTGAATAAAGGACTCTTTCCTTTCCGTTTTATCTTTATTGCGAGCGTATAATGATTCCAATCAAGAACATAAAGATATGTGTTGAGAATTAATGCATTTTTTCAGCAGGTTCCAGCATGTTGTAGAGAAGTCACGAGCTTTGTAGTATGTTTGCTCATAGTATGTTTGAGATAAGTCTTGAGTTTTGTGAAAAGGTCTAGAAAGTTAGAAAAGTCAAAAAACATGGGTTAGTCGGTAGCATTGCAAGTATGTTGTTAAGTCCATAAAAGGCCCTCAAGGCCTTCGCGCATGGATGTTACAAACCCCCCGTTGAATCAAATCTAATTTGGAGACAAGAGCTCCATTCCTCTTTTCTCTCTTTCCTACTATTTTGGAGCTAGGAACTACATCTTAATCACCTTTCTTTCTTCCTATTTATCTCCTCACTTGTTACGTGCACAATTCAAGGATCGAGACACCGGCTTGGGATTCAAGATCACGTCCCGTGACCAAGGCTGGTGGTGGCTTTTCTTACCTATGATGGAGAATAAGGATTTGGATTAACAGAGCCTTCTATTTCACAGAGATGGAAACATCTCAAGGAAACAAGTTTTCGGAGGTTACAAAAGATACCTACAACTAAGCGTTTCCTTCCCTTATAACCTTGCTAGCTAACGTAACCCAACAAGGTGGATTATGACAAGCGTATACGCAAAATCTGATACAAGCATGGGTTCGCACCACGCGGCCCGCATGCCCCCTCCCCATACTTCATTAAACAACACGTTTCCTTCCCATCTTTTCAACCAGCTCTGTTTGTCCTTTCTCGTGTCTACGTCATGGCAAGACGTTTGCTGCGACGTAACACTACTCCCTCCTCAGCATTGGCCTTGTCCTCAAGGTCAAAGGTCGGGAAGCGACTCTGCATCTTGCAGACCTCCTCCCAGGTAGCTTCAGTGGTTGGAAGCCCTTGCCACTTGATCAACACCTCCGAAACCGTCTCAACAATTCTTTGTTGCAAAACTAATTCGGGTGGTGCCGAATATGTGTCTTCTTCTTCCAATATGACTGGTAGTTCAGCTTCTATTCTGGCCGAAGGTCGTACCCATCTTTTGAGCTGAGAAACGTGAAAAACAGGGTGAACCCGACTCACCGTCGGCAACCGGAGCTTATAAGCAACGCCTCCTACCTTCCCTATGATCTCAAATGGACCATAAAATCTTGGTGAAAGCTTCAATTTCTGTCGGTGGGAAATGGATGTTTGCTTGTAAGGTTGGAGCCGCAAAAAGACTCTCTCTCCTACCTCAAAGTGGGTCTCAGTTTGTTTCTGGTCAGCAAAAACCCTCATCCTATTTTGGGCATCCTGGAGTTGATACCTTAGCTCTTGCAACACTTCATCCCGACTCTTAAGTTGTTTTTCTACCTTCTTTTCTTGAGCTCTTCCTGGAATGTAACTTAGCAACGTTGGGGGAAGTCTTCCGAACACCAACTCATAGGGAGTTTTTTTTGTGGAAGCATTGATACTTGTGTTGTGGCAATATTCTGCCCATGGAATCCAACGAGCCCATTCTTTTGGTCGGTCTCCTGAAAAACACCGCAGGTATGTTTTTAGTGACCGATTGGCCACTTCTGTCTGGCCATCCGTCTGTGGATGGTAGGCCGATGAAAAACGGAAACTCATTCCCTGAAGGCGGAACAGTTCAGTCCAGAATTTACTTGTAAAGAGTGGGTCTCTATCACAAGTGATGGATTTCGGCAACCCAAATAACCTGAAGACTTGGTCGAAGAAGAGATTGGCCACTGTCTCGGCGGTGTAGGGGTGTGCTAATGGTAAGAACCTGGCAAATTTTGAGAGTCTGTCAACAACCACATAAATGGAATTCTTCCCACATGAGGGGGGAAGACCATCAACGAAATCCATAGAGATTTCCTCCTATATGTTTTCCGGAATTGGCAAAGGCTCTAGAAGTCCAGAAGGGAAGTTGTTTTGCCACTTCTGTTGCTGACAAGTCAAGCAACTAGTTACAAACTCCAGCACATCTTGGCGAAGATATTTCCAAAAGAAAATAGATCTGGCCCGTTGAAGACATTTGTGGAACCCTTCATGACAAGAACTGTGAATTTGTTGGAGTATTTCTTTGATGAGAGGAGACTTCTCCCAAATAAAGATCTTTCCCTTGCAATACAAAATTCCATTGATATACTCCCAAGGGCCTATAGACTCACCAGCTTGAACTCGTCTAGTGATCTCACATAGAGCTGGATTAGATTGAGTTTCATCACGGATGGCTTCTACCCACAGAGGAGTGGGTGTTGAAACTGCCACTAAGGTTCCGTTTTGAACCTTCCTTTGCTCCTCGGGATCATCCATACTTGGTGGTTGTTCCTCTGTTTCTCCTTGCCTGGACAGGGCATCAGCGACCCTGTTTGCTGGTCCCGGCTGATATTCGATTGAGAAGTCAAATCCCATTAGTTTAACGAGCCATCTTTCTTAAGCGGGTGTAGAGATCCGTTGAGACCATAGGTAGCGTAAGCTACGCTGGTCAGTCTTGACAATGAACCTTCGTCCCAAAAGGTAATGTCGCGACACCTGAATGGACAGAACTAATGCAAGTAACTCTTTCTCATAAATGGAGAGAAGGAGATTCTTACCATGCAGTGTTTTGCTGAAGAAGGCCACCGGGTGTTTGTTTTGGGTCAAGACAGCTCCAATCCCAAATGCTGATGCATCACATTCAACAGTGAAGACTTGTTGGAAATCTGGCGGAGACAGAACATGGGCCTTTGTTATAGCCTCCTTCAATCTTTTGAATGCTCCTTCGGCTAGATCATTCCATGCAAATCCCCCCTTTTTTAGCAACTCAGTAAGCGGCCTAGCAATTACCCCATATCCGCGGATAAATCGCCTATAATAGCCAGTCAAGCCTAGGAACCCGCGTAGGGCCTTTACCGAGCCTGGCTGTGGCCAGTCCAGAATGGCTGCCACTTTCTCTTTCTCCACAGCTATGCCTTCTGGACTAATAACATGTCCGAGGAATTGCACGCTGTTTTGGCCAAACCTGCATTTTTCCTTTTTGGCCACTAAATGATTTTTTCTAAGAATTTCCAAGACTACTCTAACGTGTTCCACATGCTGGGACTCTTCCTTACTGAAAACGAGGATGTCGTCGAAGAAAATCAAGATAAATTTCCTCAAGTATTCAGCAAAAATAGTATTCATGAGATTTTGAAAAGTAGATGGTGCATTCGTGAGACCGAAGGGCATCACGAGATACTCATAATGGCCGAAAGGTGTTCTGAAGGCCGTTTTTTCCACATCTTCTTCCTTGACTAGAATCTGGTGATAACCAACTCGTAGATCAAGCTTTGTGAAAACCTTAGCTCCTCGGAGTTCATCCAAGAGTTCATCGACCGTTGGAATGGGGAAACGGTCCTTGATAGTGATGGCGTTGAGAGCTCTATAGTCCACGCAGAGCCTCCATGAGCCGTCACTTTTCTTATCTAATATCACCGGCTATGAGTATGGACTGACGCTTGGTCGCACCATCCCGTTGGCCAACAATTCTTTCACCAGTCGCTTTATTTCGGCCTTTTGGAAGAATGGGTATCTGTAGGATCGGCCTGAGACTAGAGTGGAACCAGGCACAATTGGAATGGCATGGTCAAAAGCTCGTCGAGGTGGAAGACCACGTGGCTCTGCAAAGACATCTGCGTATTCCTGCAAGAGATGGTCCATACAACTGCCATTCTGTAAAATGATGTCGTTAGGCAAGGTTGCCACACGACTCATTTCAATATTGTTTAGTAAAACAATCTTCTTCGAGACATCAGATAGCAAGGGCCCTTCCTCGTCCATAGTTGTCGGTACATACCGAATCTGGAGCAGGACTGCTATTTCTTCCTTCTTTATTTCCTTTCTGATCTGGCGATCGTCCAGCACCCTATCATCGGGAGGTTTCATCCCCTTAAGTTCAACCTTCCTCCCTCCTGAGTTGAAGGTCATATAAAGTTGGGAAAAATCCCATGTTACCAAGCCCAAGGTGCATAGCCATTGGATTCCGAGCACTGCATCACACCCTTGTAGTGGTAGTAGATAAAAATCAACCTGTTGACGTACTCCTTGGATTAAGATAGGAACTCCGTGACAACACCCCTTGCTAACAACTTTGTCGCCATTAGCAATGGTAACCTCAAACTTGTGAGAGGTTGTGGGCTTTAATCCTATGCGCCGGGCCACGCCTTCCTTTAGGAAGTTATGAGAAATGCCTGTGTCGATGAGAAAGCTGACCAGCTGGTTGTGCTTGGTCAACGTCCCTCTTACACGCATATTTTGTGGTTCGTCACTTCCACAAATTGCATGTACTGAAATTCCGGGCATCTCCGCACCGTCTTCCTCTATGTCTTCCTCTTGCAATCCAGAGGCTTCACCGGACTCCATCACTCTTTGGCTCTCCAAGAAAAATAATCACTTGCAGCGGTGACCTGGTGAGTAACGTTCGTCGCAGTTGAAACAGAGGCCTTTTGTGCGCCTCTCCATCAATTCTGCAGGCGAAAGTTTCTTTATGGGAACGACAGTCTTCCCTGGTGCAGCTGCTGCTTTCTCCCATACTTTTTTGACTACGGCCTTGACTGAGGGTCGATCTTGCCCCTTAGCTTCATACATTCTAGCTAGCTCCAAAGCCTCCAAAAAGGTGGAAGGCCTCTTGGCTTGAACTTCAATTCTGATTCCCTCCTTAAGCCCACTAATGAAGCCACTGATAAGCTGTCTACTCGACAAGGGACCAGCTTTCATAGCTAGCTTATCATGTTGTTGGTGATATTCTTCGATTGTGCCAACTTGCTATAATTTAGTTAGTTCACCATAAAAGTCTATGAGCTGAGAGGGACCATACCTTTCGAACAGAGCTTCAGTGAGCTCGTCCCAAGTAAGGTTGCCCATTGGTGTTGTTTTTCTGAGCATTTGGTACCAAATGTGCACTTCTCCCTCTAAGTTCTAGGCGGCGATGGGGACCTTATCGCCTTCCGGAGTGTGGTTCAGTTCAAAGAACTGAGTTGCTCAGCAAACCCACCCTGTTGGGTCTTCCTCTCCTGCATAACGTGGGAACTGAAACTTGACGCCTTTGGGAGGAGTGGTTTCTTCTGTTAGAACGCCTTTCCCTTTGTGGGTCTTCGAGGACTCGCATGTAACCTTGCTTGAATCTGTTTTCAAGCTAATAACTTGGGACTGGATTTCGGCAAAGCGTTCCTCCATCCGCAAACAGACATCAGCAAACTGCTACTGCATGACAGCCATCATATCAGAGAAACGGTGGTTAAGGTCTTTTTCGAGAAAGCCGGATTTTGAATTAGCCATGTCCGAACCTGGCTCCGATACCTTATTGTTACGTGCACAATTCAAGGATCGAGACACCGGCTTGGGATTCAAGATCACGTCCCGAGACCAAGGCTGGTGGTGGCTTTTCTTACCTATGATGGAGAATAAGGATTTGGATTAACAGAGCCTTCTATTTCACAGAGATGGAAACATCTCAAGGAAACAAGTTTTCGGAGGTTACAAAAGATACCTACAACTAAGCGTTGCCTTCCCTTATAACCTTGCTAGCTAACGTAACCCAGCAAGGTGGTTTATGATAAGCGTATACGCAAAATCTGATACAAGCATGGGTTCGCACCACGCGGCCCGCATGCCCCCTCCCCATACTTCATTAAACAACACGTTTCCCTCCCATCTTTTCAACCAGCTCTGTTTGTCCTTTCTCGTGTCTATGTCATGGCGAGACGTTTGCTGCGACGTAACATCACTTCTACAACTAAACTTCCTTTCCTAACATGCTTTCAATCCTACTTCCATCCTATTATTCTCTGCACTTCTGCTAAAGCTAACTTTGCAACCTTTCTTCCTTTCATCAAAAACCATCAGAACAAGGTTTGATTATATTGGGCATTGCAATGGTAGAACCAAGTCATAACTCAGTTCCAATTCCATTTTCCATTTTTCACAGAGAAAATTATGACTATTAGAGTATCAAGATGAAAACATTTTTTTTCCTTTTAAGATTTGTGGGATGTTGCAGAAAATGGTATAGACCTTTTACAAAACACGTCTACCTTGTCAAAGGATCAACCACCAAAAAAAAGATAAAGATAAAGATAAAGGAGTTGAAGCTGAAGGATTCACGGGCTCTTTTCATCATCCAACAAGGAGTCACAGAGCATATCTTCCCACGAATCATGGAAGTCAAAAGTGCGAATGATGCATAGGAGACTCTGTCGACAGAATTTCAAGGAACAGGAAAGGCACATGCTATCAAACTACATACTTTAAGAAGAGAATTGAAAATTTTTAAAATGAAGGATATTGAGACTATTTCAAATTATTATGCTAAAGTAAAAGAAATTGTTAATCAAATAAGAGCCTATGGAGAAGATATATCTGATAAAAGGGTTATAAAAAAAAACAATGACAACCCTTACTGAAAAATGTGATCCAACAGTTGCAACAATAAAAGAATCTAAGGATCTAAGCAAATTATCAATCACAGAATTAATATTAGGTCTCAGAATTCAAAAGAAAATACAAGTCACAAAAAAAAAAGGAGAAAAAGAATCTTCCTTGTAGAATATGTAAAAAGACAAATCACTTGGAGAAAGATTGTTGGTACAAGGGAAAGCCACAATGTCATAAGTGTAAAAATTTGGCCATGTTGAAAAAGTATGTTAATTTAAAGTAAAACATCAAGCCAATTATATTGAACCAAAAGAATAAAAATCCAAAGAAAAATATTAAGGAGTCCTTGTCTATGCCAGTCAAAGAACAAAAAAAGGAAATGATACTTGGTTCTTAGATAGTGGTCATAGCAATCACATGATTGGGAACAAGAATATCTTTTCTAAGTTGGATCCATCATTTAAATCCAAAGTTAAGCTTGGAAATGGAGAACTTATTGATGTTGAAGGAAATAGAATCATTTTAGTTCAAACAAAGAAAGGTGTGAAGTTTATTCTTGAAGTTTTATTAGTTCCCAATTCAAACAAAATTTATTAATCTAACTTAATAAATTTATTAAGTTTGGCCAAATGATGGAAAAAGGATATGTTCTGCATTTTGAAGGAAATTTTTGCGTTACATATGATAAAAATAGATAATTACTAGTCATAGCAAAATGTAGAACAACAGAAATTTTCCTATTCAATGGCAATATGCTATTTATATTGCAATAAATGTTGGATGGAAGACTCATTGTTGTGGCACTAAAACACTTTAACTTTCATGGCTTAAAGATACTTTATCAAAAAAAGATCATGTGAGATTTTCCATGCATAGAAGAAGTTAATCAAGTTTCTGAAGGATGTATGCTCGAAAAATAATAGCAACAGTCATTTCCTTCTAGAAAAGTATGGAGAGCCAAAGACTTATTAGAGCTAGTGCATACAGATATTTACGGCCCTATAAGGATACCATCTCTTGAGCAAAACATGTATTTCATCTTATTCATTGATGATTATAAAAAAATGGCCTAGGTATATTTTATGAAAAAAAAAATCATCCATCTTTGGGACATTTAAAATTTTCAAGAATTTAGTAGAAAAACAAAGTGGCCATTCTATCAAGATATTAAGAGTGACAGAGGTATAAAACATATCTCAAAAGAATTTAAGAAGTTCGGTGAAAAAGAAGTTGAATGGCAATTAATAGTTGGATATACTCCATAGCAAAATGGAGTATCATAAAGAAAAATAAAATAAAACTATTATAGAAATGGCAAGGTCGATGCTTAAAAAAAAAGGCCTTTGAAGAACTTTCTAAGCTAAAGCTATATACATAGTAGTTTATCTATTAAACAAGTGTCTAACCAAAGTAGTAAAGAATAAGACTCCAATTAAAGCCTGGAGTAGAAGGAAGCCATCAACAAAACATCTTAAAGTCTTTGGCTACATATGCTATGTACATATTTCAAAAGAAAAAAGAAGTAAATTGGATGATAAAATTGAAAAAGGTATATTCTTAGGCTATAGTGATTAATCTAAAGGTTATCATATATATAGCCTAAGAACAAAGAAATTAATAATTATTTGAGACGTTGAATTTAATGAAAATACATACTGGAATTGGGAAGATGAAAAAATTGAAAAGAAAAACATTATAATGCTAGCTTACATACCAATAATTCAAAGACCTATGGAAAAGGTACAAGAACATAGAGAAGACTCCCATACAACAACAACACAAGAATCACCAAGTTTGTCCTCTCCAACACTGCAACAATCTTCTCCAAAAGCTTCTTCAAGTAGAGTCAAATCTTTAAGAGAAATATATAAAACCTACAATTTTACTTCTTTGGAACCAAAAAATTTTGAAGATGCAACAAAACATGATGTATGAAAAAAAAAAAAAAAAAGCAATGAAAGAGGAAATTAAGATGATTGAACAAAATTAAACTTGGGAGTTAGTAGACAAACTTGAAAATAAAGAAATTGTTAGTGCTAAGTGGGTTTATAAGACAAAGTTAAATCATGATGACGCAATGCAAAAGCACAAGGCAAGACTAGTTATTAAAGGCTATTGACGAATTCCTGGAATATATTATAAAGAAACCTTTGCTCCAATTGCAAGATTAGAGACAATCAAAGCTCTTATTTTACTAGCAGCTCATAAAAGATAGAAAATTTACTAGCTTGGTGTAAAATTAGCATTCTTTAACGAAATTTTGGAAGAAGAAATATTTGTGGATCAGCCACAAGGATTTGATATATAAGGAGTTGAAGATAAAGTTTATAAACTAAAGAAAGCATTGTATGGGCTCACACAAGCACCATGAGCATGGTACAACAAGATCAATGGATATTTCATTGATCAACATTTCAAAAGGAGCCAAAGTAAGCCTATGCTATACAACAAGACCTAAGACAATGATATGAGTGGCTCAGTTGATGACATGAAGAGCACATCATGATATGCCTTCACATTAGGTTCTAGTTTCTTCTTTTAGATGTCAAAAAAAAAACAAGATTCTATAGCATTATCAATAGTAGAAGCAAAATATGTTTCAACTGCAAAATGTGGAACTCAAACTATATGGTTTTGAAGGAGTCTTGTTGACATGGAAGAATGTTAAGAAGAGCCTACTGAAATCTTTTATGATAATGAGTTAGCAATTGCTATAACAAAAAATCCAGTCCTTCACAAGAGAACAAAGCATATCACAATAAAGTATCATTTTTTGTTAGAAGCATTTATCCAAAAGGAAATCAACATGAAATATTGCAAGATTCAAGAACAAGTAGCTAATATCTTCACAAAAATATTACCAAGAATCAAGTTCAAGTCATTTTGAAGTATGCTTGGAATAACAAAAAAATGCATTAAGGAGGAGTGTTAAGAATTAATGCATTTTTCCATCAAGTACCAACATGTTGTAGAAAAGTCATGAGCTTTATAGTATGTTTAAGATAAGTCTTGAGTTTTGTAGAAAAGTCTAGAGAGATAGAAAAGTCAAAAATTGTGGGTTAGTTGGTAGCATTGTAAGTCGGTTGTTAAGTCTATAAAAGGCCCTGAAGGCCTTTGTGCATGGGTGCAACAAACCCCCCATTGTATCAAATCTAATTTGGAGACAAAAGCTCCATTACTTTTTTCGAATTCCTACTATTATGAAGCCATGAACTCCATCTTAACCACCTTTCTTTCTTCTTATTTATCTCCTCACTTCTACAACTGAACTTCTTTTCTTAATGTGCTTTCAATCCTACTTCCATCCTATTAACCTCTACACTTCGACTAAAGCTAACTCCGCAAACTTTCTTCCTTTCATCAAAAACAGTCATGATGTTATGGAATAACTTGACGTGGCTACCATGGTGGATGGCCAACAGTCGGTTTCCAAGAAGGGAACCAACTATCTGCAACATTCAAGTTGGCTTGCCATTACAAGGCAAGGCAACGTTTGCCTTTATTTATGTAGACCCGGCTAACACGCTATTTGAATGTAAGGTTTCAGTGGCCGTTGAGCAACCATGGGTGGTGTAGATTGATTAGGCCTTGCTTCTTCTCTGTATTCATTTTATTGTTATTTATTAATCATATAGGGGAACCATTGTGTTCCTGGCTATAAAGCATTCCTAGTTTGTTTGCATTTAATAAAAGCAAGCTCTACCGAACATCTATTGATCGATCCGTGTTCATATCTAGGATTTCTCATGGTATCATAATGGTTCAATGTAAACCATCTCTCAACAAATTGTTACCTCTCATTTTAATAGTCACTTTGTTCCTAATCCTCTTTCGCAAGAAAGCCTCGTCGTCGAAAATGCAACAACACCAAAGTTTTCATTTCGTTTCTACACTAGCATACCCTTGAAAAGGGTCCCTATATCTGTAGGACCCAACTCTCAATGGAATAAGATAAAATTTGATCTTAACCTAAACTAGACAAGATAAGGAATAAATCTGTATGAAGAACACAAAATTGATTCAACAGAAATAAAATTACAAGCAATTAAACTTAACACAAAAAATTGTGTTTTTGTTTCTACAAAAACTATTTTTCTCTACAAGGCTCTCCAACTTGCTTGATTTTATTAGAATGTAAAGGTTCATTCCAAAATTCTGAAGCATTAGATGAGAAAACCTCATCACTTATAAGATCAAGAGTCCATCTTGATGCTTTCAATGTAGAACAATATCTACCTTTAACATTTTTCCTTACATGCATGTTGACATAAGTATTATACATGGAAAGAAACCCAACTTTAAGGCATTGGGGTTTACAAAGTGGAGGCATTCCCCTGGCTCTAATACCATGTCATGAGATGAGAAACCTATAAGTGTGAGAATTACCTTTGTATTGATATTGCTATGCCTCAACTATACAGCTTAAGGATCTTTATATACAAACTTGTGACACTGCATGCATGAAAAGCATAATAACTATGACACATGAAAATATTTACATTAAATCACAGAGCCCATATTTGGCAACCTATATGCAATATTTCCATTAATAGATTTCCATTGTGTAAGTCTCCTTCTATGGAGAAGTAGAATATCTTGTGCTATCACAAACGGCCCACATGTCATCAAATAATAGAAGCTTGGTGTTACAAGCTAAAATGTGGCACTAAAAGTAGCACTTGGTGTCCAACAGCTTGAACCTTATTGTCATAATTTTAAGGAGTGTAATTTTGTGCCTATGATAAGGATGGCTTGCCAACAATCTTTGCTTGAGTTGTAATGAAACTCCTTTGTTTCACTATCTCAAAATAGAGTAAGCATTCTCTTTGTCTTTTCTTCATCAAATTAGCAAAGTTGTCTAGGGCATAGCTCAACTAGACACCATTAGACAGTCAAGCTTCATATGTTCTACCACAAGCCAATGAAAGGTAGGATCACTATTTTTGGTCTCGAACAATTCAATTTTGGAATGATGAAGAAGACTATGTATTGAAGGTGGGTGTTGTCCCACACTGGAAGTGAGAGATAAACTCTTGTGCTTATAAGTGACGAGGTTTCCCCACCTAATTCCTTAAGGTTTTAAAATTGACTTTTATTTGCAATTATAAGTTATGAGGTTTCCCCACCTAATTCCTTAAGGTTTTAGAATTGACCCTTATTTGCATTTATAAGTAATGAGATTTCTCCACCTAATTCCTTAAAGTTTTAAAATGAACCTTTATACTCTAATTTGATATCAAAGTTAGAAATATGCATATGCTTTATAAACTCGATGACCCAAAGCTGGGCTTTTTTCCACGCTTAATGCTTATGTCTGCATGCATATAATGGGGAGTATTAAAGGTGAATATTGTCCCACATTAGAAGCAAGGATGAGCACTTAGTCTTATAAGTGATGAGATTTTTTCACCTATTTTCTTAAGATTTTAGGATGAGCCATCACACTCTAATAAGGTATCAGAGTAAGAAGATAGACCTTCATTTTGTAAACTCTCATACCCTAAAGTTGGGCTTTTTTTCATATTCAATGCTTATGTCAACATGCATGTGAATAAGAGTATTGAAGGTAAGTAATGTCCCACATTGGAAGTGAGATAGACCCTTAATCTTATAAGTGATGAGAATTTTTTCCATTTATTACTTTAAAGTTTTAGGATAAATCCCCATACTTTAATATGATATTAGAGCGGAGGGATAGGCCTCTACTTTGTAATCCTACATGTCCCAAAGTTAGGCCTTCTTCCACATTCAATACTTATGTCAACATGCACATAAAAATGAATATTGAAGATAGGTGTTGTCCTACATTGGAAGAGAGGATAGGTTATTGGTCTTATAAGTGATGAGGTTTCCCCACCTATAGCCTTAAGTTCTTGGGATAGGCCCTCACACTTATAAGACCAATAGTCCATCCTCTTTTCAAATGTGGGACAACACTTACCTTTAATACTCTCCCTCATGCATATGCTAACATAGCATTCAATGTAAAAGGAAGCCCAACTTTAGTGTATAGGAGTTTACAAAACAGAGGCCTATCTCCTCACTCTGATACCATATTAGAGTGTGAGTGATTATCCCAAAATCTTAAGATAATAAGTGGAAAAATCTCATCACTTTTAAGACTCATTCTCACTTCCAATATGGGACAACACTTACCTTTAATACTCTCCTTATGTTACTAGTTTGATATGGCTCAATCAAAACAGATGGTTTTAGGATTGGATTAGGGTCCTAAAGGGCAATGCATTGGTGAAAAGGAAACAATAGTCTCATTAAAGGGAGACCAACACCTACAGTCTTGTTAGAGGGAGACGTCACGTCCATGAACCAAAGTTCCTAATATATTACATATAATAGAATATAAAAGGGTTTGACATGCTTGGTCTAAGCCTATACATTAGGCCCAAGTCTAGACATGTAAAACCTTCATGGCCATGTTGAGGCATGGAGTTAGACACTAGTAGCATTACCAATAGGCTATTGCCTTGGGTTTCGTGTTCGCCAATGAGCATAGAACTACTGCTATTACATTGAACTGAAGCAAAGCAACTCGAATCCAGAAAATAACAAGAATAATTGCTGGTTAAAAAGCTCAACTAAGCCCAAATCAGGGAAAGAAGATCAAAAGGACTTTGTTTCAACTATGACACGCTACATTCCCAGTCGTTGCTGTCGTAAATTGTTCTTATTGAAAGACATTGAAGCGAACAACAAAGAGGAGAAGGATCCTTCGGATAAGTGAAAAATGTTGAATTTGGGGTAAATCCTAAAATTTCTATTAACGCAATTAATGGGTCAAGGAATCCTTGCACTATCCGGGTGCAAGGGAGTACTCGAACTCCTGGAGTTCAGGTTGCCTTCCTCCTTGATGCAGAAAGCACTCATAATTTTATTAGTAGCAAGATGACCCAAAACATGAATTTAAAATCGGATAAGGAGGGTAATTTTGAGGTCGTTGTTGCATATAGGGACGATATAAAGAGTTAAGGGCTATATACCAATGTTGAGATTGTTTTGCAGGGAGCAGGCATGCGGGCTGATTTCTTTATTTTGCCCATAAAGGATCTTGAAGTTGTATTAGGCACACAATGGTCAGAAACTTTAGGATTTGATTAATTAGGATTTTAAAAAAATTGCATTTGGCTTTAAACTAGGGGGTAAAACGGTGGGGCTACAAGGAGATAGGATTCCTCAAAATTAGTTAACTAATGGGTCCAAGCTTATTGAGGAGTTTTTAAGAAGGAAACAGGGTTACCTTATTCATTTACGGATTCTGTCCAAAATTCCTTCCTTTTTATGGTAAGTAGAAAAAATATCGGTTAAGGATAAAATTCTATAGGAAGTTTGAAGAAATTTTTGGGAAGCCGCATAGGTAATCTCCAAATAAGTCACATAATCGTAAGATTCCTTTGCAAGATTAGTCCCAAGGCCATCCTAGGCAAGCCGTTCCGTATCCCATTTCCAAAAGAAAAGTTGGTGAGAGAACTTCTGGAAAAATGAGTAACAAGACTACGTAATAGTCTTTTTTCATTCCTCGTATTAGTGGTTAAAAAGAAAAATGTGTCACAGAGATTGTATGTAAACTACAAATCTTTAATTTCTGACTCCTACAGCAGATGAATTGCATAGAACATGGATATTGCACGCGGCTAATATTGTTCAAACGATATTTCAAACTCCGTTTGAAGATTGTATTCTTTTGTTATATCTTTTGGGCTGTCAAATAGACCAGTCAACATTTCAAGGGCTCATAAACGAGGTTCTTAAGAAACAATTGAAATTGTTTGTCTTGATATTATTTGATGACGTCTTGGTATTTAACCGAACTTCATAAGATTATTCGAGGTGGGGGGTCGAGTCTAAAATAAAATCCCCCAACCCTCGACCCAATATGAAAAAATAAAAAGGAAGAAATAAAAAATAAAAAAGATAGGGTACTCCATGATGCGAAAGGAGATACGCAATCCTGTTTACGCACTCATTGACGTCAGGCGAAGAGAGTCCCCTTTTAGCACGTGAGAATAAGAACTTTCCTCTCGGACGAGTTTGATTCTATCTTTTCCAACAAAAATCCACGGCTGCCGTTGCTTCCAGCGCCTCTTGGCACTATATATACCACATCAGCATGACCAGGGTTTCAAAGCATCCAAAACAATCACATTTAACTGCTATTCACCTCATCGTTTGGCAAACAGACGAATATGGAAGACTTCTTGCTGTATTCATCCCTCTCCCTTATTATCCTGCTCCTTGTTTTCAAGCTTTATCTTCAAACAAGGAGACGATCCCACCGCCTCCCTCCCAGTCCACCGTCTTTACCGATTCTGGGTCATCTCCATCTGGCTAAAAAGCCCCTCCACCGTACTTACCATGCCCTTTCTCAGAAATACGGCGACATTTTCTCCCTCCGTTATGGTTCCCGCCTGCTGGTAGTCGTATCGTCCCCCTACTTAGTCGAGGAATGCTTCACCAAGAACGATGTTACCCTGGCTAACCGTCCTGATTCAATTGCAGCGAAGCACCTTGGCTATAACCAAACCACCGTGACGGCAGCCCCTTACGGCGACCATTGGCGCAACCTCCGCCGCATCAGCGCCCTCGAAATTTTCTCAACCAACCGCCTCAACATGTTCTCGGGCATCCGAAGGGATGAGGTCACGCGCTTGCTACGGAAACTGTCGCATAACTCATCCGAAGATTTCGCCAAGGTGGAGCTGAAATCAATGTTCACAGATCTCACTTTCAACATCATAATGAGAATGGTAGCGGGTAAGCGGTACTACGGGTATGGAGAGAAGGTGAAGGAAGAGAAAGAGGCCACGCAGTTTAGGGAGATAATGCGAGAGGTTTTCGCGAATGGAGGGACATCGAATCCTCAAGAATATGTGCCCATTTTGCGGTGGATTGATCATGGGGGTTTGGAGAAAAAGCTGAAGGGGCTGGCCAAAATAACGGATTCGTTCTTGCAAGATCTTATTGATGAGAAGAGAGGTAAAGAGGAGAAGGGAAACACTATGATCGACCATCTTCTTTCATTGCAGAAATCTCAACCGGACTACTATACAGACCAAATTATCAAAGGGCTTATTTTGGTAAGCATAGGAGATCGTTTCTTCTCTTAAATAAAAAATTAAAAAAGTTTCTTCTCTATTTTATTTTATTTTTTATTTCTAAGGTTAAGATGCTGTCCGAATAGATAAATCTGGCAAGGAATTACAGGAACTCTGAAAAACGTGGCTTCATGCATTCTAGCATCTACATGGAGCCCTGCTCGGGGAACACCGGCAACCACGTTCAACTCTGATACCTATTTGTACCGTGCAGGTCTTGCTGCTTGCGGGGACCGACACATCGGCAGTGACATTGGAATGGGCGATGTCCAATCTTCTCAATCATCCCGATGTGTTGAAGAAGGCTCAAGCTGAGCTAGACTCTCATGTTGGACACGAGAGATTGATCGAGGAATCAGATTTTTCTAATTTGCGCTGCCTTTCAAACATAATCTCGGAGACCCTTCGATTGTGCCCACCGGCCCCACTGTTATTACCCCATAGTCCCTCAGCTGATTGCACAATCGGAGGATATCATATACCCCGTAACACAATGTTACTGGTCAATGCGTGGGCCGTACACAGAGACCCCAAGGTGTGGGAGGATGCGACAAGCTTTAAACCAGAGAGATTTGAAGGTGGGGAAGTTGATGCACACAAATTGATGCCATTTGGGATGGGAAGGAGGGCTTGCCCTGGGTCAGGCCTCGCCCAACGGACGGTGAATTTGACATTGGGTTCATTGATTCAGTGCTTTGACTGGAAGAGGGTTAGTGAGGAGGAAGTTGACATGACTGAAGGGAATGGAGTCACCATGCCCAAAGCAGTGGCACTGGAGGCCATGTGCAGGGCGCGCCCGTTCATAAGTAAACTTCTCCCTGATCCTGTGGGTGAAGTTTAAACAATGTCTTTGAGCCAAGTTTGTTACTTGGGAATAAGTTTGACGCAATACAATCGATATTCATGACTTAGTGGGCACTAAGGGTGATTTCTTATATGTACGTCTTGTTCATTCATATAACTTTTTACTTTCTTCCTCTTATTCATATAACTTGTTCATTCATATATGTAAGAATGGATTTGTATAAATGACCGTTTTCTTTTATTTTTCTCTTAATTGCAAACATATTATGATTCTAATAAAAAACTTGAAGACCCTGGATCTGGGTTTGTAGAGTTGGTAGTGAGAGGGCAAAATAAAAAGAACAAAAAACAATACCGTACTGAAATGAGTCAATCCCCTTTATCAGAAATGCAATAGATTGTTGAGATACTCAAATCTAAACAAATATAAGGAACACCTTTAATAAGAGTCATTGGAGTGATAAAGAAGAAAGAAAAAGAAAACTTGCCGACGTCGTTTTGTGGAAGGATTCTATAGGAACCCAACAGCCTTTCTCAAAGCAACCATGGAACTAAAAGAAACAGGCGTCCTCTTGCTTTAAGATGCATAAAAAGCCATAAAAAGAATGTTTTTCGTTCAGAACTGCTGTTACCAGTTATTAAGTGAACAAAAATGATTCTAGATTTATGAGAAGCCAACAAAAATGTGTAACAAGGATGCATCCCAAAAGACTTTCCCTTTCTCAAATCCAACTGGTCGCATTCCTAGTGATTTGTTGCACCACCATCTAATTACATCTGATTAAGTATAGGGTCCCAAAAGATTTAACATACTTTGGACCATTGTTTATATGGATAAACAGAAGACTAAGATACCAATTATGGCTAAGATAAACCAAGTCATGATTAATTGTTATTAAAATAAAAGTTTCCCACTAACTCGACCCAATTCCTATACCCTAGAACTTTAGACCATGCATTTGTTATAACCAACATCAACTTAAAAGCTCCTAAAACTGAAAATAAAAAAATTTTAAAAAAAATATTTTAAAAAAATTCTCCTTTCAAGTTCTTTGGTACATGGATTAGTAATCAAAATTTCCTTCTCTTGGTAGACGAAAATCAGAATTCAACAATAGCAAAAAGATTTCTTTTATAGTAGATAACCTACAAGCTAAGGGCATTGAAAAGTAAGCTCGAGGAATTGAATAGGTCTAATCATTACAACTAGGTGAACAGAACTCCAATTATTTTTTAATAATCAAGAAGATAAAGGCCTAAAATATGCTCTATTACACTACATGATTGTACTATATCAAATGATTATGCCACTATTAAGGATACATTCATCAAATTAAGGCATTTCTTAAGAAAATCATAAACAAGATAGTACAATCCCATTTCATGGAGAACCTAATATTTGTTTCTATCTTATTTTTAAAGAGTAATGAAGCTTAACAAAGAATAATAAAGCATTTGGTCCAGATACTTACAATACTAATTTCTCTAAAGCTTCGTGAAACATATTGGGAGAATACGTCTAAAAAGTCATTAAATCTTTCTTCACATCAGGACATGTGCTTGTGTGTGTGTGTGTGTGTGTGTGTTTGTGTCATTTCCAAGAGTCAATTTACTTTTGTAAAAAAAAAAAAAAAAATCTTTTGGCTTAGGAACTTTTACATGAATATCACAAGGAGAAACATAGTCTTATCTCTATATTAAAAGTTGATATTAGGAAGACATAAAACTCGTTGAACTGGGACTTTTTACAAATGGTCATGGAAGGAATGGGCTTTCTAATTCATTTTTTTGAATGGGTGATGACTTGTGAAAAGACAACTATGTTTTTAGTTAACTTGTTGATTACTTACATAAAACTCATTGAATTGGGACTTTTTACAAATGGTCATGGAAAGAATGGGCTTTCTTTTTTTTGAATGGGTGATGACTTGTGAAAATACAACTATGTTTTTAGTTAACATCAATAGTTAAATTGTTGATTACTTTTCTACATAAGGGGAGCCATTATCCTTATACTTTTCCAAGATTGCTATAAAGGCATTGTCAAGCTACTTGGCAAACTCTACAGATGTTGTAGGGTTTAGATATTATTAAAGATGCTTGAAGGACGATATAGCACATCTTAACTTTGCTAGTAACTTATTTATTTCTAGCAAAAGGGACAAAAGCTTTATCCAATCCCTCATGGCAGGTTTTCAAAAGTTTCATTCAATGTCTAGACTTCAACTAAACTTAATGAAGAGTAGTACATGCATTTGTAATTTCACCTTAAAGGTGTAAAACCTCTTCATAATATTGCGATACTCCATTGGTGAATTTCCTATAAAGTATCTAGGAGGAATCTTTGTCATAAAAAAAAATTGAAGAATCAAAATTTAGAACTTATAATGGAGGATCTTTGCAAAAATATGATAATAGTCTAACAAGTTTTTGTCACATATTGGAAAAGCTCATAAAGACAATCTTGTTTTCAATGCAAACACATTGACATCCTTTCTCATATTTCCTAGTAAGATATTGAAGCAAAGTGGCTAAATGATAGGAAGATTCTTGTAGTCAAGTTTGAAATTGAAGATGCATAATGCCAAAATTGGCTTGCACCAAGTATGTGGTAGTAAAGTTAAAGATCGACTAGACATTTGGAAGTTTAAGAAATGGAATATAATTATACAAACAAAGCACATATAGAATTTCTTAACCTCTAAGTCCACATAGGCATCATGGGAAAACTCTTATCTTATTGAAAACCAATATTTTCAATGTGTATAAATAACGAATGACACTTGGACATGGGCAAAGATTTTTAAAGTTAAGTCATTGGAGAATAATGAACAAAATAGTAGAAAATGAAAAAATTAATCTCTCTCTAAGATGACTATTGGCTACCTAAAGAACCTATTGCTAATAAAATTGGAAACTAAGTCATTCTCTCTTCTAGAATCTCAAAAGATGCCAAAGTTTTAATAATAATAAGTAACCAAGAGTGAAACTTTCTTACTAACAAGAGGTGCCCATGGCCTATGCCAAACTAATATTAACTCAATTCCACAACCTACATAAGAGAAATAACTTTGTTTGACTATAGCTATGGATGTAGAGTTCTCAAACAATTTAGCATGGAAAGCTCTCATCCCCTAAAAACCTAGAGTTAATTGGTATAGAAATGTGTGGTTCAAGTATGTGATCTCTCAATACTAAATAATAGTATGGTTGGCAATCCAAAACTAACTAACCACAAAATATAGACTTTACTTTGTTGGAGATCATAAAGATAAAAGATGACCTTTGTGTATATACATTCATATTTTCCCAAAATGTATATACTTTATTGCAATTTGGGCATAGTTGGAGATTATACTTAATATAATACCATTCTACCTATCACAGCAATCAAAGATTAAGTGACTCATTCATCAAGCAAAAGGAAAAGGCTTTAAAGCATATATTTTTAAGTTTGTGTTTGCATATTTTTTTATACTATTTGAAATGAATAAGAGGATTCTTAAAAAAGAAAAAAGTGAATTTGGAATTGTAATTCTTGAAGCAATCAAAAGGCTTATAAAGGTAAATTCTGTTTTGTTAGCAATTGAAAACTTGTTTACTTAATATGTTCAAAGACTTGATAAGATCATTTTTTATGTAATGCAATGTTTTATAAGGTTTCATCTTAAGGATAATGTCTCTAACTATTTTATATTGATGTATCTTATATATATATAAAAGTTTACTTAAGAAAAAAAAAAAGTATGGCGAGCAAACAAATGGAGGGCGATGATCAAACCCCTTGATAAAAAAGTCACGGTACTTCACTTTTACTCTATGACCATTCAAAATAACATTTTTGTCCCCGGAAGTTTTAGGTGAGGCTTTCTATCATTGACCCATTTCATAGATGGTGTAGTTACGTCAAATGACAATGAGCCTTGAAATTCTGGGAGACTATTCGAAGATCTCTACCAAAGGTGAAGAATCGAACTATTAAATCCTGTACAAAAGTTGATAGGTCGTTCTTACAGCCACCGATGAAAGAAAAAGCTGCCAACATCATTAGAAAGGCATGAAGACAATCTTATGATAAACATGGAGTTGCGGTGATTGCGTATTTATTTTGGAGTGTCCAAAGTTTGATATAAAGATCAATATCGTCAAAAAAAAAAAAACTCCAAAAACAAAATAAATTCTTTTCCAAATCGAATTGGCTAGTTTTGAATGTTTAAAACCTTGGTCAGCGTGCAATTAACACCTGTTCTAGTCCTATTTAATTTGTTTTGAATTGGAACTCTTATCCTTTACGGATTAGAAATTCCTATTTAATTTATTCCTAGATTTTAACAATCATTGGATTTGGAATTGGAAAATATACGAATGCGTACCATAAATCTATTTCGCTATAGTTGATTGATTTGGGTATAGATCCACAATTTTGGGTATTCAATTGATCTCATGTTTTATTTCTATAACTAATTGCAATCAGCTATTACCCCCACACAAAACATAATTATTTGAAATGCGTAAATGCCAACAATATCCATAAGAAGGAGGGTTTAGTTCAATGAGTCAAATTGGAAAGTTCTATTCCATGAGTCAAATGAGAGTCCGAATGTGACAATTTATGACCATCCTGACTTATTGTCTCATCCATGCTTAGATATCTATATAAAAGATCAATTAGACTTACGTAATTATAGATCACTATAGGATTAAGTGAATGTAATGCCTAATGTATTGAATTTACTTTTAATTATATGTGGCAGTTTAATATATAAGTAATTTACTTTTTTCTTTGGATTAGGACTATATCTTATTTGTTGTACTTATCTGAGGTATAATTATTATACCTAACTTTACTGGTATTAATAAAATTTGTTCAAGGTACCATTTATATTCTCTTTAAAAAAAAAAAAAAATTGAGGGTCGTAGTATTGTTCGTAAAAGTCTATACGGTCCTACTATTAAATGTTTTGTACGCGGGGAGGTCACCAGAGAGAAGATCAGCTGGTATTTGGCCCTTTGTCCCTATGTGGACCATATCTTCACAGTCGTGGTCTCGAAGCATCAAAAACCATCATTTATGAAAACCAGACCAACATGGAAGACATCTTGCTATACTCTTCTCGTCATCCACCTTGCCCTCAAGTTCATCCTTCAAACAAGAGTACGACCCCGTCACCCTCTCAGCCCTCCTTCTCTACCGATTCTGTAACGTGTCGGTTGCAGAAGGTAGGCCTTTTATAGTTGTGGACTAATTGTGTTTGTATTTGTGGACCTTGTTATTGTGTGGGTTGAATATGTGTGGTCTCTAAGTGTTGGTGGGCGGAAGGGGTTGTTATACCCCGTTTGTATTGTAAGAGACAGGCCCGCTTTGGAGATTTTTCTGGAGGGCAAGTCTCGTGTGGTCTCTGGAAACTTCCTGCTGTGTAGTCCTCTGCTTCTGAAGATGAACGAGAATAGGCTGCTTGTTGCTAAAATCTCACAGGTGCTTTGCATCCTTTGATGCTTGATGTTGAAGGTATTAGTGTCCCTTATATGCTGAATCAGGCCTCCAAAATGCAAATGATTAGCCTTATCAACCCCAAACGATCCTGACAATTTGATTTTGTAACAAACCGCACTCCCATTTCATTCTACGCAACCACGATAAATACAATAGTAGAACCTTCCAGATACACACAAATGGGCCTATTCTTGCCTTTAATACAAAAACGGGCTTCAACTCGTAAAACAACATCTAACCCTCAATTAGCATTTAACCCAAACATACCTACGGCCTAGACAACCATGAAGTCTACACAAACAGCACAACTTAAATAAATAACATCCAAATTGACAGGTTACAGATTCCGGGTCATCTCCATCTCACCAAAGACCATTTCCATCGTATCAAATATGGCGTGGCCAATAGAAATTCGACACCTGTAACATGCTAAAAGACGAAACCCAATTGCTTACTCGCCATCTTTGCAATAGCTCCCCACAAGCCGAAGGGTTTGGAATAAACTATAAGCTTGTCATGGAAAATCTTGAATCTTAGCAAGGAGAGTCCTTTTATAAGAATGTATACTAGTTGATGGACTGAAAAGATGAAACAGAAAAATAGTTCTTTATTTTTTACACACTCCTAAAAAAAATAAAAGTTAATCTTGACATACTTTATTATAACATAAAAAACTAGATTTGTAAGAGATAGATAATTGAGAGGTTATTACACCAAGATGTTGATGATTGCTATATCAAAAAATGCCAATCTTGTAAGAGAGCCCCTATTCATATTAGTTTCATTGATTTTGTATTTAAGGTTAAATAGATAAAATAGATATTCCTCACATATTTAATAGCTTTTAAAGGTTTAGAGTTGAATAAGAGTTATAACAAATGAATGTGTACTCTAATATCATATCAAAAATATATTCAAAGTCTAACACATAAATTAGTTCATAATTTTATGTTTAATATTATCAAAGGATCTTGTTTTTCTAATATTATTAAAGGATTCTTTAGAACAATCCAATTGAAGTGAAGGTGTATTAACAATATCGGTCACAAAGGGAGAATTAGAAATATCAATGGCCAATTTTTAGAGTCTAACAAAGTGAAAGGATACCACAAGTTCAGTGCAGAGAGAAAGTGAGGAGGAAAACGGGAAGACCACAAGATTTTTGAAGAGAGGAGAAAAAAAGAAAAAATAAAAAGGAGATCTCATCAAGTAATCGGGACAGTGCCATAATCATCAGCCACGTGTGAGTGCTTCAATCTTGTGAGATTTCATTGGATGAGATTTTATCGTTGTCAACATCTTATCCCCTTCCCTCTCGCGCACATAGTTCAACAGAGTCACTTCCTTCAAAATACCTGATCCTCCCGGCATCTCCCCACACTTGCTCCGAAAATGGCAGCAGAAATGGCCCTTGTAAAACCCATCACGAAACTTGGCGGTGTAACCCCTAAATTTAGCAACCCAAGAGGTGCTTCATACTCGAAGTTCACCACAATCAAAATGACGGCCACTTCACAACCTCCCTCTACCGCCACTAAGCCGAAGAAGAAGGCAGCTAAAACTTCCATTAAGGAGACCCTCTTGACACCAAGGTTTTACACCACTGACTTTGACGAGATGGAGACCCTTTTCAACACAGAGATTAACAAGAATCTCAACCAGACTGAGTTTGAAGCCCTGCTGCAGGAATTTAAAACCGACTACAACCAGACACACTTTGTCAGAAACAAGGAGTTCAAGGAGGCTGCTGACAAAATGCAAGGGCCTCTAAGGCAAATCTTTGTGGAGTTCTTGGAGAGGTCCTGCACTGCAGAGTTCTCTGGGTTCCTGCTGTACAAAGAACTTGGAAGAAGGCTCAAGGTATGGCAGTTTAGTTCGTCAATTTCTGATGCAATTGTGGGTCTCTAACTTTCGTGTTGTGGGTTACTTTGGTCTCCGCTGAGAACATGTTTGAATCTTAAATTTATAGCTGTATTTTGGGTATCTAATTTGCAAACTTTACTAAATATTTCGAATCTCTCCCACAATTGTGTTGTTGTTTACTAGGTTCAAAATAATCAACACCTAGAATCGCTGAATTCCGAGGAAAATAATTGACAATATGGTTTTTCATTTAAACAAAAAGAAGCTGTATTTTCTATTGAAATTAAATTTCGGTAAGTTTTAACTGGTATAAAAGATATTTGTGGAATCGAGTGATGGATATACATCCAATTTGTAGAAGTGGATACTATGTGTGAGGTGTATTTCTTTGAAACATTATCTCTAGGATGAACTGAGCTTATAGCTTATGAACTTGTCTGATTGCTTCGAGGATTGATCCTGCAGAAAACAAATCCGGTGGTAGCAGAGATTTTCTCTCTGATGTCCAGGGACGAAGCGAGGCACGCTGGGTATGTAGACGATGTCTCTTTTTCTCTTTGAGTGAATGACTGTATTTTGTGCTTGTAAGTCTGCCTGACTGTCGTAGATAAATACCCTGTATTCACAATCAACACTGGTACTATTGTTGTATTCTTTTGTGCAGATTTTTGAACAAGGGTTTGTCTGATTTTAATCTGGCGTTGGACTTGGGGTTCCTAACAAAGGCCAGGAAATATACATTTTTCAAGCCGAAATTCATTTTCTATGCTACATATCTGTCTGAGAAAATCGGATACTGGAGATACATCACCATCTACCGACATCTCAAGGCCAATCCTGAGTACCAATGCTATCCCATTTTCAAGTACTTTGACAACTGGTGCCAGGATGAGAACCGGCATGGTGATTTCTTCTCTGCATTGATGAAGGCCCAACCTCAGTTCCTTAACGACTGGAAAGCAAAATTGTGGGCCCGATTCTTCTGCCTATCGGTAGTTTTTCCTACTAAACTTGGTCATATAATTCTTGATTTTTCTGGGAATTTCCTATGCAATGGGTGGAAAAGAAATCTTAGGAGTTATGAATTTCATACGTACGTTTTATGTAACAGAGGTTAACTAGGTTGTTCAAATTGAAGGCTGATTACCTTTGCTGAAGTTTCTGTATTTCTCTCTCAATTTCTTGAATTACCGTGCAGGTTTACGTGACGATGTACCTAAATGATTGCCAACGCACAGCTTTCTATGAAGGCATTGGTCTCGACACAAAAGAATTCGACATGCATGTTATCATCGAGGTGAGAGTTCGATCTCTTAAAACGTAATGCTACATGCCAAGCAATGAAGTCATTGATTTGAATTCTATGTTTACAATTTGATGTTGTGTCTCATTTTCATTCTTACATCAAGCTTGTTTTCTGCTGCTTGATTTGCCGAGATGAATTAGAAATAGGAAAAGAGTTTATGAACTCTGTTCCCAACGCAAATAGTCATCAAGTCCCTGGTTTTCATCTTTTTCCTGGAGTCACTGGGCTACTGTCCTTTCTACTGAGCTGGACATAGACCATGAGCTGAAAATCTTGATTTTTAGCAATCAATTTTTAAAAAGAAAAAATGTGGCACAAGTCCCACATTGTCTAAATCTTGCTTGGTCTAAATATTGCTTAGCTTTGAGTATAATTAAGATTTTTTTAATAATTTTAGTTGGGTGCTTTTTTTGCAGACAAACCGTACGACAGCAAGGATTTTCCCAGCTGTGCTGGACGTTGAGAACCCTGAATTCAAAAGGAGGTTGGACAAGATGGTGGAGATTAACGAGAAGCTTATGGCGGTCGGAGATGGCACGGAGATGCCGTTGGTGAAGAACTTAAAGAGGATTCCACTCATCGCAGCACTGGCCTCTGAGCTCCTGGCGACATATCTAATTCCACCAATTGAGTCTGGATCTGTTGATTATGCAGAGTTCGAGCCAAAACTTGTGTACTGACCTTTTTGTATGAGTTCCATCTCTTAATTGTTAGCATTAATTCTCGCAGTTATGTTCAAAGTATAGTCACCTGAGTTCAGTGTAAGAAACTGAATAAACATGTGATGGAACCACATTTTGTGAGATCATGAGGCAAATGGCTTCTGTTTTTACTCAAGAGTTCAAGAACAGGTTTGTGACGTTTTCATCTCAGGATTCGGAATCTACCTGTTTAAAACTTGCTTCCTCATTTTTGTAAAAAATATCGTAGTAGTGACGGGATGAAATGCACAATACATCTTTAACAAAAGACTTGAGCATGTTCTTACCTGCTCAATCCCAAGCAACTTAAATGTGCTCAAGCTTACCAGAAGCAAAAGCATGCGTAAATTAAGCGTAAAACTAGAATTAAGATTAAGAGCAAAGTTATAATACTGTCATGGTTTCTTTTACTTATAGATATGAGGCTTGAGAGCTATTACAGTGGTACGTGAGAGGGAGTTGTTAGATAAAGAGAAATTTTTTGTGGCTATGATGTGCATGGAAATCTTAGTCATTTTCCACAAATGTAAGAATTGTGTGTTATGTTATTTTTGAATCACATAAAATAATTGGTGTTATGTTATTTTTGTGTGTGTTTGTTGCACAATCTGCATAAAACTCCAAACAAATGCTTACTCCAAATAAATGAAGCATATTTTCTTTTATAAGCCTAGTTGGAAGTTAAGGTTTGAGGAAATTAAAAAACACATTAAGGTTAAGTTGTTAGATAAGATTTTATTCTTGATATGTAATTGGTTGTTTTATCTAAATTTTTTTTACTACTTATTTATTTTATTTTTAAATATTACAATGTATGCACTCAATTCACACATACAAGGTGTCGAACTCCAAAGTTCATGGTTGGAGTCTCTATTAACTCACTATTGAACTAATTAACTAAGTGACAGTTTTAATTACTATAAATATTAGCCAATAGTGATGTAAAGTATTATCATTTTGAAATCTAATAATTATTTACAAGATTTAGTTCCTTAAAAGAAAATTATTTATCCTTTTATGCTCACGACAAAAACAAACAAATACTCTAAAACATTCTAGTCGAAGACCAAGAGGCTTTTTGGGGACCTCAAAATACGTTTCTACTTGGTTTAGTCAGAAAGCAAAGAACCTTCATGTGGGTGCAGTTCAGGTACTGAATCGAAGATTAAGCCAAGGTACGGTCCAAGTGGTAAATCTAAAAAATAAATAAATGGATTGCTTCAACCACCTTTGCATTATCAATCCAGTAAAAATGTACACAACACAGTGAGAAGGAAAATGAATCCCAGAAGAACCGCCTAAAACCATTTTGAGACTAACATCAAACATAACTAGATAGATCAGATCTGCAGCAATATATTCCAAAATCAAAAGTGTATAGGGAAATAAAAGAGAACAAGAAACATATCCTAAAAAATAGAAAAACAAGCTTTTATCTGCTAAAGCGCCGTTACAAAGCAAGCCTGGAGTGCGTCCTAGGTTCTAAAAAGAAACACATCACAGTCCCTCTCCAAAACACTCTCACACAAACACACTTCTACCTTTTGGGATTTTTGAATAATTAATATGACTCTAAATATCCTCTGTTTTTCCTTTTTCCCTTGGTTGAAACGACATCATTTTGATGTGTAATATTGTTATAATGTTTGGGAAAACGATTATATTTGTTTTTTTCTTTCTTTTTAATGGAAAATAGTAACAATGGAACCTATCAGATAACGGATGATGGCCAAGCCACCTTAAATCTGTGCGTCCGTGGTTTGCTTAATTTCTTTTCGTGTTTGTGTGCTTTGTCTTTTGTTCATTTGCCTTTATTTCTAAGACACTAATCCCTTAAATCATCCAGAAGACGATTAATCATACACTACGCCCATCAACCAATCTATCATGGTTTTGCATAACATCACTATTCACATTGGCTTCATATAATGCACGATATTTGCCTTATTGCATTTCATAACGAGTCCTTGGGTAGGTTTGCTGTAATTGAACTCAGATAGATACAAGCACATATGGTCTCTCAGACCTCAAAAGCTATAGTAAATCACGATAGTTTTTGGTGTCTTTCCTATCTTGATCTGCTCTTTCCTTTCTTGTTTAATTTTTCATTTCCCATGATATTCTAGACTGGATATTCAACATTTCGTTGGTCATCAACATCACCAACTTGCTAATCAATCTAAACTCCAACTTATGTCATTCAAATTCTCCTTCTCTTAGCCCCATAAACTTGTAATCAAGGGTCCAACTGGGTATCAGCACGAGAAAGAGTAAGGAAGTACTAATGTATGTGCCCATGAATTGAGCCCCTATTTTTGCACTAGACCCAATGTGGGTCTTGCGGTTGCGAAGATTCACCGACCCTCGAGACTTGGTTGTTTTTACAAATGTAATCATAAAATTCCATAGTTTTTTTTTTTTCTCTTTTTGCATTAAAAGCTAAAAATAATTATATTTTTAGTTTTTAGAAAACAATATAAATTAAATGACAATGTCCCATTAATACGTTGGACTGCAGGAAGTCGAAAATGCACCCAACACCCATTGAATGAATCAGGTCAAGGGAATATTTAGAGTATTCCGATTGGGCGTGAAGTTCTACGTTCGACATCAACAGATGCTTTTGTCCTGTAAATAGATGGGAAAATTATAAAATTATCTGAAACACTCACTGTAGCTGCAATAAGGATGAATACATCTGAAAAAGAACAACCCAAGTCTATGCTAACACCATTTTATGGATGTTTTGAAACGATGTAATGACACTTGAAATGCAACCACCCAAAAGAGATGTTAATTAACATTAGGCCCGCACCACTAATCTGCATCCATTTCTTCCAATGCTGCTTTAGCCGCTGCCTTAGCTTCCTGTAGAAGCTCATCCGGAACCTGAAATTATATTGAAAAATAGTGACTACTCTGGGTCTCCATATTAATTCCTTATGATGAACAATGACAAAAGAGACTCTAGCAATTGGTTGGATTAGTTATGGAGCAACAACCAATGCCAAGAAACCAAGTGGATCAGAACCACACTAGTTCCTAGGATGAAGATAGGGCTAGCGGTTGGTTAAAAGAAAGTGCCAGTTTCCTGTAGAAGCAAAAAGATCACAAACACATACACACATACACACATACACACACACACATATCTATATTTAATTATACAGCAAAGCTAGTTCATGTTCCATAAATATATGCCAACGAATGGCACATCCAGCACCATATTTCAAATCTTTCACTCGATGTAAATAAAGGGGAATGCTAAACTGAATCCCAATTTAGCAAAAGAAGCAGCTTTGAAATCATATAATAGCCTTGTGATAGAATATTAACAGGGTATAACAGGGTTCAGCTTGAACATTGTGGACAGAATATGACATATTAGTACAAACAAAATAGATGAGGCCCCAAAAGCAAATTTACTACGTATTAATTACTGAATTCAATTAGTTGAAAGGGTATGGCAAATGCAATAAGTTGAAAGAGAAGTGGGTGGTTTAGGCTACTCAGCAAGGGTGTCACAGTTAAAACAGACGATATCAAAGTTGAATAGTTACTTTTTCCCATGATTTTAATTTAATCTTCGAATTTTCAATATTGACAATTAAATAAGAAAATTTTTCTTTGACAACAAATAGATCCTTCCATCGCTAGTCAACCAATTATCCGTGTATAATATAAAACTAACCAATGATGGAATTTGACTCTCCTTTATAAACATATATAAAACTCATTCACTTTAAATTACAAAATATCCCCACTAAAAAACTAAAACACCTATTCGCTTGAGGCACCAGGCCCCTCGTATAGAGGACTTGCCCCCCACCACAAGAAGCAACGGCCTCTGACATAAAGGGTCGGCCTTTTTATTTGTCATGGGCTCATTAATAGGGTGGTCAAACCCTCAATGAGGATAGACTACCCCAAGCAAAAAGAGGTAGTCAGGCAGGATTAGCAGCCATCCCTCTGCATGCAGAACCAACCTCTCATAAAGAGAGATGCCGGCTCTCTGCCCCTCAAAATGGAGGGCTGACTCTGATCACTAGGCAGGGTTGGCCAGCCACCTTTCCCTCCTTACCTATTTTGTTTTAATCTTTTATCAAGGATATATTTCTACTTTAAACTCAATGTATGTACAGTTTCCATATGACTAGTCAAACAAGAGCAAAATGGTATAAAATAACTAATCTGGAATGAACCGTGGTAACTTATTGGATAATAGGTTGGCAGGGTGTTTAATTGAAATCAAAGCTAAGGACCTTACTGTCCTACGGAAACCTGGAGATTAAAATTTCAATTTTTCCACAAGTTAATTTGATATAAGTTTCTCACAATAAATTGAAATTTAGAGATACCTTTTGATGTTGACGATTTGACTCATCACAGACCCAGCTCATTTCCAATTCAAAGTCCTTGTCCTTTGCTTCATCATGTACCCCATAAATACTGATTAAGCATAAAATGAAACAGTCAAAACTTTGCATATAAGCTGAAACTTGATGTAGATCCATTATGTATCCTAAAACACGAAACCAAACTACCAGCTTTAATCAATTGTCATATTCCCTACTAAAATCAACCACAAAGAGAGGCAACATTTTTGATAAACAGAAGTTCAATGTTAGTAGAAAACTTTCCTTTTTTTCAGACAAATAGGAAGTACTTATCACAATAAAACCACCAAAAAGAAAATTCCTTTTTTCCTGTGTAAACTGATCTAAATTACGAGATTTTATATCACTGCTTTACGAGTACGACAACCAGAGAGCCATGACTTGATTTAGAATGAAGGATCTTAATGAACAGATAAAATTTGAAGGCTCTGGCAAAACTGTAGCGTCTACACATTTTACATCTCTGGATATATTCTTTACTTTAAAATGAAACTTATCTACATTTTCTAGTTCACTTGAATTCAAAACTGTTAACAATTTTATGATTCCTTTGATAGCTCCACAGGAAAATATCAATTAAAAAAACATTCAAAGCACGGTGTTCAAGTACAATGTTTCGCCAATATTAGAAAAAATGGGGTACAAGGAGCTCTCTTTATGCTCTGATCTTTTGGTTACTATCATGAGCTCCATTTGAAGTTGCATTTGCAATCTCACAAACTCCTTGACCCTCTCTCGTTACTTCCTAATCATGATTTTGGTAATAAATTTCAACGGATTCAACAAAAATCAACAATTGAAAAGCTACGAATTTCGTTTTCCGTCAGCATCCATTATGAAGAGATGAAAATTCTGCAGCTACAGTAATTGATATGAAAAGGACAAGATGCACAATTTTGATAATAATTCATAATGTTACTCACATTTTGGCCACCTCAATAACACCTTGACGGCAAGTCAGTTCGGAATGCTTCAACTTTTCGATCTCTCTGAAGAATCATCATTTTCATTTTATTAGCAATGTCACTTAAAGCATCTAATCTCCATTAAAACCACAAAAAACAACATGTTCCATAAGAGATGAATCGTGAATGATGCAAAATAATACAAAGTAGCCATAATATGACATAATACCCAATATGAGAATTACAATATGGTGTACATGCATTGGTTTGGGACATATTCACAGGCAGTAACACATGCAAGCTTAAGGTCTGAAAAAGTTGAGTGCGAGAAAGACAGCGAGCAAGAAAGTAGTAAAATTAAGAAACTCTAAAAGAAATTGGAGAGTAAGTTTCCAAAGAAATTATCCTGCTATCATGCCATCTTTAAACTATCTCTAGAATTTGATAACAATAACTCAACTTACGTTTTAGCCGCTTGCCTGCCCTTGCCAATTGCAGCACCAAAGTACCTCTATAACAAATGGCCAAAACAAATATAGGGAGAAAGAACAATCATATAACATTAAAATAAACGAACTGTAATAGAATGACATCATGAACGTCAACACAGCTTGGTGCTACATATCATACAAACAGTATGAACTCACATATGATACACCAGAAGGTTCAACCATGTAGAGTTGTGGCCCATCTCTGTCATAGCCTCCAAGAATAACTCCACATCCAAAAGGTCTGCGGCACCATTAGTTTTTTCCTTAAGCAATATACCAGGAGAAACACAATCAAAATGAATGACAAAGTTTGGTAACAGGTCATCAAACCTCAGCCACCAATAAAGTGTACATAGGTGCACATAACTAGCAACTCGATCAGCAAGTTCCTTGACAGGAACTTGTTCACCATACACACTGCACAAAAGAGTCAAAAGAAAATGAGATAAACATATCCCATTGCAAAGAGCAATATGCAGCAATGACTATTCAGATTCGGGAAACTGCATTTGACCAAAATACTAGGGGCAATTTCGTAAGTACCCATGGACTTTGTAACAATAGAATAAGAAGTTTGGATCAATTGCAAACTCAGTGGACCAGTTCCTAAAGTCAACAGAAACCACGCATCTCTAAGGATAGAATAGGAAGTATTTTTCTCTTTCTCATGTAAATCTGTCATCCCTTTCTCTTTACCCTCAGCTGTACTTTCCCTTACGTAAATTTTGACCGTCTAAATGCAATAGGGTGAACACAATGTATCTTTGGCAGACTGGCCTTTCCAGCAACATGTTTTACAAAAAAATAATAGATTCATAAACATCCACTGCAACAGTCTATAACTCAAGTGAGCTGAGAAAGAATGTCCATTATTCACTTGCATTGACTAATCATCACATAAAAGATATATTCATGTATTATGTAAGCCTGTCAGGTGTGTGCATCATGTGTTTTCATGGGTAGGACAGCTTGAGATAATAATTCAATAGTAACCAAGTCATATTCTTGACAACAAGAACAAATCGTCAACACCTGTGTTTGTGTCACTTTGCATGAGATAAGGAAAGAAGATTGCATCATTAAGTAATCTTCTTCCTTTGCTATACTGAAAATAGATGGAACAGCGCACCTAAATCATATAACATGGAGAAAGCAGCAACGGTTTGCAATGTAATTCACCAAATGACCACACAAAGCAACCAAAAACAAAAACACCATTTACCCAATGTTGGAAAAAATAATAATTACATGAACCTATTTTTATAAAAAGATGTAGGTTCTTTTGAAGAACTTTCACACAAACTATTCCTAGCCATCAATACATGTAGGGAGTGCAACAATAGACCGAAGACCTCCCGTCTATGGAATTTCTCCAATAACCACAAAACACAATTCAGTTTTTCTCAATTTCCATCAGAGGTTGGGGTTCCAGATGAATGACACTTGAAACCCGAAACAGAAACCAATTTTCCCGACCTTGATCAGAGGTTCAGGTTCCAGCTGAATGACATTTTCTCTATATGTAACAAAATTTTACTAGAAAGATAGAAATTCTATAGAAGATTCCCCCACATAATTAAGGGTGGGTTCAGACCAAAACATTTTTTCTTACGTCTATAATTAATGTGTAACATTCAACATCAAGTTACACATACTGAGGATATTAGATGCCAGTAATCAGGATGTCGCAGGTTTGAAGCAAGTTAATCCAGAATGAAGCAAAATACTCAAGTAGCATACTTTGAATTGGGGGAACAGAGGGAGGGATGTGTTGCTTTGCATAACTACAATTCTATTCATAATCTCCAAAGACTCAGCATAATTAATATTGACACATTGGAAATGAAAAATAAAAAAAATGAAATGATGGATTTATGCAGACTCAGAAAGAGCTCTAGGGGGAGAAAGAAGTGCATAATTTAACATTCCAGTGCAGAATGCAGACCTTTCATAATTAGTGGCTTCAGATTTGGCCCGAGCAACAATTTGCCTCCCATCTGCAGCTAATCCTGCCACAGCCTGTAAAATGACAACATGTCAGAAGGCATCAAACCATATGATGGCGCACATAGGTAAGATGTGGAAAGGCCCATTTAAACCACCTAAATTATCTAACACTAAAATAGTCAGTCAAACCATATTGCTTTGATAATAAATTCTCCATGAGGTAAATGTAACAAACCATTTAAACCCAGGAAACTGATCACAGCACAAACAACACAGTTTCAAAGAATGGCAGGATTAAGGAAACCACTCATAATCGGACCAAACTTTTGATTCCCTATTTCTTCCCAGCTTCTCCAAAATTCATTTGTCAAGTTCCATGAGTTTTAACTTGTTTACCCAATGTAGGTTGAGGACATACTTTAAAAATTAATCAGAATAAGATTAATGAACTTACCAGAGTTAAGTGAAGCTTAGACTCAATCGATGGACCTACATCTACATTACAATCATCACAAAAGGCTTTCGAGATCATATATTCTCTCATGTAGATGTTGCAAGGTCCAGTTACAACCTCAAAAGCAGAACTACAACTCTTATTTTAGCTTATGCAGAAAGGATTCAAATTCATCCGTCTGTCTTATCAACCAGCAGACTGTAACACATATATAAAATAAAGAAACAAATAACACTTGTTCCGTAGCCAATAAAGAAGAACATTCATCATATTTAGAAATGGAAAACAGTCGGCGACCCAGTTTAACATACTGAGATATTACACCGATTTATACCAACAAGTTATAAAGCAGTATCTGAATCCAAACAAAAAGATGCCAAAACAAAAAAAATAAAAGAGAAACGGGTATGGTACCATGCCGGAGTGACGATCAACGGAATGAATTCTTCTATTGGACCCCGGTAGCATCATCTTCGACGCTATTAGCTTCTCCACACCCTAAAATACCCAAAAAAAAACACACACAACTTGAAGGAGACAGAAACAAAAGGGAAAGAAATGTTCCCCCAGTAATCAAATAAACAGACAAACAAGAGCCAAGTGATACCTACCAATACGATCCCATCTTTGCATTTGATGCCAATAACAGTCCTGGAAAATTCAAAACTCCATATTACTTCATACAAAGACTAGGGTTTGGGAAACAGATGAAGATTGACATAGAGAGAGGTAAAGAAGCGAGGGACTGAAGGGTAGGGTGAGAGAGACAAAGAAAGAGAGATAACCCGCTGTTGTCCACGGCCTTAGCGGCGTACTCGATCTGAAAGACGCGGCCATCGGGGGAGAATGTGGTCACAGAGAGATCATAGCCTGTTCCGATGCTACTCATACTGTCTGATCCTTGTCTCGATTCTCTTTCTTCCTCTTCCTCTGCCTCCCTTCTTGTGGGTGTGTCCTCAAAATTGCCTTCTGGACCAAACCGAAGCTACCAAGTACAAGACTAGCTCTAGCTCGCCCCTTTCTTTCTTCTCAAGAAATACCGCATGCGACTTTTTGGTCTTTTTCCTTTTTCTCTCTCTCTGTAATCTATTATGGGCTTGTCTTCCTTCGTCGCAGAAAGTTACAGGCCGTATCAAAGATGGAGCCCAAGGAGCGGAAGTAGCCGGGGGTTCTTGGTGCGTTACAGTTTGTCCAAGACCCGGATCAACATTGATCTCAATTTTGAATTTAATCCCAAAGAGTTAATAATTTCAAATTATAACAATATACAACATTAGGAAATTTCTATTATTAGAAAAAAATCAAGATTATTGTAACAAGCTTATGGGACCTGAGTTGGAGGTGTCATTTAACAATAATTAAATATAACTTATTATTATATCGTAACATTTTGGTAAAGTAGTCGTATTTGTTATAATAGTATCAAAATCAATTATTATGTTGTAAGTTTGAATCATGGATAGAAACTTTAAGAAGTAATGGCCAAGTGGGGTGCACACGAGCATAGGGAAATGCAATAAGCTTATGGGAGCTAGGAAGAAGCTCAAACTCCAATTTGTAAATTATATTTCAAAGTATTTAGACGTAATTTGTCACTAAGCTATAACATTTAACAGAGTGATTATTGTAAATTATATGAGTTATTTTTTATGCTCAAAAACTTTACAAAGCAACTTTTTTTAATGTAAATTTTAGTAATGAATGTGATTAAAAAGCAAGTACCCTTATCTTTAATTTTGCTCACCTAAGAGGTTTCCTTGTTAATTACCCATGTGATAGACAAGATGTTACATAAAATAAAGACCATACAAATAGACAACAATGGACCCGTGTAACAGGGTATTATTTCAAGTTAGCAAACCCTAGTAACTAATCCCATTCTTGTTTTTGCCAAGCCATTGATCTAAATTGTGAAAAGAATTGTGATGCAAAGAAATCTTCAAGATGCCAGAAAGATTTGCTTTCATAGTAATTTCTGGATTCCTCGAGTGCTAGCTGACTTTGTTGAGGTTGCAGAGCATTTAGCAGCATCACTGGTTAGCACTGTTTTACTTCCAGTGTAAACATAATGTAAGTTAATGATAATCCATGCACGTACGACATTAACTACGAACCAATGACCATTAGAACTAGAAGTCAAGTCAAGTCTTTTTTCATGGTTGGAAATAAAAGAGGGTCTAAAAGCCAACACATCATATATCCATATGGCGCAAGCTAAGTTTCTTCAATTTCAAACTGGACATATCATTTCACCAGGTTGGCTTTGACAATGTCAGCCTCATCCATCTCCATGGCTGCCACAGCCACAGCTTCCTCTCCACTATGCTGCAACAAGCTCTCCAATCTTTCCCTCACTAACTCTCTTATCCCTATCCCTACCCACTTCCTGTTCAAACCCAAACCCGCAAAACGCCTCAACCTCAAAGTCCACCTCCCCAACTTCCTATCTTTCCGTCTGATCTCTCTCCCACCCCTCGCTTGCGCTTCGGCGGCATTCGACGGCTTGGAGACTCAGAGAGACGGTCAAAGCACCGAAGAAGAGGACCCGGAAGCAGAATCGAGTGAAAATCAAGCGGAGGTAGAGAGAGAGGATAAGCCGAAGGAATTCTGGTCTAGTGAAGAAGGGAGGCTCTATGTGGGTAATTTGCCATATTCCATGACTTCTGCCCAGTTGGCTGAAGTGTTTGAGGAGGCTGGCCGTGTGGTTTCTGTGGAGGTCGGTGGTTTTCCTCAACTATTATTCCACTTTTGAACATATTCGCAGGATTGTTGTTGTTTTTCATAGTGTTATTACATAATTCTCAGTGGTTGTGTTGGATCTCCTTCAGGTTGTTTATGATAGAGTTACAGATAGGAGTAGGGGGTTTGCATTTGTTGCCATGGGAAGTGTTGAGGAAGCTCAAGAAGCCATTCGGAAGTTGGATGGATCTGTAAGTAAAATTCATTCGACGCCCATTTATAAAGTTGCTACATTGCTATTATTTATTTTAATGCATTTGGTTGTAGTTTTAAGTATCAAATGGAAGGCTTGAGGTTGAAACCTTGAGTTCTCGATCATATATTGCCGCTGTTAAGTTGCTAAATGCTGTATAATTTTACAATGCCAATGGGATCTAATTCTGTTCCAGTATAGAGGCTTTATGTGTGGCCATTTGTTGCTACATGTTCATTGGTCTTCTCAAATGATGCTTGTGATAGGCTATAGAAAAAGTTATCTTAAAAGACATCCCGATTGGAAGGTTCTGTAAGAAAAAAATGCTCTCTTTCCATGGAAACATAGATGAAGATTTTTGATGTCAACTGCAATTTTTGAGTTCTTAATGTGGTTAACTTTTGAGTTCGGGTACTAAGAAACGATTATGATGTTGGATAGCAAGTTGGAGGTCGAACTGTGAGAGTGAACTTTCCTGAAGTGCCAAGAGGAGGTGAAAGGGAAGTGATGGGACCAAGGGTGAGGAGCAGCACCAGGGGCTATATAGATAGCCCTCACAAGATCTATGCTGGAAACCTCGGTTGGCGCCTCAGTTCCCAGGACCTTAGAGATGCTTTTGCAGATCAGCAAGGGCTATTGAGTGCCAAAGTCATCTATGAGAGAGACTCAGGAAGATCTCGTGGCTTTGGATTTGTAACTTTCGAAACTGCGGAGGATGCAGAGTCTGCCCTGAATGCCATGAACGGAGTGGTAATAATTACTTGGTGATTCAATTTCGCAAACTTGAATCTTTCTTCTGATACCCTGACCCATCACCATTTTTTATGTGAATATGCAATTAGGAGGTTCAAGGGCGGCCTTTACGACTAAATTTAGCAGGAGATAGGGCTTCTTCTACAGCTCTTCCGGCGGAGAAAAGGAATGCAGATAACATTCTTGACAGTAGCGAATTGCTTTCTAGCATCAGCAGCTGAAGGAGACTTCTTCGTGGGTGCTAATTTTCTAATTTTCACCCCTTGTAGTGCTTTCGTTTTCCTCCTCGTCTACCGCTGTGTACAAAACTGATCGATGAAAATCAAGATAGTGGATAGAAGGGCTTATAGGTGGAGTCCCTTGTAGCCGGTGTATTACTCCGGGCAATCGTGGGTTGTGTGAGCATTCAAATATGAAGGCAATACTGAATACTCTTCAAGCCATTCTTACATCTTGCAGCAATACCTGTCTATGGTTTGGATTAAGGATGTGGGAAAATCTCTATTCTGAAGCAACCTTTGTCCCCACTACATATTGTAATGTTACATTTTAGAATGAACTCGATCACATTGGGTTTTTTGTTCATCAGAATGATCATTATGCCACATTGCACTATGAAGTATATTGGTGGTAAGCACAAATAAGAACGAAGGTCAAGCACAAATATCTTGCTCACCATGACAATCACCATGACCGCATCGAAAGATTTGCGATTTCTGTTTTCAAAAGTGGAGGTACTTGGCGAATACAATACAATTGTAATGCAACTGTCTTTAGAGCTACCTGTCATAAAAATTCCATTGTGATGACTAACGTCGATCTCAAAAGAGTAAGTGAGGCTTTTGTTTTCTCAATAGAGTGGAGGAAATGAGGAAACCAAAAGCCATTGTCCTGAAAGAATACAGCTTTGGCGAAGTTCCAAAGGGAGACTTAAGAGTCATGGCCACTGGCAAGGATAGCGTCCGCCGCAGAATCCAAGTCATGAGGAAAGAAAACCCTGCGCCACAAGATAGTGTTATAGAACAAAACGAATGCACGCTTGAAATGGTGAATAAATTACCAACATATCAATAGAGCAATCTGGTTGCAAATGGAAGATATCATGTTCAATTGGACAGTCGTACATGCCATAGCAAAGGAAATCATAAGCCAGCTATAACACTAAATTGGCAGAATATCCATTTCCAAGCTGTAAGCAGTTCCATCAGTCTACAAGAATATTTATACATTAACAAAATTACCTGCATGTATTGTGGTACAAGGTCCTGCCTAACTCATCTATATCATTAATGCCTTTACAAGCAGCCACCACCTCCAGAACTTGCCTGCAAAGTATGACCATGTTATCCCAAGAAACAAATAAAATAAAGGAGCTAATATAAAACCAGCGGGAGATTTAAAAAGTGCAAGTATTGACAGATTAAAAATTGTCATAATCAATGCTCCCATATTGGGAATACTTGTCTGAGTTTCAGATCTTTGTAGATTAAACATGTAAAAGAGAAGAGGATCATAAGAGAAAGATTGTCTCAACAAAGATGTTCACATGTGCACTATAGAACAACAAAATCAAATTCCATATCAAGGATGTTCATCTGAAATTCTATATGACAACAAAAGGAGATGTAAGCCCAGATAGAATCCATGTGATATCCTTAGCAGCTTACAACCCCAGACAAATATTCCATTCTCAAAAACACTCTCCCACATAGCTGTTGGTGACTAGGGAAAAAAAAACTCGATCCACCATTTAGATAAAATAAATACAAAATAGATGAAATTTTGAAGTGATTAAAAGCAAAGTAATAGTTGAAAAAAACCAATTCTGACATGTATTAAAACCCAAGGACTAATTTCTCATTTTCCTTGCATAAATGGCACACATACCTAGCATTGTTTCATCCTCCGCTATTAGTAGAAGTTACTAAAGTGACAACCCTCAGAAAAACCAAAAGTTTGCATTAGTTGAAATTGCTATTGTTGTACCTCTTTTTCCGTAGGAACAATTGTAATAACAGAGTACTCTAAAAAACTAAAAAAGAAAAGAAAAGAAGAAGAAGAAGAAAAAGAAAAAGAATAAAGCATAAAGTATCAGTTGATTGCGTAAAACTTCATCCAAAAGGGAACGACATTAAAAGGGTTACATGAACTAATTAAAAAAGAATTCACTGACCGAACTAAACATGGTTCATTGCGGCCTTTAACAATGCACTCCTGATCGTACTTCTCTTTTTTCTTAGAGGGCCAGACGGACTTCACAAATTTAATCCCAGCATGAGTGTTCTTTATTTCACAATATGGAGAATCTGTTTCAATCATCATTCTCTCTGCAGGAATGCCCCTCACAACATCAAGATTATCGGTTGTCTTCAGAGAACAACCATTTATGCCTGTTTCGGACCAAAAAGTGTTCAATATACATGAAATTGACAACAACATGTAAATAATGGTAAGAATTCAAAAGTTTCAAAAAGCATAAGATGGCCATCTACTATTCTGTAAGTGTATGTTTGAAGACTAGTACCACTGCCCCACCCCCTCTCTCCCAAAAAAAAACAACCAGCAAACACTAAAGTTGATCTAGAATCAACATACCACTCATATTATCAATATTTGCTCTTAAAGTCATCATTTTCACAAGTGATTCCTTGAGAACTTCATGATGCACTTTGGTTAGACTAAATTTTGCATCTCCACCCCTTTAGAACATCTCAAGTTATCACAATAAATATATTGATGTTGGGTAGCTCGAGCCTTCCCAGCGATGGGACATACCAACCCCCTTCCATGAGGAACGTTCCTTAAGTGTAGATTCCAAAGACAACAAAGCTCTTTGATGAGATCTATAGTTACCATATTTAACCTCCAATCATTTTTATGAATCATGTAGTTGTGTTCATTAAACTTATCAAAGAAGAAACAGACATCAGGAAGCCAGGGAACAAACTTTCACCTAAATACATATTATTGAATGAAAGAAGCTTATCACGATCTTCTGCACTACCGGTAAATGAATGGGTGACTCCCGCATTGAATCTGTGAAATAAGCAGAAGCAAGGAAATCAAGCCTATGTGGAACAGTATAAAAACCTACCACCAGAAAAATGCAACTAAAATGCACATTGTATTAAAAAAATTAAAGTAATAACAATCTTAAACCGGCACCTTTGTAACTGCAAGTAACGGAAGTCAGAAATTGCACCTGTCCTTATTTCTGTCTACAATTTCACAAAAATCTTCCGCAGCTGCACGCATATGAAGAAACATAGGCAGCTTTGTTGCATAGGCCAATTCGAACTGCTTCTCAAAATATCTAGCTTTCATAACGTAGACATATGATGCACGAGGCACCACCCAAAAAAAAAAAATTGACTGAGATAAAAGTGGAATGGTAAAAAATAAAAATAAAAAAAGCACAGCATAAAATGGATATGCAGTCAAAACCATTTTTCTGAGAAAGGACTTACTTCTTTTGAATCTCTAAAGGGCAAAAGTGAAGTCTGTCGTAGTCCAAACCACATTCACCAATTGCAACCACCTTATGTACAACACAAGGAAAATATAAAAAACAACTTTTTGAAACTAAGTGATGTGACCAGATTGTTAATCAACCAAATCATATCAGGATATGAAAAATTGGGCCATAGCACATTAAAAAACAACAAAACAACGATCATCTAATTGACTCTTCTCCACACATAATACAAAATTCTCCATCTATAAGTTGTCACCAATACAATTATCATGAACACAGAAAAAGATCATGCTTTTAGATACAATTCTCTGACTCCAAAATGTTTCTCATCTACCTCGGTGGTGTCTAGAGTATAATTTCCACTGTTAAATCCATTAATCAAACAGAAGATGTTCAAAAGCGCTTCATAAAGAAGATAATGACATTGAACAAGAACAACATATTTACTTTCAGAAGGCCAAAACTTGAAATGCCTCATCCAGACAATACAACATACCTTTCCCTTCTCAATTCCCTCTTTTGCCAATGCCAGAAGAGCCTGAAAATGATTTTCTGGATCCCCACTCTCTTCAAACTCCTATAACGAACACAAGATCCCACAATCAGAAACAATTAATACAAAATTACATCATTAAACTTGCAATTAACAATATAAGAAGAAGTCAATGAAGCATAATCTAAGGAACAATAAACAACCTTGCATCGTGTTGGATGAACACCAACTGTACAGAAAAGCCTTCCTGTAACAGATAATGGACCATCAAATAGGTGAAAAGCCTTTTGAAAAAACATGTGCAGAATATTCATAATGAAGAACACGAAAGTGTGAGGCAAGTATTCACTAGCCAACCATCCGCTTCCGCAATTGCAAGAGCTTCTCTTGACTCTTCAAGCGATCCACCAGTCACCTGCACCACCAGCCACGGAGGTACGGCATAGCTAAATCAACCAAATTAAATTTAAGATGTTCTTAATATAGTGGGATTCATAACTAATCTTTCTGAATCTGCTAGTCTGTCTACATTTTGCCACGCTAACATTTAAGACAATCCAAAAAGAGAAAAGGAAGGGACAAATTGTCCAAGTCTATGTTCCAATGAAGCTCCTCAAGTTCACCAAGCCCACCAATAGCGCTAGAAAAACCTAAAGAGGCAAGATTCAAACAGTTTGGCTTTCCGCAACCAAATTATGGAAAATAGAAGCACAACGGTCAAAATTCTGTACCGGTGTCTTATCAGACTTACAATGATTCGCTGCACGCCGGCACTCCAAGCCCTGCTCAATACCGCGGCTATATCCGAAACGTGGCATTGCCTGCCATTGTACAACCCTTTGAACATGCCATCTGTTTTGAGAATAACGGCATTCAAAAACAAGTGCCCAAGAAAGGTAAAGTTTGAAAAACGGGACGAGATTGTTCGATGAAATGCCTGACTGACCTGTGAAGTTGACTGCAATATCTGTTTTTGAGAGCAGCCAGACCGATAATAAGAACACAATCAGAGATAAAGAGCAAAAGTTAGTCCGGATTTTATCATGGAATGATTTATCGTTTTACAAACAATGGGTTGCCGGAGAGTTGCTTGCCTATCATGCGCACCGTCGCCATTGTGAGCTCAGAATGAAAGAGCGAGATAGCAATGACTGGTTAGCTTCTCCATTAGCTACTATAAATGAAAACTAAAAATTAAAGCCGAAAACCTTTTGCATAAATTTAGTATTAACCCGAACTCTTTATTCTCGACGTTTAATCGAACTCAAGTTTTTCAAAATTAATTTCTTGTTGACGGTAAGAACACTTAAACTTTGAGGGTCACGACAAGATCGAGATATATACTAATTCTTAACATTTTATATAATTTAATAGATCTAAAAGAGTGACCTTTTTCTCAGTCACATTATGATTTTTTATATAAGTAGATTAAAAAATGACTCTTTAGCTTATTTTATAGCATATGGTAAACTACTATGGACAAAACATCTTATTTTTTAAAGTAAGTAACCTTTTCAAAAGGAATTGGCAACCATAAAATAATAAATAGCATTAGAAAAATCAAAAGGCATAGAGATTAATAAAGTAGGAATTCAAGTATCAACTTATCATGCATTTTTAATGAAAATTAATGATCTAACAAATAATGAATATCTTGAAGTTGTTCCAACAGATATGAATAATAACTTTCAGGATTTTCATAAAGCAAACGGCATCACCAACCTGAATTCGAGAAAAAAATTTGATATGTCGTTAATTAAATCTAAAAAATCCAATACTTCAACTCATCATGTTTTCAATACCATATAAAAAATAACCTGTTACAAGTTGTTTCTCTCCATTCTCTTATATTTGTCTCTCTTTTTTTTTTTTATCTAAATCCTTTATTTAAATCATGTGAAAAGTATATAATGTAAATAAGTCATTTTTCACATAAAATCTTGGTTGTATATAATCAAGGAGGATCAAAAGAAAAAAAAAATAAGAATGATGAGAAACCAGAACTTCAAATTAAGAAATGAACTACACCACTAAAATTTCTTGATATATTCAAGAATGGGAGGAGTGGCTATGGGTAAAATGTCCTTCAGTCTTTCCTTTACCTCAATTGCTGCCTGGGCATTGTTTAAGCTGGGCTCGGGCTTGGGCCACCTTTGATCTCCACTTCGGCATTTCCTTTTCTAATCTCTCTGCGTGGATTTGTTATTAGGGTCCAGAGAAGACAGCATTCACACCCATCTTCTTTTCTACTCAGGCTGATTCTGAATCATCCCATCGTATAGCGTCGTCAATCCAATCGTTGACGCAGGACTTCAAAAATTACATACAAACAATATCAAAAGGAGAACAATATCAAAAAATTCATACTACAACCAAAAAGTTAGAAATTTAATTTTTAATATGGATTTTTGTCATTAATACTTTTTCACATAATAAATGTATACTAGGTTTAAGGTTAAACAATATAGAATGAACACTTTCCAAGTACTAAACATATCTTCAAGGATTGATATTTTGATAAGTATTTTGTAACAAATCAACTTGAAATTTAGTACCATATTAAAAAACTTATAATTTAACCTAAAAATTAATTTATAAAAATAAGATAATAAATTCAAGCATCATTTAAGATTTATATATCTCTACATGAGATTTATTGTAATTTATCATAATTAACAAGGGTAATCGTGTCTTTCATCCCTATAATGTACGTAAAATTAAAATAAATAATGAAAACAATATTGTAATATTTTCTTATGAAGGGTTTCGTAAACCCTAAAGATATTGGCTTAGTGGCTTGGACGGCTCAAAGGACTCAACTTGTCCATTCAATACTGAAGATTTGTAAAAAACTTTGTATTGTAGAGTATTGATGAAAATTTTGTTTTTTTTTTTAAAAAAAATATTACAATAGACACCCAAACTCGTACATATAAAATATCAAACTCTATATCTCATAATTGAGATTCTTACTAATTCATTATTGAACTAATTAGCTAAGCAATATATATTTTTGTTACTTAATTTGTATGCTTATTAACATATAACGCCACACTTTCTCCAATAAGATTTCAATCATTAACACTAAATATCACATTAGGAAGAGTAAAAATCTTTTTTTTTCGAAGAACTTAAGCCAAATATTTATTAGACAGAAAGAGATCCCATAAAGAACACACGAAGCAAGCAACAAACCAATAGAACTGATGCACGCGAATTGCGGGAAAATGGCTGCGTCCCCCGCAAGGCTCTAAATGATTTTAAAGATCTTAAGCAGAACCAACAACCCGACGATGATCAGCAGCAAAAGAATAATGCCATAGCATGACCATTTCCGGACCTTTTTCCGGTGGGCCCCGGCAGCCTCCAACTGATGGGTCCCATCACTCACGAAGGCATTCGCTCTCTCCACGTTGAGTGCGATGTCGTTACACAGCTCCCCTTGGACATGGACCAGCACCCCCATGTCCACGAATGCCTGTTGAAGCTCTTTCAGATTCTGCTCTATATCCATCGCAGCGTCGCGCCTTTCTTGAATCTCCTGTATAATGTCCAAAACTCCTGAATTGCCTTCCTCTTGGATGGCTTTTTGCAAGAACGTCTCACTCTCACCTGCATCGATTTGTCACGTAGTTTATCACTGAAGTGATATCCTGATGGTGATATTAAAATCCTAATGGAATTTTTGTTTATGTAAAAACATTGCATAGAAACCAAATTTACTCTGTATATGTTCTGATATTCTCGTGAAAATAGTGTAATATACTAGATGAGATTTTCGAAATTGGCAAATTATTTCAGAAACGAAAGGGATTGAGAAATCGATAAGATTGAGCTCGGACTCTTACCAGTGGAGATAAGGAGGTCAAGGGTCTTCTCATCGGGATTTTCACCGGTGACGGTGAAGTACCTCCGCTGTATGGTCTCGCGGTATTCGGATGAAATCTGCTGCCTCAGATCATTGAAGCTATCCATGGAGACCTTGATCATCTTCCTGAGTTCGTTCAGAATGAAGATCCTAAGCCGGTCAGATAAAGAACCGGGTCCGCAGCCGGGGTAGCGTCGGTTTTCGGCGTTACAACGGTCGAGGGCCTCGAGCGTGGCCTTTACGCGCTTAGCCTTCTTGAGGGCGACCGTGACGTCGGCGTCCATGCGGGAGCGAAGGTCCTTGACGGCCCTGGCGTTATGGAGCGTCTGGCTTTGCTCGTGTGCGCTGCGGAGAGCCTGGTTGAGGCGGTCCAGTTCCTTCAGGTTGTCGTCCACGGAATTCACGTCCTCGAAGAACTTGTCCAGGATGGCGCGGGGAGGAGAGGGTATGTCGATGATGCGATGCTCCGGAGAGACCTGATCCCTTCGGAAGCGGGAGGAGGAGCCGGTAGAAAAGAGGCGGTTCATCTTCTTTCTTCTTCTTCTTCGTCGGCACAGAGAGTGATTGAAGTCCTAGAAATGGTGAACAGTTAGCTGTATTTTTAAGATGTTCGGATATAGTGGCGAGTACTAAGGTCACATGCAAGCTTCTTGAATCCTAGTCCAAACTAATTAACAGGGAAACAAAGGAGTAGCGGTCTGTTTCAGAACATGATCAAGTCAATCAATCGAGGGGATTTGAACCAATGACACTTTATAGGAACTCTTATATATGTCATCTTTACTATTTCGACTACATTTCAAGGGATAAGAAATCTTTTCTATTTTTTATTTTTATTTAATTTATATAAATCTTTTTAATCATATAATTCTTGACATTTTATAAAATTTAATATATCTAAGAAAATGACCTTTTCCTATATAAATAGATAATAAAATAGACTCCTTACCTTAGTTTATACCTTATAGTTAGTTGCTATGGACAAAATCCATTATTTTTTAAAAGCAAGTAACCTTTCCGAAAGAAATTAGCAACATAAATTGAAAATATCACTATGAAAGTCAAAAGGCATAGAGAATAATTAGGATTATCATACATTTTCAATAGAAACTAATGATTTAACAAGTAATAAATATCTTGAAGTTGTTCCTTTGGGTATGAATTATAACTTTGAGGATTTTCATAAAGCGAACTGTGTTTAACAACTTGAATTCAAGAAAGAATTTCAATATCTAGTTAATTAATTCTAAAAGAAATCTAATACTTCTACTCATTATGTTTTCCATCAATAATAATTCTTTTTTTTTTTTAATTTACTAAAGGGCTTCAAAACACTACATGCAAGACCAACTCTATTTTACAACGTTCCTTATCACCTAGACCAGCTTTATCTTGTCCATGCTTTACATGTAATGAATGAAGCTTCTATACATCTTTACATTTCAAAGAAATTTTGATGCCCAAATAAACCCAAATTGATCATACAAATATCTAACAAGATCATTTTTGACGAAGTGAATGCTTTTAAGCTAAAGAATTCTAATTTTGAGTTAATTATCTGTTAATTCAATGATAAGCTAACAATGCCTCATGGTAAAAGCACTTGAATTTGACATATAGGTATGTAAATTTGGATGTGTACTAACAACCAACTTCTCATCCACTTGTGGTGATGTTGTGGATGTTGTAACCCTTCTTTTTCCTTATGTAAGTTGGTGAAGAAAGTGACTAGCGGGTAAATGCTTGTAAAAAATAATTTGTTACCACCAAAAAGTAAATAAATTGTTAGAGCAATACAAACAAACCCATGACAACTACCATTACCATGTTACATTTTGAAGCCAGCATCCTTATACGTACCAAAAAAAATACAATTAAGAATAAGCACATAACGACAACAATATCATATTACCAGGAACATAAAACTCGTTTTGAGATCAATCGTCCTAATGGTTTCTAATTCATTTGGACAATTTCAAATAGTTAGTCTGTAATCTCAAACAGAGAAGCACAAATACCCATTTAGAAAAAGTAAAATAAAAAAAATCAATAAAATGAGAAAGTTAATAAAAAAACAAGTAATTACTCTCCAATTACCATTTCTCGTTTTTTTTTTAACAAGCTTAAAACCCTTATGATTATTCTCTTATATTTGTCTTTTTCATCTAACTCATTTGCTTAAATCTGATAAAAAGTATATAATGTAGATAAGTTATTTTCACATGAAACCTTGTTTGTATAAAATCATGGAGAGTTGAACTGAAAAAAGAATGATCAGAAACTAAATGCTTAAATTATGAAATGAACTCTATACCACTAAAGTTTTTGAAATGTTTAAGAATGAATATTCATAGAAAAAATGTCCTTCGGTCTTCGCAGTTCCTGAATTTTTGGGTGGAAAGCCCAACGGTTCATCGAAGACTTCGGTGCAGGCTGCTCCCTGGGCATCGTTTCAACTGGGCTCAGACTCGGGCCATCTTTGATCTCCCACTTCGGCATTTCCTGCTCCTAATCAGCATGGCTTTGTTATTAGGGCCCAGAGAAGAGAGGATTCGTACCCATTTTTTTGTTCTTTTTTTTTCAGGCTTATTCTATATGGATTTCTTTTCTTTTTTTACTCTTTTCCACGCCTTGGTTCTTTAACTACAAATGGTCTTTAAGCAGGTCTGAATCTTCCCATCCTACGGCGTCATCAATCTAATCGTTGGCTCAGGACTTTTAAAATTATATTCAAACGAGCCCCAATAAAAGAACAATATCAGAAAAATCATACTCCAACCAAGAAGCCAGACATTTAAATACCTTCACATACCAAAAATATTTTAGGTTGAAGTTTGAATAATATAGAATGAATAATTCTTGCACATAAACCAAAATTTATACTTGAATGAATACTTTTAGAGATATATATTTGAATGAATATTTTTTTTATCAGATTAATCAGAATCTTATTATCATAATAAAAAATTTTATAGTCTAACCTAAAAATTAATTCATAAAAATAAAAGAAAATTCACTTTTAAGATTTATGTGAGATTTTTGTCATCAACGCCAAATATCACGCTTTGAAGGATAAAATTATCCAAAGATTTATACATCTAGACAGGGAGAAGATCTCATAAAGAATACACGAAGCAAGCAAGCAACAAATAGAATTGATACACGCGAATTGCAGGAAAATGGCTTTCTCTCCCCTAACGTAAGGCTCTAAATGATGTTCAAGATCTTAAGCAGCACGAACACTACGACGAGGATCAGTAGCAAAAGAAAAATGGCACAGCAAGACCATTTCCGGGTGTTCTTCTGGTGGGCCCTGGCAACCTCCAACTGATGGGTCCCACCTCTCACGAAGGAATTTGCTCTCTCCACGTGGATCGCGATGTCGTCCAACTGCTCGCCTTGGGCCTGGACCAGCACCGCTATGTCCAGGAACACCTGGTGAAGCTCTTTCAGATTCTTCTCTATATCCATTACAGCGTCGTGCCTTTCTTGAATCTCCTGTATGATGTCTAAAACTCTGCCCCTGCCCTGCTCTTGGATGGCTTTTTGCAAGAACGTTTCACTCTCACCTGCATCGATTTGTCGCGTATTTTTCTTCAGTCTCAAATATATAGATATATATTAAGAAAAAGATCGAGAAAGCGATAAGATTAAGCTCGGATTCTCACCAGTGGAGATGAGAAGGTCAACGGTTTTCTCATCGGGATTTTCACCGGTGACGGTGAAGTACCTCCGCTGTACGGTCTCACGGTACTCGGATGAAATCTGCTGCCTCAGGTTATTGAAGCTATCCATGGAGTCCTTGAGCTTCTTCCTGAGTCCGTTCACCAAAGAGGTCCTAGTCCGGTCAGACGAAGAACCGGGTCCGCAGCCTGGGAAGCGTTGGTTTTCAGCGTTGGAACGGTCGAGGGCCTCGAGCTTGGCCTTTACGAGCTTAGCCTTCTTGAGGGCGACCGCGACGTCGGCGTCCATGCTGGAGCGAAGGTCCTTGACGGCCCTGGCCTTATGGAGCGTCCGGCTCTGCTCGTGTGCGCTACGGAGAGCCTGGTTGAGGCGGTCCAGCTCCTTCAGGTCGTCCTTCACGGACTCGACGTCCTCGAAGAACTTGTCCAGGTTGACGCCGGTGGAGGAGGACATCTCGATGACGTGATGGTCCGGATTGACCTGCTCCCCTCGGAAGCGAGAGAGGGAGCCAGAAGAAAAGAGGTCGTTCATCTTCCTTCTTCTTCTTCTTTGCCCCCACAGAGAAAGATCAAAGTCCCAGAATTCGTGTTTATTTTAAGAAATGGGAAGTGAGGGGGTCTGTGCCAAATGGGTTCAGCCGGATCAACTAGGACTACGCTTTTTAAGAGAGAGACAAATGGAGTTTTGTGGATGTTCCTATTTGTTCTTGGTTTTATCCATGCCGGAAAGAGGAGAGGAAACATCAGAGAAAGAGCGGAGGGGATGGAAAAGGTCTCGATTTTCTTTGTTTTGACTAGGGCAAAGGGAACGTTCCAAACGGGTTGGCCAAGTCTGGGTTGAGATTCATATAGAAAAGGCAAGCCGGAAACTAGGACTTTGTACATTCTTTGCCTGAGACGGAGAAAGGGTTAAAAGAATTGCAAAATAAAAGAAAAAAAAAAAAAAAAAGAACAGCTGAGACTTACTCGCCTAGTCATAGGCAGCCATATCCAGAGTTTTAAGCACAACTCCTTCCATGGAAAGAGTCTAAGAAAAATAGAAAACAGAAGTGTATAAAAACTACAATTTCTTGCTTTCTTTTTCAGCATTCATCTGAAGCTACCGTAATATCTTTTTGTGAGGAAGGAACAGAGAAATCTTAACCCCGCAAGTCTCGTATCAGGACAGGTCCAAAACAAGATTCACTCCGGCGGGTTTCTACCCACAAGGTATCAAGAACAGAAATCAGTAAAAAAGTTGCAAATAGACAAAACTAATGAAGCATTGTTCTTTGTGTCTCTGTCTCTAATCCTGAGGTCGCTACGGCAACATTGGGCATGATAGGCATGCAACTATTCAACTTTCTTTTTCTGTTTTCTTATTTTACTAACGCAAATCGTGGTCTGTCTAAGAGCCAACTAACCACTTCTCTTTGATTGTGATTGTAGTTTCAGTCCCGGTCTTGATCCTGCCGTCGACTTCACGAGTCAAGCAGACATTCATCAGAAGCTCTCGTCCGATTTTTCAAAATCGACCTTCTTTTCGCAAGTTGTCCCGATTTGGTTATAGCAGCGACTTTGATAGTGCCGGCATGACCAGAATCATCGCAAATCATACCACACTGTTAAGGTAATTTACCTTGTGATTTTTTCTTTTTGGTTCGGTTAATTTTAAGAACTAAAATGATTGAATTAGTCGGGTTCTTGACAAGCTTACTCAATTTTAGGATAACATTGGAACATAAAAAATCTTCTCAGGTAGCATTTGATTTTTTAAGTATGTATCAAAATTTTGAGTTTTAGAGATGACTCTTCTTTATATCAAGCCAGAATGGTTTTCGAAACTTGTATACAAAAGTTTATAGTTTTAAATCATTTTAAAAGAGATAAATCCTACAATCATGTTAGATTTGAAAGGGCCACTTAATCACCGTGTTATCAAAATTTTAATTATTTTAAGTGAAGGAAAAATCCTTTATCTTTTAGTCAACCTTCAGTTAAATTATCCTAGCCACTAGTTTAAGTGGTAAACTAGTATGGATTTCGACTATAAGATCCATGGTTTGATGTTTGTGCATAACTTAAGTCCATGTGTTGTTATAAAAAATTAAAAGAAAAAACCTTAAATTGATTTTTTATAAAATGTTACTTTAAGAATGATGATCACCATCTAGGTATTTTGAAGGACTTATTGACATTCTAAATCTCTAACTGAAAGATAATGAAAAAATGGGAATAAGAAACCATGAGCAAGCAAATTGTATTATATTTATGTTGTAATAATCTATACAATGTAAGACCTACATTCATAGGGTGTGAAACCCATTCTATAAAAGAAAGAAATATATACACAGTTATTACAATATATTAGCATAATTATAGGACCCAATATGACAACATAGTTGGTGAATTCTCTATATGCTAACATCAACCAACGTGCATCATATTAACTGGTTATTGGAATATAAAGGCAAATTGAACGAGCATGTAAAGGGGTTTAAGGGTTTGGGATAGGCTTGAGTTTATGAAAACCTAAGTTAGAAATAATATTAGAGAATAATTGAGTAACTTGTTATCATGTTACAACTTTTCAATGGCAGAGAGGAACTTTGAGGAGTTCCACATGCAAAACGTGGTGGAATGGTAATGGGCTTACGGGGGCTTGGGATAAGAAGAATCCTACAATTGGAAGTGATATAATATTCCACCTCCAATAAGTTATTCCTTTTGGTTTTCCAACAAAATGTTGTTAGGTTGTCTTGAATGTTGCACTAATTCTTTAAATCTAGTACTAATGGTTATCATTCCCCCTGTAACAACTTCCCTTTCAAACCTTTCAACCAATCAATACGCCTTGGGAGAGTGGCTTTTACTAAAATCCGAGTAGTTTCTTGAAAACTTACTTCTTATCACAAGTCATAGATTTTAACGAAGTGGTCACATTTGCTATAAAAGCAATTGCCACAGTGGACCATTGACAAAACCAATCACTGTGCACAGTTGCTTAGACCAAAAGGGCTCTAAGTATCCCAATGGCAAGTCAAGAGGCCCAAGCGACTCAAAATCAAAGAAGTAAATTTTTTTTGGTGACGATTGGAACATAATAAGAAATGCATCCAAGAACCCCAGAAGCCAAAGACCCAAAATAGGTCTCCGTCCCTAAGCAAGATCGAAACTCTGTTTTCGACATTCCCGGATTCCGATGTTCAGGAATCTAGGCCGACTCATCTGCATTTTCCGTTTCTGCGACGTGTCAACAAATGAAGACATACGTATGCTTCGACGTATCTGTTGTTCAAACAAATGCGGGCTCTCGTAGCCGAGATGAGCCGATGTAAATGCTCAAGACCGCCGAAGAACCTAAGATATTCTCGCACCTACTTTTGTTATAATAAACTTATACAAAAGACAATTAATGCAGTAAAATTTAAACAACCTGGGACAATGACATTTTTAACAAAATTTTTTATCCTAAGAGATGTAATTCTCACAGATCTTTCTATAAAAGCAAAATTATATTTGAACCTAAACTCTTATACTAAATTATTATTGTTTTGTTGTTTTATAAACTAACTTGTATGAAAATAAGATGTATTTTGTTTTAAAAAAAAAATAGTAATAAGATGTACATCTTAGAAGACATAATTTTTCATCAACACTATAAATATATATAGGGAAAGGATCCCATAAAGAATACACATATCAAGCAACCAACAAGATAGAGTGACTAACCCACCCAAAAAACATAATTACAGGAAAATGAATCTTCTGTGCACCACCAAGAAGATCGTCCCTGCCTACCAGAAAATAGACAATGCACAATATTCCTGTAGGTAGCTCCTTATATATGGCACTAAACAGGGTAGAGTAAACCAGGCCTATCGCTCCTCACTCCCAACAAATTCAAAATCTTTGAAGAATAAAATTTTCAACAAAAACTAAAAATCGAAGAAGTCTAACATCAAAATGATGAAGTGCAATGCATTACAGTGCTATGCTGCAGGAGGAGGAGGAGGAGAAGTGTTGGTGGTGGGGCTGGGGTTGTTGTTGTTGCTGTTGTTCCCATTCTGCCACGGCTTGAGCGTAAAAAGCACCACAAACAAGATGATCACTAGCAAAAGTATGATACCATAACACATCCATTTCCGGGTGTTTTTCTGGTGAACTCTGGCGGTCTGCAACTGCTGGGCTCCTCCCCTGACGAAGGAACTAGCCCTGGCCACGTGACTCTCGATGTCATCCAGTTGCTCGCCTTGGGCCTGAACCAAAACGGCCATGTCCAAGAAGATCTGGTGTAGCTCTTTCAGATTCTTCTCCATGTCCTTCACTGCATCATGCCTTTCTTGAATCTCCTGTATGGTGTCCAAAACTTGTCCCCTGCCCTGCTCCTGAATGGCCTTCTGCAAGAATGTCTCGCTCTCACCTGTATTGTCATTTAGTTTTCTTTTAGACCCATTAATTTGAAACAAAATGGTGTTCTTACTGACATCAATCCCAGAATTTTTTTTACCAAAAATTTGAACTTTAATGAACTAATCCATACTTGTTTATTGATTAGGTAATTGTTCAAAAGTTTAAGTCGTCGGAACAAATGCTTAGTTCCATAATATAATCCACAAGTTGTTTAATGATTAAGCGATTAGCATCTATTATTTTCCAACAGCTCAAGTTGAGAATCGATAATTATACTAGTCAGTGGTCTGAAAATATCAGTTGACTTGGTGATAATCAGCATTTATCCCGTTATATCAACAAAGCTCTGAAAATGGATATTACATTTAATTCAAATTTATTTATCCAACAAGGACTAAATTAAAAGATCGAAAATATGGAGGTCTCACCTGTGGAGATAAGAAGGTCAACGGTTTTGTCATCGGGATTTTCACCGGTGACGGTGAAGTACCTCCGCTGTACCGTCTCCCGATACTCGGACGAGATCTGCTGCCTGAGGCCATTGAAGCTTTCCATGGAGTCTTTGAGCTTCTTCCTGAGGCCGTTCACGACGGAGGTCCGAGTCCGATCAGAGGACGAACCGGGCCCGCAGCCGGGGAGACTCCGGTTGGCGGCGTTAGATCGGTCGAGGGCCTCGAGCTTCACCTTGACGAGCTTGGCCTTCTTGAGGGCGAGCGCGACGTCTGCGTCCATACGGGATCGGATGTCCTTGACAGCCTTGGCGTTGTGGAGCGTAACGCTCTGCTCGTGGGCGCTGCGGAGGGCCTGATTGAGCCGCTCCAGCTCCTTGAGATCGTCCTTCACGCCCTCAACGTCGGCGAAGAACTTGTCCAGGTTGACGCCGGTGGACTCGGCTGCGGTGGATGACATCTCGATAACATGTTGGTCCCGGTAGGCATTCTCGCCTCGGATGCGAGAGAAGGAACCGGAAAACAGATCATTCATCTTTTTCTTCTTCTTCTACTTCTTCTTCCTTCCGATTGCTAACCAGAGGAAATCAAGGCTGTGAACAATAGAAGCGAAATTGTAGAACAGAGAGCTAAAGCTTTGGATTAGGAAGGCGGGGTTGGGGTCTTCTGGTCAAATGGGGTCTGCCGGTTCAACTACTTCACAGCTCGGGGCGAGTCAGTCTTGGTAGGAGATGGAGAAGTCAAATGGGGGTGGAGGGACGTGGATGGCTGACAGGGGGATTTCATGAATGTTGTTTTAGGTGTTTCCGTGTTTTTTTGTGCTGGGAAGGACCAGAGGAAGCATCATGCGGAAACGGGTTGAATCTTGAAATGGAAAGGATCGCTTTTTGGGGTTCCGGGGAGGGAGGTTTGGGTACGGAAGCATCGTAAAACGTAGCTGGAAAACGCGTCGGGCGGAGGCTGAGGGGCTTAGCCATTCATACTTTTTCTACCTTCTCCTTTCTTACCTTCTTCGTCTTTTGGTTTTAATGATTGATCTTGCGTAAAGCGACAGTTAAACTATGAATAAAAAGTGTGAACAAAAGGTAAGACTTCGTCGCATTGCTTTATGTCAGATTCTTCCGTCGTGGTCAACGCTACAGTGATGGGTAATTTTTAATTATATATGAATAAAAACAGATTCAGGATTCAACTTTTCAGGGCTACCGCGTTACCCGTCTGATAGAACAAGGAATCAATCACACCGCACAAATAACTCGAATTTCTGCATTCAAAAATGGTTCGTCCATGTACATCATTCGGCGAAAAAATTAAATTCATTTTTCTTCAACAGCCTGTTATTATTCCAAGAATGAAGAAGAACAAAAATTAATTTCCTTTACTACCTTCACTAGCTTTTTCCCAATTCCTATTGCTGTGAAAAATACGTTAAATATATACTGAAAACTTTGTAATACCAGTCCACACGGTAAGATCCTCAAGCCGATTGAAGAACACTGAGATAATATGGATATCCTTGGCATGTTCCTGAAGACTGACTCGCTCCCTTCTGATTTCCTGGGTCGTTGGGGGATAAAATATTCCAATGCAAACAATAGTTCGCCAGATTGTGAATCCCAGGAGAGAATACACAAATCTGCAGAGGGATTTCGGATGTGGACATTGGCTCAAGTTGGAGTCTGGTAGAGCTCGTCCCTGACCAAATGAAGGCGTTCACACTCTCCAGTGCCGGCGACTTTACGGGGGTATCAGAAGTTGTAATCTTAATGTCATTCACCACTGAAGCATCACGCCACCCTACTTGGTCCGCAGAAGATGAAGATACAAGGGAAGTTCCTTCACTAGAATTGGTGGAATCAAAGGTGTTAATACGTACGGATACAGCAGCATCTGCTGAGTTGTAAATAATCATCCTTAAACTGACTTCGCAGATGGAAGCAGAGAAGTCATGGTACAGTGTTTGAGGCCCCTCCACTTGCCATGATATTGGGCTTGTGCTTGAAGTACTACGTATTTAAGAAATGAAAAAAGGTTACTATAGAAAAATGCGAAAGAAAAACGAAATGACAGTTAAAGGGAACGAGAATTTGTATTAGTTATATGTTTCTGATCAAGAACTATAGTTTTGGACCAGAACTTGCCTGCAGTAACATGCATGGTAAGAAAAAAGTTGAGGTGGACTTGAAACCCCAGGACTGATGTCATTCTTCACGGGCTGAGAGATCAGGATGAAGTCAACCGTGTTCGGGTCTCCCTGATCCATGCAAAAATAAAAAGTTCAAAGAATTATAGGAAAAGAGCAGCAAACAAAAGTGTACATCCTTCTAAACTTGGACCAGAAACACTTTTTCTCTAATTAAGAGAAACCTGAGGATAGCTTTCTCTGCAATTGTCATCTAGATTCCATAACTTTAGTCTAGAGTTACAACTTATACGAGGCTAAGAGCCAGAGGTTATTGAAGTAAAGTTACAGAGTAATAGAAAGGGCTTATCATATTGCTACACAAGCCTCTTTCTCCAAGCACAGCACACAAGATGTATGAGAGTGTACAATAATACTGATGACACTAGGCTACTGGAAAGACAACGAACACTAACCCCAGGATGGTCGAAATTAATCTTTCTTTCCCTTGAGCATGTGTGTGCAATTTCATATTAGTTTCAAATGTTTTTAATGGGATATTCAGCAGTCCAGAAATAGTGAATAATTTTCTCCTTTTTTTTTTCTCAAGTCATCTCTTATTACTCTTTATTCTTATTTTTTCAATCCTTGCATACTCATCACATCTGCACTGTTGCTCGAAAAAATATGATGCAATCAAAATATTGCAATTCTATTCTTCAATCAAAGGATACTATGACCACCATTTCTAATCATGAAATGATTCAGATCCCAATTTCAAAAGAACTGAAGTGCCAGTGGCGTTAATGATACCAAATAATAATAATCTCACTGCACCATACAGATGCATAAGACAGTAAATTCAAGAAGTTAATCCAGTGCACTTAGACATCAACAAGATTAGACAATAGTGGCAAGAAAGTACTCAACCTGATGTGGCATTTCCTGGTGCAATCTTTCATAATGGTGGAAATCAGCAAGTGGTGAACTACAAATGTCGAAAAGTGGTCCAGTACTACTCTCAGGACCCAGTCTCACATCACTTCCAAGGAGTGGGGAAAGGCTAGATATTTTTTCTTGGGATGTTAATGACTTCCGACTCTGGTGCCAGAAGATAGTTCAATTAGAACATAGTTTGTGGAAACAGGATTGTAACTCAAAGAAAACAAAGCAATCGGATGTGGAAAAACCAATTATTACAATCTTATTAGTGAACAAGCATGCTGCAAAATAACAGAGAAGGGGCGATACATGTAGCCTAAGACCAGGAGGTTTAAGCATCCCATGATATAAGGTTTGCGATATGAACATGCGTCTTGTACAAGAGTACTGTGTTATTTAAAATAAAAAACCCAGATTATTTTATCAGACCTTCAGAATCGTTTGACGATGACATGCACAAGGTGCACATATATATAGTACCAACCTTGAGCATGAAGAAACAAGACAATGCTTGACCAGCCAGTAAAGATTGTGAAGGGAAAATGGTATCAACATGCTGAAGCATTGAGATTTCCCACTGGTGCCCGATGGCTGACAACTGATGAACATGGAAACTCTCTGAGCCAGTACTGTTGACAACATCCATGCGCACAAGGAACTCTTGCAACCTCGATGGACAAGGACTGATTTGGAATGATACATCCAATGATGGTAACACCTGTGCAGAGTTATCAATATTAGCTTGATGCAGTATTTTTAGTTTTGTGCAAAGTAATAAGAGTTGCACTAGAGAAAAAGGAGATGTTGAAGTATACAGCTGGTATGCTGTAGTTCTGCCTCCAAAATTATGCTCTACAATACAAAAAAGGAATATGACACTCCCTACGGTAGCTTGTTTAGTTCATTAAGGATCTCACAAATAAAGATTTCATTGAACAATGCTCAACCGCTTTGAACATCTAATACTATAACTATTCTCTCTCCAAAGAGTCATACTTTAAATAGAAGCATGGTATCCCAGATACCTTGGGTACTATATAACCTAATATCTTCTTCCCAACTCAACAAATTAGTGACTTTTTTGGCATTATCACACAACGAACTTTCAGTAAAGAACAATATCAACAAAGAGAACTCTCTTGTAAACAAGCAATGAAGTGTTTCAATTCATTCACCACTCAGCACAGGCAGCAATATTCACCAACAAATTTCCTTTATACACTGAATATGAAGATATTGCTTATCAAAGAGATATTTTATTAACAGAGGATTACATGTCAAGTCAAAATCCCAAGATCTTCATAAGTAAATAAGATCTTGACCATACATAAAACTATAGCTCACTGTTACCAAAGGAACTTCGTAATTATTGGGCCAAGTAACCATGAAGAAAAACTTACTTTTCCTAATTCAAGCTACTTTACACTAAAAACAGGAGAAGCAAAACAAATCAATGCATTCCATCTTTCAGAAAGCACACACCTGCAACTCATAATGCATGCGTAAAGTACGGTATTTCATGATGCTTGGTATGTCTTCCATCTCATAATATACAGTTATGTACAAAGAAATGTGACCAGGAACAGCTCCCCGAAACCAAAGAGGCCACAATAAGGGTGTTTTCCCTTCAACCGAAGTGTCCTGAAAGACAGATAAATGTGAGCCATAAGACCAAATTTGCCTGCAAATGTTTTCTGTTACTAATTGAAAATATTCCGAAGGCAATGCACAACAGAGACAATTATCACTGACCTTGGGAAACAGAAACACAGTCTGAGACAAATCGTTTGCACCAGCATGTACAACATTTTGCTCAGAATCTGTCTTCTTTTCTAAGCAAGAAGGAAATTCTGATTTCAAATTTTCCTGATTCCCTATGCTCAGGAATCTAGGATGGCTAACCTTCATCTTTAGATTCTGCCAAATAATAGATTCAGTAAACATAATATACACACATCAAGGCATACAGCTGATAAGTTGAGGCCAGGCCAGAAACAAGTACAAAACTTTGAATGCAGTTACGAATGGCTAATACAATGTCAGCCCATACATTTTTTTGAAAATTCAAGGTCAACAATGATACCAGATGAATGTTATGATACCTGGACAGTAAACTCTGATTGGTTCCTCAACTCCAAAACTAGATGCCGCATGTCTCCTACATATGCCTTTTCAGGTAGTGAATGAATGAAGCCCTCAAGCTTGGGTAGACTCTGGGCAATTAGAAAAATAGAGAGAGAGGGAAGGAAAAAGAAAAAAGAAAAAGGAAAAAAAGAACAATTGCTCTTTCTTAGTCTATGCCACAAGCACTGGAGGTGTAAGAGGGAGAATGAAAGGAAAGAAACGAGAGGGAAAAGAGAGCAATCAAGAGGGGGCACCTTGATTACTACAAACTTCAGGTTGTCACCGGGAGAATGCTTAGCTTTCCTTCTTCCCTTAGCATTTTTTTTCTTCATATGGTTTGGTTCAAAGTTGTGAAAACCAACTACTGAACCTGACAATTTCCACCTAACACCAACAATTTGTAGAATGCCTTCAACTTTCGGAGTAACTGTTAGTTGTACCTGAGAAAAAGTATAGTAAGGACATTTTGCACAAACAAGCAGGTATAACTACTTTCAATTCGATATATGTCTGAAGCAGTTTGATACTTCAAGAACGAATGTTTTGAAATTTGGGGCAAAGTCAGAACTTAATGAGTAAATTTTTACATCACTAATGCTTTGCAAGTTAAAGCCTTTGGAAAAAAAGTGTCTTATAAGAATCAGAACTATTTACATCTAGTACAGGATTTTTTTTTGACTCATTCTACAAAGTGCTGCAACGCTAGCTGTAGAGTCCAATTCTGGATTGTTTAATGCACCCTGTAATCATAATTTCTTCAGATTTGTCTGTTTTATTCAGGAATGTCTTGAAGTTACACTCCCACGGTCCATACTAGCTCCTATGGCAAAACCCAGTAGATTACATGACTCATCACCATGATCTCAAATTTGCCAGTATTAATTTATTAAAGGGAAGTGACACATCAATCAGAGCTAGAGCAATTATAAGTTATGACTAGTATACAAACAATCTAGAAGTGTTTAAAGAGGAAGAACTGACAAACAAACAAAAAACAAAACAAAGAAGAAAGAAAAGAAAATTACAGCAATCTTCATTCCAACCACTAAGCACCGGTGAGAACAAGAAGATAGTATTCTGGTAGTAAAATTACAAGGCGACCCGTGTCTAGTACAATGTAAAAGTCTTGAGCTGTCATGATTAATTGCATGGTTTCAACTTTAAGAGCAGACTGATAGAGGTAAGGACTTACTACATTATCCAAATAACTCTCCCAGGCCAACACTTGGGTGGGCCAAACTTTCCAAAGTAGTAAGATATAATAAATTAAATATTTGCGTGGAAAAGAGATTTTCAAGTATATATTCAACTGTTCCCATCAACAACTCACCATGGTTGTTTCATCCCCTCCTAGCAAAAAGTCAACCTCGGACAAAGTAAATGAAGAGTTTTCAGAGCTCGAACTCCTGCAATTAGCAAGCAGAGAACCACCTTAGCACTTAAAGTTAAAACAAGGTAAAAGAAACACCGCATAGACACAGACACCCACTGAGGGAAAAATTCAGCGTACCTACTGGTTGTCAAAGTTTTAAAGTCATCATCATTCTGAAGCTCTAAATTTGAGCTACTTGTATCTGCACCAATAATGAGAAAACAATTGCTTTTCTGACAAATAGAAATACTTTGGACAAGAAAAAGGTATAAATGATAGATATAAATAACAACTGATAGTAACTAACCAGATCCCAATTCATCAGGCTTTTCAGAAACCTCACATATCAGGGAAGCACTAGAGATGGAAAGAGGGATTTGCAGTGGGTTTTTGAATTCAATATCTACCTTCACTGCTTCTGCAAATAATTAAATATATGTCAATGCCATGGTATACTCACGTGATCACTGTTACTAAACTATCCCAGCAGCTACCTCGACACATTTATGACATCAAACTAGTTAAAAAATTTGTTTTCAAGAAAATAATTAACAAATGCATTTTTAAGTTTTTTATTTCCGTTTTAAAGTGTCTTGAAAACAAAATAAAAAATGAAAACCATTTTCTGTGAGGATTACATCTAAAAAATTGGTGGGATAATATTTTTAAAAAAAAATGTTCTCCATTTTCAAGAAGATAAAATGGTTTTTTGAAAACAGCATGCAACTTCACAAGAGTATAGACTTTATGAACGCAGGCAGTAATTAATTTACAAAGATGGACAAACGAAATGGGAGAAGGAGTAAATGTCCATGTCCTTTGGCCCAGCCCAGGGGCAGAATTTGTAGTTTGTCCTTAAACATTGGCAAGATATTAGAAGTAATGTAATGCTTATTTACAATGTGCTGGGATATCGTTTGCTAATGCAACTTCATATAAAATTCTATCACCTTCATACCTCCTGCTACACAAACATTTGATTCTCTGTACTTTTTGGGGATAAGCTTTGAATGTGAGTCCAGCCAATTAGTCTTCACGGCAGAAATTGATGGGACCATGTCCTCCTCTAAAGAATTCCACAAACTTTCTCTAACCTTAGCCTGGAATGTTTTAAATGAACCATAACGTCAACTACCAGCACGCATCAAGTCAAAACCACTTCAAAAGTGCCATACTTAAGCAAAGCCAGTGGACCAAGAAGTGAGATTATGTATACATTCTTAGAACATCAAAATATAAGTAAAAACTGTGATCTATGATTCACCAGGTTTATTAATAGATAAACTATGATCTATACCTCATTCACAGTGTTTACAACTTTTGTAACTTCTAAGACACACAAAATCACTTGGTATGAGTAATTTTTTATGATATTTTCATTAGAAGTCTTGAAAAGTGACAACAGGAAACTTTATTTAAAAAATATCATAGAATCTCAGAGAGACACTCACCCAATCACTTTTTTCTTTTTAACATATTAGACATTTACTTTGTTTAACTTGACAAAGTCATGGAACTTGTGAATCTTAAACCCATGACTTCATCGACTTTAAAGTACAGAAAGCATAATTGCCCAACCACATGCCATTTCGATGAATATGCTACCAGATGCAGGGCAAAAGTCGAAGGACTAGTTGTCACCATGACTGCTAACTGCTACAGCACACCATGTGTTTTTTTTTTTTTTTTTTTTTGGTGCGTGTGTGTTTTGGGGGGGGGGGGGGGGGGGGGGGGGGGGGGTTTGGAAAGGGGGGGGAGGGGAGGATTTGTGGGGTGTGGTGTTGCGTGTTTCATTCTCCACAAATATAAAAAATAAAATTGACAAGTCAACAATGCTAGCCACATAGATCAACTTACGGCAGCAGGTGACGCATAAGTTCGATGATCGTCAAAAACAACCTTAAGTGAGGGGATGTTGACCTTTGGGAGCTGCAGTTTCAACACCTCAAATGTTTTACCTGTTTTCTACATTAACAGAGAAAAAAGTGTAAAACTTCAGCAAAAGCTCACAAAAATCAGAAATTTAAGTGACATTTAAATTGTTCATAGTCCTTTTTATCTTTTTTTTTTTTTTTTAACTAAGTTAGGTAAAGGGAGATCTTCGAGAGTGGGGTGTTGAACATGGGACCAAGAGACCGCAGGCCACCTTGGCTACCAACTGAGCAAGTTGAGTTGACTTAAATTAAATTGCTGATAGTCATTACAATGAAAAGCATAAAGTGCTAAACTTTAGATTCATTAATAAGCAATACAACTCATACCATATGGGATTGAACCTATGACCTAACTTCCAAATTTAATTGAATATGGAGAGCAAAGACCACTGCACTGCAACCACCATTGGCTTTTTATTCCTTTAAGAATTTCAAGCAGAAATTGGGCAGAACGTCTTTGCCTGTTTCTAATAGGATCTTAATGGTCATTATTTTTCCTATTTCCTCTTCTCATAAATGGAGGCACTTTCCAATCGGGATTTTCTACTTTCCCATTTCTCAAGCTTCTGAAACCAATCACCAAGGGGTTCAAGGTCAAGCCTAAACCCAGCTGGACCAGGCAGGTTGGCAAAAAACAGGTAACTGTGTCAGCTCTAAGAACCTTGCAACTCTGTGTGCCTATTTAGCAATTCCTTTCCCATAAGAATGGGTCGGAGACGGAGGTTATAATTTCAAGATCTAATGGGCGCATGCAACTTGCCAAAAATGGACTTGTAAGGGATGATAACTAAAATCTGACTCACCTGAACTACTTGAAGAAAGTCCCTCAAGAACACCTCCTGTATTGTCTTGGACTGATGACTACTGGCCAGGACTTCCAACATATGCTTGACAGCCAGATCGTACATTCCAAGAATAGCATACCACCTAAACCACAAGGTTTCACTTATAACTTTTGCACATGGCACATACCATAATTCAAGAAGATTAAGAAAGCAACAAGTCTGTAATGCTTACTGGCCAATATGGAAATGAACATGATCTTTGATATGACCCCATGTAATTCCTTCAAAAACAGAAACAGCACTTCTATATGTGCGGATAGCATGTTTGATCTGGAAAACAGAAGCTTGAAAAATTTTCAAGGAGATCAAGACATTTAGCAAGCTATGCTTTGGTTTCCCACATCTTAGTAAGTGATATACCTGATCACACTTTTTGTAGCGATCACCAGAAAGAACAAGATGGAACCCAAACTTGCGTAACATAGGAGGTTTTGATAACAAATAACAATAAGATGCTTGCTCGAGCATTACACCTGAATGCAAAGGTTCCTAAGAAAAGAAAGTTGTTACAGGCAGAAAATAAATTTGTCTAAATTTTAGATTGAAGAAGAGTGCATATTACCTCACCACAAATACGAAAGTACACACCGGCTGCATCTTTATACTGATCTCTTGTCTTTAACATCTCTACCCACCAAAGACCACACCTCGTGGCATTTTGCTGACCAGATGACCCAAGTTTCTGCAATTAAAGTCAATTTAACGTCATTGGACATCCATGAAGGCCCAAACAACAAGATTAAAAAAGAAAAAGAAAAAAAGATAACATGAGGATGTTACTTGACAGCATTTGTGGATTAAGGCATCATATTTCTAGGAAAAGACTTGCAAGAACATGAGCAGGTATATGCAAAAGCATGAAGGGCAGTCAAACAAAAACTTGCCTAGGATGATGCCAAGCTTGCAGCATAACCACTCACAGAACCAAAAAGTAGCACGGCCTAACAAAGGATTACCCTATGTTACCATACAGATAGTAGTTACCAACATACAAACTGAGCGGTTACCTACTTTCAGGAGACTGTGATTGAAAAGTTATCATCTCCATTAGCTTGAGCCTTGTCTAATGTGGTAGGAAATAAAGAATTAAGAAGCAATTTGGGAATGCAACATCAGAAATCTTGTAGTAAAAGGCTACAAAAAGAGGACTTTTGGCTGAAGGACAGAGGATGGAAAAATTATGGTGCTGACAACCGTCTTCTCTGCTGAACATCCAAATAACAGTTAGGAGGGGAAACTTCCTTAGGCTTTCATTGTCTCGAACTTCTTCTCATGCCTACACATGGGACATTTGATAACTCTTCAATGTTTGCTTAATAGCTTTCTTTCGCCATTTTTAACCTCCCAATTACTTTTTAAATGATCAAACTTAAATGAAAAAATTTACCACCCAAACTTGCCAGGATCAAGGTCAAATCACAAAAACTTGGCTACGATTCTACTACCAAATAAGTAGTAACAACGCTTCAACTTGTGCTGGTGGACACAGCAATGTCATCAACAGCTAATCTATACTAAAGTTGTTTGCAAATATCAATATCCTTGAATTTCAATGGCAATCCATATTTTGGTATGGAATTCTCTTTCATTGTATACCCTCCATCCAACTTCATCATCTCCTATATGATGTCAGTGTTAATTTTTGAACAAAGTAGATAATGTTCTCCCTCAATTTGAATTCTAGGCAAAGCAAAAAAGCATCCTTTAATTCATTTTCTTTAAAGCACAGTTGGCTACAAAAAGAGTACTTGTGATGGAGGAGGGATATGCTATGCGGGGGAAAAAAAAGTGACACACATCAAAATCACAAGAAGCAATTTCAAATGATCTCAATCGGTTTTTACCATTTCCAGACATTGAAAACCCAAATAATTATTGCTGCACTCCAATTGCAAGTGGTATAAAGCAAGAACAAACTAAACATACTAAATAGGTAGTAAAAGCATTTTCCATGCAATATTCTGCTTCCTTTCTGGATTGATCCAACATGAAGAATGTGAGACCCATCATTTCCTGCAAGCAGAGAGAACAAAAAATGTTAAGAAGGAGAAACCTTTTAAACGACATAAAACAATCAGTGGCCCAACCAGAGAAGCAAGCAAACAGAACTTCTGGCAGACAGCAAGACGAGAAAATAAGTAAATAACCGCACAGACTGCAAAAGCATGTCCCAAGGATATCAAACTAGCTTTTATGGCTAAACCGAAAAAGAGGTTCCAAAATGATTGCTTCTCTGGTATCTTTTCTGTATATCAGATCAATAGGCTTTTCAACAGCCCAAAACCAGGAGGAAAAGGAGAAAACAGAGATACTTGTGAAATATGAACAACACTAGAGTGCCACCAAAAAAAAAAAACTCTAGTTGTCAGTGCCTATGTCAAAACCAACACATGAAGACAATCATGTTAAATGTATCTGCATTCTCATTGGTGCAGCTAAGAAGACAATCATTACGGCTATGTTAACTTAATCAAAGTTAAAAAAAAAAAGGAGAACATAACTTGGATTTGTAAACCGAAAAAACCAATAAATAAGGGATTTATTCTCTCTTGCATGTGGAGTGTAAGTCGCTCTATAAACAGATTTCGATTATGTGTATCCCAAAGCTCCACTTTTTCAAAAATAAAATAAAAATGACGTACTTCCAAATGTTCAAAAATTGTAGAGTGATAATAGATTTTTTATTTTCTCTAGGTCCTAGTCAGCAGAGTCCTCTTGAGGAATAGCATCTCGTCAACTTTGTTAAGCAAATAGAGAGTAGTTCTGATTCAAATGTCTTTTTTCCCCCTCTTCCTCAACCCAACTGGGTGAATCCCTTATCCACCAAGAATTGTCAGGATTATAAAAAAGACTGAACATTGTATTGTTCTACTTTATGTGCTTGTTAAGGTCAGTTTGGCTCAGAAGATTGGGACCTTAAGTTTACAACCCAAGAAGATGATTGGAAGGATTTCAAGTGTGAGGAAAGAAACCCAATTTAAGAAAGAAAAAAAAAGTCACTATAGTAGCACATTATATCCCGAGTTATCTTTGTCAAGCTCAATAATTTCCAGGAGAGCAAATCAAGAACAACAAAATCCAGTGTGATAACCCTAGCATAATTCTACACAAAAGGCAACGTACATGGTGTGCCCATTCATCTTACACGAAAAAAAAAAAAAAACTGTTTATAAAATCAAGGATTTCTGTAGGAGGACACCAAACCTTCCCAGAGGCTAGCCCCCACGAAAGATAACAACTAGAAAGTCACTTGGGACACCTTAAAGAAAGATAATTGACATGACTAGCAGATAGAAGATTTGAAACTACCTGCACACCAGCATAACGCTTCCAGGCCTTGTCAAGCTTGTAATCTGTGGAAATTAGACGATAGTTTGACAGCGCAAGTTCATAATCCCGTAACATGAATGCATAGTCACCCAAAACCCTAATTTGGGACTCAATGGAGCTAAATGTATACCTTCAACAGTAAATGTAAAAACTAAATTAGATCAACACTTCAAGAGAAGAAGCAAGCAAAGGCAGGTGATTAGAATAACTATGCTGCATACATGGAGCCATCTGAGGAATCAGTCACATCTTCTTTCCCTTTCCGCCACCATAAGTTTTTAATTTGGTTTCTAAAACCTTTCCTCGTGGCAGAAACCTGGTTACATTAGAATGTGAAGAAAAGAAAGACGAGAAAACTTTAGAGCAATCAGAAAGGGAAAGTACAAGATTCCCAACACATATGAACTCAAGAAGTCAAAATGCAATACCTGTTGATTCAGCAAACGTATTTTTTGCTCCATATAAGGAATGATGTGTGTAGATGATAAATCTTGCATGAGATCTTTTATCTGTTCCCAGTTCATTCAAATATGTGCCAAAGTCAATCTTTCTGACGTAAGAAGATATTACAACTCAACTTTAACAATTTTTTCAAAGAATCAGCTATGATGAGGAAGAGTGCATTACCCCATTAAAGTCATCAATGTTAATGAAGCAACCAAGACACTGACTAGGTGAAGCATCAGATTTCTGTCACATAAGGACATGAGACTATAGCCTTAACATTACTCAATTCACACACAATTGAAAAAACACAGATAATCTCCTCAAGAAATGGTGACAACAAAATAAATTACATCAGTAAAGTAACTTACATAAGGAGTCCAAGGATTATCTGGACGTTCAACCAGCCCATGGGGAGAAGAATTAATGCAAAGTAACTGACAGTCATTCGAACCAAAAGTACTCTTCATTTCTGTTAAAATCTTAGCAGCTCTGTAGGGTCGGAAAAATAATAAGCTCAAATAAATGGCTTGATGTAGATAAGCAGTACAGTTTTATCTCAAAAAAGGAAGTCATACTACTAAATTCTACAGTACCAAAAACAGCTAAACAAATGTGCATACAGGATAGAGTAGACGAAATTGCATCAGAAACAGTTTGAAATGTAGCCACCGCTTGCAACAGTATAAAAATTATACTAATACGTCCAACAAAATTAGGTCTTCTCATGATGACGTTCAGTTAAGTTTGAGTGTAAAAGAAAGAAATTTAACTTCCTACCAAATGAATAACAAAAATAGGCGACTAGGAGTCTCAGGTCAAGATTCAAACATCTTCTACAGCGAGCTCATCCAGATAATAGATAAAAGAGAGAAGCCTTAGGAAAAACTATTTCGAACTATCTGATTTCCTAAATAAGCTCTGTTTCAACATTGCAATTCTCACATGCTGAAAACATAAATTAATTACTTGGAGAAATTCATGCTTTTGGTTTGGGAGCTCACATCATATCGGATTGTATTATACAGAGCACAAAGCAGTAGTCAATTAGTTTTTCTTTTCTTTTCTTTTTTTAATCTGAACAACTAATTTCTCCATCAAGACATGTAAATTATGTGCTTTCATAATTTAACTAGTATCTACCAACAGTATAATCTCATAAAATTATTGTCTAATACTTTGTAACATAACAAAAAAGGAAAGAACTGGTATACTTCTCTTGAGTACTATCTTGATTATCATGCACCAATAAATAATGCTTCAAGATCTTTGGGTCCATGGCGCCATCATTAAGAAGAGAAGGCAATTTGTTGGTGTTAAAGAGGTCAACAAATCTGTTAATAGGCTGTTCATCCTTTGAAGAAACAACAAGAAGGCCTGCATTTGACCGATAAAGTGTTATCCAAATCAAAATTCACATGTAACAAAAAGAAAAAAATGTTGAGCCTTAGTGTAGACGGAATGAAAGGGAAAGAAGAAAAAAAGAGATAAAGTTATAATAAATTTGAAATACTTACATGCCACAGGATGGTCAAAAGCTTCATGGTCTGAAAAAGACATGGAACGTACAAGCTCTTTGTTGAAATACTCAAACCATGAGGGTTGAATCTGAGATTCAGAGCCTGCAATGGAGCCATCATTTATTAGAAAAAAATTAGAAAACTACCACAGCTAGAGATGTTCACTAAGCCTTCTATCCTGAAAAACTAATACAGTTTATTCATATAATAATTTTACAAGCAAAATGTGCATAATAATTTTCAACAACAATGAAAAGAAACAAGGCGTAAGAAAGCTGCAAAAACGAAAATTCACAAAAGAAATCAGCCACAGTGAGGCAAGAGCATATGAATTGACTATGCCCATTCACATAATCCTTGTAATTGGATGCTGCTACTTGGATTCACTACCATGAGTATACTTACTAGCAAGTAGATTACTAATTTGAGGGGGGTCCGAATACAAGTTATCCTTCTCCCCGGCTTGAGTAATAACCTGTTTCAACCGCTCTTTCGCTACCTAGTTGTAGAAATAGAGAATTTCAGACAAGGACAAGTCAGTATACCAATAAAGAGAAGATTATCATGTTTTTGTATTAGAGATGCAAAGTGCTGCTACAGGGGAAGACCAATGTCCACCTGAACTAAAACATGACACTTCCGTTATCCTCCTGTATTCTGGCTAATGGTTGCACAAAAATGTTTCTCTCACTGTAATAACAACTAGCATATTACACGTCTCACGCCCGATTTTTTCAAGAGAACCTCAAATACTTCATGCTTCTCCTCCCTGCACCGTCTTTTTCACGACAACATGCCCAGAACTCCAAATTCAAAACTCTGTCAACAGCTAAATTTCCAACTGTTTGGTTCCCAAGAAGATTTAACGCAACTAAGACAAAATGATGGGTCTTTCATCGTACAATATGCAGTTCTCTAACTAAGCTCAACAGCTCCGCTAAGCTCAGGTCTGCTTAGGCTTAAGGGCTCGGGTTTACAATTCCCTTTCATTTCCTACATTCTATCAGAAACCAAACAGCAGCTTTGGCAATTACCTCCAAGTTCGGTTGCCGAATATCCGAGGCATAAAACAAACGCAACTTGAACTTCTGAAGTCTATAAGGTTGATCGCTCGCTGTCCGTACAGGTACTGCAACAAATGGAAATGATCCAGTCACAAAGGCAATCATCAAATTCCCTCAAATCTCCGCTACTCATATGAACATAAATATGCATAGAGGGCGAGAGAGAGGTTGGGATTACCGTCGATGTTGTTGAAGGAGCAGAAGGGGCTAAGCATCTCGACAAAGGAGAGGCCGTTCTTGAGGCAAGATTCTTCGACGAGAGGCGTGCAGAGCACCATGACAACCGGAGTGATCTCCTCCAGTAGCATTCTGCCGAGCGGCGTGTTCGCCGGATCCATTGTCTTCCTCTCCGGTTGCCTAATGAGCTAGTGCACTAGGCTCCAAAGGCCGCACCGAGTCCCTCACTCGCCCGGTTTATGACTCCCCCGTTTGGGTTCGCTCGGGATTCTGGCTGCTCAGATCTCTGGTGACTACGGAGGATTTAGATTCGACGCCCGGAGCACGTTGTCATTGTAAAATTCCCTCTTGAATTTTTTTTTCCCCATTTTGTTCCGTTCTTCGGAAGTTTGCATATCGGCCACTGAGGCCGGTTCTGTTGGGCTGTAGAAGAGCTGGGCTGTAGTGTCGTTGTCTTAATTGAACGTCCATTAAAGACAGGAGGCAGCCCATGTGGCAAAAATGCGGTAGCTGCAGCGTCCAAATTGAGTCCGAGGAAACGCTTAGGTTTTGAAATCCAAGATGCCACTTAGAGAATTGAGGAGAGAACTTTAAAGCTTTAGGATAAGATAACATCATTAACTTGAGTCTTACAAATCAAAGTTTACTGTGATTTAGGACGGTAACAACTCATTATATTTCATAGATGGTATATTCAATAACAGTTTTTTTTTTTTTTTCGAAATACTACAACTCATGTACCTCAACACAGGTACACAGGTGTGGATCTCAATCATGTTAACTGGCTAAACGATTTTTTTTTTATAAACTCGGGTTATAAAGTTGGTTATGATATTATATAAAAGCAAAAGTTAATTTAAAGTATGTTTTATTTAAATATTATCATTAGACTTACATAGTTGCAAATCCACTATGCTTCGACCAAATATTTGCAACAACTATTTTCGGCCTCGATTTCAATCGACATTATAGAAACGAGCACCAGGCGCATCCATTCAGTCACCTGCAAGCACGTAAGCCCGCGCGCACGGTGCCACAGTGCGTACCATATGTTTGTTATAAATGTCTCGCGGCTGCGTCGGCGCTAACTTTTGCTTCTACTACCACTGCCTCTCCAAATATCTTTCCCTAGTGGCGCGACCTTCTGCTTATTCGCCGCGTCGGATCTCATTACGTGCCATGTCTTACCGGCCAAACTTCCAAGGTGGTCGCCGTGGCGGCCCCAACGCAGGCGGACGAGGTGGTGGCCGCAGAGGAGGCGGCGGAGGCCGAGGCGGGGGACGCGGTGAGCAGCGGTGGTGGGACCCGGTATGGCGGGCGGAACGCCTAAGAGAGAAGCAAGCTGAGGTGCGTTATTGTATTGTGTCTGTTATCACCTATTCGGATGCTGAGAAAACCGAGAAACGAAAAGGAATGGAAGTATTAAGCTTACGTAATATGTTTTGTTTCCAAAGTAGGAGAGATATTGCTAATTCAGCTGAACAATGGTGAGGCTTCTATGGAACTCTTTGTCATGGTTATCTTACGTACCATGTTTTGGTTTCTGAAGTAGGAAAGAAAAGGTTAATTGAGCTGAAGAATTATGAAGCTTTCTTGGAATTCGCTATTCATGTTATCTTCTGATCAAAGAAACTCGACCGTTACTGATGATTGAATGAACTAGGTCGAAGAATCAGTTTCTAATTGTTTAAAAAAGGGCTGATGGCTCACAAGATTGTGTAGTTTTAAGTGCTCTATTTCTCTCTCCGCAGGACAATGTACTGAAACGTATTGAAGCTAATTTTATTTGGTGCAGATTTGAAAAAGATTTTTTTTTTGGGGGGTGGGGGGATTGAAAATGGTTTTGATATGCAGATGGAAGTTCTTGATGAGAACGAGTGGTGGGGAAAGATGGAGCAGATGAAAAGAGGAGGGGAACAGGAGATGATAATTAAGCGTAATTACAGTCGCGCAGACCAGCAAATCCTTTCTGATATGGCTTTTCAGCTGGGGCTTTACTTGTAAGTGTCAAGAAATATTTTAGTGGCAGTATTGACACCCTTGTAATTGTGTTCATATGTGTTTCACCAAATTATGCTTTAGAGTTTGAGATGTAGAGTTTGGTTTAAATTGTGGAATTAATTCTGCTAAGCTATGTGATATAAGATCAGTTGACTCTTGACTTTGTTGTTCTAGCCACTTGAGCCATAGTGCTCTTTGACATCAGTAGGACCACTATCGTGTCATTGCCATGTAAATCTGTTTGCCGAAGACTTGAGCAATATTCTTTTATATAAATATATATATATATATGTCAAGCACCCTTGGGGTGTTGAACTTGAGGCCAAAACGTCCCGGGCAAGGCTTGCTTACCACTAAGCTAGGTGCTTGTCAACCTTGGGCAATATTCCATAAGTTAGTATTGCTCAATGTTAATTAGTGTATCAAATACTGGATTTTACTATAGGCCTTATTTGGTATCTTAACTGAGGAGAGGTGGAAACATTTAGTTAGACAATTCATTCTAATACCTGAGTTATGAACATATGTCAGACTTAAGATGTTTGGAAGCTAAACAGGATTTCAAATTAAAAATGAGTCTTATTAGGACAAGTTATTGTATCATATTGAATGAGCCTTCAACTTGATTATTTTTTCTGTTGTATTAATGATTTAACTTTTGAAGCTTCATTTTATATCTTTTTTGTCTTGAATTTTTACTTGTGGAAAGGAAGCCATCCGTACAATAAAGGGAAGGTTCTTGTTGTTAGCAAAGTTCCATTGCCAGATTACAGGGCTGATCTTGATGAACGTCATGGATCCACTCAGAAAGAGGTAGAACAATAATTGCAAAACTTATGTATAATTTGTCTCTGGACATTGGTTTAGAAAATCTTATGGTTTCCAAACCTTCCCTCAGATTCACATGTCTTCGGACATCCAGCAGAGAGTTGGTAGTCTGTTAAATTGCTCAAAGTCACAGGAGGCAGTTGCTGTCGGTGATTCTACCTTGATGCCTAGTCAGGAAGGTAAAAAATCATCAGCTGATAGTAATGTAAGAAAGCCTGACCTTGTGCCGGTGATTGATTCTGCTAAGGAGAAACTTAGTCTTGAACTTAAGCAAAGGCATGAAAACATGAAGGTACAATTGCCAATATGTTCTGATTATAGTTGTTATTGATGTATGGAGTAATATTCAAATTGCCTTAGTCATTTGAATTTGTAAGAGTGCCAAAGTCCATATTATTCATATCAAGTCTTTACTACATGCAGACAAGTAATTCTTTAAGAGCAATACAGTCATTTAGAGAAAAGCTTCCTGCATTCAAAGTGAGATCTGAGTTTCTGAAAGCTGTTGCAGAAAACCAGGTCGGTTTTCCTTTCTGTTACTATCTGTGACGTAATATTTGACATTTCTGTAGTGCTTCTTAGGAGTTAGTACCAGTAGGATCTTCATATCTGTGTATGTATATGTGAGACGAACATAGGCTTGTTGGGGCGGAGGGGAAACCGTGGGAAGGTAGATGATCTGCCTTTTGATATGGGTGCAATAATGAGTTACAATTTGATGTGTTGTATGTTTCATGCTTCCTGTCCATGATATCCTATTTGTATCCTGAGGTCGCACATTAAGAATGCAGGCCACATTTCTGCCATGCACCAGCTTGATTTGTTCTGAATTTGAAGCCAATAATTCCACTTTAAAAACAGTTTGTGTTTTTAATTTGTACCTGCATAGTCTATTTTCTTTGTAAGCACGACATTTTCATATAAAATACTTGGTGTATACTAACAAAAGAAAGGAAGGAGATGATTACAAAGAAAAAATATTTGGTGGTTAGGTTATTTAGTGAATAGCATTCCCTACATGTTAATTCATGTGAGGTTTAGGACAATAGTGTCTTACAGTTGGTCCACACAATCTGATTTGATCAGATACAGCAGTCAAAGCAGACTTGTCAAGGATTTAAGTTTTTTTCAAGAAGATTAAAGGAAAAAGGGGATGATGCAAAGGACTAACATTTTGTAGTTATTTTGTTGAACGACACTGGCTAAATGTTCAATCATGTGAAGCTTTGGATAACAGGAGTCTTGTAGTTGGTCTTTAATATACAGCATTTAGATGGACTCGTCAAGTAGTTATTGCTGTTCTCTACTGCTATCTTTAGTATATTTTAGTTCTCCAGAGTTACTATAAGTATTTACAAGGTTACTTATTCTTCTATTTTGTTTGCAATGTAGGTACTGGTAGTTTCAGGGGAGACAGGTTGTGGAAAAACAACTCAGCTCCCTCAGTTTATTCTAGAAGAAGAAATATCATGTTTGCGTGGTGCTGACTGCAGCATAATGTGCACTCAACCCCGCCGTATATCAGCTATTTCTGTTGCAGCTCGTATTGCTTCTGAAAGAGGGGAGGGTCTTGGTGAAACTGTTGGGTATCAGATCCGGCTGGAGTCAAAGCGTTCTGCTCAAACACGGTTGCTTTTTTGCACCACTGGAGTGCTACTTCGACAGTTGGTAATATGCTAGTTCTCAATTGCTTCAAACTGCCTTTTTGAACCTCCGGCTTTACTTGCCTTATGCGTCCAGCGCCCCCCACCCCCCCCCCCTTCTCTTCTCTTCTCTTCTCTTCTCCTCTTCTCTTCCCCAACTTCTCAAAAAGGGTTTTCTTTCCTTGCTTTCTATAACTCTGGACCATGAAATTGTTTGAAGAGTAGCTCAAATAAATAATTATTTCCATCTCACGAAGTGCTGTGAACAGAAAACTGCATGGTTTTCTGAGTGTTTGCTGGTGAAACATTAGCTGTGTTTTACATTAGAATCCACATAGGGCCACATGTTCAGAGGACAATATAAAGTTTCACCGTACTAAAAATAAAAGGAAAAAGGAGAATGTTAAATACCAGGATGTCTCATGTTCATGGTAGCCTATAGGGAAGCCATTGATTCTTGTCTTTTTAGGACATTGTGATATCCTTTCCTGTATTTGATGGTGGACTGCAGGTTCAGGACCCAGAGTTAACGGGGGTAAGCCATCTGCTGGTGGACGAAATCCATGAAAGAGGCATGAATGAAGACTTTCTACTAATAATTCTGCGTGATCTTCTTCCTCGCCGTCCCGATTTACGACTTATCCTAATGAGTGCTACCATCAATGCTGACTTGTTCTCCAAATATTATGGCAATGCCCCAACTATACATATACCGGTACTTATTACCATTTTTGTCTCATACCACTGAAACATGATTCATTGAGTTTGCTGAATGTACTTCATATTTGTTGTCAAAATGGCAGGGATTGACTTTCCCTGTGGCTGAGTTTTTCCTAGAGGATGTGCTAGAGAAAACTCGTTATAACATCAAGTCAGAGTTTGACAACTTTGAAGGGAGTTCAAGGAGAAGAAGGAGACAGCAAGACTCTAAGAAAGATCCTTTAACAGAATTATTCGAGGCATGTTTGCATTTTCTTCCTCCTTTCTTTTTTTGGTTAACAAATACTTGCCATTGTGTAGACCCCTGACTCCTTGGTGTTATAAATAAGCTTTCTGGCTTGTCTCTACCTGAGAGAGAGGTGTTAGAAAGCTCCGCCAAAATTGGGCTTGACTTTTTGGGATTTTTTGTCGATCGTTTTGTGATAACATTTGTAGTTTCTACCATCACACTATTGATTTCGTTTCATTTATCTGAACAAATTTAGTGTCATGAACAAAAATGAAAAAAAGCAAAACAGAACAAGGAAAAGCCCTACCATAGCAGCTATGGTGCTGTTAGAAAGAAAAGAAAAAGAGGGGGGGGAGAGAGGATGAAAATGACTCTTAGCCATTGTTCTCAACAGTAGGTGTCTCTTAGCCATTGTTCTCAACAGTAGGTGTTATAGGGACCACCCCCCCCAAAAAAAAAACAAAGGAAGGAACTGCTTTAGCATTTTTTGTAGAGAGGTAGTATTTTTATAAAGTATTCCAAAAAACATCCTTTTTGTCTAGAAAAAGTCACTAAACACAAAATACTATCATTTTGTTGATTATACTTTCAAAGAATGGAGAGTTGGAAATGTGCTGGAAAATAGAACTATTATTGTACACCTCCAAGTTTTGTCAGAAACCTAGCAAATTGACCAATCCCATCTTTGCCTTTCGCTAGAAGCAAATCATGCATGTTAGAATTATGTTGATAGTCAAAACATTTGTGAAAAGGCATGCCACTATTTAATTTTCCAATGAGATTTTAATTCAAGTTGCATTGCCATTGCCTGCGATACAAACATAGCACCCAAACTCATATGTTTAAGACCCACTGAATGCATGTGCAATTAACAGATAAAAATTCACCATTTCATTCTTTGTTCAGGATGTACAATGCCATTTGTTTATTGTATTTGTTTTTGACCTCTAATGTAAATGTTTACAACGAACAAGCTGGATTGCTATTCCTCTGTTATGTTGGTCAAGTTGTATGTAGTTTCATAAATTTCTCTTTCCTCATATCATGCATTGGTGAAGTAGGTACATTTGATCTACACAGTTGTTTATTTATTAGCATGGTATCCCTATGCCAATGGTGTGTGTGTGAATGTTGGGGCAGACCAATACTGCCTGATGTTTAGTATCCATTATTTTCATTTCATTCAGGGAACCTGTAAAATTGTTTTTGTATGAACGGTGTAAAATTACCTGTTGGTCCTGGCTAATCTATGATTTGCATAAATAGAGCCCAGAAATCCATATCTGTGATCAAGGACAAGTGAAGTTGGTTTGCAGCTAGAACTTTGATGTTGGATGTTATAGTCAAAAACCTGCCATAATTCTTATATACCGTCAGAAACAAGATTTCCGTTTAAATGCTATTTTTTGTCTTCGAGTTAAGCATCTGATTCCTTCATGGTACTTGAATTGCAAGTCTTCAAGAGATGAGACAAATTAAATGTGACAATATATGCCCTCATCAATGTGTAACACTCTTATGTCTTTCTCGTTGCATCTTTCTCTGATAGTGAAGCTTACAGAAAGGAAAATTATATGGTGTCTAGGATGTGAAGAAGACAATCTAGGAGTTAGGATTGCTAATCCTCTGGACAACTGTCTTTGTTTTTCTTTTTGGTTTTGGTGTTTCAGGAAACACTAAACCTGAACTTGTTTGGTAAACTATATGCATGCACCTATCAGTAGTTATGGTATCTAAACTGCAGATACATTTAATATATGTGATTAACAAAGGTGGAGTATGTTTTCAGCACTGCCAACAGTTAATGTTGTGTTTCTTGTACCACAGGGCTATTCATTTCATACCAGTTTTCAGTCACCTTTTCTTCTGTGTTCTTTGGATGGCACATTTCCAATGGACTTTTTGTGGCTGTTATATCTGCAACTCCTCATTTGATCTTTCTGAATGCTTTGTTCAGAAATTTCTCCTCCAATTCCATAATATACTTACAGCAATGTGCTTTGTTCTATTCAGGATGTTAATGTTGATTCTCACTACAAAAGTTATAGTATATCTACAAGAAAGTCTCTTGAAGCTTGGTCTGGTTCACAACTTGATTTGGATCTGGTACGTACTTTGAAGTATCTAGCAACCAATGAAAAGAGCTTTTCTTCATCAATTACTTGATTTTTCTTGCTTGATAGAAAAATATGGAGAGCATCTGATTTTATGCTTATCGTTTTGGCAGACATTTGTTCACTTTGGTCTTTAGCTTTTCCATTGGTAACTTTGAATACCGATCTTATTATCTGTAATGAGATTGATGTGAAAAATTGGAGCAAAATTGGAAGATTTCAAGAATTGTTCATTTATTCCTCTTTCATCAAGGACACGTATTGAAATGAAAATTTGTGTATTACTGGAAGTACTTTAGTATGATTGAAGGAAGTGAATAGTTACATATCAGCATCAGGATCAAACTTGTGACATTGGGTTTGAGCTCAAGTGAACAGGTGGGGAGGACATGGTCGATCTTGGCTCAGAAAAACCTTGACATTATAATTGCAGCTGTTAGTCCTGAACAAATTCCAAAACCCAAATAAAAGAACAACGTCTGGTCTTGTTCACAAATTAGAATGGCTACATATGAATCATTTGTGCCCTAAATTCAAATTCTAGAGTTGGTTTTGTGAACTGGTTTTATTAAATGCTTTAGTTTCTTCATTAGGTAAGATGTTCACTCATTCTTTTTTATAAATTCAAAGAATATATAAAAGACCAAGTGTAAATAGTTTTAAACAGATGTTATTATAACCTGATCATTTTAAAATTAAAAAATATTTGAATTTGGTGTAGATGGATGCATTATTGCCTGAAATTGGATATATCAGTGAAACAAATGCAGCTTTGAGAGACGTCCGCACCCATCTTTTCTCGATTGGTTCTTGTATGTTTAGAGGTTCAAAAGTTACACAACTACTCATTTTTCTCACTGGTGCATACAACGTAACAGTTGGGGGAAATATTAATCATTTTCAAATTTAATCCTTAAGGGGGCACTCTCCTCTTCACAGTTTTGATTTACAATTGGTTGACAAGAGTGCAGGGTCTGCTTGTTATATATTGCTTGGATGAGGATGGTGGTTTTGTTATAGATTTTTTTCCCCCTTCCATTCCAAAGATACAATATTCCTACCATTGTGTTCCTCAATGCAATATGATTTACTAGAAATATCTATCTTCTGTCCAATTTATATTTGGATTTTTCTTGTCATCATATAACTGATATTACTTTGTAGGTGGAGGCAGCAATTGAATATATTTGTCGCCACGAAGGTGATGGAGCTATTCTCATATTCCTTACAGGATGGGATGACATATCTAAGCTACTTGATAAAATTAAAGGAAACAGCTTCCTTGGTGATCCCAGCAAGTTTCTAGCCCTTCCCCTACATGGTTCAATGCCCACCATCAACCAACGTGAGATATTTGATCGTCCTCCCCCTAACAAGAGGCAAGCATAGTTTGCTGCTTTAATTATATTAGTGTTGAGATTGTCACTGTTTTAATTATTGTTTAGTTAATCTCCTTTGCCATTGAAGTATGTCTGAGTTTTTTTTTTGTTGCCTATCACTATGACGGTGCATATATGGGCTTTGTAGCTAAATTATGGCTGTGTGATCTTGTGATTTTCTTACTGTACAAGGAACAAGGAATAAAGTAATGGCATTGCAGTCTTCTCGATAGATTTCATTTAGTCTAGCATACTTCCTGTTCAGTCAACTTCCACATTAATGGGCAAATGAGTTTGTCATTTTCAGCTTACTTGCAGCCTCGTGTGAAAAGTGTCTGCCTAAAGAGTTCATTGACCACAGCACTCAGTTTCTCAGTATTTAACTGTATGTCAATTGGCACTGCTGAGTCCCGCACAATCTCACTTGCCACAAAGATCTTGAGTATTCTTGCTGTTTTGTTTTCCACATTATAAATATGTTTCATGTCTTACTGTAGGAAAATTGTGCTGGCAACAAATATTGCTGAGAGTAGTATCACTATCGATGATGTTGTGTATGTCATAGACTGTGGAAAGGCGAAGGAAACCAGTTATGATGCGCTGAACAAACTGGCTTGTCTATTACCATCATGGATTTCTAAGGCTTCTGCACACCAGGTATGCAGTTAGTGCCATGAAGAAGTGTTGTAGGAAAAGAGAGGTTTTTCCTAAAAGATGTTTCCTGAGCTTGTTGAGTTCAATTCATATGTTACTTAATTGGATATTCCTTATTTGTTTTATTTCCATCCCTCTCTTTTTTCCGTTAATTATGGTTACATAATTTCAGAGACGGGGCCGTGCTGGCCGTGTACAACCTGGGATATGTTTTAGGCTGTATCCAAAAGTAATACATGATGCGATGCTTCAGTATCAGCTACCTGAGATTCTTAGAACTCCTTTGCAAGAGCTATGCCTACATATCAAAAGTTTGCAGCTTGGTACTGTTGGATCATTTTTGGCCAAAGCACTTCAGCCACCAGACACTCTTGCTGTACAAAATGCAATTGAACTTCTTAAAACAATTGGAGCTTTGGATGATATGGAGGAGCTTACTCCCCTTGGTACATAACATGAGATACAAGTATTGACTCTATTGGATATTGGCTTTACATGATGCATGATTGTAATCTGGATAGTTTTATGTAACAGGTCGCCATCTTTGCACTCTACCATTGGACCCAAATATTGGGAAGATGCTTCTTATGGGATCTATATTTCAATGCCTCAATCCTGCCTTAACAATTGCTGCTGCTCTTGCACATCGTGACCCATTTGTCCTACCCATAAATAGGAAAGAGGAAGCTGATGCGGCAAAAAGATCTTTTGCTGGTGATTCTTGCAGGTTGGTCATTAAACTGCGCCATTCTTCCCCTTTACATTTGGAGGGCTTTTTGAAAATCTCCTTGTTTCTGTCGCTAATTTCAATCTTTTGCACACCATTTCTAATGCAGTGACCACATAGCACTTCTTAAGGCTTTTGAAGGATGGAAGGATGCAAAACGAAATGGAAGGGAAAGAACATTTTGTTGGGATAACTTCTTATCCCCAGTGACCTTGCAGATGATGGAGGATATGAGAATGCAGTTTCTAGATCTATTATCAGGCATTGGCTTTGTAGACAAATCAAGGGGTGCTAATGTAAGCTTTTATGACTTTCCATGTTTAAAGAGTTTCTTGTCGCTCACCACTTCTCTGTTTATTTATTTATTCTTTATTCATTACAAACAATACCAATACAAGAAATTTCGCATGGAGGGACTTTGTGGCTGTGCCACTTCATTTCCCTCTCATACAACCATATGGAGACTGTTGTATCTGTCACCTAAGAAGGGTTTGCAGGATTTGATAACTATGGGTGTGTTTGGGCAGGCTTACAACCAATACAGCAACGATTTGGAGATGGTCTGTGCAATCCTTTGTGCTGGACTCTACCCAAATGTGGTGCAATGCAAAAGAAGAGGAAAGCGAACGGCATTTTACACTAAAGAAGTTGGGAAAGTTGACATCCATCCTGCGTCTGTCAATGCAGGGGTTCACCTCTTCCCTCTGCCTTACATGGTTTATAGTGAAAAGGTGAAGACAACTAGCATTTACTTACGAGACTCCACAAATATATCAGATTATGCCCTACTTCTGTTTGGTGGTAATCTCATCCCTAGCAAAACTGGGGAGGGCATTGAGATGCTCGATGGTTATCTTCATTTTTCTGCATCAAAGAGCGTTTTAGAGCTCATGCGGGTAATTTCCTCAACACTTTCTGCTGAATATTATGACGCCCAAAATGATATTCCCTTCTATATAATTAACTTTGACGAAGTATTGGGTAATGGATTTTGCAGAAATTGCGAGGGGAACTTGATAAGCTTCTGAATAGGAAGATTGAGGAACCGGGCTTTGACATTTCCACGGAGGGAAAAGGAGTGGTTGCTGCTGTAATTGAGTTATTGCACAGCCAAAATGTACATTATTAAATTCTGTACTCTTTTCCAAAACTAATACCCTTTTGAGTAGCCGGGTTGCCGTTTTCTCTTTTCTTCCTGACAAGCAACAAAGGAAGCATTAAATTATTCCCCACACATTTTTGGGCATTAGGATGTATGCAATTTGGTTGGACGGCTGAAATAGTAATTAGATGATTTTTTATGTGGACAAATAACATGTAAGATTTTTTAGTAATCTGGGTTTGTATTGGCTATAAGATCTATGAAGGTTGGAGTTTTTGAATGCCATCCCTCTAACAAGTAAAATGGAAGCCATGCTTTGGTCTATGAACTAATACTGTTCGACAGTAAAAAGAGGATCCGAAAACGTAAGCAAGAAAACTAAACAGCTCAGCATTTCTGAAGGGATTGTCTATGGCACTTTGCAGATTGGGTTTGCTCGGAAAGGCCAATACAGATGTGATCACTAACGCGGCTTTTCTGAATCACCATTTAATATATGTGGAACTTCTAGTGACTGCCGTCATTTGTCTCATGAAGTCTCTAGACGGTGTATGTCACAAAACTAAGGAAAGGGAAATGCCAATAAGTCGGATAAATTCAATTCATTGAATCTGCAATAAATTATATAAACAACTGCTATTATTTAAATGACAATTAATTACTTACCAAAAATAAAGATCTAAATGTATACAGAGAGATTATGCATAATTTGATGGGTCCAATCCCAATCAAATTAAAAGCTCAATCTATCTCAATCCAGTTAGTCAGAGGATAGGGATGCTAGTTTTAGAAGAATTACACCATGAGAAGCATAATTGACAAGAGTTCAAGTAGTTATTCCAAAAAAAATAAAAAATTTTTGATAAGTCAATGACATCATTTACTACCATTTGTTAGTTTCAAATGACTAAGTTTATTGTTTGTTAGTTTCGAAAGTACTACATTTATAACAGCGTTAATTCAAAAAGGGTTATGCTAACTAAGTTTAATGTTTTGTTTTCTTCTTGTGTGCCTTGAATTACAAACTTATTTAATAAAAAATACCACATAAGGACCTTGAATAAATTCACAAAGTTTTCTATCATTTTAGTATTTTTCTTACATTTGCCAAACTTTGCTTAATGATTTAAATTACGAAATGATGTTATGCCGAACGTATGGTTTGGTAAGTTATAAATACAAGAAGAGGGATTTGAATTTATGATACTCATTTTGTAAGATTTTCTATCGGAACTCTTTTTGCCATCAACTACACTTGAGAGGATTATCATTTTTATTTTTATTTTTTACTTTTACTTTTCTTATTTTTTATATTTCCACTATGTGCTTTATGCCTTTACTTTCTTACTTTTTAATTTTTCCACCTCTAAACTCATACATATACTTTCTTGTCTTTGATTTTTACAAATCTTTTCAATTATCTTGGTATATACTTGTTCTAGGCAAAGCTCACTCGATTGCCTACCATGAAATCGCATCGTATGTGAAGACAATTCATTCTATTGATACTATACATTCCATTAACAAATTATAATTATTTTACAAAACTTGACAGTAGATGCATAACAATTGTAGAAGCTACACTTTTGCCTTTAAAGCATGTGTAACAGCAAAAATAAAAAAAGAAGAAGTACAAGGCTCTTACATTGAGATTCTTCTCTTCTTCTTTTTCCTCACTCAAACAAATTCATATCTTTCAAAACTGAAGACATAAATTGTCTCACCAGATCTCAAATATTTACTTGGTTATTCTTTAGAAAGGCCTTTTATTTTGAACACAAGCCTTTTTATTGTAAAGTTCATTTGTGGTGTTAATAAAATCTTTTGGTTATGTCCTTTTATTGACTCTGCATTTTGAATTATACAAATTGTTGATTTGTTGACGTCGGGAAAAAGGTGACAATTGTTTCTTCCCTCTCAGGCTCGCCCACCTTCTTGCTCTGGCATTCTACTTCGCCAACAAAACCTATAAAACCCCCAAAATATGAGTTCCAGATGACAAACTCAGAACCCTAGAATCCGAATCCAGCCCTGGTTTTCTCGAAGAGCTGCAAAACTGGCCAATGGGTCGGCCCGAGCCCTACGTTTTGTTCTCCCAGACCTTCAACCACCCCTATCTCGACGAGTACGTCGACGAGGTACGCACTTCTGTACTCTTCTGAGTATCGTCTTGTTAGTTTCTTTTTCTCTTTTTTTGGGGATGAAATTGAAGTCTACGTATTCGGTTTCTTCTGTTGGAATTTTCGCTACGTGTTGTTAGCTTCCTGATGAGCAAATTTGAGTAGGAAATGGCATTAAGTTTTTTGCGCGCGTTATTAGTTGAATGATGCTTTTTGCTAATGTATTGTTCGTATGCAGGTACTTTTTTCGGAACCCATTGTAATAACTGCCTGCGAGTTCCTTGAACAAAATGCTTCCTCAGCTGCTCAAGCCGTGGCGCTTCTTGGGTACACCGTGCTTCTGACCTCTGGATTGTTTGACATTTCCTTTTTAATGAGCTAGACTGTGACGAATGTGGGCATAATTGAGAAATTTATTGATTTTTAAGATAGTCGTGATTGTCAGGATAAGAAATTTCTGTTTTGCACACTCGGTGTAAAAAGCTCCAGCTGCATTACCACATAAAAACTGGGCCAAAAATGTTGGGAAGATTCGGCTGAATTGAATAAAGAATCTTGTTTTTGATTTTTGAAGTCTTAGATTTTGAATGAAAAACTTGCCCTCTGTGAGTGTTGGATGATGCATGATAGAGATTCTGCGAGTATTGACTATTTAAATTATTCCCATCTTACAGGGGTACTTCGCCTCCTTCGTTTGCTTTGGAAGTATTTGTTAAGTGTGAGGGGGAGACAAGATTTAGGCGCCTTTGCCAGCCTTTTCTTTATTCTCATTCTTCATCAAATGTGCTCGAAGTAGAGGTATTGTGATTGATGTTGCCAAGTTGCTGCCTCATTGGTCCACTTATTCAAAACATGATGGTTCTTGCTAATTTTTGTTAACATATGTAGGATTATATTTCTATCTCATTTCTTACTCTGAGGTGTTTTCTTATTCTTTTTGGGTGTACATGTATGAATTTTGATTCAACAAGGCATTTGTACATGATAGGACATGTTTAGAAAACTTGCGTGCTCATTTGTGGGGGATATCCAATAGCACGGGTTCTTTTGGGATTGAAGAGAAGAGACATGGTTTTACTCTCATTTTTCAGGAGATTAGTGATCCACCAAGTTAAGCGAGAGAGAGATCTTAAAGTTTCTTTTAGATATATGATGTGAAAGATTAGCTGGACTCATTTGAGATAACATACTTTCTGTGATGAAATGCTGGTAGTGAATGTGAAAGAATTCTGAATTAACATGTCAGTGGTCATTAGTGACTAGTCAATGGATTCAAGCTGCTGACCTCTAAGGAACTTCCCTTGGCTGGAGGGTGTGAGCTCATATTTATGACGGGCAAAGGGAGCAGACTGGGGACTTATTTGGAGTTACTTATGTGGTAAATTTTAGAGTGATTCATGTGCAAACAAGTGATAGTGACAGGTGTGAGATCTGTATTTCTTGGTTTTCTTCTTCTGTGAACAAAAGTTTGGTACTTCTTTTGGATCTACAGTAAACGATAAAGCACACCTGATACCTGGATGCCAATCTCTGTGAAGGAATTGGGATGCTAACTGAGAGTTCTTTACTTACTGATTTACATTTGCCTCTACATGAACTTATGTGAAATCTTTTGGGATGTAGGACTAAATAAACGGCTTGGAGTCTTTTTTATTCAGATTTGACATTTAGATTTCTAAGGCTTCTGCCATTGATATGGGTATTAGAAGGATAACTTGATTGCTTTTTCTCGAGGAGCGAGCTTAGTTAGGAACTTTTTTGATTGATTCATCGAGAGACTTGGACTTCATGTTTATAAAAGAAATTAAGCCTATATGGTGTCATGAAGGTTTAAGTATATATCCATCGATGTGTGGGAACTTAGGGGTATTTTATAGTTTAATCTAGATGGAGATTGGTAATTGGCTTGAATAGGGGTCATTTTTATTATCTTTATATAAATGTTAGTGTTAAAATATAAGTTTTGTGCAGATGTAGATTGCATGTGAAGTCATCTCAGGAGAAAATTTTCCTTGTGAATGGTATAGTTGTTCCTGATGGAGATGCATTTTTTTGAAAGTTTTACTGAAAATTCGAAGTCATAGTTGTTGTTGAAAGAATCTTTGTATTTTTTATTTTGATTAGAAAACATATTTTTTTGTAAGGGTTATTAATCAAAACAAACTCTACACATGCCGTTTAGCTTGAAAGTTGAATGAAAGAACTCCATTGAGATATAAATGTGATAAATTATTCCAGTCCTTGTAAGAATTAATTTACTATGAGTAGTTTTTGTGACTCATGTTAGTCAAGGGTCAATTGAGCACTTGTTGAGATGGACTATTCCCTGAGTTTATTTAGATGTTTTAATTCATTTTAATTCTTGTCTTCGCTTTAAGTTTCTGTTATGTTTGTATTTTGATGGACTTAACTGCACATGAGAGAAGTCATAACTGTTTTACAGGCTGTTGTGACAAATCATCTGGTTGTGAGGGGCAGCTACCGCAGTCTAAGTTTGGTAATATATGGGAATACTGCAGAGGATCTGGGGCAGTTCAATATTGAATTTGATGATAATTCGTTGCGAAATTTAGTTAGTTCTGCTGAGGGAAAGCTTGAGGATCTTCCACTGGCTTTGCACTCAACTAACCTGTCAATTGAGGAATCTATATCCTCCTTGAAAGCTTTATCTATCCCAGTTGCTCCATTGGATATACCAATTGAGGTTAAGAAGTTTTTACAGCTTTTGTTTAAGATTTTGGAGTTGTCAAACCTTGAGGATGCTGTACATAAAGCTGTAAGTACTGTGGTTTCGGCAGTCACTTCACTTGTTGCCTGTGATTTGCGTTATGCTGCAAGTGGAGACAAAAATTGTACATGGACCAAGTCAAAGAGCAGTGAGGAGTTGCACAGTGTTATTGGTAGGGCCAGAGAAGAGCTTCTTGAGACATACAAAGTGGTTCAACAGGAATTAGCGAATGGATCTGCTGACTTGTCAGCAGAATTTACTTTTTCTGAGGCTGATTTGGTAAATTCTAAAGACCTGGTGGACATGTTTAGCCAGTACCTCAATTTTCGTGGAAACTCAAAGTTTGGACATCACCAACTTTCTCAGGTAATTTAAGGAAAGCTGCGTTTTCCATTTATCTTATCCGCTGGTTACACTTGATTAAGGTAGCTGATAGAAACCACACCTTTCTCAAAAAGGGGGAAAAAAAAAAGAAATCTCCCTCCCTCTTTGTCTCCCCTCCCCTCCTGTTATTTAATCCTATATGTTCTGATATCTTGCATGGATTTCAGAAAGAAAATGTTGTCCTGGGGTTGAGTGTGGCTCTCTTGTTGTGCTCCAGTAGAGAGAGCTGCTTTCACTTTGTCAATACTGGGGGAATGGAGCTGCTTGCACACTTTCTTTGTCATGGCAAGCCAAATTATACTCCCACAATGTTGCTGCTACTTGGAGTTCTTGAACGGGCTACTCGGTATTCAATTGGGTGTGAGGGATTTTTTGGTTGGTGGCCTCGTGAAGATGAAAATGTCCCAAATGGTACTAGTGAAGGTTACAGTCAATTGTTGAAGTTGTTATTGCAAAAACCACGCCATGATGTTGCTTCTCTTGCAACTTGTTTACTTCATCGATTGCGATTTTATGAAGTTGCTTCAAGATATGAGGTACACTTTAAGTTTTCTGTGCTTATTGGTCGCTATCTTACTGCATTATGGTATCTTGTGGTTATTTCTTTCCTTTACAGTGCGCAGTTCTGTCCGTTTTGGGAGGTCTCTCTGCTGTTGGTAGGATCACAAGTGTTACCTTGAGTGAGCTGATCAATGCTAAATCTCAACTTAAGAGGCTCCTGGTGAGTTGGAGTAGTTTGTTGTTTTCTTTTCTGCTGGCATGTGATGCATGCTGTAGTCATACTTTAGCGAAATGAAATCTCAAAGTTCACCATTTGAGATTCTTGTTTATTATCACCATTTGAGATTCTTGTTTATTATTAACTAGAAGGTATTACAATGCAGAAGTTGATAAATTCACATGGCCCAATTGAAGATCCTTCTCCAGAGGCTCGTGCAAGTAGATCATTGATTCTTGGTCAAACGGAAGGGTTATTGTCATATAAAGCAACCAGTGCCTTGATTGCTTCGTCGAATTGTTGCTTTTCAAACTGGGATATTGACTTTCATTTACTAGAACTTCTCAAGGTCTGTCAGTTTCTGTTACCTCTTTATTATTTCAAGAGGATCTGGATGCATACATATGTGTTTGAGTGATATAGTGTGCGTCTGCATGAAGTTTTTTGTATGCATGTGCATGTAGGCATGTCTAAAATATTTGCTTGAAGGTATGTTGGTATCTGAAAATGCATCCTTATGACAGTAAAATGTGTACTACCGTTTGTAGATGTGTGTATGTGCGTACAAATATATAACTAACCCATATCCTTGTTTGAAATTTCCTGGCTGCAAATTGATTCTGCTGCTTGTTTGGCCTTCTTTTCATGCTTTTGTTTTTGGAGTGATATGGTAAAGTGAAAGTGCTAAATTTGTGATAAGATGGTCCTATATCTTAGATGGGCAGCTAGTCTCTAGTAACAGCAACTGTTGATTAGTTGTTGTTTTCTTCTTCTTCTCTCTCTCTCTTCCCTTTTTTTCTTGTTGGGAGGGTTTTTTAGTTTTTTAGTTTTTCAGTTTTTTAGTTTTTTAGTTTTTTGTTGGGTGGGTGAGGGGAACAAAAGTTGCGCTATAGGGGGTTATGTGGAAAAGTTATTGAAGCAACTGTAGAAAAAAAAATTCAGCTATGTTTGAGGCAAAAATGTAAACATATTGGTGTAGTCTGCAGACTGCACATTGAAGACTAAACTGAAGTTTGTCTGGACAAATGTTTATGCGGCCATATTTTATTTGATGCTTCATTCTGTGATACTGAGACTTTAGGTTTTCTTCAATGTATTTGCATGGGGAATAGCACCTTGACTTTTAGAACCAATCGTTTATATCTGTCAAGATGGCTCATGTTTTTTTTAGTCACAATGCTTTATTGCCTTTGAAAGCAATGAATGGCCTTCAATCTAATTTTAGACAGGAAGGTTTCTACTATGGGGGATGTAAAATCAATTCTAGGGTGTGTTGATATGGAATAAGCAATGACTGTTATGGCCAATGGTCAGTTGACGAAATGGAAAATATGTCCCCTGATAAAAAGGGTGGAGGTTAAGGTACTTGTCTCTGTACAGGTGCATGAGTTGTATCTGCCTTTCTCTCCAAGTTCTCAATTATTTTGAAAGTTGATTTTTCTTCCTTAATTTTGCTAGAAAACCAAGTCCAGTGGATTTGGTTTCAAAGGTGATTTTTCTTAAGCAAATTTGGTTCAGCAATTGACTTGGTCGAAATCTTTCTTTATGAATATATTTGTAGGGGTCCCTCTTTGTTACCTAAACCAGTGGAAACACCCTTTTTTTCAGTGTAATCATCAAAGTGAAATGAGTGGCATCAAGCTGTGGGAAAATCTGCTTTGGCTGTTGCTAGTCTGTTAATCCAGACTACAATACTATTGGCTATTGATCAAGATTAAACCAGGCTAGGCTGGATATCTGTGTCAAGGATTGTTCATTTATTGATTGTTGAATTTTGATAATAAATCAGTTGATTAAACTTTTTTGTTCTGGGCTGTACTTGTGTTCTGCTGTGCAACAAATTAATATCTTAGGCGCATTGAGAATTGACTTTTTTAAGATTTTATTTTTACTCAACATGTTTTTGTGGAAGCAGGAGAGGGGCTTTCTTCCTTTGTCTGCTGCTCTTTTGTCATCATCTATATTGCAGTCAGAAGTTGGACATGCCATGAATGTATTTGTGGATATTGCATCATCAATTGAGGCCATAATCTTTTCGCTTCTTTTTTGTCACTCAGGTACTTCTAGTAGGTGTTACTTTTTATTGATCAGATTTATGAATGGTTACGTTGCTCATTGTTTATTTGATTTTTCAGGGTTAATATTCCTTCTAAATCACCCTGAACTTTCAGCAACTATAATTAGTGCCTTAAGGGGTGGTCACGATCTGAACAAGGAAGAGTTTCTTCCTCTTCGGTATGCATCTGTTTTAATATCCAAGGGCTTCTTTTGTAGCCCTCGGGAAGTTGGCACGATTGTTGGCATGCATTTGAGGGTGGTTAGTTTCATTTCTTAGCCAAAACTGCAGTTGCTCAGTCCTTTTTCCTGTCTTCTCCAATCCCGTAACATGAGTGTTGCCATGTATTATGTTGTCCTATGCTTTGGTACAGGTTAATGCCATAGATCGCTTGCTTACGTCAACTCCACATTCAGAGGAATTTTTATGGCTGTTGTGGGAACTTTGTGGTCTGTCTAGGTAGAATTGATTGTCTGATTTTGTTGTGTTGGAATTTCTGTACAACTTAATGGTGTTCATGACTCTGAGCTGCCTAAATGGTTTGCAGATCTGACTGTGGAAAGCAGGCTCTGCTGGCTCTCGGATATTTTCCAAAGGTATGGATAATCATGCTATCTTAAGCAATCTTTCTTGAGAGATTTAGAAGTATTGTTCCAGTTCCATCAATATGATCTTATGGTACAAGCAATGAGTGAGCCTGTCTAATATGATATGCTTAAATTGTTTTGGATCTATGTTTTTATTTTAATTTTCTAAGTTATACAAGATAAAACTTAGGGCATAGCACTATGACGAAACCATTCACACCATTACATTAGATCAAATATAATATCCTCAAGTCTCCAACACATTGCTTTACAAGTTTTCAACTTATTTGGGAATCATTTTTGCACATTGGAATTTACCTCTTATAAGACTTTTGGATATATCATGTTAGACAATGTAAGTTTTTACTCAATCGGCAGTCTTTTATTTTGGGGGACTTTGAATACTGGGTTTCCCTATGATGCCTTTTTGTCTTTAACGCATAGATCTAGGTGGAATTTTCATTTTAGAGGTGTTCTCTGGTGATATTGAAATTTGCTTGATGAAACTTCTAGTTTGAACTGTGGTAACTCGTGCAATCGAGGTAAATAATAAACAACACATGAAAACTAGTTTGTAGCAGGCTGCTTAATGAAATGTGGCCATGTTTTCATTATTGCGGTATATTTTGTTCTCTGAATGTGGCATAATGATGATAGCTTCACACCTCAGCGATTTCCTCTAACACTTTAAAACTATCTTTTCCTGCAGGCTGTTTCAGTATTAATTGAAGCGTTACATTCTGTCAAAGAACCAGAGCCAGATGCCAAGACTAGTGGTAGTCCAAACTCTGTGTTTACTCTTGAAATAGGATAAAGTACAAATAAGGGATACTTTTCTCTTGAAAGGATCAACCGTCCTGCTATAAGTTTGTGGGTTAAATTAGTTATCCAAGTTCATTGCTTTATGAATAGAGCACAGATTCTCATAATTTTTATAAGTTCTGTAGTAATGTTAATTATTTAACCACATACCAGATCTGGGGGATAAATGATTTCTTTTTTTAATTTTAATTTTAATTTCTTTTAAAGTTACAGAACTATCATGGTCATTAATCTCTGAAAAACTAAATTTTCTGCTGAAGTAGGGTAAATTTCGTGAACATCTTTGAAAACTATTGGGAATTTTTTGAAATGCTAGGTATACTAGCATCATAAAGGTTAAAGCATATTTAACATGCACTAGTCATCTAATGAAGTTAGTTTTAGTAGATTAATGCGGTGATACGTTTAATACTTTATGCTTGGCCATTAGTGACTTTTTTGTTGATTTGATTTGGAAATGTTTTCTTGACATTTTTATATCTTATTTAACAGATTGAAATGAAAATAGGGTGAAAATTTGAATAGTGAAAAACAATTCTAGTGTGAAACACTTTGCCCTGGAATGGTTGAAATTGTTCATAAGAAAACTGTTATAGTGAAAAGTGGGCCTTAACTATTCTCTTTCACTTTGAACTATTTTTATTTTTTTCGTACAAATTACTAAGTATGTGCTTGATGGAATCTTTTGAATATTCAGGTGTACTGCCACTAAATCTTGCAATATCGCACTCGGCTGCTGAGATTCTTGAAGTCATTGTTATTGATTCGACAGCATTTTCTCTTAGTTCTTGGATAGGACATGCTTTAGAAATTAATGGGGCTCTACTTTCCTCCTCTCCTGGTTCCAACAGAAAAGATGCTCCTACACGACTGTTGGAATTGATTGATGCTGCTGTTGTATATCATAAAAATGGGGCTACTGGTCTTCTGCGGTATGCGGCTGTTTTAGCTTCTGGAGGAGATGCACACTTAACCTCAAACAGCATTCTTGTGTCTGACCTAACAGATGGTGAGAATGCTGTTGGAGATTCTTCCGGTGGTTCTGATATTAATGTTATGGAGAACCTTGGAAAATTTATATCTGAAAAGTCTTTTGATGGTGTTGCTCTCCGTGACTCTTCTGTGGCACAGTTGACAACTGCATTTCGAATTTTGGCATTTATTTCAGAGAACTTGGTATGTAATTGTCAGATTTTGATTTGTGGTATAGTTAGAAAAATTTGGCTCAACTCACTCCAGTTTTTTTTACTGTAGACTGTGGCTGTTGCACTCTTTGATGAAGGTGCCATAGCAGTTATCTATGCCGTTCTGGTTAACTGTAGGTTCATGCTTGAGAGGTCTTCAAATAGTTATGGTGAGTTTGTATTTATTGTTTTTAGCAGGTTCCTCTTATGCATGCATACCCAAAAAAAGTGGTGCACATATTGTATTATGTGCGAGCACAGTTTGTGGAAATAGTTACGCGGAGGTAGATAATTGGGTTTCATGTGAAGTTGGATTTCTGTACCATTGTTGAGCCCGTATGAGTTACTGTTGTTTGGATAGTTAGTTCAGTTTTATTTATTTATTTATTTTCCTGTTGCTGAATTCCTGTAATGCATCTACCGCTGGTCCTGTCATCGTTTGAGTTTGTAATTATGTTGCTTTACTATTTTCTGTTGTCGTGAAAGCTGGCTGTTGAAATTGCACTATTGTATACATATCTGCTGCTTTTAATTATCATCCTCTTTTTTATTTTGAAACATGTGGTTGTGTTTTTTTCTTTGACAGATTACCTAGTTGATGAGGGTACGGAATGCAACTCTACATCGGATTTACTATTAGAACGTAATCGTGAGCAGAGCTTAGTTGATCTTTTGGTTCCTTCTTTGGTACTACTGATCAATCTTTTGCAGAAATTACAGGTGTGCTTTAAAAATCCTTACTCATTTATCCTTTTTTTTTTTTTCTCTCTTTTTGGGAAAACAAGATTGATGTCAAAGTGAAGCCAATTTAGTATAAGGTGAAGAACATTTTTGGAAGATTCCTACATCTCAACCTTTTAGTAGTAACCATTTCGTTTTAAAACAAGCTGCTTAAGTTGGGTAGAGGGCGTTTTTTATTTTTATTTTTTATTGATATCACTGTCATATATACAAGAGAACTTTTGTTTGATGAAGCACTGTGAGAAACTTTACAGATATGTGATCTGTTATTAATTTGTCTTTGATTTTGTTGACTATCAGCTTTCACCATCCGTAATGCACATAAGAGAATTTTGTTGAAGATTTGGAAATCATTTTATCCTTGATACTGGATTTCTGTCCTGTATTTTGTGAGATTTTGCCCTTGAAACATGGGAAGTATCTATGTTAGCCATGGGATCTACAGCTGTACGGGATATTTGTTTTGAACACATCTAACCTAACTCTCCTTCTAAGGAGGATGGATTTCTTGTGGATTGATGCTGTCATGACACTGCTAAATCTCCTCCTTTTGAACATGTCTGTTTGAGAAACAGTTTAACTAGATATGTACAAGTAGAAAGTTGATTTTGTTCTATCTTTAAAAGTGGAGAAAGATTAACAAAAAAACATTGATAACGAAGCATGTCTTAAGATTCATGGATTACAAGAGGACTCTAAATATCAGGACAAATTTGAGTCCCTGTGACATACATAGATTAAGATACTGGCCCGTTGATTTCTTGTAACAGTTAACTGAAAAGTTAAGTTGTCTGCTTGGTCAGTAATGATCAAGTGGCAAAGCGAGTGGAATTTATTCTTTAGTTTATGGCCAAGTCAGCTATGTGTTAAGTCTTCTTATGTGGTAAGAATGGTGTTTTATGTTCGGACAAGATAATATGGGCGATTTATTGGACTGGATAGGTAGTTCTCGAGCTTCATTCTTCTATTAATTATGGTTGAGAAACATGCGAGCATTTTTTTGCCATTGATATTCTTGTTTAGTGCGTGAGGTTTGTTTCCCTCTCCATTTCTTATCACCTCTTCTACTTGTATATTCCTGTTTGTTGGTCTGCCATCTTGGTTTATGCTGATTGTTTACCAGGAGCAAGGTGTTTCATAGTTTCTTTAGACATGTAACTCTTCAAGACTGCCTACATGGCTACCTAAGAATTGGCTTGGTTTATATGAGATCTAATGATTATTTTGTTTGATTTTATTAGTACTACCTGTACAACATATTGTTATATTGAATTTTTATTTGAATATTTTCTGTTTCGTCGCCATGCCTTTAGGAAGCAAAGGAGCAGCACAGAAATACAAAACTATTGAATGCTCTTTTACGATTGCATCGAGAAGTAAGGTAATTGAGTTTTCTTCTCTCTGCATTTGATAGGTGTAGGTATTATGTCTTTCAATAATTGAATACTTGTGGTTGCAGTCCAAAGCTAGCTGCATGTGCGGCAGACTTATCCTCTCCTTACCCAGATTCTGCCCTTGGTTTTGGAGCTGTGTGCCATCTTGTTGTGTCAGCACTTGCTTGTTGGCCGGTTTATGGCTGGACTCCTGGCCTTTTCCATTCCCTACTTGCTAGTGTTCATGCTGCTTCTTTGCTGGCCTTAGGTCCAAAAGAAACCTGCAGCTTGCTGTGTCTTTTGGTATGCAAGTTTTCTTTCTCTGGAAATATCTCTCTTGCTCTCTCTCTCATTTTTTTTGTATGGAGGAAAACTTGATACGCATTGCCAACTAGTTAAGCATTGTAATATACTAATCTATAGAAACTGCAGTGCTTGAATTGTTCCCCATGTTAGTACTAGCTAATTATAGAGATTAGGACGGTGGCCAACAATATGGGGAGCATACTCATTAACCACCTTAGGTGGTCCCATAAAACTAGGAATCTCATTGAGGTTAATCAACAACAGTACAAGAAAGGGCATGGGTAGCAATGATTAATCTTTTTTCTTGTTGACTCAATGAATTTGAATGTTTTATGCTCTCTATTCTGGTTCTGTTTATTTGCTGATTAGTGCCACGTGCCTTTTCTTGTATCATCTATAAAATTGTGACTGTTTTGAAGTGCAATGTTGTTTCTTCCTTAATTTATTTTTTATTTTTATTGCAAGAACGATTTATTCCCTGAAGAAGGTATCTGGCTTTGGAAAAATGGAATGCCCTCGTTCAGTGCCTTTAGAACATTGGCCATTGGGACATTATTGGGGCCTCAGAAGGAGAGACAGATCAACTGGTATCTGGAGCCTGCACACCTTGAAAAGCTACTAAGCCAATTGAGGCCACAGCTTGATAAACTTGCGCAGATTATCCAACACTATGCTATCTCTGTATGTTCGCTTTCCCTTGGATTAGTTCTCGCTGGTTCTTTGACCTTTTTAGGAAAAGGTGGATTTTTATTGGGATTTCACTTTGTTTTCTATTTTTGATTTTATTTTTCAAATAGGCATTGACAGTGATTCAAGACATGCTAAGGGTTCTAGTAATTCGTATTGCTTGCTTAAGTGATGACAATGCTTGTGTTCTTCTGCAACCAATACTATCATGGACTCGTGATCATGTTTCTGAGTCGTCTTCTCCATCAGACACGGATACTTACAAGGTGAGCTTTTTCTGTCACCATTGCAGTCTTAGAGTTTTTCAAGCCCAGTGACTTAGATGTAATTCATTTTTCTCTGTTTTCAGATTTACAGATTTCTTGATTTTCTTTCTGGCTTAATGGAGCATCCCTGTGGCAAGGTTTTGTAATCATTAATTTGTTTACTTTTAAAGTGCGTGTCCCATTTCTTTAACCTGCCTTCATTTTTACTCACAATGACATTCTTTTTCAGGTTCTATTGTTGAAGGAAGGCACTGTTCAGATGCTTAAACAAGTGCTGGAGAGGGGTTTTGATTCCGTTGATTTGGATACAAAACAGATTCCGGATGGTAAATCTTCGGCTAAATGTGGGTTTACTCCACTTACTTGGTGCATCCCGGTATTCAAGTCCATCTCACTACTATGCAATGTGCGTACACCACTACAGTATCCAGGCAAACCTAATCTGTGAGTGGATAGTATGTTCTTTGATATACATTATATTGGTTCATTTTCTATGTGGAGAATCTAGCCATGTAAACATTAAAATTCTTTGATGGTTTATCAGGTGCAAGTATGAAAAATTGAGTCATGAAGACTGTTCGTTGATTTTAGGTTATCTCCTTAAGTATGCTCTGGTAACTACTTTCCGAAGAATGGAATTTTCTTTTCAAGTTTTTCAAGTTTCTTTGTTTATGCAGTTAATTCTTTAGAAAGTTCTCTCTCTCTCTCTCTCTCTCTCTCACACACACACACACACACACACACACACACAATGAAATATCTTTCTTTTGAGAAGGCAAATGCATGACTCCATGACAAATTGAGTGTCAAAGATCCCTATAAGTCATTAGATATTTGCTACCTGTGATAATTATGAAAGTATTTATGCATTGATATTGATGGAAAATCTCCATGGTTTTCCAGGTCCTACCAGTTGGACAGGAGCTACTGGCTTGTCTTGCAGCCTTTAGTGAATTAGGTAATTGCAATGAGGGTCAAAGAGCTCTAGCAGCTATTTCCTTCCATATCCAATCCATTATTCAGGAACCTGAATCAGAGAGAGGACCTGAAAGGGATGGAACATATAATCTTCTTAGTGAATTTGAGTGGAGAAGGCAGCCCCCTTTACTGTGTTGCTGTAAGAAGTTGTTGAGATCTGTTGAGACAAATGATAGTTTGTCATCTTATGCGGTTGAGACCATTGATGCACTGTGTTCGGGTGCCTTGCACTTTTGCATGGATGGGAAAAGGTGAGTTCTTGTCACGCATTATAAGAATTCATATGCTGCTGTATTTGTTTTTAAACTTATTCATCTAAATGATAAGGATGATCATTACTGCTTCCGTTCCTCTTCATTGGTAATTCACTATGGTTTTGTATACATGGTCCTTAATCTTGTTTGCTTGCTTTCTTATTTCTTATGTATTCATTAGCAATTTGAATTACATAGTGTTTTCTGTGGTACATATTCTTCATGAGTCAAACTTTTGAGTGTTTGAAGCAATTATTTGTCTTATAATCTAGTCCACTGGGTTTCAGTTCCCAACATAGGCAAATGATAGCTATGTGATTGAGGTGCAAGTGAGTTAATTTACTTTGTGCAATGAATAGCTGGTATAAGATTCACAAAATCATTGATATAATGTCATTATACATTGTGATCTATAGCAGAACCTTGTCTCACCATGTAATTATGAGTGTAGTTGGTCTTGTCATATCTATCATCTGTTGCGAGGAGAACTCAGTTTTTGGGTGCATTTGATAACTCCTGAAAGTTGGTTGTGGATGTCATTTTGGGTGGAAAGAATTTTTTTGGTGACATAGAAATAGCTTTATGTGGATCTTTGTTCTGTCTTTGCATCATATGGACCATTAAGGGATAAAGCAGCATCTTGATTTTCAACAGCGATGACTGTTTGATACTCATGTGCTTAGAAGTTTCTTCTCTTTCTAAGAAATGTTATGTTTTTTCATAAACAAAATGCTACAATTTAGCAATAAAAATAGATCTTAGATAATAAACCCTGTTTTCCATGAGAACAGCACCCTATTGAATCAGTGAGGCCTCATGTCATGTGAGCAGGAGGGTAGGATTTTGGGTTCAGAGACGTGCTTTCTTGTAGCTTACTGATGTTAGTTGTTACATGTGATAGGTCTAGAGTTCAAACTATGGATGGTCATGGTTTTAGCTGGGGAGGAGTTGCACTTATTCTGTGTCGTGAGTGTGTTTGGAATCAACTTTTTCACTGGTTGCAGAACTACTTTACCTTGAAGTTATGTGTCTGGCTTTTCTGGAAATATTTAGTAGGGAAGGGTTTTTTAAGCTAAGAACCTCCTGTTATATTAGCTCCAAATTCATTTTATTCTTAGTATATTCAATATCTTCTTCTACTAGCTTTGTCGGTGCTTCTGTAACCTGAAAGGCAAAAGGAGTGCTGACTTGGAGTTGCTTTGTGGTTAACATCACTATCTTCTCTGTATGTACATAGGCTTTAGACGTGTTAATTTAGTTACAACTAGATGGTAACATAATATTTTATTATTATTATGACTATCATCTCTGTCATTGATTCTCTGAAACTGATTTGAATAGCTAGACTTACAATTTACTTGTTGGCTAGTTTAAACTTGGACAGTGTTGTCGCATTGAAGTACCTTTTTGGGCTTCCTGATGATACAAATGGGTCTGGTGGCTTTTCTGAAGAAAACATCAATTACATACAGGAATTGATTAGTCTATTTAGATCAAAGCTTCCTGCTGATGACCACGTAGCCACCTCAAACATTGACACAACTTTGCATCGGGTAATTTACTTGGATATTTAGCTTTTTCTAGCATTGATAGTTTTCCCCTCAGCTCCTTGTTCACAACCTGACTTGGTGTGTAGGTTGCAGAGTCTGCAAACTCGTTGTTGTTATTGCTGCAGAAGCCTACTGGTTCAGTTAAGGCGGATGATATTCTTTCCAGTAAAGGTGTACTTTTGTCACAGAATGATGTTCTGGTTTCTTCTAGGATACATCGGATGTTGGATGGCCCTGCTGAAAAGGATGATTATCTTTACCTAGGAGGACTGGAGGACAAGTTCCAGTGGGAATGTCCTGATGATAGATTATCACAGACAGCTCTTCCTGGGAAGAGGAAAGTGGCTTCTGTAGATGGTTTAAGCAAGCGTGCTAGAGGAGAAAATTCACCGGCTGAGATTGTTGCCCAAGGTGCATTTTTGCGAGGATCTGGACAATCTAATGCCCCTTCTGGTTCTGCTCGCAGGGACAACTTCAGGGGGCGGAAACCAAATACCAGCAGGCCACCCTCTATGCATGTGGATGACTACGTTGCAAGGGAAAGAAGCATTGATAATACTAGCAATTCTAATGTAATAGCTGTTCCACGAGTAGGATCTACTGGTGGAAGGGCACCCTCAATACATGTGGATAAATTTATGGCCTTAGAAAGGGAACGCCAGAATCCAGTGGCAACAGTTGTTGGGGAAGCTGCAGTGCAAGTGAAGAACATTGCTTCTGAGAACGGCACCGATGTGGGAAAGTTCAAATCAAAGCAATTGAAAACAGTGCTGGATGATGATCTTCAGGGAATTGATATAGTTTTTGATGGAGAGGAGTCTGAATCTGATGACAAATTGCCCTTTCCCCAGCCAGATGACAATCTACAGCAGCCTGCACCAGTCATAGTTGACCAAAGCTCCCCCCACTCTATTGTGGAAGAGACTGAGAGCGACGCACATGAAAATAGCCAATTTTCTCACATGGGTACCCCAGTCACAAGCAATGTTGATGAAAACACCCAAAGTGAGTTTTCGTCAAGGATAACTGGTTCACATCCAGAGATGCGATTGACTCGAGAACCAAGTGTCTCTTCTGATAAGAAGTATCTTGAGCAATCTGATGAGACAAAACCTGGTTTTCCACTTCAAATGTCCAGCGGGTTTGATTCTGCAGCAGCAAGTAGTTCTGGTTTTCCTACCTCGGTTTACAATGGTGCATCAGCATCCTCCATGCAACTACCTGTTGAGTCTAGGGTGAATCCACAAAATATCTATCCGAAGAACAGTCCACAAACTGCAGTTAATCTGCCTGTGGCCACAGGATCTCAGGGACTGTATGATCAGAGATTTCCTCCAAATCAACCACCTTTACCTCCAATGCCACCTCCTCCAACTATTTCACCCGTGATATCTCAAAATTCTGAGCTAACTCCAAATCACTCATCCTTATTTACTAATCCCGTAACAGATGTACAGCAGTCACTTCCCATGGCCTTCCAAGTAAGTATAAAAGGCCTGTTGTTCACAATAACCTCTGCTGTGACATTGCCATCCACTGCTTATATGCAGTTTATGTAATTTAATGTCTTTTCTTCTTTGCAGGTTCAGTCAGATTACTTACCATACAACAATAGTTCAACATCTTCCCTTCCCATGCCAGATCCGAAGTACTTAAGGAGTTCTATCTCTTCTCCGGGATCTGCTAGGCCTCCTCCACCACTTCCTCCCACGCCACCTCCATTCTCATCTAGCCCTTATAATTTATCATCACTCAAGACTTCTACTTCCCCATCCTCAGTGTACAATCCAACAAGTATTGGAACTTCTTATCCACCACCTCCCTTAATGCCATCCTCAGGTTTCAATAGACCAACCTCAATTCCGTTGACTCTATATGGGAGCACCCCAAACCAGCAGCTGAATGAGAACCCGCCAAATATCCTGCATAGTCTCTCTCTCCCAAATCCTTCCATACCATCAATACATTCAATTGCTCAGTTGCAACCACTGCAGCCCCCCCAGCTTCCTCGTCCTCCGCAGCCACCTCAGCACCCTAGGCCTCCTATTCAAGCTTCCCAACAGTTAGAGCAAGGGGTCTCTATGCAAAATCAAATTCAAATGCAATCACATCCTTTGCAGATGCTGCAACAGTCACAAAGCTCTGCAATAAATGCCTATTTTCAATCTCAACAGCAAGAGTTTTCACATTCACAACAACAGCCACAAGTTGAACATGCTCAACAGCAGATTGTATATCAGCCAGGGGACGTTGCCATCCAGCAGCAACAAGATTCAGGAATGTCATTACATGAGTACTTCAAATCTCCAGAAGCTATTCAGGTAATCTTATATATGATACAATTCAAAGAGTTCCACATGTGGGATTGCCAGATTCTGCTTCTGTTTGTCGTAACTATTAATCTTCCTTTAATGGCAGTCTTTGCTAAGTGATCGGGACAAACTTTGCCAGCTTCTGGAGCAGCATCCAAAACTCATGCAGATGCTTCAGGTTATATAATTATAGGATTATTTCAAAGATTTGCGTGCCATATCTTTTACCTTTCTTGTACTTTTCTAACTTCCATTGCTCATCAACAATGAAGAAAGTCTGGGAATAGTGTATTGTGGACGTTAAACAGTATCTTCTTTTACCTTTGTAATTTCAGTTTGTTCTCCTGTTTACATAGTCCATTGTGAGTGCTTCTCATAAAACCTAGTTTTTTGTTTGAGTCAACATCATAAAGGATTTCAAGTTTGGCAATTTTCTGTCTCAAAATGTCATTCGTTATTTAACTTGCTCTAGTTTCTAAATATCTTGCTGTGGGGCCATTACCAATGTCATTTCAGGTCTTCAGCAATTTTTATTGAGTACTTTAGAGTGGCATGCTTGCCTCTTTGATGTTTCTTTACATTATATGCTTATCAGCATTTGAATCTGTTGGTGTACTATAATAGTCCATGTACTATTTTTATCGTAATGCTTAGAGTTTGCATTTTTGTGGTTTAACAGGAAAGGTTGGGTCACCTATAGCAAGGCAGTGGAGGAACTAAAGGATGACCTTTACCCGTCCTGTATTGAACCTGGAAACAACCGGTTCGAGTATGAATGAAAGACATTGCCCCGAGAGTCACAAATCTTTGTTGGTGATGACCATGTCCAAGTCTGCCTAATTTTGTAACAGTAATGTTCTATATACATGTACTTTTGGTTTATGTGTGAAATTTAAATGCCTCCACATCATCTTTCTATTGGACCTTGTCAAGCGCCTATTCTGTTGAAGCCATGGCTTTCGACAAGCCGCAAGGTGGAGGATTTCTTTCTGTTGAAACTTTTTGTCAACTTGAAACAGGTTTGTTGTATTATTATTTGTTGTATTGAGACTGTAGAAAACAAGATGCCTTCTAGTGGCAAAAAATGTACATAGAAATTTTACCATGAAGGTGCGGTGCGGATATTATTGACTCTTGTGGCTTGGGAATATTATGGCACATCTGTCTGGACATCCTGAAAAGCTGGATCCATGTTGCGTATGTTTGAGAGAACGTTTCCTTTAATTCCAGCCGTTTGAAATACAAACTAATATTTTATTGTTCTTTGGATCTGTATGTAGGAGAAATACAAGCTATATTTCTTGATTGGTTCAACTAGTCTATTGAACGGTTTGAACTTCAGGCTAGGCCTTAGCTCCTTGCAGTAGATTAAGGATAGATTGGTAGTCACTTGTTAAGGATGCACTTTGGGAAACACACCCAGCTCTCCAAAACTCTTGGTTGTCCCAGAATTTGTTGCCACTTTGCTGCTGGAATAACAGAGGCAGTCTGCCTAACTAGGCTCCACAGCCTAGCGTGCTCTTCTCTTTGGCTGTAATAATTATTTGCAAAAGAATAGTAAAACAAGGTATTGGTTGCCTTATACTTTCTCTTTCGTTCTCTCCCTCTTGGTTTGTCTTTCCTCCAACTCCTAATAGTTAAATAGCCACAAATGAAAGAGTACAAAAGACGTAGAATACAAGCATATAGTAGAAGAAGCCCATGATCCTAGAGGGGTTGGTTTTTTTTTTCATTATCCATGAGTCCAACAACCGACCAATGAGACATTCCTTTTCAAGGAACTTATACATGTGACTCGAACAAGTAAAATATTCAGCACAATTCCTTTTACTTAATGAAAGAATGAAATTAACACAAAGGAAATAATAAGTTAAAAGAGGAAAAAAGTAAAGGAACTTAAAGCTGAAGATGTGAAAAAGAAAACAAAAATAAAAAAAGGGAAGAAAAAGAGAACCCGAAACCCGAACCTTGGAGCTTCCCTCAGAGAAGGCATTGAAACTCAAGGATTGGAGGGTGAGAATCAAGAACTAGGGAGCGCACGTAGAAATGCACTTAATTTAATCTCTAATGTCTGCCATTGGAAGAAACTTAGATTGAGGCTCTCGAGGCCTTTGCTTCCCTATCACCCTCATTCCCACCATTCTCGTTGCTCCACGTATCTCGACACCGACACCTTGTATCAGCCGACGGGGCTGTGGCATTCCTCCATGGCACCAGAAAATCCGAATGGGTCTCATATCCTCTCACGTGCATGGGGTGCATACACATTTCCGATGACCTCCCAATGCAAAGTCATGTGCCCTTTCAACATGTTTAGCCACCACACGCATGTGCATGGGGCTGCATCAACTTTCCCAATGCCCCATATAACTCTTTTTGTGATGCGCCAATCTCTCTCCCATCTCCACAACAGGAGAGAGAGACTCAAGAAAGAGTGAAAGAGAAGGCTTCTGATGAAGCCTCTGAGGTCTCAGCCAAAGGGTCATGGAAAGAGACTGGAAACCCAACGCTGAGATATCGCCAAATTGTCCCCGCTGTGGTTCTTGCAACACCAAGTTTTGCTACTACAACAACTACAGCTTGACGCAACCAAGGTACTTCTGCAAGGGCTGTAGAAGGTATTGGACTAAAGGCGGATCTCTCAGGAACGTGCCTGTCGGCGGCGGCTGCCGAAAAAACAGAAGGGGCAAGTCCTTAAGCTTATCTGCTGATGGTGTCCATTCTAGGAGTTTGGCTCACGGAAGGCTCACGAATGACCAAGTAGGGCATTCATATGGTGCCAAAGGGAGTTCCTTGCTTGGGTCTACTAGCTCGTCAATGATGGCTGATGGTTCACATATAGACCTTGCACTTGTCTATGCGAACTTCTTGAACCAAAAGCCGGAGTCGAAGACGGGGTTTGAGTTGCCGGAATTGCCGGGTGACTTCCATCCATCTCTGGAGTTTTTGAGTGTGTCAAACATAAACGCGAGCGCGGGTACCCAATCAATGGAAGAAAATGGTTCTTTCGGATGTCACAGTTTTTCTACACTGTCCGTGGAGATTTGTCCAAGCGCCAGTACTCAGATGTACTTCAGTGGATCTAACCCAATTCACAGGCACCAAGATAGAACTGAACAATCCTTAAGGCATGAATCGTGCAATTACGCGTTGCCGCCATTGCCGGGGGAAGAAATAGCCTCTCAAGAGGTCGGTTGGTCAAGTTCTCAGATGATGGTGAATCATAGCTTTCAAGCAACAGAGCTACCAGTGCTTGGATCAGAAGCACAAGATCCAAATTTATTGATTTCTAATTGGAGCCCGTTCGACTTGTCAACCGATGATACTTTCTCAAGGACATGAGGAATGTCTTTTACTTCTCTGTTTTCTTATTTCACTTACTATCACTATAAATATGTATAGAATAGGGTGGGAAAATTACCTTGAAATAATCCTTCTACGTATTATGAACTATATAAAGATTACTCCTACAGCATGGTTTACTATATTTACAAAGTGATACAACCAGGATTGCGATTCATAGAAGAAAGAAGAAAGAAGGCCCCCCTTTCTTGTGAATGATAGTGCAGAAACGACTCGATGTTCTCTCCCCATTTTACACAAAAATCAAATATATTTTCTAGACGAGTGATGCGTACCCTGAAAACCCAAGACTTGGAACCTGAAGTACTCTGAGCAATGATCCATTTATTACAATTTTATACGTAAGAATCCCATGTTAATCAAACAATTGGAACGGGTATCAACCCAAAAGTTTGTAACTTGAGCCCCCATATTTCATCAGCTTATTGTGGTTTGTAAGTATTGAACTGAAAGCTAGCAATTTGTATGGATTAGTGTTCATGTCATTTCCTTTTTGTAGTATTTTTCAGAAAAGGTTGTTTGAGGCGTGCGTGATATTTTGATGACAATGACCATGCTTGATCAGGTAATAAACCTATAACATCAAAACTTTGGATTCAGCCTGCTCTCAAATTGAAGAAGGCTTAGCTGAATGCTTTTGTAGAATGTTCAAGGACACATCTTGACTTATTCCATTATGTTCACCATGCAATTCAAAATTATTCCTCACCAACTTGATAATTTGAATTTTCTGCTCTTGTTGTGGCGAAAGCATTTCGGCATAAAAAGGGTCGGTAACAACAAAAAATCAAATCAGTGTTTAACAAAGGAAGATGAATTTGGGCATGATAATACTTATGCAAACGACATTGTATCATACAGAAAAGAAAAACAAAAGAGGAAACCTTACTCCACCAGAGCATAGAAAGAGTTCCGCCAAAAATGGTGAGACCCGGTCTCTGATTCAGCGAAAGGAACCATTGGTGTTGCCGGGTTTACTTTGAAAAATCAACACTGGCAGCTGGTAGAATAAGCTCATCGGGGGCTGCAAAAACGAAGGAAGAAGATCAATTGCAGAAAAAAGAGAAATACATGCACCGAAGAAGGTCTTGCAAAAACACGTTGTGCTAGGTCACTCTCGTTGATTACTAATTCAATACAGTTAGTTTATTGCTCTTGAACTGAACTACATTATACTTTTGAGTGTATTATAATTGCAAACTGTACTAAGATTTGAAAAACAATTTGGTGCTATAGGGTAAGATCGCTTTTTTGGTTGATTGCTTCTTAGGAAGGGTCTTAGATTGTGAAATTTCCTAGGATAAGAGAAGTCTGGAGTAAGCAAGAATCAGATGATCTTGTATAATTAATTGCATAAAATTGAATAGTGGACTCTCTAACCAATTGTGAGCAAGAGAAAGTGGACATAGGTGCAGATAAAGATTGGACCAAACCACTTAAAAATTATAGTGTCAACCAACATCCTCTCTATTTGTGAAGATGCTTGCTATTTTTCTTTTTCTAACCATGCATGTTATTAAAAGCCTTGAAATCTTTGTGAATATTGTTTGTAATTATTGATTACACCTGAACCTTATATTATACATGCTGAATCTAGACTGAATATATATGTTGGTTCAACCATTGTGAAGGTCAATTGCTAATGCACAGCAAATATAGTATTGATTAATCCAACTATATATTTATATAGCTTGAGCCCTAGTCGCTCAGCGGCTTCAAAAAGAAACTATAGCCTTAGGTAGAGGAGAAGTTTAAATTAGCTAGAACTCAATTCAACCCTCTTTCTTAGTTTGTCTAGGAACTTAACAAAGGTTACCATCTTTGCGAGTTTCTAGATCGAATTTATGTGAAACCAGAAAAAGAAAAAAAAAAAACGCCTTTAACGGATAATGAACACAAAGTTTTTTCTTTTTGAACCCAAGGAGACAAGATTTTATCTTTCGTTAACGCTTGGTACACAAGCATTTACAAGAGCTTGTATTAAGCTCTTGAGCTTTTTGGAGAACACTTAAATTCTTGGATGTATTCGTTACCAGGTAGATGGGTCAATCTGGAAACTACGAAATGGTAAGAATCTGCCTTCTGGGACAAGAATTACGGATATTGCTTTGCAAGTTCAACGCTGGTGGCGTTTTGCTTGGACTGTCAAGAGTAGGTTCGGGCTGCCTTGGTTTTAGGTGAGAAAACTGGTGCATGAAAACTGCTGCGACGGCAATGGCAGTATAGAAAAGATGGAAAAGATAGGCTGCTGAAAATTCAAATACACGTTGGAAGGGTGGCTTCAAACAGATGAACAACTGGAATACTAATCCTTAATGAAAAAAAGTAAACGAAAATTAGAGCCAAAAAAAGTGATAATAGTCCAACTATTACGTCATTTTGTGAGGATGTTATCAAAAACGGAGGGTGGAAGAAGTGAAGAACCAGCAAGAGTTCATGCAAGTTGCAATAATCGTAGAAACAATTGTCGGCCGTGGGAAGTTTCCACCTTTGCTGCTCAATTGTCGGCTCAAAAGCTTCGAACAAAAGCAGCCGCTGCCGACCCCACGTAATAAAACCCCATATGCAGTCTGCAGTGATAATAAATATGTTTTTCGCCTTTTGGACCTGCTTTATAATTCAGAGAAGGTTTTTCTAATCATTTTCCACCTCAGAATCCCATTCAAAGTAAAAGAGAAGACAAAATTGTGGTTTGCTATAAGGATTGTCAGAGGTTTTAGGAACCAAGTATTGTGGGTGGTCGTCCAGACTATTTAAAGTCAGCTTTGGGAACTTACTATTTGAAGTCAGCTTTGGGAACTTTGTGGTGCAAAATTAACATAAAGTTCCTGCTCTCTTTTTGGTCTTTAATTCTTCTTCTTTGCTGGAAAATTCAAGGATACAATAATAGTAAACTACCGCAGAGGCTCTGACAGATGGCTTCCAAACTTGAACGGCTAGTACTGGCCAACATCAAACTTTGTGCAACGCATGATCCCAGAAAAGCACATGATCCAAGAAAGCCTCCCAAAATCATCGTCGAATCAAAGAAGCCACCCGGCAAAAGTTCTAAAAGTTTGCTCAAATCCAATATCTCAAGGCGCACGTATCACACTTCAAATTATAAAAAATAGGTGCCAGTCAAATGAGAGAACGTATCGGTTCAAGTTCTGCATATTATATTTGCAGGTAATATCAGATTAATGGCTAACCGATCGCCCAACTGGTACGCTGCTTCGCGACGTGGCCGACGAGGGAGATCTGAACAACCCAACTTGACCCTTGCACGCCGCAGATAGAAAAGATCCAAAATTCAAAAACAGTTCACATAACTCGAGGAAGGGGTTTAACTCGCTAAGGACGGCAAGGCTGTTTACGTTTGTCAGTCATACACCTGTTTAGGTTGTCCACAGCCATAGTCCTAGATTGAACCTGACTTTAATACCATATGAAAAGTTCAAATTCATCTCTTCTCAAAAGGCCTTGTTAAGAAAAAAAAGATTATTCAAATTTATAAGACACATTACAAAAAATCTTTTTTTCTTTAACGTGAGACTTTGTTATCCAATAAAACATATTTCCATATGCAAAATGCAAAACCTTTGGCTTAGAATAGTTTGTAAGAATTGTGTTAAAAGTGATGTAAGTTATTTCATATTAACTAAATCTTATTTAGTAATGTTCTATGATTGAAATAATATCCCCTCTGTAAAGAAAAAATAAAATTTGTTAATATTACTAACTGATATCAGCTGTTTCGGAGCTATCTACTTCATCATTAATGTTGCCCGCGGTCGAGGTTGTTCATATTGACCGGAGGCTGCAGGTATACTTCTAAGAACATGGTCACCGAATATGACCAAGAAGATGAACCCAGGGTGAAAGACGGTTTGGAATTACCATATGCAGACTTACTATGGAAAGGGAAAATTGATTTAATTATTGGTACGCGTTCAGAAGATGACAAACTATGAAAAGGTGGCGGTGATGTGACAAGTTTGCTCAGTTTAGAATACCAAGTTTTTATAATGTTCTTAAAAGATTTTGCTCAAACCCCAAGTCTGAAAGGGTTATTTTTTGTACTGCTCATATGCAGAACAAGAATTCCGTATCCATGTATGCGAGCATCAAATAAATGACTAGAAAGAGGAGAAAGTAGAATTGGCACTTTAAAAATGTAGAAGCAACTAGATTATCTTTTACTGTCTTGAATCATCTAAACTGATAAACCGTCATTTTAATCATGGGGACTCCTTTATTCACATTTATGGTGACCCACCAATTACGCTCGCTTCATGTGCACAAGTTCAACTTCTAACGTATTCTTTTTAGAAAGTAAGAAAGAAAGGAAGTGATTGAGGACCGGCGCCATCAAAACGCAAATTTGAAGAACTCGTAGTCTTGTTCGAAGTAACTTTCGAGTTCATTTACAGGTTAAAGCTGTTCTTTGCTATGAGAATATGAGGCTCCATAAGCATGGATTCTAGAAGTTCAACTCCTTTGTGTGTAACAGGAAGCAGCTTTACAACCGCAAAAGGTGCTAATAGACGCAGGACTTCTTCATTTTCTGATTTAGAAAAGGAAAAGCAAGCTGGGTTTTGAGAAAGTCCAAAGGCTATTGAAAGCCTTTCGTTTTTAACGGGGGTGCTAAAGTTGGATTGCTTCTCAACTACTTGATTCCGTGAAAAACAATGGATCCAGGTCCACCGAGAAGACTGGCTTCCAAACTTGGTGGTTGTAACAACACAACCGGCGGGCGGCAATGGAGATCCAAGAAGTGACTGTCCACCCTAGAGAAAGTTGAGATGGAATAGTCATAAAAAATTAACGAAAATTTCAGAATCTCTAGGTTTCGGTTGCTCAAATCATTAAGATTTACATCTTTCTCATCCACTTGATGGGAATAAGATTATATCTTTTGTGTTTAGTGCACAAGGATTCCCTAAGTTTATTTTGAGGCAGCTCATCTATTTTTAATACACAAGAAAAAATCTTTGCGCCAGATGGGTGATAAGCTGGTTTGATGAGATATAAGTACTGTCAATGGAAATTCATAAAAAAATAATTTCACTTCACTGCATTAAGTAGAGAAGAAACATGCATATCAATCTTCTGAGACAGTTGAAGCCATATGCCAAACACATCCAAAAGTTCCATACAGAACGTTATTGAAGTATACATGTTTTTGCCCATGATGTTTCCTAATTTCAAATGATTTCTGCAGCCCAGAATGAAACAAAAGGGAAAATGAACACTAATTCTAAGTGATTAATGAACATTTGCAATTATCTTACTATTAATCAATGGTTTGTGGAACAATGAATTCAAATTATGTACAAAGGAAAGGGAAAGACACAATTTCTCCCTCTCTCCTGTCTTAAGATGGGTACGATGGGAGAAATTTCTTTGGTACACATGGAGAACTCTTCCATGCCCTAGCATGCATTTGAAGTATCTCTTTTGCTTTTTCTGTAGCTTTGCTCCCAGAGTCCATTTGAAGCATCAAACACAGCTTTGCGACGACACCAAACTGCAACATATCCTGAAGAACAGCCGGAGTTGCTGAGAACTTTGAAATGGCCAGAAGAATTCTTACTGCCCTGTCGCTCGCCAAGTGGGAAACCCTGAGAATTTTCTTCGATACAATGGCCAGCCCGGCCCCATGCTCCAGCAGCTCGGCCCGTCCCTCGGCGCTTCCGCAGAGTAATTCCAATGCCATCAAAAGAATTTCACAATCCCTGCGGTCCGAAGAATCAAGAAGTAGTTCTAACAACATGGAAACTGCGCCTGCGCTGACTGCCTTGATTCTGTTTCTTCCCCATGGACAGATATGGATTAATGATTTCAATGCAGCTTTTGAAGCCTGGTGGGATATCTGATCATGCAGGATCTGAACCAATTCGATGAAAATTTCGTTTTCCATACGTATCAGCTTCAACGGTTCGGCCACCTCCAGCATGGGTTTCAATAACAAAACCGCATATGCGCGAGACTCGTAGTTCCCTCGTTGCATGACTCGTATCAAGGATTTGAAGAATTCTTCATTTTTCCCAATAAGATTCTTTAGAGCAGCTTCAGAAAGTTGGAGATTGTGGAGGACGCTTAAGGCTTCGCTAGTTGCTGTCGTGCCATCATCTGAAGCTTCTTCTGCTGCTGAAAAGTCGGTGTTTATCACAATAGATGCTAAGAACTCAACGGCACCTGCAGATTCCACGCAACGTCTGTTGGCTGCACTCTCGGATGCGATTGAACGGAGCTTTTGCAGACACTTTATCTTCAACTGGGGGGATTTCGCATCTTTGAGGAGCTTGGCTATCTGTGTCTTGTTGGCTGGAGGCCTCGGCGTTGGAATTCTTTCGACGCCATGCGAAGCATTCAGGGTACACCATGACTGGATCAGTCGCCGGAGAGTGTGGTTTGGAGTCAGATCACAATCAGCTGGAAGTACCTGCTTTGTGACAGGGCAAGTACTGTTTTTCCCAGAAAACAACCATTTTTCGATGCTCTCCCGGTCGTAGGTTATCCCAGTAGGGACAGTAACAGGGTCTTTCATGAGCTCAAGAGAAATGGGGCACAGAAAGAATCTAGGAACATCGATCTCATCCATGATTCGAAGCTTCCAAAGAAGATCAAAAACCCAAACCCCGAAAGCAAGAAAAAGCTTGCACTTTAATCAAAACTCAGAAAAATTTCCCGATTTGAGAGGAACCCAGATAGAACGGTTGATGAAGAACGGTTAGAAAGCACTAAAGATGGAAAGTTTTTGAAGCTATTGAGGAGTTGTGAATTTGGTCTGAAGACGTTGGAAAGTAGAAGAAGATGAGCTGCTTTTATACGCGGAGGAGGAGTAGGGATTTCAACCTGAGAAAGTCAAAACACGGAAAAAACAAGCGTTGCGAGATAAAGATACGACTTTTCCAAACAATTGAAAGGCTCAAGAAGGACTCACTTTGCCAGGTCGTGAATGGGTGATGCCACGGCCATCAAGGCCAACAGGGCCGGTGCCTTATCTTTACCTCCTCCCCTTGACTTTCTCCCTCTAGACCTCTTCTCTCTTAACAAGCTCGTGCATTTAAGAAATAGGAAAGTCGACTTTCCGACAGAAGCTAGTGGAGCCTTTGGAATATCAAATTATTGATTTTGTGGAATGGGACACTCCACGGTTTTACTTGGCCTAATTTGTCACGCTGCCTTAAACCCACGTGTATTTTTCGCGTTTTGAATTAGGGAATAATTCAGTTTCACTGATCGACTTTGTCCGGCTGATTTAGTCTCATTAGGGTTGGTGGATTGTCAACCCTAATAGAATTTTCCAATACTAAGTGAAACATGTATAGATTCAAGGTTTCCACATAAAAGAAGACTAGGACCATATCCCTATGATAAGATTATTCACAATATCAATCTTTTTAAGTCTCCAATAAATTAAATATTAAAGTTCTTTTTTATACAGTAAAGTTTATATCTTATAAACATATCGATAGTTTTATCTGAAATAGTATAAGTAAAAAGAAAATATAAAGATTTAGGGATGCCGAACCTACATCGATGCGAAGCATTCAAACAGTTTAAAACATTTTTAGACAAGTATGATACTTGTAATTTCTTTACGTGCCGGCGAGGACTAGGGTAAGGAATTTCAAATGCTTATATCCAACTTGTCATCTACGTCTTGCCAGAAGGAAATGAAAAACTTAATCATTAAATTAGTATGCAGAATCAGAATCCTAACAAGTAAGCTTTTCATCCGTACCTTCCAAAAAAAACCAAAAAAACAAAAAAAGAATTAATGAATAAAACATCTTTGCATGCGTTCTGCGTTTGCAATTATACGAGTTGGTAGATGTTTTTCTCAACAGGAGATAATATTATAAACTCCCGTCGGTATCAAACAAGATCATTTAAACTTAATTATTCGTGCAATCTTTGAACATTTCTTTAGTGAAAAGGTCATCAAACAGCTAGAATATGGAGCTTGAGTGATCTCATACTAAATAAAAAATTTCATCAAAACTTTTTATTAAATGGTTCAAAGTCTAAGTTTAAAAATTAGTTCAAAAGTTAAAAAGATAATTTTTTTTTAATTTAAACTTCATTATAATAAATCATACTTTTAGTGTTGAACGACATTAAACTTAAGATCATATATGGTAGAATAGATTTAACATATACTTCAATGCTATATTAAAAGGTCCAAAACCCAAGTTCAAAACTAATTAAAGATTCAGATGAATATTTTGTTTATTTAAGTTTTATTACAAAAAATCACGCTTTCAACATGAAACTTCATCATTGCACACACTTTTTTCTCCTTAGTTGACATTTATTTTCAAACTTTTTATATCCATGAAAATTAAGGAACAGAAAAGGCATCAGCAAATGAATTTGGCTGCTTGAAGATTCAGCCCATGCAAGAGCAACTAGAACACCAGTTAGCACGTGATGCCGCAACAACCGGCGAGCCCCATGTATTTTGTGCAAACAGTTTTAGGCGTTGAAACGCCCACAAGAGAAGGTTGTAGATGTCTTGACATGTCTCGTACACACAGTCGGCCACGGTATTCTCCCACGTGGTAAACCCTAAGTCTTCACTCGTGAAGTACGAATAGTAATCGCGTTGATTTATCCGCGCCCAAATGTCAAAAGCTGCCAGCCAACCGGCGGGCCAGCCTCAGCTGTCTTTCTCATGCTGTCGCCGGTTGTCACGACGTGTTAACTCTGATCAACAAGCCGTGTGAGAGCGCGTGGCCGGTTGCTCATCGATGGTTTTCCACCCGCCAATCTCACGGCGCCACGTCTCAAGATCCCCTTCGCTGGAACTGGTAAGATCAACGACGACTCGAATATTCAATGCAATCACCACCGACGTGCATGGAGAAACTTGCCCTTTAATCTCCGGTCAAAGTTGTCGTTTTCCTCGTTGAACGTCGTTTACCGATAGAATTGAGCTGAGTACAATGAATGATTGCCTTTTACGTGAAACATGTCATTCATTGAACCTATTAGAGGGCACCATTGTCGACAATTACAAGCAAAATTTAGAGTTGGCATTGGTTTGAAATATTTTGGTCTCAAGTTTGTATATGTATAATGTGGGTAGTTATATTTCTTCTTAAGAAAATATTATTGTGAGTGAAATTTAGGAATTTTTAACTTCTATCTTTTTATAAATATAGTGACTTTTATAATATTAAAATATATCCATATACATCTGTATTTTAAAATTTATTAATATAATTTATTTATAAAAAAAAAAGTAAAGCACACCCAATAAAGGTTTCTTTACTGTTGCTGTTTTGATGGTTATAGTTTCTAAATCAGCTTGCCATTTGAAAAAAGCATTCCCATTATCATGATTATATTTACTAAACATAGTTAGTGCCGATTGAAGATGATGATTAAAGTTCTTGTGTGTGGCATTTGGCCTAATCCTAAACAATAAGAAAATTGCCAAAGTTTTTGCATGGGATCCACGTGGTACAATTGAATCAAGAGCAGGTGGTATATTAGGGTCTTCCAATTGACTGCACGTTGTTCCAAACGCCACTAAGGATAGGTGGGTTTTAAGTGTTGGCTTTCGTAATGGGTTTTGGGCCCATTCACAGTTGTCCAATCACAGTACTTGTTAAATGTTACTGCTGTCAATGTGCTTATAATGAAACATGCATTATTGATCTCGCTTTCTTTTTTAGTTTATATTTATGTTAAATAATGGTTGTTTGATATTGACAAGATTTTGATTCAATATGTTTCTTGTATGTTTTAATGTCTTTTCTTTTTATAATAATTGATTTTAAAGTTTAAGTTTTTGTAATTTTATGGTATCAGTCTATTTCATTACTCGTGATACAATATTTTTCTTACATGTTCAAGATGAGAGATATATTAAATAATGAATATCACATATCTTTAATATTTTCTTTACACTTGAAGTATCATCTCTTTAAACAAATGACTTTAGATCAAAAAACAGAATGATGTTAATGGAAAGTCCCAATTACGGTCATGCCAGAATTGATATATTCTCTAATTTATTAATATCAAGATAAACTAGGTTTATTTCTGTATATTAAAGGTAGCAATGTATATAACTTATAGAAATTCTATATTCAATATGCTTGAATTTACTTACATATTGACATCTTCTCTCTTTTTCTTATTTCCTCCATGTTTTGCGACAAATGAGTCACTTTCTAGCCGCTGATGCATCGTGCAACATGCAAGGAGCGTGTACGACCAAAACGTAAAAACAAGAGCGCCGCTGCTTCTGGATAAGACTGTAAGTGGCCCAAGGATGAACGTGGAAAGCATTGGAAATAACATCTTCGATTGTCGAAAGGAGTGCAAGTGGTGGAATAGACCAAACCAAATTAATAAAGGGGACCAAAATGGCCCACATCGAGCGCGATGGCCGTTGAATGCCATAGTTACGGTTTTTGGACCAAAATGGTCGTCAATTGAATGGAAGGTCGAAGCTGGGCCTTGCTTGTTTGGTAGGAGCCGTGTATCAAAAGACAAAAAGCCTTGGGAGTTTAGGGATTCTTGTACGGATAAATTAGAACAATTATGCTCCTCAAGCTTCGTCTATTACCTTAAGTATGCTCATCAGAACTAATGCTTGGTTCCATTAGGTTCTCTGCATATGTTGTTTAGAAGGGGTTTATTTTCTTTTTGGGGAGAAAATGGCAATAGCCATTCTAATTAGTTTGTTTCTTGAAGTTGTTTAAGTTAAAATTTAAAACTAACAACCTTAGGTAATTAAGGATAAACAAACTTGATGGTGTTCGATTCTTGTAAAAATGATCGATTCGCTACTCAAAAAGTATTCAAAGAGACCAAGTATGTCATAAGATCTTTGACGTGGTATAGAGGTGAATTATTACCTTTCAAAAGCACTATCCGTAGTGTTTTTTAAATATAGTCTCATCACTATTTTTTGTTCTATATAATTTTTTTTAACAATATAGCTGAATTTCATTGATTTTCCTAAAAACATGAAAAATACTACTAAATTTTAATTTGAGATATGCTTAAAACCCAGAAGTATTATTGCTAACTTAAAACCTAGAAAGCTTAAGAGGAAATGACTTCAAACTGATGAAGTATTCTGATCTTTTCTCTTCTCCTTTAGCTTAGTACTGCTAGAAACAGCTCATTGTTCTTCATTGTTCAACCGCTTCATCGGTCCATCCGTCATAATCTCGCAGCTGGCCTTTCCCATTCTTCATGTCACAAACAAGCATTTCTTACCAAATTGTTCAAGTTAGATAGATAATAGTCCAATAATCCCTCGTCACAAAAGCTATAGGGGAAGCCTTTTGCAATAAAGATGCATACAAAAAGGTCCATAGAAGCCAAATAAGAATAGCAATCTTACCTGCCAAATCAGGTATCATTGTTTCCTGAAGTTGGTATTGGGGTTCTAATTAAAAGCAATTTGCTTTTAGCTTCCTTTGTTATTCCCAGTTCATGAAGAGGATAAGATTTAATATCTTCTCTTTGATTCTTATAATAAATTGGTTATAATGCACGAAATACATCTACAATTTAGCTTTATTCCATAAATTTAACTCAAAATTCTTCCCTTCGGATATGATATACTTGAACAGAGAAATTATAAAAAGAAATTCGGAAGAAGGTGATGATTCTATTTCACCTTAGGTATTGGCCTTGAGGAACGCCGAACAGGGAGAATCCTTCCACTCGTTAGAATGATTTCTAAGGATTTCACTTGCTTTGTCTTTCAAGTATGTGGGGCTGTCAACTTGGAGCAATAACCAAAGCTTTGATACAGCCCCAACGTTTAGCATCTCCTGAAACAATGCATTTGTCCCGGAATACTTACATATCATTGAAAGGATCAGAACTGCTCGGTCATCGACGGCTGCTGAAACCCTCGAGATCCTCTTCGCGATCATGGCAATGCTTGCGCTATGACCTAGAAACTTTGCTCTCCCATCGGCGCAGCAACATAGATGAAATAGTATCCCTATAATAAGCTCTGATGTTCTCCTTTCCGGCGACCCTAATTCAAGCTCAATGAGCTCCAAAATGGCGCCGGCTTCAACCATGATTATCCGATTTCTGCACCAAGGACAAGTGTCCAACAACACATGCAAAGCGGCATTAATTCCTTCTTGAGTGATTCCACTCCTTAAAACTCTTATAATCCTCTGAAAGAATTCCGGTTTCAGTCTTTCAAGCGTACTTGAGCTTGAGGACTTGATGATTGATTTCAACACTTTCAACGTATGGGATTTCACCGTCACAAGATTTTCCGTTTCACAAGATAAGATCAATGTCAGGGAATCGATAATATCTTCATTCTCTAAAAGAAGTGGTTTTCGCTCGGCCGAAGGAATCGGGACGAAGTTAAGTACACTGAGAGCTTCTTCAACGCCATCTACTTGGCCTTTCTGGAACCTTGTCGCGACGAACAACAACATGGCCTTTGGCACACCGGCTTCCGCCATAACGTTCCTATTCCTTTCATCTCCAGCTGCGAGGAACTCCAGTTCCCTAATAGTTTTCAGTTCCATCTGAGGTTCCCGAAGCTGTTTGATGAGTTTGAGGACCCGAGACTTGTCGAGAAGAGGTTTGGGAGTGGGAATCCGTTCGATGCCGCGCGAGGCATTCTGGGTGCACCAAGCCTGGATTAGGCGGCGCAATGTGTGATTAGGGGTTAACTCGGCATCTTCTGGCAAGAGCTGTTTGCTCACCGGACATGTGGTGTTCTTGCTGGTGGATAGCCAGTGCTCAATGCTTTCCCTGTCGTACGTGATGCCTGTAATGGCTGTCACGGGATCTTTCATGATCTGAAGGGATATAGGGCAGATGAAATACTGAGGAACTTCAATATCATCCATGAAATGGTATAGATATGGGATTGAATTCTATATAACTTGTTGTAGAACAGACGAATCTGGGGAAAAAGGAGGTGGATTGAGATGGGCATTAAACAAGACACGGGGTGGAAGAAGAGGGCTACTTTCGGCGAGGGTGGTAAGAGAAAGCGGCTCATTTATCAACAAAGTATGAGCATGAGAGGGAGAGCCATGAGATTGGTCGTACCCTTCGAGTCCTCAGTCGAATGGAACGACTCTAACCAATAATTCATTCTAAGGAAGCGTTCTTCGGTCAAAGGAGGAAGTTGCGCATCAGGGCCAAATGAAAAGCAGAAGAGAGGCAATAAAGCGTACTTAATTGAATGATAAAACATATTCTAAAATGCAAGTTTAGGTTCTCCGCACCGGAATACAAGGGTCAAAAAAAATGCCTTAAAATAAGTCGAATTTCATGACACATAATCATACCTGATTATTTCTACTCTCTAATTTAGAGTAAAGAAATAAAGAACTCAAGAGGCCAAAGGCTTCTCATCCTCATCATTAAAGATGGGCGGTGATTTTCCTCCACTACACGGAGCCATAAACACTTCTACAAGGTCATTATGGGTGTAATGAAGTAAGAGGTTCCTCTTTTTCCATATTTTGGATAAGTTCGATGTGCAAATGAGTAGATGTGTATTTCAGGCCTGTCATGTAATTCGGCGTGTGTTCTACTTTGTAAATATACTAACCTATTATGTTCTTATACTAAGAGATATTCCTTCTATTAAAGCTCATAATTCTATTCGTGTCATACTTGATCATATATTTGCCTATTATATTTCTTATATGTTTTGTATTTTAATCAAATTAGTATCTGTTAAAAAACCTTGAGAAGTGGACATTTTTGTTTGATATATATATATATACCTATTATATTCTTTATATGTAAAGGTATTTTAATCAAATTAGTATCTGCTGAAAAACCTTGAGAAGAGGACATTTTTGTTTGATATTTTGAGTGCGCCTAACTTATTCATTTTTTTGGTCAAAAAGCGAATTCAGAAAATAGAGTCGTGAAAATCACATCCACCATCTACTCGGTGGTCAAAGTCAACCCAATTAGTTATTTGAAATATGTAATTGTCATTACAAGTTCTTGAAACTAATAGACAAATCAAGAACCATGAAGCATGCTGGATTTGTAGGAATCACGCCCCCAAAAAAACCTACCATTCAATTTGACTGTTACTTACTAATTGTTTGCTATTAAGGACCAGATGAGAAATGTGGAAATTTAGTTTTGGATTCCAAAACACTAAATAATATTCTCTTCTTTCTATGGCTGTTATCAAGAAGTCTACTATTGTTCTGTTTGAAACTATGTTCGATGATGGTACAAGACGTGAAGCTAGCGGAAAATTCAAGTCAAGATTCATCGATGTCTGTGATTGTTTATTTCAGTCAATGGAGAATTGTTTCACGTTATTAAAATATTAGGAATAAAATAGTTAAAAAGACCAAAGAAACGCGTGTTTGATTATTTGGTCATTTTTTTAATATTAACTATTCTATTCTGTTAGTCCTCTGGGAAATATGTGATTTTATTAGTTGTTTGAGAATACCAACCCCAAAAAATACTCAAGTTACTTAAAAATATAGTCGAGAGAATTTAAATTTAAAATACTTATTTTGCAAGATCTTTTACATAAATCTTTTTTATTAGGTCAACTATATGTAGAGGTAACTCTTAATCATTTGTATGGAGGTTATTGACCATTCCAAAAATGGTTGTCAAATAGCCAATTGTCTCCATTAATTGCTTTAGGTTGGCCAAACCACGGAAAGCCTATCTAAGTATAATTGATTGTCCTGGAAAACAATTAGTGAGGAGATTAGTCCATTTTAAATTAGTTTTGAACTTTCTTAGCTGTTTGCAAAACAATCACTTGAAAGTCAAATAATCCATTGTAAAATATATAAAAAATGGTCGACAACCTTAAAAAGGAGGTGCCTAACCAACCTTTTCCTTTAATTGTTATGATATGACATAATCTTTACAGTTTAATCAACATTAAATAAATCAAGATTTAAGCTATAGGAAATTTGGGCAACATCACTATATTACAAAAAATCTTAATCTGAAAATTTCCAGAGGGCTCAAAGTGGAAGACTAGGATTTGGGAATCTAAGATTCCTGCCAAGTCAGAACAGGTTTTTCCTCAATGAATTGATTTCTATTTGCTTTGCAAAATAGACTTGGAACCTTTAACTGCGGCAATGCACTCCTATGCTCTACTTTATCTCAAGATTCTAAGGACTCCCCATTTTGCTTCTTTGATATTTTGGTTGAAGGAAGATTGAAAAACTATTAATCACACCGTCAATGTTATCATATTAAGTCTTAGAATAAGGCTCAATATATTCTCCTATATTGTAAGATACTAGCGTTTCTTGTATAAACCTTATACCTATTTATATATAATCTCTTAAGTTAAAATGTTTATTAATACAATTGTATACCAAAAGTTCTTTTCTCTACAACTTTGTCTTCTCTTGTAATTAATTTTGATTTTGTTTGATCAATAAATAAACTTTTCTTCTAAACGTACAAGAGTCTATCAAATTCTTCAATTTTCTCACCAACCAAATGCAGCTATCTAGCTGGATTTGTCGTGAACTGCAAACTGGGCAATCACTCGAACCCACTTTCATAAGGCGCGAAGGTAAAGAAAGAGTCAACATTCACACTTCTTAATCAAAAGCAAAACTATTCTGTCTGCACATGTAGAGAAAATTAGTTTTGGTTGCTTTTCTACTTCAGTACCTCATAGTCCAAGTCAAACTGTTTACATAAAAAGCTACTCCAGTCAATTCATTAACATACATAGTTTTTGCAGCCCTGTGTTTTATCTTCATAGAACTTTGTGATTTCTGAAGAAATCGTTTCAGAATTATGTTTTGGGTCGTCGATGGTCCCCCCCCCAGCGTCTATCACCAGCAATAGCTCATTCTTGTCCTTTAGCTTTGTTTAAGAAATTTCATTGCTGTTCTACCTTCTCTCGTACTCCAAATGCCGTGCTTGATTGATTTCTCTGGCCCAAAAAGTCTGCTGGTCGTAGAATGGTGCCCTTTGAATTTCAACATTCCCAACGCCATCCACTTTGGTTGTTTCTAGATGGCCTTAAGATTCTTTTGATTCGGATTCCTTTTATTTATAATGCATTCCGCCCTTCCCACTTGTTCTTGATATGAGAGAAAATGCACTTACATGGACTATTGTATTGGATATAAAATTCTCATTAATTTAGTAAAGAAAGCTCCCATTCCCCGATGACTTAAGAGTTAACTGGTTTTAGTATGCAATCTCTCAACACTTAATAATAGTATGATTGGCAATCCAAAACCAACTATAGCCATAAGGAATAAACTCCACTTTCTTGGAGATTAAAGAAGTAAAAGTTGCTGCTTGTGTAATATTGGTAATAAATCTTGAAACCACATATTTTAAAATGTTTGTACTTAAATACAATTTGGGCACAATTAAAACTATACTTGATGGAACACGATCATTCTTATCATGGCAATTAAGGATTGGGTGGCTCCTTCATCAAGTGAAAGAGAAAATCTTTAAGGCATGTATAATTAAATTTGTGTTTGCATATTTTATTTATGGTATTTGGAATGAAAGACATAATAGGATATTAAAAAAAAATGTGCATTTTGAATGTGTAGCTCTTGAAACTATAAAAAAAATTATAAGAAATAGATTTTGTTGTGTTTGAAAAAAATCTCCAAAATTGCTAAAAACTTGTTTATTCAACATGTTTGGAAGCTTGAAAATATAATTCTTTATGGTAATGTAATATTGTATAAGGTCTTTTCATAGGAGTATATCCCTTATTATCTTGTATTGGTATGTTTTATATATAAATTCTTTAGTTAGCAAAGAAGAAAAAAAAATAGAAAAGTAAACTGTCAAGTGGTAGTTACCAAAAAAAATGACTAATACTTCTAGCACATACTGAATTTTCCGGAACGTCTTTTTCTGATTGCAAGGTTGCTATATCATCGAGTTCCAGACATGGCTGCAATCATCCAGGATCTAGTGTCAAAGGATGAGAAATGGTTGTGACTACCAAAACAATCAATAGACAAGAAGCAGAATGACTGGCGCGACTTTTTACTGAGAAAAGTATGGACACGCAAAAGTTTAGACTTTTCACAGAGGAAATATATTTTTGAACCATGTAATTCAGCAACCCCATGGATTCAATGGAGTGTCTAATTCATAGGTTGCGCTTGAATCATAGAAGATAGATCAGACTAACTCAACATATGCAGTTGATATCCATGCAGGTCATCGTTACAAACCCACTAACGGGAGTATAGTCCACGGAATGAAAAACGAATTCCACCATGAAAAGTAGAAGATAAGGAATGTCAATGTTGAACAGACCAACGTGTTTGAAGGTGAACAAAATACCTCCACATAATTTTCTATGTTTGATATTCAAGGTGTGTACGGGACGAGAGTCTTATATTAGAAGATATGATCATTGAGATGAAATTTTAACAAATGAATTGTTGCTTTAACTATTGAGCTAACTTTTAAATTGAGCATTTAGATCTTTTAATTTGATGTTGGAACTTAGGTTGAATTTGCTCTAACCCATGCGACTTTTAGTTTAATGACGCTTGATATGCAAGGGCATGTGTGCAGGATAAAGTCCCTAAAAAATAAGATTCGTGAGGTGAAATTTAAATAAAGGAATTATCCTTTTAATTTTTAAGCTAGCTTTTGGATTTGGCATTTAGGTCTTGTAACTCAAGATTTGCTTGTTTTGCAAAAGTTGTACCATGAGCATCCCAATGGAGATTCCTTGGAGGTGGATGCAAAGGAGAGTTCAACTTAAAGGATTATTAGTGTTATAAGACTTAAAAGTTAGAAAAAAATACTTTTTTAAAAAAAAATTTAAATTTCACCATAAGAAATTTCATAACTAATGTAAAATTCTTGTCCTTTATACAAGCTCTCATATACTGAGCAATATTAATCTCAAGGTCAAATGGGGTGGAGCAGATTTAACTTGGGTTTTATTATTATGTTAGAAGTTTCAAAAATTACCCTAAGAAGTAAAGGAAAACATTTCTTTTACTTAAGCTTTATGATTGAGGATTGTATATTTGACATAGAACATTCATTTTTCACATGATTAGTCCAAATTGTAGAAAAATAAACAGATAAAAAAAAATTGGAAGCTTTTTGGACAAACACCATCATTATGACAAGAATAAAAGGTCAACCTTATTATTTCAATGTTCTATATATTGCCTAAATTTTACATAAAACATTGTTTTCAAATGGGTTTAATTTGCATTCAAATTTAAAGAGAAAATAAATTTTTTGATATAATTTTAGAATTTAGGTTTAAGAAGCTCTGTGAAACTTGAATTTTGAAGTGATTTTTGAGGAAAATATACCATCTTATAAAACAAAGTCTAGAATCATATTAACTACAAGGAAAAATGTTTAGAATTGAGTAATCATATTACATTGTGTAAATCATATTTAAAATTTTTCTTTAAAATAAAATATATATTTATTTTTGTAAAGAGGAAATAAACTTTTTAACCGTTGGTTGGATAGCCAAGAACAAATACGGGAAATAGCAAACGTTGCAGTACATGGGCAGGGAAAGCTTGGGCCGCACGGGTCCAGCCGAAACTCCAAGCTGGTTAGGCCTTGGTTTTGGGTTCAGTCACTGAAGAAGTTGAGCTCTGTTCACGGCCGAAAAGGGAGACAAAAATCTGTACTGTAACCCACTCTACCCTCACCCGCAAAGGCACGGAGGGAGAGAGAGCCTTGTTGATTGCCTGCTCATAAGGAATAGAAACGAGCTTCACTTCGAGGGATAAAGAAGATTTAAAAAACATATAAGGTACCGATACCCTCTTTCTAATAGGGTTTGGATTTGTTATCATTTTCCTCTGTTATTCTATTCAGTTTTGGAAAACCATGTTTTCTTTACCTTTTCTTTGACTTCATTGTTCTGAGCGCTTGTTTTCCATTGTGCTATTGATGAATTTCAGTTTTTCTGAGTCTTGCATATTGTTGAGCTCCAAACTATTTTCTAAGCCTAGAATGTGATTGTGTTCTGTAATTACTCACTTCAAAGAGTTGCTTATAAAGCATGAGAATTTATAAAATATCAAGATTATTTCAGCGACTGGTGCAATCGGATGATGATAGGAAATGGGTTTTATTAGTGAAGGTTGAAACGTGTGTCCGCTTTCTAAAACTACTTTATTTGCTCTTCAGCCACTTGCTTAATCCTTCAAGTTTAGCATGAAAAATTTGTGGTTTCTGGTGCATCCATCTGCCTGGTAGAGTCCTGTTACATTAAATTTGTTTCTTAAAATTTTTCAGCTCTTTTAGCCTCGTAGAGGCTGTGGCTCTTAGAAATGTTCTTTTATTAATGAAGAAAGTAGTAAGAGGCAAACATATATTGAAGGAGATGCGTATATTCTGATTAATTGTGCTCAAGAAAAAATAGTGGTACTTGAAAAATTAGTCTAATTTTGTAATTTCAGAATATTTCAGGAAGCAAGTTTGAAGGCTATGGTTTCTTATGCCTATGGAGAAAATTGAAGCTGCTGAGTATGGCATATCATGGAAGTTCTGGACATGAGTTTCCTGAGAATTTCTTATGGTCAGAGATTATTTATTTTATGTGTCTGATAGCTCTGAGGTTGGATCCTTAGTTTCTTCTCTACCCAAAACAGGATCGGAAAATCTCATTTTTGGGATCTGACTGGAACAAAGGTGAGGTAGAAAGACTTTGGCGATTCATTATTGGTATATTTATCTATAATTTCCAAAGAAAAAAATATCATACATGCTAAATAAATCCTTTTGAAGAAACTGGGTTCTGTGATTACATCCAACTACCTTTCTTTCTTTCTTCTTTCTTTTCTTTCTAATGGTAAACCATGTTTGGCATTGGTAGACAATTTTAGTTTAACTTTAGCCTCGGAGAGCAACTTCTAGTATAGATTTGAAGAAGGATAGAAGTCACATGATAAGATATGTTAACCACTGCCAGTATTTCATCCACTTCTCCATCAACCGATTATCCTGACATGTAGATTCCATTCCTCATCTTCCTTCTGTCTCACTTCATGGTCCATGTTTTGAAGACATTGCTCCATTTCCATTTATCTCTGAAACTAATTTGCTATTCAAATCTTCGTCCTAGCAAAGATCCTCTCTGCTTCTCAAATTTTCTTTTACTATTGCTCTTTCAATCCCTTCCAACTGAATCTAAGTGTCAATCACAATCACAGAATCCCCCATATCATCTCAAGAATTGTGAGATTTGCTTTTCCAGTTTGTATCAGTCATTCTGCAATCTATTCATCCGCTTCTTGAAACTCTCTGTCTTAAAGAGGCAGCTTGTATACCCAGTTGGAAAATGATATGGATGAAGAACTAGATGCTCTCCACAGAAAATTCTTTTTGAATAAAGTGCATGTCCAATTACAAACGGCTAAACAAAGCTAGGAAATGTGACGGATCAACTGGCTGCTATAAAGCTCATTCAGGTCAAAAAGACTACACTCAGGAGTATGGATTTAATTGTGAAGAAATTTTTGATCCTGTGGCTTGAATGATATTAGTTTGTAGCTTAATTTCAGTTGCTGCCTCTGGCAGATAGTCACTACCTCAATGGATGTTACAAATGCTTGTTTGAGTGGTGGTCCCGTGTACGGAGCCTCATTGAAGTACCATGAGCTTGGCTTGAGGAGTTTAGTCATATGATGTGAAAAATTGGCTTTTCTAAAAGTTTTCAGGAATCTAATCTGTTTTACTCCTTACTGAAGCATGTTTCAAATTTTGAAGTTTGTGTACGTTATGAGTGGTCATAAAGTCAGAATAAATCACTTTGAACAACATCCTAATGACCAATTTGGGGTAACTTAACTGTTTTTTTGGTATTGGATGGTTGGATATCTGTTATGCTGGCCCAAATATGTTCTTGGAGGTGTGAACCAACCTCCTTGGGTCAGAAGACACCTTCAAACTTCCAACCCAATTGGGATTGAAACTTCATTTACTTAACAAGATGAAAATGAAACAAGAGGGGGGATAAGTATTTAAACATGCTGACATCAATGGAGAAAATTTAGATTTCAGAAAAAAGATATCTCTGAAAACATCCTACTAACTGGAGAAGATTATGTTTTCTTGTTCAACTTCTTTATCACAGACCACTACATCACAACACAGAATAGGGAAACAAAAGAAGAAGAAAAGGAGGAAAAGGGCTTATTTAACTTTATGGTGGCAGTGATGGTGACTGATGGAGAGGAGTAAGTGGTGAGGGTGGAAGTGGCACTGCACGGAGGGGTTTTCACAAGAGACTCAAGGGCTTCTCAAAACTCTCTTAACTCAAACCAGTCAATTATGTGATCTTAGCTAAAACTTTTTGTATTTATTGTAGGTTATTGTGGCAAGTTTGGTTGGTTTTCTGACCTTATAAAACAAAATTCTAAACTCACTCATTGTTTGTAGTTGATATTTTTTACCCTCACTTCCAATCCAACACTGTTGAAATCCAGTCGATATTGGTTGGTCTGTCCGGATGATCAGGTACTTGAGCTCTTTGTTTAAGAATCCTATATGCTAGTGAGATCACTAGTCATGCTTGTTTATTTGATGAAAATGTTTGTGACAGACCTCTTCAGCTTAATGTTAAGTGTTAGAGTTCTCTTGCAGAACCCTAAACTATGCCATCAAGTTACAGAATGTGTTTTGCATTTTACAGTTATTTAATTAATATAATTTTTATTACCCCTACATCATTGCATTGGGCTGTTGTTCTCTGTATTATTGTTGTCTTAGAGCATATCAAATTCTCTACGTCAAGACTTTGTATCTTTTTGGAAGATTTTCTCATTAGATGTTGTTTCTTGATCTGGTTCATAAGCTGAATATTCTGTCATGGCTCATACTTCCGCTGAATCTATATGTCTTTGTTGATTGTTCCAAGATGTAGGGGTCAATCTAGTCTCTCCAACTTCTTTAATTTTGTGGCGTAATTGCCATTCTGACAATTCATAATATGGCTTCTTATAACAGTACAAAACAGATTGAGGTTGACTGTCACGCTATACGTTAGCACCTTAAGCAAGGGACATAAGCTTACGTTTCATCCTTATTACAAGTTGGTAATATCTTTATGGTTCTACACTCTTGCCAAGTTTAATGTAGTTTCATTTTATAATTAAGGTTAAATAGTATTCTTCATTGCTTATATATTAATTATTCCTAATGTGTGTGACAATGTTCTAGGTCACTCATGAGGTTGGTTTTTATTATTGAGGATTCTCTTTGCTGTAAATTGCTTCTAGTATATGTTAGAAAACTATGAATTTTTTTTTATGTGTGTTGTAGTTCTGCTGCTGTTACTTCTGCCAGTGTGGTGTTTCTAATTTTTCAATCACATTAATTTTTAATATTGTTTCTCCTTTATGGTGCAGGTCCAAAATGTTACTGCATAGAGATAATATTCGTGAGTGCTGATTGCTTCAATGGACTCTCCTGTAAGTTTTTCTACTTGTTTTTTTTTTTTTTTTTTCAATTTCATCATTCTTCTTGTCACTTTGTCCTTACCTTTATAGTAGATTAAAATGCCAGAATTTGCTTTCTTTTTGGCACTTGGTCATATAATTTCCAAACCCCTTCACTTTTGTTTAGTTGGGTCACTATTTTGGTCCAGTACCACAATCAACTTTTATGAACTTTCTGTTTTTCAGTTTATAATATGGCCACTTGGGGTTTAACTTGCCAAATTAATGGTGTCTTTTACGTCCAAAAATTTTCTTTTGCCCTCCATTGGAGTGCACTAACTACTGAGTTGCCCATCCCTCTTTCTGTTCCTCATTCTTTTCCTTGCTTTCAGGGTAATGAAAGGCAGGTTCCTGGCAAAATTGGTGACAGATCAACCAGCGATGTCGTTGTTAGACTGCGGACACAGGATGGCCGAGATGATTGGATGTACTGTCACTCCCACATACTCATAGAGAAAAGCAAGTACTTCGCTGACCGCCTTTCTGAGAGTTGGCCAACATGTCAGATTCTTGACTCACGCAACTGTGTTGAGGTTCATTGCCATGAATCTGATTTTGACTACCATGTCAATGTTCTACGCCTTCTCTATGTTGTCACGGATGGCACAATGGATGAAATGTGGCATGGGGTTAGAAGTGCCCTTGGCTTACTGCAGGTAGCAGTCGAGCTTGGATGCCCACAAATTGTTACTGCTTGTGTGAAGTACTTGGAAGCTGTCCCATGGGAAGAAGCTGAGGAGGAGGAAATTCTGAGAATCATACCACGTATGGGATTAGAAACAGAGCCCATTCTAGCACGTCTCCAACCAGTCAAGCCATGTGCTATCTTGAGGATTTTTCTCTCAGCACTCCGATTTGCCACATCATCCCCTCCACCACCAATGAGTGATCTTAAAACTTCAGTGCAGGAGCAGCTTGAGTACATGCTAACTGAAGATGACGATGCCCCTTTATTAACTGCTGATGATGGGATAAAATTGGAGGTGAAAGAATGCATACAGGGATTGTTGTCCAGATTCAACAATCTATTGGAAGCTTTATTGTGTGAACCTCTAGAATCAATTTGTGCGCCTGGAACAATGCAGACATTTCAAGCCCATCTCTCTGATTTGTCATGGGCCGGTCAGATAGTGAATAAGCTGGAAATTATGAGAGAATTTGTTAACAACTGGATTGATGTGTCAGATAAGATAGTCAAGGTTGTTGAGCAAGTAAGTCCAACGGATGAAATTACTGAGACGAAGTTCATTACTGAGACAAGGTTCAAAGTTATTGAAGTTGCAGCGAAAGTTTTAGAGGCAATAGGGTATGGCACTGTAATTCTGCCAACTGCAAAAAGGCTCAACGCAGTAAAAGTGTGGCTTCCATTCGTGAGAATTACAAGACCTTTGATTGATTCTATCACAATTAACAGTGATGGCGATGATGTTCTGGCATTTAAAATAGATGGTGAACTGTGGCAATCGTTGGAATCCACATTTATTTCAATCATTCTTGCTTTGCCTTCTGAAGACCAGGCAGAGATTTTAACTGAATGGTTAGGAAACAAGCATATCCAGTATCCAGACCTGACCGAGGCATTTGAGGTGTGGTGTTATAGGTCCAGGGTTGCCCAGAGAAGGCTATCATTGGTAGTGGGAAATCATGAATGACCAATACACTTTGACCTTTACCCATATTTTGACTAGACCACTGATTTGGACCCCTTAAGAAATCACGGCATGCAGAGAGAAGTTTTTGCTCACATACATCCGAGAGTGGTTTTAGAAGAGGTAGATTTCCTGGTGAAGTGGGAGGTGTCTATTAGCAGCCCCTGCTTTGAGTTTCCTGATGAAAGTATATTGCAGTTTTAGGGTGTTATAATCATATGATGTAGAGCCTGTTCAAATGTAAAAGTTGTCATAACAACTTCTTGATTCTGTGGAACAACTAAAATCAATTGTCAATCGGCCTGTTTTATCCTAATCATGAAAATTGTATTTAGCAGCTAGTACAGTGGTAGAAAATGTATATTTGCTTGTTATGCTACGGTGAATGAGCATGAGGTTATTTGCATGCTTATTCCAAGTACCAGTAACATCTGATGGGGCAGATTTGAAAAGTCACCTTAATGGAGGTCGGAACACTGGTAACCTGAATTATTTGGCTTTGCAGAAATAGTTCTCAGAGATCTCGAGAAAGCTCTTTTGCTGCCGACAGAACTTAAACAAATCCGGCTGTTTGCTAGTCATTTCTTGTACTGATATCTGGAAAATGTTTGATTTGGCCTGTAGGATTATTCTGGATTCTTGTCCCCTGAATAAGTATGTCAAGTTCAGACCTTGTTATGTTGTTTTGTCCTTTCGGCTGTGGAGAATGTCTAGTTCTCGTTCCCACTAGTACTATCCTAAGATCTAAACATCATAGATTATTTGAAATCGGATAAAAACGGAGGCAAGGAAAATCGATCCCTTCAGGATATGGTTTCGGATTTGTTATTATGAACAAACAACTGCTATTGCGGACTTCTGGACTGAATCAAACGTTTTTTAAAGGTTCTTTCCGCGTCCTCAGAAATGATTATAAATTATGAGTCCCATCATCATTAGTTTATTGTGCTCTAGCCACTGATGCTACCAACTTAGGTCAAAATAAGCAATCAATTTCAGTAATCCAAGGCACCAAGCCATTTGCACGACCAAGTCAAATGAATATTAAATGAAAAGGGCCAGGCTTAAGTAGATAATTTCTACATAGTAGTTTATATAGCAGTTAAACAATCGAAGTCTTAAGAAGATAAGTATCCTTGCCCGTGAAGCAATCATTCAAGTTGTCTGTAACTTATCCTCTTATATGATTACCTTAAAGAATAGTTATTTGCTTTGTGTGCTACACGCCGGTAGAATTCCGTGATACATAATGCATTTGCATCCTGAAAACAATTTCAGGAGAATCAGGAACGACCCAGATGTCACTTCCATGGCCTGGAAGGCACCCCTCTCTTCGCTTTGCATCCAACTAAAACCACATGCCGCAGAGCTTGTGAGGGCCTATGCCAAGTTTCACATTCATCACCCTGGCATGTACTTGCAATCATTAATATTATTGGTATACCCACCAGATAACTAATTTTATGACACCAATCCATCAATAAATCCCCAAAACTTACAAAAATAATATACAATCCTCAACCATATGCTCTCAAATCCTAAGCTGTCTAGGAACTCAAATGGTTCTATTCGAAGTATAAACCTATACTAAGTAAATTTTCTTCTTTCTTTACACTACCATGCATTTTCCTTGTTCCTTAGTATTAGAGGAAGTCGGAAGGAAATGTGAAAGATATCCTGAACCCATGACACCACCAATCTCGTTTATTCATTCTTGTACTCAGGCCACGAAGTCCGGCAACAATTGGGCTGCAAACCTCTTTGGGTTCTGCATGTTGATGTTCTCATATGCAGTCGAAGAGTGGGGGTTTGAAGTGTTTATGGCACCGAACTCGTTCGGTTCCCCGATGTCTACTCTTCTACCCATTTGAAGGTTATGGTTAGGGAGAAATGTATGGTGCGTTCCCGACAAGGAGAGGTTTTCACAGTGGGGAAGGCCGAGAGTTAGAGAAACTCCATTGCCGGAAAACCTTGGTGCGAACTGTTCTGCATCGAACCTTGCCATTTCCGCAATTGGGTATTGCCCGAAACCTCCGATGAAGTTGGTTTGGTTTCCCATGAAAGAGTAGCCATCTCTGCTCTGCCTCTCATCGCCGAATTTCATAGAAACTTGCTCGTTGTTGGCCGCGTCGGGCTTGATGTCCATGCTGATTGACGGGATCCCACTGCTCGGGGAATGGAGCAGCTCATTGCCTCTCGGTTTCTTGGGACTTCCCTGTGTGATTCCCTCCAATTCTGACGACCCAATCAGACTGAAACCAGATTGGTTCCTGAGATTTCCTCCAACCGGGGATGTTGAAGCTTTGGAAATTGAGATTCCAGAAGCAGAATTCTGGTTTGTCGAGTTGTCTTGCATGGAACTGAAACTTTTGGATTTATTTTCAGTGGCTGGACTTTTCTCATGTGGAGCACTCGACTTTGACGCTGAGTCTTCATTGCTCTTGCTTGTTTTGTCCTCTGATCCATTCTGTTCTTGCTCCTTGAGTTCCTCCAAGTACATCTCCTCCACCATTGGCTTCCAGAGCCGAACTCGGGCATTGATGAACCAGTTAGACACCTGCATTATCTCTAAGCTTGTCACTTAAAAATTCCAAAACTACCAGAAAGAACAACCACGCGATGCATGGAAGGGTACGTACCTGGCTCCTAGTTAGACCAGTCTGCTTTGCAAGCAGGTGCTTGTCTGAATCCTTGGGATATCTGAGAACAAATTGAAAAATTATACGAAAAAAGTTAGCAAGCTTTTGAGTTGAAGAGACAAGCTCAAATGGTGATAAGAATTCTCAGATGCTTACGGGTGGAGGAAGTGATCGAAAAGCCATGCTCGGAGAACAGAAACTGATCTTTCAGGCAATCCTCTCTGGGGTCTCCAAGCATTATGCTGGATCATTCCCAACTGTTGAAGAGCCCGCTGTTGTCTAAGCTGATGATCTACATATTTGAGTCTTGACCCTTCAATCTTCCCTCCCAGACAATCTTCTTCACCCAAGCTCTTGTTTGCAGCCCGAATCTGGCCTGTTATTGCATCTTTCAGGCACCGGAACTGCTTTGAGATTGTTTGTAAAGCAAGGGCCGTGTATGTTCTTGCCGACCCTATTCCAGCCGCTTGCTCGAATGAGGAAATGACAATCTGCATCTGGTTGTGGTACTGCCTGTACCTTTGATCCACCTTCATATAACACACAACATGGAGAAAAAAATTCAGTCAAAAAATATTGGTGAACCACTGGTTATCCTTTCAAGTTAATTCATTTATAAATCCTATCAAAACGAACGTACTTAATATACAAAAATTTAAAAATTTAAAAAATTTCAACAACTTGAACAAAATTATGGGTCGCTCAATTCCGAGAAAGTTCCCATCTTCTCTTTTAGAAGTCTCTGTGACGAAACTCCCCGAAAACAGACTTTCTAAAAGCTTCGCACGGCAAACATGTCGGAATTTTAAGGACTCAAAAGAAAGAACAGCGACAGAATAGGAGCCGGCACTCTTTGTTCAAGAGCTTTCACTCAAAATCAAGGTAAAGACTCAACAGAAAGTGGCATACAAGATTCAATTCTCGCAAACGAGTCAGAGAGAACACGACATAAGCTCAACAACCCAGCAAAGAGATGATATATAAAAAAATTGCATCTTTATAGAGAACCATACCTCATCAAGCATGTTAATAAGCTTTGCCTTCTTCATCTGAATTTCCTGCCTCTCGGCGGTGGATAGTTCAGCAGCACGCTTACCACTTGCTTCCCCTCCAACCGAACCGTCACCGCTCACTGCCATCGATGACTCTCCGTTCAACTTAGTCCTATCAACCTTCTTCATTATCTCACTCTTAATTCCGTTGCCGACATTCACAACCTCGTCCAGAAGCTCTTGAGCAGCCTTCAAGTACTTAGAGCTCAGTAATACACTCCGAATACCTGAAACGCCATTGGTCACCCCCGAAGCCGAAGACGGCGACCCGTTAGAGACTCGCATATCGTCCCCCGAGATCGCCGGTGCTTGAGCCTGCGATGACCCATACCCTGGCTGCTGTGAGGACAGGCTCAGAGAAAGTCCCTGCTGCGCGCGTGGGGTATCACGCGCCGCCGTGTTGGGGTCGATTGAGTTCCAAAGGTTGTACTGAACCCGTGGGACGAAGCCATGCATAGCGGAGATGTCATGGTGGGGGTGCATGGACTGAGAATTGTGGTCCTGGGACGTAGCTGGAAGTGGAATCCCAACGAATTGTTGGGTGTGAGGCGCCGGCGCGTGAGGGAGGTTCATGGAGTTTGCTGCGGCGGCCGCGACTGAGTTGAGGAAGACGAAGTTGTTGGCGGCAGACTGTGGCGGTTGTGGCGTGTCGGAATACTGAACGTAGCCAGCTGGGTTCATGAGCACGAGGGTTTGTAAGCCATCGGCTCCTTGGATTTCGGAATTGCCTTGAAAGTACGTCGCCATCGAGGTTCTTGGAAAAATATGTATGTTGGTTCTCGGGGTTCCTTCATTCGAAAGAGACCACGTTAGTTAACCTTCACATCCAGGCAACACAGACACAAACTAGATAAACGCCACAACTGGGTGGGATCTGAATCTTCTCTTAAGTAAACAGAAGTAGTCTTGAGAAGCATATATATATATAAATATTTTACCTTGCGAATGCTTGGTGACCTGAGTCAACCCATGAAAGAGAACTCTTTTGGGAATTGAATGGTAGATTTGCAGGTGACTATCGACTCTGCGAAGGGCTGGTTTTCAGACAAACCCTGCTGAAATCAAGAGGCGAAAATATCATAAAACTTATCATGTAATTGTCACAGAAGTCTCTGCGCAAAGCCATCGATCTACAGCCTTAGACTCCCTCAATTGTGATCTAGCCAGGGGTTCAGAAGAACCACTAGAATTTGTTATTCTGATCTGTAAGTCGGAAAAATCATTGTTTGAGCTGAAGAAGAGGAAGGAAGGGAGGAGAAGGAGGAGGAAAGGGACTGAAATATGAAGCTAGAACCGATCTTATATATGAGGAGTGAGGGAGGAGAGATAAAGAGGTAAAGATATTGACAGAGAGAGAAGGAATCGATTAGAGTATTAGTTAATGATACTGCTACCTGTTGTGACGAAAATCGGAGTGTGCACGTGCTTCATGATCATCTCTGCACTGCAAAGGAACGGAGAATTTGGATTACAATGACCCAGAAGCCATCACAATTTGAGAGAGAGAGGGAGAGAGAGAGAGAGAGAGCACAGTTATATTGGAAATACGAAGGTAGAAGGATACATCAAAACAGAAGCACCACACCCACCTGTCTATATATGTTTGCTCTATCTACCTATATTATATAAGGGTATAGTCCTCTGTCAGACTCAAAACTCTGCAACTCCGCAGCTGAAAAGGCAGTACAGAGAGAGATTGGGTTAAAAGGCCGAGAAAAAGATGCCCATCTTTATTCACTTCATTATCCACACATCTATGTCAATTTTAATCAGAAAATAAAAAAAGAAGCTTATTTGCAGAAGATTTCGTCAAAGGAAATTAAATATATGTTTGTCTGAAGCTCATATGCACATGTTGGTCTCTCTCTCTCTCTCTCTCTCTCTCTCTCTCTCTCTCTCTCTGTTCGTCTCTTTTATGGCCTTTTGAGTGAAGTACCTGCGAATAGATATCAAAACAAGGGGGAACTTCCTCTTGATTTGACCCTCCGCCCTTTTCAAATCATTTGATGCAGGCAGGCACCCTTTGATCAGCAACAAAAGAACTTTATAGAGAGATTTAGAGAGATGTGTCTGCGTTTATGAAAAATAGTAAAATATGATGGAAATGCAATCTCGAAGCGTGTCAGAGGATACAAACAGCAGAACAACGAGGAAACGTCTCCTTCCACCGAAGCTGAACTAAAAAAATATAAAATGAAAGAGACGAAGCAAAACCAGAGCGCTGGTGGGGGTTTGGGGGGGGCCGTCTATGCTCAGTTGAAGATCAAATATCTCCACGTCCTTTTCATATTTTTGTTTTTCCTTATCATCTTGCCTTATTTTTCTGTGGTTGGATGCCGGAGTTTGAAGATAAAGCAATTAAATTCCTAAGGAACATAGAACCAACCACCATTACACCCACTTTAATGCCATCTTTACATATTTCTCAAAATTATATATTCTGGTAGAAATACATGTCCATTTTCCGGGAATAAAGATATATTTCCTGCGAAGAATAATAAATAAAGCAGACCATAACGAGGAAAAACAAAAAAGATATGGTGAAAGAAAACAAAAGAATGATAAAATAAATCAGTAAAAACCCCTTTAATCCAAAGCAAAAGGCAATCCCAATGCTTGCAACGGTTTGACACCTGAAAGGACAAGAGTTTGTCACCTGCAACCTTATTTTTTATTTCTTCATCGTGGTTACAATAAGTTTTCCATCACCATCAGGAGCAATGATGGCATGAGAATGAACAGTGACAAGCTTTTAAAGTTTCTGATGTTAATGGGAGTGGTATTTTCAAACTTAGACATCCATATTCATCATCAGGTAAACAATGCGCCGTGGGGGGAGGGGGGCGTAAATAGTTTATATTGCTTTTTGTGCATGGGTCTTTGGGATCAACTGTCATTCTCTCAAAATCAATATCGCCATTATCAATCGTCTATGCTTCCTAGGCTCTTCATGGAGGCCTATATGAGAAGGCAGACGCTCTCTTTCTTTTCAGCAACTGTCAGCGGACCTTAATTACCTAGTATTACTGAGAGGGCAAGTTAAAAGCTCCTGTCAGAAGATGTGTGCTTAATCATTTTATCCGAGGTACATTGGAGTCAGGCTATTCTTAAATGGCCATTAACGGATCTACCTTCAAGAAGAAGTTAATTCGTAAAAAGGCTTTCGATGATTTGAATGTTGACCTTCTGGTCCTAAGAGTTCAATGATTGGTTTCAAATTATAGTTTTTTTATGGATATAAATAACATTTTATTTCTTTGAATCTTTGAATTGATCTGGTCCCTAGTTTTAATTCAACACAATTTAGTCCATAGACATTGCATGTGAAACAAATCAACTCTTCTATTAAGATTTCCACTAAATCTAACGGATTGTGTCATGTGATTCCCCTAGATCATCAATAATAGTTTCCTCTTCTCTTCATAATTTGTAATCAAATAATGAGTCAATCACATTTTATTTTTCACTCACTCGGGTAGTCATACTACTACTGTGGGGTGTTACTTTTAAAAATGAATCTAATTCTTTTACATATAATAACCCATGGTTAAAGGTTTCATTGCCTATTAAGAAGAGAACTATAACAAATTTTCAACTTTTACCAGACACATCATTGGGACTAAATTGACTTCTCAAATTTTTGACATGTAAAGAATTGATAGGGAAGTGTTGGGACTAAATTGACACCTACATCAAAGTCTAAAGATTATGTGTTTATCCACTCCTTATCTTTTTTATAGTATCCTTAACCTAAGGTTAATAGATCAACAAAATCATGTGTGTTTCTAGTTCATTTTAGTAGCAAACTCCTGTGATGAACTATTATCATGTTAAAATTGTCGGGTGAAGAGTCAACCATCTTAAACATGATAACGGATGACATAGATTTGCCAATAAAAGCCATGTTTCTTTCAACATCAATTTCTTTTTGTCAAAGATCTTTTTGTGGAGAATCGTTAATTTTATTATTCTATAGTTTGATTGAAATCTTAAGAACCAATTTAATAAAATACTTTTCATTGTTTGGTTACTACAAAAAGTTGTCTATTACAATTTGAAACCAACTACAAGTTATAAAAGTTGAAATATAAGATAATTCGATTTGTTCTCTAACTATCTATAACTTCAAAAGTCAAAGGAAAGAAAGAGTTATTGAATCATTCTTTTCTTTCTCTGATGTTAAAACTTCTTATAGCTTGTATACTTAGAATACAATATGATATATAAAAAGTCATTAAAAAGGTCCTATTAACTTAGGCCATAAGCTATCTTGCAAAAGGTACTACTAGACAATATTCAGAAAGAATATCCGTAAAAGCCTTACATACTTAGGAAGAGGCAGAAAGAGTGGAGTAGGAGAAATAGTGACAAAGGACAAGTAGATGAAGATGATAACAAGAAAGGCGGACGATTAGATTCCTTTATTGGGTGAGATTTATATTCTTAGGGTAAGGATCATTAAAAAACGATAATTATTATAAGACAAGAAGAACAGTTGGTAAAAGACAAATGAGGTGTTGTCATGAGATGTATAGTCGCAAGTAACTTCCCACTAATTAGTGGTGTCATGATTTTATAGGAGGAAGAAGAAGAGAAAATAACAATGAGTTGAAAAAAAAAAAATGAAAAAGATACAAGTCGTTTTCTCCTCCTTAATACCAAGTTTATTACCATACCCAATTCGTCAATCCCACTCACATTAACTAGAAAATCTATCTAAAATAGACAGAAACAAAGCCAACCTAACATTAGTCAAGAAAACTACAAGATAAGAGCTATGTTAAAATTGTCTAATTACTATTTATTAGCTTAAGTCATTATTACGTTATTGAACAATCAATCAAAACTTTGTTAGGAATAAATACATCCTATGGCAAACGCGTTGCAAATATGTACATGCCCGTACAACTGTGTCCCCTTAATGGTATCATCAGTTGATTTGGAACATCACATCATGGTAACCGCAGGCTTCCCTGCAACCTTATTGTACTCTTCTTCCTTCGTCTGTCTTTCTCCTATCTCCTTGATGTGTATATATATATATATGATTATATAATAAGATTATAAGTGGGTTGGCCCCTCGTGTTCTCTGTACATCTATTTCAATATTGTGATTATGGGACTTGCCTATTGCCGCTTGTCTCGTCTTCTCAATTTCCACTTTTCTTTCAAAAGAACATGACTACGAAGGGAGTGAACATCAAAAAGGATCGAGATTTCATGCTTAAAAAATTCCATCTATGTGCTCAAAAGGAGGCAAAGAAAAGATTGCAAAGATGTTAGTCGGTGCTCGGAATCAAGCACAACCCACTTGGGCATCAATCACCAAAAACCAATTTCATCATCACTATCATCAACAATAACCTAACCCTACCACCCCCACCTCTCCTTCCGGGCCCCTCTCTTCCATAAAGAAAATAAGAACACCATCATTGTATGATGAAGGAAGAATTTCACTTTCAAATTTCTCAAGATGTGGGGTTTCCGTGTGTACCGACACTTCTCAATCCTTGACCAAAAATGAAGATCAACAGTAGGTATTGGAGAGTATATTACCCAAGAGTTTTTTCCCAAGCCCTGGTCAAATGACAAGGGTTTGGCAAATTTCATCATCCCATCCTGAATGTACATACCACCTTGTCCATTTATTATGTTCTACCGAATTTGAGCTGTGATTTTCAGAAGTGCCATCTCAGAATGGTGGCCCGAGCTATCTAAGCCTGTTGACCACGAGGGAAAGGGAGAGCGACGTTCCTTTCAAGGGAGGACCCCATGTCTTAATTAGCTACAAAAGCGGCTGCTTCTGTGTTCTGCCATGGGAGTCTTTTCTTTGCTAGAACACCCGTTCCTAGACGCAACCATTTTGGATTTTTCTTCAACACCGAAGCCCCCCAACTTACCCCAAAGAAAAAAAACAAGCTTAAATACAACACAAAGAAAAGTTTCTTGGACCCCACATTACCTACCAGTGGCCCCACTGTTGCTGCCTCCATCACGCGTTTTGCTACAATTGTATGCCCACGCTCATGTCTTTGTGCTTCTTCTGCCCTCACACAATCTTGAAAATCCATCAACTCCCACGTAAAATATCATAATTTGCGTTTTAATCACTCAACTTTTTGTTTTTATGCTTCCCACTTCGAACCAGTGGGTTTTGACAACATAACGCTTTTCTGCAGTAGCTTGAGTTGTTGTCACCATGCAGATCAAGAATCCAGATTTCATGTATATCGAATTTTCCAAAAGTTTTGGCATTTTCCTCCGTCGTATTTGTCCTCATCACATAGTTTTTTAAGCAGAAAAGATGGATCGACTCTTCGAGATATGCTGTATCTACTTTTTGGGACTGAAAATACAGATAAAGTACGCCTTGCCATGATTAACATTTGAATACATCTTGGGTACTAGAGTAAACTTAATCCATCTAAAGACATCTTTTAAGAAAATTATATCACTTAAATGTATTATACTTATGAACTTTAGTGTATTGGGGGACAAAGTAAATAATAAAGTCAAAAAGAAGAGAATAACCTTCTATCTTTCCCCCAGCTGCCTCTTAAAGCTTGATCCGATCGGAAAGGGAAATCTATGGGTCTTATCGAGATCATCATGCATCTTAATCGTCAACCGCTAGCCTCAAGTTTTCAGTTTTTAATTGTTTGTTTCCTAGGAATCCCCCAGAGGTTGCATGTGAATTTTGACTTCAGCTAAGCATGCTTATCTGGTTTCATAAGTTTTCCATCCCTGTCACAATGTCTCAAATTCTGTAAGTTCTCTTCACCACCATTTGCATAAATGAAAAGGGATTCATTGGGTTAAGGGCACTACTTTTCTTGGCTGACCACACTAAAATGATAGCGAGATGACCAAAATCCTGTAACATTGATAATGATAAATAGTATATTCTAATTTGTTAGCCGGATGCCATTAAAAAATATACTTGTTCTATGATTCCTTAACATAAGCTAAAGTAATTTCATTAGCATTGAACCATTTTGCCTTAGTTTTGCAAACAAGAAACTAAAAAGTTATTGTGATATCAACTATTAATAGGATATCATCCAAAATTAGATATGCATACGTAGAAGATGAAGATTTTATATTGAAATTATCTTAGCTTGATTTTTTAATTTTTTAAGATACATATTTTTTAAAATTTAAAACCAAAAAGATCTAAACAATACTTACTCACAACTGAATCAGGCTCTTAGTGACTATCGTAACTTGATTAACATGTTAAAATTCATCAAATGTTCATTCATACACATATAATATAACAAACACAAATATAATTTGAAAGTGTAGATATCAATAAACTCATATTTCTATTAATCATATAACATTTTCTTCTAGGGAAAGTATGTATATAGATACAAAATTTTATTTTTCCAATAGGATGATTATTATATGCCACAAATTATATAATAAGTACATAGTAAATTTGAAACAATGTTTAAATTTTTGTTATTATTTGCTTCTCTTCCTAATACGAAATCAAGTGTCATCTTATTCGAACCTAGAAAAGTTCATAATAAACAAGTAAACCAAAGAGACATGAAGCTATTTCCAGAATTAACAGAAACTTCCCCCAGATAATTGAATTTTGTACTTGTCCTTATATGCCGAAATATGAAACCCAATCCGTTGAGATGCAGGGTTCAAGAAGAGCCACGTCCGGCAATGCCCGAAAGGGTAGAGTTAGGCGAGCGAGCCGGTCCCACTGCGTCGATCCCACGTGCCGACTCTTCATCGTAAAGCACTTTGCGAGCTCCTTTTTCAATTAGAGCTGGGCTTGGACTTTTGCTAACACGGAGTGGTCCCAATGGGGCCCCCCTCTACTGTACACGCGTCAACTGCACAGGACACTTGCCCCAACCCCTTTAACGAAGATTCGTCCCCTCCTTCTCCGCCGGGTCCCACCGTCACATCAATCCCCGCCTTTAATTTTTTGGCGTGTAATTCCACGAATAGCCGGGCCCCACGTGTTCAGAAGGTCAAGAAAGCAACCAATCAGGAGGAGAGCTGGCTCTCTAGGCAACCGCCTTTTCTTTAATGCGGATATATCTACGAGCTTGTCGTTGTCGGCTCTATGATTATACACGTGTCGACCTCTGATAGCACGTGACATACTTGCCCGCTCCCCCTACTGTGACGTTGCGCTGCACTTGGTCTCGTTCGTCTCTTCCTCCCCTGAAATGACGATTCAGCCCCGGTTTTTGTCGATAAACTTTCGGAAATTATTGCAGCGCCATTCAAATTATTATGTATCTACAAAATTTGTTCTCTAATATTTGACAATTCATGTCATATCAAAACCTTACTCCAAAAAAGTACGAATAAAATTTCAAATTCTAAAGCTAGACTACACGCGGATTCTAGTTTAGGCATATTGAGTCATCGTGATTGCCTACGACACCTAGGCCACCCCAATCAACAGCCGGGATTATAACATGTCATCAATCTTTTTTGGAAAAAATTTTAAGATTCAAAAATCGTGTGGTACCCCAATCATGATCGGCACCGTTGAATAATTTCCCGCGGAGGGCAAATCCAGGGGGGGTAAACGTAGGAAGTTGGCGTGTAAGAAGAAGATTGGGTGGTGACGTAAGCCGTACGCAGGGACTGCATCCTCAGCAGGAGACGACAAAGTTTTGGAGAGACTTCTAGATAGTGGGGTGTGAAAAGTCTATTGCATGGGGAGATCTTTACCCTCATACTGTTGAGGTGTATTAAAAATTGACAAATTGGTTTATTGCGTCAACTTTTCGTAGATATTTAATCAGGAGGAATATGAAGGGGGAAGCACCAAACCACGTTTGTCTTGTGGCCCTGGTGCCCATCAGTAGTGGCTCAGTGGATGGTCCATGGTCTATCAGGTTAGGAGACCCAAGGGTCTGAATCACGTGGCCTCCCTCATTGGGAGAGCACGGATGTTGGGCTTCGGCGGGAGACGATTGAGTTGGTCGTTGCTTTGAAAAAGTTTGCCTTCAAGAAGGGTTTGGGTTCGAGCTTTCCCACCTTAACAGCTCTGTCGTTTTCCTTGTTCAGAATATTCCTTATATGGCCACCAATTGATTGAGCATATACCATTCTCAGACAGGATATCAAATTCCAAACCTCACAATTAAAGTCCTATTAACTCACTATTGAACTAGTTGGCTAAAACTTTACAGGCTCTTGTATTTGAGATTTGTTTACCTTGAATATAATTTGATTAGATCAACCAAAATTATGGATGTAATCTGTTTCATGCATTGAAAATTAGAAAACATAGAAAATTTTTGGTATATTATTGCAATATTCTCAATGTATGGTGATAATATTCCTGATTCTTTTTCAAGCTTGGCTATCTGTAATTGTTGCAAATTAATTTATATTAATTATTGTACATTTAACTCACCCATGCTTATAATTATTTATAGAAACTTTTTTTTTCCTATTTCTCTTAGGATGATATTATTGGAGACCCTTAATAAAAGCTTGCGCCCGCCGCCACACCTTTTATGCTTGTTGATCAAATATTGAGTTGGGGAAATGAGTCATTTCGAATCTGATGGGCCTTGCCGCGTTTTATACAATGCCACTAGCTGGTGCAGCTTAGTGCACGCGCCAATGTACTCGCGCATGCGCCACGCGCAACCCTAAGCTCAAGCCCGAGTGCCAGGGTCCAAACCCACTCAACCTAATCCAGCCTGAACAATCGCAGTCGACATCGAACCCAACCCATTACTAGCCACTGCCGAGTCTCGCACGTGTCGACCATCTTCCAACCCCACGTTGCCTTTTTGTCATCGTCTCCCGCCTTATGACTCCTGTCAACCACTATCTTCGGTAACCAGCTACCATCTTCCAACCACCACCTACCGCCATCTCCAGCGTGCTTCAGCCATCGTCTGGTACCATCTCTAGTAGCCATCCACCATCTACCGTCGATAACCCTCCCCTACGCTATTGTGGCCATCATTATCTAGGTTATTGTTTTAATTTGTTTTGACCTTATCTTAAAAAAAGAAAAAACAAGAACTCCACGAAAATGATGCATTAACAAGATACTAGAACCCATTTTCATATTGATCTAGACAACACCAATTACAGGAATTAGGTTCACAACAATATCTTGGATTATATCACCAGCTAAGAGACATATTTGGTCAAAGCAACCAATAATCCTTCCAATCTTTATGGCTTCCTTTCATACTTGGAAAGGTGAATCATCTTCTGGATCACCAACAAATCTTTTTGTATCCGATTGTTTTGAGGTGTAGAATCTTCGAATAAGTCAGTTTTTTTTTTTTTTTTTTGGGCAGGGTCTATAAGCCTGGCCGTCCTTTCCAACTTGGTTATCTTCTTTTTCTTCTTGCTAGATTGCTTCTACAAAGTTGTTATGTAGGCATGTGACATTAATTATGATGAGATTTTTGGTCTTATAGCTTGACTCATCCTAGGCTACAATCTTCTCTAGGCTATAACACCAACCTTATAAGTTTTGATGTCTTTCAAATCACGACAATGGTGTATTTCTTCATATATAAACTAATCATATGAAAATTAGTTACCACATTTAATACTTGAATAATTTTATATGAAAATAATAATTGTCACATTGTAATGCATCACTTTGAGCAGCCAATCTCTCACCTTTCTCTACTAGTTTTACTACCAGCGGGTTGATGAGTCAAAAAGGTAACAAGTCTCATGCATGCACATAACGTTAGAACCTTGTTTTTGAGGGTTTTACTAGAGTCGGCTCTAAGCTCAGTTCATAACTGTTGGGAACTAAGAATATCACCTTGTTCAACACTTACTGTCGTGTTTCTCAATCCACCAGCTGTCTCCAAACTCTTTGCTTTCATTAAGGAGAGCATAGATATTACGCAATCAATACAAGCCGCCACCTGCACTCGACCATTGCAGTTTTTAAAAAGAAAAAAGAAAAGAAAAAGAAACTACACCTATATGGCCAACCAAATATCCTGGATACCTACTTTTTCCTTTGTTATTTTATTTTTATTTTACCTTTGCTGAAAGTCCAATATATAACCAACAGGGGATACTTTCAATGACAGGTTTCGCGTGGTTCTCATTCGGAATATTTAATAAATAAATCTTAGGTACGTGGTTTGAAAAGTCCGACAATGGCACCATACGTTATTATGTAATTGGACAATTGAAAGAATCCAGTTTTGTTTTCCCTCTCTTGGTCTTCCTTGCAACAAATCAACGGGGCACTTGCTTATAAAATTCTACATCCCAACCACATCCGTAGTAATACTCTAATTAATAACTCTCGAAATCAGTTCTTTATAGTGAACGTGGCGTTTCTGGATCCACGGACCACCAACAACTGGTTTGTTAGGTAGGCATTGTTGATAACAAAGACTAAAATCGTACGTAATCCCTTTCTGACCCTTGTCTTTTCGTCGAAGATAATGACACGTTGTAGGGAAGTATTTGTCAATTAACAAAATCACCAATTTAGAAAGAAATTCGACCAATAACTTCGACTTACTTTCTAATGTGAGAAAAAGATAGGCAAGTGTGGTTAAAGAATGACATCCTAGATATGTCCTAAGATATAACTAGGAAAAGAGATTATTATAAAAAAAAAAAAAAAAACAAAAGATGGGGAGCACTAACACCAGATTTGGAGCACCATCTTTGTCGTTTGGTTTTGGTGATTGAGGTTGTCATGAAAGTGCTATCATTGAATTGGAACTAATCTTTTAATTCAGTGCCCTTTTGGCCTTTGTTCTTGTGATATGGATGCTTGAGTCTTTGTAGGCTTAGTAGTGCCTCGGAAAGTATAGACAAACACAAGTACATGAAGTATGACTCACTATCAAAATCATCCTCGGTATCTTTCAGAGTCTCTCTTTTGTTGTCCTTCTTTGTGACGTTTGTTCTATTATATTAATATTCAAATCAAAAGAAAAGTCTGCTAAAAATTCTTCAGGCACGTTATCTGGTGTTGAAAAAGAGGAAGATGGCGGACTTAGTATTCGAGAATCTGCCAAAGCAGTCAATAACGTTACGGCAAATGCATGGAATCTGGTGTTGATGCCCTGTGGATCAATCTAGACTGTCGCAGAATTCGAATCATGTGTTCAAACCCAAGTGAACCAGTTCCCGTGTATCACTTGTCTTGAATCAGTGGACGGACATGAAGCCGAGGTTGTTTTTACGAGATTGCTTGGAGTTGTTCAATCATGAGATTCCCATCTTCGCATTACTTTAAAAAGGTTTTAAGCCCAAGTTGTACTTATGCTCCATCTGTATACCCATAAAGTTATGTTCTATTCTCTAATCTCTAATCTCTTATTTCCTTTTCTTTTTTACTTTTTCTTCTTGTTTGATTGGTGTCTATCTATTCCATGAGTATTGAAGGAAAACAAATATTTATACCATCAATAGGCCCAGGGGCCCAAATGAAAGTTTTGCTTTAATATTTGTCATGTAACAGGGCTACACCCGACAAGCCCAAAGGCCTTAGCAGAAAGTGGCCGAAGATAATGCTAAACCCTATGAGCTTTCCTACCTTGCCGATTTCTTCAATGTCGAATCCTTTGTGTCATCGGAGAATCTGCTGTAGTCAAGTGGAAGCCTAAAACTTATTGCGCATGGTGAAAATAACCATTTTTGTTCCATGACACATGCAATAAACCCGGATTCACCAGACAGCGAGATTTCTTGGGCATCAAACATTACTTAACGCATATATCACAGTTGAATGAAGAGTTTAATCTATTTGTTTTCAAAATTTTTAGAGAACCATCAAAGAAGAAAAATGAGTAAGATTTCCTTCTCTGTATTTCAATTTTTTTTTTCATATTACTTGGTAGAAAAGTAGAAAAAAAATACAATTTGTAATAGTATACAGTGACCCCTCCTCACAGAAAAGAGGGGGAAAAAATTAATTCATTTGAGTGTATTCAACCACATTGTTTGAATAATAATATTATTTTTACGTCTCTCCTACTTACCTTTTGTAGACCTTCTATCTATATGTTAATGACGTACTTAGTTGTGGAATTATTTAAATTTAATGTAAAACCTTTTAAAACCAACAAATTGCACGTCCACAATTAAAAATTAATTGTTAAACGAGAAAGAAAGAACAAAAGAATACTTAAAGAACCAAAAAAGAAAAAGAAAAAGAAAAAGAAGCAAAGCACCTACAACGAATTAAAAAAAAAGGCTTAGGTGGAAATTAAAGATCAAATATTAATTACTTTCAATGCCAATTCAGCTGCACTTAGAGAATGACCAAAAGACAACGCTTGGTAAAGGCTAAATGGTGCTTATTCTAGTTTTGCAGATAAATTACTCTTTTTTATAGGCTGCTCAATCATTGTGTTTCTATGAATTGAGAAAAATACTGAAAACCAATTATAGTAGGAAACGAAGTAAATCCTCCCAGTACAAACATTTTTCTAACTTTTAGAGAATCTTCCTTTCTCTTCTGTTTAGAAGAGAGGTAATTAAAATTCATTTAAAACCTAAAGAAGGAGAAGTGAATGAAAGAAAAGGCATATATTTAAGTAAATAATTCATAAATGTACTTTACATTCTGTAACTTTACCTTAATCTTAAAGTACACTGTTTTACTTAAGTTTCTTGAATCATAATTATTTGCCTTGTTCTCTTAAAGAATACAATTAAAAAAGGTGCATGAGTTTTTAAGGACGATAATTTAACTACCTAATTTTTTTTAAGTCAAAGAAATTCCTGTTACAACCATTTTCCATTAAGAAGAGTCTTATCGCCACATCAACAAAGTGAATATAAACTTATAGAAGATTATATATCAACGATCAATTCCTTTAATTAACTACATTCATGTTGTCATTTTTTTTAAGCAAATTTATTGCATGTAGTGTACAAGTACATAAAGTTACTTTTGCTTGGCATAGTAGTTGGATTATTAGTACAACCAATTCCTCATTAAAAAAATACATCTTCTTATCATCACATTGACCAAATACCTAAGTTATCCTCTATAAAATTGTGTTTGCCACATCATAATTGCTTGTTAATTTGACACTATTAAATTAATTTTTCAAAAAATTATAGTTATTTTTTTTAATTAGAATATAAATGTTGGTCAAATTTGGAGAGTGGCATCCCACGTGGTCTTATCAACTACTTTTCTCAATCCCATTATATCATTTAGGCCTTCCTATTTTAACAAGGTTTCAAATCAAAATTATACAAGTACTTTGGTATAAATCTAATTGTAAAAGTTAATTTTCCTGCTGCCAACATGCACATGAAGTGTATACACCTAAAGTATTCCTTTTTCTAGTTTCAATAGGTTTCTTGCAAAAATACATTACAATGATGTTTTGCCAAGCATCCTTCTCTACGCCCTCAATACTAGGAAGAAAAGGGAAAACACTTCAGAATGTTTTGCCTTCTGCCTTTAAAATTCTCTTGACTTGCATCTGTTAATGCGAACTAGCTTTTCCTCACTCTTTAGCCATGGAGATTGAGCCAGCAACTCAAGAGAATGACGGGCTTTTATCCGGTGGTTGGGACTGGCTTAAGGGCTTGCCTGGGAAGTGCAAGAACCGGCTTCTGAAAGTTGCAAAGAGCACAAGGGAACTCAGACAGACGACCCAAGGCGACTCATCCACTCCCTGAACCAAATAAATTTATTTGGGACCTCTTTACGACGGCTTTGGGAAGTATTTTATGAAGCTTAGCTGGTTCTTTCAATCAAATCGCTTTAAACATTCAGTTTTTCTGGAAGGAAGAATCATATTGCAAACCATATATTTTACACAAAACTTACTTTCTAGCTTCTAGGTGCAAAGATTGCACACTGCTAGTTATTTCATTTTTTGACCATAAATACTACGCAACATGTTAAAACCCTTACACTTAAATGTCCCTACTTAAGGGTGTTAAGGGTTACTTCATTGCATTCCCTCAATTTCTGAAATTCCTACCTAGGTAGCCCATTGGTAAACAAATTTGCCAATTTATCTTACACTGGGACAGTGTTCCAGCACAATTTCACATTGTACAATTGCATCTTTCAGAAACTGGCATTTTAATGTAATGTATTTTTGAGGAATGATAAATAGGATTCTTCCCCATGCAGACTACTGCTTTGTTGTGCCATTTTGATCACAGTTGTTCTTTGTCCGAGTCCCATCACCGTGAGAAGACAGCTGAACCAAATAAATTAACTGGTTGCATTTGAGGTGCAACATACTGTGCATTTGTAACAGACAATGCCACAACCTCATTTTTATTTTTACTGGTTTTAGTGATCGTGTGAAGACAGCTTATCCAAATAAGTAGCCATTATCGGATAAGCTTTTCCGCAATCCTTTGCGCATCCCCTGTCATTGTACAAATATCTAATCAACATAAAAGCAGTATCAGAGTCAAACAACAAACCAAAATTCACAATGCGTTAGAGTGGGTTCTAGCATAAATCAGGGACTAAGACCAAGCTCATGAAGAATATTTAGTCTTGTTGTAGTTAAGTAAGCATGTTGCGTATTGAACTTCTGAAATTTTCAGCATGAAGTTTCCTAGAATTATCTTGTTCGAACACTATCATTTGAAACCAAAGGAGAGCTTACCAGTTTGCAGTTCATTATTTTAGCTCTTTTTAACAAAACTTTAATAAATCTAGATTGAGACAAGAAAATTCCTTTACTGCATTGGAAAAATTCCATTCCTAGAAAATATTACATGTCCTCCAAATGATTTATCTCAAACGTCTCAGGCATGTCTCTATCAAATTCTCGTAGCAGGCTTTCACAAGTTCTAGTGGAGACGAGATCATCTACATGCAGTCGCATCAACATGAAAGAGTTGTCTTCTTTCTTCAGGAATACTGTAGGCTCACTCGGGCTCCTAGGAAATCCCTTGTTACTAAAATCGAAGCTGACTTCATTCTATTGGACCTTCCAATCTTGCCACAGGTGTGAATGATTCTTCAGAGTCTATACTTCTATTTGTGAAAGTCCCTTACTAGACTAGCCTTAAACTTCTTCACATTCCTTTTACGTCTACTTTTACTTTGTAGATCCATTTTGCGCTAATTGCCTCCTTGCTTTATAAGAAGTAGACCTATCTTCCTAAAAGGCATTGTAAAGAGTAGAGATACTGCTATTAATAAAGCCAAGAAACTCAACATTTGGGACCAATGTGGGACAATCTCCAACACCTCCTTACACGTGCAGCTTGCTAGGGACAAATGTGGAGATACACCCACACTTGGACAATAATCACAACATGGACCAACTAGGGGGGAGGCCATCATCAAGACTGCTCGAGACCAAACCTGACTCTAATACCATATAAGAAACGAGCCTATCTCCACTTGGCTTTGATACTATATAAAAAGTGAGCCTATCATCCTAAAAGGCCTTGTAAGGAGTAGGGATATTGCTACTAATAAATCCGAGGAACTCGACATCTGGGACCGATGTGGGACAATCCTTAACACCTCTTTACAGTGCAGCCTACTAGGGACAAATGTGGAGATACACTCACACCTAGATGGTAATTACGACAGGGACCAACTAGGGGAAGGGCCATCATTGGGACCGCCCGGGACCAAACTTGGCTATGATACCATATAAAAAGCGAGCCTATCTCCACCTGGCTCTGATACCATATAAGAAGTGAGCTTATCTTCCTAAAAGGCTTTGTAAGGAGTAGGGATACCGCTACTAATAAAGTCGAGGAACTCGGAATCCAGGACTGATGAGGGATAGTGTCTAACACCCCCCTACATGTGTAGCCCAACATGGAAATACACCCACACATGGACGGTAATTACGATAGGGACCAATTAGGGGGATGGCCATCATTGAGACCACCCAAGACCAAACTTGCTTTGATACCATATAAGAAGTAGGTCTATCTCCTTAAAAGGCATTGTAAGGAGTAGGGATACTACTACTAATAAAGTTAAGGAACTCGGCATCCAGGACAGATGTGGGACAGTCTCTAACATGCTTGTAGGTAACCCTTCTAAGATCCATGTTTGTTTCTCCTGATGGTGCTTATCTCTTCTTCCATGACCTTTATCCATTCTTCATGTTTCATTGCTTCTTCAAACCTCACTAGTTCGTGGTCCATGTTTGTTTCTCTTGATATTGCTTATTTCTTCTTTCATGACGCAAATTCATTCTTTATGTTTCGTTGCTTCTCCAAACCTCTAGTTGATGGCATTCATACACATCTTCAAGATATCTCATTCTCACTAGAGTCATTTTGGGAGTAACAACTTCGTCTTGAGGAGCTAGTGAATCAACTATTAGTTCCAAGATGGTAGCAAGAGAAGATCTTCTTGCAACAGTGGTTGGAGTTGTTAGTTTTCATTCTTAGATCTTAGATCATTTCTTACTTTGAATCTTCTAAACTCTTTTTCTAGCTCTTCTTTCTTCTCCTCTCAATTCCTCGTTGCCCTTTCACCAACACCACATTATGATTGATGACAACTTTTTTCTTCTCGAAATTGTAAATTTTGTAGGCTTTGGACAAAGTATTATGCCCCAACGTCACAACTCTTTCTGCTTTCTTTTTTAACTTGGCTGTTCAAGAACATGGATATAACATACTGATTGAAAGACCTTTAGATGGACCACTGAGGGCTTTTTTCCACTCCATGCCTCAAGCGTGTCTTGCTCACTACTGCCTTGGACGGACATCTATTTAGTAAATACATAGCCATAGACACGGCTTCTACCCCGAATTTCCTTAAGCATTTTTTTTTTACTTTAGCACGAAGCGTCTGCCATTATCATGATTGTTCAACTTTTCCTTTCAACCATGCCATTTGCCCAAGACAACAAGTAACAGAGAACTAATGCATGACCCTGTCATCAACACATATTTTTCCAAATTCTTTTGATGTGTACTCACTCCCTATCACTCATAACATTTTTAATAACTCAACCAAACTCTTTACAAACTAAACCATTGAATTTTATGAATATTTCTAACACCTCCAGGTTTTTCTCTCGCAAAGTATACCCCACACATCCTTGACACAAAGTATCTAATACACTTAAAGGTTTCTATTTTCATTTCTCCTCACACAATCAAGAGGATAAACTCCAAGGGTTTTAGGTTTTTTGATGAGATACGGGAGGAAAAGATTTCCTGCGAGACTTATCTAATTGACACCCTCCACACACACTCTCCTTAACATCAGTGGTAGGGAGATCAACAACTGACTTCTTGTTGTGTAATTCTGTAAAGGCTTGAAAATTTAGGTGCCCATACTATTAGGTTTAATGACAACTCAAGAAGGGGATGAATTGGGCTCAAGTCTTTTATATGAAATATGGGTTTTTCTAAAGATTTAAAATAAACAAAGTAGTAAAAATTCTATATTTAAAGTATTTAAGCTAAAATATAACTAATGAAAAATCGATTTAATCAAACAAGCATGCAATATTAAAGAGAAATAGAGAGGAAAACCACACAAGAATTTTGGCAGGTGGTTTGATTCACCCATAATATATTCCACCTTCCTCTCATTCAAATATAAAAAGTATTATCCACTCTTAAAACTCATAACCCTCAATACTACTTATATCAATCTCTTATAGCCTAAGAGAACAAACGCTTCAAGACCTTTGGTCTCACTACATAAATCTCTCACTACCCAAGAGATTTAACTTACAAAGAAAATGTAATTTTCAATCATATTACAAATAGCATTTATATATAATAATGTGAAATGGAGCTTATTAATTTAGTTCTCTTATATAGAGTTTCTATTAAAGCATATAAGGAGAACCTTTTTGTGAAGGAACAACACAGTAAGGGTATTATACAGTAAGGGTGTTATTTGTTGAAGCCTGGGGTTCGCTCTCACCACATTTTCACATTCTCTTTGTATTGTATTAATCATTGGGGAAGAAGGCACAACCCAAGAGATTTAACTTACAAAGAAAATGTAATTTTCAATCACATTACAAATAGCATTTATATATAATAATGTGAAATGGAACTAATTATTTTAGTTCTCTTGTATAAAGTTTCTATTAAAGCATATAAGGAGAACCTTTTTGTGAAGGAACAACACACTAAGGGTATTATACAGTAAGGGTGTTATTTGTTGAAGCCTGGGGTTCGCTTTCACCACATTTTCACATTCTCTTTGTATTGTATTAATCGTTGGGGAAGAAGGTGCCCGTTGGAAACTATCCATTAGCAAACGGATTTTGCGTCTTGTCTCTTTCTTTTTCCATTGGTAAACAGCTGTTACTCATTTTGGCTTCACTTAGCTTTTGCTTTCTTCATACAGCTTTTGTTTGAACAAATCTTTCTGTCTTTTGTTTGCACCAGGAAAGCACGTCTTTCTTCTAGCTTTTTCTTTTGCATTTGTTCTTCTCTTGCTTCGTTAATATGGTGTTTCTCTTTCCTTGTTGGCAAAGTCCCTTCAAAGACTTTTCTTTGATAAATTGCTATTTCTTTCTTTAATCTCTTGGTCCTTTCCTTTCTGTCCTTTGCATGACATTCCCCTTGTTTTTTAGTAATGATAGCACTTTCCTTTTTTCTTCGCAACTTCTCTTTCTTTCTTCATGGCATGTTGGCCTCTTCCATACGTCAGGCAATGATGGCTTTCTCAATATGGCACGTTGCAGGCCTTTTTGTTTGAGCTTCTTTGTTTCTATTTTAAGATAAGATCATTTAAGCAAATATATTATGGTTCTCTGCACATGTCTTTAAACTAATATAAGAGTGACACATTAACATTTAATTGTTGCAGAAATATCACAAGAAGAATACACACAAAGCTATATATATTTTTGTTAAACATGATATTAAATTATTTACTTTTTTACTAATATCAAAACTTCAACTTATTTCTAATACATACCTTTGATGTTACAAACAAGATTTATCTTTATCAAATTTCATGTCATTTGTTGGAACATTAATGATTAGAATTCTAAGCTGTAATGAATATTTAAAGTAATTAAAAAAAAAATTCACTATGAAGCTTTTGAATTTTTTTTTTTTTTTAGTTTATATGTATTATATATGATCTAAACGAAATTATAAATACTTTTAAAATAAAACTATTGAAACACTAATTTTATTGACTAAAATTAAGAAAGTAATACATAAAATAATATCTCTATTTATGAATATTAAATTTTTTAAAATAATTTATTTTTTATTTTTTAATAAATAAATTCACATATTTATAAAATAAAATAAAATAATTTCATTTGGACAAGTGTGTTGCATCTTTTGGAAAAGAAAGTTCCTTTGATCTCCCCTTGTGTGTGTCTTAGACCCCAACCAGGGACTTAGGAACTATAAAAGTAGGCAGGGACAGGGGAAGTACGGTGACTTATAAATAAATAAACGCGTGACAATAAAGCTTAATGTGTATCCGGGTACAAACCTTTAGGGCGTGGGTGCTCACCGGCCGGAGAATGATGTGACTGACGTACGAGCTTGTGGGATAAGTAGCCTGTTGCACGCGGCTGTCATTAGAGCCCGCAGTTTAAGATGGTACATACTCCAGACCAACATCTTTCTTCCTTCCAAGCACTGATGCGGCTCTAATGCGCTCATTTACTCTTGTTGACAGTTTCACCTCCACGCTAACACCATGAATAGGTTGAACATTAGCATGCATTTTATTGAACGTAAGAGTTTTTTTTTTAATCAAAAAAATATTATTTCCTCTTGTTGACAGTTTCACCTCCACGCTAACACCATGAACAGGTTGAACATTAGCATGCATTTTATAAAACGTAAGAGTTTTCTTTTGTGTGAGATTTGAAAGATTTTGATGTTTATTTTTTTTTTAACTATAACTTTTGTAATGTTGGAAACATGTTTCTTTACTTGTGGACTTTAATTTTTTTTAATGCAATTTATCATTTCACAAAAAAAAAAGAAGATTTTTTCTTTCAATTTCTCCATGTGGGATTGGGTTAAAAAGATAAAGAACCATGTATGTTCTATTGACATCTCTCTTTCTTTTCTTTTCTTTTTGTTTGGAAAAAAATAAGAAGTGAGGGAAATTTACTTAAAGACAAAAGAACAAGACGAAGATGAAGGTTTTGGATGGCTATAATGATATACTCAAGTAAATAATAACTCATAACCCATGGTTCAAGGTTTTGGATGGTTATAATGAGCATGTTATACTTATGAACTTTAATCTATATTTTCTCAAATTCTTTCACGAACGAACTGGTGAAGGAGGAAGAAAGATAGGTAACCCTCCCACTCTACGTATTTCAATTTTTTTTTTCCCTTATCAACTCCAATTCATATTTGCTCTGCAGAAAACCAGAAGACAATGCTCTTTGTAATGGTAGATGGCGCTCTTTGAGCCGCCTTAAAAGAGCATATGTAAGATGTCAACTATAATATGTCTTTACTCCTTTTGTACAAATCTTTTAAGCGGCTCTGTTGCGCTCATTTCCTCTGATTGACAGTTTCACCTCAACATTGGCACCGTGAATAGATTGAACATTAGCATGCATTTCATTAAAAGTAGGAGAATTTTTTTTAAATTTTTTTTTGGGTCATCTAAAGAATTTATATATAAAATATATTAATACAAGATAGTTAAGGACACACTTTTATTAAAGGACCTTACACAACATTATGTAAGTCTTCAAACATGTTGAATAAATAAGCTTTCAGTAATTTTTTGGATCTTTTTAACACAATGAAATTTATCTCTTAGAAGCCTTTTAATAACTTCAAGACTTACACTTTAGAACTCTTTTTTTTTAATATCATATTATTCATTTTGGTCTAAATAGCATAAACAAACTATGTAAACACAAATTTAACAATGCATGTCTTAAAGCTTTTCTCTTTCACATCATAAATGAGCCACCCAATCTTTGTTTGCTATGATATGAATGACAATGTTCATCAAGCATAGTTTCTAATTATGTAAATTGCAATTAAGGGTGGACAGGCAAGATTCATTACACGTATTATACAAGCATCAACTTTTATCTCTTTGATTTTCAAGAAATTAAAGTCTATTCATTAAGATTAGTTAGTTCTAGATTGCTAACCATACTATTATTATGTATTAAGAGATTACATATTTTGAATCATACAATTCCATACCAATTAACTTTAGGTCATAGGGGAATGAGAGCTTTCCATCTTAAATTGATTGAGAACTTCCTATTTGATGCTACAGTCTAAATAAGCTTATCTTCTCTCATGTTACTAGGCTTTGGAATGGTGTTGATGCTACCTATGAGCATAAGTCATGATCACCTTCTATTAGTAGGCAAACTCCACTCATAATTACTCACTATCACTAAAACTTTAGCATTTCTTGGAAATGAAATGTTACACTTTTGGGATGCTATTACAAATGTAGACACTACTTTTTAGTGGATTTGATTGAAGTCAATACATTAATTGAAACTTTTGAAGACCTACCATAAGGGCTTTGATAGAGTTTTTGTCTCTTTTATTAAAAAATAAAATAAAATCATCAAAAAAGCTATGATGTGTAATACCTTTCTTCAAGTGCCTCTAATTAAATTGGAACCTTGTTACATTTGTAAAGTCTACTAAACAACCTAGTAATGCCTCTACAGCAATCACAATTAAGTATGGGGACAATACTCCCCCGTAATCTAAGCTTAGTCTTTTGTTAGCAAAAGATTGGCTTATTTGTAAAATTAAGTTGGAAATACATAGGAAGAATTGGCTCTAATATTATGTGAAAGGCTTACAACTACATCTATTTAAAAGGACTCATTGAGGGGAAGGGTTATCCAAGCTTAAGGCACATTACAAGTACTTTACTCTGCAACGTAGGACTTTGTCATTTAATAAACTTTTCACCTTATTTTTGTTGAAGCAATAAACAATAAAATATTTTAAATACAGGTTAACATTCAACACCATTCAGATTCTACTAAAGGCCTTATCTAGTTCAGAAAGGCTGTTGAGGGCCCAGGCATGACTCTTGCCAACCTCCCCTTTATGCAGTTCATCAATTTAATCTATAAATAACCAGTCACAACGACAGAGCCACGCCAATAGGCACTTTTCCCCAAGCATCTTTCTCTACGCCCTCGCTTCATTACTTGAAAGGAAAGGAAGATCCCCTCAAACGGTTTTGCCTTCAGCTTTTAAAACTTGCTAAATTTGCACCAACTAACGCAAGCTAGCATTTTCCCGCTCTTTAGCTATGGACCTTGATCAAGCAACTGAGAAGAAGGATGGATTTTTAGCCCGTGGTTGGGACTGGCTAAAGGGCTTGCCTGGGGAGTGGAAGAACAAGTTCTTCGAAGTTGCAAACAGCACAAAGAAGCTTCTACAAGACGACCCAAGACGAGTCATCCACTCATTGAAGGCTGCACTGGCTCTCGTACTCGTGTCCCTGTTTTATTATGAGGGACCTCTCTACGATGGTTTTGAGACTTCAGGAGTATGGGTTGTACTGACAGTAGTAGTAGTCTTCGAATTCACTGCTGGTAAGCTTTTTATGGAGTTTAACCCACTCTTTTGATTCAAATGCACCGAAAATCACATATTTGAAGGGTGTAATTAAACTTTTTGATTTTAAATTTTGGAATACGCTGCTTAAATTTCGAAAGATTCAATTTTTCCCTGAAACACTTTAAGATATAGTAGTGTCATTACATCCATCGATCGTACCACCTTCTAGTCACACATCATAATCTTTCTATGAGCCTCGGTGTATAATTCAATTCGTAAGTTTTGGGGGAAGAAAGAATCACCATTTTTCAAGTGCGAAAATATGCAGTCTTCTTTAAACTTGCAGCATGTTGAGCTAATGTTTGTATGTATTCGTTTCTCTAGGTGCAACCGTCCGCAAAGGTTTAAATAGAAGTTTTGGAACTTTCTTTGGTGGTGGCTTCGCTATTGGAGCTCAACACTTGGCATGCCTTTGAAAGGAGAACCGATTGTCCTTGGGATCCTTCTCTTCTTACTAAGTATATATCTTATTAATCCTTTCCAGAAAGCTATAAAGCGATAGGGGGTGTTGACGTTTTATAATCCGCTTTACATTAGGAGGTAAACAAAGTTGAAGCAGCAAACCCAAGAACATAAGGACTTTATGTCATTTAAAATTAGATGTCCCTACATCTACCTAGAAAACAATTGACTCACAGTTCCGAAACTTTTATACGCAGAGGATTTAGGGACAATTGTTTGTTGATACGCGGGGCGTGTGGCAGTCACACCTTTGTTGGCAACGGCCTGTGGAAGTCACACGCCAACAATAAAATAGGAAAAGAAAAACCAGAGGAAAATACCTAAAGTCACCTCTAGGAATATCTTTGTTGTGTAAAAGTTAGTTTTTCTCCAAGTCAATGAGAATTGAATAGTAAACAAAAGTAAAATAAACATCAAGAATACTCAGGATTTTATGAGGTTCAAATAGAAAAACAATAACAAATCATTCTTATCCTCATAAAAGCATCAATTCCCTTACTATTTTAGAACTTTCACTCACAAAAGCTAACTGAAAATTTTGTTTTCTTTTTCTTTTTCTCTTTTATCCCCTCTAATAGCTCCCAATTAAGTCACTGTCATGGCTCCCCTAATAAAACGCGACACACATGGGATCTTACTATTTGTAGGAAATTGAAAGAATCCTCATAAAAATTATAATTTTATCATTACATAAAATTATAATTTTACCCACACTCCTGATTTTGAGTCCATAACTAATAATTAATTCCTAAATATTTCTGATGTTCCAGAATTCCGTTCTTCCATGTACTCTAGCAACTCTTAGGCTAGTTTACATATGCAACCTTTTTTTGTTGTGGTGCAGCCGCAGCATTGACATTCGCTCGACTTATTCCTCGGATCAAGGCAAGCTATGACTACGGGGTGATGGTTGCAATATTGACACTTTGCTTGGTAGCAGTCTCGGCGTATCAAACTGAAGACGCCTTTCAAGTGGGCCCTGAAAGACTCTTCACGATACTAATTGGTATAGGAACCTGCGTAATTATATCGATATTTATATGTCCGGTATGGGCTGGCGAAGATCTTCACAACTCAATAGCTTCCAATATAGAGAAGCTTGCAAACTATTTAGAAGGTACATGAGCTAAAACTAAATTTTACGGACATCCTTTTTTCTTTTTACTTAATGCTTGTGTTAGTAAAAATCTGGCCTCTAAAGAGTCTGATAATAAAAGATCATACTTAGTTATCATAAACTATGAAATGGAATAAAAGGATGTTAGAAAAAACCTGATTTTGGCTCCATAGGTTCAGTAAAGAAACTATCTACCTTCCCTATTCCCTTATAGAGCACAAGATTGATGAGATTTCTTTCTCAGTCACTGTAGGTACGAAAGGGTGAAAAGGATGGATGTGTTTTTTGTATATCAATAACTGTGTTCATGGTGTCTTATATAAGCCTTTGTCTTAACCGACTTAAGACTCATTATAACTGTGCACAAAACTATACATTTAACCGTAAACTTAACCGTAAACACTTATCCATAAAGCCCATTATAAGCCCAAAACTTACAAGCCCACAACTTAATTGTCTATACATATAATGTGACTTATATGTGCATAATTTAGAGCTAGGGAAAGGACTCAGCCATATAATTTATGTGTTACTCAAATAGGCCTAACTCATCACAGTCCTATTAAGTAAACACTGGCCTACATCAATACTTCTATATTTGTTATAAATAAGAACATTTATGTCACCTTAATAGACCATATGAAAATTACATTAATATATCCAAGTAAAAGATGTTTATAATGACCATTGATGTAAGCCCACATATAGGTAGGCTATGTAAATAGTCTAACAATCTCCCACTTGGGCTATATCAATGCGATAGAAAAATAAGTGTTAAGAAAAAAAAGTTTAAACCTTATACATAAGTCTAGTGACAATTATCATAAATTGATCATATCCTATAGAATTTGAAAACCTTAAACGATGGCAGTAACTACAATCATGTAGCGAAAGCATAACCAACCATAATCACAAGAGTTTTTTCAAAACTATTGACATGAATCCAAACATGGTAGTGCAACAATTAAATAACACTTTAGAGTGATGCTTTATGTGTTATCCATATTGTTAGTCAGTTTTCTTTATCTTTATCTTTATTGATAACTAGTCATTAGGAAACAAACTGCATAGTTCTAATGAACCAATATGTCTTATACAGATTAACTAATATTGTTCTATAGTGCTATAAGACATTCCATTATGGCCAAAATTTCAATGCCCCTGGCCAATAACATAAGATTGCACTTATCTTAAGATTTCATTTATGTATACTTGTATGATTGAGCGTACATATTTGTCTGTTATTATATAGAACTACCAATGTTCTACATAACTGTATGAATTCAAGCATAATATAGATAATTATACATGTATACGAAAAAGAGTTACTTCATAATAAAAGTATACAACAACTATTATACATAATAGTTAAAATAATAATACAAGAACTCCCACTATACAAAAGCATCCCATGATGCTCCTAAGCCCATGCTAATGACATGTTTATCAAATACAGAAGGACTAAGGCCTTTAGTGAGCGGATCAGCTATCATATCATTTGTTCCAATAAGGTCAACTGAGATGTCACCATTCTTGACCTTTTCCTTTATAGTTAGGTATTTTATCTCCATGTGTTTAGACCTTGTGATAGTTTTTTTATTATTAATATATAACACAACAGCCTTATTATCACAGTACAATTGGATTGGTTTATTAACAAACTCATACTTTGCCAATTCTTTTATCAAATTTCTTAACCAAATGGCCTGAATAGCAGCATTATAACAACTTACAAATTCAGCTTGCATAGTAGAAGAAGTCATCAATGTCTGCTTTGTAATTTTCCATGAAATTGCCCCACTTTCTAATAGGAATACATAACCCGATGTCGACTTTAAGTCATCTTTACAACTTGAATAGTTTGAATCTAAATAACCTATCAATTGCAAGTTTTCGGTATACTTATAAGTCAACTTGTAATCCCTTGTTCTTTTTAAGTACCTTAAAACTTTCTTAGTAGCAAGCCAATGATATGGACCTAAGTTAGACTGGTATCTTCCAAGAAGACCAGTAATAAAAGCAATGTTAGGCCTAGTACATACCTGAGCATACATTATGATGCATACTACACAAGCATAAGGTACCATTTTCATGTATTCTTTCTCATTTTCAGTTTTTGGACATTGTTGGCGGCTCAATTTCTCATTCTTGAGAACTAGAACCTTCCCAGGTTTGCAATCTTCCATATGAAACCTACTTAATACACGATCTATGTAAGCTCTTTGAGAAAGACTTAATAAGCGGTCTGAGCGATCTCTTTGAATTTCTATGCCAAGTACAAAATTTGCGTCACCAAGATCTTTCATTGCTCGCAAGCAATATATCATCAACATAAATTACTAGAAAGATGGGTATACTCCTACTGATCTTGGTGTATATGCAACAGTCTACTTTATTTTCCACAAAGCCATATGATGTGATGAAATCATCAAACTTTAAATACCATTGTCGAGAAGCTTGTTTGAGACCATAAATAGACTTCTTAAGTCTACAAACAAATTGACATGTGTCACCTTTTGCAAAGCCTTCTGGTTGCAACATATAAATTTTTTCATCGAGGACTCCATTAAGAAAATAGTCTTCACATCCATATGGTGTAACTCCATATCAAAATGAGCTACTAATGCCATTATTGTTACAGAATGAGACTTTCGTGTGAAGGCTTAGGTGATCGCTGATTTGTGTTTGGATTCAAAAGAACGGACAGATTGAAGAGCAAACAAAAGCTTTCTTCAATACAAAAGGCCACAAGTCAAAAGGCTACAAAGACAATACAATAGTCCGTTACCCACACCACAACTACAGACAAACATTTATACTACCACACACATAGCCATCATTACGCCTATCACAAAATAAGCACACCTACACCTATCACAAAATAAGCACACCTTTTCTGCAGCCTACAATTTCTTTTCTTCCACGTTATCACTTGCTTTGCATGCTTCCTGCAGCTTCATTCATAAGTCACTGCACACTATTTTGTCTATTGCAACAGCCACCCAAACTGACCAATAGGAGTGGCTGACAGCCTCATCACATCTAAACAATTATCACTATAAAAGTATCTTTAGAAGATACTGGTGAGAAAATTTCATTATAGTCTACTCCTTCTTTCTGAGTGAATCCCTTGGCTATCAGTCTAGCTTTGAATCTGTTAACTTTTCTAGTAAAGTTCCTTTTAGTTTTAAAGACCCATTTACAACCAATAAGCTTGTATCCTTTAGGCAATTCAACTAAATCCCAAACATCATTATGCTTAATTGACAAGATTTCATTATACATCACATCTTTCCACAATTGAGATTGAGGACTAGAAACAACTTCTACAGAAGTCATTGGATCTTTTATAGTACTAACATCAAATTCTTGTTCTCCTAAATAGACAAGATAGTCTGGATGAATAGCTGGTCTTCTCTCTCTAGTGGATCTTCTAAAAGGAAGAACCTTTGTTGTCAAATCTTGATCCTGTAAAGGTTCAGTTGAAATAGGCATTGATGGCACAACATTACTATGGTTTGTTATGCTAGGTTCTGTATTCAACTGAATAGAGAGAAGGTATGAAGTTCTAGCAGTATCACTATCAATTAAGGTCTGAGAACAATCATTTCTTTTTGCTACATCTAATTCCAGAAATTTTGTTGTTTGTGATTCCATAATTCTAGTACCTCCATAAGGATTATAAAACCAATATCCTTTTGAATAATGCGGATATCCCACAAGGTAACACCGAGTAGTTCTTAAATCTAATTTACCCATATTTGGATTATATAACTTCACTTCTACTGGGCACCCCCAAACTCGTAGATGGTTTAAACTCAATTTCTTACCTGTCCATAACTCATAAGGGGTCAATGGGATAGCTTTAGAATGAACACAATTTAATATGTATAGTGTTGCCTTTAGGGCTTTACCCCATAGAAAATTAGGCAAGTTTTTCCCACTCATCATGCTTTTAGCCATATCAAGCAAGGTCCTATTTCGTCTTTCAGCAACTCCATTCTGCTTAGGGCTTCCAGGCATAGAATATTAAGCTACTATCTCAGAATCCTATAAGTATTGGGCAAACGGACCTTTTAATTGATTAGTATCTCCATAATATTCACCACTCCGATCAAATCTGACAACCTTTATACTTTTCCCTAATTGTTCCTTAACTTCAATCCTATACTCCTTAAACTTGTTAAGAAAGTCAGACTTTTCCTTAATAAAGTATACATAGCCATATCAGGAAAAGTCATCTATGAAGGTGATGAAATATGAATTTCCACACAAAGTTGCTTTATATGGACCACTTATACCTGTATGAATAATTTCTAAAAGGTTAGAACTTTGGACTGCACTTTTCTTCTTTATTTTAATCATTTTGCCTTTACAACAATTTACGCATACCTTAAGATTACCTTTAAGAGTAGGTAGGATGTTAGACTTTATCAACCTTTCTACTCTTTCTCTAGAGATATGACCAAGTCTTTTATGCCATAAGGCATAGGATTTATCTTTAGATAAAGGCCTTTTGGGAACAACATTTTCAATGTTATATATCATATAAATATTATGAGGAGATAGACACAATCTATATAATCCATCACATAATACACAACTACCAACTAGAGTTGTATTATGGAACATATTTACATCAAGGTTCCGAAACTCAAAAGTGTATCCATGTCTTGCTAATACATATACGGATATTAGATTTCGTCTAAAAGATAGTAAATAAAATGTGTTATACAAAGTCATTCTATGACCAGTTTCTAGAACTAGAATAATATCTCATTTACATATTCAACATCAACTTTAACATTATTCCCAATTGTGAGCTGTAGTTCTTCCTTATTTGGGTGTCTCTCGCTTATGAATCCCTAAATAGTAAAAGCAACATGGTTAGTTGCGACATTATCAAGCCACCAAGTATTAGATGGTGCTTCTGAAAGATTAGATTCATAAACTAGTGCATAAGAACTACTACCTTTTCTCTCACGTTTTGCTAACTAGTCCTTATATTTAACACAACCCTTCTTGGCATGACCTTTCTTTTTGCAAAAGAAGCACTTAATAATGTCTCTTTTGCGGGATGTATTCACGCCCTTTAATGCTCTACTGGAGGACCCTGCATTTTTAGATGAGAATTTATGATTTTTAGGAGTTGAAGGAAACATCTTACCTTTTTTCTTTATCTCTCCTTGCTTCTAAACCTCAAACATGCATAGTTGTTGCAATTCCTTTTCTATGGATTCGATCTTCTTCAGCTGCAGCTCGGGAAAGTAAGTCATTAAAAGACCATGCCTTATCTTGGGATGTGTACGTAGTCTTAAGCATATCAAACTCATATGATAAAAAGTTAAGTGTATGATGGACAATACAATCCTTTGGTAAGGTAACATTCACAACTGTCAACCTTGATTGCAATTCTATCATCCTGATGATATAACTATGTACATCTCCCCACGCTAAGTCATATCTCATCCAAAACAATTCTTTCATAAGGATGGATATCTCAAACTTTGATGAGACTTTATATCGTAGAGTGATTGCATCTAAAAACTCCTTAGCTATACTACCAATGAATAAACCACTCCTTAAAGGATCAACAATCACTTTCTTCATAAGCAATCGCATTTTTCCTAATGAGCTAAGGCTTGCTTATGCTCTTCAGTTACTGGCTTCAGATATGGCATCTAGCTTATCGTAAGTTATGAGTTTGTCAATTTCTGCAACTTCCATGGCAAAGAACACATCTTCTTTCCATTTGATGAAATTTCGGCCAGTAAGAACTTCAATAGTGACAGTATTTCCATTGATGAAGAAAGTAGCTAAAATTTGAATGAAATAAGTATCAATGAATTAACAAACAGTAGGCTCATAACTATTATTATGCAAACACCTTTGGGCTGAAGGCATTATATATAATTGCAAACTTACTACATAATGACAGTAAAAAAAAATTCCAAATCCTCATAATCTACCACCTTTGGGCTAATTAGATCACTTAGATTAGTTTGTTTCCCCACTTGTCTATTATGTATCCCTCCAAATTTTAATACACAATCATCTCCTTTGGGCTAATAATTATATATCAAAATTAGAGACATTCTCAAACCACATTGAAACCGATAGTTCGTAATCTAATTAAGAAAATGTTGCTTTGGTAATCACAATCTGATTAAATCACAAAATTCTCTCATGTTGCAAAATTTAAACCTTATATCATTCATAACCTTTTTATGCAATTTAACTTTATAAACAAGGGGCACTTTATGTCTAAATTGCATGACTTTTGATGCTTCCCTAATTAAATATAATTGCATGTATTTAAAAATAAATCATGCATACAACAAAACATTAATTTATGTATGGCAAAATATATTAACAAACATCAATACATTGAATATTGCCATACAATCAGTTAATAACTATGCAATTAAAACATATAATTATTGCATAATTAAAATTTAAAGCAAATTTAAATATTTGAAACATTAAAATAATCACTTAAACATGCTTCAAGAATTTAAAATTTTGTTATAAAAGCATGTTGATAAGAAAACCAAAATCAGGTTAAACTTGGCTCTAATACCACCAATTGTTAGTAAAAATCTGGCCTCTAAAGAGTCTGATAATAAAATATCATACTTAGTTATCATAAACCATGAAATGGAATAAAAGGATGTTAGAACAAACCTGATTTTGGCTCCATAGGTTCAGTAAAGAAGCTATCTACCTTCCCTATTCCTTTCTAAAGCATAAGATCGATAAGATTTCTTTCTAAGTCACTATAGGTACGAAAGGGTGAAAATGATGGATATGTTTTCTGTATATCAATAACTATATTAACAATGTCTGATATAAGCCTTTGTCTTAACCGACTTAAGACTCATTATAACTGTGTACAAAATTGTACATTTAACTGTAAACTTAACCGTAAACACATATCCATAAAGCCCATTATAAGCCCAAAACTCACAAGCCCACAACTTAATTGTCCATACACATAATATGACTTATATGTGCATAATTTAGAATTAGGGAAAGGACTTAGCCATATAATTTATGTGTTACTCAAATAAGACTGACTCATCATAGTCTTATTGGGTAAACACTGGCCTATACCAATACCTCCATATTTGTTATAAATAAGAACATTTATGTCACCTTAATAGACCATATGAAAATTACATTAATATATCCAAGTAAAAGATGTTTATAATGACCATTGATGTAAGCCTACATATAGGTAGGCTATGTACATAGTCTAATAGCTTGATCTTTAATTATTAACAACAAGAAGAAATTTGCAGGTTTTGGGGGTGAATATTTCCAGGACGCTGAGAAAAAAAGGGGTGTGGTGGACTTTACAAGGGGAAAGGCGCTTCTTCAAGGCTATAAAAGTGTCCTTAATTCAAGAGGCAACGAAGAATCCTGGGTAAATAAAGTCACCATCCTTCTTACTGTCTCTCCTCAGTAACATCTAATTTTGCATGCAAGCATATAACATCTGTACTTCTGCTCAAATTTTACGTGTTACTTAGGCCGTGGTAACGATTATAGATTCTGTACTACAAACTTCGTTCAAATTTTCGCTTTTATAAGATCGACTGCTTGGTTTTGGCAGGCAAATTTGGCAAGATGGGAACCGGGACACGGCCGTTTTCGCTTCCATCACCCATGGAAACAGTACCTGAAGATTGGAGCCCTTGCTCGGCAATGTGCTTGCCGTATTGAAACTCTTGATGACTACATCAACTCTGATATTCAGGTTTTTACGTACTTAATCATGATTACTTCTACATGCAAATACTGGGGCATACAAATTTTACTTAATAATGATGACATCAAGTTTACCATGTAAAATTGTTTTTGTTAGAAGTCTAAAAAGGAAAAACACAGGGCTTGCCTTTCTAGAGCATCAGTGAAAATTAATGGGAGCACGCAAAACTATCACTCTCTTTATTACAAGTATATAACTTGTATTTCTGACACTCGCACAATGTCTGTAAATAATAAACACAACATGAAAACCTTCAAGAAAGCATTATGAAATTTAATATTTACAAACTTCACGAATTTGTTACTCTTGCAGGCACCATTAGAACTTCTAAATAAAATTCGAGAACCAAGCTTGAGGATGTGCTCGGAATCCGGCAAGGCATTATAAACATTATCATCGGAAATAAAAACAATGAGAAAAAATTCAATTTCCAATACTCACGTGGAAAATTCTAAAGCGGCCATTAAAGACCTACAATTAGCATTAAAGCTGCCTCACTAGAGGAATTGGATGTCTTAGCAGCTACTCCAATTGTCTCAGTTGTTTCAATACTAATACAAATCACCAGATGTGTAGAGAAAATCTCTGAAGCCGTCGACGAGCTGTCGCAGCTAGCCCACTTTAAGAGTGTTGGTATCACTCCAGAAACCTTCAATGGAAGCGTGAAACCTGTTTTGGATTGTGACAGTACCCCGGTATAATTATAACGCATGCGACAACGAGGTTTCTCAGGCAGCATAACCCGGCCCAATAACTTGATGAATATACTTTTCCTAGACACAGGTGAGTTGACGACATTATACGTCCCAGTTGAACGTGAATCAATTTTTTTTTTTTCCTTGAGAAACGTCCAAGAGGAAATATGATTAAACCTTTCTTTTTTTATATTTTATTTTATGTATTTCAATCTTTAATCAATCCCTTATCGCATTCTCTTCGTAGAAAAGCATAACTACTCAAACTGTGGAACCCGTATGATATAAAAGATCTAGAGAAGATTCTGTAAATTTCACTGGCAACTGAGATATAGCAAGAAGAAATTCTCAGTCAAAATAATAAAAGATGAAAGATTAAACAACTCAGAGGACATACAACACGTAGAAGACTAACAAACTTTTTAAGTGATTAGGATGAATCCCTCTTAGCCCTAACCCATCTCCTTTAGTGAACCACTAAATGGTTCCTTTGATTTCTCAAATCAACACAACAAATACAACATGTAATTTCTTGGACTACAAAATAATAGTATGCATAATCTAAACGAGATACAATCACAAACTCTTAGGAATATGAGTATTCCTTTAAGTTATTTTGATGATGACAAAAAAAAAGTTTTATAAAATAATTTTTCATGTTAGAAAATGTGTCAAAAAAGAAAAATAATACAAGGCACTTCTAATATAATAATTGTTTCTCAAATAGTATAAATGCTCTATTGTAAGGTCCCAAGAGACAACCTAAAAGAGATGATGAATTAGGTTAACTACTTTATAGACAACTATTTGTCTTTCTCCATTAGGGTTGGTAGAACAATAAAGTTAAAGGCATAATTGTAATATATTATTATAATTATAACTACTCAACAATTAATATTCAAAATTATCAGAACTATTCAAGTCATGGAACTCGTAAGATACAAAAGATCTAAAGAAGGTTTTGTGAATTTCATTGGCAACTATGATATATCAAGAAGAAATTCTCAATCAAAATAGTGAAAATGATGAAAGATTCAACAACTCAAGGGACATAATCAAAGCAAATTAGGTCAAATGGTGCCTTTGATTTGTTTTGAGTAAGTGGATGTACATGTTGTGCATTTTTGCTCATATGGCAAGCCTTGCAGAAAGAATTATAACTGCTTTAAAAATTTATTTTATTCATTCAAAGCATTTTGAGTACAGTAAGGTAACTTGCATACCCTAATCAAAGATGCAAGTGTTTGTAAAGATAAATTAAGTGCAATGGGCTTGTGCTTCAATTTATTTGGTTGAAGGCGATAAAGTTCGCAATGTAGTGGCCTTTTAAGCAAAGTCTAGCCTGAAGGCAGATGTTGGACAACACAAAAATTAGGGTAAAATATAAAGGCACAATTATCATCCTTGGTAAATTGTGAAATAGATAATAATTGTTTGGAAATCTACGGAATGACTAAAATATTATTTATTTTGAAATTAAACGGGTTAAGTAAATTACCTGTATGGGTGATAGGGAGGCCCATTCCATCACCTACAATCACCTAGTCATCCCTTTGATAGGGCAGTATTGGGTCAAGGCCCATAAGCTCAAGGGTGACATGATTGGTGGCCCCAAAATTAGGGAACCAATCTATTAATGACTACGCCATTTGTAGGGAGGCATGATAGGAACCCAAAGACTTGGAATGGGCCAACTGATGTGCCTAAGGAATGTGGCCTTGAGGTGTGTTGGGCTGACTATAGCGAGCCCGACACGTAGTGGCCTAATGACTAGCTTTGCGGCAAATTTGGTAGTGAAGTTTACGACGCCAATTGCCACCATCGATGAGGAAACGTCCAATGGCAAGGGGCAGAAAAGTTGAAAAGTTTGCAACAAGATTCTGATGTGGTGTTGGGGACCAATTCTAGGCAGTAGTGGGGCCGCAAGGAGGAGGATTGTAATGGTTGGTGAATGCCACCGCTGGAGCCCTAGATTGCTATCCCAAGTCGAATTGCGCTTCCTATGTGAGGAGCAAGCCGTGCAAATCCTCTCTGGTCAACCCTTGTGTGTAAGTGTAGATAGAGATGGTTGTCACCAAAGAAGCGTATGGTGCACCGAGGCCGTGAAAAAGGTGGGTGAAGTACTCATTGTTGGAGATAACCTTACCCATATTGTTTAACTCCTGCATTAGAGCATTAATCTCCTAGAGGAATTCAGAGATGATACGGTGACCATTGGAGGCCGCTTGTAAATAAAGACAAAGGCTAGAAGCACGGGCAGAGCTTTGGGTGGCAAATTCAGCAATAAGGGCACACTAGACGTTTGTCGAGGTCTCCTACTTTGTCAATTAGCTGATAATAGCATCGGAGTAGGTGTTTGAGAAGAGGTCGAGAGTGGTCTGATCCCGCTTCAAGCATTTGAGATAATTAGGATTGGGGACTCAAATAGCGGCACTGATGGGGTCAGTCACGATGGTGGCCTCCTAAGGAGATGGCACAAACCCATTGATAATGGGGAGGAGCTCCATTGCCGAAAGGTAAGGGAGTATTCTCACCTTCCAAATGAGATCATTTAGGCCATCAAGATGCACTGAGGTGGCTGAAATCAATGTGGTGTCAAAATTAGCAAGGGTGGTTGTTGGGGTTAGGAAAAAAGCATATTACAATTGAGCCATTGGAGGTGAAATTGAGTAAGGATTGAATCAAGGGCAGTGGCCTAAGGCTTCAGACAACAAGTTGAAATTGTAAATTCTTGAGAAATTGGAGAATTTCTTAAGAACACTGAAGAACCCTAGAACACAATGTAATTTGGGAATTCTTAAATTCGATGATTTGAATGTGCAATACAAGTATAATTTATAGACATACCTAATCTATACATGAAAGGAAACAAAAACCCTAAATCAATTTGATCTAATTACATGATTGAGAATCATCTAGGGTTTGGAATGAATTGAATGTATTGAAGGAGAATTTCGTTGTCATGGTTCATGAAGAGTGATTCTTGACATATGGAGATCACTTGGAGAGCTCATGAATCTATATAGAAAAGGAAAGAATTTCAATGACAATTTTTCGGCCAAGTACACACAGGCATTGCCAGAGTTTTCAAAGAGAAGGGTTACGCATCAAGGATGCAATGCATAGGGCTAACATGGCTGTGTTTGTCCACGTGTGAGGTTACATGTTTAATGATGGTTGACTTGACAATAGGTGGCGCTAGCATGGCAAGAGTGAGGTGGATTGTTGACGTGTTTCTTAACACCATTTAGCTTGATAGATATCTTTTTATTATTAGTTTAACTTCTTGTATTCTAAAAAATTTAGGAATATCAAAAGAAAAATAAGAAATCTTGTGATATATTAGAAAATCATGTATTTTTTTAAAAAAAAAATCTAAAGAAAAGATAAAAAGAAGTTACTTCAATTTCATTTTCATATGGATATTGAAAATTGGAATAGAGAAACCTTAACATTGATTTTCTTTGCATGACAATTACGAGTTTAGTAAATCTTTAAAAGCCAAGATTTTTAGCACCTAAATCCCAATGAATATCATAGCCTCTTAGCTCTTGAAAGACATAATCAAATACTGTTGAATGTTGGCGCTCTTTTATACGTTGGGCGTTCTATTCCTTTGATCCATTACTATTTATCTTCGTAGTCTTTTATGTATGGGCCTTCTATTGGCCCGTTAGTCTTTTTTACTTGTCTTCTACAAGAGTGTAAAGGAACAATTGTGATTTGATTGAGCAATTATGAATAGAGTGAAAGATTCTAGAGCCTCCTCACAATTATTCTTCCGTCTTGATGTTATTTACTACTTCAATCTTGTGTGATTGTGCAAATTCTAAGAAATGCAAATGTTTTTGTAACTATTTTAAGTATTAAAATTTGGTAGAACTCCTAACTAAATACCATAATGAATATAAAAATGTTTAAGGCTATTCAACCAAATTAGATAAAGATATAAAGAGAACTCATCATGTAATCTCTTTTCCAAAGCACAGTGATGCCACTAAATTGTAAATTAATTAGTTTCCTAGTCAATTCATAGGATTTCTTGTTTCTTGTTTCTTTTTTCTTCTTTCCTATTAAATAAAAGTATATTTTCTTTCACCACTAGAAGTAACTTTTGTTTTTCATACCACTCAAACTTGGCCTATTTTGACAATGGATAATACCCAAACAAACAAAACCTAGACCCCTAAACACACACCTATCTGCCCATGAACCGACCAACACAAAGAGAATTCATTATGTAATCTCTTTCTCAAAGCATAGTGATGCCACTAATTGTAAATTAATTTGTTCCCTAGTTAATTTGCATGCTTTCATGTTTCTTCTTTCTTATTAAATTAAAGTAGATTTTCTCCCACCATTAGAGATAACTTTTTCTTTTCATACCATTCAAACTTGGCATATTTTGGCAATGGATAATACCTAATAAACAAAACCCAAACCCTTAAACACACCCACACACCCATGTCCCGACGAATGCAAAAAGAACTCACCATTTAATCTCTTTCTCACGGCATAGTATGCCACTAAATTGTATATTAATTCGTTACCTAGTCAATTTGTAGGCTTTCATGTTTCTTCTTTCTTATTAAATAAAAGCATATTTTCTTCCACCACTAGAGATAACTTTTGCTTTTCAAACCACTCAAGCTTGGCCGATTCATGATGAATAATAACCAAATAAACAAAACCAAACCCTAGACACACACCCACACACCCATGTACCAACCAATGCAAAGAGAACTCATAATGTAATTGTTCGTAAAATTTTAAATTCAAGTAAAAATTTTGAATAAATAATATAATGATGAAAAAATATGATTCCACAAAGATTGTTGATTACCAAAACTAATTCAATATAATAGTGAACTAAACCTAATGTTTATCTAACAAATCAAAAGAAAGTTGAGAATAAATTAAAATTGATAATTTTCAAAACAAAATTTCAAAACTAATGAAATTAAATCCAAATGAGAAAAATCAATCAAAATAATATGTTAGAGCATATGATTTCACCATAACTACTAAATATGAATTTCAAATTTTTATGCATGCAAGAATGATAGTACCTATGTGATGACAAAATTTTCTAATTTATTTACTATTCTATGTTTAGATATAGCAAATTTACTCAGTTTATTAATTTACTATCTCTATGTGAATTAAAATAAATAAAAGTACATTAAAATCAATGAACATTTTTCGTTTACAATGGATATTTGGACCACTTTATCACCATAAGCCATACAAATAATATGGTATATATTTATCTATATTAGTTCATGATTATTTATTATAACAACCAATTGCATACTATCACCTCTTAATCTTAAATATACATATTAAGTCATTCAAATGGTGATCAATCACTTAAAAACATTAAACACAATAATATTTAACTTATATAAATAGAGTTTCTTGCAAAGTATAAAAAAATAAAATTCACATCATTATAGTTAAGTTACATTGTAATTTTAATAAAAAATTTAAAACATAATAAAATAACAAACAAGAATAATAGAAGAATTAAACAAAGCATCTTAAACTAAAAAAATAAAAAAACTGTCACCTCATTATCTTCTCTTCAAAAAATATTTGTAAAACTTCTACCAATTAGAGCAAAATTAGGAATTACATAAAGCTGTACAGTACCACGTACCTCGCTGTCTCTCTCTCTCTCTCTCTCTCTCTCTCTCTCTCTTTTCTTTTCTTTATTTCCCTCTGTTGGCGGCTCTCTCCTCACCTCTCTTTACTGGGGTGCGGCGGCGCGCCCTTTATCTTTTCGTCCTTCTCTTCTTGTGTGCGGCTCCCTGGTGCGCTGCCCTTTTCTCTTCTTTTCTCTACACGGCGCCACTTGTGTTTTATTCTTCTTTTTTTTTTTTTCCTCTTTATTCTTTCGCGGCGCCCACCTCTTTTCTCCCTTTCGTGCGGCATCTTCTCCTCTTGTTTTTCTTTTTTTTCTTTTTCCCACGTTCGTACGTTTTTCATGTATCCTTTTCTCATGCTTTGCTACATAAACAATAAAATTTAAATGAATCTAATAAAATTTAAATATTATCTCACAAAAATTACAATATTTGTACTTTAAAATAGTCAAAATAATCTTATAAAAATGAAGTTATTAAGACCTCCAACCTTAATATTTTTCTAGTCTTCGAGTAAAAATAATAGACAACATATGTTTTAAACAAAGTCTAGTCCATGAAATTCTCCTATAATTATTCAACTTAATGATTCAAAGAAAAATATAACTTTCATTTGAACACCACAATTGTTTTATAAGGTAAGATAAATTCTTAACTATATTAGCCACGTGTGTATGTATGGGTCATCATCTTTTTAACTATGTGTACTACAAATAAATTCATATTGATATGCAGCCTCACAAAAACTCTAACCAAATCTCATAGGTTTGCTTTTCATTTGTCTTTCCACTAATATAATCTAATTACCTAACCATGAATCAATAGAACTTTCATTAACTTAAAATGCAAGGTTAGGCTAGTAGTGAGATAAAAAAATTTTACACTCAAATAACCTATGAACACATTGCTTTCTAGGACCTAATTATAGGTCTTGTCACTTCTTCTTTTTTTACCATTTAGAAATACTTTATTTTGTTTGGATTTTGACACTAGCAAAAACCACAATCATGCTCGCAATAACAAAACATAAGTAAAAGTATTGGAAGTGCAGTCACTACAGTCTTTTCTTGCCAATCGTGTTCAAGTGCGATACTAAGTGGCCTATTTCAAAATATTGAATGGCTTGAATCTAACAAAGGATGAGTCCATTGTAAAGCAAATATTATATTTTCTTTTTCTTTATTTCTTTCTTTCTTTTTATTTTTTTAAACTGCAAAAACAAAATACTATGCCTTAATTACAATCAATTTCTTTTCATGCTCCATCCTTCATCTCAACTTTTTTTAAGGATCAAATAAACTTGTATCTTAAAAATCAACATGTTCATGGACGTAGGACAACGATATAATTTGGTCAAGGGTAAGAGACGTACATGTTGGCTTCACTAACAACTAGATAAGAATCATGATTTAGTAGGATAGCTGGCAATAAGTAAACATGGTTAGCTTGAAAGGCTCAATCAATCCAAAGATGACCTAAATCATTTTCATAGTAAGATGCAGCCTAGGATTTCGCTTTAAGAGAAAATTAAACAAATTCTAAGATCTAGATGAAATCTAAGAAAATTGCATACTTAACATGAATGTTTTCTAGAGATGCATACAATTTAAAAAATTAAGGACTTTTAATGCTTAGAAGGTGAATTAACATAATTAGAATTACACATAATTCGCACCATAATTGTAGGTTTGAAGAAAATTTACACTTCCCTAAGAATCGCCAAGAATTCATAACAATAGATGCAATTATGACAGAAGAAAAATTTTCAAATTAGACTAAACACAAAATTTCTTCCCCCACACCCAAACTTGAATGAATGATTGTTCTCAATGCCAAAAAAAAAAAAAAAAAAAGGAGAAAAAGAGAATAAGAAAAATCCCCTAATTGTAGGTAATGTCTATGGATGGCCTTGATGATGAAACTCCAAAAAAGTAATCCCTCGAGAAAGAAACTTCATCTAGATAGAACATAAAAACTAAAGGAAAGAGTAAGGGTTGGGCAGTTCTTGATTCTATGATATTTTCTTTTTTCCTTGGAAAAAAAAAACTATTGAAGTCATGAAGAAACATAAAGAAAATGTTTGAATTACCTCCTAAAAAGCATTTGCTTTATAATTATCAATCAAACTATTTTAGATGTTACTACTTAGAGAGGATGAAACTCAATTAATTTTTATGATTTATGCTTTGTTTTGTATTGTCCCAACACTTTGAAATTTGTTGCCTTTTGCCTTGAATATGATGGATTTGCCTCCATAAGATCTACATACTCTTGTATCTCTTCATTATCAATTTCTTCATCAATTGGATGAACTAAACATGTTTCAAATGGATCTTTGAGAACTTTTTTTCTGAAAAATCTCGTTTACCAACTCATCAACTATCTCAATTCTAAAACAAGAAGTATCATCAAAAGGATGTTTCATTACTATAAAAATATTAAATGTGACAATCATCTTGAACTCTAAGAATCAACTTTCTTAGTTATATAACAATAAGAGCTATTCTAATTGCTAGAAAAGGTCAACTTAAAATAAGTGGTACTTCAAAGTCTTCCTCCATGTCAAGCACTATAAAATTTGAAGAAAGATAAATTTATCAACTTTTGTTAATATGTCTCCAACAATGCCTCTTAGATATTTGATTGATTGATTAGCAATTGAAGGGACAATATGGTTGCTCCTACTTCACCCATTCTTCATTTCCTGAAAATTGAAAAGGCATCAAATTAATACTTGCACCTTAATCATATAATTTCTTTTTAAAATAAGAATCTCCAATAGTGTAAGAAATTGTAAAAATTTATGAATTTTTTAATTTTGGAGGTAATTTGTTTTGTAGGATGGCTGAGTACTCCTCAGTCAACTTCACAGTTTCATAATTTTTCAACTTTCTTTTGTTTGCCAATATCTCCTTCAAAAAATTTGGATAGCTAACCATTTAGGCCAAGGCATCTAGAAAAAGAATATTAATATGCAGTTTTTTAAGTACATCAAGAAACTCTAGGAATTACTTATCCATTTTATGTTGTTAGAGTCATTGAGGAAATAAAACTGGTGGCACATATGGCTTTAGATTATCTGGAAAAGTTTGCTCTTAGCTATTCTTTAGGTTATGTAATGACATCTTTGTCCTTGTCTATGAGATTTTTCTCTGTATTGCAAGGCAAAGAACCTTGTTGTCTCCCGATGATCATTTGGTTTACTAACCCACTTGCATCTCTAAAATTCTAATTGAAGCTTCTTAGTTCTAAAATCTTACTTATGTACTTTTGATGAAGATCTATGTGTGTCAGCTAGCTTGGTGACTATATACTTTAAATTTAACTTTGTCTCTTCTAGTTGTTTGAATCTTAGTGGTGGCCTTAATGCATTTAGGTTGTTCCATGAAAAATATAGATGATTGCATCATCCCAAATTGTAAGTATTAGAGTGGGTATATTCTAAGAAGCTTTTTGTATCTTTCTCATGCTTTATACAATGATTAATGACCCATCTACGCAAAATTAGTAATATCGTTACACACTTTTATACATTTTGCAAGGGGAAAGGATTTACCAAGAAATTTCTAAGCCATATAATTCTATGTAGTAATTGATCGTACAAGGAAAGAAAAAAACCAACTTTTAGTTTTTTATCTAAGAGAAGATGAAATAATCTTAATCTAACAATATTGTTTATGACTTCATTATATTTAATTGTGTCATTGATTTCAAGAAAAGTGTTGATCTGAGCATTTGGATCATTAATTAGTGGCCTACTAATTGCAATGACTATTGAAGCATTTGGATGAGTGTTAGCTTGATCTCAAAGTTATTAACTTGAATTACAAGCTTCTTGATACTTGATGTAACTTCTTAAACTATTGGCAAAGCATAATCTTTCAAAAGTTTGTGTGGATCATCAACATCCTTCATTTTTTTTGCTTGACTTCTATGTTATCTTAGTTGCCTTCTGAGTGTGCATTTGATTTCTAGATCAAAATCAACAAGTTTTCCTTGTTGGTTGTGGGTCGTACATATATGCCAAAACACCTTTTAACAATAGAAGCCCAATAAGAAAGTTTTTCTTTCTACCAAAAAATAAAATAAAGTAAGAGCTAGATTAAACTTAGATTTTTTAAATAAAAAGAAAACAATTATTTTTAAAATAAAAAGAAAACAATTATTTTTAAAATAAAAGCTAATTAAACTTAGAATTATTTAGTAATAGTATTAATTACTAGCAACCAAACAATCCCAAGTGGTAGTGCCAAAAACTTGTTTGTAAAATTTTAAATCCAAATAATAAGTCAAACAAGTAATATAATGATGAAAAAGTATCATCCCATAAAGATTATTTATTACCAAACTAATTAAATATTAATAGTGAACTAGTTTTAAAGTTTATTTAACAAATTAAAAGAAAGTTAAGAACAAATTAAAATTGATAACTTTCAAAACTAAATGAAATTAATTCCAAATGAGAAAAATTAATCAAAATAATATGTTAAAGTATTTAATTTTTCCATAATCATTAGATATGAAGTTCAAAGGTTAAAACCTACAAGAATGATAGTACCTATGTGATGATAGAATTTCTTAATTTATTACTATCTTTGTTTAGGTATAACAAATCTACTCCGTTTATTAATTCACTTTTTCTCTATGTAAATTAAAATAAACAAAATTGTATTAAAATTTATAAAAAATTTCCATTTACAATGAATCTTTTGACCACTTTATTATTGAAAGCCATACAAATAATATTATATGTGTCTATCTATATTAATTCATAGTTATATATTATAAAAAATAATTGTATACTATCACCTCTCAATATCAAATATCTACATCAAATCATGCAAGTGGTGATCAATTATCTCAAAGCATTAAGCACAATGATATATAACTTAGATAAATAAAAGTAAATAAAATTGATATCATCATAGTCAAGCTACATAGTAAATAAGAATAGTAGTAAGAATTAACCAAAATATCTTAAGTTAAAAAATAGGCAAGTTATTATCACACTCATTTCTTCAAAAAATCTTCACAAAACCCCCACAAATAGAACAAAATTAAGAACTACCTAAAGCATAGGTACACTGTTGCGGGCCTCTCTTTTGTTTTCCCCTTTTTTCCCTCTGTTTCTCTTTCCCGGCTGCGTTCTCCTCTCTCCTCTCTCCTCTCTTTACCGTTGTGCCGCGCCCTGTTTTTCTTTTCGTGCATTTTTTCTGTGCGCGGCTCCCTTGTGCGTCGCCTTTTTCTCTTCTCGACTTTTCTCTATCTTGGGCGGCTCCCTTTTGTGTGTTTTTCTCTCTTTCTTCCTATGCGTCGCCCACCTCTTTCTACTCCCTTTTGTGCGACACCTTCCCCTCTTGGTTTTCTTTTTTCTTTTTCGTCTCCTTCTTTCCTTAGCTAATAAGTATAATAAAATTTAAATTTTATCTCACAAAAATTACCATATTTATTTCCTAAAATAATCAAAATAATTTTATAAAAAATAGAATTATCAATAATCTCTTTCTCAAACCATAATGATGCCACTAAATTATAAATTAATTTGTTCCCTAGTTAATTTGTAGGCTCTCATGTTTCTCCTTTCCGATTAAATAAAAGCAAATGTTCTTCTACCACTAGACCTAACTTTTGCTTTTCATACCACTCAAACTTGGCCTATTCATACGATCAAAAATACCCAAATAAACAAAACCCAAACCCCTAAACACACAACCACGCGCCCATGTCCCGACCAATGCAAACGCACGTTTAGTGGACTATAAGTAGGCGTGGAGGAGGGAATTGGTTAGCATTCTCCAAACACCAACATGAAGACCACTTCTGTCATTTGCATTCTCTTGGCCTTGATGCTTTTCATGTCCCCTCCCACTATTGCTCGAGAATTAGCTCAAAGCGGTGAGAGCATAAATTTATAACTTCCATATAGGTCATTCATGTCTCTGCCATGCATATATAGTATAGTAAATCCTTCAAAGCCATGCCATACAAAAAAATAAGTCATTGTGCTTGATTTATTACTCTACTTACTGATTCTAATCAAAATTTTGAAATTTATTTTCAAAGTCTTCTTTCTTTTAGAAAAATTGGTTGAATTATTTCATGTTACAACCATACTTTGCATGTTCGTTATACCAACTCTGGTGGAATATAATAAATGAGAAAATATTATTACAAAAAATTGGAAAGTTAAGATTACTAACAAAGTAATTATATAAATTTGTAACATGTATAAAATAAAATATAAAAATAGACAGATAGATGCATAGATCTATCAATATACACATAAGAAAGCATTGTTGATATGTGAAAAAAGAGATTCAAAAGCACCTAATGCTTAAAAAGTATATTATAGGTCTTTTGCTTATCTTGTCCCCTCCCACTAAATTGATTAGATGAATTATATACTTTTTCAGAGAATAAATACTTTTGTGAGACATAAGTAGTAATATGTTGAAACGTCTTATACGGTATACTTCATTAAATTCATAATCTTAGTTATAATCAGTTGCTGCAATCTTATTCGTAGTCTTCAAAGGAAATGCAGGTACTGCCCAAATCGAGAATCCAAGCAATCAAGCTGAAAAACCACCGGCCTGTGCAGACTGCGGCTGTCGTGGAGACCCGAACGGTGGGAAAGAAAAGAAGTGTAACAACCCAAACTGCCGTTGTGAGCATCCAAACCCCTGAACAAGTCATGCAGTTGTCTAGCGAAAGCATAAATAAATAGCAAGCTATATAAGTATTGGTATATGGGTTGAGAATAAACAAGTTTGGTTTGGTACTGGCCGAAGCTTGTGCTAGCTTTGCTTTTTTGTTTTTTGTTTTTTTGGTTAGAAAAAGGGACTACTTCTGCTAGCTTTACCATATAGTATTATGTAGAATATGTGTAGTATGTTACGAGGTTTGTGAATAAAAAGGGGTGATTGAGGTTGGTTTCTTCTCTTATTTGATAGGTTCTAATTGCTTTGGTTTTTGCCAGTAGGGTTAAACTTATACTGCAACAGTCCTAATTTTCATTAGGAAACTTTAAGTAGTTTGGACTCATTATGCAAAATTATTGGAACAATTTTGGATTTCAAAAGAGGGACATCCAACCTCTTTGGTCAATTCAAGAACTAAGGTTTTGTTCAGAGGGAAACCAAAACCTTCAAGATTCTAAACAAGGGTTTCTATAAAATCTGAGCTACCCCAAAATTAAGAACCCGTTTCCCTTTTAAAGACCTCCTAACGAAATCGTTTAGCCCCACTTATTACAACAGAATAAAAGCAACAAAAATAACTATAAAAGACCTGTAACTGACTCATAACGGCACTATTTGATGCAGTTAAACTAACCGACTACTTCATACCTGTCCCCTTAAAAATAACCTTGTCCTCAAGGTTACGCTCAAGGAAATACTCCACACGGACTTATTGCTGGCTGCTGAGAGCCCAACGTCTCCTCCAACGCACCTCTCCGGATGGTCGAATCTCTCCTGCCAACTACAACCATGCTTTCCAGGCCCATTGCACAAATCACGAACCGGGTGGGTCAGGCAACTCCCTCAATCGCGTGGGCTGGCCACAGGACCTGCTGCACAGGTCTCTCTCCTCAGTTGGGCCAGGCAGGCCTAACTTGCATCAGCCATAGCAAGCTTTTCGTGCTACCTGGCATACTTGCAACTATTGCAAATGGCCTAGACACCTCTAAGAGGCATGTTGCCTTTTTGGTGGGCTACCCACATGGGTATAAGCCTAAACAACATGGCAATTCCCACAAAAGGCCAACTGGTAGGAGCCTCTAGCCCACAATGTGGCCACTCTTAATTATCAGGCCTCATCTATTTTTGGGCCCTCAAACCCCCTCGATTATGGCCCGCAACACCAACCCCTTATGGACTTCTCTAAGGGGTTTTACAATTCATGGTCATCAATCTTTTCCTCTTCATCCCAATGCAGGCCTCTTAAGCCATCACTCTCCCAATCTTAAGAGTGTTTATGGTTGGTCCAATGGTCTCAATCTCACTACCAACTAAGAACACAAGCTTCTAACTCTAATCAACCAAATGGGCACCTATGACCCATTTTTAGGTACGACTTCATTCTTCCATCTATTTCATTCTTATGGATCATCGACTCAAAGGCTAGCGACCACATTACTTGCAATTTATCCATTCTTGATTTATTTTCTCTATATGTTGCACTAATTAATATTACTTTACCTAATAGTTCACTTAGTCATGTCACTCACATTGGCCATTATAAACCTAATCCTAAACTACACCTTACCAACATTTTATATGCAATACATTTTAGACATAACTTATTATCCATTTAGAAATTAACTCGTGACAACAATTGTGTGGCTATTTTTTCAATGCTTTTGGTGTGTTTTAGGACTATATGATTGAGGATTTACTTAGGCTTAGCAAGGCTGCTCAAGGACTTTACTTTCTTTATTGTGTTTTCCCTGCAAATTTTATTTCTATTTTTCTAAATATTTAAATTTGCTAAAATCCATTGTTTGTACTCCCAAATAGCGTCAAGGTGGCTTGCTTAATTTTTAAATTAGTTCACATGGATGTTTGGGGTCCCCACCAAACTCCTACCCATGACAATGCATGTTACTTTCTCACCATTGTGGACAATTTTTCTTGTGTTACTTGGACTTTGCTTGTTCAATTTAAAAGCCAAGTTTTTTTTTTCCCAAAATCTAGTATGTTATTTGTTTGGTCCACATCAATTCAACTCTATTTTTTTATGCATCCACTCTAACAAGGGCTCAAAATTTTTCTCCACTAAATGTCACTCATTCCTTTCCATAAAAGGCATCTTCCATAAGACCTCTTGTGTTTACACTCCTCAACAAAATGACATTGTTGAATGCCAACATAAGCTTATGTTATGATATTTCAAATGCACATCCCCTCACCTTTTTAAGGGGATTGTCTTCTCACCACCACTTATTTCATTAACCAACTTCCCTCCTTGTCCTTTTACAACCTCAATCCCTTTGAAAAAAATTTTGATAAAATTTTTTGTTCTTGACCACCTTTGTGTCTTTGGTTGTTACGCTAACATATTAGGGCCTTGTGACAAATTCAGTCCTTGTATGATTCCTTGCACTTTCATAGGTTATCCTCCTTTTCAAAAAGGTTACCATGTCTATAACCCTTAGTCAAAAATATTTTTCATCAATAGAGACATCTTTTTTCAAGAAACAATTTTCCCTTTTTCTTTTTCCTCTCTTTCATCCTCAAATAGCCAGCCCATCCCATCACCTATAGCAATACTAGATCCTGATACATTCACTTTGTTTCTGATACCAAATGTAATGAACCCAACCATTAAGCCAAAAGACCTAAGTTTGTTGGCATGGCAGGTTTAATTACCTTTAGGACCGTAACAACAACTCAAGACATCTCATCCATTCCAAAAAGGTTGGAGTCGCTCTCACACTGGTGTCCTTGTTATACTATTTAGGACCTCTCTACAACGGCTCTATGGGAAATAATCATGGTGGCTTTTGTCTTAGAATTTACAATTGGTAAGTAATTTATGAAGCTTAATTGGTTTGTTCAATTAAAACGCATCAAACAATTACTAAGTTAAAAGGATACAATTACGTTTTTTATTTAGTAATTTTCATCTACACTTGATTTAATTTCATCTCTGACACCCTCGGGTTGATCACCTTTCTAAAACCATCTTGCATAATTCAATCACAATTTTTCTGTAAGGAAGAATCATGTTGCAAACTTTCTAATCAATCCGCCAAGTTTCAAGTGGGAAAACTTATAACTAGCCTACTTAAAACTTGTTGCATTTTGAGCTAATATATGCAACTCTTTTTCTCTCCAGGTGTAACCCTCAACAAAATTATGAATAGAATTGTTGGGACATTCTTTGGTAGTGCTCTTGAGATCGGAGTTCAACACTTAGCATGTCTTTGTAGCTAGAAAGGAAGACCCATTGTCTTCACGATCATTAAGTTCTTACTAGGTATATTTCCTTAGTAATTTAAGCTTTTAGATAAGGACTCAAGGAACGAATGAAACCACAATAACGCTATTCTCACTAATTTGCTTGTGCAAGCTTTTGTTTGTGGTGTAGTCAAAACAACATCATTTGTTAGACTATTTACATAGCCTACCTATATGTGAGCTTACATCAATGATCATTATAAACATCTTTTACTTGGATATATTGATATATTTTCATATGATCTATTTTGGTGACATAAAGGTTCTTATTTATAACAAATATGAAGGTATTAGTGTAGGCTAGTGTTTACCTAATAGGACTATGATGAGTCAGGCATATTTGTGTAACACATAAATTATCTGGCTAAGTCTTTTCTCTAGTTCTAAACTATGCACATATAAGTCACATTAAGTGTATGGACAATCAAGTTCTGGGCCTGAAAGTTCTGGGCTCATAATGAGCTTTATGGATGTGTGTTTATGGTTATAAGCAGTCTTAAGTTGATTAAGACGAAGGCTTATATATTAGAAGCTGTGAACACAGTTATTTTAACGAATAGACACATCCATCCTTTTCACCCTTTCTTACCTACAGTGACTTTGAAAGAAACCTCATTAATCTTGGGCTTCAGAAGGGAATAGGGAATGTAGATAACTACTTATATTGAACCTATGGAGCCAAAAACATGTTCATTCTAACATCCTTTTAATTGTATTTCATGGTTCATGATAACTAAGTATGATCTTGGGTTGCTGGACTCTTTAAAGGCCAGATTTATACTAACATCATTCACTCGATTCTTTCCTCAGGTCAAAGCAAGATAGGACTATGGGATGTCGGTTTTGCGATGACATTTTGCTTGATTGGAGCCATGGGTTATCGAACTAGAGACACCTTCCAGGTAGCCCACGAAAGATTCGTCACAGTACTAATAGGTGCAGCAATCTGCATAATTATCTCCATATTTGTTTGTCCGGTAGGGCTGGCGAAGATCTCACAACTTAATCGCTTCCCATATAGAAAAGCTTGCAAACTGTTTGGAAGGTGCATGGGCTAGAGTCGTTTTACTCACTTCCTTTTTTTTTTTTTACTTAGTTTGTGTTCTTGAATGTTACTAAGAAGAGGAAAATGGCAGCTTTTGGACGTGAATATTTCCGGGATTGTGAGAATGAAGGGAGTTTGACGACCTTTAGGGGTGATAGGAAATTCTTCAAGGTTGTAAAAGTATCCTTAATTCGAAAAGCACTGAAGAATCCTTGGTAAGTAAAGCCACAAACATCTTTATTTCACAATTCTTTTTGTTCAAAGGTCCATTTCTTAAGATCCTTTGCTTGATTTTGGCAGGACGATTTCGCAAAATGGGAACATGGAAATGGCCGTTTTCTCTTCCGTCATCCATGGGAACAATACTTGAAGATTGGAGCCCTTGCTCGGGAATGTGCTTACTGTATTGAAGCTCTTAATAATTACATCAAATCAGATATTCAGGTATGCATGTACGAAATGGAGGCTTTTTCTACATGCAAAATTCAGAGAAAAAGACGTGAAGTTGACGATGTAAAACTGCGTTAACAAAATTCTTAAGGAAGAGCAAAAAGGTTCACCAATTTATCTTACTTTACAGGTACCTTTGGAACTCCAAAATAAATTTCAAGAACCAAGTATGAGGCTGAGCACAGAATCTAGCAAGGCGTTAAAAGCATTAGCGTTGGCCATGAAAAGAATGACAGACCCTTCATCTGCTAATCCACACGTGGAAAATTCTAAAACTGCCATTAATGACTTAAATTTAGCACTTAAACTTGCCTCGCTAGAGAATATAGATGTCCTAGCAGCCATTCCAATTGCATTGGTTGCTTCAATACTCAAAGAACTCATTGGATGTGTGGAGAAAATCTCTGAATCCGTCCATGAACTCTCTCATCTAGTACATTTCAAGCGTGTTGCAGCCGTTGTACCACTTGAGAAACCACAGATACTTGATTGTGGAAGTGTAAAACCTATTTTGGATGGTGACAGTGAGCAATTTATGATCATGATGGAGGCAACAGACCCGGATTCACTAGACAATGAGGTTTCTCAGCCCCTAGAAGTTGGCCAAGAATTGAGGCGTGAATTTTTTACTGGTCAGTGACTCAGATTATTCAATTTGTACATTATTGTTGTTCAGAGAGATGAGCTGGGGTGGCGGCCACCGTGGAGGGTCAATAGGCGGCTCCCAAGATGGGAACCAGCTCCAGCGAAGTTTCTCGCTGGCTTGCCATACAGGGCAAGCCAGCCTTGCACTTTCTACTCAACGACTGCACAAACATCTTCTTGGTGAAACTGCACCTTCTGCTGCTCAGCTGGGACGACCGGCAACACGGCGAAGGGCGTGCAGGTCTTGGATAGACGACTCCTTAGGCAGGCATCATCAATAGATCGTTTCTTCTTGCTTTTATATAGTTGTATAGTTCTTTTTTTGTTGAATCAATAAACAAGATTTATCCCGTCCATGTCTCATTCCAGAGCAATCTAGCTCTGTAATTTACAATTATTGAATCAAATGAACTCTAATCTATATGTTCTCAAATTATTTCAAGAACTGGTGGAGGAGGAGGAAAGATAAGTAAACCCTGCGCTCTACGTATTTCAACCTTTTATCAACGCCCGTTTACATATGCTTTGCAGAAAAGCAAAGGAAAGATGCTCTGTGCCCTCCCAGCTTCCCAAACAAAAAAAATGCATTTATAAGTATTCAATTATAATCTTGTCTTTACTCCTTTTGTAGACCTTCTACTTGTATGCCAATGGGAGATTCAATTGTCAAATTTCTTGGATTGACATCGGACCATGAAGAGAAGTATTTAAAAAAATATATGAAAATATTATTTTTCATTTGGTTACCATTCTAGATCAAATGAAGGTCAATACGGAAGTAGAAACAAATTTGAATTTCTCAATTATGTTTCTGTGCTTGAAGACGGAACGTTCACAATTGAAAATTGGATCTTTAAACGAAAAGCGTGCACAACATGTAAGTTCAGAAAACACCTACAACCACCAAATAAAAATAATAATAATAATAATGATAATAATAAATAAATAAATAAACACTTGGAAGGACAAGTTGCATTAGAGATTCAATGCCCACTCATCTTGGGCCTGTTACTTGGGAGGCGACCAATGCCTGCCCACTTTTCGCGTGGTTGGCCGTCTGCCTGTTGGGTGAACGCTGGTCATTAGACGTGGTTGATCGGATAATTTGACGGCAAATTCATCCCCCGTATCTTTTGATCACGCTTTTGTTATACTTCTTTGGACGTTTGTCATTTAATATTCAAATCAAGCTCCATAGTTTGTGGAGTTCAATGAATTAAGATATGATATTCCAAAAGAAACGTCTGCTAAAAATTCTTTAGGCACATTATTTTACTTGAGAGGAGAAAGAAAAAAGGTCTTACTACTTAGATATTGTGTACAAATTAAATTTTCATCAAAATAGTCTTACCACCACATTGACAAAATAGTTATGGTCAACTTCTATAAGATTATATCACGCATACACCGTTCAATCTCATATCTAACACATCAAAAAGTTAAAATTCGTCGTCATATTTAGAGAATAGTACCTTACGTGGTCTTATCGGTTGTTTTACTAAGCCTTATTACAATAGTTAGGACCTTCCTAATTTAACAAGGTTTGAATCGAATCTATGTACAAGAAGAATCAAATTTGATCAAACATTTTTATGTTGCTTCCTCTTGGTGTTTTGGGATTATTGTGTTGGGAATTTTTCTTTCTATCTCCCAAGTATTTGGATCACCATGAAGAACTGTTTCATTTCTTTGCTTAGCCGCAGAGAGGATTCCACAATTGAGAGTTTTCCAAAGAGCAACTAGGTTCGCAAAGCCAAGAACGAAGAGTGATATTCCGAGTACTTTTATTAAGCAATCCAAATAAAGATTACATACTTCTTAGACACGGTTCCTCTCTCCTTTTGAGACGTCTTTTAGGAAATGCCAAAGCCTAACTTAACATAATATCAAAGTAGGTAAAGCTAGGCCATGCCTTTAAATCCATATTTAATGTGAGACAACTACAATTCCCAACATGCCTCCTCTATACATGGGATGAATCCATCAAACCTGTGGGCAAAAGTCCCAAAGGAGAAGGCAATTGGAAGGCTTAGCCTAGATATACTTGCTCTAATATCATATTAAGTTAAGGAGGCTCATAAAACTTATAAGCAATAGGAAGTATACCTCTATCTAATATAAGATCATGTTTACATATCTTCACTATAAGATCATATTCACATATCTTCGCTATAAGATCATGTTCACATATCTTCACTTTCGATATAAAATTAGATCTAAGCATTCTCAACACACCATCTTTGCATAGTATGAAGCATCTTCACTAGCGGGAAAATGGAGGATGCAAGGGGAATCGCACCAAGTAGGGTCTGTTGATACCATGTTAAAGGGAGTTAGGTGACCTCATAAAACCTATAGGCAAATGAAGAGAGAACTACCTATTAGTAAGGGCTAAATATAAACACGTCCGAAGTAGGACAAATACAAACATCCTCAACAGCTGTCTCCTTTTTAATGGTTGAATTCGTCACAAGGATTGATCATGGCCTACTCCTTGAATGAAAACATTAAAATAACAACGTAGTGGCGGTATGACGTTTGAGTTAGAGGGTTTGATAATGTTTAAAAGCGTGTCATTTTTTGTTAGAATTCTCGCACGTGATTTGACCCTTGCGCCAGAGGTGGAACCATGTGTTGTACATGCTTGGTTGTTGAATGAAAGAATTTTACAATATTTTCTACCGAACTTCTATGCCTTCTGTGATCATTTCCCTTCAAAAAAAGTGGCGAATTCACGCACTTTCCGTCGGCATATTTTCTGTGCAGTGCTGGATCCACCTCAATAAATGCTATTTGAAAGACGGCTTCTCTCTGGGCTTACTTGCTTCCAAGTTGACCAAACCTTGAATTTTGACACATAATAATGCAATGCATTGGTTTCTTGTGCTATTGTGATGGAAGCATGTCACTGCCCGGTGTGATGAAGCGTGACTGGACGTTGCAGCATGAAATCGATCAAGGGAGAAGAAGTTTTCTTCTTCTTCTTCTTCCTGTTTCGACGTATGGTTTGAAAGAAAAAGACGGTGACCTCGCGGAGGGAAGTGTTACGGTATTAAGAGTTATTGGACATGCCTCATTCATACTTGCTATTTAATTGTTGCTTACAAACCCGGCTTAGCAGGTTGTCTAAGATCCTAATACAAGTTATCCTACAAAAAGAATCCTTCGTCCATGCCTTGATTAGAACAGAGGGTTGTTGCACAAAACAGAGCTACGGACCTCACCACGAGGTCGACTACACTGGCCTTAACATCGCATGGAACTAGATTAGCCTGACAGATCATTTTCAATCAAAGTGTCATCTTCCAACTGTCCAGCAGAATGCAATGCCTTCAAAAATCCATGGATCAAATCAAGAGAAAGTCCCACGTGAATAAAAGTTCGGCCCCGTTTTTGGTGGGTTTGTAACTACTAGACCATTTCCATTATTGTATGTGGTCGACAGGGCAGAAAAAAAGAAGCATTTGGTGAATAATGCAGTAACTTGAGTTCTGAACGCACATATATAGTATCCAACCACTGGTTTGTAGGTTAGAGCCTATCTACCTAACGTCAGCACTCTGCCGTTTTCCTTCGAGAAAGCCCAGTTCAAGTCACTTGATGCCAATATATCCATGCAAGTTGCTTCAAAGTTAGGAAAAGTTGGCCCAAATTTCACTATGGATGAGTTTCAATCGAAAGAAAGTTCCCATTATAATGCAAGGTTTAATGACACTTACATATCCAACAGACCGGAAAAAAATTACTATGTTTAATGCGATTTTAACACTCCAAATGTCGAATTTGTTTTGCCAATCTCCATCAAGTGCAGGCCGAGAAAACGATTGAAATAGACTGATCAAGATCCTGCATTGGAGTCAAACAATGATTAATTTGTGCCCGTGCACCCAATTAATTCACCTTGTCTTAGGCTGGGGAAAAAGCAAAAGTGGGCCTAATCCAATCTGACGGCCGTTTTCTGGGCTTGCGTCCCTAACCACCCCTTTGACCAGCAGGCCTTTTTGTCGTGAAGATTACTTCTCCAATTGGCTCCTTTTTTATTTAATTAATCAGTGCTTCTTCAAATAAAGAGGAGATGATAGATTATACCAATAATTTTTTCATCCGAGATCATTCTTTCTTACATCAATTGCATCACATTGTTTCTTTTACGAACTCGTTGTTATGTCACTGATAAAATAATATATCCACTATATAAAAGGTAATCGAAAAACAATTTTCAATGTTATCATAGTAAATTCGATTCACGTTGCTTATATTCAGTACTGTTGATTGAGATTAGGCTACTTTCAACATGAGACGGCTCTTTTATCCAAACTTTGTCCTGATTCAAGTTTACAAATCCAACTGATCAAAACAAGAGATCACGTTGCAAAATTGAATTAAAAATAGCAAAATTGTCGTTGCAAATCTTCCTAAAGAATCAAGATCAACAACTTCATTTTAAGATTTAATTCTAAGTGGATCATATCATAGCTAAAGTTTAATCCTATATTGAGTCTACTCATTTTATATTAACATGATAGCAAATGTTAATTTTACATATTGTTAACTCAATAGCACATAAATAACCAATACATGTTTGATAACGTGAATGCAAACCATGTGGAGAAATTGCCTCACAGCTTCAGATAATTTAAACTTTGTAAGATATCATGATATCTCTCTTTCTCATAGACTAAAAGATATGGGTATACTTACCCAAGATGTCTGATGGTTGTCTTAATCAAACTGTAATATAAGGCCAAACCAGAAATCAACCGATTGACGATTGAATGAATTAGAGAAGTGGATTTAAGCCAACCCACTCAGAAATCCACTAAGGATGTTCACCGTAATCCTTTGGGTTTCTATCATAGGATTATGAGGTTTAACACTAAAGAGCCGGCCTCTATTAAAACAAACATCTGACCTAACTTTCAGACTAAAGACCTCCAATACTGTAATCACAGGATTGGATCCCAAAGGCAAAGTACTTGCCAAAAAACACTAAATTGGAAGAACTTCTTATGCTAAGATGACAAAAGCAACAAGTTTACTCGTACTCGAGCGATTTCATTTTTCCTACAATAACGTGTTGACGTTGAAATCTGACAAGCTTTTAAACTTCCTATGGCATGGCCATTTCGTGTCAAAGCGCCACATTACGAACCTGTCATTGGTTTGAGAATGACCCACTCTGAAAGAAATCAGGTTATATCGAGGCTTATATGAGAACTTTCGGCACAAAACTTCGAATGAAGAATTCAAGTGAGAATTAAGAAAATCAACCCGTATGTGACAGGCTCGTAATGTGGAACTCAACTCACATTGGAGCCAAACGGGAATTATATGTTTAACGATTCTCTTAATGCTTATTTCAGTTTCTTGACGTGAACATGATCTGACAAACTATGTCATAACAGATTGCTATAATACTTAGCTCTTATGGCTGTACTTCACAAGAAAGACTTACTCCACTGCCGTTGAAGTGCTGTTGAAATGAATGTATTCGAATAAAGCTTTTTCTGCTGATTTTGTTTCACCAATTATGCGCGTTGCAGAACTTGCAGAACTAATCATTTCTCAGTTGTGAAGCATCCAGTGGACTACATAGCAGCCTAAGATTTCGATTAAGCCTTGACAGGAACTTCTATCAAGGTCATCTTCTGTCTTGTGGGGATCGTAAATAGTATGAACAAACTGCTGTTTATGAGTTTGTTTTGGATACCCATATTCATTTCCCTCTGTATATGGCGAAAGTATAAAGTGTACCCTCTACCTAAATAGTTGGGTAAGATTATATTTATATTTATTGATTTGCTTTTTAATGTTATCTACTCACAAAAACAAACTTAAAATTTAAACGAAGTCCAAACGGCGTGGATCTCTATACATATCATGTAATGTTCAACAACTGCATGACAGTGAAAGCTGGTGATGTAAGTGCAACATGTTTTCTAATATTCAAAAGAATGTAGCATATAAGGTAAATGGTATGAGAGAACATTTTCGATGTCTGACAATATACGTTGCCCTGAAAGGTCCATTAATATGTACGTCTAAGTACCAAAAATAAGACTTATCTTGGATAAGGTTGGGATATGTTAGAAGCGATACGTAAAATGGAAGTTTGCTCTGCTGTTTCGCTCTTTCAGTGTCCAGCTTGCTTCGACCATCCATCCAGGCAAGTTGGTCTGAGAATTTGGCAAAATTTTGAGCGTGGTGACAAAAATCTAAAAAAAGTTTCTGTTTCGACAATAAGGTTCGAGTGCAACGCTTTTCTTTTTCTCCCCGTGAGATAAAGAAGAAGAAATATCACCAAAGAAGAGGTGGAATACATCAGAGCATCTACACGCTTCTCAAATGCAGATGAAAAGTTCAAAACCTTCAACTTCACTTACCATTTTTTGCTAAGGGTAGGAACTAAAAAGGAAGAACCTTATGATCGAGTCAGATTCTACTTTCTTTAGTGATTGCTGACGCTGTTTATTCGACGCTATCTAAACCATCTGGTATTAATAATTCAGATTGGTGTGTGGTAGGCAATCAAGGCCATAAATGAAGGCAATAAGGTTAAGGTAATAGAGAAGATAAACGATTGAAACGTTTAATTTAGCATAGTGTAGATACAGTTTTACTGTGAAGTAAACATTTCAGTGGTATTAGTTAGATTGTTTTGGAAGATGGAGAAGAAGGTATGGGGGACTCTGAAAATAATTTAAAATATTCCGCCTATGAGTCATTCGTCCTCTTTTCCTCTTTATCTGCTTTATCTTTCTTTCCATTGTCATCATGCTGTCACTATGACCATATGCTGATATGTCCTACCACTTCTAACTCATAGCAATATGTAGTGGTCATTTACTTTTCTTTATGAGTAGCAGACATACACTAAGCTTTGTTCGTACACGTTTATTCTTTATTTAGCTCACGGGTACCCCCTCTGTCTCAGCCAAGTATTTGTAGTGCCTGAGCACTTACTCATGGCTCAGACACACGCCCAAAAAAAAAGAAGGAAAAAAGCACTTATTCACGGATTCTACTTTTGTATTGTGAACGTCTAGCTTCACAATGAACAAACTACCCAATGTGATTTAACACGACCTGGTTCCAATCTCTAGTGGTTTGTATATGTAGTACTGAGCATAAGGCTGCCTCAGATGGTACTGGCTTATGTCCATGAAATAAACTCTTACTGACTTCTTATCTAGCTCAAACTTAATAACCTGTCCAATGCGATTTAGCATTATCAAGTTGCGATTTCTACACTCTGATGAATAAGTGTGTAGGTTCATAGGGTTGTCTCAAATCTACTTCTAAGGAAATTGACTTTTGGATAGCAATGGTAGATAACATAATTATAGTGGCTTCTTCAAGGGAATGCCTTTTTTTATCCTGTAGCGAAGGGTATAATGATTTTTCTTTAGAAGGATCAGAGAAATTAACTAGTACTGTGATATACTTTATTTAGTTCTTTAGAAACACCTTTGAGTCCAGCTTCTCTAGGGAATCAGGCAGTGATTTTATTGGAATCAGCTTTCTATGAACTCCATGTAAGTTGGGTAGACATCACAACTCTCAAGTACTCTCAATCCACAGGGTTTCTAGATGTTTTCTGAAGAAACTAAGCACTCAACTGCAACAAACATTACAAGTAATTCTTCCTGGAAGCTCTTGCCCATTTGTTCCATTACTTGTTTTCAGGGTTTTTTGAGTCAGTACCTTTAAATCATTTGACTGGTTTCTCCTGTAATGCATTGGCTTATCAGATTCTTTGGTTCCAGGAGAATAATCTTTTAGTTAGGGCATAGCTTCATCATTCTTCTTTTACTTTTTCTTAGCTATCATTATTATTTCCTTGACTTCTGGAGTTCAAAGACAATTCTACGTACACATAAGCTGGTCGAACGAAGGTAAAAGATAAATTAAAAAAAAAAAAAAGATTTTCTTCACTGGAAGGAGGATGATCCATCATTGGTTAAGAATGCACGAGCTAAATTGAATAAGAAAAGAAATTATGTCTTGGATTGGGCTTCTTTTTCATTTTTTCTTTCTCCTCCTTTGGGGTGAGGAGTTAATTGTTGGAAGGGTGAGCTGAGCAATGGCACGAGATTACATGAGAATATGAATACTTGTTCTGTTATTGTTAAGGGCCCAACCCGAAGATTCAAGCTAAGAATTTATTACTTTTGGTACAAGACTCTCATCCTCTACATTCTCTCTCTCACACCAAGTATCATTGGTTTTAAGGTCACACGGAACTGAACAGATTTAATTTAAACTCTAATATAATGTTAAAAAATCCAACAACTCAGTTCAAAAATTAGAAATTCTTCTTTTATTTAAATTTTACTTTTGAGAATTTTTTTTATTCTAACGTAAAGAGTTTCGTCAACCGTGTCAACCCCTTGATTTTCCCCCGGGGAATATCTGGGCCGGTAGATAAAATGGAACACAGTGCAAAGCGCGGGCTTCCCCCAGCTAGTAACGCATGCTTAGGGGTATCAGGCTTCGTTGCTTACTGGTGCAGGTTGCCCCAAAAACCAATATCCATTTACACGGAAATTACTGGAGCTTGACGTTAACCCTCTTCTCTCTCTCTCTTCTTTCAGTGGTTGTTTGGCCGACAACACTTTTCATTTCCTTTTTTGTTCTGAATTGTTGACAGAACTCCTTTTATTTGAATCCCCGGTGCTGCTGTTTTGTAGCTGTGTAAAATATATATTTAGATCCAATTAAAAGCCTTAGTGAGCCTCTCTTTGGCGAATATTTCCTCGGAAGAAAAACCTTTTGTCCTCTCATTCTAAAGAAGACACCCGCACATGTGTCCAATAAGGCGCTGTTGGTGTGTGCATCCAAAGTTTTTCCCTATATAAGTATCTCGTCGCAGCGAGGGACACACCAAGAGGGAACTTCTCCCAGCCATTTCTACCTCCGCCCTCGCTTAACTATACGGAAGAAAAGGAAAACCACCTCAAAAGGTTTTGCCTTCGCCTTTTAACTTGCATCAGTTAATGCAAAGTAGCGTTTCCCCTGCTCTATAGCCATGGAGATTGAGCCAGCAACTCAAGAGAAGGCCGGGCTTTGGGGCTGGTTTAAAAGCTTGCCTGGGAATTGCAAGAACAAGTTGTTCAAAGTTGCAAACAGCGCAAAGAAGCTCGGACAAGATGACCCAAGACGAATCGTCCACTCCCTGAAGGTCGGACTGTCTCTCACCCTGGTGTCCTTGATATACTATTGGAGACCTCTCTACGAGGGCTTTGGGGTTTCAGGAATGTGGGCTGTGCTGACAGTGGTGGTCGTCTTCGAATTCACTGTTGGTAAGCTTTTTATGACGCTTAGGAACCGGAAAATCACTTGGTTAAAAGGGTTGATTTCTAATCTTGGCCTCCATTGATTAAGTTTGAAAAAATTCAATTTCGTCACTTAATGGGCTCCATCAACCGCACCATATCAGTTTTATGCCAATTCATAGTTTTATGGTGGAAGGAAGAATCACGTCCCCACCTTTTTGTCCTCTGAAAAGTTGCCGTGTGTTGAACTAATGAGCGTATATATTTTTGTCTCCAGGTGCAACCCTCAGCAAAAGTTTGAATAGAGGCTTCGCGACATTATTTGCTGGTGCTCTTGGGATTGGAGCCCATCGCATAGCATGTCTCTTTAGCGGAAAAGGAGAACCCATCGTCCTTGGGATCCTTGTTTTCTTAATAAGTATACTTCTTTGCTTAAACTACTTATTAATTATTTACTGAGGCTAAACCAATAGAATGAAATTTGATACTATTTTACTTATGCATCTTTTTGGTTTTGGTGCAGCCGTAGCATCATCATTCACTCGATTCATTCCTCGGATCAAGGCAAGATATGACTATGGGGTGTTGATTTTTATATTGACATTTAGCTTGGTAGCAGTCTCTGGGTATCGAATTGAAGAGACCTTACAGCTCGCCCATCAAAGACTCTCCACAATACTAATAGGTGGAGCAACCTGCATAATTGTATCTGTATTTGTTTGCCCGGTGTGGGCTGGCGAAGATCTTCATAACTTAATCGCTTCCAATATAGAAAAGCTTGCAAACTACTTAGAAGGTACATGGAGTAGACTAAATTTCATCCGCTTTCCTTGATTTAGCTCAGTCTTTGATCTTGTAACGATACTAAAAAGAAGTTTTTTACAGGTTGTGGAGGTGAATATTTCGAATATGAGAATGAAGGGAATGAGGCGAGCACCACGACTAACAAGACACTTCTTCAAGGTTATAAAAGTGTCCTTAATTCGAAAAGCACTGAAGAATCCTGGGTGCGTAAAGGCACCACCCCATTAACTCTCTCTCCCCACGATTATATAATTTTGCATTCAACCCACTAACTTTTAACTTTTAACTTTTACGGATCCTACGCAACAAATCACGTTTAGTTTCTAAGATTGGTTGCTTGATTTCTGCAGGCGAATTTCGCAAGATGGGAACCGGGACACGGCCGTTTTGGCTTACGTCATCCATGGAAACAGTACCTGAAGATTGGAGCCCTTGCTCGACAATGTGCTTACCGTATTGAAGCTCTTAATGGCTACATCAACTCTGATGTTCAGGTATGAACGTACTTAATCATAATTTAAGAAATGATTATGAACTTAAATGTTTATGAACTTCACTAATTTATATCATTCTTATAGGTACCATTGGATCTTCGAAGTAAAATTCTAGAACCAAGCACAAGAATGAGCTTAGAATCCAGCAAGGCATTAAAAGCTTTGGCATCGGCAATAAAAACAATGACAGACCCTTCAGCTGCCAATCCTCATGTGGAGAAATCTAAAATCGCCATTAATGACCTAAACTTAGCACTTAAAGTTGCCTCGTTAGAGAATGTTGACGTCCTAGCAATTATTCCAATTGCTTCGGTTGCTTCAATACTAATTGAAATCACTGGATGTGTGGAGAAAATCTCTGAGGCCGTCCACGAACTTGCCACCTTAGCACATTTCAAGAGTGTTGAACCTAATGTTTCGCCAGAAAAACCACAACTACTTCATCGTGGAAGTGTAAAACCCATTTTGGATGGCAATGACCATGTTGTAATCATGGTGCATGAAACAAAGGTGGACTCGATAGACAATGAGGTCCCTCAAGCGCCAAATCCTGGTCATCGACTCGAGGTGTAAATATTTGTTAGTGACATGAAACTGTATGAAATTATTCGGCTTTTGTTGAATATAAAGCACTTTAATTTATCTATTCGCTGTTCCTTTTGGAAGTACCGAAGGAGAAATACGAGTAAGCCTTCCCTCTCTTTTTATTTCAATCTTTTATTTAACCATTCCCACTCATATCTGCTCGGGAGAAAGTAAGAGAAAAGTACTCTTTGGAGTGGAATATAGTGCTCTTTCCACACCTTTCAAAATAAAAAGGAAAAAATCAAGAGTTATTTGTGATTAGCCAAACCTTACTCGATTCGATAATATTGTTTTCGTTTCTTTCGTACATCTTTTATAGTTCTTCTATCTCTATGTAAATAGCGTATTTGGCTGTCCAATTCTTCCGTAATAACATTGATCCTCTTAAAAACACTAACATGGCGACAATTATATAAACAATGGACACCGAAGATAAGAAAATACAACTTGTCATTTGCTTATCATTTTAAAGTGAACGACAGTCAGCTCGGAAGTTGAAACAAATTTGAATTGGTTACTTATACATTCGTGTTTGTAAATGGAACCACATACAATTAAATAACAATTTCAAATCACAAAGTATGCGGAACGTAGACCATAAAGAACGAAAAAAAGTAAAATAAGTTGAAACAAAAAACCATGACCCAGAAAACAACTTGAGGTGGAGCATAAGTTTCTGTAGTTAGGTCATAGATTAATCAGTTTCATTGCTTATCCCGCTGGACAAGGTTAGGTCAAGGCACAAAGGTGCTTATTACAGTTTGCAGATGTTCGAGGCAGATTGCTGGTTTTAATTAAAAATAAAGTCAACAAGGTTGACACATTTGAGGTGGAGTTGCCAACTTTTACACTCTTGTAGTTGCATGATTAGTTGCTTAGGACAAGTAAAATTTTATATTTTTGGCATGCCCCATCAAATATTTAACTCCTTTTACAATTTTCCCACGAAGGTTCGGTGCTCTTCTTTTCGTTGTATTTTCACCATACTATGGTATGCTAATGGTTTTATGAACAGGTTAAATTACTCATTGCAGTGAGTGGGTGAATCTTGGTCTTCATACAGAGGAAACGATGAAAATAGGCTGGGGCCGGGTTGCTAGCATTAGAAGGCACCGGTGCAGACCTTTCGTGGGTGGGTGCTAACCGGGGGGTAAAAGGCACATGACCGATGGCTGGCGTTATTGGATGAATAGCCTGTCGCACACCGGAATCATTATGGCTTAAAGTATCCGGAATTTGACGACAGAAAGTGCTCATGCTGATTGGCCGCAGTACGAGAAAAGAAAACACACACACACACCCTCACTTATTACAACGAAATATCGTTGTTATTTGCAAAAACGGGCTACAAGACATCCATGGGCTGCTGAAGGTAAGAGAGGGAACCAAGGGCATGGACCTAAATTTCTGTGTACAAATGGCGTGCTGTGTTTCCTATATTCACAGCCATCAGCCTTATAACGAGGAATAGATGGATTAAAAGTCTAGAGGCACTCTCAGACTCTGAAAAAAGAAAGAGAATCTTGGGTTTTTCTATTCTCCTTTCATCATTTTTTCCTTTTTATGTCGAAGAAAAGAGAAAATGGGAAACTAGGAAGCGATGAAAAGATTATTTAAAGATGTGGGTTTGCGTTGTCTTCCACTTTCACTTCCCAGGCATGCGACTGTAGTCTCCTTCCAAGAGAAAGGGAATATACGTAGGGGTTATGCCCCCAAAGGAGCGTTATGGTTGGCAATCACTTCGCTTGGGCAAGTCAGATTGCAGAATTAATTACACAATTGTTATCAGAGAGAACAAGCTTATATTTATGAGTCCTAAACAAAACCTTACAATCAAACGAAGCAACAGGAATGAAACTAATCATAGTAGTCCACATAGTGGAGAGCACGTTTTAGAGAACGCGGGGATGCATCCCACAGACGATATTTTAAGGGGAAACCTTCAACTTTCTTGACCTCTGACTTGGAAGGGTTCGCTTGAGTTGAGCAGGGATCTGAAAGATTATGCATGAATATTCTAGTCTAGAGAACTACAAACAAGGAAATACAGATCACAAGTTTAAAGCGAGAGTAGACCCATAGAAACTTAGGAATACTTATGAAAACACTAATTTTAAGAAAACTTTTGAACTTCCAAACAATGATGATACTTTCTTTAGGGTACTAGTACTGCTCAAAAATTTAATTTTTTGACAACCACCAACAAAAGCTCAACAAACTCTAGAGTAAACATCCCTATAACCTCAATCTGGGTATGAACAAACAAAGGGAATTATTATTCACTTAAAATCCCCACCGCAGCTCTTAAGGTCAATCGACATGCACGCGCCCCAGACACAAACCTAATTTTGGGTTTAAGTGCCTTCTTGATCATGCCATGATAAAGGTCCCTAAGGACCGATATCATTTAAAATGAGTTAATTATGACCACACAGCATATCGCACTCAGATTCTCTTCAAATTTGCCTTTTTCTTCCACTTTCTTCGCTCAAAAGCGAAGGTGCAACTTGTTTGTACTTTTATATGGAAGCCAAAAAATTGGAGTTTTAGTTAGAGACGGAGCTCCACACACAATCCCGTGCTTCTTCCATATTGGAAAAAAGAATGTCCAAATCGGGTCACGGATGAAGACCCCGGAATTTTATAATAAGGATACAAATTGAAAACATGATCAATGCATGTGACCAAGCACCAGGCCGACACGGGTTCTGTCCTTACAATATGTTGGACTAATAAAAAAATGTTACCTTCTTTTTAATGTTTTGTCTTTTCGTTCTCTTGATGCGCTCCTTCTGTGTTCTAAGCCATGGTTCAGAGTCCATGATTAATAACTCCATGAGTCAGGCTAGGGGTAAGGCAGTGAACCATCATGGAGGGCAGCTGAATACGATAACAAGTAAAATACCGTTTGTTCGTGTTCGCAAACGGAGAAGAAAGAACATGGGGAACACAACGCAAATGTCTCTCCAAACAGCGGAAGGCTGAACATTCTGCTGCCTCGTCCTTTTTTCCTAGTTGTTCCCAACTTTATCGGGATAAAAACAGCAAAGCTGCAACCCTAGCTCAAGCCACACTGATTACAAAGCTGAACATTTTTGTCATATCAAATGATAAGTGGTTACCACTAGAAAAGGTTTAGCTAATACAACCAGGAATTAGGTCAGGTACATGAATAAGTGAAGAAACAATAAGAAGACCGAGAGAGAGAGAGAGAGAAGAGGGGGATGGTGGGTGAAGATATTGGCTGTAAGTCTAATCCGAGTAAGACGAAAATGAAAAAGAAAGAAAGAAAGAACTCCTTTCCTGAATCTACACATCATGCATGGGCATCCACTCGAAATTGCCCATGTCAAGTAAGTTTTGTCAGAAGCACTTACCATTTAAAAAAAAAAAAAGTATTAAAACTTATCAATTAATTTATATAAGATCGACGGGTCATTTGCTAACTAGCAAAGTGCAGCAAACTGTGGTAGTTGCTAATCCTCCTGATCGGTAATCCCGCATATACAACCCAATCGATATAAGCCTAAGTTCACCGTCGCTAAACGAAAGAAGACCATTATTCATTTATTTTTCTGGCATACAATGGCATTGGAAGATCATATTAACGATAGAATTGAGTTATTCGTGCTTCGGTTTGAAAGTAAATGTTATGGTCGATCTCTCTAAAAATGTCTATTATTTTGTTAGTTAAATGATACTTTTTATTTCTTTTCTTTTTTATTCTGCAAAAGAGATAAGTGAGTGAAATTCGTTTTATAACAAGTAGAGGAGGTGAAGAGTAGGGTGGTGGTGGAGAGAGACGCATCAGAGTGAATAATAAGTTTGCTTCATGTTCTATGCTTTTATGTTAATCCTAAATATATTGAATCATACGCAATTACCTTTTATTCTTTTTACATGTAATTAGAATTCAAAACTTCATATAAGTTCTTAAGAATGGTCGTTTAACTACCAAGATTTTGTATATCAACCAAATTACAAGTTCAACCAATTTTTCATCAAAAAAGTTGCAAACGAGTCTCAACCTGATTTATTGATGGGGTCACATCCATTCCTACACTATTGGACATTGAAAATATCATGCATTTCATTCAAAAATGACAAAGCTCTTAGCCCAAATAGTTATGATGCTAGTTTCTTCAAAGAAATCTAACACATAGTGGGAGATGATGTATCTAAGGCCGTCCAATCCCTTCTTTTCACCTTCACGCATGCTTAGGGAAACCATTGATCTCAAACCTTCACGCATGCGACATGGTTCACATTGACCTCAAACCTCACTAAGACATCTCAATATACAATAATCTATTGTTGTAATTTGATCTACAAATGTGTAGCTAAGCTACTTTGTAACAAGCTAGTAGATATCTTGCCCAAGATCATATCAAACACCAATTTTCCTTTGTTGAAGGAAGGAAGATTACAAATAACATGTTTTTGGCGCAAAAGCTTTTACAAAGGGGAAGTTCCAAGTTAACTCTCAGAGTTGATATCATGAAGTCATATGATTCTATGAATTGGGAGTTTCTTCAAAATGTTTTGGAAGTGGTGGGCTTTCTTATAGTTTTTGTCAACTAGATAGTAGTTTGTGTGAAGACAACTAGATTCTCTATGAATAATATTGAAGAATTGGTTGAATATTTTCTTATAGGTAGAAGGCTTAAACAAAGTGATCCATTATCCCCATATCTTTTTATAATTGTTGTGGAGGTGCAATCAAAGTGGCTTAAGAAATCCACTAAGGTTGATAATTTCATATATCACTAAAGATGCTCCAAAGAAAGAATAATGCACCTAAATTTTGTTGATAACCTAATGAGGAATAATGCACCTCAATTTTGTTGATGACTTGATGCTCTTTAGATTAAGGGATCAAGACACCATTCAAGTCATAATAATAGGTCATCATAAGTTTCAAGAACTACTAGAACTCAAGCTTAATCCAACCAATAGTATTGTTTTTATTTGCAATAGGGCATTTAAGGTATAAAATGTTATCTCATGTTTAAGCTATCCAATTGGAATAGTACTAGCTAAGTACATAGGAGTACTTCTATCTTCTAAAAAGCTAAAGCCTCACAATTGTCAATTGTTGGTCATAAAGATATTAGCTAAAATTCAAGTAGCAAGTTTCTATCATATGCAAGTAGAATTCAATTCATCATTTCCATTGTGTATTGAACGCAAACTTTTTGGTCATATCTTTTCATACTTTTGAGCAAAAAAACTAGGGATAAAAACATAATAGCTCAAATGAAGCACCTATAGTACCTATTATCATTAAAAGTTATATGGCCAACAAGGATAAACATTTACCGTATCAAACACTAGTACTTTTGAAATCTAAAATAATTAATAAGCAGCACATGAAGTTGGAGGAAAATTACCAAAGTAAAGCCTATGGTCGCTAGTAGAATGAAATGGATAATCAATAATTAGAAATTGGTGTCTTTGTGGAATGACTTTTGGTTACTAGAAGGTCTCATAACTAGCAAAATTAAAGAGCAAGCCATTCTTAGTTGTGAAATGCCTAGGATCCAAAGCTAGCATCAATAATTTAAAATGGAGAGTAGTATTTACCCATAAACAAGAAATTTTCATAGCATACACTTACAACATTATTGATGTTTTGTTCAAGCATGATGACATGATAATAGATAAGCTTGTGTGGACTACTCTAACTGATGAAACGTACACAATTATTCTACTTGGAATTTTATTACTCCTTAGGGTTTTAAAGTGGATTATTATACAATTATATGGTTTAAATATGCAACTTTTTGCTAGTCTATACTACTATGACTAGTTATAAAGGGTTGGCTAATGACAAAGGATAAACTCAGTTTCTTGAAGCATCTAGAGATAAAAGTCATTACCTATGCAACACATCAAACAAGTCTAAGGATCATATCTTTACAAGTTGTTCATACTCTATAATAATATGGGAATGTGTAAAAATTATGCTCAACATATGATCATCCTATCTTTTATAAATTTCTAGAATCAGCTAAGTTCTTCACCACGCAAAAAGGAAAACTTTCAAGATAAGTATCTTTAAATCCATATTTGCTTCACTTTTTGGTGTTATTAAGAATCTTATTAATGATAAATTGACCAATGTAATGAAGAAACCCAAAATTGTTAAAAACTTGTATATTCCACGTATTTGAAAGTTAGATAAGGTTATTCTTTATTTGACTTGATGTTACAAATGGTCTTAAACTAGGAATATGCTCTTAGTCTTATAATATACATTTAAAAATTAGATATATAAAAATCCATTTACTTACCCAAAAAAATTGATTAAATGAAAAAAGTTTCTTAGACTGCTTTATCGAAATTGACAGAAAGTAAAGAACTAGGATCATCGAAACCCAATGATTGCTGAAAAATAGAGAGAAGAAAGAATGCATGAATGGCAAAAGAAAAATTAGTTTTGTTCTTATTGAAATTTTCCTAATTGAATTCAATTCTATATAAACTAGCACAAATATAGCAATTCATATCAAACTAGAAAGGAAAAAAAAAATCTAATTACAAATGAATCTATGCAAATTAGGTAAGAATCGATGAATATTTGTCAACTTTAATGGCTAGGGTTTTGTAAGGAGAATGGAGATAAAGTCGAGTCATATAGCAAGTCCCTCATGGGTCATAGTCAGGTTGCTAGGGCTAATGTGTCATGCCCATGTGCTTCTGAACACATGGACTCTTACTTCTCTAACATGCCCCTACAATTTAAAAAGGCAAAATGGACTATAAGCTTGGAGTGAAGAGTGTGAAAGTACATAAAAGAAAGACCTTTAGTAAAGATGTTAGCTAGTTAGGCCACAGTGGAGATGGAGTTGGCCACGGGCAAGGCTTTCGTGGATAAAGTGAAAGTTAATCTTAATATGTTCGATACAAGAATGAAACATTAGGTTGACCAACAAATAAAAAGTTGACAAGTTGTCAGACCAAAGTATCAAAAGATCTAAGGGACAAGTCCAAAGATCATGGAGAAGATACTCAATTCATATGAGCTCACAATGGTGTTAACAAGGGATTTGTATTCAACTTTAACATTGGAGTGAGTCACAATGCATTGTCTATAAGAGTTCTAAAAGATGAGGTTGCAATCAAGAAAGACATAAGAACCATTAACAAAATGGCGGTCATCACAATCACTAGCCCATTTAGCATAAAAAAAAAAAAAAAAGCATGCAAGGCAGTAGAAGCATTACAAGTGAACCAAAGGCCAAGGCATGGTGTTACAACTAGGTAGTAGAGGATGCACTTGATAGCTTACTAGTGGGTAATGGTTAGACAATGAAGGAATTAATAGGCATTGTTGATAGCATAAGTAATGTCTGATTGGGTGAGAGTAAAATATCGTAAGGCACATGAAATGCTACGATAAACACTAAAAGCCTCCAAAAGGTCACCATTCAAGAGAGAAAGGGGTTTGTTAATGGTGCAAGGAGTAGAAATAGCCTTAACATCAATTGTTCTAGCTCAAGGAAGGATATCCTACATGAACTTAGCCCAATGAAGGAAAAGGTCATCCAAGGTTGATTGAACTTTGATGCTAAGGAAGTAGTGGAAGGGCTTAAGATTCCACAGGGCAAATTCATGTTAAAGCACTTGGCAGAGTCAAGAAAAATGAGCTTATAGAGATCTAAGAAGAATAATGTCATCTACATAAATAAATAAAACAGTGTTATACCAAGAATGGTGAAGCATGAACAACGAGTTATTAATAACAAAGATGACAAAGCCAAGAGATGTAAGGAACACACTGAGACATTTGTACCAAGCAAGTGATGCTTGCTTCAACCCATATAAAGAGCAATAGAGCTAACAAACATAAGAGGGGATGGGTAGGACTAACAAACCTGAGGGGTTGCACTATGTAGATGACCTTAGAGACATGACCATGAAGAAAGGCATTAAAGACATCAAGTTAGCAAATAGGACAACCTTGAGAGTAATCAAGCATGATGATAGTGCAAACCTTAACAGGCTTAGTAATAGGACTAAAGGTTTCAATGAAATCAATGTTTTCCTATTGATGAAAAAATTTTGTAGCAAGGCAAGCCTTGTAGCATTCAAGAGAACCATACACATATAGCTTGACCTTGTAGACCCATTTATAGCCAATGGGACTAGCACTAGTAAGGAGAGGGACAAAGGCCTAAATGCCATTATAGATTAGGAAAGTATATTCAACAACCATGGCAACCTATCAGTGAGGATCACAAATGGCCTATATAAAGCATGCAAGCTTAAGAGAAAGGTGAAAGGAGGCCATAAAGGCAAATGTCAAATCCGAGTTAGAGACATGTCATAGGGTGAGGGAACGGGTTAGAAGGAATAAGGAGAAGGAGAAGAGGGGGGGAGAAGAGGATCCAAGAGAGGCAAGGGTAAGGAGTTCCAAGGATGAAAGAGCATGAGATGAAGAAGCCTCGAGTGGAAGTGCAGGTAGTGAGGGTAGGGGGTGCAAATGGTAAATAGGATGAGAGGTTTAAGGAATGGTGCAACACTAGGAAGGCAAGGATGGGGAAGGGGAGGGTGAGGTATGAAAAGGATAAACATCCTCATGAAACATAGCATTGATAATAGTAAAGAACTACTAAGTGGTGGAACAATAGTACAATAGCCATGATAGCTTGGAAGGTAGCCTAAGAAAATACAGAGACAAAGGCAAGCTTATGTGGAGCATACAGCCAGAAGTACAAAAACACCACACATCCAAAAATGCATAAGTATAAAATATTCAAAGGTTGGCAAAAAAAACCCTTCAACAAAGAAAAATGGTCACGGCATGAAGTTGGCGGTCGATTGATCAAAAAAATAGTTTTCAGAAAGGCAAAGTCCTAAAAAGGAGTAGGGATAGCAACCTACGAGAGAAAGATGAAGCTAGCTTCAATGTGAAGCTAGCTTCGATGTGTCAATGTCTATTGTTTATAATACCATTCTAGAACAAGGAGCAGAGGCAAAAGATCCATTGATAAATGCCATGTTACTAAATTTAGGCACAAAAGGTAGAGGAGAAAAACTTTGAAATGTCATTATATTGGATTACTTATAACCTATTCTAACACCATGAAAGAAAGTAAAGACTAGGATTGTTAGAACCCCAAGAAGGTTAAAGGATAGGTTGAAATGCTACTAATAATTAGCAACATGATGGCCTAAATAGTGATAAAAGTGGCAATAGGTCCTATTACGACAAGGCCTATGGTTGTTGTCGTGAGTAGGCCAAGCTTGAGTCTAGGGAGAGGGAAGAAGCCCATCTACCATAAGGCTAGGTTAAAGTTGGGTTGTTATGGCCTATACTAACTAGGTTCCCTAGGACTACCTGAAATAGGCAGCAAATGCAACAGCTAACACGGCAAAGGTCTAGTAGTAGTCATAACAGCCTTTATAGGCAAGCAACTAGTCGTGAAAGACTCCACAACTAAGACGGCCAATGGTGACCTTGATGGCAAAGATTGCAAAGGCCAAGCCATCAACTCCTTTCTTAAGCCACAAAAAATTTAGGTCTAGTACTTTGCATTAGAAAGCTTCTCTCCAATCACATCAGGATGATCAAGTAAGTGCTTGACCTAAGATAGGAATTCTATCACCAATCATTGGCCGTTGGTGATGGATTGGAGTTCAATGCAAATGACCAATGACCAAGAAGAAAACTGCACAGTGTAGGCACATTGTAGGAATAACCAAGCTTTAGCGAAGAAACGCGTATCAATGAGCTAGGTGACCATGGAGTTAGTTGAGGTCACCAAAAGCTAGTTAAGCATTGCTTAATCACATGTGAGCCAATTGGTATAATTCAGGTTGGGTTAACTTAAGCCTTTGGTGAGTTTTAGGGTTTCAAATGGGTTTTTTTCATATCCATCAAGAATTGGGAAAAGTTTCAAGGATACAAGAAAAGGGAGGAAATAGGTTTTTTAAATGATGTAGTTCAAACCATCAAATCAATCAAATGAGGTCAACAAAAAGACCACTAGAGAAGAGGAAAGAGATATTGGTAGGGTGGAAACAAAGGACAGAGGTAAGGATTCATCAGCCATGAGTTCTTATTAAAGGGCATTAACCAATGGCCTTGTCAATGTGATGAATGAAAGTAAAGAACTAAGATCGTCAAAACCCTAGGGTTGTTAATTAACACAAAGAAGAGAGAAAGACAATGGAGGAAAAACTAGATTTTTTCTTATTAAAATTTTCCCAATTGATTTCAATTCTATACAAAAGAATGTACATATAACAATTCAAATTAAACCAAAAGGGGAAACCAATCTAATTACAAATGAATCTATGTAAATTAAGCAAAAATTTATGAAGATTTGTCAACAATAATAGCTAGGGTTTCATAGCAAGAATTGAGACAAAGTCGAGTCGCATCATGGATCACAGTCACTCATTAAGGCTAACATGTCACACACGTGTGCCATGCGTGCTTCCTTGTGCGTGGACTCCTGCTTCTCTGATGGAAATTATTTTTACTTTAAAAAGTAAAGAAGGGTAAACACTGTCCTCCATAACTCTTTGATGACACCATCAAGTTTGAGAATCTATTAATGAAGGCCAAGTTTTTCATTATCTTCTTTTCTCGTTGCTCTCAAATAACAAACCATGACGGTAAAGAAGTCTTTGTCAAGAGATGGGATCGGCTCAACATTCCCTAATGGCTGTAACTAAAGAAGCCTAAACCTAACCCTAAGGTAGTGCTACTAGGCAAAGAAAGATAACATCTGCATTGATTGACTAAAGTAGGAAAAGCAGCCATTCTAACTAGAACAAGCAAACCATCTAGAATCTACTTTTGCTTACTCCATGAGATAATCTACTGTCTGATTGACGGAGATACGATATGTATCTATCCTATGCTTTCTTTGTCTTGAAATGGTTCGCCACATGCCTATGATCAATCTCTTTCAAGCAAGGCTTGGGATCGCTATCTGACTACTTTCCCTGAAATCGGTAGTAATATAAATTAGTCTTTCATTATGTCGAAGTAGTTAAAAGCTTCCCTTAGATTTTACTTCCTCTTCGTTGATATTTACTCATTTCGTCCTCAATAAATGGCTCCCTTCACATAAAATACACGGATGTAAAAGTCTTTTTGATCTTCCTATATACTCCATTTCCTCCAAAATATTAGCTGCTTACGGCCAATTGTGGGGCTACAAACATCATCTCGAATTTTCGACTTGAAATTTTCCATTTAGAATTACGTCATGCGTTTAGATTTTATGATATCAAATAAATAAACCTTCGAGAGGGCGAGGGAACTCCATGAAATGGAGAAAAGAGATGGCATCGCAGTCTGGCTGCGTCAGAGTAGACCGAGGAGATGGTCAACAACTTCCAGGAGGAGCCCTGAGGAAAGTGTCCCAGAGAACTTTTACAGCTTTCACCATCTCTAGAAAGTAGTCATTTCAATTTCTATGCGCAAAACCCCATGCCATGACACATTAAAATCCCAACAGATGAGACCAAATGCATGAAAGCCCAGGCCGGAATAAACGTACAATAACATGCTACTATACTGATGCATTAACCTTCTGTATTGACATGATAAACAGCAAAATTTGGCTTCAGCTGTTAAAGCTATATGTTGCTTCAGAAATGAATACATTCATCAAGGAAACAAGAAACCATGAGACTAAATAACCAGAGCAGGCTCCTAGCTGTGATATTGAAGTACTATACACAGAGGGATTACAAGTACAGAATGATCTACCCCCTCACCAACCATAGATGGGATTTTCTACCTGTGGAGGCAAGAGATTTAGGTCTTTGCAATGCTGCTTGTTATAGTCCCGCGTCCCAGGAATCGCTCCAGTACAAAGTCTAAGGAATTCATTCCCGGTTAAACAGTAGTGGGCAAATGCCAATCCACCATCAACCATCTCTCCCACTTTAGGAAACGTTACTGATCTTCTGTTGATCTTTCGATCATTTGCGCTGACTTTTGCACCATCTTCATTGTTATTCAAGAATTTCTCAAGATCAGAATACTTGATAAATCTCTGGGTGGCAGCCTCCCATGAAAGGTTATATCTTTGCTCAGGAGTAAGAGGCTGAGGCTCACTTGCAAGTGCTTCTCTCACTTTGGCAACAAAGTCCTCAGACGTCTTGTAAGTCAAACAGTTGGGAAACGACCTAAAGAACTCATTTGATGGGTGGTCTGCGCATATTACAAATTTTCCCATTGCTAGAGCCTCAGCAGTAGCCGTGCAGAGGACATCACTGACACTAGGATTTATGAAGACTTTGTACCTTCGAACAAAAAAAAAAATTCCAAAGGAAACCAACGGTTAGCATTGGTGGTCAGAGCGCCAAAAACTAGAAATGAAAAGAAAATAAACATGCTAACTGGATTAAGGCGTCATTCTCCCAATGAAAATCATTTCAGCAGAGATGTAGAATTTAAAGTTTAAATGTGGCAGAAGGAAAAGAGGGAGAGGAAATGAAGAAAAGAGAAAAGAAGGGATGTTGGGGTTGGGTGGTGTTAATTCTTCTATTTGCACAGAGGTGATGACAAATTGATGAAGTCGTTTCTGAAAAGCCCTTACCCATGAAGAGAGTCATCTGCGTGATCTCTTCCCTTCTGAAAATTGAGATTCAGATCCAACCTTTTTGCTGTCTTCTGGACTTCATGCGCATCCTCTCCATTCCCAAACACATCCAAGTTGAAGCCATCAAGATCACTCTTGTTCTTTGCTAATAAATCTATCAACTCCCTGTATCCCTTTGCCCAGACCATCTTGCCTAAGAAATATGCTCCTTTTGAGAAGGCTTGCTGCCCAAGCTCCCTTTCTGCAGCAACCTTTTCTCCGATTTTCAAAAACTTAGGATTCACACCATGGACGTTGCAAATCACAGACCTTGGTAAATCCTGAGTAGCAGCAGAGAGACGAAGAACCTGGATAAAGAATGTAGATAATTTAGTCGTTACAATGAATCCCGGGATACAGAAAGAAAACAGTCCAGAAAAGACTTATTTAAGACATCTTTCTGCCCCTGCCCAATTATGTGCAACAAAAAGTTACTCCATAGTAGAGAAGGAAAGCAAAGGGCATAATGAGGATATTCAATTAAACAAAATTCTACCTTGTGGCAGTACGCTCTCGTGACCCAATTGTTTATGTGTTTTACAAGAAATGCTTGGAGAGCCCCATTCTTCTCCCTCTTGATATATTCCAAGTAATTTGTGTGGACAATCCCCACAACATGGTTAAATTTATCAGTCCAACGTTTGCCATGATGGTACCAATTTAGATGCTCTGGTTCTTCCAGAATAGCAATGTCAGCATCTCTGGAAGAAATAAACTGAGAAGTATCTCCAGTAGGTATTATGCTTCTCCTTTCCTTTGAAAACTAGAAAGAGAGAGAGAGAGAGAGAGAGAGAATAAAGATATCAGATGTTAATTCACAGGTTGCTACGATAAAATAAGACAGTGAAAAACCCAATTCGTCTAAAAGGTACCTTCCCAGGATAAAAGGAAATTTTAAAATCAGCCTTGAAGCCAACCCTTTCCTCAAGCCAGTTACGTATATAAATTTCTTGCTCCTCCGGTGAACTAAAAACGAGAGCGTTTGGATAAACTAGTTCTTGATCTGATTCACAAAGCCATGGAACCAAGAGTGTGACATTTTGTTTTGCTGACTGTGCTAGATATGCAGCTCGAAACAGTGGATTTACAGCTGTTCCAGTCATCCAAGGAAGACTAGCAGTTGTGACAATCGCAACATGCCTTTTCCCATCAGACGGATCATGCTTATCTCGGTCTGTCCAAAATCCACCCTCGTAACAATGACCCGTACTTTCGAGGACGCTGGCTATCCTCAAATCTAATTCATCATTGATGTTCTCATTCCCTAGAACAGAGGACTCCCCAGATGCAGAGTGTAATAAAAGTTGGTTCCGGCGTTTGCTACACAAGCTTTCCACAATCTTGTCACATATATCTGCATTCAGATGCAGAACGCTATTTAACTTCAAAGAAGCAATAATGATTTGAAACAATATCAATTTTTTTCTGCTTCATAGAATATAAAATATCTGCTTCATACAAATGTCAACCAAGCAGAAGCACACCAAAATTAAGTAACACATCTACTACATGGTTTCCAAATACATCAATAAGGCTCATTAAGTGTTAATTATTTGATTTGAAACAATATCAATTTTTTTCTGCTTCATAGAATATAAAATATCTGCTTCGTACAAATGTCAACCAAGCAGAAGCACACCAAAATTAAGTAACACATCTACTACATGGTTTCCAAATACATCAATAAGGCTCATTAACTGTTAATTATTTGATTTGAAACAATATCAATTTTTCTCTGCTTCATAGAATATAAAATATCTGCTTCGTACAAATGTCAACCAAGCAGGAGCACACTAAAATTAAGTAACACATCTGCTACATGGTTTCCAAATACATCAATAACGCTCATAGTGTTAATTAATTCATGTTCATAATTCAGGTAAGCACTTTAAAGGGCAAAAGATGGCAGGAAAATGAAAAAACTAGAATGCAGAACTTCTCCAGCTAAGTGAGCGCCCTTGGAGGTTAGTTTTCATCAACAACAAAGATAGGCAACTATCTAATCAAATAGCTTTCTCTGAAATCTAACGAGATTTTTACATCTAATTGTACGAATGAGTAATGGAAGAAGTAAAAGGGTAAATCGATGAAGAGAGAGTAAGGCTAAATAATTTGCAAACTCTATGTTAGATTAGTTTGGTTCTGATATTTCTCCCCTTCTTTAATTTTGTGTATTAAATTGCAACAAAAGCATCCACCCATAGCAGGAATTTTTCCTTTTCTGTTCTACCAACAGCCCAAACCAGAAAAAGATAATCTCCTAGACAAGATGTTATTCCCAGAAAGCAAGATCAGATCAGACCACCTTTAGAAGAACTTCCAGAAAATTTTTCAACCAATGAGATTTCTAAGTTCTGAATCCCGCAGCTAATCGTAGATGCCTATTGGCTGAGCTGATTCCTTCTCCTTGCCTTAGCAAACAAGCAACATATTGTGTTTCTTAAGCAGCTGCCATAACCCCAAAAAAAGAGGCAGTGCAATAAATGTTTCTGAAGAGATCCACCAAATTATAACATAGTTCAGAAGCGCATTATTTATTAACAAGAAACCAGAACTGGTCCTAAATTTCCATTACTATCCAGTAGAACTAAAAACCAGCTGTGTTAATTAAAGATCATGCTTTTTAAAAGCCAATTAGACTTTGTTGAAATAACTATTAAATAAACAATGCTTACATAGAAACAAAAGAAGAGCACTTCTCAATTATGCCAATGTAGTTGAACCATGAATTTCATCTGAAATTGAAGCATAATGAAAACCTACACATTACTATCCAATAGAACTAAAAACTGGCTGCGTTAATTAAAGATCATTCTTTTTAACAGCCAATTAGACTTTGTTGTGATAATTGTCAAATAAACGATGCTTACACAGAAACAAAAGAAAAGCACTCCTCAATTATGCCAATGCGGTTGAACCAGGAATTTAATCTCAAATTGAAACGTAATGAAGGCCTAAACCTTTGTATATTTTATGCTATAAGATTCAAACGAAAATTAAAGACTTGCATACCTCTTTTAACACCAAGTTGATCCAAAAATGGACCAGATTGCCTAACCCAATATGCCAAAAGTTCTGGCACATCCAGTGGCGGTACTCCCTATATTACAAAATTGAAGAAAAGATTCAGCATGTAGACCATCACAAATTTGTATTCCAATTCCATTTTATGCAGATGCAGTACCCAAATTAAGCAAGAAAAAGAAAACAGCAAAAACAAGAGTTTTTCTAAAGGGACATTTTCCACACGGCCCTACCATTAACCTTGTGCTTATCAAAGACTACAAGTAAAACTATCCAAGCCCATCAAAGACCCAATTGCTAATATTGATACCTTGAGCTCAGCGCCACTTAATTTTCTAGAATTGGCATGGACAACAATTCTTTTTTTTTTTTTTTCTCCCTTTCCCAAAACACTCCTTATGGACCCAACAAGGCACGATAAGGCTGAAAACAAGATTTACCAGAAACAATAAATTCAAATGCTTGCACGCCTATACCTAAAAGCAGTTGCAAACAATTGCAAAATACCAAAACGAAACACTATTAACTTAGACTGCACTATATGTAAAATCACCTCCAGAGGACTTAACCAAAAAGCGCACATGTCAAAGAATCATCCACGGCAAGGTGGTAGGAAAAAAACAAAAAACAAAAGAACTGAGGATCCTCATCATAACCAGCACCACGAAAATGACCTTCCACAAAGACTTGAGGCCCTAGGCTCTACCTTATCAGCACCTAGAACGATTTTGAGCCTTCCAATGACAATACTAAAACTAATGGTTCAGAAATGGCACATCAAGGTTTACACTAGAGAATATCATACCCAACGCCATGATGCATTCAATACAAAAATGAAGATGATGTTTGGCAGCAGAGAGCTTTAATTTGGAATTGGAATGGCAATTGCATAAAAGTGAAGCATTGGATAATGATATTCTAGAGACGGGTGAATTTGTCCATAATTCTAAACCTCAAACTGCATAATTCAAAACAAAGCAAATAAGTACTTTAGGATGATTAAGAGGAAGATGGTATACTCAATAGAAGAAGTACAAGAAAAATGCACTGTTTTTTTAACACCTGAAGCCAAAAGAATATCCAGATCGACATGTACCTTTGAATCTTCAGGCTCCTTGCACATTGCTTTCTGCAAAAAAGTGTCAGAAAATATAAATGAGTAGGCATATAAACTAACAACTGTAAACAATGAGGGTGTACAACAATTACAGATACATATAAACCACTATAAAACAATCAATTAGAAAACTAATTATGACTTTCTAAAAGATGAACCCATCACATATCATCACTAATTTGGAAGACAAAATCCATCTTTTTAAGAGAGACACGTAGGACAACCAAGATACTTATGCTGTTTGTAATTACAAGAAATAGAACAGAAACGGTTTGCAATATTCACTATACAATCACGTCAAAGAGCTAGATAGAGCATAAACTCCGCTGAAAGCTTGGTTGAGGCATCTGCAGAGCATGACATAATAGGCATGACTCAGAACATAACTGCATCTTTATAAAACATTAAAATAAAAATAAAAAATGTTCTGCAGCTCTCATAACATTAGAAAGAAATTTCAACTACTTCGTCAATATTATCATTTTGGATTTTCAACATTCCACAAGTCCCATCCTCCCCACCATTAATAAGCAACCTACAACTACATTTAGAGAAAAGAAAGGAAGATAACCAATATAGTCATCGTTATAGAGCGCTTAATTTTTCTTTATTTTTGTCTTTGTCCTATCTACCATCTACAACAATACAGTCAGAGAACCAAAACCTACTGATTGATTGACTACTACATGTCCGTTGACACTCTAGCATAAAGGAGTTGTAGAGTCTTTTAAACCCAAATCAGAGTTGCAACAACGAGAGACAAACATCCGAACCCAAACTTTGAAGTTCTTAAGAAAGTTCGAAATTCTCAGGTAAATAATTGGAGACCCCAGCACCCCAATCTTTTCAGATATCAAGAAAACTCTCAAGTATTCTCAGCTCTGTGAGTTGCACGCCCTTCCACAAAATCAAATCAGATTGCCTTTGGAAACACAAGTTCTAAACCTCCATAGCTTAGCTTCATTTGATGCCTCCGTTTCCAGCTAACTGACACGTTCACTCTCAATAAACTACGATATCATAGACTACAACGATTCAAACAACATAGCCAAATAAATTAAACTACTAAATCGTACAACCGTACCAAACAAACCTTCATTCTATATTTAGAATTCACGTTCAGAACAACGAAAGGTTAGCCAGAGAGAACATACCAAGCTTGACTTCACTTTCTCCACAAACTCATTCTTCTTAAATCCACTGAAAATTTCAGAGGACGGACTCCGCTTCTCGAACTCTTTCAGCCTCGTCTTTAACGCCCGAATTGGTTCCCAATCCCTAAAAGGCTGAGCTTCCTCTCCTTCCCCCTCCCCTTTCCACTCCCCCCAGAACTCTCTAAACCTAACAATTTTCCTCCTCCTAACCCTATCAAAATCAATAATCCCATCCCCCTCCTCCACCTCTGACACAATCGCATTCCTTATCGCCGATAAATCGATCCGGATTCTCGTTCTCGGGCTCCACTTCTCTAGAACCTTCTTGCTGAAATCCGGCGAGGAGTAAGCCCGGCGGATCTCAGATAACTTAGGCTGCAGCTTCTTCACGAAATTAATCTCAGCCGGTGGCGGCGGCGACCGAATCGCCGGCACTGAAAAAGACGTCGAGGCGGAGTTAAAGAAGTTCTCGAGCTCGCGGTCAAACGACGTCGCGAGGTTCTTGAACGAGTTGGCTCGGGCCTTCATCAACTGGAGATCCGCGTCCGCCGAGTCCCGCACCCCTTGCAGCCCCTTGGAGATGAACGAGAACGCGCTCGAAGAGGTCGAAGCTTGATTTTCGTTGACCATGGCGTAGGTCTTTCACTCTGATTCCAGAGAAAGAAAAACGTTTTTGGAATTCTGGTTTTGGGAATTACGTTAAAATACGCAAAGGCGCTCGGAAACGCGAAGCGCGAGGAAACGCTGAGAAAAAGAAGGAAAGGGGAAGACCAGCGAGCGCTGAGACTTTAACGGTTGGGATTCGGGTTCCAAATTTTTCTGGAAGCCGATGGTACATGTGTAATTCCACGTGGGACTGTTGCGCGTTGATTAGATTCGCGTGTGGGGACGTAGAGAGAGAGAGAGAGTCATATTGGAGGATGATATGGCAGCCAGCCATTGGTGAGAAGTTTCTACGGGGGGAATATTCTGGAAGGAAGTATATTCTTCCGGATTAGGAAATTCGGACGGTGTTTAATAGCGGCAGGTGTCCAATCTCCCTAATGCAGCAGGTAATATTTTAATAGCCAAAACTTCCATGCATCACCAACTGTACGTCTGTAAATGAGATCACCAGGGATAAAATCAAGTATTAAACACGTGGTGTAGAATAAAATTTAATCTTTTGAAAAATAAAGACATTACGTAATAGATAAATTTTACTAAAATAAAATTAAACATAATAATCATATCTAGAATAAATAAAAAAACAAAAATTGACTTGTCATAAAAACAATAACATCTTATAGAACTACTTAACTTTAAAATTTAGGGGTTACTCTAAACCAATTTATGCATGGTATTGTTATTATTAGAACAATTTCTTAATGTATAAAAAGTATAAGAGGCCACGAGTAATTGAGTTTAAATAAAAATAATAATTATATATTCCCTAACCTTTAACAAAAAGTAATCTTCTAAATTGGGATATGTCTTTAAGTTTTTTTTCTTAGATAAATTGTAATGTTAAGGTATATCTTTAAACTTTTATATTATTATGAATAAACTCATATATTCATAAATAAAATAAAAAAAGTAATCCTCTGCTTCTCGAAAAGAAAAAGCTTGGACGACGCTAATTGCTACAGGAAACAACAAGCGTGCTGGCTGTTGGCAGACGAGCGAAACAAGGAACAACTAGTTTGTCCTCTTGTAGTTTACGCTTCGATGTGTTGAAATCACCGAAATATTATCACATCCAGAAAAGGCATTTAGCTATGGATTAAGATTGTCTCAGGTTCTCCCCCACCATCCAAATATGAACGGATCTTTTTTCATTTTTCCACTTTATTCCTGGTCTTTATGAACACGGATGAGTGGTCTTCTATTTGCCTGTGGCTTGTGGCCTGCCGCTAATGTGATCCCACGCTATCTTGTCCCGCACTTGTCACCGTGCACGTCATATCTTTCTGCTTTCAAGGTTCACGTTCCCTGTCCAACTCGATGTTGAAGTGTACCATTTTATTTCGAATTAAATCTCCCCAATATCTATTTTATTACCCATTTATTAATTTAGATCTAGGACAAGGACTTGTATAAAATAGTAGTTCTTATGTATTGTTAATATTTCATTTTATAATCATTTTTATATATTTAAGTGTTATTGTTAAAGGTGAGTATTATCTCATATCTAAAACACGAGAATTTATTATTAATATTATAAGTAACAAAAATTTTCTAACTATTATTTTAAGATTTTAAAATTGATTCTTAGATTTTAATATAATATTAAAGTAACAGATGAGCCTCTACTTTGTAATCCCCTAAGTCCTGAAGTTATACTTATATAATGCTTGTATTAGCATATACGTGAAAGTGAATATCAAATATGAGTATGATCTCATATTTGACATTAAAAATTCACAAATTTCATTCAAAAGAAAAAAGAAAGACTTACATCTTGCTCTACTTCCGTGAGTCTTTAATCCAGCTGTGGTCCATTTACGGATGGGTCAGATTCTAAGGCTCAAAACCCAGCAAAAAAGGCTGCCATACCATGCTGGACTGGAGTCCCGGCCCATATATAAGCCCAGCTTGCCTACTGCCAACTCTCCTGGTAGCGGAAGCCACCGTCACATCAGTAGCTGCCGCGTGTAAATCCCGTCATCTCCCGTCTCTTTCGTATCCTTAATCGCGAAGGCGTCGGCAAAGGCTCAGTCGTCATTTCTTCGAAAGCAGGACCTCCTTTGCGGGAATTGGAAACTCAACAAGAGATTCGTTTACTTTACGGTTTGGAGAATCAAGTTCCCAAGGGAAAGGAAAATCTTCGTCTCTCTGGGAGAGGGAGAAAAGAGTGCAATGGGGCTGCTTTCCAACAGGTAAGTTTTATTCCTTTAATTTGTTCTATCTGATATTACGATCGTGTTTGGTAGATCTCGAATGCTCTTGCTTTTAGCCTTCATTTACGTTTTCCCGTGTTTTCTGGCAAACCAAACGGGACATTAAGGGTGTACCAGTGGTTTATTTATCTTTTCTGTTCTTCTTTGTTCGTGCTGGAACTTACAGGGTGGATAGGGAGAGCCTGAAACCGGGGGATCACATATACTCGTGGAGAGCTTATGTCTATGCTCATCACGGTTCTCTATCTTTTGCCCTAATGGTTTAATCTTTCTTTGAGCTTTTCTTTTTTTCCTTTTCTGTTTAGTCTGACTTAATAGCATGCACATGGGCCTGGATTTTCCATATCCCTGAACGATGAATTTCTTAAGTGTAAATTTGTATGCATATTCGCGCATTACTGCATATGAAGAAAATGGTGTTCTAATTATAGAAAAGGCGGAAAGTCCGCTTCTCGAAGAAGTTTTGTGCTCCACGAGTACCTTTAAACTTGCCCTTGTGGTTAAGCATAAGTCCAAGAGACTCCAAGGTGGCATATGTTTAGTGGTATTAACGACACCCAACTTTCTCCAGTTGGAAACAATTGCCCGCATGATATGTTCCAGATTTACATGAATCTGAAAGATTTTACTGTATTGGAGGCTGTGAATATTTTGGATGTCTCAAGTCCAAGCATTAGAAGGAACCCATCTATGAGTCTATCTAATGGAATATCACTGAAGTTGCCCAGCCAAGTTAAGGACAACAGGAAATGAGAATTGGTTTGTTTTGGAATGATGCGTTCGTGGAAGACTTGCTCTTTTGTATATGCCACGTGTCCAATTAAATTGTCCCTTTTTAATCAAATGTTTACTGGAAGAAATAGTACCTTTGTCTTTTTTGGGTGAATTATACAAGTAACCAATAGGTGTTGAACCCAGGTCCTTGTCCTTTGTGCCTTTATTACTGGCAGAAAGTGGTCATTGGAGCTACAGTACATTGGATTTGCCTCTCATTTGTTTTTCCTTTTCTTCTAAGCAAAAGGAAGTTTTATTTCTCTTTTCCTAACTCTTTCCTGCCAATTAAAATACCGTTGGGACTTAGGTTGTGTCATTGAATACTTTTCAATTATAATAAATTTAGTACTGATCCCGATGTGTAAGATTATCTGGTGTATGAATTGCACTTCTAATTTTAAAGACGAATTTTCATGTATCCCACAGACACGTTGTTTGAGTTTCTTGGAAGTCTTGGTTCTTTAAATTGTTTATTTAGCTCATCCATGGGTATTTAATTTCCATGTGCTGGTATTCTCTACCCCTTTGCTTTTTTATCCTGGTATATAACTTTTAGGGTTGTCTAAGCTAAAAAACATTATTTTCTTGTATTGTTCTACATGTTATGACTATATCTTTCTCTGCATCCAATTGAAAACAGGTATCTATGTTGGGGATGACAAAGTCATTCATTTTACTAGAAGTGGCCAAGAAGTAGGAACTGGAAGTCCTCTGCTGGATCTCCTATTGATTAGTTCAGGACCAGCCCGACCACTACAGCCCTGTGCCACTTGCACTCCAGCGAACGAGGGGAATGGTGTTTTCTCCTCATGCCTGAACTGCTTCCTTTCTGGTGGTGTTTTGTACCGGTTCGAGTATGCTGTCAGCCCTGCTCTCTTTATTGCTAAAGCACGTGGCGGGACATGCACTCTTGCAGGCTCTGACCCAGATGATATTGTGGTCCATCGAGCAAAGTACCTGCTTGACAATGGCTTTGGATGCTATAACGTGTTCAAGAACAACTGTGAGGACTTTGCTATCTACTGCAAAACCGGGCTTCTTGTAGCGGATCAAGGAAGAATTGGCCAGAGTGGCCAAGCAGTTTCCATTATAGGGGGCCCTCTTTCTGCTGTTTTATCCACTCCATTGCGTCTTGTTACCAACAATGTTTATGGGATGGCTGCTACAGCTGCTACGGTATACTGTGTTAGTCGGTGTGCTGCTGACATTGGCTTGAGGAAGGATGTGGTGAAGATACCAGTGGAGGATCTGACAAGGAGGCTGGCGGTAGGCTCACTGCAGATTGTTGAACCCCAAATTGCTCCTGCCTCTGGGTGTCCCCCGCTTCCCACTCAATAAATCTGTCTAACGTAATATTTGATCATTACTTGGTTTCACTATATGTGGGACTATTGTTTTCACATACGTATGTTGTGCTTCTTGTCTGTTGAATGTTTAAGTATAAACTGACACTTGCTTTGTTTGTTTCGAATTGTCAACTACATTTCTTTTGTAATGAAACCTTTTCAGTTTGTTAATGACTGCCAATAAAATCTGTACATGAAAGTTTGAGGTACTGTTTGTAAAGGTTCCTTTATAATATTTGTAAAGGTTCCTTTCTAATGCTATATTCTTGTGTTCAACATGACCCTCTGTATCAACGAAAATGAACTAAAATAAACAAAGGAAAGATATGAGCGAAATCTAACTCAAAATAGACTCAAGATGAAGACTTTACTATCGGCCAAATAAATACAGAATTATTATATGGGATGTATATCTAGCAGCCTGAGAGACATTGCGGGAAAAAAAGGGTCCCCTAAAGTGCTTAGGAATAACCTATATATTTAATTCCTACATAACCCAGGATTTGAAAAACTCTCTACTTTCTTTTAAATTTTAATTACCGGGACGTGATTCACGTTGTGCTACTGAAGCTTGCGTTTACTGGTGAAGATCATGAAATTAGGTAAGCCAGAAAAAGAAAAGCACAGATTTGCAACTAAAAGCAAGACAAAATTGTATTAAGCATGTGTCCCCTGATACAACAGCTACTTTAATATTATGCTATCTCGCGTGCAAAGACCAAAACAAGTGGCTCTCCGAAGAAATCGAGTCGAACAAGACAGAATCCTACTTCCGACGTCTTGATGTTCACGCCAAAATACTCCTGCCAGTAGCCGTCTCAGACCAGAAGAACAGCGTTTATACAACCATCATTCTCAGGGTCATTTGTAACTTGAGCGTATTTACCTGTCCACAACAAAATACCGAGATGATTTTTTGAGTCATTAAACACAAACTAAATGAGATATGCACTTAATGGGAGAAAAAGTCGATAAGCAAAGACAAGGAAAATCTTACCCCATACAACTTTTCCAGCTGGTGTAACCAAACCCAACTCACTGACATTCACCTGAAATTTAAAGCAACAGGAGAAACAAATATGTAAATCCATTACGTTTCGTTTCCTCAATGGATCGTGGTGAACTAAATTCAAAAGAAAACAGTACCTCAATGACAGTTCCCTTTGTCATCACACCAAGAGAGGTATACATTGGACCATTAGGATTTTTCTTTACACCAATAATCTCGAGATTGAAAGTGCATTTGAGTTCAGGATGTGTCACATGAGCTTTGGTGAAACGCAACCCTGAAGGACGTATGAACCGCTCATACTTTGGAGGTTTTCTTGTAAAACCAGGTCCAACAAATGTGGCTTTAGTGACCATCCTCTTCCATTGTTTGGCTGCAAAAGAGATCAAGGACCAAAGCATCACCAGACTGCTAATGACTCCATTTGCATTGTATGCAACATGTTAATGTCAAACCAACCAACCCAATTCCCCCTCTTTTCACCCGAAATTGTCCAGAGAAACAGTCCAGTGAAAAGAAACAGTAATTCTAGAGTTGGGCTGATAAATAAGGCGAGAAAAACAGAAAAGAAAAATTACTTCGGAGCATCTTTTAGAACTCAAAGTCGCACTTTGTGACAAGCGGAATTGAGTAAAAGTTATGTTAAAAAAGAAACATTTTCGTTACCAACCAAAAGTTTTCAATATCAAGGAAAATACATAAAATAACCGCATAAAGGACAATGATGGAGATGAGTCCTGGGTAACTTACTCTTTCGTTTACCAGTCCTGATCACTTTGAACATTTCATCTTCAGCCACAGGCCTCACCTGAAGAAGGAAATAAATTTCTCTCGTGAAGTTTTATCTCATGACAAGCACAGAAGTTTTCAATTATAGGGTCTCTTGCCATAGTTGACAAACCCACACCCATATTCATACTCCTCAAGAATAAAACAAAGCTTTGTGTAACCAATTTATTTTTGGGGAGTAGTAGGAGGTTTCTCTTTTTCTTTTTTCTTCCTTTCTTTTTTCTTCCTTTTTTTTTTTCTTTTTTTTTTTTTGTTGGGGGGTGTGTAGGGTGGGGAACATCGGAACTGCAATAGAACTTATGGTAGTGAAATATAGATATGATAATGTAAGAAAACAATCTTACCTTAGGTAGAGGGACTTCCCACTTCCCAGCTTTCTCTTTCCTTTTTTGCTTAATGGTATTGCTAAGAACCTATTATCATCCAATGTCAGATCCATAAGCAGAGAAAAGTATATATGAGGAAAAAAATTAATATTTTTTAGATAGTGCAGTTGGTTGGTCAAACCAACACTTCTCTTCTCAATCAGGTATAGCATACCTTTGCCCGTGTTGTGTTTTCACGATCCAGCAGATAGGCAGGAACGGCTCCTTCATGAACATCATCATCCACCTTCCGTCTGTTGGATGACTCTTCATGCATAGCCAGTCTGTTGACATTCAAAAACATGGCTTTTATATTCACCACCAGAGGTCCAACATAGTAGAAATCAAAAACCATCGTACATAGTTCATTTTGGAAAATATATGAGAGATCTTTGAATCATATGAAACATGGCATTTGACTTCATACAACTAAATGGAAGGAAAGAGTACCAAATCAAGAACAAAAGAAAAAGGGGGAAAAAAAAGATTGATTGAAAGCTAAGTCTGGAGCTGTGATGTGCAAATAGATGCTTGCACAACAATGGTCCTATGAAAAAATGAAAAGCACCACAAAAACATTGAAGCATTTATATGTCCCTAATTTGCTAACCAAAAGCAAGTAGTTATCCCGCATATTCCCAACTATTCTATGCCAAGAAAATCAGCTCCAAACTATTTGAAATTATACCAACCCAAACTTCGAGTCTAGTGAATTTTATATTTCAGAGTCCCACATCTCATCTCTGGTTTACCCATTGCCAAAAACGTATTTATTTCTAATGCTATAAAGAAATCTAATAAATTAGTGTTCCCCTTGTTTTCAACACAGTACAAATTTGAAGGGAAAAAACAAAGCCTTTTTAGCACATTGTCAATGTTAAAAACTGCTACATCATTCCTATTGATCATAACAAACATAAGAGTTCACAGCATATGATTACTAAAGCCTCAAAATTTCAATGCCTGAATGTGGTATCACTGGAAAAATAAATAAAAAATAGCACCACAATGAGCCAAATCAGTAGTCTCACCCTTAACATATGGATTACATGGAGAAATTAGTACCAATCATTTAATATCAGTTAAAACTAAATGTTTGCGTTGATTAGGTCTTTAACCAAACTCTCCGTATTTCTAAACAACAAAAAATCACTTCTAACACCCTTTGTCCCACTCTTTGATACGATAGGCTAGCCTGCTTGAAATTGAAATAAATAGATTCTGAAAATAAAAATCACTGAAATAGTATAAATTAGCAAAACCAGACAATTGAGAGAAGAAATTATGAAACTCACGTCTTCTTCATCTGGGCCTTTTCAGCATAGCGCTTCTTCGCGAACATCTTGCCCTTAATACCCAACGCCTGTAATGTTAAAGAGAAAACCCAGAATGATAAATTTAGCTGTCGATTTTACCACAGAAATGAAGAGAACAGATTCAGGATCTTCATTGTGCAAAAAAGAATGAAAGTAAAGGACCTTCTGGGCATATTCAGAGCGCTTGTGGACTTCACGAGCCTCTTTCTTGCGCTTTCGCTCGAAGTGGTCGAGACGATACCCATGTCTCTTCCTGTGAAGATCTATGTAATCTCCTTGCGGCTAATCCAAACAAAGAATAACAATCAGTAAAACCACGAAATAGATATCAAAAAAGCAACACCTTGAATCCTACAGAGAGAAGAGAGGTTTAGAGGCTAACCATGGCGACGAGTGCTGTAACGCTCAGTGCAGAGAGAGAGAAAACCCTAGTCGGTAGTAGGGTTTCTGATTTTGTTCCGTTATGAGTTCCAGGGTCGGTGTTGGAAAGAGCGGTTTTACGGTTCGGGTCGGTGCAGAAATATTTCAGCGGGTCGGTGTGAACTTTGGGCTAACGGGCCGAACTGGGTCGGTCAGATGTTGGGCTTTGCACCCGCTGTGGCCCATGCCAATCTCATATGATCATCCAATATGAAGCTTCTGCGCTCTCTCTGGTGTTGATGCTGGTGGTAGTGCTTCTCGTGGGCTCCGTCGTCGCCCAGTCTCCGGCGCCGTCCCCGGCCAGCATAACTCGGGAGAGCTCTCCGCCGTGGGAGTCACCAGTTTGACCTCGATTTCCACCTCGCCTGCCGAAGCTCCCCTGCCAGCCCAGAGCAGCGCCGTTTTGAACCGCGTCGGGGTCGCTGGATTCATGGCCATTGGTGTATTTGTTGCTGCTTTGGTGCATGGTTATTGTGGCTTGTGGTGGATTTGTATTCAATTTATTTGTTTATTTATTGGGCAGTTATTTTATATTTTCTTTTCCTAAGCTTCGCATTTCACAATGTTCTACAGCCCTGGTAAAATTAGTAAATCTGCCCAATTAGTAAAGTTATTTAAAAGGAACATTTCAAAGTGCACTCGAGATGTTAATTAAATCACGAAAAATAAAACAATATAACGTAAAATAAAATCGAAATATGCAACCCATGTGCATTGCACCAACTTATGGCCCATGCGAGTCTCGTCATGTACTCAATTTTTGAGATGTTTGATGGTGGAAGGAGTAAACCCTACCTTGCCTCAGCATCAACCCACAGGGCCAGTTCCAGCAGGCAGGCGACTGGTCGAAACGTGCCAATCTTGTCTTTCAATGATGCAAGATGTCTACATTTTCTACAAATTTTCATGCATCTTTCACTGATAGTTATGTTGGACTACTGGCTTCCACTTTCAGATTTGATGTAGGCTTTAGTACAATGATTGTTAACACTCTGGCCGATGATTATGGTAAAGAAACAGACCTGCTTTCTTTTGTCGCTTTCATATGGGCTCAACTTTGGTCATGTTGTTATGTTCAACTGAATAGTTTTGCTCACTTATTAGAGGAAACCATAATTGGGTTCGATCGGGGACCTACGATTTTGTCTTGTATGAAAACCAACCCACATGGGTTACGCTTGATCATAGCAAAAAACACCAGGCAGCCAATCTGACAGAAGCACCTCATTTGCAGGTTGGAATTTGTTGAGCTTGCTGTCTTCTTGTCTACTAAATCCATGCCCATCCTTGAACCCTTGCCAGTATCGATATGTGCTTCACATTTCCATGAGAAAGTTTGCAGGCTTCCAAACAGGAAGTACTGCAGTTTTGCTTATACGGCTATGCGGGACAATTTATTTAAGTGAGCAGTAAATCTTCAACATATACAGCGGCTTCTCATCAATCATTCTTGAACAGGATTTAGATCCTTCGACAGACTCATCAATCATTGAGATCTTATAGCTGTATTCTTTTTTCTCTTTAGTTTATACGTCCACTTCCCTAATTTATCTTTATGTTCGTGCTGCAGCTACGCGTTCGTTGGCGTTTCTGCAAGCAAAACTGGAATGAGATGACTGAACTATCTGTACATGTTCTGCTTTGGCGTGTTACGTCCCTCAATCTCGACAGACATGGCTAGATAGCGAGTTCCAGCGTCTTCTTCCCAACAACATTATCCGGATGAGACTAGTCTTCAATAATTGAGAAAAGCTGGCGGTCTAATTTAAACTGTTGAGGGTTGCAGTCACCCATTGATAAGGTCATTATCCTCTTCGACCTAAACTCTGCTACTTCATCTTTCCTTTCTTCGAGATTCCGGAATCTATCCATATCTGGACCTCAATGACTAGTTGCTTTTTTCCTCTTTCCTCCAGAACCTACGATCGGCCATGAAAAGCTATGATTAGAAAAGCTATGATCATGGGTCTGCAAATCCACTGTTGTTGGTTTTTCATGACACGCGACGAGCAACTGTAACCTAACCAGAGTGACTATTTCCGTGACCATGGCCATACAGTATACCTGTTAAAATTGCTAATGTAATGATTAGTGTTTATAATTAAAATTAAACGCCCCAAATAGTGTCCTCAATTTGCAAGGAAGAATCGCAGTCGGCACCGGTTCCTCCATGTTAGCTGACAGACTTTGATTCTCGTCCGTGATTCTTCTTCAGTGTTTGACAGGACCTTGTTCCCACATGCTCCACCCATCCTAAGTATCTGATTTTTAAGAAATATAGAAGGAAGACATCTTTTTGAGGAATAATGGGTTGTCACTCATAAACTTCCGCAAAGCAGGAATAGCTTATCAGATAAGATTTGAGAAATAATTTAGAACAACTCAACTTGCTAAGATATGAAAAGCTCAATCAATCAATTAACAATCTCTCCTTTATGATCACCGATGCTTTCAACTTTCACAATACTTTCTTTAATGAAAAATAATCCATCGCAAATGATGTTAGGCATGCCTAGTGAATCTCTAAATATCAATCACTTATTAGCTTCATGGTAAAATAGTAAGGTTTAATATAACAGATTTCATTCTTTTACATTTAAAATACAAGTGAGATGATCTGGTTATATAAAGAATTTAACTATTCTTTCTACCTTTTAAGATAAAACTTACATTTGTAACAAGTGATATCAAAGTTAAATTATAACCAATTTAATGGACTTGCAATTGTTATTCCTTAATGTGTGGTAGGAATAGACCCAACTAGTGAGGCTTCTGATTGTTAGCGAATTTCATTTTCTCACATCAAAAAGGCTACAAAATTGAATTGACCTTTTGGGATGAAATTTACGTCCATGACATTAGGACTTCTTGATCACAAATTTAACACCTAGGTAATTAATTGATAAAAACAAGGACGTTTTTGGGAGCATGAAATACTTTGCTGAGCTTTGCTTTAGGTATAGTGTTCTATGGAATCACTTCTCTTCGGAATTGAATAGCATAAGATGTTGACTGCCAAACACTAAACCAAGAAAATCAATTCTTTCTTTTCTTGTGAACGAGAGATAATGGAAAAGCATGGTGGGACCTCGACTTTTGACTCTTTGGACTCTAGTTCCTTGCGACACTACATACAAAAAAGCTTAGCCTTGTATATGGGACCCCGTTTTGTCTGGCTTTTTCTGTTTCAATCAAAAGCCAACTTTGCACCGCCAGGACCTCACCGAATTTATAGAATCGTCGGGTGAGAAAATAAACTATGATGAGAACAGATCCGTGGACTCCCACTCTTGTTGGTGTGCTTATAGGAGACTAATCATTGGTCGGATAACTCCAAACCAACCAAATTGAGGAATAAACAACCAAAAAACATTTGGTAGTGAAGTTGTTGGATGTCTTCAGGTTGTCACGAGAACATAGAAAAATCAAAATCTTTGTTACACAAAGCTAAATTCTGGGCACGGACCGGAAAAGATTACATTGTTAGGACCATGGAACATTATTATTGGACCCAAAATTATAACCATTAATATATGCTCTATTCTACAACTAAAATGCAATTGTAGCATTGGTATGCTTTCCAACATTGTCCCACTAGAATCATTAGGGCTCACACCCTCCACTTTTTAATCACTTGCTAGCTTAGTTGGTAATTAATAAGGATCCGGATCATTGAGTCGAGGTTCCCTTCCCTCTCCAGTAAATAAAATAAAATTAAAAAAATCCCTCTTTTTTTAAGCAACTTGTTAATAACAAGGGTCTAGATATTACTATTAGCTAAAACATGTAATCATTAGTAAAAGTACATATCTTATTCCTTAACAACTACAAACTTACTGGTCATGTCTCATTCGAGTTATTTAGACTCACATCCCTCCCCACCCTTCGCTTACCAACATGTACCAACATAAACCAACTTTTTTTTATCATGACAATCACAATCTCACTTCGATTCATCTGCCCAGATTCTGAGGTTGCCGTGTTAAACACTATCTTGCCTTTAATTACGCAGGAAAGTGGATTTATTCTTTTGTCCAAACACCGAAACAAAACCCAAAACCTAAGTGCGTTTGTGATTCTCAAGATAAAGAGGTTTGTCTAATCTTTTACTGCATGTTGATGTTGATTTTGCTTTTTGGAAAGTCGAGCTAACCCTAGAAACGGGAATTTGACCGCATCTAAACTTCAGTCTAATGCATTAAATTATTTTTTACTGCCAAGACTAAACTTCTCCATAAGCAATAGACTTTAGCCAATGTCTCCACCGCCAGAGGAAACTTCATCGTTATTGTATAAGCCGATCACAAATAAAGAAAAAGATGATCAGATCTGTATCCGTGTCTATTCGAGCACTCTTCCCGGCTGTTACTATTTTCTTTATTAAGCAACCACTTTATGGAAGTTTAAAGCCATCGGATTTGTTATTTCTATAGATATTTTAAAGACACGGTTTCCTACATAGGGATTTTGCTTAATTTTACTATCAACTAAGATGCAAATTAATAGAAAATCAAGAGAGATATCTCTTAGTCCTAAAGGCGTGTATGTATGATCTATTAGAAGATCTAAATCCCAATTTTTAAAATAATTAAGAATTAAAGAAATGTTTTCTTAATTTTAACTTTACAATAAGAAGTTATATAATTAATGTACGACTTTCGTCTTCCAAGAGACAAAATGACATGCTTTTTCTTAGAAATCAAGCTTGCAGTCTCAACAACTTTAACGAAGCATTTTCAAACTTAATAAATGAATAGCATGTCGCTCCTTTTGATTGGGACTCATATCCAAACTTCAACTTCGGGGTTATGTAATCCATGCAAGACTTTCCTAATCCGACAGACCAAATGGCTTACTTTTTCTTGGAAATGAACAGCATGTAGCTCCATTTGATTGAAACTCACATCCAAACTCCTGTTCTTTCGTATTGGTCAAGACCTACGTTAAAGCATCCGCGACATTGCCTATATCATGTCGATTCAAGTGGGTCAAGGATCAAGTTTTCACGCAATTCATGGGGAAACGTCGGTTCATTGCTAAGTAAACATCCATGGGTTGACTATCCCGACCTATTAACATCATGAAATCGTATATAAACGGGTAGATTAATCGAAACACGACAGGATAATCAAACAGGATCTTCCTAGGCTGAAGTGTCGGGATGAACGTATCTCCTGATTTAACTTCAGATGCTTATCTCCCTTCCAAATGCACGAAAAAACCCTTGAGTCCAAGCCTTGCCAGCCATTTTTTCGCTGTTGAAGCTTTCCCTTTCAGAGCCTTATTCGAACGGGACGCCGTTTAGATCTCCTTTCCCTCCCTCACATGGATGCAAAGCTGCTTCGTCAGTAATCATGATTCTCGAAACGATACCGCATGCTTTAAAGTGCGACAGCAATTCAGCATTGATTCCCGGCGTCGCGGGGGCCAAAGGTTAACTACGTAATTTCGAAACCTCTCATACACACGAATATCGGGCCATTCTGCGTGACTCACGGACCGAAATTCAATGATTCCACCCGTACTTTCGGCATACTTTGCGGGCACGTCCCTCGTTCCAGCCCCTATTTACGTCACTGCCATTGAATGTGATCATCATCTTTTTAATTTTTAAATTTGTAGTCATAATTACTGCACGTTATACATATCGGCCAAATATCAAAACCATGATGCTGTCCTTTTTTTTTTTTTTTTTTTTCTCCATACTGCTATAAATCAGACTGAGAAAAAAAATTGTTGTTTTAATTTTTATGAAAAGTCAACCATGTAATGAATAAACAATGCTTTTAAAATTTTGAGTTGATGGAGACTCAGCAACAACGTCTCATTGAAAATTTTACCACATAATAAGTCAAGATTTGAGCCTATCCTCTTGTAATAAATCTTCTAAATCTCTTCATCCATCCCGATAAAGAAAAGAAATTAAAATTAACAGATTTTTCCTTTCTTGATAAGACCCAAACGACTTATTTTTAAAAATTTAATTAACTTCTAATTATGTATGACAATTTAATATGTAAGTGATTTATTTTTCTTTAAGAGTTAAAATTATACTTAATTAGTTGTACTTATCCAATATATGATTATTATATTGAACCTTGTTAGTATTAAAAAAAAATTGTCAGAGTAATAACCATATCTTGAAATAATATTTATATAGTCCTCATTCTATATATAAAAAAAAGTATAGCATCATAGAAATAGAATTAGATTGATACAAATATGTTTTAATATAATAAAATATTAATTTGTGGGACTAGTGTCTTTTCCATGTGTGTAAATTTGAGAAAGCGGGAAAATGGGGTGGCTTTTGTATATTTGGAAGGTGTCGCGGGCGTGCTGGCCACTAAACTCTGAGCGAGTAAAGAATGAGTAAGATTGCCACGTGGCTGTGTAATTAAAAGAGTAATTACTCATTGCATAATTAAAGGAAACTGATTAACGAGCCGAACGAGCCATGACTGTCTCACTCACACCGGCTTGAATTGCCACCGGTCCCCTTGGGGCATAAAAGACGAGAATACCCCGATAGGACATTGAAGAGATCACTGGGACAGAGAGAGAGAGAGAGAGAGAGAGAAGAGAGAATCAGCAAAAAAAGGAAGGTGTGGTGCGCGGTAAGCCAGTTTCCATAATCTGGATGAGACACCTAAACGAACGAAGATTGACAATCTCTGTCAAAGTACGGAAGGGTTGCTGGATTTGCTTTGATTGAGTTCCATCACGGTGAATTTTCCATTATCTTCATCTGGACTGTGTGAGTGTTTGTCATCGAGAAACGTAGTCGTCAGAGCTTGGATTTTGTTTTTCGTCGTGATTTTCATTTGTTTTTATGCTGCAGGTAGTCTCTGAATTCGCTTTTCCATACAAGGTTTTTCAGATGGATATTCGTGAGAGCTGCCGGTGATCCTCAGATGGAGCTTCATTCTTAGTTTTCTTGGGTCTCATGAAGAAGCATGGTGCGCCAATACAGATCTGCTGCGGACCTCCATAACCGGTGCCTTGTTTTGGCACTTCTTCTGTCGCTTCTCGCTGTGGTTCTTAGTGCCACTGACCCCGGCGACCTTGCAATTATCAATCAGTTCAAGAAAGGGTTGAAGAACCCAGAGCTTCTCAAGTGGCCGGAGAACGATGCCGACCCATGTGGGTCTAAGTGGCCTCATTTGGTTTGCAAGAACGACAGGGTCTCCCAGATTCAGGTCCAAAATATGGGCTTGAGTGGCCCTCTGCCTCAGAACCTTAACCAGCTCCTCATGCTCACAGACCTTGGTCTCCAAAGGAACAATTTCACTGGACCCCTACCGTCGCTCAGTGGCTTATCGAGTCTGAAGAATGTTTACTTGGACTACAACTTGTTTGATACCATCCCAGGAGATTTCTTTAATGGGCTCACGAGTCTGGAGGTCTTGGCATTGGATTACATTAATTTGAATGCCAGCACTGGGTGGATGTTCCCTAATGAGTTGCAGGACTCACTTCAGTTGACAAATCTCTCTTGTATGAATTGCAATTTGGTAGGGCAGTTGCCGAGTTTTTTGGGCCAGTTCAGTTCCCTATCAAACTTGAAACTCTCTCTGAATAGTTTGACCGGTGAGATTCCGGCAAGCTATGGCATGCCTTTGCAGATGCTTTGGTTGAATAACCAGAAAAGAGGAGGGTTGACGGGTCCGATCGACGTGGTGACAAAGATGACATATCTTACCAGTCTCTGGCTCCATGGCAACCAATTCACTGGGGAGATTCCGCAGAGCATTGGGAATTTGACTAGCCTCAAGGATCTCAATCTGAATGGTAATCAACTAGTTGGCTTAATTCCTGATGGGTTAGCTAATCTGCCATTAGATCATTTAGATTTGAGCAACAACATGCTGATGGGTCCGATACCCAAATTCAAAGCCAATGATACGGCTTCTGGCTCCAATTATTTTTGTCAGCCAACTGCGGGGACTCCTTGTGCCCCGGAGGTTACGGCACTTATTGAGTTCCTAGGTGGGTTGGGCTACCCTTCAAAGCTCGTTTCTTCGTGGAAGGGTAATGATCCTTGTGCAGGATGGTTGGGAGTGAGTTGCGCTAGCGGCAAAGTTTCTATCATAAACATGCCTAACTTTAACCTCAGTGGCAACTTGAGTCCTGCAGTTGCAAGCTTAAGTTCTCTTACTCAAATTAGGCTTCAGAATAACCATTTGGGTGGTCAGGTTCCCCAAAGTTGGACTAGCTTGAAATCTTTGACGATGTTGGACTTGAGTTCGAACAATATTGCACCTCCATTGCCAGAATTCAGTAAAAGTGTGAAGTTTGTCACCGTTGGGAACCCTCTCTTGAGTAGCGATAAGTCTGGTACAACCTCTCCGACGGGAACCCCTCCGCAATCCAAATCAAACCCCTCTTCCCCAACAACAGGCTCGAGTTCAAACGGCAATGGTACTTCTGGAGGGACAAAAAGTTCAAAGAGGTCATTTCTGGTTTCGGTTGTGGCCCCTGTTGCAAGTGTTGCAGTTGTGGCTTTACTGCTCATACCTCTGTCTGTCTATTGTTATAAGAAGAGAAAAGATACCCCTCAGGCTCCTAGTTCAGTTGTTATTCATCCAAGAGATCCGTCTGATTCAGATAACACGTTCAAGATTGCTGTCGCCAATAACACCAACGGGAGCACTTCTACAGTGACAGGGAGTGGTTCTGGAAGCATACACAGCAGTGGAATGGGAGAGTCTCATATAATTGAAGCTGGAAATCTGGTCATATCAGTTCAAGTCCTTCGAAATGTAACAAAGAATTTTGCCCCTGAGAATGAGCTTGGCCGTGGTGGCTTTGGGGTAGTGTATAAGGGAGAGCTGGATGATGGTACAAAAATAGCAGTGAAAAGAATGGAGGCTGGTATCATTACTAGCAAAGCCTTGGATGAATTCCAGTCTGAAATTGCAGTTCTCTCAAAGGTCCGGCACCGTCATCTGGTATCTCTTTTGGGTTATTCTATTGAAGGCAATGAGAGAATTCTTGTATACGAGTACATGCCTCAGGGGGCTCTGAGCAAGCACTTATTTCACTGGAAGAGCTTAAAACTGGAGCCCCTCTCCTGGAAGAGGAGGCTAAATATAGCCTTGGATGTTGCTAGGGGGATGGAGTACCTCCATAGCCTTGCTCACCAGAGCTTCATACACAGGGATCTTAAACCCTCAAATATCTTACTTGGGGATGATTTTAGAGCAAAAGTTTCAGACTTTGGACTGGTGAAGCTTGCTCCGGATGGAGAGAAATCTGTGGTGACCAGGCTTGCTGGAACTTTTGGATACTTAGCACCAGAATATGCAGGTAAACATTTAAACTAGTTGATTTCCAATCTGTGATGTTGAAAATTGGTTTAAACAAGGACGTCACAAATCTTCTTTCTGTGAATGTTCTTTAATATATGAAGAAGCACTGCGTGATTTATAGAAGTTATGCTACCAATGCAAAGACTGTAACACATTCCTAACTGCAACTTAGTTGCATAAAAATTGACACCGTTGATCCTTTGTAGGATCAAAAGCTTTATTGCATCGAGTTTATGGAAAAAAACCAAAAGGCTTGCATGAATCAATTGGCTTCAAAACATCCTTTAGACACTATATTATTATGGTTTCTGTTATATACTTTTAATATATAGAACGTATTTTGAAGTTAACTCCACGTTTCATATTGCTTTCAACCCATTCTCACTATTTCTTTAGTTGTCAATCATTTTGCTGAACCTTTTTGGCAATTTGTGTAAAGATTCAAAAGAATTTTGAAATGTTAGGTTTGATTTCAAGTTTAAGCAAAACTAAAATTTGGTGCACTACAAAAGAAATTCTTGATAGGCAAATCAAAGGGCCTGCAATTTATTCAGAAGGTTAAAAAAATGTGCCTGACGAGAAGTGCCTTCTAGCCAACCCATTTGGATGACGTAAAATGTATTGATGCATATCTCCTTATTTCTGCTATATACTGGGTTGACTATGAGATTTCAATGTCTATCATTACAAATTAGTGCGCACCAATATCTAGCTAACTCCAGCATTGATTGCTCGATTGAATCAGTGACCGGGAAAATCACAACCAAAGCTGATGTCTTCAGTTTTGGGGTTGTGCTAATGGAGCTGTTGACCGGGTTGATGGCACTTGATGAGGACAGACCCGAGGAGAGCCAGTACTTAGCAGCCTGGTTCTGGCACATTAAATCAGACAAGGAAAAACTGATGGCTGCCATTGACCCAAGCCTTGACGCAAAAGAAGAAATTTATGAAAGCATCCCCACAATTGCCGAACTAGCCGGACACTGCACTGCTAGAGAGCCCAACCAACGGCCAGATATGGGTCATGCTGTGAACGTATTGGCCCCGCTTGTCGAGAAATGGAAACCATTTGATGATGAGACCGAGGAGTACTCGGGGATTGATTATAGCCTTCCCCTAAACCAGATGGTGAAGGGCTGGCAGGAGGGAAAGGACTTAAGCTATATGGCTTTAGAAGATAGTAAGGATAGCATCCCAGCAAGGCCAACTGGATTTGCAGACTCTTTCACTTCTGCTGATGGTCGGTAAAAGAAGTGCCCTGTATGTTTCGTCTCTTGAAAATCTTTTGATAGGTGTAGATTGCAATGTTGTGTTCTTTCTGCTTCGAAATTCAGTGTCAATATGTTGTAGTGCATTGTTGGATTATGTTGGATAAAGCTGGAGATCTCAGATGCCTGAGATCCCCTGAGTAGACCTTGGTGTTTCAACTGTGAGATTTTACGTCCCAATGTTGATGTAGATAGAAAGAATGAAGACTTCTAAATGTTTTACCAAATTTTATTTACTAAGATATCGATCTGCGGAACTGCTAGTGTTCTTTGGGCAAGATGGAATTCTCCATTTAATGCACTGCTCAAGCTTTTAGCATCTAGGACGTCAGGGCAGCAATCTGGTTATGCAGGTGAGTGGTTATGGCCAATTATTATCATGGCTGAAAAAACCAGTATTTGATAAATGTAGCGGGTCATGCCTGCACAGAGAGAAAGAGATAAATATTTGTTTCCGCCACGTTGGTCTGTTGTCCTATTACGACCATTCAATGTCGGCCTATTTTCATCAACGACAGCTAAAACCTGAATCCAATGACTTGATAGTGAGGAGTCAGAATTATCTTTAGGACGTGTTAGATATTTTTCTTAATTTATTTAACTTAATTCTTCATATTAAAAAAATACTCCTCTTAATCTTTTTTTTTTTTTGGTAAAAAGGAAATTAACAGCATTTTTAATATACTATTTAAGTTTATGTTTATGTTTATGTTTAAGATTACCACGATTTTACTTCATCATTTCATCACCCATAATTTCTTCTCATAATTTCTTTACTAAGACACGAGAAAGTATATTGAAAGTAGAAATAATTTTCTATTATTAATATCTTAATATCTTCCACTAGAAAACCTAATCTTTTGTTTTTATTCTTTTGGGTGATATCGTTTTCCTTTCTTCTTCTTTTTCGGCATGGTGTACCGTCCAAGAGGGGCTGATTTTTTATTTTTTTTTTTAAAAAAAAAGAAATGGGTGGTGTAGTGTCTTGAATGGCCACCGAGACAGGTGCTATCCATGAAAGGCAACCGTTCTAAGAACTTGCATAATCAGCACTCGGAAGATCAAATCTGTGGCTAAACTTGAAGCGAGCACGTGAAATTACGTGAAGAGTCATTTTCAGTGAAAGCATCCGGCATTATCTGCACCACAGCCGAAACCAACGATTCCGCAAGAGACAACTGATTACGTGACGCTCACGAACTTTTGCTTTGTTTTTGCATGACACGTATGTCAACAGTCACCTTCCTCCATTGTTGAAAGCTCGCATGCAACCTAGCTGGTCCGGTTTGGTCGCACTCGGCAATCGTCATTTCCATGTCCCAATCGCACGCCGTCACCCAGTTGCATCTGCGACTCACTATTACTAAATTTGTGTCTCTCGTTTGTTTGTCAATTTTTAATGGCATGAGGTGGGTGTTCTACGACTTTTCCTTTAGGTTTTAGCATCTTTTCATTTACCTAAACAGTGATGATTCACTCCACAGCTGGACCTTTTTTAGCTTTAAGTCATGTGAAGGATTTCAATGTAATGACGCAACATTAATTAAGAAAGGGAAGAGTGGGCAGCTAGTTTTTGACCCAGATAAGCAAAAGTTGAAACTCAATGCTGCTATAGAATACAAGTATATGACACACCATCAAACTAATCTTTCACAAGACTAAGTTTTACTTTTTCCGATACCAAATCTGACGAAAAGATTTCTCAAGCGAATATAATCAGGAAAAAAGTGTAAAATATACACTTTTTGTAGAGGACGGAATTACAAATTGAGTTGGAATATTGCCTCCGGAATATCTCAGAGGATTATTCCTTAGATGCAATCCTTAACCATGTGGACTAGCTTCACAGCAGAATAAAAACAAGAAAATATTCGGTGTTGCAAAATAGAGAAAACCACGTTCTTAGTGGATACCAGTCGTTTAGTTTTCGACAGATTCCACGTCTATTCTTTGTGAACCGGACATGGACAAAAGAACAACGTAACGGGACGTTGGATGTACAAAACAAAAAAAAGTCCCCACCGTCTGCTATGCGCAGGTATATATAAGTGACGTGGAATTAAGGATTCCATTACTCTAGAAAAACTTGTGATGAGCCGGTCTAGTAGTGCCAAATCCCTGTTGCTACAAGGAGAAGAAAACGCTTCCATTTGACTTTACACTAATTGAATGTTTCACACAAGCTGGACCGAATTTATAACAAGGAATCCAATGTGTAATTGGAAGATGGACCGCATTTATCATTTTTGATTGTTCATTTCCCTAGCTATAAAGCCGTACACGATCACCTACCTCAGTACATATGACTACACTTCTTCTGAAAAGCAACCAATATGGTAAGCCTTGGTTAGATCAGAGCTGGTGTCTTTTTCCGAGGAATTGGGTTGTGAGCGTGAAGGTTTCATGCAAGAAAACTGCCGGTAAGACCGATAAACAGGAGGTAACAGCAAACCAGATTTGCTGTCCATCAATAGAAGCCGTCCACACTTACTGCACCAACAATGATATAAAACTTAGGGACAACAATGCAAGCAAGCAAGCAACAATAAAAAGTGGAAAACAGCTAGGCTCACCTGCAAACTTTTGTAAATAAAGATTGATAGCTACAGATCCAGTGCTACAAAACCAAAACCAGAACGTTACAAATTTTACATTTATAACATAGGAATGTACATGAGGATGTAGTAGAATATCTAATTATCCAAGTAATAAGTATAATAAAGGTACCAGAAGAGAATGAAGAGCAGTTTCAGGTCGAGTTCCAAGAAAACACTGCAGAGCCATAGCAGCATGCTCCTGCAAAAGGACATTGCTAAAATAAACAGGAAGGTCGTCTAACCAACTAAAATAGGTGAAAGATTAATAGGCAGCAAAGACTTACCGTTATGCGCTTAAATACATGATAAACTGAAAATCCTCTAGAATGTATGTAGCTGCCTCCCTGTTAAAGAATATTAACAGAACAAATACATTACAGCAAGGGAAAAAATGATTTTAACCCAACAAGGCCCAACAACCATTAGATCAAAACTACAGAGAAAGCAGGCATACAAGCATGTATAATGTGAAAGTTAGGAAACAATTATAAGCTTTAAATTAAAACAGAGTAGATTTAAATATGTAAAGAGAAGAATCTGTTGTTGAATTGAGCAGTACTGAGAAGCATTTGAAACTCTAGCAGCCAATAAAATAAAATAAAATAAAATAAAAGGAGCAAAACACAAAACATAAACCAACATCTAAATCTATTTTTTTTAATTTTCAATGGAAATATTGACTCTGCTTCTGCAAATCATGATCTTCAACCCTCTGCAGAAAAACTGTTTGAAGTCCTAACAAGAAATTAAACGGAAAACAGGGAAAGCAGCAGACTTATGTGATAATATACACAACTAGTATCATGGCATTCAGCAAACTTTCTACAGAAGACTCAAGTGGCAGGGACGCTTCTAAAAGGAATCTGTGTCAACACCAATTACATGTTAAACACCAAGTCCAAAACATGGCTCAAGAATTCCCCAAGAAAAACTTCCAACATCTTAAAACTTACTGGAAAATGAATAACTAACCACAATATCTCAGAAACACAATACATAAGAATACTAGATAAAATAATCATGTGAACTTTAAAAGGGATGGCACATTTGAAGACAAACTAGGATAAACCTTGACATGGAGATCTATTAAAAAGGATTTACATCAGCGGATGAGCAGAATCGCAGTACAGTCAAATCACTTTAATAAAAAACAAGCATGAATGCAGCCAGAATCTTAGTCATACTTGAGCTCTGTTTGAGCTTGCTCAATCAACTTCAACAAAGCCAAGATCACATTTCTACACTAGGCTAAGTTCAGTTCATCTACATCACATCCATGATTTTGACATAAAATACAATGTAGTGACAAATACAATGAAAAGGAGGAAGAGAGAGGGAGAGAGGCGGAGGGAAAAAGGAAAGGGGTGGTTTGCATGGTAAGGGGCATTGAGAACGCATCCACATGCCATAAAGACAATGACGTTACTTCTCCATTTTAAAGCGTAACAATCTTCAAGTAAGAATTTGAATACTACTTAAGAAAAACCAACACCTTATATTAATGTGATTGGGCTTCACTAGTAATAAACTGGGATAGTCTTAGGGCAGAAACAAATAACACGCTAAAAGGATAGCATGTGATAGTAAGAAAATTAAAGAATAAACGCTTGAGATATTCTGTTAAACAAGAATACCTCATCTGGAGAAAAGAAAGCAACTGAGTCAGGGTCCATAGACCCAGCTGGATGCAGCGATATGATAGCCCTGAAGACAGAGGGAAAGTGCAACTCAATCACAGAAATATTCTCTGTGGCAACAGTGCTCTGGGGGCCTGCTCTTAGTTTATTTGAACTGTGAAAACTGCGGTCCTTGGATGTTCCCATGGAAGTCTCATTTGGTGAAGACGGCAGGGAAGATGCCCTTTTCAACCAGTCCAACCGTTCGTAAGTGGAAATTTTCATACTTGTCACTTCTTTTTCAAAATGCATTAGAACATCCGATAGTGTCTTATGGTCAGTAAGTTCCTCTTGATGATTTCCCATCTGTAGTTGGGTGCCACAATGTTTCTTTGAAGCTGATTCAGTGCGCTGACCATCCAATCCATCATCAAGATGAGGAAAAAATCGTCTTTTCTGATCAGTGAAGGCCTTGAGAGCTAATCTGCCAAGAGTGACAAAAAAAAATTGCTAAACCGCTTTCAAAACTAACATGGGAAAAGAGATGTTCAATAAGCAGTTGGTGTATGACCATTTGAAGCACTTGGACACATAACACGTGTAACAAATATTGAGTTCCATTGTGATAGATTAGAAGTACCCCTCTTGATGTTAAGCTATTTATGATACTTGGTTTAACACTAAACAAGGGCTGCATCTTTACTGTGAACGTGACTAAAGAAACAAATGCCATTTTCGTCTGTAAGCAACCAAGGCAATAAGGCCAAAACCAGTGCTTATCAATATTTGATGCATCCCATAAAAAAATATGAGTCTGTTCATATTCATTAAATACAAACCAGCTGAATCCTATCACATGTGATTATGGTAAGTCATTTTTAAGTATTCAAAAATATCACAAAGTCCTTATATCATATTTGGAGATTGCTTCAACTGCATATGAAGATTACTACATAGTTCATCTATCTAAGAAACAGAAAAGAAAGGAAAAGAATTTCCAGGTCGTAGTCAGGTTGTACTAAGGCAGGTGTAATACTTAAGCTCTAAAGCTCACCCTGGGGTGAGTCTTTAGAAGAACAGATGGATATAGGCCTGTCAATATCATTAAGAATTTCACTTGCTAAGAAATTAAACGGGAACTTAAGCTTGGCCATTGAGAAGTTAGCGTACTGCCCCCAAAGGCCCTAGGACGATAGAGAACCCCGCACCATATGCATACAATTCTACCATAACGTTTTTACACATAGCATACTCATTAACACGCAGCTAATAATTCAAGTGCTATCCACATTGCCTCCTTAGTTTGGTCACGGGGAAACAACAAGAAGTTATGATTCCTACATGATTTCCCCGCATTTTTTGCAACAGTAATAAATCCGACTTCCATTTCACTCCAGTTCTAGCAATTCCATATAAGAAATCAAAAATCAATGTTGAAATGCAAAAGAGTTCATATATGTCGCTCCCATAGTGCAAAAACGAAATCAAACCTCGTCCTATCAACTGCGGATGCACCGGCCTGGCCAGCAAGCTGGCGTTTCCAAGCGTATGCAACCACAGCTCCGTCCGGGCAGACCAACGGCATGTGCAGCCCCCACGAATTGCTTCGAGACCGAAGCGATTCGCTCAGAACGCCGGACTCCTCTAGCTGCCTTCCTAGCAAAACCAGCACAGACAATCTCAAAAATTTTTTACAGTAGCAGTAACGAAGATCACTAAAACCCTAATCCTATAGAGCGAGAATGCAATTGTGAGTCGTACCGACGGCGCGGAGGTCTTGGAGGTGCTGACGCATGGAAGTGTCTTCTTTGAGGAACAAGTGAAGGGGCTTGGTGCTCTGGTGAGGCTGGGCGGCGACGAAGAGGGCCTCGAGAAGGCGGTCCGCTCCGATCCTGACATCCGCTATGAGGCGTGCGGCCTGTCCGAGCCTATCCATGGCCAGAGCCACCTGCTTCGGTGGCGCCTCCACCGGCTGCGACGTATCCGGCTGTGTGTTCGCGACGGCCTCCGGCTGCGGTCGCTGCTGCTGCGGTTGAGGTCGTTGCATTGCTACCGGTGCCGAAGCGTTTCACACCGAGATCCTTCGACTATTAGGAGTCTGCGAGAAGAGTCCCCTCCACTAGTACAGCTTTCAGGTTCAGGACTTCGCACAAGGTATAAAAGCACATGGTATTTATTATATGAAGTTTATTATTCTATATTAATCTGCAGTAAAAAAACTTAATTCTCTTGTGCATTGCCTCTTAGGAAGTGTCTGCAAGTATCCATTACAATCTTTACACAGTACCTCTAAAGAATTGTCTATGAAGCTGGGGAGAAAAAAACATATCCAAATTCACGAAGGCATAAAGGGAAGGAAGTCACTTCATCCCCGCAAGAACACATGCCTGCAAATCCAACAATCTGTGTGATCGAACTTCGCTAGCACTCTAGAAGAACATCGTTAAAGAGTCGCATACGATGTCAAAGAAAATAGAAAAGCTAGAATATCCAAGATTACCTCCTCCGGAGAAAAAGGAAGCAACTAAGTCAAGGTCAAATAGCTCTGAAGAAGAACGGAAAGAGCACCTAAATAACAGCAATTTTCTCAGTAGCAATTTTCTAATAAAGCATTCATTATCACTTAATTTCATGTGTTTTTAGAATGATTGCATATTCAAATAAAGCATAAAAACATTGATTTCATTTTACAAATTCGTATTTTCTCATAATCCTTAATTAAGAAGATGATCAATTATTTTTTTATAATGATAATAAGGATAATAATTTTTTTTTCTGATCTTATAACAAGTTCTCCATTATCTTAGAAAAACATCGAGAGAATTACCAATATAAGTTTAAAGTTACTATTCAAAATTCTATAATTTATTATTGTCAGTAATAATAATTATTATCAATACTAGTTAGTTGAGGGTCAGATCAAGCTTATTGTTAAAAATATCAATATTCCTATATTTATTTTTACGACAACAAATAGCAAGGTGTACTTTTGAAAAACAATAGATTTATTTTAAATATCAGAAATATGTCAAATAATTTTGTTTAGTATAATACATTTTACTTGATTTTGTAAAGAAAAACAAATTTGGGCCAAACCGAAAAACTTATCTTTTAAACATTTAAAAAGAAGGTGTATTTGTTACTTGGCCCATCCGGATCCTTAGAGACCAGGGTTTAAGAACAAACCGGGAAGAACACGGGCGGTGGGCGTTTTTGCCTCTCTTATTCCCTCTTTCTCTGTTTCTTCCGATTTTGCTCTTGCCCTACCGTTCGAATCTGTCCAGAGTAACGAAAGACAGTGGGTTTTGTTTAGGAAAAGAAAAACAACGATAGATTTGAGTGTTCTTATACTTCGCTGGTTGAATCGTGCTTGTGCTTCTGCCAGTTACAATGAAACGTTCGAAAGCTCCCGCAAAGAAGCAGCAGAAGGGTGGAGTGGACTTCAAAGTAGTAATCTATGCATTGGCAGCGTCATTCAATTCATGTTCTGTTTGATTCAGAGGTTTATTTATAACGATATTTGTTCAATGTCTACAGAAAATAAAGCGAAAGGTTGGCAGGAAATTACCACCGCCGAATAATTCTACGAATACTGAAATTAAATCCAAAGGTATGGAGTACAAGAGTCGTTCTTGTTAAAAATTTCGTGGTGATTTTGTTATCTGCCATGCGGTGAATGTCCACACAGGATATGAGAAAGTGTTTTCCGCTAAAAATCAGCGTTAACTTCTTTTTTACAAAATCTTTTATAATGAGCAATAAGAACTGTATTATTATGTACTGCCTGAAGAGGTTTTGGAAGATATATTTCTCTTTCAAACCTGTGAAGCATTTATTGTTACTATGGGAGGTCAATGATTGACTCTGTTAACTAAACATTTTGTGTGTGTTATGAGCAGCAATTGTTCTTCCTGAGCAGAGTGTGGCAGCAGAAAAGGGAGGATTGGCGGTGAACAAGAAAGGATTGACTTTGAAAGAACTTCTTCAGCAAACATCCCATTACAACCCAAAAGTTCGTAGAGGTACTTTAAATCGTGGAAATATTCTGCCCACTAAAGAATTGCTCTTAAGTATTCAAATGACGGTGGTTGGGCCATGTAAAACAATTCCCTGTTTAGTTATCAAGAAAGTAGGAAACAAAAAATGTTTTTATCGGAAAGGTTTCTTCTTCTCTCTTTAATTTATTTTTTAGAGCCAGTTACCTAAAATGTATTATTGAAATTTGTCATGTGTGTATATATGTTACTGTGTATATGCATATATACGTATCATGGGAGTTACTTGAAAATTATGCCTCTACTTTTGTCATTGTTTATCTCAAGGTTGGACTAAAATTTTTTTCCTCTTTGAAGATGCTTTGATGGGTATTCGGGATTTATTCCTTAAACATCCAGCAGAGCTGAGGCTTCATAAACATGCTGTCATAGAAAAACTGCGTGAACGCATTGGGGACGATGATAAAGTAGTTCGCGAAACATTATATCAACTTTTTAAGTCAGTGATATTTCCTAGCTGTAAAGAGGTTACTCCCTTTTTTTTTCCTCTTTTCTCAAATTCAATTTAGTATTTATAATTGTTCACTTCACCAGTTCTCCATTTTTGTGACATCTGTTTCCTTTGCTTTCTTTGTCCAGGATAATCAAGGGCTTTTCATTTCCTTAATAATGGCGTATATTTTAAATGCAATGACACATTTATCAGTTGAGGTTCGGTTGATGGCTTTCAAATTTCTGGATCTCGTTGTTGAGAACTATCCACCGACCTTTTTCTTGTATGCTGAAAAGGTATCTTACCTGATTTTAGTTAATCTTTGCATTTTTTCTTTTGCATGATTATATTAGCACTGGTCTCTTGAAATCGTTCTAATCTAAGCAATATGAGAAGCCCCACTTCCCTTACCCCCCCGCGGGTTATTAACCCATGGGTATTTTGGCATGTCCAGTTCAATAGTAATAAGATTCAAGTAACAGGTTCCAATCCCAGTGAGGGTGTGCTCAAATGGAAAGGGGAAAAAAGCGAGAGAGAAAAAAAAATGGAAAGCGCATATGCATATAGAGAACAGTTTTTGATATCTTGGATGATAACGGGTTTGATTTCAATTGAATCATAGTTGTTCTTTTAAGTGCATATATCATCTTTTTAGTTTTAACGTTTTCATAAGGATTTTAACATTTGCTTCATCAACAGATTCTTCAAAATTATGAGGACATTCTACGGAAGAACCATTTCTATTTACAGGAGAAGGGAAAACTGATGAATGTTCTTGCTGGGTTGCCGCACTGCTTATCACTGGTGCCGTGTAACAAAAAAGAAGTTGACTCGTGTGAAAAAGTACCTTCTGATTATCAATTGCAAATGCACACATATATATATATATATATTTTTTTTTGAATATCTTCTTTCATCTACGTGGTTATTCAGTGTTTGGGCGCTTAGCATTTCAGCTGTATTCATAACTACATTTTACTCATGTTGTTATCTTTTTCAGCTGTTGTCATGATCATGTCATCTCATTACCATCTGAAAAAGCTGTCTTCTAGTTGTATCTCTCATGACTCTCTAACCCTTGCCATGTCTTATTCGCTTATATCAGTATTGGTCCATGTCTCAAGTTTGTTCTTTGCCAAGTTCATTTGACGTGATTATGTATATTCAAATGTTTAATCTATGAGGATGGATTCTGTAATTAGGTTCATAAGATATAGATCTTGTTGTCTAGAAAGTGAGAGTCTAGAAGCCTCAGTTACTATGAAGTTGTAAGTGGATGCTCAGTTGCTGTGTGACGATGGCCATTTTTGGTTTTCCTTCCCCATGAATTATGGTCCCTAGCTCTTTAAGGATAGCAAAATCAACAGCTTATAGAAATCAAGCTTTTCCTTTCAAGTTCAATGAGTTACACATTTCTCTAATTTTTTTTTCTTTCTGGATAACATTAGATTGTAATTCTTTCCTTCTTAATTGAATAGAATGATGCTGGACAAGGGATGCTACTTGCTTTTGAGCCTGATGTGCCCACAAAATCTGCTGGTATGTGAAAACCTCATTTACCTTTCTTGCATTAATACTTGGTGATACTGAATTGTGATTGATTTAGGGCAATAATTTGCATGAACATAAAATGGTTTCACCTGCAGTCAAGTTCTTCATGATTGAAAATCTTCTTTCATACCTTGACTTTTGATATTATTGGTCACTCTACTTGCTTCCATGGTCAGATTTACTACAACTTTTTACTCTAAAATCTATTGTGCTCTTCTATCATTCTCCTTGCTGGGTTTACCATATTTTTTGCCATTGCTATTACTATTATTCTCATTCTATAGCTTCTTCTTTACTCAGTAGTAATATAGGATCATTACATGTGCTTGCATATTCTTATGTTGTCTCTCTCTTGCCACATGTGTGTCTTTCTCTGTTCATTACGAGATATTAATGTTCTGGAGCTCTGATGGTCCTGGCCTATGCTGGATCTGGTTTTGTAGGGTGTCCTGTCATCATCAAGAAACTAAAGGATCTGGTTCCTGTTTTAGTCAATTGTTTCCAAGATTTTATTCCATCAGTTCATACTGTGACACGTCTCGATGTTCAGGCTTTCAATTGTTCGTTTTCTATACTTCAGAGCATAGATATTGCGCTCAGATGTTTTGTTTACGGGACTGACAAGGGTAAATCAGAATATCAACTTCCCCATGGGCAGGCTGATGTGACAATGTGGGATGAAAGAATCTCATCATTGTTAGTGAACAAGGTGCTTTTAGTGTTTCCCCTCAATTCGTTGCAGGAGCTTTCAGAGAAGGTATGACTTTAATACAAGTGTTCGTACCACTGTCTTTGTGTCCACATGTAAATATTCCCTTTTCTCCTTTAATTCAATTGTTTTGATGGGACTTCTTTTGTTTCATCACATATATTACTGTGATAATGTCTGTCCTATCTCCTTTAATCCTGATTTTTGATATTTTGGTTTGTTGGTTGGTATGATGCTGTTGTTATACTTTGAATCTGTCTAATTCTTTCTATTTCTGCTTGGCAGGAAGATGATAGATATTTTATCTTGAACGTTCGGATTATGGGCATACTTTTGCAATTTTGGGAATGGATCCGTCCTCCTCCTGCTCTATTGGAGAAATTTTTAGAGTTTCTAGAAAATGCACTGCTTAGAAAGGTTTGGATTTTGCTTCATTGTGTGCTTGTAATTCAGAAGATGCATGGTCTTAAAAACATTGCACTATGGATTTGAGTATGGCATAGAAAGTTTATAGTAAGGTGTAAAAATAGAGGTGAAAGTTATGATTAGTGCGTATTGCCATAAAATCTTAATCTTTTGCTTTTGATTGATTACTTATTCCAATGCTAATAACCAGTGAAATATAGAGGATGTGTTTTATGCCAATTTCTGTTGATTAGTAATAGTTCATAAACTACCTGGTCTCGAAACACAGTGATATGTGGTGGCTGTATTGATATTAAAGTCAAATGTCAATTTTGATTTGAAAAGGGATAGTAAAACATGCTATTTGATTTTTTGATAACATTGAAATGGGTATAATAACGGATGATATATAGCTGCGGGGTATGATAAAATATGTATTTGCACCATTGCACATTGCTGGAGTTGATTTTCTGTATGAAAGATACGGAGTGCAAAAGGCTTGTGCTTATTATCATATGCTAAGAAGAATGCTAGATATCATTCTAGTAAAGCAGTTATTTTACTATTTTCAAATAACTCATTATTATATGTTATGCCATATGTTAAATTGTGATCTTTTTTTTTCCCTCCTTTTCTTTTTTAAAATAAAGAAAGAAAGCCAATCAAGTAAAAGTAACTTCAGTACATACAGATTATCAAGATATTGTAAGAAGTAGATCCCTCTGTCTTGATTCACAAAATAGAAGTATATCAATCGTCTTGCAAGTAAATGGCAACCCTGTGCAATCTAATTCAAAGTAATCCTCTTAGTAAGACTTACTTTCTGACTTAAGATGGATGTTGTTAAGATGTTGGATATTTTAAGCAAGAGGCTCATTTGTATGGATCGGTTTTGTTTTAAGTTACTGAAATTAATACAATTTTGCAGATCTGTAGTGACACCCGGTCTGGTAAAGGAATCTGGGAAAAGCATCTGGTTTCACTCTTTCCCTTTTTTCCGCAACTTTTTTCACAAGTGGGTAGCAATTGGAGGTCTCGTCTTCTCCAGGTCTGACTCATGCTAATAATAATTATTGATTATCAAGTGATTGTCTGTGGAAGTCATGTTGAATCTTTCCCCTCTGGTCTTTCTTAATTGGAATCCCTGTTAGATTTATCAAATACATCTTGATTTTCCTGAGACAAACAGGAAACATTATGATAGTGCTAAAGTAATTACAGTTTAATTGCAGGCATTTACCAATATTTTCATGGATTGCCATCCTGAGTCTTCATTAAAATTGGCATGCCTTTCTACTATTGAAGATATGCTTATACCTGTAAGTTTAGTTTTTTTTTTTTAATAGTTTTCAGCGATGGTTCTGTAGTAATTGTTTCGATTCACCATCTCTTTTTCTCTCTATCACTAATTCATTGCCAATGTGTTTTGTACATGTAGAAAGAGGAAAAGCTGGGCCTAGATTCTAGTGATCCAGAAATATTAGATCATCAGATTGCTTGGATAAGAGAGCTTTCTCGCTTGCTAATCCTGCTAGATGATAAGCATCCATCTTATACCCAGGTAAAACTATACAATTTACCTTGTGAACACTTTTATGTGCTGCAATTATGCAAAAGGTTTTTGTTCTGGAAAATTTGTTAACATGAGAATTAAGGATTTTAGCACCCCTTATTTTGGACTACAGGTTGTGTTGCATCTGCAACTTCGCTTGGGACAATGTGCGCTGGTGAACTCTTCCTTTGCAAGGGAATATGACAATATGCAGTGCTCATTGCAAGAGTTTTACAGCACATGTCAAGATGATGGTAAAATTAAAATTGCTGAAAACATTTGTATTTAGTCGATAAACCTTGGAGCAGTATCACTCAGTTTCCTGTTCTTTTGCATCTTGCAGGAAAAATATTTTATGGTCCATTCATAAAGCTTCCTAGAGATTCTCAGGAACTTTCTATATGTTGCCTCTACTATTTCTCAAATTTGAATACACCTTTTCTGAAGTCAATAACTTCTTGTTGCTTATGTAAGTGTTACTTGTCTGTTGAATCTTCATGAACTTTTACATAGGAGCCTGGGGTGATCCATTGCATCTGAACTTGCTTTAGTAGTCATGTAATTGATGCTTTAGTAGCATGGATAACTTGGTTTCTGTATATCGATCAGGCCTATGTTTTTAATTTTCAAAGCTTCTGTGGATAATGGCTTTCTTGTTAAAATTACTTGAGATATCCTTGCTAAATGTATCAAGGAGGCCCGTGATTTTGAAATTTAGCTGCAATGTCTGAGCAACCTTTAAGAGTACTAAAGCATCACTGAGTAGCTTAGATGTGTTTGTTCTTTGGGCAGTAGAATGATCTTGTGCAGCAAGACATTAGTCCCCTCTGCATCTACGTCTTCAATTAAAATTGAACTGGTTGTTAATAGAATTAAGGCAAAATGGCCTTTCACGGAAACATTTACTTCTGCTATCAACGGAGGTAACAGATTCTTTGTATTAGAAGAAAGATTGACATTATAGATCATCTCCCTTTGTTGCTGCCATTATTTGCAGATCTGTAAAAAAGGTGAAATATTGGGGATAACACATGTAATTTTCAACAGCTTTAAGTTTTTAGGGAAATTTACACTTAGGATCTCAGTATACAATATGACCTTCACTGGAGTAGGGGGAAGTGCATCGATTACAGCTATGCCATTTCTCTTTTAATTCTTAAATCAAGAAGTTAGAATTGGTTAGATGAGATGACCAACCTACTACTGGAAATCAAGTGCATCTTTAACGAAGTAAGATATGGAAAGTAGTTTTCTAACATTTTCTCTCTTGCCCAACAATTGCAGGTCCAGAATTGGATTACTTTATCTTATTTCGAATCATAGAGGTCCTACATTCAGCCTACACTGCAGGACATATCAAAATTACCGATCATATCAGTTTCTTCGTCACTTTGCTCTCACGTTTCAAAGTTTTCCCTGGTACCTCAGAATTTCTTCTTGGTGACCCCATTTTTTTTTTTAGTTCTAGACAAGATATAATTGCCTCTCAGTGGAGAATCATTTATATATAATCTCTCCCTTTTTAATTTAGAAGTAGATAATATAACATTTAATTCATCATGCTTCACATCTTTGTCTTGCAAGCAAGTACACTACCAATTTGGATAATGGTTCCAACAAAAGTTCGCTATCCTGATCATTAGTGTATATATACATGCATGCCTATAGGCAAATATACGTGTATGTGTGGGCTTATGTACTTTTTACCATAGATTTTTAACTCACAACTCATAATTCTGAACAAGTTTTTGAATTAGTAACTATTATAAGATTGAGTTGAAACAGGTTTCATCTAGGTGCTAGTTTATGTTTACATAGACAACTATGAGCAACTTGTTTTCACCTTGTCCACTCTCAAGGTTTAGCTTTTGTCTAGTGGCGGTCAGTTCATTTCCTTCTATGTGGTTTTATGATTGATGACTATTTAAACTGAAAAGATATCTTGATTTCTGCAGAAAACATAAACCCTGTTGTAGAGAGTGATGGGCAGGTTAGAAACAATGGAACCTTCAAGTCCCTTACCAATGTTGTTTGCTCAAACCTGTCACAGATTGGAGATAGTTCTCTTGTTTTTCAGATACTAGAGAAAGTAATACTTGAAGAGATAGTGAGTTGACTATACTTTCTTAATTTAAACCTTACTTATTTCCACCATTTTTACTTTGCAAATTTGTTGACTGGTTCCTAAAAATTTTTCTTGCTTGATTTGTTTGCATTTCAGTTACTAAAGCCACCTCTAGACAATGCTTGTGCTATGCTGAGATTGCTTGCTATGCTGGATTCCAAACCCACAAGACTCTCTGAGCAGGGTATTATTACTCTAACCAGTTTCCTTCCGGGATATCTGATTGATGTTGTGAGTGTAAGTATTCTATCTTGTTCGAAATCTATCCTTGACAGTTTGAAATCGTTTTTTTTTTTTCTTTTTCTCATTCTTTTCTATATAAATAGAGAGATGGTTACGTATGCATTGCATAACTTAGTTAATGTTGTGTCACTGCACTTGTAGTTGTTTGTCTTTGGGTACCAGTTTATTGAAAGAGCGCAAAAGCCATTGTTTCTTTCTTCTTCTCTCTTCTTATCAGAGGATCTTTGTATGCAATTCAGTTTGTTTTTATTTAAATCAAATGTTTCTTGGCGTTTGCAACACTTGAATGTGCAGCCTTTTGATCTAGAAGGAGAACTACAAAAGCTAATCTTTGAAGTCTTTTCGTAAGAAACACCGAGCTTCTGCATAATTAATAAAATTCATCGTGTCCTTCTGCAGAAGGAGAGTTATGGAACATCCCATGTGTTAACAAGGTGTATGCTCTGGAACTGTTAAGTTTGCACGTGCTACACTGCATATAATTGCTGACAAAAATCATGCAGAAGTGTGGATGACATAGCATAATAAATATTTTTTCTGAAAGGTGTTTTTTTGGTGTTTGTTTTTGTTGTTGGTTGGGGGGGGGGGGGGGAGGGGGGTTCTCCTTGTGACCTTGAGCTGGTAAGAAAGATTTTAATGTAGTTTGGTGTCTTTTTGTGGTAAATCTCACGGTTACCTTAATATTGCAGTTTTTTTTTTCGCAAGATCTTTGATCCAGTAATTATTGTTAATTTTGCTTTATATGCAGTGCTTTCAAGAAGATCATAAGGAGCCAAATATTTCCGTTCCTAGACTCGGATATTATCTGCTACCTTGTTTCTTCTTCTTTGATAGAAGTCACAAACTTCTGAATCTTGTGTTGAAGATGATGGGTTCATTGATAACTGGCAGTACTTTATCGCATTCGTCTCCTAGATATGCAACGGACTGTTCGAGTAGAATAAATGCAATTATTTCTGTCCTTCTATCGATGCATAACGATGCAAAAGTTCGGCAAATTATCTCTCCACTCAAGGCAGAAATTGACCACATATTACAAAGAATACTATCCTTACAGGTTCGTTTTGCACCCCAAGCATGTTAATTAGCATGTAAAAGAGCATACCATCTATTTACATGGCTGAAGTTCTTGAGCATCTCTCGGACAATTGTGCTTTGAGCGCACGTGTTGTGAGTATACAGTCAAATCTTTCATAGGTACCAGGACTTGCTGAGCCCACTTTAGTCAAATGTCCCTTATGAACATCATTCATTGGGTGTCTCTAGATAGCAATACTCATACTTTCCACCATATATTCACATTGTTTGTGGAATTTAAACCAAAACTTTAATTTGTGTGCTGGATGGATCTTTCCATGTTTTGGCCCTGACAAATTCGTTGTATAATAGAATTTTTTACTTCGCCTGTAAGTTGGTATCTCTGATTTGTCAAAATATTAGTCTGTTACAACTCAGGATCAGAATCCAAATGTAGATTGTCTAAATGAACTTTCGGAAAGGTTCTGATTGCCATTATATGGTACATCATATCTTGGATTTATATGCACATAGAAATTTGCGTTTGACTAGCAGTTGGTTGATTAGCTTTTGTTTTTTGGCAGAATTAGATGCTATTTTGTATTGTACTATCTTTTAAGACGCAAGCTGATTTGGTTTCTTCTCTATTGTCAATCCAGTCTTCCGAGGAAATCAGCATGACAATGGAAGAAAGGCATAAAATACAATGTGCCTTCAACCAATTAAAAGTTCTAACAAGTGCATCAGCCAGTGGGACGCCTGCTATCTAGAATGACATTTGTAAATTGAAATCTCACCCTTGTGAGTCTCCCAATTTCAATCAACTTCAATTTTTGCACAGTGGATAATTTATATCTGGGTTATTGCTTTTGTGGCAAATTTTTGTTGTGTATAGCATCTAATAGAATTAGGTGCATCAGCTGTGCACTGTCAAGAAAGCTCTCGAACTTTACCTTGCAATTTACATTTACTGGTAAACCAATATTTTGTGCCTCTAGAATTATCAGAGCTCTCATTTTTTTTCTTTTTATTTCTAGCAGAAATATCTGGTGTCAACGGGGAATTCTCAGAGAAAAAATGGGGTCAATGAGAATGCAATGGTTATGAACTCGGAGAATGGAATACGCATCAAGTTTTGGCTACAGTTATGTTGTAAATATAGGCATCAGTCTGCAATTTTGAGTTATATAGGATGACGTCTACTTGCCATCTGAATTTTGGGATTGAGAGGTAAATTGTAGAGGTAATCTTATAGTGTATCCTGTAAGGTATTAAATTTTTTAGTGGACGGACTTTAAAAATGCTTTATTCTTTTTCTTCTCCCCTTAACATTGTGGGGGACCTGAAATAGAAATGATAAAGAGCATGTTGTTTCAATCCAAGCTGTCATGAGGATGTGCCTAAGAATCAAGTATAACTATGGTTCTTTTGACCATGATTATAAAGGAAGACATTGGATTTCTCCATCTTAGTAGCACAATCAAATTATTTGGCAGAATCCCTATAAAATGGAAATACTTAAATTAATCAATTATAGTTTACATTAAATTATAGTGGAATCAATTGAATGTTAAGATGAATTCGAACCGAAAATTTAATGTGAACGTAACAAGTACAATTTGGTTGAACCTTTAACCTATTAATATGATATTCTATAAGATAATGGGTATTATTATTTTATGAGTTAATTTTTAATTTGACCAATGAGCTTATTAAAATCTTAATAAAAGGAATTAGCTTGAAAGGTTGTAAAACAAGATTTTATTGTTTCTTTTCTATCTTTGAATTAACTTGTTTTACATGCAATATGAAATTTGAAAAGTTACAGGAAATATAAAAAAGGAGCGGGAGATTTTCTAAGCTAATTTTGCCTAAATCTTTTTGGCGCTCAAAAGAGAGAAACTGAACAGAAACCGTAAACTAGACCAGAGAGAGGAGGAGACGCCAATCCTAGGAAGCAAAACGCATTCGTTCATTCATGCAATCCAAGATCAGCTCCTTCTTCAAATCGCCGGCTTCTACAGCACGCGAATCTGCAGTTTCGGACGGCGACGGCGGGGGGGACGACGAATTGGCGTATTGGCTGAAGAAGGAACATCACTTCTTCAATACATACAAGCGGAGAGCTCCATATCCAGACAGGTATGCAATTTTTTTTGGTCGGCGATAGTGGCTTTGATCTTGGCTTGTGCTCGTTTTACTGGTTGGCTGCTGAGAAAGGTGGATGGAAAAATGCTGCTTCTAACGTTGATGAATTCTGTGCTCTTTTCTGAGAATTTAAATCGAAGCAATACCAATCGATTTAGTAGGTCGTGATCTTTGAGCTCTTTTCTTTTGTCGCGAGAGAAAAAAAAAAAAAAACTATCGGATTCGCTTTCCCCCACCCTTTCTTGGTAACTAAACAGTCAAAACATACTGGTTATAGAGTTTCTTGGCAACCAAACAGTCTGACAACTTATATGCTTAGGTGGGCCTATTTTGAAAATGAAGGTGAATTTGAATTTTCATTGCCCTTCATATCGGCATCTCGGAGGCTTATTTTTTACTTTTTTTCGTGCAAAGCAGTGAAATCGTCAACTTAGGGCGAGTCGGAGAAACGCCGAGGAAACCAATTAGTGATGATTCAAAGCCGAAATCAGAGGTATCTGGAAGAACAATTAACCAGAAAAAGAAGAGAACTTACGCGCAGTTCCATTTAGATCTGGGTCAGTCTGATTTTAACCTTCGCACGTGCACCACGTGCGGGCTAAAGTACGCTCCTGGAGAGCAAGAAGATGAGAAGGCCCACAAGGCATTTCATAAGGACTATACCTGTGGCGTTCCCTTCAAGGTATATGTGTACGAGTTGTGTACGAGTTGTGTCCAAATGTGCTTTTCTGGCGCTAGAACACCGTGCATATAATTATTTATTGGTTTTGTACATTATTTTGGTGACTTGTTCATTTGTGTTTATTTCGTATTGTTGGTGCTTTATTTGCCAAGTGCTTATCAATTTTGCAGGGTTGGTGCAATGAAAGGATCATTCACATGCCTCATACTGAGGCGGGCCGAGTCATCATGGTTTTAGATAGTGACCCTCCTGCTCATAGGAACAAGGTTTTTATTTGATTTTTGATTTTTTGAAATTGACAGGTACGATTTATAATTTGTAGTGCATGTTTTTGGGGCATAAAATTCTGTTGTTATTGTGCCGGCAGGTTCAGGAAGTGGTCAAGATGATGGAGATTGAGCTTGGAAGTGGATGGATTTACCATAAGAGCTGCAAGGTAATCAGCGTTGCTTTTCACTTGATTATTTGAACTGAATTCTTCTTTAGATTTACTTTTCAGATTCCGAGTTACGCATAATAAAGGCGTGAATTTTGTGAATGTACCTTGATTGACCTACGAATTTTGCACTGAAGATTGTTTATGGTCCCATTTATGACTGAGAATTGAGATCTTGACTGCAATTTTGTTGCTACTCCCATCTATTTGATGACAGGTGTATCTATCTATATCCTCCCAAAGGATTGTAGGGTGCCTTCTTGCAGAACCAATAAAGAAAGCGTTCAAGATTCTCTCATGCTTACCGGATGGGGGATCCAGTACTCCGAAGAAGGAAGTAGCAAGACCAAACTCAAAAACTCTCCAATTTGGGGACGTTAGTTTTAAAAGGGAAGTCAAGAAAAGAACACTTTCTCTTGATTGTTCTGAGGTGTTGTATAGGAATCTGAATGGATCAATCATCTGTGAAAAGGAAGCAGTACCAGCTGTTTGTGGGATTAGAGCCATTTGGGTCACACCCTCCAGCAGAAGAAACCACAAAGCGAGCCAATTACTAGATGCTGTGAGGTAAGTTCATTTTTTCTCACAATTTAAAAGCTAGAAAGTACCATCTATCATCTAATATTTCTTTAACATACCACCCAAATCCAAATCATTTGAACTAAATAGAAGTAGGTGCATAATAAAAAATCACTTGGCTTTGGTGTCTTATGACAACCACGACCCCTTGGCTCTGTTCTCCAAGACGATTGCGGTTTATGGAGTAGGAAGAACTTTAGATGACCAGAAAAGGCTGTCTTCCTTTTTATAAGAGTTTCCTTCTTTCTTTCGTGCTTATTGCAGGAAAAGTTTCTGCCCCGGTTTTGTTCTTGAGCGGTCGCAACTCGCTTTCTCCCAGCCAACTTCACTTGGAAAGATGCTGGCGTCCAATTATACAGGCACTGGGTCTTTCTTGGTGTACAAGTCTAACAATCTGGGGCAGGTCGAGTGTTCATAAAAAAAAAGGTTGTAGTATTGAATTGCTTACTTGGCTTTGACCATTCTGTGAATTGATTCTTTATTTGCAATCAGTTGACAAGGTCCAACTATATGTGACCGCCTAGAAGCTTAAATAAATATGTTCTTGACTTGGCTCCATCACCTTGACAGCTACAGTATGGAAACCGGCTTTTTTTGATATTATAAAATTACCAAGTGTGATCTAATATGAAATTGGTGATTAATATTGTCAAAATGAAGCTAATTAAAGAAGCTAAATCCCAATCAATACGAAGGCCTTCTCCGAGTGGCAAAGCATGCATATCCAAGCTACTAGAAGGGCGATTTCGACCAATGAAAGGGGAGGGGTTAAGTTTCTTTCTAACCGAATCCCGCCAATACGCGTCGTATTACTTTGCTTGGGCCCCAAGTCGTCGCGGGCACGCTAAACTCACGTCTCCAAGCTACCGCCCTGCTTCTCAACACCTCTGTTCCGGAATTGAATGCTTTATTCCATAAATAGCCTCACCGCCATAATATATTCCCCTTTCTGTACCTAAAAACCCCACCGCCTCGTATTCCTTTTATATAAACCCTTGCGTGCCCCCCTTTTCTCTGTTCACGACTTGGGACCTATAGGCGTTGGTTCGACCTTCCAGAATATAGCATTGACGACGATGGAGATCACCGCCGACATGTCCTTTCCGGTGGTTTTCTCCGATGGAGCGAATGAGATTGACATCGGCAACATCCTCATCTATCCGTCGCTGGAATTCAAGACCTTCCAATCGATCATGAGCCGCAAGATCGGAATCTCTCCGCAGCAATTCTCGGCCTACCTCGCCGGACCGGACAGTCGGCGGAAGATCCCGATCACTGGGAAGTTCAACTTTGCGGCGGTTTCTCGGGAGCAAGGCTGCTTCTTCCTTGTGGTTCTGAAGCGATCGAAGCGCGATAGGAGGAGGAGGACACGCAGGGAGGCTCAAGAGGACGAACGCTTCGGTTCTCCGATGGGCGTCGTGCAGAGAACGATCAAGAAGGTTCCGGAGAACGTGATGCTTCTGAGACGAAACGCCGGGATCGAGAGCGTTCAGACGTTTCCGGGCTTCGCATCTTCTATGGATCGGATCGGGTACGAAAACCGGGTGCGGGAATTACGGGCTGAGAGAGAAAAGTACTTGATGAACATGGGCCTAAGCGGCTTGCATTCGGGGAAGGCAGAGAAGGGTGACGTGACGGGGCGAGGGATGGTACAAACTGACATCGTGGAGTGCGAAGAGTGCGTGAGAGCCAAGGAAAGCGGGAGGGAGGCTGGCTTTCATTGGTGCGTGCGCGACGCTGTGACTTTCGGGTTCAGGTCACCGGCGGGTCCGATAGCGCGGCCTGTTAAGGGGTCCGAATAAACAACACTTGGAAGGTTTTCATGTATAGCATCTGAAGTAAGGATCCGATCCGATTTGCTGTGAGTCTGTGTACTATATAAGGATGAAGATATCGATAGATGATGCTGATCCATAATTCATGGCTACCCGAAGAAGGGTTTCGGCCAATAGAGGATAGAGAAGTGCTGAGTTGTCGCAATTGGGCAGTGTCTGCACTCTGTGTGACCTTTTTCATGGTTTGGTATTTTTGGCAGGAAAGGTAGTGGGGCAAGACAGCGTAGCGCTGTTTCCCGGACGTCCTTTTTACGTGCCTTCAAATTGAAAAGAGAGTCGATTTGGAAAACTGGTGTTCAACGCCACCGCCGCCTGGCTGGCTACGTACTTTTTCCTCTTGTTCTTCTTTTTCGGTTTTCCTTTTGGGTGCGATTGCGCCTGGGCTTGTGTTACCATCAACCAGTTCAATATATTAAAAGTATGTTATATTCTCTACTGCTAGTCTTCTTGTTTAGCTGCTGCTCTTTTTTGTAATCTCAACCAGTAAAAGGAAGAAGGAAGAAGAAAAGCTGATCTTTAAAAGCGTTAATGGCAAGAGACGACTGTTGGTCAAGCAAAGATTAAGTGTCATTATTGAATGTCTTTTCATGTCCAGAACACGTGTATTGAAAGCGATAGTAATCCATTGTATGACACGTGATAATCTTGATTGACAACGATGATAACGTTTATCTAAATCGGATTACTAGGTGTCCCCTCTCTCTCTCTCTCTCTCTCTCTCTCTATTCGAAGTATATTCTAGGCCTTAGCCTTTTGTTTTCCAAACAAAAACAGATACAAATTCTGAAATAATACAATGTATTTAATCTCATAACCAATTTTGTTATAGAGGGTCGTATATATTTGAAATTATCTGCAAAGCGTCAAGTGTAATGATGAGAGGTGTCCGCATCGAATCAGTGGCAGGTGAAATCCCTTGCGTTGATCTTCTCCCTGATAAGGTGTCAGCCTTTTCCGGGTTTCTGCACACGCTCTGCGCGTGGCACGTCGTCTGTACTCGTTTTGATGGAATGCCACGTGTCTAAATGGGGGGTTGGGTTTGATTTAGTGGCGAGTGAAATGACGGGCAGGAAAAACGAGGAGAGGTTGGGGCGAGGAGGCGAACGGCCGAGAAGTGGAGAGCGAGGAGCCGATTAATTCGGCGCCCGCGCAGAAAAGACGTGTGCCGAGTGGTCACGTGACTTGAGTACGGTTGTTGCAGCGAAACGCAACCCTAGGCCGTGTTTGGTCCGTCGGTTTGAAACTTCCTATTATGAATGGGTTATATGGACCTCCAACCAAACATTGACTTATTAGCATTTTCTGTTTCTATTTATTTTCCGATTATAGATAAAGAGAGCGACTCGTAACGTCATTTTGAAAGCAGTGCCTCTCTCCCCTCTGGGCGCTAGTCTGTCAGTGGAGAGAAGCCCGCTCTCCGACCCTTGATGTTCCTTCTTTCTCTCTACCTTCCCCAGCCTGGTTCTCGTTTTGCCAAAAACCTTCTGCGTTTTTTGTTTGGGTTTTAGTTTTTGAGTTATTTTGGAAGCCCGAAAAGCAACTCCAGAATCGTCTTCTATGGCGGGGTTTCCTCTAGACTTGGGCGACAGAGAAGTGCGGCTTCCGTCTGATATTTACCGCAGCGAAGTGGCTTCCAGGCCCCCATCCCACCACTATTCTTGTATGGACGACATTTCTGAACGTCTCGCTGGTTTCACTTTGCTCCAACCGCGCCAAAACGTTTGCAAGCATTCCCTTAGCCCGTCTCCAAACTCGGAGGTCCTCTCTAATTTTCTCTCTCTCTTTAAACTCCTTAAACCAAACGCACCTTGCATTTGCATGACTATACTTACTGCTTTTTGTCTGCTCTATTTTGCAGCATTTCGGACCGGCGGTTCGCTATGGTACGGGTTGTCGTGCGCCAATGGAATCTACTGTCCTCAACGGTGGTCTTGAAGAGAATGGACACAGGATATACGGGCCGTCCCTCTCCGGAAGCAAAATGCTATACGAGTCCCAGCTCCTGGAAGCGGCTCAACGTCAGGTTACGAGGAAAAAACCGGAAACCTGAACTGGGTTTGCAAAACCGGTTGCTGTGCTTGTCTTTCCAGAGAGGTTTTTGCTTTTGCAGCTTTTGTAAAATGAGGGTTTCAGAGTGAGTTTCTTAATAAGGGGTTTTGTCATTTGCAGATACTTTTCGAAAGATTAAGGGCTAGGGTTCTGTTGGCTCAGCAAAACCGCCTCCAAAACCAGTTCCGCCCATTTCAGGGAAGTGGTGGGTCTGGGGTTGGTGGTGGTGTTGTGAAAGAGTCTGGTGGTACTGGAGTCTTTATTCCCCGTACTTTTAATACCACCACTAGAACCAGAAGTGCCGGCGCCGCTACCGCCACCACCACCACCACTGATATAAGGAAGAATAGGGGTGAGTTACGAGCCATGCTCCTTTGATTTCTCTAGTTATTTTTCCTACTATTTTTTAATCGGTTAACATGGGATTGTTTTCTTCTGTCTCTCTTGCAACGCATTTACTTGTTGTTAGGTCTTAACTGATTTTTAGGTTTTGGGTTTCCTTCTCTTAATTCTATTGTGCTTTAAGATAGCCAGCCGAGATGTAGACTCAGTCTCTGTTGTACAAATAGTATGGAGGGTTTTTCCTTTTGCATGTTTTTATCTTCTCTTGAATCTTTAGCTAATTTAACTCTGAAAGAAAGTAGAAAGAGCTACTCTAGAAAGCACTTTCCATCCCTTGGAGAGTGAAATGAGGAAAGCAGAGGCGGGTAATAATATTCTACTATTTTGGTAAAATAATATTCGTACATTGAATTGGAAAATTAGTCTTCCAATTTAAATCCAAGTTGGTTGCGGGTTTTTTCAAATTCTAATAATCCTAGATGAAAAAGACAAAAGTAGATAATGCCTCAGTTATTATGAACATACCTTGCATGAAAGTGGGGAAAATCCTGTGTATCATTAAGCACAAATGACAAAATGTATTTGTCCTGGAGTTAGTGTTGTGATATTGATATTGCCATTTATGTGTTGGGGTATGGTACTACACTGCTGGACAACACGCATTTCTTTGTTTGATTTTGGAAATGACTAGCTGTCGGAGATTTCATATCTGTTCTTTACCTTTTATCTTATCATTTGACCGATGACCATAAGAATTAATGTTTACTCACCCCCCCCAATGGCAGTTTTGAGAAACGGACGCGAGAACCAGGTCACTCAGCAGGGGAGCTGCCTTGGAGAGATTGGTGTGGGCATGCGCAGGGAAAGCCATCACTATCTTCCTCCTGAGATGGGCTTGCCTCATGACTGGACTTACTGAGCTTATCTCCTCCCAGTCTTTCCTGCTGTAAAGTGGTCTTTGTCTTAAGCATATTACAAGAGAACTAGGAGAAGAATAGAAGGTCGAATAATCTTTTGGGTATTTTGTGTAGTAAAAACCAAGGAAAGTCATATAGTTTAGGTCTGTATTTGCTTTTCTCTATGCTTTTAGCTTTTTAGAAATGAAATAAATGTTTCAAAAGCCACAGCTCGTAGAATCATGTTTCGTTAATAGTAAACTAGTGTCAAAATTTTAATGCCTTGGTATACTCCTGTTTCTGCTCCTGCTTCTGCTTCTGCTTGGGGTTTCTCGTGTGGCATTTAATAATTCTGAACGACCGTTCCAGTGTACCCAAACCCACTTTTTACCTTTTGCATGGAGGGTAGAAATAAGAAAGGGGAAACATTTATGGGGTCGCTACTGCATGGCAGCAGAGCTGGAAAGGTAAAACTTCATGCTTTTTTGTTTGAACGTGCCTCCCTCTGAGCAGGGTATTAATTGTGTGGGAGTTTGGCACGTGAATTTCAACTTATTCCTTCCTATAACTTGTACTATTTCTTATCTTGTCACACCAGTTGTGGAAACGACACCGCGCTCTGCATCTGACATTGATATTTCTGATTCAGAGATTGTTGTTGAAATTTCCACGGTGGGATCCAATTAAACTGCAAGAAAGGCCAATTTTTTTAAAAGGATAGGAACACCATTTTAGTGGAAAGATAATTTTAAAAATTTGGTGCAAAGATTTTGTTAACGTACTCAATCAATGACCAACGGTCTGTCGTGAAAACGAAGAGAAAGAGAAAAGGCCTAAACGCCAAACATTAATGGTGTAATGGGCTTCTTAGATGGAGTCTCTGCAACTAACTGGGTCGTTGGACTGGACAAGGGCAAGTCCCCACGTACTCTGCATGAGGGTTAAAGCGTTCAACCCACAAGAAAAGCGACGCCCATTGCTTTCCACTTTATTCTTACGTTACGGATTTTGCAAATCATTGCCTTTTCATGCACTGATTTACTTTAGATTTCGTACTTCCCTTTAAAAACAATTTTTTTTTTCAAAATTAAGAAGTTGATTATTCAATTTAATGGTCAACTATAGTGTGATGGTGAAATTTATTATAATATAAACAAGAATCCATATATATTCTCCTTATTAATGTGAAACTTATTTCCTATACCTTTACATATCTCCTTACCATAATAATTAAATTATCAAATCATTATGGTGCCTTATTAAGTGAGGAGCTTGAATAAATGGGAAGAGCCTATAAAAGTGCTAAAGGGAATCTTGACTCTGTAATGTTAAGTAATTCATTATTTTACCTAGAAGTTGACTCTAGAAATAATGAAATTGGTTATCATATAAGCAGGAATTTATAATATCCTGATAATCTATATAACATAAATACTAAAATAGGTCTTTTTGAGCATAGAACTCCATGCGTGGCTTAAAGTAGAGAGACTAAGAAAAGAGTAAGTAAAGCATGAGAAAGCAAAAGCCAAGCGGCGAAGCGGGCCCACCCGGTCCATCTGGTGGAGGGTCCAAATTACAACCGCACCCGCGCGCTGATGGAGCACCTCAGAAGATCTTTATAACGGCTTTCCTCTCCTATGTTCCGTCGGCAACCAAAAACGGGTGCGAATTTGACGTTTCAATCACAGGTTCCCTGTTTCTTCATTTTCTTTCTCACCAAACACACACAGGAAGCGAGGAGAATTCTGGCGAGAAGAGTAAACAATGGGGGTTCCACAGGTAATGGATGCCCTGAGGGAGAGAGCGGCATTCATGAAAGAGTCGCTGCAGAAGAGCCAGAGTATCACGGACAACATGGTCGCTAGTCTCGGTTCCTTCGACCACCGCCTCTCGGCCCTCGAGACCGCCATGCGTCCCACTCAGGTTTCACTTTTCTTCTCCCCTGTTTGGTTGCCGAAAAAAAGCGAAGAACTTCGTTGCTTTCGGAAAGAATGTAATAGGAAATATTGAATTTCTCGGTCTATGACGCTGTTTTAGACAAACAATCAGAGAGAGAGAGAGAGAGAAACTCGCTGCAATTTAGCGAAATAGTTTTTGCGCCTCTTCTGTTTTTCTCTGTTTCTGTCTTTTCTAAGGACCTAATGAGAGATCTTCCTGATCATTTCTTTTTGAATTGGTATAGGCTAGGTATTTTATTCTTGATTCTATTATCTATATTTTTACTCATTTCTTTGTTTGATTGTTTCTCTTCTTGTGGCCATGGTAGATACGTACGCTTTCCCTACGGAGAGCTCATGAGAATATTGATAAAACATTGAAGGCTGCAGAGGTTATATTGGGAAAATTTGATCTCTCGCGTAAGGTTGGTTTTCTTTTGGAGTTTGGTGCTTAAAAATTTCTTCTATTTGATCGGTTTGGTAATTTCGAGTTTAAATAATAAACATGCAGGCGGAGGCTAAGATACTCAAAGGACCACATGAGGACCTTGAAAGCTACCTGGAAGCAATTGATCAGCTCAGAAGCATTGTTCGTTTTTTCAGCAGCCACAAAAGTTTTAAGAGCAGTGGTGGCATCCTTAATCACACCAATAACTTGCTTGCGAAAGCTATCTCAAAACTCGAGGATGAGTTCAGACAATTGTTAACGAATTACAGGTTCATTTTCCGTTGACATCCACTGCTGCATCACTTTCGTCCTTTGTAGTAGATAACTCATTATTGCTTCACTTTTTTGTTAGCTAAAATATTGGATACCTTTTGTGCTTTACTAATCGTGAAAGAAAACCTAAACTGTAAATCGTGAATTATCGTCAAATTTGTGAAACATGTTGGGTTTCACTATGGATGAATGAAGATATTGTTCTTGGTTCTTTTTTCTAATTTTCTTATACATCAGAACCTATGTCTAGTACGTGATCTAGCAATTATGTTTCTCATCAAAAACATTGCTTAAAAGATATGAAAAGAAGAGGAAACACAGGATATCAAAGCAGATATAACAATGTTTAAAGGAGCTCGATTGCTCTGGGTAGCAAGTGACTATGCTGGAATCAAACTCTCTCACTCACGTCATGAGTGTGGATTTACCAAGTATATATAAATGTTCCTTTTGCTCTAAACCAAACATCCTTTCAAGTTTAGCTTTCTTAAGTTGGGCAAAGTGACACATGATTGAAAAATCGTGATAATGTAAGCTCCCTGGTACCCTGCTTTTCTTATGAGATTTTTCTTGAGTTGTAAATCAACTTTTTCTTTCCTTTTATGCAATAATTAATAATAATTTCTCATTTTCCAAGTCTTTTAGAAACTTGCTGATTCATAGACTGGTATCTTACATGGGGGAATAAACATGTTTCCATTCTTTCAAAATAAATTTCATTGTCCAGTTTATCAATCAAACATTTTCGCTGTGATTCTTGGCACTAAATAAATAGTCCTCAACTGTCACTCTGTAATGTCCTTTCCTTCATAGATATAAATGATGTGCTTTCATTTTTATGGGATTAGGGCCTAGACAAAAGTTTTCTAAAATATTCATTTGGTTAACTTCCCGTATTGCTCCTAAATTTAGCTATCTTTTTTCTCAAATTTGAATTTCTTGACCCATCTTTAGGCATTTTAGGAAGTTTTTGTTTCACTAAAACTATATGCCCATCTTAATATGTTCATCTATTGTTGGACTAAGGGAGTAATGAGTAATCAACAAATAACCTTTCACTATATTTTCATTTTCTGGGGGTACTCTTTGGTGGCCTTAAAATATGTAAAAGAAATAATAATATGTCGTTCTTCTTTTTCTGGTTGTGGCAAATTATGCACCTTTTTGACTCTTGACAGATTTTTGTGGTATGTTAGCCATCTTAGTAAATGGCATCTGTTCTCGATTTCAGCAAGCCTGTGGAACCTGACCGTCTTTTTGATTGTCTTCCCAACTCTCTACGTCCATCATCAGCTGGCCAGCACAGTGATGTTAGTAGCAAGGTTCATTCTGAGCTCCAGAAAAGCATAGAGACTGCAGTTTACACACCTCCAACTCTTATTCCACCTAGGGTTCTGCCACTTCTACATGATTTAGCCCTGCAAATGGTTCATGGTGGAAATCAACAGCAACTATTTAGAACTTACAGGTGACTTTATTTAGGTATTTGTTTAAACTTTTTCCTGCTAATCCTGATGTTTTGCCACTGCTTCACACTTTAAGATTTATACAGTTTGTTACCCTTTACTCTGGTAGATCTTTCTGTTCATGAAATCTACTTGTCCTAAGATAAAAAATAATAAAAAGTTGTCAATTCACTCTATTCAATCGTCTCTTTTATGCATTTGGTGACTTGGAAATTTGAAATCTTACAATATAGGATTAGCCCATGCAAAGTCAAAGAAGCAAAAATGGGGGTGCAAAATTTTTGTGGTTGGCTGAGAAAAGATTATTCTATAAACTATGAGAATGATTGCATAAACCTGCTAATCCTCACTCATGGTTCGTGGAACCATAATTGCATTTAGGTTGGGGTATCCTTTTCAAGCCTTGTGCCTGATTTCCCATGTCAACGGCTGGTCTGCGGAACACTTGGCTTGAAACTGGCTTTCAAGATAATTAGTGATGCTGCAAAAGGAAGTTAGTGATTCCATTTCTAAAAAGGAAGAGCTTTACAGGACAGGAAATGAAAATAATAGAGCTTTTCGTGATACAAACCAAGTTATGTATTTTGTTGAATTTTTTGAGTAATATATTTGGTTATAGTAATTTTATGGATTAATCAAAAGGGTAAAATTTATAAATCTAATATTTCATTTTTAAGTGATTGATTTTGAAAATATTTGAATACTTATTTAGATATTTTTAAGGTACTTGGAATAACAAATAAATTTATTTATTGTTTTTGGATAAATTAATAAGACCCAAGACGAACCAAAAGACATATGGGAAAAAGTACAGAAAAGCTGTTGCTTTTAATAAATTAATGTTTACATTCTCCATCAACACGAGAAATGATACATCTTTAGTTTCTTTTCAAAGAGTTACTATCCTTGCCAATTAACAAGCATATATTGTTCTAAATATTAGGGAGACACGTGCTTCAGTTTTGGAACAGAGTCTCAAAAAACTAGGTGTGGAGAGACTTACCAGAGATGATGTCCAGAAAATGCAATGGGAGGCTCTGGAGGCTAAGATTGGGAATTGGATACATTACATGCGGATTGCTGTAAGGACTTACTTGAGGCTAATCTGTTGGTGTTGTTGTTTTTCCAGCTATTTAATAATCTGTGAAACAGGTCAAACTGCTCTTTGCTGCTGAAAAGAAAATCTGTGACCAAATATTTGATGGTCTTGAGACGCTTAGGAATCAGTGTTTTGCCGAAGTCACTGGAAACAGTGTTTCTGTGCTACTCAGTTTTGGAGAGGCTATTGCCAAAAGCAAGAGATCGCCAGAAAAGTTGTTTGTTCTCCTAGACATGTATGAGATAATGAGAGAACTCCAGCCAGAGGTAAAAAAATAAAAAAATAAAAAATAAAAAACTTTATCCAACCAGAATGGGTTGGTTTTTTTGTCTCCTTAGATATTTATACTTAATTATGATATTATGTGAGATAATATGTGGGAATTACCTAGTAAACTGGATTTTAGTTTATGGAAATAGATCAGCGTAATTGTCTACAGGTTGGTCGCATAAATGGTTTTTGTCATGGCTTGGCATTATAATAAAGAAGTAATTGCCACCTAGCTTCCCCAGCTCCTTCTTCGAGTTAAATAATTCCTGTTCTGTTGTTATACATAGCTCAATATCCTGTGTATTACTTGGTTTAGCTGTCAAAATTTTTTGGTTTTTCTTTCTCAGAAATAATAAGAGCTTTAAATTCTATTCATTAAAATCTGAATTTTTCAATCATAGATCGTATCTAATTTGTCTATGCTGTTAAATACTCTTTATCTGCTGACCGACATTAAGTTCAACCACATCTGCTAAAACCAGACTTGGTAAGAATTGTGGTGCACATCAGTAGGGAGTTAGTTTTGATTCATTAAGGAAGAAGGAAGCTATAAAGATTTTCTTCAGTCTGATTTGGAAAGTCAAATGATTTTTTATCAAAATTAAAAAAAAAAATGTAACTAGAAGGGGGTGAGCAGAATACTATAATTCAAGATGAAAATTAATGTATATATAGGTAAAACTTGACTGCAGGAAGACCCCAAAAACACATGCATTATTATTATTATTTTTTATTTTCATGAATTCATAGGAGAATCTAACACGTACACACAAGCATAACACTTATTAATTAGAATTTATTGCATATTAAAGTCATAATACGTTGGAGCTGATTGTCTTACAAAAAACAGATGCAGATTGCATTTTTAAGTCGGAATACTTACATGCTTTTTATTTTTATCCTTTGGGTGGGTGGGTGGTCATTGGGATGTTGGAGCAGATGGAAACACTTTTTGGAACTAAATATTCAAGTGAAATGCGGGAATCTGCATTGAGTTTGACAAAGCGGCTAGCTCAGACTGCCCAGGAGACCTTTGGTGATTTTGAAGAAGCTGTTGAAAAGGATGCTACTAAAACTGCTGTACTGGATGGCACTGTCCACCCATTGACTAGCTATGTGATAAACTACATAAAGTTTCTATTCGAGTGAGTTATTATTGATGTTCATTTCTCTATTTCTTCTTTCTTTTGCTCATTCCTTTTTCCTTCCCTTGAACATCGCCCAAATAAAAGGCTCTCTTGAATGCTCATTCTAGCTGATGGATTTTTAATGAGGTCATAGGTATTTGTTGCTGGACTCAATTGTCATTGTTAGATTCTTTTATGTTAGTTAATTGCTTAGTAAAATAACAATATACCGTCTTGAAGATGAGTTTTCCTGTCTATTTGTTCTTTGTTCTCTGTAAACAATCATAATTGCATTGTTTATGGACAATTTTTCTGTATATTATATTACAAGTTCAGCAGTTTTCCCTGCTCCCTATGTCGGTTAGGTTTTGCCTCAGCCATACACCAACCCCTGCAGACAACTCACTCACACATACACACCCACCTCTCTTAAAGTTCTCAATTTGTTTCTGTTTCAATTATCCTTGGTCTGTATTGATAGTCACCAAGGCGACATAAAATGCGTGACTGCTGGGTATTTCATGTCCACAGCTATCGATCAACATTAAAGCAACTTTTTCAGGAGTTTGACAATTCTGATCCAGAATCTCAGTTGGCATCTGTAACTACAAGGATTATGCAGGCTCTCCAGAATAACCTGGATGGGAAATCCAAGCAGTACAGAGATTCTGCATTGACACAATTGTTTCTTATGAACAACATTCACTATATAGTGAGATCAGTTCGAAGGTTTGTGCCATATTTTGTTTGCTTTATTATAAACAATGATCTTCTCTGCAAACTGGTATTCAGAGATTTCAAAATTACATTTGTAGGTCAGAGGCAAAGGATTTGTTGGGTGATGATTGGGTACAGATACATCGACGGATTGTTCAGCAGCATGCAAATCAATATAAGAGAGTTTCTTGGGCCAAGGTTTCGAGTTTTTAGTCAACTTCTTGCATTATGATTTATTTGGTTTTTCCTTAGTAGTTAATGATTGATATCACTTCGCTCCTTTTTTATCCCCAGATTCTTCAGTGTCTCACTGTTCAGGGCTCTAGTCCATCGGCTGGTGGTGGTACAATTCCAGGCGATGGTAGTGGCAGTGGAATTTCTAGAAGCTCAGTGAAAGACAGGTTCAAGACCTTCAATGTACAATTTGAGGAGCTTCATCAAAGGCAATCTCAATGGACAGTTCCTGACACTGAGTTGCGTGAGTCACTCAGGCTAGCTGTTGCTGAAGTCCTCTTGCCTGCTTATAGATCTTTCCTCACACGTTTCGGGTATGTTTCCTCATACTTTTGACGACATTAGAAAGATTTTCTTTTGTGCCTTTTTTCTTTTTTCTTTTTCAATTATATCAATATGTTCGTATCACAGGCCTATGATTGAAAATGGGAAGAACCCCCAAAAGTACATAAGATACACGGCTGAAGATCTTGAACGCATGCTGAATGAATTTTTTGAAGGCAAGACCTGGAATGAACAAAAGCGGTAAATAGTTTATATGACCTTTTTTTGGATTGGAATCTAGTCACATGGTAGCTATTGGTGACAATGATGAGACCAAGTAATAGGCCTTTAAGACTTCATGTCCCCTCTAAGACTACTTTTCTTTGTTCTTTTTCTTCTTCTTCTGGAGTCATCTGTACTGGTTCCCCATTATTTTCCTTGAAGGGGAACGAGCACGCATGTGTTATTATGTATGCTCGGGCTTGGGTTAGTGTGAAGAGACTAAACCGCAACGAATTTCTATCGGGGCAATTGTAATCACATCTTCACTCATGCAAAAATCCATACTTAAATTAAATAGAGGCTTCCATTATATGGAGGTCGTTACTTGATTTTCGGATCAAAGACACGTTTAGCGTTCATATAAGAGTAACTATTCTCTTTTTAAGTAAACAATTATCTTTTCTCAGTTACCCCTTCTCAAGATTTTAGTTTAGCAGAAGATTGAGTTAGTAGAATATAAACTATCTGCTTAAAGGTTGGTTTTACATGAAGAGAAATTAACAAGAGATTTATCCATAAGAAAATAAATCTTCAAGTGCTATTACCTCCTGACAAAAGAAAAACATGCAGAGTTTTGTTAGACTATCCTTCCTCCTTTCAAAGGTCGCGGTTTGCATGGATCAACTCACTCTTTAAGATCACGTATTGCTAGGACTAACTTTCAAGCCCCGAAGGATTCACCCTCTGCAATAAATAAATGACCTTCTTGGCCTAAACAAACTTGCAACGGCCTCTTATGGTTAGCACTTCCTATCATATGTCTACTAAAGTAGTTTTTGCATATTGTTTCTTTGTAGAGACAAGCGATCCTTGCACGATGTTTCCCTAAAAAGAGAAAAGGACGACCCTTCAAGAGCTGCACATCTCCCTTAAGTCAACAAGCAACAGAACAAGAATCATCCTAAGGTGTGAAGGTGTGAAGGTGTGGAGTGAAACTCCAAGAGAAGAAGTATTTAAGCTATCATTGCCCTTTCGCCTGAAATGTAAATCATCAAACACGGCTGGAAAGCAGCAAGATCTAGAATGTTTTCGTCAGAGTGCTGCTTGCGGACTCATCTAGATCGTCTAAAAGATGAAGGGATAAATGTCCCTTCCCTTCCGTGTAAAAAGGGTATCATTCTACAACGTGGGAAATCTATTTACTTAACATAGAATCAGTCTCCAACTGCAATGTGCATTTGCGCACCAAAGTCACCTATTTTTTCACGTTCCCTTATTCTAGTCAATTCATTTTCTTGGGAAATTCTTGGGACACAGATTCCGCCATGGTTGCTCTGTTAAAAGACCTTCCCGGGGAAGAAAAGGAGCAGTCGTTGGAGATGTGCCTGAATTCCCCTTTGGCAACCGCCGCAGGTCCGGTGAGTCCCCCGCCGGCAAGGTGTTTAACGCACGTCATAGGTTACCCACAGCGGGAACTGGAAGGGCGCCATCCGCCTCCCTATCTTGGTTACCCTGGTTACGATCAGGTACCATCAGTAGCTTATTACTACCCCTCCGTGCCCGACTCCTTTCGCAGCTCAGCCTACCTTCGCTGCTGTCTCTTTTTGATGAGTGTATTTATCCTCCTTGCCTTCGTGGTCACCATGGTTTTATGGCTCATTCTACGTCCAAAGCTCCCAGCTTTCAGAGTGGACACGCTCGCCGTTTCCAATTTCAACGCCTCCCGTTCGAACTTTTCAGCTATTTGGTACGCCGACGTTACGTTTGAGAACACCGACCACAAATTGGATCTCTACTTTCATCGGATTTATAGTTACATGTTTTATAGAGACTATCTGTTGGCGTCCTCTTTGAATGACAAGTCTTTCCTCCTGGGTACGAGGAAAAAGGAGGCATTGCGTGTGATTCTATCCACGAATGACTCGGATGATGAAATGCCTCTGGCGGAGGAAATGAATGACGAACGAAGAGGCGGGTTGGTGAACTTTAATCTCAGGATGCTGGTGTGGTTGAGCTTCAGACAAGGATGGTGGTGGACAAGGAGCCACCACCTGAAAGTTCTCTGTGATGATTTGAAGATGAGCTTTGTGAGTGCGAACGGTTCCGGTGAGTTCTCTGCCGGGCATTCCAGGTTGTGTTAAGTTATTTTCTGAATTCCAAAAGAAGGCTTTTTATTTTTTATTTTTAATCTCTATGTTCTTCCCTTACCTTCTTCAACTTTCACGCATGGAAACTGCTCTTAACGTGGGGTGACGAAGTGATTTTTCTGATTCAGACTGCCGCATGCAAATTCCAATTAAACCAGTGTGATCTCTTGATACTAAGATTTATATATATATTATCCAAGTCTTGTCAAGTCTTGTCAAGTCTTGTCAAGTCTTGTCAAGTCTTGTCAAGTCTTGTCAAGTCTTGTCAAGTCTTGTCAAGTCTTCTCTAAAATAGAAGGGAAAATCCATATCTTTGTTTTTAAATAAAACAACTTAAAGACGAGATAAGTCTTATTTTTAAAAAGGTTTCCAACCCAAATCAACAACACGTTGTTTTAGCTGTATACGTGTACCACTTGTCATTTTAGCGCAACTTAACCTCTTGTATTCTTAGTGAGCAAAAATGTAAATTATGCAATCTTCTAATTTAAACTTAATTTGTAACATACAAAGTAAACTAAAATGGGCTAAAAAACACAATTTTGAAAATTTATATTAAACACTTGGTTTTCAAAGATATTAAAGGAGTACCTTTTTGGAAATGGGTAAAATGGGTTGTTATAGTTGATAGGATCAAATAACATGTCATTCTTAAGGGTTTCGAACACAATTCAATTTAGTTATGAGTTTGTGGCTTTTTGGAGCTAATTTGCACTGGAAACCATCTAGAAAGACAAGCTATTTAGTCCTATTAAACAACTATTTTCTATCATTTTTGGAAACTGTATTTTTTAACCCATTTCAATCTACTCTTTTGCTTGCAAGTAAAGTCTAAATTTGGAGGTTATGTAATTTACCTTTCTACAGGTTAAAAATATAAGAGATTAGGTCATGCTAAGTTGACAAGTGGGTTATGCACACAAACTACAACTTGTCATTGATGGATTTTTTTTGTATCATTCAACCATGGAAAGTCACAAATTGATCTCAAAATCAATGTAGTGGAAACCCTTTAGAATGACAAGCTATTCAGTTGTATCCAACATGACATCACATTTCACCTAGATCCAAAGGATAACCCTTTAAACTTCTTGAAAACCAAGTGTTTTCTATAACTTTTCGAAATTATACTTTTTAAATCCATTTCAATTAATTTTTTCCTTTGCAAATCAAGTCTCAATTAGGAGATTATGTAATTTACATTCTTGCTTGCTACATGTACCAGAGGTTAAGTCATGCTAAAACAAAGAGTTGGTTACATAAACACACTAAAACAATTTGTCATTAATTGATTTTTTGCATCATTCAACCCCAAAGAGCCACAAAGTCATAACTAAATTGATTTGCATTGGAAACCTCTAGAATGGCAAGATATTCCTTTTTATCAAGCATGACATCCTAGTTCACCTACCCCTTTAAGATCTTTGAAAATGAACTATGTTCTATGATTTTCCAAAATTGTGTTTTTTTAACATTTCAATTTTATTTTTCCTTGCAAATGAAGTCTCAATTAAGAGATTACATAATTTACCCTTTCGCTAAAATATAGGAGGTAAAGTTACACTAAAAGAACGAGTGGGTTATGTACAAACACTAAAATAATGTATTATTGATGAATTCTTTTACGTCATTTGGTACAATCTCATCTTAAAATCAATTTGCATTGGAAAACCTTTAGAATATCTCTTATCAAATATAACATTTTGTTTCTACCATCTTTAAGGAATACCCTTTTAAGTTCCTAGAAAACCAAGCATTTATAAAAAAAATTGAAACCATGCTTTTTTAGCCCATGTTAATTTATTTTTTCCTTTGCAAATAAAGTCTTAATTAGGAGATTACATAATTTACATTTTTGGTCACTAAAAACACAAGAGGTTAAGTTATACTAAAACAACAAATGGGTTATGTATGCATGTTGAAACAACGAGTTGATGGATTTTTTAGTGTCATTCAACTTTATAAACCCACAAACTTAGATCTAAATCGATTTGTGTTGGAAACCTTCAAGAAATACTGTATTTCATCCTATCAACCATAACAACCCATTTCGCCCATCTCCAAAGGTGTACACCTTTAAACTCCTTGAAAACCAAGTATTTTATATGACCTCATAAAACTATGCTTTTTAAACTCATTTTAGTTTACTTTTTTTTTTTGTTTATTACAAATCAGGTATGAGTTAAAAGATTGCATAATTACATTTCTGCTTGCTAAAAATATAAGAGGTTAAGTCATACTAAAATGACAAGTGAGTTACATAAATACGCTAACAACATGTCATTGTGGGATTTTTTCGTGTCATTTGATTCCCAAAAGCCACAAATTTGTAGCTAGATTGATTTAGAATGGAGACCTTCTAGAATGGCAATTAATTCAGTCTTATAAAACACAATTGTTTCACCCATCTTCAAAGCAATAACCTTTAAGATTTTTGAAAACCAATTGTTTTTTTATGAATTTATGAAAATTTTGCTTTTTTAATTCATTTCAATTTACTTTTTTGCTTGCAAATAAGGTTTTCATTAGGAGATTACATAATTCACCTTGTTGTTCACTTAAAATACAAGATGTTAAGTCAAGCTAAAATGACAAGTGGGTTACGTATACATGCTAAAATAGCATGCTATTGATGGATTTTTTTGCATCATTCAACTTTGAAAAGCATAAACTAATCTCAAAATCAATTTGTGTTAGAAACCCTTTAGAATGACATTCTATTATGTCCTATCAAACATGACAACCCATTTTGCCCATCTCTAAAAGGGCACCCTTTTAAACTCCTTGAAATTTTATATGACTTTCCAAAATTGTGTTTTTTTAATCCATTTGAATTTACCTTTTCTTTTCCTTGCAAATGAAGTCTTAATTAGAAGATTACATAGTTTACCTTTTTGCTTGCTAAAAAGACAAGAGGTTAAGTTATGCTAAATGAAAAATTGTTTATGTACACACACTAAAACAATGTGTCATTGTTGGATTTTTATGCATCATTTGACTCTAAAAAGGCGCAACCTAATCTCAAAATCAATTTTTACTGGAAATCCTCTAGTCCCATCAAGAGTCTATGAAAGTGATCCTTGCATATTGTTTCCCTTTAGAGGTCATTGCAAATTGCTTCTCTTTAGAAATCTTTACGTATTGCTTTCTTATAAAAAGAAAAGGATGGCCTTATTGAACTGCAAATCTCTCTGAATCAAGAGGCAATAGAACAAAATTCACCCCATGGAATGAAATGAAACCCTAGAGAAGAAACTTTAAGCTATCATTGCCTTGATAGGCTTTGATTCCTTACTTCAAGCCATCTTGGCCTTGCTCTTGTTTATTAACCATGTTAATTAGTTGACCTGATTGGTCATTTCATGGAGAGATGTTTGGAATTGTTAGTCCAAGAAATGTTTTTTGGCGATTCTTCTTTTGGTTGTTATTCTCCACAAATTAAAAGGATTTCTCTTTGATGTCATATATTGGTTAATGGTTTAGAAGTTCACGCAGCCTATTATTTTGCTAGTTCTTGACAATAATTTTGTCCATGCAAAAATTCATGGAATTCTTTATTAACTATGTTAAGTAGTTAACATGATTGGTCATTTCACGAGAGTAAGTTGCAAAAATTTACCGTGGTACTTGTTGACATGGAATTCTGTTCATCTAGCCATGATAATTCTCTCTTCACCAAGAAATAAGGAACAAAAGGTTGACAACTATTGGGCATGATGCCATGGTTAGAATGAAGGACCAAGATTCCCAACTTGAAGGCATATTGATTTATTTTGCCATGATCACGCTGTATATTGCCTATTATGTATAACTCATTAGTCAATTTTTGCATGCCACTAAACATTCACATTTGATGTAGCTATAAGCATTTAAATATGTTAAGGGTTGCAAGGATTTGGTCTATCTCTTTTCTTTTGAATCTAGATTGGGATTTATTGCCTTCTATGACTCTAATTAAATTTACCTTGGACTTGGTCTATTTTTTATTCTTCCTCAACATGTCTTATGTCGAGGAAATCTCTCGCTAGTTTTTATATTAAATTAAAGAATCCTTGATTTCTGAACAAAAAAAAAAAAAAAAGGAAAGAAAACATACAATCTCTAAATCAAGCCATGGTAATCATTGCTTGTGAGATTATATGAATGACGGACATCTTCAAAGACTTAGATATTTATTTTCAGCATCTCACGCAACTCTTTTGTGATAAAAAAGCAAATATTCATGTTGCAGTAAATTAGATTTTCTATAAAAGATCAAACTCATTAGATTTACTAACACTTGGTAAGGGAATAGATACAATAGTAACTTATTCAAACATGCCAACAAGTAGATATTTTGACAAAGATGCTCCTATAACAAACAACATCAATATATTTTTGGTTTGTTTAAACCCCAACTTAAGGAGTGTTGAATATTGTGTTACCAATGCAGAAGATTATACCATTATGTGGTATAAACACGCTTCATATAGCTTCCTTATGCCCTTTATTAAGTTTTATTACGTTCCTCATTTAGTCATTTGTAATTCCTCATTACATTTCCTAATTTGTAGAATACAATTTTCGTTAAGCAAGAATAATTCAATAATGCCCCTTGGGGTGTATTTGAGACAGTAAAAAAGGCTTGTATAAGAAATTTTACAAAGTAACTATCTTGGATTCGAATCCCCTAACTTTAGTGCATATCTTTTCCCTTCCCCTCCTTTCTTGACAAATGTCAACATAGAGATCATGTGAAATTAGCCATTAATCACAGTATATAGTACAACGTACTTCTCCATAGTGTTGGTTCAGGTTTTCCATGGAGATCACTTTGCACCTAAATGTAGTTTTTCCCATTAATTTTCTAACCTCAACCCATTATTTTGATCGAGACATACCAAAGATAACAATAGCAAAAGAGCCTTATTAATCAGAATTCCATTTTTGTGTTTATTAAACGTCAAAACATTTATATGCTATGAACATTGTAAACACAATAATACAATATTGAGAATGGAGCATGTTTAGGTAGAACACTATCCAAAAACTAAAACATCTCCCTCTCACACGCAAATCAACAGAGACCCGGGGGGAAACAAAAGAGATGGGTAGTTGGGGGGTTGAGGTTTTACACTTATCAAACTCCAATTACAGGCGTCGAACTTCAAATGTCAGATGAACAAGAAATGAAATCAATGTCGCCTTAAAAGTTTCACCAGGTCAACCACAACGAAACCGTCAATATTGGAACACTTAGAACCAAGCCATAGTTCACAAAGGAATCAACATCTTTGACTTTTTCCACCTTCTCCCGAAGAATATGCCATATACATTTAGAAGTGCCTTGGTCATCCTGCATCATATCACATGTTCCTCCACTCTTCAGTACAACTGTCTATAGGGTATAGTGAACACAATGAAGAAATAAAATTATTTTACCACGACGTTCGGCTCACTGTTCTGATTAAGATTATGGGAATCCAACAATAATCTTTTCTTTTCATGGACTGATTTATCTCCAGACCTTCTGCTTTCAGCCCCAGACTCTTTCCTTGACATGACACTGTAAGCTGAATCAGTATGTATGGTTTCCATGACCGAGCCAAAAAAGTTTGTCACAGGTACCTACAGACAGTGAGAGAGAAACAATATGCATTTATAATAAGTTCTACATTGGTCTGCAACGTGGCGAAATTACCACTCTATAATCACAAAAGAGAACTCATCACCATAAAAATCACCAATGCTTCAATGTTAACCAAGCCTCTGACGCAGGGCAGCAATACAAATACAGCGAATTTAGATGTTCTGATCAGAAAAGAAAAAAAAAAATCCGTAGAGGTTGCTTCAAGCTTAAAATACTTAAAGAAAAAGAGGCCAATCGCTGTAGCTCTAAGGCTAAGCCCAAACATAGACCTCCTGATAGTTCAGCCCAGACAAGAAGTACATTGCAGACACTTGGATGAGTTCATTTCTTAAATGGGCCAATGCCACCAATAATACGACAGATAGAAGCAGGAAGAATAAAGCAAATTACTTTGTTCTGGGACGAATTGCATGAGGTGGATAAGCTTAAGGAATTTTAACCAAGCAAATGGAGAAACAAGTAAATAGATAACTAAAAGCCTTTTGAGAAACTGAAAGGGGTCTAATTAAGAGCCATATTAAATTTGCAAAGGAATGTTGAGGAAACCATGGAGAGAGTTCTCATCCAGTTAAGTCTGAAATCAAAAGTTCAAGCAAACCAAAAGGGTATATAACATTCATGCAAACTACTAGCCAGCTGTAGGCCAAGAGGGCCCACATTTTCCTCTTCCATAAATGAAACTTCAAATTGCAACACAAATTATTAGGAGAAAGCAACCTCAACACATTTAGGATTAGATAAGTCTGCAACTTCCATACCTGCTCCAACTGCCGTTGGTATAGATCCGTTCGGTAATATGCAGTTGACATCAACATACTAGGATTGTAAGAACTGAAAAGACTGCAAAATAAACCACAAATACGCACAATGTAGATCTTAATTTGAAGAAATATGATGCATAATTCCTATGTACTCAGAATCTATTAGATCTACCCATATGCCAAAATAAGAACTGACGGAGCCAAAGATGATAAAAGTATATTAAACATGGAACTAAGAGACCATCTTTAGACACTCACTTAATCTTTCTCCAGCTACACAGTTGGAAAGAAGGTTTAGAGAATATGTTTGTTAGTTTCAACAGGATGTAAAATGTTTGAAGGGACTAAACAATCTCTTTATTAATTCCATCCAGAGACATGTTATTCCTCTAGCTATGCTTACAAAAAGAAACAGCCTAAATTAAGGATTGTCACAAGCAATCAGCAAAATATACCTAGAGCTAACAATCCAAAGGACTAATCACAGTTTATTAACTCCTCACCATTCAAATAGAAGAGAAACATCTAAGAGGATATGCTACTTTAAGAATTACAAAATGGATATCGTCCAGGAAAACAACCATTTTGCTGTAAAGGCAACCCATTCTGAGGTAACTACACTACTCCAGACGTAAAATTGGAAAATGGCATTCTATTCCTTATATATATATTTCCTATCAAATGAAGGGCAGATGAAATCAGCCCCGACAAGTAAAGATAATAAGACTTTGTCTGGCATAAATGACAGTACAATTGCAATGGGATTCTTTTTTCCTTTTCTGATATTTACTGATTTCAAATGTAAGGCAGTTAAAGTCAGCCACAACAAATAAAGATAATAAGACTTGAGCTGACATAAATGACAGTAGAATTGAAATGGGATTAGTGCAAAATCAACACTTTCCTTGCTCCAACAGCATTGAAATCCACTGTTATTCAGTGCTCATATATTAATATACCTGATCAAGGAAGCATTATTGTACATATTTAGCCTCTCAAAAAATCCAAGGGTGTAAAATGTGAAACGATCCACAACTGAAACACCAACCTGTATCAGGTAAATAGAATAAGAAGAAATCTAATGTGTTACACGAAGACCTGGAAAATAAAAGTCCAAGAATGTTAACAGAACAAGTAGCATCCTATTTCAACATAAAATATCAAATGGATATGCATATCAAAAATACTTAACAATTATCTTACATCTGAGTCCAAGTGATGTGAGTATGAGTTCTCTCCTTTCATGCTGCTTCCAATGGTCAAAACACCAGGTGACTGAAGCTGCAGAAGCCAATAAATTACCTTCAATTGCATACCTAAATCAATTTCCCATAAAGGTGACGTTCTTGTATGTTGATAACAGACTAGAAAATTGAGAATTTGATGCTCGATTGTGACAAACATATTCCAAAGTGCAGAGAACAACTTCAAAACATATATAGCAGCTTTCAGATGAGATGAATGACGTTCATATATCAGCATATCATTCTTAAAAAACATGACAACAATATTCAACTCTCATTGGAGAGATAGCAACCCAGACATGGTGAGCAATGGGAGGGGGCAGGTAGGCTAGGGTTTACAGACTCCAGATTGGGTTACTGCCACCACATCTTCATATGATCGATAAGTGCAATAGGTGACACAGACTGAAGATAGATGTAAATAGTATGTACAACAATAGAGGGGTATATTCCAGAATGAAAGAGATGAAGGACTATTTAATGACAGTACTAAACATACATCTAATATTTAAGACAGAAAAGTAAAAGGCTGGAATTCACCTATGAAGGAATAAATGAGGCAGTGCATCCAGGGAGTGCTTTTTCATTTACCAAATTCATTACCTGTTAGGCATGAAGAACAATAAGAGAGCAATTTCTCTGTTCTAGATACTGGCAAAATCCAGTTTGTTTCTAACTAGTATAAAACACAGTAGATAAATGATCTTTAGATCTGTTACTACAAATTCAGACATGTTGCAACCTCTGACATGCATGCAGACCAATAAATATTGGGGATATTAGCTATTATTATCAGAACATGGTCCATCACCAGAACCACTAATGGCATAAGTGATTCACTTTCATAACTGAAATTCCGTTTCAGAAAGTTTATCAATTCAGGTTCACCAACTTGGTCCCAAAGAATGAATTGTTGTTAATTTACATCAATTTAGACAGATATGAAGAGAGGAACTTTGATGGCATGGTTCACAGCTTGCATATGGCAACAAGTTAATTATTTCGAAACTTTGACTACCTACCAACTTGACGTTTGAGTATCTTAGTGCTATCAGGCCCCATAAAATCAAGCTGGGACAAACCTCATCAGACCTATTGTGCTTTCCTTATGTGTTTTTATGTACACGTTGTATACAAATTTACACTAATTATTGTTTCATATGGTTGACTTTACTAATAGGGATCCTATGTCTACAAGTTTTTAGAGGATTTTATGTCTACGTTATTCAGACTGTAAGAAAGCATATTGACCCGCGGTTAAATGCTTGGTCTGTCTAGAATCTGTGCAAGCAACATGCCATTTAATTATTAATCACCTCAGTATGAAGTGAGGCACAAGTTGAGCGGTGAATTTCTGGCATTTTTTATTGTATTCTTGGGTAGGAAGATTCTGGTTGAGCTTCTCACTGGTTTAACAAACACGACATCTCAGTCTCTCACTGGTCATGATCAACCCCAAACTATGAAGTATCATCAATGGAATGTTTCCAGTTTAAACCATCAAATCCAAAAAATTAGACAATAATAAAGATTCTATCCAAAATGTGGATGTTCTTCCAAATAGATAAGAAAAATCCCTTCTAAACTAACATAGGGAACTACCCAAGTTAAAGACATTTCTAAGAATGTCACCCATTTAGAAGCAGAATACAGACCTGAGAGAAGAGAGTAGCAGCTTGGCAAGTGTCCACCATTATAAGAAGCTCTTTGAATCTAGATTCAACATTTACAACAAGATATCAGCTAATGGTCTAGCAGTGTCAGCCAGATTATGGAGAAAACAGAAAAAAGAAAAAAAGTAGATAATAAACCAAATGTTCTTAATACACATGCTCACTCACAGAGAAACTTTTCTCTTCTGTGTTGATTCTTAGCATATTTACTTGGTGGCCTATTTTTGTTATCTTTTTCGTTCTGTAAAGGAATTCGTTGTGGCAGAAATTCCATCCACATGGAAAATATAATCGCTGTCTTGAATAACAATTCTCTTCACTCGTACCAAATTATAAAAGATTCAACAACAAACATAACAGGAAATAGTTATGAAAGCAGAAGATTCCCACCTACGCTTTTCTTTCATTTGTTTCACAGCATCAGCTAAATCATGACTTTGGAGCTCTTCTGAGTCCTGAAATTTCAAAAATTCATCTCCACCATGTCCCGTCATATACAGCAGAATGTGGCTTCCTTCATCACTTAAAAGACGCTTAGATCTTGGGACTCCATTCTGATGACGCCCAGTCAACACTCGTAAAAAATTTTCAACTGTCACTTCATAACCTCGATAATCTACCTGAGGAAGTAAGAAATATTCCTTTCAAGATCATTACATATGCTAAGCCAATTTTATACACCAGATACCAAAAAATTTAAGAGAAGCGTGGCTAGCAGTGGCAGGGGGAGGGGCTGGGAATAGGACTCTTCTCATTCACTTCTTGCATGGTAGGTTGACTTATAAGATTGAACCACAAAAATGTTCTTCAGTGCACAACAAAAGATAAAATAAATAAATACGATAACTAACAACAGTTGCATATGGCTAAGAAGTCACTTGTTAAAACCAATACACTGCCTTGAACTGACAGTTAACTAAAGGAATTTGATAGAAGGAATTCCATTAATATGTCAAAGTGATTAGACATGGTGGTCATCCCAAGCTCTTGACAGTCCTATCTTAAGATGAGATAATGGTCGTGGATGCTAACTGCAATATCAAATCTACCCTTCACATCCTAAGAATGACTATAAAACCCCTAAATCAAAGCCTCAATACTTGTGTATCTAATATGAAGAGATTGAAAAGTAACAATATCCATTTATGTGCTTTTCCCAAGAGCCAAAGGACTAACCAGAGACACAGGGCTCACCTCAACATTATCTCCATATAAGTTAAGTTTGTGATTCTCATTGTTAAAAACTTGAGCAGGGTACTTGTTTCTAGCATTGCACGCCATGTCATCTGCCAGCATAAGTATTATCCTCTCATCAGGTATTCCTAGCCGCTTAACTGTCCTGGAAGAGAAAGGAATTTTCCATGAATGACTACTGGGCAAGATGAACCTAAAAGAAATACAACAATGATAATGAAAAGGAAAAGGTAACAACGAAGTTCTTTGATTACCTATACAGTGATAAAGTATTAGCCATGTGTCGATAGTTAAACCTGAATAAGAAGATAGAAGCAAAATTTATTCAGCAAGAAAATTCAATTAAAACAAAAAGTTTCATATGTGCTACTGCTCTGGTGCTCAGCAAATCAAAGTTACTTTGTCGAGAAAAGCTGCTTGCCCACAAAGCATATAATTCCAGTAAATTCAACATTATTAGATTCTTTTTCTTCTCTGGCCTGGCATCTTGACTTTAGAAGAGCACTCTAGAGGAAGATACAAACACCCCTTCTGCGCCCCCCCCCCCCCCCCCCCCCCCCCCCCAAGAAAAAAGAGAGAGAGAGAGAGAGAGAGAGAGAAAGGAAAAGAGAAAGCAGTCACGAAAATCCTGTCAATTGCTTTTACACGTTCTCCTATTATATACATAGGGATGATAGAAACATTTTAGTTGAATAAGGTAAGAGGATCATTATATATTTCCCACAAGAAATGAATACAGTGTATTAGGTGTTACAGTGTGTGGTATGCATCCCATATTGCTAAAGTATGAGTTTATGGAGCTATATATAAGATAATGAGCAACACCAATTTTTGAGTTGACTTTTTGGTTGGATAATGGGCAGCTTAAGATGGTATCAAAGCCCAAGCTTCTCTCTTGGCATCCCTATGGATAAAGCTAAATCCTAAGTCTACCGTAAGGCACCATGATACTCTAATAATTGTCCATCATGATGAGAGGACATGTTATGATGTGTGGTATCTGTCCTACATTGCTAATGCATAGGTTTGTTGAACTATTAATAAGATAAAGTGCACCACCAACTCTTGAGTCAAATTTTGGGTAGGATAATGGGCCTCTTAAGATTATGAGCGTTTTTAAGTCACATATAGATATTCACAATGCCAATAATGATGGAAAAACCCAGCCACAAGTAAGAAAAAAAATTTGCAAACTTTTCACAATGGTAGATCTAAGGAAAACGGGAAATCTAGATGGCATCTCCTCCATGGAATGTAGAAGTCTAAACACAGTATCATTTAAAATGTTTTCAGATAAAAGATGCGGGAAAGAAATTCTTCATGCTTGAAATCCTTCTCTGAATAACTTTGTGAGGTGCTAGATGAACAAGACAGAGGAACTCTTCATTGGACACCATTAAGTGCAGGACTCAATGCCTAGTTGGCAAAACAAATTGGTACATGTCTGATCATGGTGCTATCAATATCAGTCAAGACACGATGCACATCGACGTCTCAAGTTTTTATCCACAATAGTAGGGGAGTGTTGGATCAGCGGCAACGCAACAGGAAATGATTCTTCTTGCTCTGATAATTCAGGAAACCATCAAGAAATATTTCTTGAAATGAATCTAAACGTTGCCCATTATCTTAATTTAGATGGACATAATCTATTTGGCCAATAAGTCTATTGTCTGTAATTGATGGGCCAGTACGGGTACAACAATATAATTAACTTGTTCAGGAAATTCAAAATTATGACTTAGAAAACAAGGAATTGTTTACCTTCAAAACCCATAAAATGAGCATGGCTCATGAATCGACATTCTCCATTTCTCTGTTATTTAATAAAATTTTGAAAGATGCATCACCAACGTTTAAATATCAAATTGATCAAGTCCAAATAAGCAGAAAGAAGTTATGGTCTTCACACACAATCAACTTTGCCAATGATGCGACAGTTGCAGTTAAGCTTGAAATACAACTAGTCCTATAGAAATGGTAATGTTCTACAATTTCCCAGTCGTATAGATTCTAAAAAGACCAACAAAACAAAAATAGAAGAAGAAGTACCAGCAAAGAACCAAAATAAAAAGTGGCATACTCATTACGATGTAGCTCCTTTAACAAAAATGTGAGGAAGCATTGAAAATACAGACCATGGGCATGAGATAATCTTTAGAAGCTATAAAACGGGTATGATTCATTTTCTCCGAAAAATACAGAAGAAAAAGTGATAAACGTAGCATGCTTCAAATTATACAAAAAGCATAATGTAAAAGCTAAAAAGAAAATACGAAGCTTGAATCACCAGAAGCGAGAGGTGCAGACCAAAACAGCCCAGTTGTTAGTGTGCATAGTAAACTCAGATGAAGAGGAAGCTTCTGCTACACAATTGCTGAAGTCGCTAATACCCAGAAACAGAAACAAAAGTAGCACCACCATTCTGGATTCGAAAAAGCCGTGCATCCTGAATCCCATTCTCTTTATCTCAGCTGTCAAAATCTCTCTTCGAGATTGTAATGGTATTCAATCACAATTGAATAATAAGAGTCCTACTGCAAGATCTCCCTCCTCACAGCACATAAAAGCATCCAACAGCAACTACAAAAATTCCCAAATCAGGCGGATTACAGAACTAACCTGAATAGCTAGGTTCCGGCAGCATTCCGGCCTCTCAAGGTGGACGGGCCTTTCCCTTCTCAAGCCAAAACGCACCGCACATAGACGAATCAGATGGGGCTATCAGAAGGGTTCTAGAAGTTTTCACGAAATTGGATGACAAATTAACAAAATATCCTTCCTAAATATTAAGATTTTTATTTTAAACCACTAAGTTCATCTTTTTGTTTACAAATTTTTTTGGATCATTAATTTTTAAATAATATTCAAAAATAACTAATAAAAATAAATTAAACCTAATAAACTTTATTTATAACTATATAAATGTTGAAGGTATCTTGTTTATAAATAATCTACCACATGAAAAATAAGCCGTTTTCATAAAATGTCATTTTCATGTTATTCATCACGGAGTTATTTATAAATTCGAATGGATACCGGAATGTGCCAATCATATATATCCAAGTAAATGCATATTAAAACTATGATAACAAGAATTTTAAATGATATTTATTACATAGGAATGGCACATTACTCTTTATCACTTTGAAAACACATAAGTACACAAAAAATCAAATATATTATTATAATTAATTAAAAATATTATACAAATTTATATTGATATGTATATGAGTTTAATTTTGTTAAATTTTAATTTATCTACTTATTTCATACAAATTAAAACCAGCCAACTTGAGTTCTTAGTAACTAATTCTCTTTGTTCACTTTGGAAATAGATATTTATTGAGATTCTTTCTAAGATTCATTTTTTACATTCATCTACTTGAATTGAGCTAAACAATTTGTAGGTATTATTCGTAAGACATGTGAGATAATTATTTCGATAATATGATATGAGATTAAAATCTTTAATATTTGTCCTATTTTATTGTATATGTTTGTACAAGATTTTGAACTAGTTTTATTAAGATTTTTAATTCACAATATATAGACTTTATTACCAATAGTTTCATTTGGTCCATATATTGCGAGTTAAAAACCTTAATAAAAGTAGTTCAAAATCTCGTACAACATATATAATTTCATTTAGAAACACAATCTTTATATCTATTTGATATAACTTCATATTGTAATGAATTACAAATATCATAACTACTCTTAAAGAGTTTTTTGAATAGATAAAGAAAAATTTCAATATAGTCTATTTACTCAAAACTAGTTACCAACTTAACTCTAAACTTTTTAGTTTTTTCTATGATAACTGATCTTGTACAATCAACAAGTTTACAGTTTTTAGGTAGTTCAAAAAACTCCTAAATTCAATTATGTCTCATTGACTACATCTTATCTTTCATTCGCATCATACCATGGCTAAAAATAGCATTTACATAAGTAACTAGATTCAACATAATATCAATGTTATAATTATGTTCTCATATAGACTAAGTAGCTAATCTCCTTTCCCTAGTGGATCTCTTAAGCATAGCGTTTAAAGTGAGATCTTAGAACCCGTGAAATCTTAACCTGTAAATAACAGGTTTAGCGTATAATTTGTTAATGTTAGAAAAATTGGAATCAAATACTATACATATTTTCTTGAGATTCTTGAGGTCGGATTCCAATACGACTTTGATTTTGATTTAAAGGTAGCCACGTGTTCATAGCTCACCATCAGTCCACGGGAAGTCGCCGTAGCAAGAATCTTCTCCGAACTGAATTACGCATTCAGCTCTCACTCTCTCTCCCCATATCCCCAATTCTGTTCCATTCGGGTGGGATTTCTCTTCACCGGACGTGATCCCGTGAATGCGATGTCTTCAACGCCGGCAACAGGCGGAGACCAACACAAGACGGTCATTGGATTCCCGTCGCAGTCGAGCCAAGTTGCAGGCGGCTACCCAGTCGCCGGTACTGCCTACCCCTATGCGGCCCCACCACCATCCTATTCACAACTCTACTCCCGCCCCTTGGGTCCTGCTGCTACCCGCACCGCGTCCTCCTTCTTCTGCCGTATGTTAATGGCCGCTGCCGCGATGTTCGCCGTCATCGGCGCGATCTTCTTCATTACGTGGTTCGCCCTCAGGCCCCAGCTTCCCCAGTTCCGAGTCGCCTCGGCCTCCGTGTCCCCGCTCAACATGACTCGTTCGGAGTTAAGCGCCAAGTGGAACCTAACCCTTTTGGTACGCAACCCCAACAGCAAGCTTCGTGTCTACTATGACCATGTCCATGCCTCGCTTGTCTACGGGGATGAGTCAGTACTCGGTACAACGGAATTGGCTCCCTTCTTCCAGGGCAAGAAAAATGAGACCTCGATCCGGATCGAGCTCTCCGTGCTGAATGACTACGTGGGTGAGGACGTTGTGACCAAGATTTCGGGCGAGAGGGCTAATGGGACGGTGGGATTTAGGTTCAGAGTGTTTTCCTGGGTCACGTTTAGGGCTGGTTCTTGGTGGAGGTCAAGGCAGTGCTGGTTGCGGGTTTACTGTGCTCGTGTCCAATTCGGGTTTGATGCAAATAAAGGGTCTGGGTCCTTGACGGGTCAAACTGGGAATTGCGAGGTTAATCTATGATTGTGAGTAGTAGTTTTTAGTAAGAATAGTGTTTGGGTTGTAGTATTGTAGACATTGTCAACCTTTTGTTTTAAACCAATGAGAAAAAAAAATATATATATTATCATCATGACAGATTACAACTTGCATGCCATTCCTTGATTAGATTTTATCAACTGCAAAATGGAGCTCGCTAATATGGTGCGTATACGTACTCTAGATACCTAACCTGGGCTTTGATTTATCGGAGAAATTAAGTAAAATGACGTAGGTGGAGTCGAATTTGGGTTGAGGAATTTTGAGTACTTTGCGAAGTATATTATTTCTTTACTGGATGCTGCTGCAGTGTGGATGACTTATATTTTATTTACTGTCACGTGGTCGGTTATATGCTATAAAATGTGTTACGATTATGTGAAATCCAAAATGATGCTGGGTTTACGAGTGTTCTTAAGTTAATAAGCAACTTTGTGATTCAAAATATTGGTAGTATAGCTTGTTGGTGTTTGTGGCTTGCTCAATAGAGATTCAATCAGACTAGGTATCTTAATTGTGAACAATTTCTTCCTATCTGAAATTTTTTCCTGGTGGAGACTGGTGTTAGTTTTGGCTTTGGACAGGTTGAGGTTTAACAAAAACATCAAACTTCACCATTTATGTCTTAAAAGTATCTGTAATACTGCACTCTAGGTGCGGATTATGCTTGATGAATGGCGTTCCTTTGCCATCATAGTTTTTCTTTTAAACTATATCTCGTAAAAGTTGAGACTCTCTGTCTCTCGCTATATTATGTATGTCTTCTTCTCCTTAGAAACTTTGTAGATTTTATAATTCTAGTCTTCTGATCTTTTAACATCAAGTTAATTGAATATTGAATTATTCTTTAGTGCATTTGCTCTTTGAGTGAACCACCACTTGGGTTGTCTACCCTGCTTTTGAAACCCTCCATTACTGTGGCAAGTAGGATGAAGTCAGATTTGTTTCTGGAGTTGATGAATGCTCCACCTTTGCCTAACGCAAGAACAGTCAGATTATCCTTTTGGTTTGGTGTCTAAATATGTTGATTAAGAGGCTGCAAGATGCATAAATTCATGGGCCTACATTTGTAGGTGTAAGTGACCCTACAAGAAGATTCTCTGTGGTTGTCTTTGGGGACCTTCATAGTTTGAGAAACTCTGCACTTTATTCTTATATCTGCTATTCGTATATTCAAAAAGAAAGTGGTTTACGATTGAATCGTTTTCTTAATGTTACATAGCAGCATTATCACTGGTTTTATCTTGTATCATTGATTCAGGCTGATTATCAGGAATTGTTTTTGATTAACTCTTTTTTTGGTTCAGAATGCCTAGAATGCTCTTTCTTATTTTTTGTTTTTCTCTTCTACCCATTCTTCTTTTTTTCCATCTTATTCCTTGTTTTTCTGCTTAATTCCTATAGTTCTTCGCTATTGGTGGATCTGATAAATACCTTATAGAGCTGGTCTGGTTCGTTTGTTGAGGTTAGCATTTTACCAACCATAGATTTCAGGATTGAAAAATACAAGGTTGGCTTGGTAGGTATTGCTCTGTCCTGGATGTTCATATCGTTTGTTTTCATCAAGATGAATTAAATCTGATATGTTAGAATGAATGCTTTAGAATTCAAGATTATACTTCCTTTTTTTTCAGTGCCTTTTGCTTTTCTCTTCCCTTTTCCCTTAAATATGAAGCTGATGTAGCTTTGTTTACCGGAAATTTAAAATCTTATGAGGATTTTATTTGTCTGTCTGCTATTTGATGGAATGGTATTTCACGTGGTGAGATCAGTCATGCCTTCGGTTTGACCTGTTTTTAGATAGCTTTGAAGGATATCTGAGAACCAAAAAGTTTGACATGTTGGCCTGTCTTTGGAAGGAATAACTAGGGTCTTCCATGGTCTCTTAGTCCCGTACTAGAATTCTTGGCTCACTAGGTGTAAGTAGATTTCTAACATAGAGCAGAGATGTCTGATGAGGGATTGTCAAATATTTTCTTATTGCGGCTGTATCTGTCATTTCGAGTGCATGTCAGTTCCAGATGTAAATGTCAGGGTTACGCTAAGAGCCTTAAGATGTAAGGTTCATATTTTCATTGCTTATTTGCTTTTCGTCTTTCCTGGAATTGTTCATTATGAACAAGCCATATAGTGAAACAGTTGTTCTTCCCCCCATCTTGATAAATGATTAAGGTAGGTGAAATTACTTCTGCAATGAAAAATATTCAAATTTTCTATCATCATTGTTTAGTGATCATTAGCGTAATTGGCATGCCTCTCAAGTACCTTCTAGAGATTTTCAAGTTATCTTTGGGGCCTTTAGTTCTTACAAACATCATTTACCAGTACGGATATCAATCCTCTGTACCTGGCTAAAGTACTTCACAGATTTCACTCATTTCCCTTCTGCTCCTCTATAGTTAAGCTAATTGTCAATCAGAACATCTATTTCTACGCTAGTTTTCCCGATAAACTATATTGTCTGCCTTGATTGTTGAATTTTTCTATAGAGATGACACACCAGTAGAAGGATGAAACGTCTATTGAGAAAACTTGCTGGTGGCTGGGCCAGTGTTTGCACTGGCCTGGTAAGTCAGCTGCGTTCCAATTATCATGTTGCTCGCCCTGGTCTAGGTTTGAGATCTGGATGATCTTTTATGGTTGCAATTTGATATGGGTAATTTTTATGATTAAACTTCTTAAATGCCTTTCTTGGAGATTTTCGAGTGCATACTGAGACGAAGTTAATATGTTATTAGTGCAAGTCCTTTTACCTGTTGGGATGTTGATTAGCCGTCATTATCAATTTGATAATCCCTGAAAACCGGGGATTCGACATGAAAAGTCTCCTTTGTGTAACGGATTACATTTTGCGTGGTTTGGATTCTGAAATTGTTGAAGGAAAATTTGGCACCGACAGTCGGCCGACTCTTGAATGATCTAGCGTTGAAAGTTCTCCTCCTCATTTCTCTGAAGTACGAGATACAAACACTTGGGCGGCCACCATACGGCATGGAACGTGGCAAGCAACTGGAGAGTGTGGGATGGGGGCCTCAGTAATTTCATTCTTCTCTAGTTTGAGCTGTGGCTGAATTTGAGTGGCTACATTGAGGAAGAAAGTTACTGAAATAATGCTTGCTGCGGGCGATGGATTAGGACGTTTGGATTTATGTTCATGATTGAAACTTGGAAAGAATACTTATCTCATAGCCGACGGTAACTGTCTCGTTCCTTGTGCCTACTTTAAGCCATAACAATCAGACCCCCAAGGTTGAACAGGCTGTAATGGCTAACACTGCCTACAGAAGCTAGCGAGTGGAGTCTTGTCTTAGTCCGGCAAGACTGATTTAACTTTATGGAAGATGGCTCGCAAAAGGGGTATCACATTGCCCATTTTGTTCCTCCCATAATGCAAACGTGATAAGATTAACAAGAGGACCCTCTTGTGTTGTCGTACATTACATGACTAGGACTCTCAGTGGAAAGAGATGGGGTGGGAGCGAGAGATAACTTTAGGTTTGGAACGTTGCTCTGACAGGGATAAACAATTCGTACGAAACTTCCATTTTACCAAATGTACTCGGAACTTTTGTGTTGGGGAATAGTTTGGACCTGGGGAAGCATTAACTGGGGAATTGTACCAAGCACTTCCAGAAAGCATATGAATTCTGGAGTTATTATTGCGGTATAAATATCAAATGATTTACCCACCGTTTAGATTGAAAGGGCTTCAGCTCATTGCAATGGAGTATTCATTTAACAATTGAGACTCAGAAAGGCAAACTTGCAGGGGCCGTCACGTTGATTTTCTCTTGACCATACTTTTTCGGTTGAGTTGTACACGGATGTCGTTTCATGAGGCCCATCTATGACTTTCATTATGAGAGAGTGAAATTATTTAGTACTTGGTTCACATATCAGGCAAGACTTTCTCATCCTTTTCCCTACATATGAACATTTGACCCTACTTTTCTTCTTTTTCGTAGAAGATGCCAGAATAGTAGCACATTGGCAGGTAATTACCATTTTTTGTTGTACACGTTCCATATCCATTTTCCATTGTTAATTGTAAGTGAGGTTTGGGTTGAACCCCACCTCCACTATATCTCTCTCTCAACCACTTTCTATTACTTCTTTAATCCTTGTGATGGAAGCCCCTATACGATTCTAGTCCTCAAGATATTCCTGTATGTTTCACTTTTATTGCCCTGTCAATAAGTTCTGGGACCTCTGATGCTTGTTTAATCCAGAGAAAAGAAGCGTCATAATTTCGATTCCCGATACTCCTTTTTCAAGACATCCTTTTCCCAGCTTTTATTGAGTTTGGAGTTTCCTTCCACGAGAATCCCCACTTGTCAAGAGTCCTCTCCCCCTATGCTTTATTCCAACCCACTTTATGTTTTTGTCTCTTTTACCTTCCATTAGTACTAGAATTCGAGGAACAGCACGCCCATGGATTGAATCAAAACCTAGCAACAAAGAAGAGAGTGCTCAGAACGCGCCCAAATGATTAGCTGTAAATCAGTATCATCAAGCTATGCAGAAGAAAATGTAGCAGCATGGGAATCTCTCATCATGATCTCACCCTCTGTGCGATTTGGATAAACAACACGCGCCCTAATGGTGAGGTGAAGGCAACAGGACCTCGCAGCCTGGTTTTCAAGAAAAACGAGGGTTAAAAAGCATAATGACGGCTTAAAACTAAGGATTTGAACCTTGGAAGTTCGAAGAAGATCTTGTAGGGACTTTAGAGGTACAACGGACATGGGGATGGGAATCAGCTTTGGTGTCAGTGCAATGGCAGGGAAGGAAGTTCCTCGAGGATCTAGAGCGCAGCCACGGCCCCCAAAAGTCCCCAACATGCATGTGCAGGGATATCCTTGGCTTCTCTGTGGTGTTCTGCGATGCCTATGCTTATCCAACCAACCTTGTTCCCTTCTTTCTCGGTAAGGTGGTTCTGTACACCTTTTTCTTTTTTAATATCTTTTCAACCCCTTATATTCGTTTTGGTCATTTAAAAAACTTTTATGCAATACCCATTTGGCTGTGATGTCTTGTTTGCTAGCGATTATACTTTATTATGGGATTCAAGATGGTGCTTTGAATTCCTTGGTGGGTTTGTCACGAATATGATTAGAGATCATAATCTTTCAATCTTGGACTAACTTTGACTCGTAAGAGAAACAGTGGGTCGCTCGTCTGAATGGACAACCACGTTCTGCACGAGATGGCCTACAAAATGGCTTCACACGGACGTACATTCCAAGCAACCTTGTTGATTGCATGAATGAAGACCAGATGACCTGCGCTACAATGTTGTAACAACCGATTGCTTGTCTCTTTTGAACTTGCGGACTTACCTTGGCACCATAATTGGAAGAAATCCCATAAATAAACGCCAGATGGAAGGCATGCTAGTTCATGAACATGCAAATGGTAGCTCAAATGTCAAAACAAATACGTGTAATCATAGACAATAGGAAAGGGACTTGAGAGCCTTTCTTCGATCACACTCTGTTTTAAATTATATTTACTTGGCTGGTAGCGTTATGGAAAAGCATCACGGCAATCAATTGAACTTGGTACCCAAGAAAAAGTGTCCTCCATTTCTATAAAGCCATCTGGATCCTCTACAAATCTGAATTAATTGACCCCTCTTAAAGATGGGCATGATCAATAAATAAATAATTTTGTTTATTTATTTTTCTTAAAATCAACTTATACCAAGAAAATATAATAAAAGAATAAAAAAGGGGGGTTGTTAGCTTTCTTGGAAAGTTTATTGGCTTTTGAAGCATCAATAATTGAAATAGAAAGAAAAGAGGTGTTTGGAATTTGAAGCAAAGCTGTAATGGAACCTTTTTTCTCCATGTTTGATTTTGGTCCCTAATTATATTTAGTAGTGATTCTTTTCGTCATTACATCAGTGTTGGTAAAGCTAAAGCTTTAGTTGGTAGACCGGATATTCGCGAACCAACAAAAAGTGGGTTTGCTTAGCTGGGAGCACCGCTGTTCTGGTACGTGGGCCCAGGAACATCCTCAAACGTGTCGAGGCATTATCAGTGATGAGATCACATCCACGGTGATTAACGGGGCTCATTCATTTCCACACACACACGAAAGTCGTGGGTATTTTCCAATCAGGTCAAGTGGCAACCAGGGGAACTTTTTGTATTTTATTGCTTTATTTTGGCTTTGATCGACTAGACACCGCCCGCCCAAGGATTCCAACATTAAGTTCTTAGAGTATGGACTTGAACTTTCAACAATGTTTATCCACAATACTACGTAATCCCAATAGTTTTTCAAGCTTTCTCTATAAAGAATTGATTTTTTAATAGTTATTAGTTAGGGGTATCAATTTTATATTGTGACAAGTAAATCATTAGTAGATATTTCCCCATCTTTTCTTGCGGTTTTGATTTTTTTAATTTTGACAATTCGGTCACTACAATTATACTTGAGTTTCAAGTAGATCATTGTATTAACTTATCATTCGACTAACTAATAATGTGTTACATCAAAGAACCATGTTGAGAACGGGTGGCTTGCATTGGCACATCATGTGCCAAACATATATTTGATGTGACACATCTGTTTTAAATTACGAAATTCGTTATAGATGGAATAATTTTATTAAAAATCAAAATGGGGCGTATAATTAAGGAAAAATAAGTATAGTAGCTAAAGAGTAGACACCATTCCGATTACCGTTAAGTATAGTATAAACATCATTATCAATATTTATGCTATTTAATGCAATTGGCAAATCACCTTCTATATAGAAGGTCCAAAAATTAGCTTAAGGATTGAAAGAATAATTATTTTATATAAATTTTATTTCAGAAATTTTATTTTCTGATATGGAACTCTCATCCTTCACATAGATATTTTTTTTTAATTTTAATTTTAATTTTTTTATAATACACATATTAGGAAAGAGTGGGAACTCGAACCCATGACCGGTGAAATTGCTGGTCACAAAGAACTCCATTAAGCCAAGTCCGCCTCATCCTTCAACATTTACTAGTTCAAGAATTGAAAGAGTAATTTCTTTATTTAAATTTTACCTTAGACATTTTATCTTACAATATAAGATTCTTATCTTATACACAGACATTAACATCTAGTCGTCGCCCATCCACAGCAATGCCGTGGGGATTGCGTCCTACGATGCCTAGTCGGTCGGCCAAGACCGGGGAAGGGGGCCCTGCTTCTATCAAGGGAGGGTTCACATTGAAAGCTGAGAGCTTGACTTTTGGTCACCATGAACGTGTAGTGTGTCACGTGGAACACAATCAACAGGAGCCAAGGTGCATTAACGTGGTCGGTCCCTGATCATTCCTCATCTCTATATTTAACACCGTCAGATTTTGTTTTATGTTTCCCGATATTTAGGTTTACACGTTCTTCTGGGTCCAATTCTATTGTGTCTTCTCAGGCAATTGTCGGCTTGAAGCTTCCGAATTGAACATTTTGCTAAAGAACAAAGGGCAGAGGGATAAAAAATAAAAATAAAAATAAAAATAAAAAGAGAAATACGTATAAGACAAGTGGCAAAACAACAAGGGGTGACAAGTTGTGTGCTCACTTTGAGTCTTTTATGTGATGATGTTTAGAAAGGAAGAAAAATAGCGTCAGCCTTAAGATAAGGACGGCCTTTATTTGTAGTTCACGTTTTACTTCTCAAAATAATGATTCTAATCCTGGAGATTTCTGCACCAAACTTTGCTTGTTAGAGTGAGATTTTCCATGTGCAATCAAAGAAACAAAGAAAAAAAGAATGTATTCACATTGGAAAACAAGATCTTTTACGGGCAAAAGTATAAAAGTTTATGAAAAGTGAGATTTTGTCTATTAAATTTAACCCAATTACCATTCAGATTTCATCGTGGAAAAGTCATGGTGGCTGAGCCGGGGACTTCACCGTCATGATGGAGGGACCCAACTGGCCGCGAAACGTGACTCTGTGGCAACCACTTTCCGTCTTGCCGGTGGGTGATCAAATCACATCTAACGGTAATTAAAAAGCAATCTTTCCACTCTCCCGCGTTGAGCGTAGACACGAAAGCCACCCGACTTTTCCCGTCAATTTCAGACCATTGCTATTTTATCTTGTGCAAATTTGTTTGACAGAAAAGGAAGCTTCGTAGCTTCCCCTCCCTCAGTAGGCACCACAACGAGGGCTTATAATATCTCTCCACTTTTTCATGTCGTGGTTATTACTGGGGGTAAGGGGAGTTAATACGACCGCGCGATTTACAGCAATGCCAGTTACCTTCGTGGGCATGACAAAGTTGACCGTCCTAGTTCCTTCTTAGGGGATGCAGTACATAATTTATAGGTTGCGTAAAAGCTCTTTTTTTGCAAGTGTAATTAGAGAAAAAAAAAACCCTTTATGGGTCGGGAAAAGAAAAAGAAGTCAGTTTAAATAATACCAAATGTTGGTGAAAAGCCAAAAAAAAAGCACGTCATCGGATTACGTGAAAGTGCTATGGGACGGCTACGTTACTAATGTAAAACCTGTGTAGTCCGGTCATCATTAAACGTAAACTCCACTAACTGTGAAAGTCGCAGTTTTATCAATCCGCTTGTTGTTGTATTAGAGTGAGTAGTGTATTTACTATGAGTGCCATTTTCCTACACCATACATGTAGAACTGGTGCCCAATCTCTTCATTTTTCTTTAAAACCCAAAATCAAATCAAAGCTTTATATAAACAGGGAGGGGTTGCAAGGCGTTCGTCGCACGGCACTCTTTTTTCCTTTCATCTTCTTCTAGTGCTAGCTCCTCTCCACTCCTCCCAGGTCTCTTTTCAGAGAGAAACAGCTAGAGCCTACCAAACTTCTTCTCTATTAAATTCCTGAGAAGTAATCCTACTTGCCTATCACTAGCAACATGTCAGCCAAGGATGACTGCGGCCACCATGGGGACAAGCGGCGCAAGATTTTCAGGCGAATCTGCGCCGGTATACTCATCTTAGCTTTTATCATCCTGGTGGTGGTGCTCATCGTCTGGGCAATCCTCCAACCCACGAAGCCCAGGTTCATACTCCAGGATGCCACCGTGTACGCCTTCAACCTCTCCGCCCCCAACCTACTCACTTCCAACTTCCAGATCACCCTCTCCTCCCGCAACCCAAACGACAAGATCGGCATCTACTACGACATGCTTGATGTCTACGCCAACTATCACGCCCAGCAGATCACCTTCCGCACTGCCATCCCCCCCACCTACCAGGGCCACAAGGAGATCAACGTCTGGTCCCCCTTCATCTACGGCACCAACGTTCCCGTCGCACCGTACAACTCCCTGGCTCTGGGTCAGGACCAGTCCACTGGCGCCGTGCTGCTCACCATCAGGATCGACGGACGGGTCAGATTCAAAGTTGGGACCTTCATCTCCAGCCGATACCATCTCTACGTAAGGTGTCCCGCATACATAAACTTTGGCTCCGGTAGTAACACCAACGGAATTGTCGTGGGCGAGAACGCCGTCAAGTACCAGCTGGTGCAGAGTTGCAGCGTTAGTGTTTGAGCATGGTACCGCCGGCCGACGAGTATGGCCGCTGTCTCTCTTTCTCTCAAATTAACCCCCACACGGGGGTGCTCTACCTTATTTTTCACTTTTATTCTGTAGTGGATTCAATCCCTTGTCACCTTTAGTTACACGCCGGATTTGAGTGTCTGAATTGTACATTTTGCTAAAGAATAATCGGAAGAAAACGAGAAAAACCATATTTGTATGAGAAAAATAGCAAAATTACAATCGTTTACAAGTTGTATAACTTGCATAAATGTTCAAGTTAAGTGTTCTCAATAGATAACAAATGAGTGTCTTCTCGGTTTTTGTGTTGCCATTTTCCTATCCATTCACTCGAGTTGCCTTTCATCATAAAAGTAGCTTCCATGGAATCTTATTTTTCTTTGCAAATTAACTATTTGTTGGGAAATCATTTATAAAATTAGTGACGACCACAGAAAAAATGACGCTTAAAAGATAGGTGGGTGGCCCATTTTGAAAGTTTGTGGTGGGTGGCCTTTGAGGGAATAAAAAGCTAATCACCCTACCAAATTTCACTTGGGAAAGGCATTGAGGAAGTAGAAAGAGTGATCGGGGAGTTGAATTATTTGGGAGTCTTGGGGTGTTTAGGTGGGGTTCATCATCCACATGGGGATTGGTGGCGATCCTTGTCACTTCCCCCTCACCTTCTCTGCCTAAATAATAGTCGATTGTTAGAAAGAGACGTCCATTATGTCTACTCAAAATGGTCCTTATCTTGCTTGGGTCGGTCGGCTCCTTCGTCACCCAAGTCTGAATACAAGCTTGAATGGCCAAGACTGCCCCTTTTTGCTTGTTGGGTGTTGGTAGCTATTTCATTTGATTGCTGTGTGGGGGGGATAATGGCAAAGCAGCGGCTTCGAAAACTAGACCTAGTGGGGAATATGTGTTAAAAAGCAGAATGTGCTTTTGGTGTCCAAGGATATTCATGTCGTGTGGGGTGGGTTTGGTCCGGGAACCACATCGAAAAGGAAGACTACAAGATTCTCAGACCCAGCTAGTATCTTTATTGGCTCAATCCCGGCATCTAGACCGAGAAACAAAGGCTTGACTCTGCCGACGCATTTAAATGTGTAAATTGGTCGCTTTATTTAGACTGAACCACTCTGGTGATAACAACGTTTTGCACTTGAATAGTCAGACTATGAAAACAAAATGCCACTCAGGGCCTTAAATAAAATAGAGAGGCTGCTTTCGAGACTTGAATTGCTCGCGGAGAAAATGGCAACATATGAAAATGACAGCCCATCGTAAAATTGACCTGTTGGCTTACCATAATCCTAAAATTTGTTTGAATATACTACTTTATCGTGCCAAGAAAACAACCTCTAACGTCTTACAGTAGCAACAGAACAAGAACCACGTCATGGCAAGTCACACTGAAAGACCCTGGCACATCAAATGGGACTTTAACAAAACCAAGTGGGTGGAAGGAGATGGTATTTTCTTCAAGGTTACATTCAACTTGCAATTACAGCATACCTATCCATTCCTTGACGGTGACTGAAGGGATGAGAAGTTTTCGGTCATTCAAAAGGTAAAAAGGTAAAGCCAATGCAGGCATCATTGAGCCATGGGTGAAGCAGAGAACTCAGCCCAAGATTGGGTGGCCTTATTGGATCGATACAAAACCCGAGCCTGGTCCAATCCAGAAAGTCGCTTTTCGTTTTGGGGGAAATCCTCTGGTTTGATATGTTGATGAACATTATATATTCTTGGGCCTTGCAGAAAAGTGAGACCAAAGTCCTGATTATATCATAATGCTAATTTGTTTTGGTAAAGAGCAGAGTGGGATGCTCGACCTCATTTCTGGTTTTTCCTCTTTTTTTGGGTAATCTTTTCCTTTTTATCTTCTCAACCTTTAAGAGGGCTTTTCTTTTGCTCTTGCTTTATGCTTCTCTTTCAGACTTTCTTGGTTGGGGTGGAATTGAAGTAAAAATAAATAAATAAGAATTCCAATGAAATAGTATGGGATAATTTGATTCTCACTTGGATAGTGAGAGTTATTTACAAAAATAAAAATCCTAAAAAATGATTTACCAACATCTCAAAACACATTATATGAACTGCCCACATGAAAAAGAGAAGAGATTTTGGGAATAGTGGTGGGAATTTTTTTAACCTTTTTTTTTAATTTATAATGCATGCACATGAGGAGGAGAGGAAGTATCGAACTCTTGACTTCGTGGACTCATAAATCAAGAGCTCTTTAGATTTTTTCCATTAAACCAAGGGAATGACCCTCAAACAAATATGGGATTGAGGGAAATATTAGTCCTTTTTATTTTGGACCTAACTTTTCATTTACCATTAAACTTTTAATCCAAAAAATAGAAAGTCACCTAATTGCACTTGTGGCTTAGTGGAGATGAAGGACTATTGTAAAAGATCTTACTTGAATATTCTTTGAGGCCTATTGCTTTTCAGTTTAAGCTCCTGATGGGGTTTTGGGTTAAATGAAAAAAAAAAAACCAATTCCATTTGCAAAAAGATGGAATTTCATACTTATGAAAGGATGCATTTCTAGCAGAAAACACAATATACTTCCTCTTGTGACAAATTCAAGTTCTTCTTGAGATAATAGATGCTCGATTATTTACTTCCCGACGAAAACAGTAATGCCCTTTCTTTTTGGTGTGCCATAATTAATTGCTGACAATGCTTAAAAGAGTCTTCCACTTAGTGTTGAAAGCGATTTCTCAACTCATTTTGTCTATATACTTGTGTATAGGCATCTAGAAATATCAGCCATTGAACTCTTTTTTGTTTATCTTTAGTATGAAATTCAATCATCGAAGAAACCTATGCATCGTATGAATCATTTGAAGTTAGAAAAAAAGGTAGACGGTCATACAATCATCTTTGAATTGTACTTTATTGTGTTAAAAAAAGGTTAAATTTCTTATAAAAAAATTAGTCATAAGGAAAGAAACATGTAAATGTAAGAAAGTTAAAGGCTAACCAGAAATTAACTTATTGATTAGAAGAATGATTCTAATATCGAAAACATTATTTATTTTTACGTGAAAACTTTCATCTTTTAACCTTTTTCCATACATTATACCGTATGCACAAAGCTAAATGGGTAAAATGGATGCTTTCACACACTGAGTAAACATGATGAACTCAAAGTTAAACAAAAATTAAATATAATTAACCTATGTTCTAATATTATAATATAAATAATCTCATAGTGTAATTTAAAAGTTGGCTCTTACACTTAAATATTATCTAAAAAATTTTAAATTTTTCATGGAGGACTTTCATTTTTAATAATAAAAAACACAATATATTTATTGAAGTATCTACAACATGGGATAAACAATGGATTTTAACACTTTTCTTATTTCAAAAATAGAAAAACACTTCTCAGAACAACCCAATTTATAGATGAATGACTTATTTTAAATTAAGTTTTAATAATAAATTAAAAAATTTATTTTCTCTCTTAAAATAATCTTATAAAAAGAAAAAACACTACTTCTAAGTCATTGACAATATGAAACATGCTGCCAAGTTTCAACAATTGTGAGCACAAAGTGTGAAAGGGGATACGGAGACAACATAATGGAGAAACTGTAGCAAAGAGTCACCATCTTCTCAAGTGTTGCTTAGAAGTCCAGAGGGATGGAGGCACCTTCGTGCTCTCCACTATGTTTGTCAACTACTTATTGGGACACTTATCTATATTCTTATTGCAGTTCAAATTAACCGCTGATGTTGTTGCAAATCTCGTTAAGTTATTTTTATCTTTTCAGAACAGTGTAAGGAAAATGTTGATCCCTTGAGCACTGATGAAGCAGAAAACTGGACACAAAATTGAGTGTTCTTCTTTGTGTAATACGAGATCATCGCCTTGCGGTAAACTGGGCGGCTCTGCCGACTTGTTTTGGTAAAGAACAAAGTAAAATGCTCGTCCTCATTTCTAAATCTTTGCTTTATTCTTTTTCGACCATTAAGAAGGGACTTTTCTTGTGCTTTCAAAAGGCAAGAGAATGGACAAGATAAGGATGGGATTGAGGGGAATATTAGTAACTTTTTATTTCGGACCTACCACTTCCTATTTATGTATGATTTTTTTATCCAAAAAAAAAACCCCACCAATTTCATAGGTGTAAAGATGGAATCAAACATATGAAAAGCTGAATTCTCAGCAGAAAATATGACGCACATTTCTTTGACGATTTTAAGGTTCTTGTGGAGATAATGGGTGTTCAATTATTTCTTCCACGATAAAAAAAGTAATGCCCTTTTAGTATTGGTGTGCTATGATTAATTGCTGTGACTAATGCCTAAAAGAATCTTCTACTTGATCAATGTTGAAAGCGATTATGCAACTCATTTTGTCAACAAATTTTTGAGTATTGACAAGTTTTAGGTGATAATATCAGCATTGAACTCTTTTTGTTGTTTGTCTTTGATGTGAAATTCAATTATTGAAACAAGTATTTTATGGTACGAATCATTTGAACTCAAAAAGTGTTAACAACTACATAATATATCATTATATTGATTAGATAAGGTACAATAGAGTTTGATATATCTCTTTATTTTGAGTTTGAAAAAACATATAAAAGATAAAAATTTCATCAAAATTTGCATTAATTTGGATTAACTATGTTACAAATTAAAATCAAGAAACTAAAATCTTACAAAAGTAATTAAGAATACAATTAAGAATATGGATACAATTAAAAAAATATAAGAAGATAAGCAATATAATACAATCAAGAAAACCTTGGAAAAGAGGTAAATCTGATGCCAATTTAAAATCTCAATAATTTCAATTTATAAAAACAATATCAAACATATACTAGACTTCAAGATATTGTATCATAATCAAATACCAAGAAGCACACAGGAAGTTTCTAATACCAACACAAATCCATTCTCTCCGTAATTAGCTTTTTCTTTTTCTCATGGGGTAATATCTTGATAGAATAATTTTGTGATGGTAACATCCGTAATTTTTGCATATGAAATTCTATATTTTGGCCTTTTCGTGGGCTCACTTGGATAACATTTCACGTTTTTCTTTAACGCGGTCGCCTACCCAATCATTCCGTTAGGAAATTAATAATACTCGACTTGAAATCCTTACTGTCAAGCGCGTCGATTTCTTTCACCACGCTCAAAACCCCTCTATTTATACGGTCATTGTCCTCTAGTTTTCTACGCTACAATATAATTTCTCCCATTGCCTCTGCTATTTCCTCTCGAGTTGCGAAGCCGGAAGTTTTCTTTCTCCGATCGACCTTCAGCCATGGGACAGAAGGGTGGTTGCGGTTGTTGCAGCTGCCTCTGTAGCTGCCTCTTCAGTTGCATTATAAGCCTTATTTTCCAAATCCTCTGCACGGTTCTTATCATTGTGGCCTGCCTGGCCTTCGTCTTCTGGCTCATCTTCCGCCCCAACGAGGTCAAGGTCCATGTCACCGACGCCTCACTCACCCAGTTCAATTTCTCCTCCAGCGACAGCATGCTCCACTACAACCTCGCCCTCAACATCTCCATCAGGAACCCCAACAAGCGCATCGGCATCTACTACGAGAATTTCGAGGCCAACGCTTATTACCAGGACCAGCGGTTCGACACCGAGACTCTGCCGCCGTTTTACCAGGGCCACAAGAACACGACTGTTCTCAGCCCCGTCTTCAAAGGCCAGCAATTGATTACGCTGGAATCCAGCGAGGTCTCCAAGTTTGATTCACAGAAAAAGGATGGTCTCTTCGGAATTGATCTGAGGCTAAATCTTCGGATCAGGGCCAAGGTAGCCTGGTTCAAGGTTGGACACTTCAAATCCAAGGTCAAGTGCGGCTTAGACGTTCCTCTCAAGTCTAATCGGACATCATCAGCGACTGCATTTCAGACTACCAAGTGCAGCTTCGACTTCTGATCTTCGTCGATGGAGTCTTTGATTTTTTTTTTTTTTCCGCCCTTGTAATTTGTTATTCTTTATGTGAATTAATCGTCATTATTTTGCCGTTTCATCCTGGGTTTCGTACATATAAGAACGTTAAGTGGTTACTTGCTTTTTTCCGGGTACTGATGATGGTGGCCCACCCAGACAGGGTTGGGTGGATCGCTGCCATTGAACGCTTCGTCTCCTTCTTTTTGGCGCTTTGTTATTCGTACGAATCACACAAAGGGCTAACTTTAATGGTCATGAGGTTGATACACGTGTATCTTGCAAATATCGGACGGTAGAGATCATATGAGCTTTCAGTATTTACTCCCACACGAGAATTCGACCTAGGGAGACGATACGACCGTTGTGCGCTGCTGCACATGGGCCCCATTCCGTGCTCCGCGCACACATGATGTGCCCCCTAACTGTTAAAAGAATCAACTCACTGGGTTAGTTGCAAGGTCTGCCACGTTCGCCAGGGGTGGGATTTCTAGGATAATTCTCTTTCCACACGATCCATTTGACTTTATTATGTTTCGTGTGAAAAACTTCAATAGCATATACAAAAATATTAACTTGGATTGCTTAATGTAAGAGCAAGATAGTCATGCTAAGTAATTTAAAGCAGTAACTTTTCTTTCTCAAATTGGAGCACAAATCTAATTTATTTTCGAACCTGAGAATTACCAAAAGTCTTACTAGCTAACTGACAATTTTTATTTTTTATTTTTTTATATCACACTAGGGAAAGGGATTCGAACCCATAACCAATGAGACTGTTGCTCTAAGTTTTACTTTTAAACTTGTATATATAAAGGTAATTCTTAGAATATGGAAGAATTGCTTTTGTAGGAGGTTAATTTCATGGTTTAAGTTTATAATAACGGCTAATCTAAATTAATATAAATTCTTAAAATATTTGCAAAGTTATTGTGTTCTGACTTTCTTAAGAATCTTTGGAATCTGCATTAGTCATCAGAAAAGGCAAGCTTTGGCCTTTGGTTTTGGCTTTTTTGCCATGTTGTAGAGTCAAGAATGACATTTGGTAAATATGAAAAAGAACGCGGTAAGTTACTCGGCTTTTCTGTGGAGGAACTCGAAAGAGTCATGTGGTTGGAAGCTCATTGGTAGATCGAGGAACGTGACTCAAAAGAAGACAAAAAAAAAGAACAGGAGAATCAGATATTTTATTTCAGCCTTCAGACAACTAGTTTGGACCGATGTTCAGAAAGCAATGATCGGCCCTTTGTCAAGAACCAATATTTACTTAGTTATTAAATGTCTGTGTTCCCACAACGGCTAAGTTTTGAGACCCCCAACGTCTACGTTGGACTAAGAACTTGGGGAATTGGGGGTTTTTCATCGAGTGTTACATGGTCGAAGAAATGGGTTGGGTTCTTCGTTAATTAGAGTCATTCGAGGCGGAGTTTGTACCAACTCTTAGTTGAAAATGGAGTCGGAGGCAACACGCGCTAGTCAAGGGTTATCGATGCTGACCAGTTAACACAGAAGACACGCACCTGGATTGAATTTCCTACGAAGCTACCCTGACAATGTAAAACCTTCCTTGGCACACACCGCGTCTAAAACCCAACGCGTGGGCAATAAATAATGAGTTCCTCATAATAAAGCAATACCAGTGGACGAGTATATATAGGCTCTCCAGGCCTCAAATTCTAGATCAAACACTAGTTCATTTTCCATCTCTTCTCACCCTCCGATTAGCCTTCAGTCATGGCAGATAGAGAATCCCATCTGAATGGTGCCTACTACGGCCCCTCAGTCCCACCGCCACGGAAAGCCTACCACCGGCCCGGCCGCGGCAGTGGTGGTTGCGGCTGCTGTGGCTGCCTGTTTGGCTGCCTCTGCGAGTGCATTTGTGGGCTTATTTTCAAAATCATCTTCACCATCGTCATAATCATTGGCCTCGCCGCTCTCATAGTCTGGCTCATCCTCCGCCCCAACAACCTCAAGTTCAGCGTCACCGACGCCTCTCTCACCCAGTTCAATGTCACCAACAACAACATGCTTCACTACAACCTGGCTCTCAACATCTCCGTCAGAAACCCCAACAAGAGGGTTGGCATATACTACGACACCATCCAAGCCAGTGCATCCTATGAAGGCCAGAGATTTGACACGGTGACCTTGACGCCGTTCTACCAAGGGCACAAGAACACGACTGTCTGGAACCCGGTGTTCGACGGACAGCAGTTAGTTGTGTTGGAGACTAGCCAAGTTTCAGAGCTCAATTCGGCGAAGACTTTCCCCATCGATGTGTTGCTCAACCTTCGAATCAGGGCCAAGGTGGGTTGGATCAAGATTGGCACCTTCAAACCCAAGATCAAGTGTGACTTGAAGGACGTTCCTTTGAGCTCTGATGGAACATCTTCTGATAGCTTTCAGGCCACCAGTTGCGGTTTGGACCTCTGATCGTCACGGCCAGCCAATCGCATTATTTGATTGGACTTTCATTTTTTAATTTCTATGATATTTCATTATCATACATTTTGTCTTTATGTTCTGTCATTGAGTTTGATTTGGTCCGTTCGTCGGTAAATAAATAAAATATTGCCTTTTTTTTCTTGATGATAACGTGGTGGTATTTGGTAAACTAATTTGCAGAATCCTTTACTTTGACGTTATGTATTTCCTATTGTAAAACGGACAAGAAATATCTGCCTAAACCCATTATTGCGTTTATAGCAGGTGAACAGATCATGGACTAGCCATAAACGCGTTGAGAAAACGTGTTGTTTTGATCTGGCCCGTTGAAATTTCTTGTGACCAGAGAATTTAAAAACAAAATAAACTTTGTAGTACCACGTGTCTCAAGCCGCACACCTATTTATCTTTATGAACTAATTTAGGAGTTAATTTCCACCATCATTACGTTAAGACAATAAAATCGGAAACTAGACGCTAGGGAGTGGGCTGCGGTGTTTGTTGACTAATGTAGCTTTACACAGCGATAGATACGGATGGGAACGTGTATCATTTGGCGTTTTATTCTTCGAACTTTCAACTCAATTAAGGTTTGCTTCCGAGGTATGCTTGCAAAATGGTCCCCTCATGCTGATTCTCTATAGAAAAAAACAAATATAGATGTTTGAAAACTCAATTCTACTCAAATATTAATTTGAGAGAAAAATGATATTTAAATTTCATGATAGAATTCTCAAATAAGATTTAGATAGAATCAAATTTTTATTTTCAAGCAACAATGAGAAGTTTATAGTATAAAATTTTTAGAATGTCTTTTACCTTGAGTGTGGGAATACTAATTTTACATGAATCTTTGTCCATGAGCGAATAAATATTATACTTGAACTTGAATTTTAATATTATATTAAAAACTCATTTTTGTTCCTTAAAAAAATTTATAAGGAAAAAGCATGTACTTTTAAAAATGATTCTCAAGTAGAGTTTAGGTGTGTTATTAACACACCTCCTCATGATTAACACAAGCTACAAGCCTTGTTATTAAAGTTAAATACATGGTCTCTCGTACATGGAAGGTGCCGCCTTCTAAATTAGACTCTTTTGTTGTGTTGGAAAGTTTAATTCTACCTACAAGTTGAGTAAAGAATAAATGATTTTTCCTATAAAAAAATCAAACAACGTTTAGACAATATAGGAGCTGTGCAAAACTGGAGTATATATAACAAAAAAAAAAAAGAATGTCCACGTCATCATGTCACTTTTTTTAATTATTAATTATAAGTTAATCGTTATAGTACAAACAATTTCTCCAAATATTTTAGTTGGCAACAAGATTTCAACATGAATTTAGATAATATAAAATATACCTGTTCAGCGCGAAAAGGAATCCCAATAAACAATTGTGCGTAACGATTTGATCAAATCCACCCAGTGGTGGCCGCCTGCTGCACTCGTGGAAAGCCGTTTAGTTAGCCGTCATGAAAGGACAGTCAACACGTTCGGAAGGCCCACCTTGACTTACATGTTCGACTTGTATGTTAGAGTAGCGAGCTGTCAACTGCTTCCTTCACCCAGGAGAGCCTTCCCAAGATGGATCACCATTCGCCCCTTGGAAAAAGTGCCTGCCTATGTGAAAAAGGTGTGGAGAAGCACTCTTTTTTCTATTGATTCCGATCACATCCGTTTGTCACCAACGACGGCCGTGGCGATGAGAACATTCTAAGGACTTTTCAAATGGTTGTAAATTTTCTATGTGGGATGTGAAAGATAGGAAAAAGAATGCCAAGGGACATACAAGGTTGCCTTTGAAGTTGACATGTTCCAAAATGGCGCTACGCGTACAGCCATCAAGGTCCCATCTCACAAAGAACATTCGTAGGAAAGGAACAGGAAACGTCCCATTTCATACATAAGCAAGCGCGTTGATCCTAAACCGACGTCAAGAAGCCGTGCCGTGGGATCTTCGAAAACATGTAACGCGGAAATGAAAGGGTACGGCTTGACTTTTCCTGCTTCATCCAGGAGCCCTATAAATGCATGCATCGTACCCTCTCCTTGATATCTATCTCTCTTACTCGTTCATCATCTTTTAGTATTTGAAAGGCAATTTGGTGTTAAGTTCTTGTGCTTTGTTAGCTATGGCTGAGAAACAAACCAACCTGAACGGTGCCTACTATGGCCCCGCAGTCCCACCACCACCCGAATCCTACCATCGCCCTGGCCGTAGCGGAGGCCGAGGGTGCGGCTGCGCCTGCTTCTTTTGCTTCCTTTTGAAGCTCATAGTCTCCGTTATTGTCATCCTTGGCCTTGCTGCTCTCATTTTTTGGCTCATCTTCCGCCCCACCAGCATCAATTTCCATGTCACGGATGCGACGCTCACCCAGTTCGATTTCTCCGACAACAACACTCTCCAGTACAACCTTGCTCTTAATGTCTCCGTCAGAAATTCTAACAGGAAGATTGGAGTCTACTACGATACTATTGAGGCCAGGGCATACTACGAGGACCAGCGGTTTGCAACCGATTCCTTGACGCCGTTTTACCAAGGGCACAAGACTACAAGCACTTTGAACCCGGAGTTTGCAGGGCAGCAACTGGTGTTGCTTGAGACTGATCAGCTTTCACAGTTCAATTCCGAGAAGACTTCTGGGGTTTACAGCATTGATGTGAAGTTCTATCTCCGGATCAGGTTCAAGGTAGGAAAGGTGAGGGTTGGCAAGTTCAAGCCTCAGGTCAAGTGCGAGTTGAAAGTTCCTATGAGTTCTGGAACTTCATCGGAAAGTTTCCAGACTACCAAGTGCGAACTCGATTATTGATTGAGCCTGCCGGTCATCCATTTATTTATTTTTTACATGTTTTCATTCTTCTCATTCTTCTTTGCGGTTGTATTTGCTTATGTGAGATAGAGCGTGTGATTATGTTCTTATGTTTTTTGTTCTGTTGGGCTTTATGATATTTTTACTTGTTGCTATTGTTTCTTGGGTTAATAAATAAATCATGGATATAGCCGCTATTCTTGAGTCTTTGTACGATGCTTATGCAAAATGCCTTTAGACTTTTCTTCATTCTATGATCCGATTTGAATAAATTATAACGAGGCTAAAGAATCTGATTACCACAAGAATTAGTCTCTGGCGAGAACTATATTGTGATAAACACGGGTCTTAACATATGAATCTGAATTTACTTTAAAATTTTGAGATTGCCCTCAACATATTTCACCAATTGAAGTATGCATGAGTGGTAAATATCAATGACGAAAAGGATAAGTTCCCTTGATCAAATACCTGCTGCTACTTCAAAGGTGGTGCCTCATATCACTACATAAAAAAAGATGGTCGTATCTTCTCCGGTAGTCTAAAACCATTGGTTTACATATACCACACGTTTTAAGGATAATAGTGAATGACTTTTTACATTCATTTCTATTAAATTAGTTGATGGAATGGTTAACTAAGATCTTGAATTTAGAACACATCCTTATTGCGGCGTTAAAATTCTTGAATTAACGACAACATGCTTAGACTCCCAAAGCTTATCCAAAAGACAGGATGAAGATAGAAAGTTTGCACTGCACTCTGTTATCACCGGCAGGATATCTATATTCTGATGTTCACAAAATAAAGTTTTCCTCTCTTACAACAAAAAATAAACAGCAAAGAAAGAAGGCATATTGACTTGAAGATGAAAAATACTCTGCACAAAAAATGAAGCAAAGCGTTCCTTAAGCTGCAGTATGCAATATTGACAAATCATTCGTTTCTATCGTTAATTTTCATCCGAAAGAAGGGACACAAACTTTTTACTTAAAAGAAAACGTTAGCTAAACAGGTTTAATGAGCATTTAGGGATAGTAATTCCCATTTATTATCTACCGGATGCATCTTTTTCACTTCAATCTCCGCGGATCCAAGATTCATATTATTCAAGGTTTTTTATTTGCTGAAAACTTTTAAACACTAAAAATCAAGGAGGTCACCTGCCCATGTATCTTTGCGAAATTGGGGTGGACGAAGCTACCAGGAACCAACCCCATTCACATGGGCTTTGGAGTACGGCTTTCCAGGCTACGAGCTCACGGGGTCGCGCCGTAATCTTTTCCATATTCGAACACGCCAAAGCGGTTTACCAAGTCCTCTCACCGCTCTTTGTTTTCGTTATTTCACCAACCCCTGCAATAGACTAAAGCTGTACCATCCTACTTCTACGTCACTCTTTGGGCTACAATTCTCTTTTATCGGGCACTCTTTGACAAACTCTTTGTTGTGGCCGACTCTTTCTTCGCATTGCGATGGCAGCGAAAGAATCCCACTTGAACGGAGCCTACTACGGCCCTTCAATCCCTCCGCCTAGCCGATCCTACCACAGCCACGGCCGCGACCGTGGGTGTGGCTGCTGCTGCTGCCTTTTCAGTTTCCTCTTGAAACTCATTGGCAGCGTTGTTGTCGTTGTAGGCCTTGCGGTTCTCATCTTCTGGCTCATATTCCGCCCCAACAGGATCAAGTTTCATGTCACCGATGCCTCGCTTACGGAATTCAACTTCACCACCAACAACAGTTTGCTCAACTACAACCTCGCTCTGAACCTCACCGTCAGAAACCCAAACAAAAAGATCGGGATATATTATGATCGCATCGAAGCCAGTGCTTTCTACGAGAACCAGAGGTTTAGTACACGCACGTTGACCCCGTTTTACCAAGGCCACAAGAATACGACCGTTTTGAGTCCAGTGTTTGAAGGGCAACAAGTGGTTTTGCTTGGAGCTGATGAGCTTTCCTCTCTTAATTCGGAGAAGACTCTTGGGGTTTATGATATTTATGTTAAGTTCTATCTCCGGATCAGATTTAAGCTGGGTGCGGTCAAGACATGGCGGATTAAGCCCAAGGTCGAGTGCGACTTGAGGGTTCCTTTGAGTTCTGATGGAAAACCCGCCGCTGGTTTCCAGACTACCAAGTGCGACATCGGCTTCTGATCATCATTCTTTTCTTTTGATTTTGTGTGATATCGATGATGATTTGGTTCTTTTCTGACTGGCTGAGCTCCGGATTGCGGCGCACTTGTTTCACCTTATGTCATGTTTGGTACTTTTTCGTTTCACGGATTTATGTTTCTTGCTTTTTTTACGTTAATAAATGAAGAGTATGTTCGACCCTCTTTTCTCCCTTCTCATTGTCAACTAATGCATTGGAAAAATATAACCGATACCGATAAGATATTGATTGTATTCGGGACCAGAAAAAATAGTAGATATTGTTAAATCGGCTCAAAGTGTTGACTTCTGGCACTTGAAATATCAAACATTCCTTAGTAACAATAAAAGGACCAACAACTTAAACAAATGTATCCCGTTTGTTTGTTTTAGATTAATACTAGTTATATTAAAAAAGAGATAAAATGGAACTAGATATCACGGAATATCATGTTAAAATATAGAGTAGAAAAGTAAGATAACGGAACGGAACCCACCTATTTTTCGAGGCCTGCAACCGATGTAACAATAACCAATGAAAATGAGATGTTATTAAGTAGACTCAAGCAAGTCTTTTCAATGTAAAGCCCAGTCGGCGATGCAGGCTACCAAATCCCAAGCCCAGGCCCAAGTGAAGAAGAGGAGAACATAAGATGTTGTTATTAAGTAGATTAATTCATTCTTGGGCATAACCTCGGGCTACATACTATGTAAGGCAAGTTCTGTGGATGACAACAATAAAGCTTTATGTGAGAGTATTGATTCTTATAAGTTGTATAATTAAATGTCTAGTAAAAGAGTTGGTCGTAGGCACATGAATGGATGGATGAATATGTCCAATGTGTTTGTTAAAGTTAAAATGTTCTTAGTCATGTCATGTTGTGTTAAAGTTATCTCAAATAATTCTTATAAAAGGTGATATGGTTGCTTTTTTTATATAACAGAAAGAATAACATACCTAGATTTTTTTGTTTGTCTATTATCTTGTTTACATTTCCAACTACAAAATACAAACTTCTTTTTACATTTAAGTCAAAATAAATATTTTTTATACACGTAATACAAAAAGGTTCAGTAATATGAACAGGCAAAAGTGTTATGGAAGCATGAACAACATATTATTCTCATTTGCGTCCATTTTCCAAAAAATTGGGAAGAAAGAAACGGTTGGTAGTAGGTATAAACAACTTCAATTCGAGGACGAGCCCATTCCTGGTATTCTCAGGACGAGCCCATTCCTGCAGTACTCTAGAAATGTTTTAACTTGTTGCCCAACTCATCCCCTTATGAGCCCAATAGACCCCAAACTTACCCAGTTGTGTAGCCCAAACATTAAACCCCTCGAATAAGGTCCATACTCTGACTCGAATTTGGAATTTGTGAAATTATGCCATGCCTCATCCCCACATCTCCTACCTTATATTTTATCCTTGTGATCTTCCTGAGAATACCAGGAAAACCCAAAGGCCAGAGTGACCTGTGCCTTCTTCTTCCTTTTTATCTGTTTTTTTGTGCTTGCTTCTCGTATTGTTTACCCACGTGATTCGGAATCATGTCACTTTACTTCAACCATACGCCAAGAGCCTGAAAAGTCTGCCCGTGCTTTGGCTGTAAGACATACTTTTTACTTTTTAACTGTGGTGCATTGAATCCTTCAGCCATCTACAGGACGAAGACCGACTGCAAATAATGTCCTCGAGTCATCTTCGAGTTGGTCCCCCGTCCGGTGGACCCTGACTTGGACCAAGTTTCCTCAAAATGTTGGAGACGCGTAGACCGGGAAGATGTCGGAAACGTAAGCCCCAGACGCCTTTATGTTCATCTTCAAGTGTGTCATTTACTTCGTCTGGCCAAAACAGTAGCAGGAGTAATAAATTAGACCCCACATTCTACTTAGACCAAGTTCACATCATTATTCTTATACAAGAATTACATCGAGATCCCTCCAGCATATTAGTTTCCACATAAAAAAATATTTCTAGTTATTTGGGTTTCCACTGATGAGCAAGAGAAATTATCTCATATAATCATAATGTTGAAACTAAAAATAAATCTGGATATTATACATCGATGTTAATCCAAACTATTTTAAATTTTCCAATTAAAGACTCCTAACCTTATCTAGGAATAGATTGATACATTATTTGTTTTGTCTATATCCTTTACTAAATAATGTTTTATGTCTCTGATATGTAATATATCCTATAACATTGATACATCTAAGTTTTTCTTCTTCTTTCCATTTTTTTTTAATCTTATCCCATACTTCTTTTGATAGGTTACTGTTATTGAGTGTACACAACCCATCAAATCATACATAAATAGATTAAAGCGTTTCAAAAAGAGTCCATCGTGACAGCTAAAAACAAGAAAAAGAGTGTGTTCCCAGTAGAGAAACGGTTGTGCCTAGTAAGCTTTTCCCTTTTTCCATTTTAGTCAAAATACAGAAACTCCTTTATCAAAAGAATTCCATTAAAGAACAAATAAGCATGCAATAATGTATTTTCGTAAAATGTAACAAATTTAAAGCATTTATCAAAATAGATTATGTGTCAAGTCTTGTTTTATAATACTATTGACGATACACAGTCTAGCTCTAGAAAGAAACAATACAAGCAAATGAGAGTTATCAAAGTCAGTTAGATATATTCCAAAGTTTTTTTTCTTTTTTTGGAGACTTTATTTTTTGTACATAAATATTGGACTACATCTTTCTTAAATATCATCCGACTCACTCATTTTTATAATACTTCTAGAACATTTTCCTTTGCAAACTTATACTTTATAAGTTTGTGAGTGTATTTAAATCGCTAGCATGGTCTATCGACTTGGAACTCTGCGCTCAGATCATTTGAGAAACCATGCATTTATGGACAATCCTTAAAAGACGCTGCTGAAGTGTCCTTGCCTTTCTCTGTTGCTTGAAAGCATGCGTTGCGTTTATGGGTCAATGTATTCACCCGATGCACGTAAGGCACATCAATTTCATTTCAAACACTGTAAATTATAATCCAAACAAACCCTTGAGTGTATAGCATTCAAAACTTTAACAACGCCAAAGGCTACCAAATTTCTTCCCACGCTTGCTTTTCCACAGTAGTTTAAAGCTAATCATGTTCATCCGACCGTTAACTTTACACAAAGTTAGGTGAAACCGAGGCAAAAATTACGTTGAACGAAAAGGAAGAAAAAACTATGGACCGAAAATGGCCGTGACTATGCATTACAAGACTGTTGAACAAGTTCCGCGGACAGTTCTCGGCCACCGGCCGGTAACATTTCAACGCAACGAATTTCATACGGCGTCCTTGACGTCTATGCTAACATAAAGCACCTTGTCGTTGCCGGAAACACCATCTATCTCGCGAGTAGGCGAAGGCAAGGGAGTGTAATAAGGCGGCGAAGAACAAGGCGTTGCAAACGGCGTCGCTTCGTCTACGTCGATCGTCACGGCTACCAGCGGTGACGAGCTCGAGACCCCCGTATCCACACTCTTCGATTTCTCTTCTCCTTTTTCCAAAGAGGGACAGTTCTCGGAGTCTACACCTTCTCTCTCCTCCTCCTGGATGGTAAACAAGACCCTAGAGGGTCCATACATGTATAGTCCCTGCAACTTCAAAAGGTCGTCGATCTTCGCCATTGCTACCCTGCGGGGAGGAGTAGAGGGAGAAGGAGCTTCGTGGGGCTCGATACGGGACTGGTTTTTCCAGCAGCAGAAGAAGAAGAGCTCCTTTGAGGAGTTATTGATTGAGTTTTCGCCAGCGGCGAAGCTCCGCTGCCGGAGCCTTCTCCTTCTCCAGAGCACGCAGAAGATCTGAGCCACCATAGCTACAAGAGAGACAGAGAGCAACACGGTGAGTGCGGAGCCGAGCTTGGTCAGACCGATCATGGCTGAGAGTTTGTTAAACAGTAGGATAGCAGTCAAAACAAGCGTTTGTAGGGTTTTAGTTTAGACTGTTACGCCGGAAGGGAGCTCCGGTGGAGATAGGAAGAGGGTTAGGGATTAAATGGGTTAGGATGTCGCCAGTGGTGGAAACGGATAGTTAGTCATAAAGACAAAGTGATGATGACTCGAAGGCCGAAGCAGGCTCCGTAGCCTAGGTTTTGGTTCTATGTCTTCGACATTTGGAGCGGAAAAAAGGGCTACCAAATTTGTGGCTGTTGGCTAGGATATAGGCCTGGAAGTTAATGATGATGTGACGTCGATGAGGTGGCTAGATGAATCAAGATTTGAATCGACTAGGCGGATGAACGTGAAAGTAGGTGCAACAAAAGTGTCAATTAGGTTGGAAAAGGTGTTTTTCTGATTTTCAATCTGATTAAAAGTCGAAAATACTTAACAACCCATGTCCCGGACAGGTTCAATACTTATCAATAACAGCTACACAAGACCACAAAAGACTCTCAGTCGAACACTGCTGCTTATTTAAGCAATGGGTCATGGCATGTTAAGGGCTTTGCGTGATTAGGGGTTTGTTTGAAATGGAATCAATGCTCATTGATGACATTTTAATTGGAGAATGAGATCACGAAACCCATGTGAATTGAAAGTGAAACGTCAAAGTAGAAAAAAAAAGTTACTACAATTTGAAAGTTACAATCGAGAGAGAGATCATATGGTTATAATGCCTAAAGGATCAAAGTCTTTTGCATAAGGAGGTGACGACTTGTTCTTTGTCATAAGCTTAGTGATTATCTTTACCCGCTAAAAGGTTGATTTTACTAAATAGGTAAATTGAAAGTGAAACTTCAAAGTAGAAAAAGGTTGCTACAATTTGAAATTTTGTGACATATTTAAGAATGAAAAGAAATTTAGACGAATAAAATTCCATTCAACCATCATTAAAACCAATGTGACACTTTAAGGGGATAATATCGAATCGGCTTTTGATTATTATGTCCACATAATTGAAATATCTTTTTGTAAAACTCTTGCAGTGAAATTAGTATTTCCTCGGCATTTATCTCCAGGGGAGCTTAATACGGGCTAAGGCAGTGTATCACCATTTCCCAGTAGTCCAAACAAAGTATAAGAAAAGTAGTGTTGAAAAGAAAAATCACATTGATTCATACATTTTTTGCATTCTTGATAATAGGTCAATCTCGTACAAATTGACAAAAATATTACTTCAGTCGTGATATTCGAAAAAAATTGTTAAATTAATGGATGAGGTCTTTGTAGTACTACATCAATCAATTTCTGATATCTCATTGTTGCTAATTTTTTTCTTTTTAAACAAATGTGTAATTTGACACAATTTTTAACAAAAAATGTTTATAAAATCGTAGTACCATTTCGAGATTAAAAACAAAAAGTTCAACAAAAAAAGAAACTAACCTCTATCGTAAGGGATGTTTTCCTTCACAGTAGTCCCACCTATTGAATTAATTTGATTTTTCATTAAGTAATAGTCGAACACAATTTTTTGATGAAGACCAAAGTATTATCATTTGTTGGAATAGCTTCACTTATTCTACTACTAGAGTGTGAACTCTAATTTTCTTCTACTGTCTTAACTTAAAAGAAAAATATAATCTCAAAAGAATTCCATTGGGAAAAGTAAACAAAGGAAATGACTTGAACTTTGAACATGAATTTTTTTACTTCAATATCGGTTTCTTACATATCCTAGCCCTATTATAGTTTACAGACAACAAGAAGACAAGTACTATCCCCCTTTCTGGCTCTTTATGTTCTTATAAAATACAACTTTATGGGGATTCAATTAGGAAAATAAATGGAGTGATTAATCAACTTCACATTAAGGTCTTACCATTGAGAGTTTGAGTCTCATTCTTATCTCTCAAATATCCGTTTCTTACATATCCAAAACCCTATGAAAATTTAATAATCTTTGTTAAATTTCATCGTGGACTTTCTAAAAGCAAGTCAAGAGTTTAGGGTGGATCTGCTTAAATTAGCTGTCTTCAAAGTCATGAATGAAAAGCTGTGGTAGAAAGATACAAAAACAATTCATATCCCTCAGGGAGGCCATCACAGAAAACGGTGAAGTTGGATACACCTACAAACCCAGTGGACTTCCAAGACTTGGAGGCTTCAAAATCTGAAACAGCAACCGAACAGTTAAGAAAGAACACATAAAGAAGGAAAACAGCCCCAACTGGGTGTCCGTGAAAGTAGTTACCAGACCAATCTTTGTCAGAAGGGTTGAATCTCAGCTCACGGACTAATTCATTTCTAGTCCACCCATTCTGTTTACGTCATTCTTAGGCCCAGTCTTAAGTGCCTTAGCTGCACCAAAATGAACCTCGAAATCAAGTCCAATCAATCGACTGAGGAACTGGGCTTGCTTGTTATCACAGAACCAGTCATCTGAGAGGCAGATTAATTTGTTGGGTCCAGAAGGGAAAACCTTGGTTTCGGCTTTAGACTGGACGACTGGAACTAAAAGGAGAGTGAAGATGGGGTATCACACGTCCCCCATGCACTTGATATGCAGAAAACACTGATCTAAAGTATGTAAGAAACTGTAACATCCTTGAAATTCCTTTTGGTTAATGGTTATTTTATTAAAACACACAATACCTCGAGAAAGCAGTATTTTTTTTTTCCTGTATTGTTCCAATTTTATCTGATGTCGTGAATGACGAAAACAGTCTTCTTTGAACACTCTGAAACACAGTTTGTGTTTTTTTTTTTTTGATCCTCTCTTTTTGGCGTGTCCTTTTACAAGAAGCATCTAATGCCCGCTTCCTCTAAATTCGAATGTTAAACATTCACGGAAAATATGGATGTACGAAGAGAATATATGGCAGTAATATATCCAACTACGTAGCCAAGATGCCATCCGATGACATAGAGGGTAGGCTTCTTCTATCTGTCCCTCTTATTTTCTCTCTCTCCATCTGTGATATATGCTTTAGGAAAACGACCCAACAATCATCAAAAGCAGCATCTTCTCCAAAATCTAATCATCACTCAAGCTCTCTGGCATATTCGCATGAGCGTTTACTCACCTTTTGACCAAGTCTTTGTACTAAAGACCAGCCCCCCACACACTCATACACAAAAACCAAAACGAACATCATGGTAATGGTGCCTCCCACACTCTCCCCCCCATAACTGAAACAGCAGCAGCACATGAAAGTACCCTCTCCTTGGATCCCTCAATCTCATCACTTTCAAATGATAAATCCATAAAAGTAGAGGAGAGAGTAAGAGAGATGATAGGATAGCTGGGGAATATCTATCTATAGATTGCAAGGGACTTTTGGATCTGAGATTTCCCTTACTTTTATGCAAAAAAATTACTTATGAGAGAAAGAAAAGAGGAAGGAATAGACAGTGACCTTGTGCGAAAGAGCCATTTGTTAGCTCCCCTTTTCTTAAAGTCTGCAAAAGGCTCAAATTGTGTGGAAACTTTGTCTTAATTGTTGTCTTTTCTGGATGCCAAACATCCTCCCTTTTTGGTGGGACTCAGATTACAGTTTCTGGATGGGCCTCGGAGCTTGTCTTTGATTGTTCAAAATCAAAACTTGGTATGCGGGGCAAGAAAAGGGGTGCAGCCCCATTATTAGAATCTTGTCTGCTGAAGGCACTTTAGAAGTAGCTTAAAAGAATCTCATAATTTCCTTGCGCCTTCTTTGGTTGTCAAGAAATTTGCAGATTCCCAACAATCCTTTACTATATACTCTTTGCAACCAAAGAGTTGCTACGCTAGACTTGCAGAATTTAGAGGATCGCTATCCAATGCTGGTTCCATTTAAATGAAGTCCTAGAACGATCGTCTAGATACGAAGCTAGTTTTGAACATTTTTCTTTTCTTTGTATGAATCTACATGCTTCCTAACCCCTAGACTTTTACGAGTGTAGAGACGACAGATAACGAACATATGACAAAGCATGAACGACCTAGGAGCCTGGCAGATGTTGGAGAGCCGTGCCGATTGGCCATCCTAAGCCCTTTCAGAAATGAAATCAATAACTGAACTTCCAAACGTTTTTCCTTCTCAACCATATCAATATCTCTCTGTAATTTAATCAATAACTGAACTTTTCAGTCTGCCTTCTAGATTTTCCACCTGCACTGTTCTCAAAACAAATATATCGGTGAAAGCCAGAACCCATGTCTACAAAATCTGGTGTTCTACTTTCCATTTACACTATACATGGGTCCGTAGCAGGTATCCGTTGCTTGGCTTTGAAGAGAAAAAAAAAAAAAAAGAGTACATTTCAGTTTCCTTAACTCGTGGTAGAAGCGAGATTGCGTGTATCATCATCCACCGACTCTAGTTGTGCCCTAGCTTGTTTACTTCTAGCTCCAGAGGTTTTCTTTTTCTTGAATATTCAACGCGCAACTTGTCAAAGCAAAAGCAGATGAAACCCATATCTTGAGAAAGATATTATGATTAGATCAGTTCCGAAAAGCTAATTAGGTATTCGTTTATGGTGGCCTGGAAAGGCTTCCAAAGTAAAGAAAAGATGATGGCTCCTAAAGATGGAAGGGGAAAAATAATGCAGAAGATGAGAATAAGCTCACTGGCTTCAAAAAAGCAAAGAAGTAAATGCCTTAAAGAATATGTCTCCAACTCCAGAAGGCTTAAGACTGAATTCTGCCTCCTTTAACATGCCCCTGTAAGAGACACTGTATGCAGAGATGTCCCCAGGCGACAGGGCTCCACCGAGCACTCTAACATCATTTTCATGGCCACTTTCATCTTTTGATTTTCTATTCGATATCAGGCAATCCATAATCAACTTCCTCCGAAACCGTCCCCAGCTATTACTTTGAATCGATTTTTATTCGTTTGTATCGCAAATGCCTTTTTCTTAGTTTCTGTTTGTTGTCAGCTCACCTTTTTCATTTCAAATCACGCATGGCAGATATGCCCGAATATCTCATTAGCAGAAGAGCCTGGCTGGTCTATCGAAGAGAAAACCCTTCTCCCCTAGTTAAATAGTGATTTGAGAAGAGTAAGCTTGGGTTCAGGCCCGACTACCCTAACCCACCCTAAGAAAAGTAGGGTCAAAACTGCTTGGGCCAGTGTAAAGCTTAGGAGCATGTCTAGACCATTCAGAGAACGAAAACCGAAGAATTGGTATCTTTTATTTTAAGCTGGTTTCCACTACAATTTCTAAGCAAGTGTAAGTAATTTTCTTGTTCTTCCTATCAAACAAATTATGCACCAATAATTGACGTAAGTTTAAAACTTGGATGAAGGAGATATCTACCTTTAGTAATTGGTTTGCAGCTTGGTTTCCATACGTTTTAATTTGACAAATTTATGGACGACTTCAAGTGATTTAACTGTCTTTCTAATGGCTATTAAAGGAACCTTCTTTCTCCAATGTTCAAATGGAAACCTAGCATCAATTACGAGTCAATCATGGAAAACATTAAACGCACGGGCAATTGTTAGCCTTAATCAAGTTTGCTTTTTGTGTCCCATATCAAAACCTAATCATGACCTAGAATTTGCATTAGGTCAAAAAGATGAAGCATTAAGTGAAAATAAAAAGTTTAAAGTTTCCAACTTTTCTTCTGATGCAAAGAATTTATGTTTCGTGTGTAGATCTCAATTGATTGCACCACCAATAATGCATACATAAGTAGACAACATAAACAAAAACTTGATAGCTGTGATGCCTTTTGGATAGGATGGGATTCGGGGGTTCACTTTTTCCCTTTCCCCCTTTTTTTTCCTTCTTTAGGAGTAAGAGTGAACTAAGTAGAAACTAACCTACAAAGAAAATGGTGCGTCCTCAGGCAAGAAACAAAGTTTTTGGTTCCCTAAAATCCACGGTTGCTGAGTTCTCTGTCCAGGAAACTGTTGATTCAGAACTTATCTCTCAAGTTGGAGGGTGTAAACCTCTTCTAGTCAGGATTCTAACGTGGAAGTGGGATCAAAGAATGCAGCCAAGCCAATTGCTATGAATCTCGTTGGTCAAATCTTTCTACTGCCTGAAAAAAAAAAGGTAGAAGCCAAGCGATATGCGCGGTTTTGGTTGCCTTTTTCTTTTCCATTGCTGGACAAATTAGCCAACAGGGATTTTAGCGACAAAAAACGTGAGTCTGGAGTTAAAACTTCGATTGGCAGGGCGGATAAAACATATGGTTGTAGCATAGTCATGTTGATCAATACATTGAATCATTTGGAGCACTAATCAATGAGTTTGCTAAAGGAATATTGAGAGTCAACACATGGCGCACAAACTGGCCTACTTTTTGGGGTGAGGTACGAGTAGAGACGAGGATAAACAAAGACTCAATATTGCGCTCCATGTGTCCTTGAAGTGGCGTGACACATTGATCAAATTTGTCGGTTTTTCAATCCTATGTCAATCTTTTCACTCATAAATTTTGTACATTTTATTAGAAGGACAACTTTTTCCATTTTTACTATTTTAACTTGGAAGTGCAGAAAGAGCGAGCCATCCAAACGTACAAAAAGATGCATGTGTCAGTGTTTACCCCCGAAGGAATGCGTTAAAATAGAGCCACAGGGAGTGAAAAAGCGTCTAACTTTTCTTTTAGAAAAGTTGTCCACTTTCTAGAAATACTTAAGATTTATTACTTCTTTTTGTGACGAAGGCACTACTTTACTCCTCCTTCCTGCTTTTGAGGGAAACATTAGATTCCATAATCCGCTCACATCTAACTAAGATAATAAGTGTTTCCTGACAGAGATATCGTGCAGATAATATCAAAAGTATAACCATTTTTTTCTCTCTCAGAATAAGCTTGATCAGAAAAGATTTGCTCCTCTGTGCTCGAAAGAACCCTGTGGGTGATCTAAATCATTAAGCACTCTTCATTTCAAATGCTTGTGTGAGCATAAGTTTGTATATGAGAGTCAAAATTAAGCCTTTTACTGGTCTCAAGCCCTCTTTTATTCTATAGTGGCTGCTAGCTTTTAGGATATTGTGGGTCATGTGCTGCAGCTAGTTAGGTCCCTTGTCCGGGCTGTAAATTGGGTGCTGGTTGGATGCTCTGTTGTTTCCTAGATGGTTGTCTCCTTCTGTGCTATTCTATTTTGTTGTTGTTGGTATTGCTGAAGAAGAATCAAATTTCTTAGCTCGGTTAGGCAACAATCACATCAAGGACCTGTTGAAACGTGTTTCACTGATGCTTGAGAAACACAAGAATTCAGGACCAAAGCAACAAGCTATTAGAGAAGTAAACTTTTTCTTTTTCTTGTTATTCTTGGCTCCTTTGCTCTCATTCTGACCCCCTCCTTTCTTCCTTTTTGAACCCACCAGGGCCGACTAAAAAGGTTACATGTATTAAATACGCGTAAAGATGTCCCTGCAAAACTTCATGTTCAAATTGGAAAGAGCAGAACTTTGCACTGCAGTTAGGCCGACTTTGGTCTTTCAGAGACCAAAGATTGGAAAGCAATGAAGAAACTTCCGACAATTTTCTTGATGCACCAAAATGAACATGTGAGAATTTGAATTACACAAAATAGTGCACCAGTTCGCAGGAGAATAGGTTCATTTTTTTTTGGTTCGTGAGTGCGCATCTCACTTCTGCTTAGGTTAAATGAAAAGCGGTATCAATTGGCGCATCTCACTCACAACATTTTCGTATTCCCAAAGATATTCCTCTTGGGTTGTGCTTTTCTTTAGTGAAGCATAAAGAGAACACTAATTTGCCAAACGGAAACCAAACATTTTTGAGAATACCATAAAAACGACAAAGAATTTAAACTCAGGATGGAACAGGTGTGGCACTTCACAAGCACATAACATGTGATGGGTGACTAGACTTCACAACACATTTATACTTGGTTCCATTTTTTATAGTAAAACCACGAATGAGCAAAGTTCAAGAACAGAAAAACTCTACCATATTAAGGAAACCTAATAGTACGATGCCAGCTCTGCAACCAAACATCTGGAGGAAAGTATGACATCAAAAAAAAAAAAAAAAAAAAAAAAAAAGGACAATCTTGTAAAAGAAATAAAAAGTGGTCTAAGACAGAGGTTTCTTCCATTCATAGATGGGGAAAAAGTAGTAGAAGCGATAAGCAAAAAGTATAAGAGAATATAATACTGTTGTTGGATTTTAGCTTGTGTGTATCAAGCGAGAGAGAGGGAGAGGGAGAGAGTCACCAATCCCCACCTTTGTCCTCCCATAACGTGTTAATTCCCCAAACTCTAGTCTTTTGAAAAGCCACAAACGACAAATTCCCTACTTATGCTTAGGGTTTTAATTTAAAGTGGAGAAGATAATGATCTTTTTGTGATTCTAAAGTAGCAACATCTTTAAGGTTTAAAGAAGAGATGCTCGTCCATGATTTTCTTAATCCTTTTGATGTCTTTTGCTTTTAGCTTTATATTTTTTTATTTTGAACCCCTATACCACAACTTTTCAATGCTTTCCAAAGATGAGAATGTCGGGGTTACGAAAATCAAAGAGAGAAAAGTTATTCTTTTACAAAACGCTTCACAAAGCATGAAAAGTAGTGCTCTTTTGATATTTCTTAGGGAAGATTTTGCTTTTTCCTTCTAAAGCACAAAAGTTGCTTCTCCTTTGCACAATCCTTACGTTATGGATCATACCTTAGTGCTATTTGGCGTTCCCAACATTCCTTTTATATATTTTAAGGAGCATTATGTTGATCAAAGTTGTAATGTTATTTCCAGAAAATGCAACCCACTATCACAAAAATACTTAAGTACACACTACAAACACGAATGAATTATTAGCATATACACATGCATATATATAAAATAAGTAATTTTTTTTAAATATTATAAAAAAATTAATTGGGTTCCAAGGTCACCTTGTTTATGTAAAAAAGAAAAGGGTAAAAATAAGTACTTGCTCATGTAGTTAAACAGAAAAGGACCAAGTCAATCAACTTAGCAAGCCAAGCGTGACTAACATAAGGTGTTTCCTGCATCTCACAGTTTATGGAATTTGTTTCTTTTCAAGTCTCATGGAATATATGATAGTCTGGAATAATGAAAGAATTTCTCGATTCAAGTTTCTAGACTACTCTTAATTGAAACCATGTCCACTCTACTATTTGATAAAGAGGCCTACAATTTGCAAACTCCCATAGATTTCGGGACAAAGGAGAATAATAAAGTTCTGATTGCCCATAACATTGATCCACAATTCAATGAGATACATTTATCCTGATCCCTGACAGCTTTGCCATTTATCTAGCTTTAAACCTTTGCTTTTTAGTTATTGGTAAATATTAAATGAAAACGTAAGCTTCGAGAAAACTTGCATAGAATTGGGATTTTGCAGATGATTCAAAGTAATCTACAACTTTGTTTTCCTATCATAATTACGAGTATCATCCAGTCCTACCTTGGACGCTGTGGAGGGGATTTAATGGCCTGTATTGGACTTATCTGTTCTTCGTTTTACTTTTTAACTTTTTTGAGGTGCGTGGGTTTCAAAAATTAATATAGAGTTCACAGTGGCTACACGACAGGCTTACTTAAGATACTGACTGTGGTTACTGCATGAATTGTTTATAAGTATTCACCGATTGAACTATCTATTTGAGGATGAGATAAGATCAATCATGGCTTGTGCTCAATTGATTGGAATTCAAAAAAGCACTTCTTGGTCGCCCATTTCGTCATAAGGAAAAAGGTTAGCGAGTCGAGCCGCCGAATATTAATTTCCAGCAAATGCTCTTTACTACACTATGCCAACAATATCTTCGTCTTTAAGTAAGCCCTGCCGACATCTTATAACATATGGTAGGTGGATTTCATAAGTAAGACTCAAAATGATTATCGTAGCTGTTCTAGACAAAGGAAAGCTTAAGAACGGATGCTAACAGTTGGCAAATTGAGGACTGCGTGCGTGGAGTGAGTTCACGATTTGCTTTGTTGCGACAAAAGAACAAGGGGAATAAAGTTGGGATCATTTTCCACATCATCAAAGCTCTATAATTCATGTTACTCGAGTTCAGACAGAGCTGGTAGATGCTCTATAAATTATGCTTTGCATAATGAAGATGTTAAGTTCATAGAATTATTGCAATGATTGGGCAAACTAGATGCCTTTGGAGTGTTTGATTTAATTAACAAGAAACTCTTCATTGGCAAAACTAGCGAAATAAATGGATGACAAACTTATTATAATTAGAAATAGGTTGAAAGTCCAATTTAAAAAATGTTCAAAAGTACAAAAGGTTCTTTTATATTTAAGTATTATTTAAGGATTATATTTTTTCAATGTGGGACTTTTTGTTTCCAACACTTACCCGCACATTGAATATATCTTAGACTCAAAGTTGAACATGGTAAAATAAATATTATTTGCACACCAAATATTTTTAAAGCCTAAAGGTTGAAGGGGAGTTGAAGGAGATCAATTTGGATTCTTATATCATGTTAAAAATATATGCAAAATCTAACTCAAAAATTAATTATTATAACTTGGGTAATTAAATGAAGCAATTGGGATTTTTCCTTTCCTTTGATTGTACGAAGATAGTATTTCCAACTTTGATTGAGAACTTAGCTTCTTCTATTGAAAAGACAGCTCCAAGTCATGGGGATTTTCACATTACTTTGATTTAGTGCTTTCTATATGGGAGTGAAAGATATATCTTGAAGACGAGTTGGACATTCCCTTGCTTATTTTTTCATTTATTAATTATCTTATTTTTTAATCCTTGCCTTATGATAGAATTAAAGGTACGGGAGCTCAATGTATGAAAAGCTTATGGCCAACAACTTGGTTGCTCACCAGCGGAGGGAAGATATTGGGAAACTAACTTTACATCATTTTTCGATAAGAGAAAAATATAAGAAATATCTCATAGTCCATAAAGAATAACCACTAATCACATTTGTGTTATCACTTTAGAAGAATAAATTTGATATTAAATTTTTAGAGGGATATTAGAAGTTCCCTTAAATTATTGACCTTCCATCATACTACAATATTCTAGTTTCACATATTTTTGGTAAGCTAATCCAATCGCCAACTACATATTGACTATTCAATATTATTGTCATTATAGCTATATGAAACTACTTTAAGTTTAGAGTTCGTTTGACAAAATTAAATGTGAAGACTTTAGTATACATGCATATATTCTTTGTTTACCCTCAACAAGAGAGGTGTCAGAAAATGTTTGATAGTTATGGGGTATTATCCATAACATAGCATATAATTCTATCCTTTTTCCTGTATCTGCAACTTAAAAGTTTTAAATTTTTCCCGCTCCTCTATGAGGAACATCTCCTTTTTCTTTTTACCCTTCTGTTTGAGTGAATTTCAAGTTCAAAAAGGAATATACAAACCTCTTAAGTTCATAGCTAGAGACAACATAGGGGCATGACCCACCCAAAAAAGCCAAAGAAGATCTAAATTGAAAAGGTGTAGTTTCGGATCCGTCATCTATGAATGTGCAAATGACATGTATAATTATGGGACGACCCACCCATTGATTATAGAATGCTACAAATAGTTAATGATTATGGAATAATTGCACATTATTGATGTTAGGAATAATTTTTATATGCTTATCCTTCAATAAACCAGCCAAAAAGAAAGCACTTTTGAAGCTTTCTTTCTATCGCTGATAAGAGCTTCCATTCTTTTTCTTTCTATTGCTGAACCTTGACTACATTGCTACTTCCTTCGGATTCAGCTTTCTGTTTCTTTCGTAAAATTTGGACAATAGAGGAATTCTACGCACCACTTAAATGGAAGATATTAGAAATAAATAAATAAATTCGTTTGCACCCAAAGTAGGCATCGATTTTGTAAAGTTAAGAAATCAACAAAATGGACCAACAAGAATGTATGAAACAGTTTGATCACCCTCTCTCGGGGGACAGGACCCTCCAAAGTTATGATAAACAAATTAACTATATATCGACGAGGGTTTTAACAAAAAAAAAAAAGCTTGGTGAAGGTTTCGGTAATACAAACTTTTAGTTGATTCTCTTAAAAGAAATATGGTAACATGCTTAAGTAGAAATATCATGTTCTCATGCATGCCAAGAGTATTCTCTATTAGACAGAGATCATAGTTCAATTTAAAAACTTGCTCAAGAGTTGTGAGAATATTTTTAAATTTAAATATTATCTCAAGATTTTATTTTTCTCATATGAAATTTTTATCTTTAACACTTTTCGATACATAGAATATATCTTAGGCTTAAGGTTAAAAGTGTAAAATAAATACTTTCTCATACATTAAGTACATCTAAAAAGTTTTTTTTTAGCTTTTGAGTTTATAATAAGTTTATAATCCAATCCAAAAATTAGCTTTTAAATTTGGAGAATATTTTTACATTTAAACTTTACCAAATTTTTATTTTCCCTTTACATGTGGGACTTTCATACTCCACATTCTCTAATAATAACCTCTCATATATCTGGTTTGGTGGATGCATAATTTCTGCTCTACTTGATTCCGTGCATGAACAGGAAGAGAACCTCTTACGAAATAGAAAGCTATGCTATAAAGGAAAGCACATGATCAAAACGAATCGGAACGTATTTAATCTCTAAAGTGAAAAAAAAAAAAAAAAAAAACTGGAAGAAAAGGGGAAAAAAGGTGATGAAATACAAGAATATTAGAGGAACTGATGGATTATAATGTACAAGTAGCTAAGTTCCCATAACTTCCAACGCTAGGAACATATCGATTGAGAATCTAACATGGTGAACAAAGAAAATCCAAAAGAATAAAAATTAGAAGAAGCGAAACCACTGATGACATGTTCTTCCTAAGGTTTTCCTTTTGTTCTTCTTTCATAGTTCCTGAATTTTGAAAATAATCCGTTTATCGACACAATCAAGAAGCCCAATGTCATCGATTGACTTATCATCGGCGCTATCCCCATCATTAATGCAAATATTCAAATCCAAAGACACACTTGGACTTGTGTCTTCCATTGCTGCACCCTTTTCTTCTTCGGATTTTTGCCTGCTGGGAGGAGAGCAAGCTCTGGATCTGGAGCTAAAACTTTCACAACTCAAAATGATGATAGCATCGCTAAGATCAACTTCTTCACCGTCAGAATTAGTAATACTTCCTCTTTCAATAGCTCTTTTAAATCCCACTTGAGAGCAATAATCCGCTTGCTCCACGTCTTCTACAAAAAACAACCTACGAGGATTAATGGACACTGCCTCGGCGAACCTCGCGAGATAACTGCCACTGTGCTCGTTTCTGGATCTTTTATTTCTAGAATCCTCAGTTGAATCTGCTCTTGTGGATGAAAAGCTGCTCAGGGAAATGGAAATAAGGTTGTTTTGAGAGCCAAAAACAAGCTTGGCCAATTCTCTAGCAATTTTTTCTTTAGCTTCTCCATCAACACCTTGAAAGAACAACCAGGTTTCTTCTTTGACATCGTTGCTTCTGGCCTTCCCTTTTCTTCTTACCATGCCGGACCTGCACTTTAAGATCGTGTCCGCAATTTCAGGAATTATATCCTTCTGCCAGGGTACCTTTTTCTCCATTGCACTGCACAGGGATTTCAGGTTTTCTTCGTTATGCTCCTTAAACCTGTTGGAGTACTCCGTTTCCATCATATCACTGGAGGAAGCCGAATTTGGGGTAGATTCAGGAATTGATGAAAACGGTTGTTTAGGGTCCATTTCCTCTGGAATGTACATTCTCAACCTTGGTTCAGCGATCATGTTAGGCTTTTCAGAAATCCAGAAATGCTGGTACCTCCATGACTGTTTGGGTTCAGCTGCCGGCCACTGGCAGTGCGTGTGGTGCATACCAGCGTACGGCTGTTCATGTGAAAAGCCAGTAGTAGACGAAGAAGGTGATAAAGAGGAGAATGTGAGGGTCTTTTCTGAAGAGTATGGTTGTTTGTGGATTGAACTGCAAATTGAGTTCCACTTTTTGCAAAGTTCTCTGACTGGGACACAGTTCTGGTAGAAAGAGAACATGATAATTGCAAAAGCAAAAGTTAGTTTTCAACTTTTACAAATGAACAAATCTTGAACTCAACAAAGTTAGAAGCTTGAGATGTGAATCAAACCTGATCTTTAGAGTTAAGTCCTTTGCTCTCATTTTTGCACTGTTGGAGCCATGCAGGAAGGGTTGAAGTAGTGGAGTCACTGTTACAAGTGCTGCTTCGCAAGTTCCGAACTTCCATTTCAAACTTTGCCGAGCACTCGGTGCAGCAAAGAAGCTGCTGCTGCTGCTGCTCCTCCTCCTCCTCGCCACCCTCAAGCGATAGCCAGCTAGTTCCATTTTCAGCTTTCTTGCTTGTGGACTGAGACTGTAGGTCACTGAAGAGAAGATGACATCGAGTTTATGAGAAATAACATTCATTCACCCGGAGAATAGACGTGTTTCACGACTTATAAGTCCATGAGTTCGAACCGGATATGATTTGCAGGGAAAGAGAATAAGCCAGAAAAAATCGAAACAATCAAAATCAAGTTTTTGTGTATTATACAGATATTAGTTCAGAAACAAAGGGAAAGGGAACTCTCTCTCTCTCTCTCTCTCTCTCTCTCTCTCTCTCTCTGTCTTTTCTTAACAATTCGTTTGATTTATTCATCACGTACTTTTCTTCCTTAAGACTATATTTCATTAAGGTGATTCAGAAGAAAACCAAATTGTGTTAGAAAGCGAATATAGAGTATGAAATAAAGTCATTCATTATGTCCTACTTTACCAACTGTTTTACCTGTCAGTGATGAGACTCAAGCGCAAGCTGCCTACAGGGATTGTAATAGGATGAAGACCCCAAACGGTCTCCAGTGATGGATGAGTTGATGATTTACATCTCATGTAAGTTTGGAAAGTGGCAATTCCCATCAGCCAAAACTTCCCTGTCTCTTCAATCCCACAAACCAATTTTCCAAGCTCCATGATCATATACTCCACAGGACAGTAATAAAGCCTTCCTTGCTCCCTATAATCAGTAGCCCATTTAAGATCTCCCAAATACAAAATAACTCCTCTGTTCATACCGCTCTTCACAAGTCTTTTAAGGTCTCCAAGCTTCTGTTCGACACCTTCTCTAGAGAGATGCCCAACAGAGGAAAGAGAGAGGGATGCAGTTTTTACCTCTCTCAAGGTTTCAGGAACATCGCCTTTCTCAATCCGATCCATCACTTCCCTGGCCGTCTCCTCAAGACTAGGAAGACACTCTCCTACAATAACAATACTCCTTTTGTTCATCAAGTCATCGATGACACTTCTAACGTCCTCACTCCTGACTGGATCAGATAACATTGATTTGCCTACTTTTGTTCCACTTTGACCGACAGATTGAGATTGGCAGTGGGCTAATTGATTACTTTCCTTAGACTTACTACTGAGAGAAGGAGCTTGAGAGCATAATTCTAAGGATACAGCTTGCTCGACATTGCTTTTCACTTGGGTACTAGAGAAGCCAGCCTCCCTCATGACTCTACTAACACTAGGATCATCTAAGATGGATATTATGAGTTGCTCTAACTCTATTTTCACGGCTAAGAGGGGTTGCTGCTGATTCTCGATAGACCCACGACGTTGATGAGCCTGAGCGCGCTTAAAAGCAGCAACCAAGGCGTTGGAGATGGAAGGATGTTGGGAGTGAGCGCCCAACATGGGGCTCGAATTGGAGGCTGGGAGGCGGTTAAGCGCAACATTGAAGCAGAGTTCTAGGGCTTTGCACTGGAGCGGGTGCGAGTGGGATTGAAGGCAAGCCGTCCGCAAGAGGCCAGTGGAAGCAGCAAGCATGGTGTTTGCCACATGGAGGGGAGTCACTTGAGCATGGCCGCGACGCTTAGCGAGTGTTATGGCTTGGTTTACTACTCTTGCTGCCTCAGCAGTTAGAGTTTGTTGAAGAGTGTAACCTCCTGATCTCATCTTCTTCAACGCTCTCTACAATAGCAGCGACAAGAAGCTTAAAAGGGCATCAAGGAAGAACTTCTAAACATTTTGTCATGGGTTTACCTGAATTTAAAGCGAGATATGAAACAAGTATGTGTTTATGGTAGGGAAACAAGGAGAAAGAGAGAGGTTTTGGAAACTTCAGGGTGAGAGAGGAAGCGGAACCGCCTTAGTGATCGGTTTGAGGGTAGGTATCAATCACCAATAGCTTGTCGATGATATGCAGGGTAGTTCCATGAAAGCTAGTTTGTTCCTTAGCTTGTCTGGATTTTGATTGAGTTGTGCTGGCGAGAGCTGGAGAGAGAAGGTTTGAAATTTATGGGGGGTGGGCTATGCTTTTCTTGTGGGTGAGGTAAAATTTGGGGTCCAAAGTCGATTTTGTAGTGGAAAGTGGAATGCATGTGCTGACAAGCAGGACGAATGCACCAGTATCAAAGGCAGCTCAGCTTTGCCCCCTCTGTCTCTCTCTCTACATAAAATTTGATAAAGATACAGTAGTGGGTCTCTCTCTTTTATGCAAAGTATTATATACATTGAGGTACTATTCTGAAAAACAATACGTCTCCAATCCTTTCAAGTATAATCATACCATGGTATTAGCTTTCTTCTTTAGCTTAATGATATCCAGCAAGTCTTTTCAAGAACATCATCAAGTTCGATCAAATAGAATCCTTCCATACCCTAAAATGTCCTGCACTATCTCAATAGAGGGCAATCTTGAATTTTCATCCGCCAAACCATGGTGGCGCCTCCCCATGAGAGAAGAAAGAGAGAATGAAGTGTTCATTCACGTCCGCCAAAACCGAGGACCTGAAAAGAGAATGGGGACTATGTGTCTGAAGGAATCGGGAACTGTGTACGATTTTCTTCCGGACGCAAAGACAAAGGAATAAAGCGTTCGCATTCATCCATCCTTTATGGACAACAAAGTCACAAAACTTAATGGATGCTTTGAATGCATATTGCATGGGGATTAAGGCCAACAAACAAACATTCCCCTAGCTCGCAAGACTTCTCTTTCTCGTTGTTTCATAAAGTCGGCGCTTTTCCACCCGATTCATTCAGAAGATGAGCACACAAACCACCAAGTGAGAACACAAAATGGTTATAAAAATCCAGTACACCTTTGAGATGGGCTCGGTTCTTTCTCCAGATGCTCTTTACTGTAAAAATATGGTCTTCGATGGCACAAGGTGTCAAAGCAGACGGCCTCTGCATTCATTGTACCAAAATATAGTACCGTTTTGATAATTTTTCCTTTTGAAATCATTGGTGATATTTATGGAAATAATTACAATAAGAAAACAGTAACTAAAAATGGGTATAATAAGATCTGCACTGACTTTTCCTTTTTTAAGTGCAGCAAATAGTCCTTATTGAGATGTGTCCTTGTTGACGTAAGAGCTTTTGAAACCCTCTGGACAAAGGCGTGGCAAAGATTTTACTTGAAGGCAGCATCAAATCGATTAATTAATACCAGAATTTGTTTCCTACTGCATTCAAGAAGCTCAAGGGTCATAATAACAAATCCTTTATGCAGAAAGTCCCATGCATTGTGACACACCCAACAATATGGGATTCATTCTTCCTTCTTTATATATATATATATATGTAATGGGGTGAAAAGATTTGAAACCAATAATAGCTCTGCCACTTAACTATTAACTCCAGTTTGATTCATTCTTATTTTACTCAACGAGAAATAATTGTTCATCTTGTCATGGACTCCTTAGATCGATTCTTGAGCAATTTTTTTAAATCCTCTTGCTATCAAAATGTCTTTATTTTAATGAACACTTGCGAAACTCAGAAAGCATAACCGAAAGAAAGCAGAAGTCACATCTCTAGGGCCAAGTAATCAAGATGACTAAAGATGATAGTTTCCATTTCAGTCCACCAAATAAGGTACTTCACAAATAGCCATTATGGTCGATCAGAAAACTGGTCTAGGGAATCAGGTACTTAACAAGTAGTCATCGTGATGGATCATACTTTTCCTTTCAAAAGTAAAGGTCTGACGTTTGACCGGTTAAAAATGAAGAATCGTGAATTTTGCTGTTGCATCAATGTTAGACTAGGAGGGACATTGAAGCAACCCCTTCTAGCTCTGTCTTTGATCCCGGAGGACGGATATTTTGCTGATAGAGAGAGAGAGAGAGAGAGAGAGAGAGAGACAGAACAAAGTTAGACAAAAATGATGTGTGGACAGAAGTCTCAAGCCTTAGTAGCATCATCTACAACTTGGGTGTCGCGGAGCACCATCAATCCATGATGTTTATTTGATGATGACATGGAAAGTTGTCCGTAATCTCATAGCCGTTGCGGCAGTTGTTTGCTTGATGGACTGCAACTGATCCGTGCATAAATGCATAATTCAACACTGACACCATAAGACTTTCACTGTTTTTTAAGAGAAGGACGCTGCGAAGATCTGCATTAAGATGACTTTTGGGATAATCTATTTCACATGCCATAGTTCAAGCTTTTTTTTACTTGTATTTTCTAGTTGGACCAATTAATAGTTGGAAGAGAAGGACCACGACCCTAAGTTCCACAACCGTCCGTAGTATGAAAGAAAATATTCATACCATGATGAAGAAGATATTCTTTAGATTGCTCCACTACATATTGTTCTGATTATTTTAAGTCTTCTGAAAAGATTATCACATCTTGCGAAGCAATGTAAAGATACAAATCAACCAAAAGGTGCAAAGAGATAATTGAGACTAAAGGTAGTAGCCTTCTAGAAAATTACATAAATCAACTAGAACTGGGTCGGGTAGCAGGAGATTGTGATGCAAATTTCTGGGGACCATGACTTCGGCCTGGTTCAGTAATATGAACTGAAATAAATGTGATCTGCATATTGATTTGTATCAAAACCCAAGAAAACTGATTTCCTCTCCTAGCTCTGCCACTAGGGTATATTTCTGGGTAAACGCTTGTGGCCTATTTTAGGTTACAGGTCCTATTCCTCAGCGTGCCTTTGCATAGAAAGAAGAGCTACAATACATAGTATTTAAATCACCTCTAGGTCTTCAAACAAAAAAGCTATGAAATAAGAAAAACAAATGGAAACATATTTTCTAAACACAACAAACGAGAGATCTCCTTTCATTCCTCAAATCATCTTTTACTTTTACTTGTTTAGACAGGAAGTCACACTCCGCCAGAAAACAATTTTCAGTGGTTATACTTTCAGGCTCAGTATGCCCTCCACAGTAAAGTAGTTCACCGGAAAAGAAGATGATTGGCAAGTAAAAAAAGAGAAAAGAGAATGATCCAGCAATCATAGAAGAAAGCCAGTGATAGAAAACCAGTTCATGGCCACCCATGTGCTAAGCCATGCATCAGGGTTCAGAAGTGAGACAGTGACGTGATAGGATTCAGTTTCTACTGCCTTTATCTCCAGCAGGGGGTCGAGGGTTTAAGGTTTCGAACTCCATGGAAGCAAAGCTTGCTTGTTTCCGGGTTTCGCGTTAGGTGTTTCCAACCCTTGCTATTATTCATTCACGTTGGTGCAGTGCAGGGGTGCATAGTGCATGGTTATGGAGGAGAGCGTGAGCAGCACGCGAAAGAAAGGTTCCGATTAAATTATACGTTCTACAGTTGTTATAAATCCAAAATCTGCAACTGTTTATTCTTTATCGGTGGGCATTCTAGTCGGGTCTTCCAGTCAAAAAGCTTCTTCTATCTTTTGTTGGCCTAAAAAGACATATTAAAGGGCACCATATAATTTGAACACAAAGCACTCAGCGCTGCAGGAAAAAGGAGTTTCTGAATGAAGGAGAGGAATATTTATGGTGCACTTGCTTCGGATACACCCCAGCCCATTCCTTTTCTCTCTCTCTCTCTCTCTCTCTCTCTCTCTCTCTCTGTGTGATCACCAATAACGGTTAATCAACTACGTCCAGATAAAGATATCGATGGCAAAAGCGATCCCTGTTTGCTGCTGCTAAATTTGTACCAAAGTAAAAGAGTTCTCCTTTTCTCGTTTCAGTATCAGAACCTTTGTTTTTCACGGAAACATACGGCATTAGAGTTTGAGCTCGAACAACTTGGTATGGAAAACGTATGGTGACATCTCCCATTGATATAATTCATTTTTTGTTGAAGTTAAATAAGATATATATATATATAATTAGCTATATGAATAGCTAATTACAAGAATATACTGTAGTAAATGTATTGGTAAATCCCATGTATTTTTATTAGGCAGACTCAAATATAAAATCAGTCAAAAAAAATGGCCAATTATACCTGATTACTAATTAAGATGACGTGAAATAAAGGCGTAGCAATAACTGAGTCTTATTAAATTATATCTCAATAGCTTTTGCTTAAAGTAAAGCACTCTCTCATAAAGTGATATTAAAAGTAAAATATGGCATTATCTACTCAAAAGGGCTGCTCATTTTTATGCTTTTAAGCTTCAAATAAGCATCTTTGCCTATACGTGGCCATGTGGGTGAAAGCAATCTTCAAGAGAGGGAACAAAACTTACACGAGAGAGAGAGAGAGAGAGACTTAACAGCATTGTGCTGGCCTGCCAGACTTTAAAGTTTGCAATGGGAGGAAAAAGTAGCTCTAATTTTGACATGACAGCCTTGTAAATGAAAAGGTTATGGAATTACGTACCAGTACCACATCCCTTTTCCTAAAAGTTTTCACTATTTTATGTTCACTATCCACTATGAACCAAACAAACTAGTTTTGTTTTAGACCTGGCGGCCGGCATCATGTGATGATGAGGGAAATTCTTAGCTCGTATTCTCCACAGCAAATTGCGAGTGTTTGTCTCCGTGCTTTCCGTGGTTGGCTTAGCTAGAACACTTGATGGAAAAGGAATGCTGCTGTCCTACTTACTGCCTAGAAAGGAGCCTCTCAGGCTATCATTGCAGCACGGACACATGGGTTCGCTGGTTTTGGGCATCTATATTCGGAAAAAAGCACTGGTTTTAAGATTGTAATCCTACCAACATTCTTGACCAGGTTGCTAGCTCTCCGCTGTTCTACCTTGATGATGAGTGAACTGTTCAAGAATTTCCCTTCCGACGCAAAATCGTGTATGCATCCTCCGGACAAGTTCAAACAGGGTGCTTCTGTAATGTTACAGCAACGTATTCATTCTAACACCATATCTAAATTCCTATCCCAAAATCCAAAATGTATACATGTACGAATTGGTTATTATCATTAGCTTCCTATCCTGCGAGAGTGTATGGTTTTTCTATCACTCATCTGTAAGAGAAATGACTTCCTATAACACTCTTTTCACCGACGATACTCGAGAGATGATCAGTTTGACCTCCTCTACGAGCACGAAGTATGAAAGAAGAAACCAAACAACAGAAAAATAGAAGGCAATATTAGGAAGGAGAGAAAATTTAATCACAGAAAAAGAGGCATTAGCAGTGGCCAAATGTCCCCGAGGAACTATAGACAGAAGTTATCAATTTCCGGAATCAATTCACAGCAGTCCAAGCCACGAGGTTTCATGCAGGAAACAAAATGTGTTCCACTCTCTTATTCCCAAGAACTTGGGCACAATACTGTTAAGTCTATTATTGCATTGACATTGACTACAATTTGCTTACAAATATGATACAATACAATGGAAGTAGGCCCACGGAGATACAAGTCCACTTTGGGGATCTATTATAAACACTACCATGCAGAGACACCCTAGCTATGTTACAATAACAAAATTTGTGAGAGACAGAGAAAAGAAAGAACAATATCGGTAAGTCGTAAGCTAACCTCCAAACACCTTGTACCAAAGCTTCGCTCAGCTTAATTATCTGATAAATTCCCGAGATAAGTGTCCTGGACTAGCGGAGCAATTATGCTTTCAACAAAGGATCTCTGTTTACAAGTTTCCTCAAGTATTAATAACCGAGCCACCTCACAAGCTCTCGCACTTGGAAAACCAACAGTCCATCTTCCATCTGTAACGTTATTGGGTATCTGCAAGTGGTTGCCTCTAGCTTTACTCCTGTCAAATCTTGGGTCAAACTCTCTTATCCGAAGATGCAACCATGAGGGATGGTCCTTGTCTATCTTTGGCTGTATTAAGTGAGGAAGTGTTACCTATGCATTATCAAAACTCACATATCTACATATATAAGAGAATCAAAAGACTTAAAGTAGCTCCCTGACATCTTCAGTAAGATTCCCCACGCAAACTTCCGCCATAATTGATAAATTAAAAGATAAAATGCATCAAAATATAGTAATTTCTTTGCACTTCTATCACCATACCTTCTCATTTCTCTACCTGAATCACTATCTTCATATTGGCAGAAATTTGAGAGTCTTGCCCTAGGTCTAATCATTTTCCTTTTCAACTACAACTTTAGACTTGGAGTTTTTGTAACTGGTGCGAATAGAGTATAGACTATTGTTCTTTCTTCCAAAGACAATTACCTGGCTGTAAACTATGTAAATTTTATGTAGTCCAACTCAGTTACTAAAAATTGAACACAGGCATTGCACATTGCAAGACAATCAAGAGCTCCAATTATAAATCTCTCTGATAACAGTTTCGCATTTAGAGATTTCCAACAAGTATCTCCAAAAGCAGGCCAAGAAAGGTCCAAGTTATAAGCCCCAATTTTCCCTTCTTTCTTTTTCCTTTTTTTTTCTTCCATCTTTCATGTTGAAATTTCATCGACTTGTCACACCATCATCAAGATATGTTTTGAATGTTGACCTAATTCTATGAAAACTGCTACTTACACTCAAGCCGGCCAATGGAGCAATAGCAATAACAACTCCTCTTTGACTGCGGAAGGGATGTTTTTCGGTGAGAAGCAATTTTCCAGTCATTCCCCTTGCCACTGGGATCAGGTAGATATCCCTGATTCCCGCATTGGAAAATGCTATACTGCAAGGGATTCCAGAGCCTGCAAAACCAGAAGAGAATTAGAGAAAAGAAAACACAATGTTCCATAAGATTTTAGACAGCAACTGAAGTTTCCAGGAATGTTATCGAACCTAAAGAAACATCAGACCCAAAGCTTGCAGATGAGATATCCGAGGCATGACTTTTTCCAGATTCAGCAGTTGCACTAGCTATGTTCAGCAGGGGGTTTTCAGGCAAATCTCCTTTGGCAATTACTACCTTAAGCTGAAAATGGAGAATGAATACCTAACAAAATAATTACTATGAGATCTTCCACACCCCAGCAAACTTAAATAAGGAATGAACGGTAAACAACGGAAATGGATTCATGAAAAACGAAAAATTGAATTTAACATGAGAAACTCAAAATATGGTGGCCAATAAATATGAGATAGAACGTCAGATCATAAAAAAAGAACGGGTAACATAAGCACAGGCTGAAGCATGCTAAATCACTTACAAGTTCAAATCATTTGAAATATGCAGGGAGGAAATAACAAAGATATTGCATGGAACATGTAACCTAATACAAGGTCTACCATGGCGTTTGATGGAGTTGTATAAATCTATGGGATCATAAAAAAAGCAACAGACAATGTCCTTGGGGAGCATTGAGCGAAAGAAAACCAAAATATTTGGTCGGCATTTTCCATGGTCTCTTGCATCAACAAATCACCTGAACGCTGTGGACACTCAAAGTTCAACATTTCTTGCCAGGTTACAAACCTTCGAGGAAGCAACATTGAAAGTGAAATGCACAGCAGGACGCAAAATTTGATTTGCATATAGATAAACTAACCAAAAAACAAGCAACACATAGCACCACAGAATCTAAGTGATTAAGCCTCCAGAAACTTAAATAAAGAGGGTAAAAAAGGTTCATTATCATATGTACGATGTCAGAGATTACAAATCAAGAGTATCTCTTACACTCTAATTGTATCCTTTTAGTTAGCCAAAAAATTCTCTTTGGTACTAGGATTATCACTCTCTGTGTCTCACATACGCCTAAAATATTTAAATAACAAGGCAATAATGAACTCAAAATCAAAATATGGTTCAGACTGCAGCTGCCCCGGGATGCAAACCATATTCATGTTTATCAGTGATCAACAATAATAAGTAATGTTCAACCGAATAAAGCTTAATAAGAGTTCAGTATAAAAACCTTCACAGCTTCTACCATCCTTTGCCAAGCTGAAAGAGTACTGTTGTCAGCTGTAAATTGCAAATAATACTTGTTTAGCCTCCAAGAAAGAAAAAACTGTTCTAAAGGAAATAATCTAATCCAATTAACAAAATCTCAAACCTTCATTAATATGAGAAATACATACCATTAGTCTTTTGTTGGCAGGCAGCAAGCTCCAATACGAAAAAGGGATCTTTATTTTGAGATGTTTCCATAAGAGCTGTATGCAACATTGATATAGATGAAATTAATTGCACGTAAACTGTTTATCCAGTAAAAGTATTTCTTACTATTTTTCATTAGACTTGAATTTTGGGTGTACCAAGCAGAAGGGTTAACTACCAGAATTTCCTAACGCAGCATATTTGCTCATTCTCTTAAGCTTTATGCCTTAAAACCTCTTAAGTAATTCAGTTACAACCAGGAAAAAATAAAGGAATGTACCTGCTTTACATCTTGGCCATTCACTTCTAAAAGTATCTGGGATATAATCAAACCAGCATCCGTCAAGTTCTTTCCGAAGGTGTTCACGGGACTGCTCATATGAAGTCTGTCAATGGAAACTAGAAAATATAGAACTGTCAATGGAAACTAGAAAATATAGAAATCTAGAAAGTTTGGGGGAACAAAAATGACATTTCTTAAATGAATTCTCAGTATTGGGTAAATGGTTTGGTTTCTCCTTCAGATATGACTAATTCCTGTGATTGACACCAAGGGAAGAGGACCTACTGTGATTCCTAGCTGATCATTTTGCAGTAAGAATGCTTAAAGTACAGCTGCGAAAGGAACATGCAACTATAGTGAACAGACTAGGCAATTCTGAAGATAGGGAGAGATCCATAGATCCCAATGACACAAAATTCTAATGCACAAATGATAATCCACTTCACTCTATGTTCAAGCTTCAAAAGCAACACTTCTTCAAATATCAGAACCAGAAGAAACTTTGGTCATGCTGTCATGAGAAGTAAACGTATTATCCACATAATGCATACCAGCTCAGTAGAATTCTTACGTTGAATAGGTGAAAATTCAGATCATTGAGACTGTTCTCTTGATAATTCAGTAGCTTATGCAAGAACCACCCTGTATGCCATTGTACCAGCGAAGATAACGGTGGTTGGCTTGCTAAAATGGTCAACAGTGCGTTAAAGATCTGCAGCAAAAGAGGAAAAAAAAAAAAGCAATTGGAATTGAGAAAGATCAATTGATTGAAAGACATGCTTAACCAGGACACTCGAGGTGACAATTTTTTAGAGTTTAATTAACATCTTCTAGTTGACAATCTAAAAACTAATGAAGGGGATTACGTTTCTAATCCAAAATTTTAAAATTAACAGAGTAACTTTCACATTATTGATATACCTGTGGCATAAATTTCGTGAAGATACTTCCATCCACTAACTGTGAAGCTGATAAGTCATGAATCTGCGACTGAAAGCACAACCATGTTAAATTAAACTCATAAGAAATCAATTATATTTTCCATAACAAGAAAGGAAAAAAAAAAAACCAAAGAAGGTATTGGGTATATGTTTTAAAATGCAAATAAAAGTAGAAGCTTGTGTGTTAAGCTTAAGATAGGAGGCGGATGACCTGGTGATCAATCTTCACAATGCTTTTAAAAATAAAGGCAAAACTAACCAGCAAGATTTTTATGCAAAGCGTCAGACGAATCAAAGGATAAAGGATCTAAATCATCCCATAAGCATCTTATCATCCATACGAAAATAAAAAATTAATAATAGTAATAAAAAAATAAATAAAATTTTCATGCAGCGAATTCTACATCCAGTTAATGTAAGCATTTAAAGGAACAGGTTAGTCAAAATTCATATTCTTCACAAGGAGAGGTATTATTTGCTGTTCATAGTGTTATAGGGGAAGAAACAGTATAGTGGAAGATGATAACGGAAGTAGCAAATTCCATCAGCAGTCATGACAAAGAAACACTGATTGCAAGCACATGCTTAGATAAAGAATAAAATTGATCCAGGATATTGTAACGATATTTACCATCATATCCTGTGTTCCACTTAATCCAATCAATGAAGCTAGGAAATGATCAAGATCTGCAGACACCAACAAATGAAAAAAAATGAACAACACCCAGACACCAAAAGAAGAGGTAGAAACAGCAAAAGCCAGAGAGATAGGTACATTCCAAAGTCAGAAAACAATACCGTTACTTTCTGCTAAAATAAGCAGTAAAAACAGAGATGCTAGCAGCAGACTCTGATCATTCTCAGGAAAAACACATGCAAGTATTCCACTCCTGCACTATTAGAAGCTTTCATTATAACTGTAAACGTATATTGTGATTCTCACATTACTAGGAATTCTACGAATGCTATTTATAATAATACAAGCTATGAATGCTATTATACATTGCTTCAAATTCCATATTCAGTGTTACTAATAAAATTAGCGATTTAAATGATCATAATTAATTAACTTTCATGCTCAACCATTGATATTGCATGGCACTCAGGAGACGACAATCTTAGGAAATAATAAGCCAAATATCTGTGCAATGCCCTCTAGGTGTCTTCACCATCACTCTCACGTTCTTTATTTTGGAAAGAAAATCAACATATAAATAAAAACGGAAGGCAGCCTATTATTCTGACCTCTAAAAAATTATAGCTAACATTCAGGTTTCAAGCAGTAACGTAAACTTGCATGTCAGAAACATTGATCAAATCTTGAGAAAAACCAACTAATTACACCTGTTTTTATTTCCATGAGTAATAACGACTCTTTTATTAATCAAGGAATATCACAAGAAGAACAAAGGAAAGAAGAGGAGAAAAGGCAATGATCAGAAAAGAGAAAGAAGGCTGTTCAATTTGAAGATTTCCATAGTATATGGAGTCACTAAATTGAATACCGAAGATTGATTATCATCAACGACCCACCTTTGTGTACAGATATCATTCTGGGAATCACTAACGAATTGTGAGGTGGATGATATGTGTTCTGCCAACTGTCCAAACAAATAGCTGCTCTCAATGTTTTCTGCTCCTTCAGACTCTGGACCAGGACATACCATTTTTTCCATATGATTCAAATGGTCAATAAAAGACTTAACATCACAACTGCCATCAACTGTATCTCCAACAGAAGCATCTCTGAGACTTGATGTCATATAAGGATATAAGACAACACCAGCCACAGCATTTATCATGCTCTTTCCACCTATAACTTGAAGAAGACGAGAAACAATGTACAGAGAAGTGACTGCTGATATATTTGAGACCTGGAGAAAATATGAAAAAGAATGCTGAATCAACACATTGTATAGAAGAACAGTGAATGAATAAAGAGAGAAGGAGGAGAAAAACTCACATCAATCTGCCTTAACTTTAGAAAAGGAAGCAACATGGGAAAGACAAGTAAGCTGAAAAGATTTTGCGTGATTAATCTGCTCAAACAAAACTCGCCGACACTTAGAATGTCTTTCAAGTAGTATAGATCGTCCAAAATTTTATCAGTTTCTAGAATTAGTTCATCTCTCTTCTCACCAGTGGATGTTTCCCTGCATATATGGCAAACACTTTTTTGCCTCAAATAGTTTCTTATAACTGAGCCAAAGTAAAATTTATGAAATGAAAAAATTCTCCTTACAATCAAGAAACATACTCTTTAGCATGGAGAAGGTTGTCTAGATGAAAGCATTGGAGTCTTAATCGACAAACCAAGTCTGAGAAGTAGTTTGAGACTGGAGGAGTTGTAATAAATTGATAGACCATATCATCACACACTGCATAACCAAAAGGATACTGTTGCAAGATACCAAAAATGTACTTTACATCTAATATTTAACAATTATCTTCTACTTGCAAAAGATTAAAAAAGATTACAGCACGATACCATTGTATATGTTGAGAGTTAATGCACGTATAGCAGTCTGAATCATCTTCTCCCCATGCTGGGCAAATTTAAGAGCCTCATTGTACAGAGGAAATGACACAGCAGAATCCTGCAATCAGGAGACATGATTCCATAAAATATGAGAAGAATATCGATAAAAATAGCAGCAATCACTGAATCTCAACCAAATAAATACAACAAAGAAAACGTTCTGGAAGCATGAATGCAAAAACATGAAGAAATAATTTTAAACTACTATATGTTTCAGTTCCCATAAGTTAATTCAACATAGAGACCAAGGTCTATCAGAACATACTGATCAATCATTTGAACATTGTTGGTTGTCAGCATCCCCTAATAAGAAACGTTAACCTGGCACAGATGATGAACATAAGGGATATTGTGCCAGTAAGCCATGAATGCCATTGCATGATTGCAAGGAAAGCGAGGATATGCACGTCTGTAGCTGAATTAACGCAAACACACAATGGCTGAACATGAACCAACCACTCACAGAACAAAGAAAGAAAATCAGGGAACTCAAGGCACACCAAAAAGGTTGGTTCTAGCATGACAAACTTCATCATTAAACCGAAGACATCATTTTTTCTATCCTTAAAAAGTATTACTCCAGATACTTTGTACAAGGTAGTTGCTTTCTCTCATACATCACCAAACTATATACAGGATAAGCTTTTAAGCAACCATTCACATCACAACCAAGTAAGTAAATGATGCACCATCATAATGACATCATATCTGAGAAGCGTATGCTTTAACTCACCCCATGAACCTTTACGAGAAGACAAAGTGTGTCTTTGTTTACTTTGCTGCTCACTGCCCTGATTCGAAAAAAGAACCAAATAAGGCCAGTAAGTTGGGAGAAGGGGGAGAAGGGAAGAACACTTCAAACAAGCAACCCGATGAGGAAACAGGAAAAAAGCCAAATAGCTCAGGTATTTCACCCAAACAAAGATAGAAAATCAGAGAGATTGACAATGAGAGCCAGAGGGAGACCAAAACCTTAGAAAGGATACGTAATATGGAGCTAGATCTCCCACATCAAAATTGTACGGATGTGTGATGATGCTGTTAACATAATCATTGCTAAAACAATAGTCTGCATCACAAAAGCATCAAATGCATCACAAAATCGTCCAAGCATTGGTCTATACGCAGAATAAAAGGTTAAGACTTGTTACTTATGAAAACGAAAGTCCATCTTCCATTGTCATCATAGCTTTGGATACTTCTCCTCCCCAAACCAAAATGCAAGTTGCAGATAGGCAAAGAATGATAGAGAAACAAAGAACATAATAATTCTATTTAAGTTTCTGCAATCGAAGCTTACAAATTGCCTGTTCCCTGTCCATATTCTGAATCATTATACTGAGATACTGCAGTAACGGCGCCTCGATCCTCGAATTTCTGCTGATTTTTAGTACTCGAACAAACTCTGCTAGAACTTGGTATTCCATGAAACATCTGCCATAATTTATGAGTTGTCATTAAAATGTCATCTAGAAACGAGAAACATAGACTTCACGGAAATAACATTATGAGAAGGTGAATTCATACTCAAATATCATTGGATCTTGTCTGTCGCCATAGGTAACTATCTCCACTATAGACTGCAGTAGATCTATAACCAAATCCTGGAAGGAACGGATCAAAGCGAGGATGAGCAAATAGAAACGGACAAGGCTCATCGATTATATCATAATCTAAGTTCAAATTACCCTGTTCCGAAAATCCACAACATTGATCCTTCGCAGCTCATCAATTACATATCTACATTAACCATAGAATCAGAAAAGCTCCACACACATTTCAAGCATAAGAATTTCTTGAAATTGAAATCAGAAAGCATGTGAATCAGGGCACAAAGGCGTGGGAACACCAAACCCAGCTAGTGATGATAAGTCAGAGGGACCGCCAGAACTTACTTGAAGTGCTGGAGCGAAAAGCGGTCAAGGGACCGCCAGAAGGAGCGCCACATAGTCACCGTTCCGATGAAAGGAGTCCGAAAACAAGATCACGCGAACCTCAGGCTAGCCAAAGATGAAGAAGCTGTGACAATGCGGGAAAGATCGTAGGAGTTCTGCGCGTTACTTCGGAAATTGGTCCGCGCGCTGGGGATTTTTGGTTTGGCCGTTTGGTGGTTGTTCCAGAAGTTGAACCTCGGAACCAACTTTCAACGTGTTCCCAACGAGACGGCGTTAATTACAAGTTAATGGTTGTCAATTGGCTGGACTACTCCGAGCCAGCCCATTGGAACCATGGACTGGTCCGAGCCCCCAGTCCCACCTGAATCTTCTGGTAGAGCTTGGTTTATTTTTTGAACATGAAACCCAATCAGGTTGGGTTTGCTATCCAGCTCAGCCCAACTCTGCCAAAGCCTGTGCCCCTAGTAGACGCTACACCCATGTGTTACAGCGTGTTAGGTTCTTGAAATGTTAAAATGTTATAAAATACTATATGATAAATGAAACAACGGTCATTATAAAACATGTCATATAACTCTTATTGTGTTTCTAGCATCAATGACTTAGGTATAATTTAAGTTTTAAAGTTCCTAGTTTTACTATATAGGTTTTTGAAATGATGATTTTAACGTTCAAGTTTCATATGTTTTTTAAATTACTATTTTCTTCAATTTTGTATCTAAAAATGATAACCAAATTCTTATGTGGACTTTTACATGTGAATCAAAGTTATGCATGATACTTTTTTTTTTTCTTACTTTTGATTCAGTATCAAAGTTATACTTTTAAACATACATTATGTCTAATCTTTATGCATCTTAAATCTTGCTTTTTCATCAATCCACCAACTAATTTTTAAGACTTTGGTATATACAAGGACCATTAATTGTTGAGGTCAATAATTTAATAGTCTTGAAATCTAATGTGCATCTTGCATTATTAAATATTGGTATGTTGTATTCTTTATAAATAAAGGTATTTATATATTTTATATGTTAATTATAAATGAGAAAGTAAGTCTCCTGACATAGTATTAAATTTTAGTTTTTAAACGAGGTACTTCTTTGTTTGTGAATTTGAATGGGTTTTTGTAGGAAAAAAAAGTGTATTATCTCACATTATCAAGATAGTAATATGCTGTACTTCTTACATACAAAAGTATCCAATTTTCGTACAAATAAATTTTACAAAAGGAAGTAATCATTGTAACGATCAAGTTGCTCAAACTTATAGAATCTATGGGCTGGTAGATACACGCCACTTCGTCAATTTCTGCAAAGAATTTGTTGGAAGTTTCTTGCAGTGCAGTGAAAGAAGAATCACGGAACATGGCATCAAGGGAAAAGTGCATTTGAGTTGCAAAAATATGGGGAGCATGGTTTAAAGATGCCTAAGCTTTAAAGAGAAAAGGATGCAAAAAGAGGAGAACCAATTCTTGTACTGTCCAATCGCTTTGACAGGGAGAGAGAGCCTCTCGCTGTTGGATAGTACAAAAGGCACTAGCTTTCTTTCTTCGTTCATTTTTAACTGATTCTCTCAGCTTTTGTGTAGGCCAAGGCCTTAGGCACTAAAAGTTAGGATAAATTGAATTTAATTCGTAAATATTTCATGTAATTTCAATTTATTTACTTTTGTTTTGAAATAAGGCAATTTACTGTATATTACCTTCCTTAGAGACATAATAAGACATGAAATAATTATTTTGGATACAAATATGTTTAAATAACAATAACTAAGAAAAGATGATCAACTACTCTCTTATAAATAGATGTCTCTCTCACCCAATAACTATGAGCAACAACCTTCCTTAATGCACCATGGGTCACCATCTTCATACCGTGACATAGTCCTATTGCTAATTAAAGTGGTTGACTATCTTTCTTAAAAAAATTCCTATATATTTTAATTGACTGATCTGACATAACATATCATTAAATAATTATGCAAAAATTTGACAAACGCCTAGTTGAAATCGAAAAAAGAAAAAGGAAATTGACTTCCTTATTCAAAATATGTAGAGCTTTTTATTTCTTTACAGCAACAGCAACAACAGGAAAGCAAACATGGTGAATGAAGTTACAGCCCAAAAGTGAACATAGCTCGATAGTTAAGAACCAAAGACAGACTTGCTTTTCAAAGTGCCAGCCTCGTGTTAGGGCTCTACCAAAAGCTATAAATATCAAGAGTTATTTAGAGGATAAGCTTTGAAAATTTTACCGTGATTGTGACCACTCAAGTCGGCTCCTGGAAGGTCAACAAATACGTTAAAATCTTGCTCACATTATTGTAAATTGAGCATCTAGGTTTGAGTTTCTGGTTGCTAAGCTCGGAATAAAAGTCTAACCTTCTAGCCAATAAGTTCCCAACACACATTCGTATGATCGAAATGTGGATGAGTACAGTTAATGTTACTCCCGACGATCTCTTCACTTGATGTCATCTATGATGGCCTGACAAGACCACCGTAAATAAAAAGGCATTAAACTGTATCAAAATGTAAAGTACAATATGTTTTTAGGCATAACTTGGTAGACCTCAGATCAGTCAAGTAGCAAAAGCAATGAGCACTATGAAAGCTGACGAGAAACAAGGCCACCAAACGCCGCCTGGTGGAAGTTTGAAAGCAAGGGCAGCACTTTGCAACCACTCCTTTCTCCTTTCTAAGTTTAATAATGGGCGGTGAGTAAAGATTCCAGATGCCATGGAAAACGCTTTAGTTTCCAAATCACAGGCATGTGCTGACTCATTTCCTCACCAGCTTCTTTTGTTCTTATTCAACCATGGCTTCAATCCCATCATCCTATATCCGTATTTTGTCATCACTAACCAAACCCTCTTTTTTAAGTTACCTCCTTTGTTCACAGTTCTTAGTTTATGTTTCTTAGAAAAAATGTTTTAAATGGATGCTTAGTCTGTGGATGACGAGCCTATTCTCCTAACCTTATCAAGGGAGTGGTCCTACTCACTTCCCTTTCTTCAAAACTAAGTGTCCTCCGACACCAGTTTCTAACCCACTCAAAGCTTTAGTAGTGCAGTACAGCCAAAACCATGAACATGCACTCAGAGTCAAGAGTAAGAAGTCTTTCAATCAGATTTAAATGTTGTAAAATCTTACAAATAAACATATAAAAAAATCTCAATTCTTTGTTTTCTTCTTCTTGCTCTGTGGTTTATGTCCTTTGTAAGTTATTAGAATAAATGAAATGAATTGCACCCATGTCCTGTCCCCCACAGAAAATTAAAGGTACTCGTGTAGTCATGGGCATGCAAGAGAGATCGGTGACAAAGGGATTCCAAAGAACTGTACGATCATTATGTGACACCAACATTCATGATTTGAAGAAGTACTAAAGGAAGAAAGGCATTGAGAAGCTTGCCTTAGAAGATCAAGAAAAAAGGAAGACACGTTGTAACAGAAGATCATGAAAAAGGAAATGTCAAAGTCATTATCAGCGACCGTAGACGTAGAACGTAACGGCTAGTAGTGACATTGGCATGTTATTTTCAAACTAAGTTGCAACATTAAATATGTAAATAGACAATTACTTTTAGCATTATTTAATTCCTTCACTACTTGGACAATCATTGTAAGAAAACAAATGGGTAATTCTAGATTGCACCGCCGTCCAACGTTAACCATAGCACGGCGGCTGCCACGAGCTTGGACGCTTCAACCTAATGCCACCACCTCTACCTAGCTTTGCTCGCATGCGGAACGTGCCCATCCCAATCGAAGCCAACCCATCATGGCCCTAGCAGGCACCCATTATTTTCCCAACCGTTACGCCAGCTCACTTCTTGCAGCTCTGTGGCCGGAAGCCAAGCCTCTCGTTTTCCAAATCATACTCTACATAAAAATTCTGCTGCTGAAAATTACCAAAGATGACCGCCGGCCCGCCGGCCTGCTGAGGACTGATCACACCGTCCGTCACAATGGTCAGGCACACGACGCTCGTGTTACCGGCGAGCGCAAAATAATTCACAAAGGGTAATGCCAGCTTCGCACCGCCTTTGAATTTGAATGTCAAATCCGGGATTTTCACCGTCTTCTCAGCCGCAAAATTGAAACAAGGCCGCAAACCGGATCTGGCCTCGACATCACGAGCTCTAGAATAGTTAGCCATCTGGGTCCCGAACTCCCGTGCCAAGGGTTCGAAGACCGGACCTTCCATGAAGGTGAAGGTCGAACCCGAGTCCACCACGGTCCCCCCGTTACCGTCGGGCCCCGGGACCAAAAATTTATAGGGGAGTTTGACGACCTTATCGCCTACGATGACTTTGCGAAGGGTTACGTAGTAGTACTCTCGGAAAGCGGAGTTATTGGTGACCGGGTTTTTGCGGAACGGGGTGTAGCTCAGGCCTGGCGTCTTGGCGGAACCGCGCTCCCGGAACAAGACGAGATCACTGCTCTTCGTGGTGTCGTCAAAGTGGCGAGAAATTAAACAGTAGGAGAATCTGCTGAGACCCAGCTGTGCGGGCAGCGATTCAGGTCCGCGTCCGAATCCGGCAATGCCAGAAGGTTGGCGGATGGAGAAAATGGAGCATCCGACTAGAAAATTGGGTACAGTTTTCCGGTGCAAATCGAGTGTCTCGGAAAGTAACAACCCGGCGGTTGACCCAGAACCGTATTGAAGTACGTACGGAGGGCAACTCGCGGAGCAGTTCTGGGAAGATGAGCTACAGTCACCAGAGCAACGAGAAAGCACATTTGGACCAAAAATCCAGGAACATTTGGGGCTTTTGCAGCCCAGAACCTTTGAAGAAGATGATAATTTCGGGATGAAAGACGGGATTTTCTCGGGGTCAACGGTGGGAAAATCGCAATTGGAGCAGAGGTAGCGAGAAGTGCAGGGGAACCAGACAAGGCTACTGCCAGTATCCAGAAGGAAAGGTATTGTTTGTGGGGGGGTGCCGAAGCTGAGGGAGATGGAGTAGCCTCCATAGCTGTGAGAGAAGACTTGGGTTTTCGTGTTGGGAGAGCTGTGTTTGGGGTGCTTGAGGTGGTGAGCTCTGGTTAGAGAAGCAGAGGCGAGGGAATTGAGGGTCTTGATTGGATCTGAGGATGGTTGTTCGGTGAAGAAGGGTGACAGTGGAATGGTGATAGTGGTTGTTTTGGGATCGAGGGCAACAGATGCTGAAGAAGATGAAGCTAAGAGGCAAAAGACAGAGACCCAAAAAAGAATCGACAAAGCCGCCATTGATGGATGGATGGATTTTTCTCCTTTACTCGCTGGGTTGTGTCAGAGTGAAGGTGTGGGGAGGACCTAGCATGGGCTTTTATGCTCAAAAGCAAACTGCGGTGGTGTCGTTAAACTGCGGAGACTTCCGGGAAAGTAAAAGACCAAGAAGCAACGGTCCGCGGAAGAATCGAGTTCGATTTGGCGAAAAACTGCCATTCAAGTTGAAGGAACCAAACATGCCATAGTCCATACCAGGAAAAATAAAATAAAATAAAATAAAAGTTACACCCCCGAAAAGGAACCTTTACCGCTTTGTTCTTTTTCTTTTCTCTACCTGCTCTGCTCTGCTTTTTTACATCATTAGCGCTACACTTTATCCTTTGTGGAAAGATCCTTTTGGAAAATACGTCTATCTTTTAATTTCTTTGTTTACTATAAGAGAACAACATATAACTTCGTCGATCGTATAATACTTTTAAAAGACTATTATGTCTTGTCAGAGACTAAAAGGAATTACTTATCATTCAATGATGCTCGAATATTATAGTGACGACATGTGGTAGTTCCAACTTGGAAATTCTTGATATAGGCATTTTTCATTAATTAAAGTAATATCAAATATCTCACTATCGTTTCTACAATCTCATATGAAAGAATAGTATCTAGACATTTTTTTAATGCCAAAAAGTTGCAAAAGAAATTGAATCAAGAACCTCATGCGAAATTCATTAAATGGCATCAGCGATATATGGATTGAATATTCAATAACAAGATGAAATTATAAGAACACACATATCCAATTACAAAAAATTTAAGTAAATTTAAATCAACGAAATATATTATGTCTTTTGTAGTCTCTTTTTATAAATTCTCTTTTACTTTCTTTCTTACCAAATGAGAAATATCTCATAAAATTTTCTCATTATTTAAAATACATTAAAGTGAGATTCTCAAACAACTAGCTAGCCGAGCTCTCTCACTAAAATGGCTTATCTACTAGATTTTTCTTGATTCCTCTTGTTGAGACTTGTCTTACACCAAAAGCAGAGTTTTATTCTTAAAGTTTTATATGAATTGATACATCTCTTCCCTCTCATTAGCACTTTTGGAGGAATACCATAGGCCTACTTAATATGAATGTTTTTACCTAATTGTTTCATGAATCTTAACAAACTTTTTATTGTAATAATTCAAACGTGATATATGAATAAAATGAGATATTTATGTAGCCTATCAATCACATGTAAGTTTATCAAGTTCCAAGCAGAGACTCTTTGCTTGAAGGAATGGTAAAACTCTTTGAGCACGCTTCTACAAGCTTCGCACTATTGGGAGAAAATCCTCTCGTTTTCCGGAGAGCCTAGTGGGAGAACCTTATGAGGTTCGAAAGGTACCGACAGTGTACAAGACGTCCTCGATAAAATGGTTTGTAGTTCTCCAAGTCTTTCTTATCCTTGTAGCTTTGTTTGGATGCGACAGAAGCATGTGGTGGTCGGTTAAACGGGGAAAGCCCTCTCTGGCTCCAGCTAGGAAGCTCTCATCTCTTATTACAGCGCCCATGGGCAGGCAAAGGAATTTCCCCTTATTTCCCCTTCTATACGTAGTAAATCTCAAAGAATGATGGGCTAAATAGAAAGTTCGGTGGTCACGATGCCTCCGTGCGCTAGGTTCTCTGGTTGGAGATGTGAGGCATGTGAATGTGGGGGCCTGGTGGGTTCTAGTCAGTCAATGTCTCCCTCGCGAAACACGAGTCCCGAGGTGAAAGCGTTACAAGTCGCAACCGACAACAGGCCAAACATGCGTCGACTGAAGAACGTCCATGCTTTATCCTCTTCAACCTATGGCGTGCAGCATCTGCCATGGCACACTTTTCAGCGGAAACGAGAATGAGGTTTCGATCGGGGCATGGAATTATGGTCGTTTGTGGGTATGAAAGATCCTTTCTTGACATGTTGCGTCAACCCGAAAGGTACGCCACCTAGGGAGCTGTAATGCACGAGCTGCGGTCGTTGCTCATTGTGAGCGGCAAGTCAGGTCAGCCTTATATTTAATTCTTAAGGAAGATTTCTGTATGTGTTTCTTTTGTATTTAAAGACACTTTTAAAAAGTCACAGGAGTTTTTTAATGACAAAAGATTATTTACGAGAGAGAAAAAAAGATAAATTATCCGCTATATAAAGTAAATTTCCTTTTAAGATATATTTTTATGTAGTTTCTTGCATAAATAAAAATTATTTAAAGCTAAGTTACTTTGAAAATGTTGAAGATTGACGTTGAAATTGAAAAGCTATTAATCACACCTGTTATACTATCATATTTGGTCTTAAAATAAAGTTTAATATATTATAGTTATTGTGTATATATTATTTTTCTTAAATAAATTAGGTATTATATTTTATGAATATAAAGTTTTGATCCTTGTAACAAAATAAGCATTTTTCTCTTTGTATGGATTTTGTTTAAATTTTTTTATGAATATTTGAATTTATTCATTGAAGAATAAGAAAATACAAAAATTTAGGAATATACTCCAACATTACAATTCATCTACCAGAAAATAAAATTTAAAATTTTCTTATCATAATACAATAAAACATTCATGTGACAGAATTTAATTTTCTTAAATAAAAATACTTTTCTACGAATTACTTTCATGATTATAGTCAACAAAATTAGTATATCAATAATCTTATTTTAAAAATGTCTATGACTATGTTCGAACTATATATAATAAAAACATACTAAAAAAGATTGAAAATACTTTCATTCTACAATTTTGTTCAAATTTTTATTTCACTAATGAAAATACTAGAGCATTTTCACAGCTTCTTCATATTCTCTTAGGTTCGACCTCAAAAGAAACAAAAGAGGGATAATACAATAGATAGATGAGAGTATAAAGCTTAAGGGAAATGACTAAGTCCAACGTAATAAATGCACACCAAGGGAACTTTTCTAATCTAATACCCCACTTCTCCATAAAATTACAACAAACTTCGAGAATGGAACTTTCCATGAGTGTAAAAGCTGTACCAGAGTCCCCTGTGGTTCCACCGTCTCCCTCGGAATCAGGGACCAAAAAGTTTTTCTTGGAAACTTGACGGGCTCGTCTCCAACAATCATTCCATTGAAGAGCATTTGGGTCCTTGCATGATGGCCTGTGGCTAAGGCCTTCCATGTCGTTGGACAGTTGACACGGTAAACAATTGGAAGATTTCTTAAAACCCTTCTGCGAAGGCAACGACTTTGGGCCCAGGACTGAACCCAGCAACTCCACCAGGCTGACGGACCAAAGAGTTTTTTATTTTTTATTTTCTCTGGAAACTGCAGGCAGTCACGGTTTTCTATGCAAACCCCAGGTTCATCAAAAGCAAGTTTCAATTCAAGGCGTTTGTTTGGTCTATGGATTGTCGGGAATGCATTGGAACGAAACGTTGGCACTGTTAGGTGCAAGAGATGTGTTAAGTAAACAAGATTTTTCCTCTCACTATACTTTGAAATTCCAAAAAATATGATTATAAATACAAGATGAAGTGTAGTTTGTCACAAATAAAGTGCATGCTCTCGTTGTACAAACAGCTGCAATCACCTCCAATAATTTCAAAGTATGCACCTCGAACTTATTGGTGCATTGATCTCATTAACAAGCTTGTTTGCGAAATCCGAGCCTTGAACCTTTCAAATCAAACTCCATAAAAAAGGACTGCTGAAGATGATTTCCCAAGATTATCGACGGGCCACCGCTCAACTCAACATTCATACCAACACCGCCGACTACATCTGTGACAAATGACAGGCACACAGAATTTGAACGGTCGTCCAACAGCAAATAATTAATCGACGACAATTCCATTTTGGCACCACCTTCAAATACCAAAGCTAGTGCTGGATAGTGCACAAAATGCTCGCCGGGAATTAGTTTGAAACAAGGCCCTAGGACTCCTATATCAGGCACCCTGGTATAACGAGTCATCTTTTTCACGAACTCTTCGGTCACCGATTGGTAAATGGATCTCTCCATGTATGTGTAGGGCGAGCCTGTGTCCAATATTGTCCCACCATTTCCATCACGTCCATAAGAACGCAGCTTCTCCGGAATCTTGACGTGCACATCGCCAATGATGATTGCTTGAAGATTTACATAACGATATCCGTAAAAATGAGAACCTGAGGAGACAGCTGGGCCCTTGATCAACGGTGTGTAGGTAAGGCCATTAGCTTTTAACTCACCGTGAGGGTCCAGAATAAGGTCAGTGCTCTTCTGTGTGTCGTCGTAGTGGTGAGATAGTAAACAGTAGGAGAATTTGGCGAGACCCATTTGGGAAGGCAATGACTCAGGGCCATCACCAAACCCAGCACCTCCCAGAGGATGATGGGTGGAGGAACTTGAGCAGCCAACAAGGAAATTAGTCACGTTTTTTTCCAGAATCTCTAACAGTAAGTGTCCGGTTGTTGAGCCTAGCGAAATCCCATCCTTGGACCAAGTACCATACAAACGTTCGTAGTTCGGACAAAGGCGGGAACGTTCGCATTTGGAGTTAACATCAAGGCCATGAATCCAAGAGCAATATTTACTTCCGCAGTCTGTCATTTTTGACGAAGAAGTTGAAAGATCTGGTTTGAAGGTCTGGATTTTCGTGGGGCCTATCTTTGGGAAGGAACAGTCGGAGCAGCTATAGCTGTGGGTGCAGGGGAACCAGACAAAGCTACTACCAGTGTCAAAAGTAAGGGGAATGGTTTGTGGAGGAGTTCCAAAGCGTAGAGACATGGAGTAGGATCCAAAGCCACGAGGCAACAGAGGGATTTTAATGAGAGAAGATTTGTTTTCTGGTTTTTCATTGTGGTTTTCTGGTTTTTCAGGTTTGTTTTCCAGTTCTCCGGGTTTGTTTCCCTTGCCCTTTTGGATGTTTAATGGCGAGGTATTACCTTTCGTCAAAGGAACTTTGGGGGGCTTGTGTCCCCCGAACAATTTCTGCAGAAATTTGGGCTCGATTTTGTGAAAAAAGGAGGAGCCTAGGAAGTTGAGATGACGCGTTCTGGTTCGAGTTGCAGCGGTTGGTGGATTGGGCACACCTAGCCACGGATCATCCTCCCAAAACAATGAGATATTTGCGGCATCGATGGCGTTGGACTTGGTTGATAAAGATAAACAAGTTATGGTCAAGAAAGACAGCAGGATGAGAAGGATGGGAGCTGCCATGCATGAGTGGGGAAGACCAAAAGGCATTCACTTTTGCCGTTTCTGAAATCTCATTTCTAGAAGACAAAAGGCTTGATTGTTGATTTATAGGTAGGCGGCCATTAGAAACACGAACCACACATGAAGCCAAGAGACACGGAAAAGACTAGTTAAAATCTTTTCATAATTAAAAGACAATTAGCGATCATTTAAGATATTATAAGTTCAAGTATTAGTCGAAAAAACCTTTGTCATTCTTAAGAAGACATAAAAATGGTGATCAAAGGATCGGCTCCTTCTCAGGGCGACAAAAGGACCACACTTAATTACCTTCTAGTATATGAACGAATAAAGTAAGGCAAAAGCTAATAGCAAGTTGACGATTCATCATAATGGTTTTTGTACCACAAACTCTATCTTGTTCCCAAGAGTTTCCAAGATTATTTTCTAACTAGGCGATGGCACTTGTAACCTTGACTTTTCTTGAAGGGGGGATTGGGGCACGGCATTCAACATACTTAACTACAACTAGAAAGAGGCTAAAAAGTCATTATTTTAGGGTGAAAATGATTTAGGAGTAACAACAATGAAAGGGTGCTGAAATATGCTTTCAACAAAAACAAACATTTGTCTAAAGGTGTACGAGAATACGTATATCTTTTGAGAATATATCCATAGATATTAGTTACGACACCGAAGAAATACTGAAATGCGCTCATAGCAAAAGTAAATTGATCCAATCGCTATTAGGTTGAAAAATATTATTTTTCATTTGCATAAAGGCAGGGGTTGAAGAATTCCAACAATCGGTTAGACAAGTGTTGAATGAGTTGCAAATCGAACATGGGCTTATTGATCAGACTCATCTGCATTCCACAAATAGGCTAACCTTGCCCAGCCTATGTATGGCATTTGGGAAACGATGATGTACCCCATGCTAAGAAAACAGTTGGTTTTGGAGGGCTTCAAATGCCCCCCTTTGTCTCTTTCGCTCTTGCTACGAATGATAGGTCAAGTTTAAAAATAAAGATTTGGTCATTTTCAAAAAAGATCATTGTTTCTTGTTGTATGCTAGACTACTGAGCTAACATCAGTTGGAAATAATGAGCATTGGAACATCAACATAAGTCCAATGCTTAAGAATGTTAGAAACCCCAACTAAACTCTAAGTTGTTGTCATCTTAAGACCTAAATGAGGGCCCTCATGTGGGCTGCCAAAGCCCAAAGCCGAGCCCAACATCACATGATGAAGAAAATGATCAACCCTAACCTACTTGTGGTAGATAATGAAGAAAAGCATCCTAACTTGCACAATGAGGAATAGAAGTACTTAGGGTCCTATCATGAGAAAAATTACCCACTACTGAGCACAACCTCAGGATACATACCATGTGAGACTAAGGTTCATTGATGATGATGATGAAAAAGTTCCACATGGGAGTGTAGACCCATAAAACATGTATGGTTGTGTGGCACATGAATGGGCATATGTGTCCAAAATTTTGGTAACTTTTGTCTTGTTTTGTAAGCTATCTTAAAGCAACTCCTATCAAAGAAGGTGTAGTCGGCCTTATGGTATAAAAAAACTAATAAAAAGACTAGTTTCTCTCACCCACTTTGTTACATTCTTATCCCTAAACATAAATTCTTTTATTTTTTTTTATTTTATATCATAGCATTTTTTGGTCTACCACCTTCCAAATTTATTATGTCAACCAAAACCACCCAACCCTTCCTTACTTCTATCAATGTCAACAACTTAAAAACTTAGCGGAAGAAATTACCTCTCATCAATAACACAAATCAACTCATTTGTGGAAACACAAAAGTTGCATGGTTTTCTCACTAGCAACATGACCTGCGCTCAAACAATAATCATTGTTGATGACTTGGAAGAATTAAACCATGATTATGAAGCATGAAGGCCAAGTGATGCAAGGATCAAATCCTAAATAATTAGCACACTTCTCAAGGAAGCATTTAGTCACTTTTTTTAACTTGAGACATCTACACAAGTTAGGGATGCTCTAGCAAATCACTTTGCTTAAAAAACAAAAATCTAAGAATTAGAACTATTGTTACAAATTCATAATTTGTAAAATGAAGGAAAAACTCTCACAACTTTTCTCACAAAGTACAAGAGCCTTATCAATCAACTTAGCTTGAATAAAAGGCTCATGACTAATTCTACAAAGACTTTTGGTTTTCTACAATGCTTGGGCCAAGAATATGACTCTTCAAACAACCATGTTCAAGCCACCCATTCCAGCATTTAACAAAGTTGTCTTCCAACTACAAGCCTATGAAGCATAATAATTATGCTATCTGAACTCATCAACCAAAAATGAAACTATAGTTCTTTCAACACAAACAAATTCAAGCAATGGGAGGAATTAACCACATAAGATAGAAGGATCTCCCTCTAATTTCACTTCATAGGGTTATGGTTTTAGCCCTCCAACTACAAATGAATGAAGACAACCACCTCAAAAGTAACTTGACACAACCCAAAATCAACAAGCTATGCCTTCAATTAACTCACCTAATTTAGGAAGCCATAAAAATATTGTCTACTAGATATGTAGAAAACAAGATCATCTTCCACTAAAATGTTAAAGGCATTTTGACTATACTTTTCATGTAATAGATATCCTTAAAGTGCTCATAGTGCCACAAGTCATAGAAAATAACTAGTGATGAATGGGTAATTGACTTTGGTGTGTTCTCACACATTGTTAACTTAACTTGTAAGCTTTTTATGTCAACACCTTACAATGGACTTGATTACTTATTAGTGGGTAATGGTGAATCTATATCAACAACATATATAGGAACAACATGCCTTCAAAATAAGAGTCTAAAGCTTAAATTAGTCATAGTAGATCCATAAATTAAGCTAAATTTATTGTCAATATCTAAGGTTACAAATGATTATCCTTATTTGCTTTTATTTGATTGACATCCCTTTATTGTGAAGGATCTAATAACATAGGAAGCCCTCTTAAAGAAATTTAAGAAAGGAAAAATCTACGTGATGCCAAATCAAAAGATTCAAGTTTATTTTTCTTTCCATTAACAAACAACATATGGTGGCACGTGGCATAAACAATTGGGACATCTAAATTTCAGAATCTTAAAATTTGTGTATGCTACAAACTCTATATTAAAATAAAAAGGCAAGCTAACATCCACATGCTCTATTTAAATGGCAAGTAAAAGTCATACTTTTTCTTTTTCTTACTCTTCCAAGAAATCTACTATGCTACTTAAGAAAGTTCATAGTGATGTCTAGGGATATGCTCTATTTTATTCTATCAAAAATTTGAATATTATGTAACATTTGTGGATAAATGTACTCACTTCACCTAGGTGCTTTCCTTAAAGAAAAATTTTGAAGTCTACAAAATCTTTGTTGAGTTCAAGACCATGATTAAGAAACAAATTGATTTGCAAAATTAAAATTTTGAAACCTAATAATAGAGGTGAATATACAAGAAATGAATTTAAAGAGTTCATTAAGTAATTTTCTTACCTAAATAAAATTCAATAAAATGGATTAGCAGAAATAAAATATTAACATATAATTGAACTAGGTCGCTCCATGATGTTGCAAGTAAACATTTCTACCAAATACTAGGTTAAAGCTTTTTTGACAATAATGTTTCTCATAAATAGACTCCCAAGTAGAGCCTTAGATAATAAGCCTTTTTTTAAAAAAAAAAAATTATATAAGCGCACTCTAGGTTATAGCTTTCTTAGAGTTTTTGAAACACAGTACTTTCCATGTTTATAGACTACTCTAATAGACAAACTAATAACAAGATTCATGTCATGTGTTTTTATGAAATACAATACAAAGCCATGAAGGTTACCATTGTCTACATCTATAATTAGACAAAGTCTTTATTATTATACATGTCATATTAGCAATCGGCCAATAACACAAGGTAGCCTAGAAACTTAGGTCTATGCTTACTCACCAACATCAACAAGTCTACATATGATGCACACTTATATAAGAGAAATGATTGTTGCCTACATGCTATAGGAGATTTTATGATAGTCAAAGAAATCTTAAATCCCATAAAAAAATCTTAAATCCCATGCCAAGTCAATCCTATTTTATTGCACCTAAACAAGTCCTTAACTCATTCTCAAGATGCCATGGATGGTCATGATACACAATGTCACAAGGAGATTAATCAAATAAGGATCGATTCAATAATGCATCTAACAACCAATTTCTATCATGACTCTAAACTTTATACTTTGCAAAGTCATTAGCCAAAAACTCTAACTTCCTTTAATGGACATGATCAACAAAGTTATTACTCTTGTCCATAGAAAAAACATAAAGAGGCATGTTATTAGCCAAAAAATCCAACTCCCCTTGATAGACATGATCAACAAAGTTATCATTCTTGTCCATAGAAGAAATACCCCGGGAAGCATGAAACATGCCCAAGAAATCTAGACAGACACATGCAACTTTATTAATCACTTTCCACAATTGGCACAAGATAAAAGCTTGGAATAGGTCCATAAAAGATTCTATGGTGATGATCAATTAGAACCAATGACTCTCCAATGTTGAAACACAATGGACACATAAAGAATAGTCACAAAAATCACCTAACAACTTTTAAGCTCTAATCGTAGCAACACAATGATTGTGTGATTGAAATCGTGCCCTAACATGATGTTATTATGGCCTCTCTTGACCTATCAAAGCGTGGATATACAATCTCCTCACACTAATCAGGTAGTCATGACCTACACATCAAATACCAAAAGATAAAATAAAGTCTATGACATCAACAACATGGCAAACTTTAAATCTCCAGCTAGGTCTCAAGAACTACTCTCTAACTCAAATCAATCTAACAAGTATTCAAAAGGAAAACTTTAGAACATTGTCATTTGCAAGTTGGATTAAGTTGAAGGTCATTACAAGAAATTCAAATTTTTAAAAACTTATAATGATCCCATGACACCTTTCATTCAACCTCACTCTTTTTTAACTCCTTTACCACTAATGTCATAGTATAAAATACCAACTTTCTCCAATACTTTAGCCTCACAATTTTCTAGTTATTGGCCAACTCTATAAGACCCATTCCATGGCCAATAGAAGTCAACCAAATATTGTTTGCCCAAATCCCAACTATGCCCTACATACACCACCAATCTCACTCATTCTCATATTAGTAACTAGAGTCTTACAAGACTATAGGTGGCAATGTGCAATGGAAAATAAAATAACTATGAATGTCATTAGATGCAAGTGGGCCTTTAAGCCCAAACTTGCACATAACAATAAAATTGATGGGCTTCAAATTGAACTAGTGTCCAAAGGCTTCCATTGGGAGTCTAAAGTTGACATTTTGAAAACTTATAGTTCAGTAGTACAACCAACAACCATCATATGATAATACTAACTTTGGTAATAATTTTTGGCAAAGAGTTGTGACAATATGATACTAACAATGCAATTTTACATGGTATTCTTTAAGATTGATTTTCATGGAGTAGCCTTCAGACTTCAAGGTTCCAAAATGCCTAACCCACATGTGTGTTTTGCATCATGTGTTATATGGCTTCAAATAGGTTATGCAGCCCTAATTTGATCTTTTTTTAAACTTTTCTCATAAATTATGGGTTCATATGTCCTCCATTTGATCCATCTTTATTTTTGTATTACCAAAAAAATATTTTAATTTGGCTCTTTATTAATGTGGATGATCTCATCCTAATTGGGAACTCCACGACTCATTTGAACGAGTTTGTTACAAAACTTTACTTCTTTTTTCCCATCAAGGACATAGGATTTCTTCGCCTTTTATTTTTTAATAAAAATTCAAGTACAACACAATGAGCAAAGGTTTTTCCTCACTTAGTAGCAATATGAGTTAGATATTCTATACAAGGTAGAAATGCCGCATTGCTACCCCTTAGAGACACCAATGCAAATCAAGTTTTACCTTATTCCCAACAGCAATCAGCCATATGCTAAACCCATATTCTTTCACATTATCATTAGAGCCCTCCAATACATTACTTTAACAAGGCCATATTTGGCTTTGGCTAAGTGGTCTTCTTGATCAACCGTCTAGGATTTTCATGACCTTAAATCAATGCCTCACTATATACATAACATACTTAACTTTAACATACAAATTTACAAAAACCAAAAGGCATAGTAAATCTTTATGGATTCACTAACATAGACTAGGTTGGTTGTCATGATTGATAACAATCCACTAGCAAATACCATCTTTTTCTTGGCACTAATTGCATCTTATGAAGCTCAAAACAATAACCAACCATCTCTCACTTCTTAGCCTAAGCCAAGCTAGCATTGTAGAAACATTATGGATACTTAACCTTCTACGTATTAACTACTTCTCTTATATATGTCTCTACTATGGCAACTTGTCAACCCTACACCTAACTACAAAGTCAATACTTTACAATCATTCAAAATACCTTATGATAGACTATCATTTGGGTATTAACTATTTCTCTCTTTTCATGTATATCTCTATTGTGACAACTTGTCTCCCTTACACCTACCTACAAAGTCAATACTCTATAGTCACTCAAAACACCTTGTGATAGACTATCATTTTGTTCGCCAAAAGGTGGTTTAAGGAATCATTATCACAAAACACGTACCTCCTACACTCTATGTAGCTAATATCTTTATTAAACCACTACTTAAAGCCAACTTTGTGGGGTTTGCATTGCAAACTTGGCCTTACCATTCTAAGTTTAAAGGGAAGTGTTATTGAAGCTTGACCAAACTCTGGATCCATGTCATCTCAAGACCTAGTTAAGGATTCTCACTCCACTTCTTGACATAAAATCTTATGGACCATACAGGTTGCTAAAGCCTAAGCTTTAGCTCAACATCACATGATAAGAAAATGATTGACCTCAACTTACCTATGGTAGATAATGATGAAGAGCATCATAACTTCTACAATGAGGAAGAGAATTACTTCGGTTCCTATCACAAGGAAGATAATTGATTGCTGGGCAGAACCTTGGGATACATATCATGTAAGACAAGGTTTGTTGATAATAATGATAAAGCTTCACATGGGACTATAGACTCATATGATGTGTGTAAGCAAAGTTTCTAGTAAAGGAGCTGGTTGTGGCACATGAATGGGCATATATCTTCAAAGTTTTGGTAAAGTGTCTTTTGTCCTGTTATGTAAAAGTAATTTTGAAACAACTCCTATAAAAAAAGGTATAGTCTAACTTCTCTCAACCACTCTATTAAGTCCCTATCTCTAAACACAAAATTCTTTTAAGAAGGTTATACACCTAGTAAGGGCGCTCTTAAAAACCTCCCCTGCCATCATTTCTTGATGGAAAAGTAGAAAGAAAGTTTACGATTGGCTTATTAAACAGATAATTTTATTTTATAATCAACTCTCAAGTAGGACTTATACACTCTTTACACTATTCTTTAACATGTTTTCTCATAAACAATCTAGGTTCTAGGCTTTATTGTGTGGGCTTCATTTTTGTGCATGATGTTATGTCTTAAATCTAAGTTTTGATAGTATGTTTAAAAAAAAAAAATCAAATTTTGAAACGAGACATATATTTCATCTTTAAAAAATAATAATAAGTAACATGAAACACTCTCTTTATTATTTTTTATCTAAAAAAAAAAACTCAAAATATTCTTTCTATTTTATCCATACTTGAGTTTCTTAGAAGTCTTCATGTTAAATGGCGATATTAAAAAGTCAGCATTTAAAAGTTAGTTTCTTTTTAATGTCTTTGTGTTACATTAATTATTCAATTTGAACCTCAATTTTAATAGTTTTATTGCAAAATTGATAGTGTTTGGTCTCAGATCTAGCTGAGGCATACTGCACGTACATGATAGTTTGTCCCAGTAATAAACAGTAAAGTTTTATTTTTAATTGTGCATACAAAATTTCCTTTCTCGTCAAAAATCTAAAAATGCTTATACCATTATCATATGGATATAATCCAGGATAAGATGTACATATTATTCTTAGGAAATTACTCAAACTTCCAAAAATTATTTTGGTAATTTTCATGGCATCTAGTAAAACAGCAGAATTGTTTGACTTGGTATAGCATGTCTTTCGTAATTTAGCAAAATTTCAAACTATATAAACTAAACCCTGCAGAAAAACAGAACGGGTGGTGAACAACCTCAACAACGCAAAAAACGTAAACAGCGGTGGATCACGGACAAGCCATTGGCAGTGAGAAAGAAATTCATAGCAACGAATACGAAGGTTCTGCTAACTTCATCACATCTTTTCAAAAAATTGAAAACAGAAGTGCCCTTCCTACCTAATTTTTCCTCCAATAAAATTCGTGGCGAGAAAGAGTCAATGTGAATCTTTTCTAAAAAAGTCCATATTTATTTGACAAAATCTTTATCATCCATTACTTCTTTAAATATGTGTTTGGTCAAATGGGACAATATTTTTAGACAATCCTCGTTGGTTTTGTCCGCTAGTGCCCCGTAAACTTATCCAACTTGATTAAAATACCTTCCAATCGGATCTTACTTGCGTATTCTAATGCTCAGAATGAACTTGCATCGCTTTCTTCTGCTTTCCCTCCACGAATCTTGAACCTTTTGTCTTGGAGGTGGAAGCACCCACCAACCCTACGAAGAGGACCTAGTATTTGTACTTGACTAGCAGCAAAATTTGTACACCGACTGCATTAATAGTTAACCCGTCCTAGTTGTACAGCTTCCAACTTAATCGGATCGACGAAGGTATGTCAACGCCCAGATGAACTTTTTAGTGTTTTCTTTTGCTCCATCTCCACGATTGTTGAACCACCAATTAATTAGCAGAAAAATTTCCACACCAAGTTTGACAATAACTAATCTATCCTACTTGCAGTAAAATAGCTTCCAAAGAAATCGGATCCATGAATTGGCTGTGCTTTCTTCTGCCCCATCTCCATGATTGTTGAGAATCTTCTTCGTCTTGGAGGAGCAGCAGCCACCAAACCCACGGAAGAGGTGCCAGAACCTGCATTCTTAATTTGCAGCAACGTAAACGTACAAGTAAGCGACAACTCAGGTTTTGACCAGCTGCGAGTATATCCACATGCTCGCCGTATCTTTGAATTAGATTACAAGACACGATTTGATTCTGCTTCGAAAGATATCTCGAGTATCTAGCCTACGGCTTGGTATTCCACGTCTTCTGTTTCTTCAGGATCTTATCAAGTTATCATCGACACCTTTTTTTGATGATATTCTCTGAGGATATCATTTACAGATTTCCAGACCATTTTTGTCTCCTTCGCGTTCAAATTCAGCATACCCGTTATAAACATTTTTTGTTATTAAGAAAACTTTTCGAACATTCGTCTAAGATCACAGGAAATACTCACATTGTTAGTATTAATTGCCATTGCTTTCCACATAAAGTAGTTCTTTAGGTATTTTTTTATGCAAAAGAATGACCAATAATAACTGTCTTACAACTAAGCCTGTATTATGTTTATTAAAAAAAAGTTCAACAGATCTTATGTCTCACATGAAGCAAATCTAGTACGACCTGAATGACTAAACATAAGTATATACGCTAAAGAAACCTGTATTGTTCGTATAACCGGAACTAGTCCATAAATTTGTTGCTAATTATATTAGCGAATAGATTATACTGTGATGGATTTTTTTTTTTTATGGTTTAGGAATCTGCAATCACGTAAAAAACGAGGTGGTTAAATTGTAATGCCAATATAATCATAACATTTTCCGAGGAAAAGAATAGTTGGAATTCTTGGTACTGACAACATGGTCGAGTAAACAATGAAAATTTGCTACCCATCATGTTAATCTAACATCCATTGGGTAAGTAACCGACCGTGCACTAAGACACTGACGACGAATAAGGAACTGGACGCATATGCCTAAGTTTGTATTGAAACTCCCCCCCACGCCAGTGCGAAGTTTAACATCAAACATAACTGCCTGTCCCTCCCTGATCATTCACAGTCGGCCCTTTGCCGGCGGCTTGTCGCACGTGTGTCCACTGCAGAGAGCCAGCCTTTTTCGCCGTTTCCCTTAAATGCTCGCACGCTGGAGAAGAACACTCCCAACCACCATCTCAGGAAAGCCATACGTGGCGAGTGGGAGGAACAAGGTCGGGCAAGTTCCGGCCCCTCGGAGGACTGATACGCAAACGGACAAAAAACAATATAGGCTGTGTCTTTATCTGATAATCCTACTGAATCTGCTAGCCTCTCCCTATAGTTCGGATTGCTCTTGCCCGTACCTTCTTCTCCAGTTAATGGATATGGACTGCAGAGGAGATTCTCCCGGTTCTTAATCAAGTTTTTGGTTTCTGAAAGACATAATTTAAAAACAAGAAAGAAGACAAGATAACCAGAATACAGGAAAAAGAAGCAAGAGGGAAAGGGGATTTCTCTTGGCATGAGGAGATCTACGTGACATGACAGAACCAAGAGTCCACCAAATACCGCATGTGTTAGTGCACGTGTAAGGGTCTTGTCCTACATCTTTTCGTTATCGCATCATGTAATCCCTACTGCTTAGGTCTTCAATGGCGTAGCCAAATTAGGCAGCCTGCGCAGATCATCTTCTTCCCAGAAAAGCTCTTCAAGCAAAAACCAAAAACTAAGTAAAATCTACGGTAACTCCCACACGGATCGCGTGGGTGCTGTACGTACTTCCTGTAGCCGTGGACTGTAATACGCCAGCGGAATTTCTGCCGTCATGCTTCCAGTAAGTGATGCAATCCCATCTCAAGGTAAAGGATAGAATAAAATAGTCGTTGCCTTTTAATTTTCCTGGCAACAAACAGTGGAGGTGCATAATTCAAGCAAAAACATAATGATTACTAGTCAGGGAAGACTGCAAAACCCGGATCAAACCCCTAAAGGGTATTCCCCTTTTCCAAAGCGTAAAGTCCAGGCTCTTTTTCTCTGTCTTGCACGGGATCTCAATCCTTCAAATCTGCTATCCTTGATGCACCATGTTGCCTTTTTTGAACGCTGCATGCCCATTGCTTGGTTTTTCTTGACCGAATTAAATGAACATGTTTTCTAATGCATTAAGGCGTCCGAAATCCGTATATTATTGCTAAAGATATTGCTCAAAAGTGGAGTAGGATATGCGTAATGGACTTTAGATCGGTGATCATCGATGGCTTTGGGTCGATGAAACCGAAGAAAGGAATACGTAGAAACCAAACAAGTGATCAGATGGAGACTTGCCCGGTTGATACGACCTCGATCGCTGCAATTGTTTTGACAGCCATACGATTGCCGTAAAACCTGGCGTGACGACTATGTGATAGCTGACAGCAATTTAAGAGCCATGTAATGATTGAAATACTAATGTGAACGCTAAATGGTAGTCGCCAAACCAAGTGTGGCGAATAGCCTACGACCACATCAACCGGCAGTCGAGAAAACAAGAAAAATTAAATTTGACAGCAACTGTCTAGCTCAGCCGTCCGATTGAGATCTCCCTCTTAGTCTCACAAAAAAAAAAAAAATTAAATAATTACATTATCAAGAATGTGATTAAGTTTACAAATGGAAATAACTTCCAATCTCATAAGATTTTTGAGAATATTTAATTTTGGTTTATGTTTTATGCATATCAAATTTTAATGTATGTTGCATTCTAGAAATTCTATAGGAGTCACTTTTACTTTTCAAAAGATCCTCACGTTTCTCTCCTTGAGTGAATATATTATTTTTCTACAAGAGAGTTTACAAGTTAAACTGGAAAAGAACAAAAGTTTACAAAGAAAAAGCGTTTATGAGTTCCGATGCAAATAGCCAATGGACCTTCAGACGAGTCTTACATTGTTGAAAGCGACAGCTCTATCGTTGGCCTAGGGAGAGACTTCTCTTTTAGGTTTTGGAATTAAAAAAACCTTTTTAAATCCAATAAAATGTTAATATACTTACTAAAAAATAGCTTTCTGTCTAAAGACAACCTAAAATCCTACAAGATCATCTCTCCTTAAATGCCCCCACCACACCTTCTTACGTTGTAAAAACTGTATGTACCAACCATGTGGATCTCGCAAGTACAAGAAATGGAACAGAAAGTACAGGAGAAAACGAGGAAGAAGAATAATTCTATCTTGGAAAATTATAATTAGCGTAGCAGCAGGTGAATTTTCATATCTCTAGTTGGCAGCAAGCACCCATTTCGTTGGCAAGGTCTGAAGTCGCTGGCGCCGGAACAGGGGGTTTACACGTGATATTGCATGCCCTATATAGAAGACAAAATCACTATTAAAAGCCATTAGCCAAATATAAAGAATTCATATTTTATACCAGTTTCTTAATGACAGACGTTACCTCTAAATATAAAGAAGTGACCACTGAGAAAGGATACAATGCTTCGTTCTATTCTCGTTATCCATGTACTCTCATCCAAAATCAACGTTGCATTTGAAGTCTCACCTCAAAGCACAATTAGAGGTGGGTTTTGTTAATAAGTCAAAAAAACCACCATTCCTTTGACTGACACATTTCAAGCCTGGAACCGATCTGTTTCCCAGGAAGGAAGGTTTTAGGAACCATCATGTCACGGAAGCTGTTGATTTAGGACCAAGCATATCCACATATTAAGATAGTTATATTTAGGTACGCTATACAGTAATTGGTTTAAGGATCGCTTGTCATCCCGTGACAACAAATTTGCAATTGGACAGCCATGAAACACCATATATAAGTATATAAATTCTGATCGAATTTATATCCAATCTAACACGCGAAGCAGGGTATCTGTGCTCAATCATATAATTTATAGCAGAAAGCATAATTTAATGAAAGATTGGAGAAGTGGGAACACGATTATATAATTTTGTAAAGGGAGTTCCCATCATATGTCCAATACATAGAGCATCATGTTTTCCACCTCCCATAATCTAAAGAAAAAAAAAATAATAGAGGTAATCTTCTTTTCTTTGTGGGCATGTAGTAAGTTTGTTTCTTCTAAGCGTCGGGTTCCTATTAAGTTTACTCCGCCAAGGGGCTAACTAAACTGATGTGCACAGAGAAAAAATAAAAAGAAGAAAAGGGCTTAAAGTGGGTGGGTGCTATTATATATATTGACAGAATACGCACTTTCTTCTCATTCTCAACCTCTTCGCTCTTGACAGACCATTATTCCGAGAGAGAGAGAGAGAGAGAGAGAAACCGAGAGACAGAGAGAGAAAGATGGAAGGGACAAAGTCCAGATTCAAGCGGATTTGTGTGTTCTGCGGGAGCAGTTCAGGAAAGAAAGCTAGTTACCAAGAAGCTGCCGTTGAACTCGGGAAGGAACTGGTAACGTTAACGTGTCCTTTCTTACATTTTCCCTTCTTTCATCCTGTACGGGGGGTTCTCTGAGAAGAGTCTTTCGGGGTTGTGTACGTCTATAGGTATTTTCACCACATTCCCAATTTGTAGTTTTCCTTGGTCATTTTGTGTGTCAGATGCCTGTCAAACACCGGTGCCCAATGCCATTCTGGGCTTCTTTCTGTCTCTATCGCTCTCTCGTCTCTCTCTTGTATCCTTGTTTACATTGAAATGTCTATCTTTGAGGTGCATTCTCTCTGGGAGAACGAAAAAGTGTTCATCAAGTTGGTGCAATCTGAACCGCCATCCAATTTACTGTTCTTCTCAATGGGTCCTTCCTGATTATTGTCTATCTTGCATCCATCTTTCCTCAGAATTGGCCGTCGTGGTGTTGTAACAAACAAGCTGCCAACGTGGGCTTATGATTGTTGAGGAGTTAGGGGAAGGTTTAGGGTTTTTCTTCGGCATGAGAAAGAGAGAGAGAGAGAGAGAGAGAAGCGAGGGTGGGAAGAGAGAGAGAGACTGCTAGCTGTAACCTGCCTGTCAGTTGAGCAGCCTTCTTGCATGATCTCTCTCTGTTTTGGTTTTCTGAACTTCGTTAAAATAATAATCTCCTGCTTTTTCCTGGGGAACCAAACGTGCTCCCTTGGTATCATTGCTCTTTCAAGCGTGTTCCAACATTGGGCACCTCCACAAGCTTCCATGACCAAAGTTCCATGATTTTTGATTATGGGGGTTCTACATATATTTATTTCACTCACTGTGCTCTTCGGGGCTTTTCTGCCAAAACTAGGCTTATTACCATCATCATCGTCATCATCTGCTTTCAGTATAAAATAAATGTTTGTTTTAATGATGGGTTCTGTACCTTGTTTTAATGGGTCTGGTTTTCGATGTGTTTCGCAGGTCGAGAGAAGGATTGATTTAGTCTATGGAGGTGGGAGCGTGGGATTGATGGGTCTTGTTTCTCAGGCAGTTCATGATGGTGGGCGCCATGTTCTAGGGTTTGTCGCTCTCTCTCTCTCACTTGTCTCCCCATCATTACCTCTGCCGGTTTCCTTTGAATGGCTTGCATTCTTTTCGAACTCCTAAACCATGCATGTTTTCCCAAATTTGTACGAACTGGCTTCTCAAACTGCTCAAATTCAGACATCATGGGATCAAATGCCGGGAAGCATAAAAAGGAATACGCATTTTTTTCGCTTTCCCCCGGTTTTTAGCCTTTGAACATAAAGCTCATATTTTTCTGAGCCTTTGAACAAAAAGCTCATACCAAAGTTGATTGTCAAGGTGCCTAACATTCTTCAACCGATTAGAAACCATAGCCTCTGATGTTCCGAGCTCTAGTTTGTCTTGTGTCCGGTTGACTCCAAACAGTGTTTTACTAATGCCTGGGAGGTCCTTTGAGCTAATAGTAGGAGATAATTGTCGTTACTCGGGAAAAAGAATGATTAAGAAATTAAAATCCAAGTTTTATTTCTCTTGGTCCTCGCTCTGTCAGTTCACACTGATGCTTCCAGTTAAGAGGGAAAGAGATTAAAAAGTGTGGCAGAAAGTATGAAAGCTTTTGGACACCAATTTGAGAACCAGCTTTTCGCTTTTTAAGAGAAAGAGAACTTCCTTTTGGCAGCTTATTTTCTAAGTCCCTCCGGACCTGTGCCAGGATATCAGATAACTTAGTCTTCTTTCTTCTTAATGGACGCTCAATTAGTCAGTCTTTTGAGTTTTTTTTTTCTTCCATAACAGTATCTAAAGCTAACATGTTTTCAAACATATGGTAGAAGTAGTTTGAGAAAGGCTATTTGCTTAGGCGACAATCTTTAACTGTGTTTGAAAACTAATGTTTGTATTCGGTTTGTGTGCAGGGTTATACCAAGGAGTCTAATGCCCAGAGAGGTACTTTTCTAAGTACACGTGCAATTACTTATTGTTTTGACAGCGTAAAGCTTTGTGATCTACGGCAACTAATATTAATCGGACATATGGCGTGTTGTGACATCGTATTAATTACTGTGGATGCTTTTCCATTTTCACACCATTCTAAGCAGCAGGATTATTTAATGGCATTCATCTGTTTATTAGTACTTATTCAAATCACTTGAAGTTGATCGTATGATGGCTCATGACAGATAACCGGCGAAACTGTCGGAGAAGTTAGAGCGGTATCTGATATGCATCAGAGGAAAGCTGAGATGGCTCGGCAAGCTGATGCCTTCATTGCCCTTCCTGGTATGAATCGACCTATTACGAACTTATGGATATACACGCGTTTTCGGATGTTTGTATATTCAACTGCTTAATAATTTCAGGTGGCTACGGCACTCTGGAAGAACTGCTGGAAGTCATTACGTGGGCTCAGCTTCGTATTCACCGAAAACCAGTAAGAAGACTTCTCCTTTTGATCCAAAACAGCTTTGAAAGATAAAATTTCATCATAAGATGGATATAATAAGATTTTGAGTTTAATATTATTAAAAAACCGTACATGTTTTAGCAGTTGATAGCTCCCTAAGGAACTGAATCCAAATAGGTCCTTTTATTTAAAATATATCGAACAGTTTGCTTTAAAGGATTATGACAGTTTCTGCTCCTTCCTCCACATGATAACATGCTTTTCGTCTTGGAACTCTAATTAATGTTCTGATTAAAGAAACAGCAGAATGGCTTGCAGAAAGAATTCTCATCAGAATTGTCCTTGCTTGTCCCACGTTAAGCCCTATTATTCGATGTGATTTGTCATCTTTCTTGAGTGACACGGCTGTTTGTCTGGAGGCCATATCTTTAGTGGGAAAAGTTGACGGGGATAATGGCCTATTGACCTTGTTGAGTGCGATTGGTTCATGACAAAAGCTAGCCTACGAATAGAATCAATGCATGTGGCACTTAATTTGGATTCACATGGCGAGATAGCGTAAGATTTTCCATTTAATCATAATTATGGTACATGATTAGGAGTTTTATTGTGGGGGGGGGGGGGGGGGGATCTCCGTTTGAATGGGAGAAAGGTTTCCAGAGACATGAACGCCAAGAATAATGGAGTTGTTGGTCAAAAGATGTTGCTTGCCTGTATATGTTTTTGGCACGGAACAAATTGTGTTACTTTTTAGATGTTTCAACTTTGATTAAATCAAAATATTGCAGGTGGGGCTCCTGAACGTAGATGGGTTTTATAATTCCTTATTGTCCTTCATTGATAAGGCTGTTGATGAAGGCTTCATTTCACCAATCGCACGTCGCATTATTGTGTCTGCACCAACCGCCAAGCAATTGGTCAGGCAACTGGAGGTATCTGCTTTCACTTTCATCTTGTGTATTATACAATAAGACCAATATGAACAATAATTTAAGACAAACAGTTCTTAATCCGAACATTGAACAAGTCTAATATGTACTCCATAAATCACGAACTCTCTGCAGTTTCTGTTCCTACTTGGGTTTCTGATCTTTTTCCTTATGTACCAGGAATATGTCCCGGAGTATGACGAGATAACATCAAAATTGGTCTGGGAAGAGGTAGACAGACTAAATTACGTACCTGAATCGGGGGTGGCAACGTGATGGGTTGTATGAATTATACATTGCTTTTGAGATTGCAGTGGTAGTATATAGTTTATACGGTGTTCAACCGTACATCTTGAGCATAGAACTTGTGGGCTTTCTTCTTTTTGGAACTGGGTAAACACCGTCTGTGTTGCTTTGTCATATATACGTGTCTGAAAGGGAAAAGAAAAGCATTGTCCCTCTCCTTTATGGAAGAATCAGGATTAAGCCTTGTTGTGTTCTATCTCATCGTATATAGCCTGTAATTTTCGTGCACTTCCTCGTTTTTATTTTTAATTTCCATTCCGGATTCCGTTCTTTTAATACTCGGGAGCCCATAATGAAAACAACACGAATATTCCAGTTCTTGGATGGATCAAAGAACACTCAAAAGAACAAAGAAAATGCTTCTGAAACAGAACCAATCGTATTGGGAGGCATTCTTGCAAGTAAAGTTTGCGATCTTCAAGAAAAATTGTATAGCCAGTAGAGGTATAGCCTGGTCTGGCACTCTGAAATTAAGAAATTAATTAAGGTTCTTGTTCAATGGAAGGCATGTGATATCACCCATGACGGTTGGTCCGGTCATGGCCTGTTCTAACACTGAGGAATAAAAAATTACTCGTGATGTTTATGTATGATGGTGGCACACATAATGATATATTATATGATTATATGTTTTCCTTGCGTACTACAAGTAAAAATTTAAAAATGGCTACTTAAAAAATGAATATAATAGTCCCTAAACTGCACATCTAGGTGTTCGAGAGAGTATAGCTATTATCCTTCACTTTGTAGCTGTCCTCCAATTACATTAAATCAAGAATGTATTTACTCAAGATTAGACCCGCTATTCCTCGTATCGTCATGATTGTTTGGCCTTCATATTCAATATTCAAAGAGAGCAGAAGGGTGAAAACTTGCTGTAGAAAGCTTCAAGTCAATGCAACTTCTTCAACTCAAGCTAGAAATCCTAGAGAAAGACTTCTATGGCTTCATAATTAGTGATGAACAAAATTTCTTAGGGGGCAAAACGGTGTTAGACTAAGATAACAATATATTATGGTTTCCTCACCTTATGTCGGACTGGTTTGTCTGCAACCCGCAATCTGTGCAGTTCGGTGCGACCGCGTTTTGATCAGATATATTTCTTTGTTTCCATTCCTCTTCTGAAACAGGGTTTTCTTGTTCCAACCCAAGACTTTGTTCTGGGTAGTGTTTGTCTTCTAGCGGGTACTAGTCTGTCACGTGTTCTTAGGCTCTAAGGATCGGTGGGACTACTACTGTAGGGTACCCCTAAATCGATAGTGATGTGTGACAATTTTGTACCACGGTTGAATTATTTGTGGGACTTGAATTCAACATTGCTGTTTGAGATTCAACAAGTGAAAAAGATCCTGTTCTCCTTTTGTTTTCATCTTCTTCTCTCTTCACCGACTTTGAATTGGAACTCTCCATCAGAAAACCAGTTGTATAGAAATTCAAATAATGTGGTAAAATTTAAGGAACATGAACATGATGGAAGAGAAGTATTGCATTCAGGTTCCGTAATTTAGTGAATCAGCCACAATCATCTACACGACTGCCGACAACTAGAAATTTCAACAAGTGACATCCCAGAATCCTAAACCACGATCCGTATCCAGACAATGCAAGCACAAAGGAGATTTTCACCTTCTGACGCCTGATAGGCCAGCATACAATCTGATAGGAAGTCAATGGCAGAGAAGCTTCCGGGAGGAAGAGGAAATTCTTGTACTGGGTCTCTTTCCTATGCCGTCCTGTAAAGTTGCACACTTTAAGGCCTTTTGTCCGCAATTCAGGAACAAGTATTGCACCTCAACCATTCTATTTCTACAAAAGAAAAATATGAAACAATATCTATTATGGAGTTTTAAGGTATCAATGTGATTGCAAAATTATTGTGCAACGCTTCTATACTTTCTCTAGCACCCCAAGCATGTTCCTCTTGTTTTAATAACCAATAAGATCATCATGATTGTCAATAAAAAATTTGGGTTGATATCCAATCTTTGAGGAGAGCGATTGCTTTATCCCCCCATGAGCTATGAGTCAACTGTCATATGGTGGGGTAGACATGTGAGGCACATGACAGGTTGTTAATGCCCATTTCCATTTGATTGCATACGTCTGATGCAATCCATAGGAGATATGCTGTAATAAATCTCAGTCTCCTGGGTTTTTGTAGGTTAGGGAATATAAAAGAGGAGACAGTCCAAAAACTAACTGGTTTTAGGTATGCTGCTGTAAGCTACTAGATCATGTACGTTATTATATCTATGTGATATGCTCAAGGCATTTTAATATAAGATCTTCTTACCAAAAGAATCTGAGAAATCAAAGTATCTTCAGCTCTCAACCTTTCATCCCACCTAATCCTTTCTTCTAATTTAGTTTTAATTGTAAGAGGGTGACCTGGATGAGATCGGGATATGTAAAAGATCTTGTTGCTGCTGATGAGATGTATCTATAATAAATGTAAGGCCTTCTTACCAAAGATATGGGAATCCAAGAACTATATGCAATTCTAGAACCTCAGAACAGCTATCTTCTCCACTATATTAAGCACTAAAAGCTAGATGTGTGTGATGAGATCGAGAAGGTACATCTTTGTTTTAAACAAACGCCACATTGTTTTTTGGTTTGTACTACAATCTTCTACCCTACTTTAGTAAAGAAGCCGTATAACTGACGAACATGAGTTGTCTCATCCTTTTCTGGAAAGCATATGTATTCTGCGTTATAGATCATAATAAGAAACAATTACGATTACAGCCGAAAAAAAAAAAAAAGAGTTAACTGTAAATAGTCACGGTCTCTGCACTGTCAGTGATCGTCAACAAAGGGACTTGCAGCCCAGAAGCCGTTGCTTATTCGTAGCGGGAGTTTCCAGAACAAAAAATGGGCTGAATTCTTGATTTCATCCAAAGCAGACAGTGTGCAGTACGCTTTTATTTGAATATAAATTAATAAATTCCCATCCCAACTTATCAGTCTGCCTTAGAAGATCAATTTTCTTTTTTCCTTCAGAAAGGAACATCATTTAATGCAATATCTTCGAAAGAAAAATTTATCAGTTGACATAATTACTCTAATCAACTTAGAGAAATTTAATAATTGATAATACAGCTTACATAAATTGGAATACTAGACAAAAAAATATAGGATAGAAACAATATTTCTCAGCCTACCTGCCTTTGTATTGAATCAAATTACCTATGTTATTCATCCGCCATTGTTGTAGACGAGACAATCTATCCTTTCTGTATGTGGCATGAACAAACTTCAAGAGGACTAAGATATTGAACGGAAAGAATTGGTATTGGAATCCACTGTATATATTTTCTCTGCGTTTTTCTTTCCTTCTTTTTGTTCATCTCTACCTACTCACCTTTTTTTTTTTTGGCAAGCACACGTCTGAGACTTCTAGTTGGTATTTAGATGGAATTTGTCCCAAGTGCAAGAATACTACGAAACTTGGTTCTGGTCCATTTAAGGCATAAATAACGGGAGTGAGAAAAGGAGACTGGATGGAACGGCAATGCCATTTGGAATGAAAATCCAAAGGCAATGACAAGTATCCAGAATGCTAAAACCGATGAGTAGATAACACAGATAAAGATGGAAGTTAATAAATAAATAAATAAATAAAGCAATGGTTAGATAATAATTTGTGGCCTGGAAATTATGATGCAGATTGCAAAGAATCGAGAGGAGCAGTCTTAGAGTCTGCCTCATGAAGGTTGCAAATTTGAAATGCAGAATGTAAGAAGAGAATGCAAAGAAAGTTTGAACAAATGAAGTACACTGCAGGGGATACATGAAAAATCTGATCAAGGCACAGTTTTGAACTCTTTCATACAGAGACTCTTTCGCAAAGCTTTCTGCTGCCAATCTAATCCTATGAAGGAATTCCTGGGTTTCACAGGGTCAAAAGAAGTTGCACTGAGACATTCTTCCAATCTTGTAGGATGCATGAAACATGCAAACATCTTGCTTAATGAACAGACAATTCCTCAAATCTGAGGCAGTCATCTAGCCATTAACACGGCAGCCATTAGCAACAACCTTATAGCACATTAGAGAATCCAGTTGTCCATGCAACTAAGGAAGTTCTATTTCTCCTAGGTTTCTCCTCTGCTAGAAATGAATAGTTGTTCATAAGATCGAAACATGGCCAACCTATACAATTAACTTAGGGCTAATGAGTTGTGCAACAATTTGCAGAACACACACCAAGAAGACATCCTAAAACTTTTGCAGGAGGAAGCAACATTTCTAGAGAAAATAAATAATTCCTATCTAGGAACAGAAACCTATTTACAGCCTAGTGAGTTGAAGATCTTAAGATAGCTAGCTGAATCTCTGATTCAAAGAAACGTTTTCGGCCAGCAGATCTGGGTAGGACATACAGATTTGGCTGCAGGATCATCATAAAGTTCCTTTATACATTGCATACAGACCGTATTCTCCAAAGCCTTTTCATATCATTAGCCTATGTCTATAGTGTTTAACCCACAATTTATAACTCTTTTCTTAGCAAATAAAATTATTGCCATCGTATAGAAATTAGGTACCTTCTTTTTCTCTACTTAAGTAAAAGATCCACTCAAATTTGAGCCAATTCAGAAGATATCAGTAATACTAATTTTTCTTTCCAATCTTAACTCTTGCATTACACCGATTTGCAATGTTTTGTACGCTTAAAAACTTAGAAGAGTCTGTCAAACTTCCTTGCAACTCTGTCAGTAGAAATAATCAGTTCTTTACCACATGCTTATTAGCAGGGTATGTCTTTTTTTTTTTGGTGTGAAAATCACTGCCCTTGTTGGCTGTTCGAATGCAATAGCTCTTCACTAATCAGATTTTGCGTTGTAATACATGGAGTGGCAGAACGACTACTTAAACCTAGAGATTTCTATTTCCACAAAATCAGGAAAGAAAGGAATACAAATGAAACTGTATGCAAAATTCAAGTGTAGTCACGCATTTACCTCAAAAGTTTTCAGGACTGTCATCCAACTGTTTCTCATCTTCTATATCCACCTCCAAGATTTCCTGAGAAACAGCAAACCAGATTACTACCAAAAAGAACAGGGCATTCCTTGCAGCTATGATTATTAGTTCTAAAACAAAAAGAGAAATGACTCACGGGGATCCTCTGCTTCAAATAATTACCGACTCGGGCCAGAACATCGCTACGTTTGTGCCAAAACCGTCCTTTCAGACTAATCTTCACAAAAGGTCCATCCAGTTCAGCCAGTTCAACTACTCCTGAAAACATCATTCATTTTTTTCCCCCCATTTTGAGGTAACAAAGTCGAACGATTCACGTGTTCAAATAGAAGAACTGAAATGTTCGAGCATAGAAGTACCGACCTGTTATGCCAACAGAAGAGTCGAAGATCTGCGCCAGCTCCGCACGGGCTTCAACCAGAACCTGTTTAACATTGTCTTCCGTGAGATCGAGCGGTGGTGGGAATGACAAAGCTGCTGCTAAAGCCGGTAATCTCGTACGACCTGTTGATGATGCCAGCGGTTGTGAAACCGCTCGCATTCTCTTCCCCAGCCTTGGCCTTTCTACGAGGTTTCGGATGTTCGAGATGGGCAATGAATTACACGATATGACTGAAGATAGCACCACGGACATCATGGGGTGGTGATGGTAACGGTGGAGACACCCCTCCAGCGCCATCCTTCTTCACTTCGAACCCCCTTTCTTTCTGGCCTAATGAAGAGGCATTCAGGGGAAGTGGATAGAGTAGTGGGGTCGTCTTCATCGGATGGCATGGACAGTATAGCCTCCGTAAGTCTAAAATCATTTTGCTAATCCGTTTTGTGGCTTGTTTTGCTCGTACTATTAATGCTCGGAACGCCATGAGAGCCATCTAAAGAACCCACGAGGAAGTTCCGACCAGCGGTCTGAGATCAGACGGGAGTGTGATTTTGGAATTCGGAGAGGCCAGTTCGTTAATGGGCTCGTATATTCAATTTCTATTCGATTAAAACCCAATTAAGTAGACCCGTCGGAGGCATTAATGCTTCAATTCCAGTTGGCTACACTCAGTTCATTACAAAAAACAGGGCAAAGTCCCACATTTATTACCACATCTGCAGCTCGAAATTCAAAGATATTACACAAATACAAAACTTGTTTACACCACACTAACTGAAATAAACAGGCAACAGCGGCCATAAAGGTAGTTCCACTCTATATTGCTGCGAAGTACTCTTTGCTGAGCTTAGGGTCTGGCTTCATGGACTTCTCTCCAGGCTTCCATCCAGCAGGGCAAACTTCATCTGGATTCTCCTGTACATACTGCAAAGCCTGCAGGACAAGAAGCAACAATGACCAATTTAGAAGGCGGCAAAGAAATAGGAAAGTAAAACTAGCCTTAAAAATAATTGAAATGAAGAATCTTCAAAATTACAGTCCGCCTAGTCATTGTCTTATCCATTTGTAGTATGATTACCTGGAGTGTTCTCTTTGTCTCATCGACACTCCGACCAATGGCAAGATTGTTAATGGTGGAGTGTTGAATAACTCCTTCCTTGTCAATGATGAAAAGTCCTCTTAATGCGATTCCCTGCAATTGAAACAGAACTTCTAATGATAAAATGAAAAGAAAACTGCAGCTATTGGAGAAAAACTGTCATTAATATAACAAAGCATCCTCCCAACATTTAACATGCACCTGAATACTACTAAGTCCATCCCACATTGTCTTTACACTATTTTATTTATTGTTACTTAAAGAACTCAATGAATAAACATTTTTGTTACTTTCTTAACATTTCTTTTATACGAAAGTCAAGACCCCTTTTTCATTTGCTCTCCTCCAATTTCGAATATAGTTGGGTAGTGACTTTGTAATTTTAGACAGCTAATTAACTGATGTGCCCTTTAAAAACAAATTCGAGATTAGTTCAATGCATATGAGCATTTATCAAGATGGAATATTGTAAATATTCAGAGAATCTTTTATGGTTGGTTGCTTCATTTATCTTCTTTTGTGTGCATGGCTCCTTGCAGCTGATAAGTTTGAATCTAGTCAATACACAAAAAATAAAGAAAAAAAAGGGAATAAAAATCAAACCAACCAGAAAGACTCTTACGTTGAACCTTCTCTAACATTGGATGATAGATGAATTCAAATTTAAAAAAAGAGAAACACAACTCCTATGAAGAATGTCAGGTCAGTAGAACAAATACTAATGCAAGACAAGGCAATTCTAAGAGTCAGAAGTACCAGGGTCTAGTTAGAACCAGTATGAAGACAGTAACTTATGTAAGCTTTAACACAACAACTAGGAATTTTTACTCTGATATGTGTGCCTATGCATATTATGTATGTGTGTGTGTGAGAGACATTTAATCTAGTTAAATTTAGTGCAAGGAGTTGTGACATTTAATTTAGTTAAATTTAGTGCAAGGAGTTGTGACATTTAATTAGATTGTACCACTTCATATGTCACGAAAAAGTTCTAGAAAGTCAACGTAAAACTAGCTTAGGCTTTATATTCGCAACAAGAGGTAGAATGTCATAATCGTATTATTCAACTCAATACAGAAAAAAATGGCGAGGCTAATCGTATCATGTGTTGGCTTCATAACACAACACATGTTCGTACCATAAATGTTCTATTAGGATGAGATGCTAGCCAACAGAAATTACTCATACCTGATCCGGAATTAGCACGCCATAGGATTTTGAGATTGTTTTGGTGACATCAGAAATCAAAGGATACTTCAGATCACCAAGCCCACCTGACTTCCTGTCTGTTTGGACCCATGCAAGATGCGAGAACTACAACAAGGACAACATAAGGCCATCAAGACAAGCGAGTAATTTCAAATTTAGGCCAGAGCAGTGAACTGATGAAACAAATAAAAGTTGTACGATGAAAACATAAACAGTGACACAGCATGCAGAAACAAATGGCACCAATCATCTGTCAAAAAAGTTTTGAAACATAAGCAGACAGATTAATTTGGTTCTACAATCTAAACTCTACCATAACAAACAAACTTGGTGGGTACAATATTTCGTAACTGAAGCAGAACCTAAATCATCAAATCCAAATATATCAATTAAGAAAAAATATGGAAGGGTGTCAACCATTGCCTAAGTTCTTTCAAATTAAATGGGGAAAGCAGCTTACCACACTGTCTACTGAAACACCCAGTATTTCAGTATTTAGCTGCTCAAATTCTGCATGGCGGTCACTGAAAGCAGTGATCTCTGCAAATAAAGTAGAAGCAAAAAGAGAAAATCATGAGCTTAGCACCAACTAAATACAAAAACATCAATTTCCATCCGATTAGTGTCAAACAAACCTGTGGGGCAAACAAATGTGAAGTCCAATGGGTAAAAAAAGAGAATCACATATTTCTTCCCAATATATTCGGAGAGTTTAACCTGCATGGAGGTGCTTTCGTTAATAAAAACCTAATTAAAAATCCGTGCCTGTAAACCCACTGGACCCAAATGACAACTGATCAAAATTCGACCAACTCTATAACTCAAATACACCCATGTACTTTGGATTCAGCATGAAACAACCATAGGCATTACTGCGAATCCACAACTTTATTCTCGGGAAACTACCTTGATGAACTCCTGATCAAAGACAGCCTCTGCCTCAAAATCTGGTGCTACATTTCCAACCAATGGAAGTTCACTCTGCACAAAAAGAGCAATTAAGCCAAAAACATGAATTAGAGTTCGTAACACAAAAATAAATAAGAAATAAATTTATCTTCTCTAGAATGTTACCGTTGCTATCAACAATGGCATGAGAAAATAACTAAAAAACCCTTCCAATAACAATTCTATCAAAAACTTAAGGTAGTGAAACGCAAGAGTCTACCCATTAATTTCTAATCCTAAGCCATAATATATTGACACTTCATGAATCCTGACAGAGCATTCGTAACCAATCAATCATCCAATACAACGCTACCACCACCTTTCCGCTAGCTATCTCGGCAGGAAGAATCAATTAACTCTCCTTATAAATTCAAAAACACATCCATTCAACATCCTCCCAAGAATCCTGGACCACAGCATTGTACTCTCTTGAACAGAAACCACATTTTAACTCGAAAAAAGAGCGTTATGGAATACAAACGAACAGAACATCGAGATGCAACAATAAGAGATAAAAAATAAAATTACTTACAGAGGCTCGGACGACGAAGCTCCGTTGAGAATGGGAACCACGAGAGAGCGAAAGGGCTCTAGGTTTGCGGGATTGAACAGGTCCGCGAAGGCCATTGAAGGACCTGGGGATGGTTAGGTTTTGAGCGATGGGCTGAGAGATCGAGGCCATCGAAACAGCGGCCTTGGCACAGAAAGCCCTAGGGTTGGAGGAAAGGAGAGCGGTGGAGGTAGCTGAGCAAGCCATTTTTTTGGGATTGCAGGAGTGCACGTACAGAGCTCACTCACTCGCGCACTTGCTCAGTATCCTCGAAAAGTCTACGGTGGAGAAAGTGGGGGAGAAGATAAAGCAGACGTGCGGGGTTGGTGGGCGTCATGTACCGGAAACCGGGAAGTGTAGGTGGTCTTTGACCTATAATTCGCTTTAGCTTTACTTCGGCTTCGGCCCACTGGGCTTCTTCTTGTCCCCCTCTTCGGCTCAGTCCATCTTCGGTTCTTGAACCCGTCTTGGATTGATTTCAGATAGCCCTCGCACGCAATCTGCAAATGGCGTAGTTTGGAGCCTTATCCTCTCTTCCGCCCCCACCAGAGAAAAGAACTTCCCCTCGCCATCAGCAATGTAGCACCCAACAATGCACCAAGAAACACTCCACTTCCTCTCCGCCACCACAGCCAATTCCTCCTTAACTTCCTCTTTCTTCCATCCAAAACCTCACTATGATTTCCCTTCACTTTCTCGCTCCAGGAACTCCCACTTTCCTCCCATGTCCGCCCTCAAATCAACCATCTCTTTCCCTCTCAAACCCCCCAAGACCCCAGAAATCCCCTCCGTCTCCCCCCCACCTCGGCCGCTGCCCGATACCCAGTTCCCAGAGAAGATGCTCTACCTCGACTCCATCGGCCTCGACTTCCTCTCCCTCATCAGCGACCACCCTCCGCTCCTCTCCGCCTCACTCGCCGACATCAAGTCCACCGTTGATTACCTGACCTCTCTTGGCTTCACTGCCATCGAACTCCGCCGAATCGCCGGTATGTGCCCCGAATTCCTCGCCTCCCGCGTCGCCGACATCGTCCCTGTCTTCACCTTTCTCCTCCGGGAGGCCCGCGTCAACGGCTCTGATCTCAAGCGCGTCATCAACCGACGCCCCAGATTGCTCGCCTGCAGCGTCAAGTACCGCCTCCGCCCCACCCTGTACTTCCTCCAAAGCATCGGCATCTCCGAGGTGGACAAGCACACCTCCCTGCTCTCCTCTAGCGTCGAAGACAAGCTCATACCCAGAATCGAATACTTCGAGAATATCGGATTCTCGCGCCGAGACACCGTATCGATGTTTCGTCGATTCCCGCAGCTGTTCAATTACAGTATCACGGAAAACTTCGACCCGAAATTGAATTACTTCGTGGTGGTTATGGGGAGAGATTTGAAGGAGCTGAAGTTGTTTCCGCAATACTTTTCGTTTAGCTTAGAGAATAGGATCAAGCCTAGGCACCAATGTTGTGTAGAGAAGGGCGTGTGCTTTCCTCTCCCCTTGTTGTTAAAGACGAGTGAGCCGAGATTCCTGGATAGATTGCAGGTATGTTGTAATTCCTCCATACCGATGAGAACTTCTCCTTTCTGGTGTACAAAATCCCGTATCCATTCAATCGTATAGTGTTTAGATTGAAGATATTTTTCGCTCTAACCTGGGTGGGAACTTAATTGACTTATTGCAACATGTAAATTTACATACCCTTGTACAAGTATTCTGATATAATGTTAATGGTTCTGTTTACACCAGGAAGAAAAAGACTGCCACGAAAGGGATTCAGAATCCAGTTCTTAATCCACAAGTTTCATGTACTTTGATGTTGCGTCCTATTGTTAGTTCAGGGTCATTTTTAAAATCTATTGGTTTTCATTTACTCTTCTACAATACATTATGTAAAGTTGTATGAGATAAAAAATAGTACGATTCGTTTCAAGAGATTAAAGAAAATGCGAAGCCTAGGGTGTCACCCACCTGGCTATGGTTGAGCTTTCACCATCAATAGACAAGAATCTTGCATTGATGACCAAAATCTCGGATTAGCCTTTTTGGTCAAGCAGTAGAGACGACAGTGGTCTTTTGGATCATCAAGAGCGGCAGGGCAGTGGCTAATTGCAGAACCCAAGCAGAAGTGAAAGTCAAAAGGCACAGCGATGAACATTGCTTTTTGAATCATTTCTTACGGGAAAAGGCAATCCTAGTCGAAACTAGTGGTATTAGATTTTCTTGGCTCTTCCAATAAAATCGAAGGTGTCACAGTCAACTAGTAAAAAGTAAATAGGAGTTGCACGAACTTACGAGGTAGGTTAAAGTCTCCTGGGTGGGACAACAGGGATGGTGAAAAAAGAGTGCCAAAATAGCAACGGAGAGCCGTTTAGATGATTAGGCAAATAAAGGCGCGTATCTCTCCCCGACTCTTTTTTTTAATTTCTAGTTTTTGTCTTCTTCTGCCTTTCTTAGTTATCATCGTTTTAGACTACCGCCCCAAATTTGTCGCTAACTTCAAATTAGGCCCTTGAATATCGTTTTTTGCGTTATAGGCTGTATAATCTCTGGATATAGTTCATCCTTGCCCCTACCAAAGGAAACAGTAAACTGAGCTTTACATTTCATTTCTGTATATTTAAATTTTCTTCCATTACTAGTGAAGGCAAGAGTCTATAACCATTACAAGCAATATACTCACGTCGTGAAAGGTTTTAATGCTTAAATATGTATGACATAAATATGTTTATTGTCAATTTTGATATTACCCATATAGCTTCATACCGAAGTCAGTTTGTTTTAACCTTTTCAATTGAAACTAATTAGATAAAACACACGGTAGAAGAGCTTGATTTTTTTTTTCTTATAAATGTTTGTATATATATACATAAAATGAGATAACTAGTAAATTTTATAAAGAATAAATTATATCTAATTTAAAATCTTAAAACATTAAGTGAAGGAATCTATATCTTATTAAGTTACCTTTTAAATTTCTTATTTTCATATGTGATGTTTAATACGCACTTTCAACCTAAGTGTAGATCAACGCTATCTACAAAAATCTGTATTTATAAATAAATGAAGAAAATATTTTAACTTAAAATTCTCAATGAACTCTTTAATAAAGTGACTTTTACATTTTACACATTCATAAAAGAAGATTCTATTAAAATTTATGAAAAATAAATTATATTTAATTTAAAACCTTAAAGTATTAAGTTGATTATTTTATCTATTTATTAGTTATTTTAAAAAATTCTTCTTTTTCCATATGGGACTTAAGAATAGCTAGTATTAAACAAATAAAAAATGCTTAATCCTGCCCACAACACACATCAACATGTTAGGATATAGGAAGGTACTTCCTTTTCTCTATAAGCAAAAGCCACAGCTCCAGATACCTCTAGTCAAATCATATAAAGTTTATCGAACAGATATGGTTGAATTAAGACCATCCATTTGGCAAGAAAATGGATCGGTGAAAATCTTATGCTTTGGACCAAATAGTTCATGTTAGTGTGTTTCCGAGGGACTTTTATTTCACTTTTGAAGACTGGCAAGTGGTGAGGATTACGGCGGGTTAACATGGAATAGTGTTAAACATGGAGGGCAAAAGTGCAAAAAGAAATAAAATTATATTTTGCGCTGTGCTTCCCTCCACATCTATCCCAAACCAAAACTTCCCTCCTTCCCTCGTTTTCTGCTGCATCCTCTCTCACATTCTTTCCTCCAAACCCCTTCTCTGTCTAAACCCTCTTTCTCTCTTACACGCGCACGTCCAACTATACAAGCGCGCGGATTCTATCGGTGACGTCTTCTGAGGTTTTTGGTCCAATTATCGGAACCTCTCAGAGATCTTCCACCGGAATCAGTCAAGGATCATAGATGTCCGGCGGCGCCCGGGGTCCGACCCGCCAGGCGGCGCAGAAGGCAGGGGTGGTGCAGATCCCGCCACCTCCTCCTAGGCGGAACCTTGCTGCTCTTGCGTCGACGAAGCCGCCTTTTGTCCCTCCCGCAGACTACCACCGGTTCTCCTCCCCCGCAGATTCAGGCCAAGCCACCGATCGTGAGGCTGAATCAATCGTCGTTCGATCGCCTGTAAGTTCGTTCTTGTTTTGTCCATTTTTGTTGATTTTGCGTTCAGACGAGCGGTTCACTTGGCCTTAAGTGTGACTGATGCGTGATTTGTGGATAATCTTTTCGAGAGAGATGGTTGAATTACTTTTGACTTAAGTTGTTTTTAATGAAATGCTGGTAACTGGAAGGAAATGTAAGCTTGTTGGAGGCGTTTATCACTTTATGACGCCCTGTTGAGTTATGAACTGATGCTCAAACTGTTTGCGCATACTGAGGATCTATGTGCATACCGGCAACTTTGCAGAATTATATGTTATTCTATATGAAAATTAGATCTTTTTGTATTTATCTGGACTATCGCCTCTTTGGAGAGGATTCGTATAAGTCAATTTAGATTGTGGAGGGTAGTCAAAACATATAATTCGGAAGTACCAGTTTGATACTGCTTTTTCCCGTTTACTAATTTTCTTATTGTTCTTTTTCCCGTTTACTCTTCAGATTACCATACTCAATTGAATTACTGCTTCAAGAATTGTCATTTATTGGTTCTTTGTGAAGGGAACATGAAGCTCTCTTGTTTGGTATGAACAACCTAAGATTACTATGACTATGTTAAAGATTTTGTTTTAGTATGTAAGACAAAAGTGAAGTTGAAAAAGAATTCTTTGATAGAGTTGATACATAGGAAAAGGTGTTACTTTTTTGATGATATGGCATGGGCCTGAAGGTGCGTATTTGAATGCTTACGCTTGCTTTCTGGTCTTTATGTTCCCATGGATGGTAACTATACTTTTTTCCCTTTAAAGAGGAAAATTCTTTTATTTGAAGAGAAATGCACGCTATCTTGAAGCATTAACCTCTCTTGTGTTAAGGTTGGCTTTGACATGCACTCAATGATCTTAATTTCTTCCGAGCATGTTTATTCTTACAGGCACAGGTCTTTTCAGTTTGACTTTGGTGATTGAGTCCTTTTTGTTGGGAAGGCCGTGTGGTGCTATCTAACTGTGTCTTTGTTAGTTAGGTTGAGAAATAAATCTTGAATAGCTAAAATTTTGTAATCATATATCAGCGCGCTACAAATACAAGCTCACTTTTGATATGTATTGCATCTTAAAGTATGGCCTGGTTCTTATTGTTCTCCACTTGGGTTGGCTGAGGGTTACTGTACTACTATGTTCTCAAACATTTAAGAACACTTATGCCTCCTTGTGTTTATCTTCAGTTGTTTCACAAGTTGCTGATTTTTTTGGATGTACTTCCATTAATAACCTGAAGAAAGCTCAAATATTGATGAAGTTTGGCATATATACAATGTGGTTGACTACAGTGTACAGTACATAGTTCCTATGTTATTCCTATTGTATGCTGAACGTGACGAGAAGCTTAGGCGTCTTAGGGAGCTTGTTGGCTTTGTCCTTGCGTTTTTTTGGTCCATTTTGATTTACCATAAGCAATGACATCAAAAGTGGATTACCACTTTGATGTCAACGCTTTGGTGGTAATATTGTGACTGACCTTAAGTTCCTTCTAGTGAACATTTTAGTGATCGTGTGGACATTTGTCTTAAGTTGGCACTTCGCTTATGATTATGTGTGGCTGATAAAGTCGCATGTTCAAGTCCAGCGGGTTGTGTGAGTGGAATTTACCTTTGAACTAAATTAAAAGAAAGAGATGGTGGATTTCATTTCAATTACTTCCAGTGGCCTGCTTGGGGTTCTATACTAGTGTTTGAGAACTTATATTGACTCTTGATTCTGACACTGTAGTCTGTCATAAATACTAACATTTTTCCTCAAATTTTTGTTGCTTACTTTGCTTTGCTTCCTGTCACACAGAATTGTTAGTTGTTTTCTGGATTCTAATTGAAGCTTCTCTGCTTCTACCATGTTATCGATATACATTTACTTAGGTATGCTCATACTTAATTGCGCAATGGAAGGGAATTGCAGTTTCTTCATTGTAGTTGCATTGTTCAGGATCCCCTACCAAAGAATTCAAGTGCTATATGTATCACTTGCTAAAAGGATATGTAAAAGAGATTATCCATGTTGACTATTCTTCTACCTGTCATTCATATAATTACACAGACCTTTTGTAATTCTCAGCAGTTAAAGCGGAAGAACGGGACAGATGAAAATGAAGTTCAGTCTATTGACTGGATGAGCAGTACTGGGTACAACAGTGCTGTTAACAGTCCACTCAAGACACCTGTGTCTGCAAAAGGGGGAAGGATTTACAACAGGTCGCAGGCTTCAAAGGGCAACAGATCTGGGCCACAGACACCTGTATCCAATGCTGGTGAGGCATAACGTTTGATTTAGACACCTGACATGAGCTTTGATGAGTGCTTGTCCTTGGGAAAAACCTATTTTCAATTGCACAAGTCAAATTTGCTTCTCAACCTACTAAACCAGTTGGAAACAGCTCAGTCTATAGTCTTCCAGAACTGCCAGAAAATTAAGATCTAATGGAATTTCTTATTATTTCAGGTTCCCCCGCTCCTCTTACTCCTGGCAGCTGTCGTTATGACAGTTCCCTAGGTAAGGTTGAAAGCATTGACATCTATTTGAGTTTGTCATATGAAAGGACAAGGTATTTTGTAACTTTCTGAAAATGTTTTATGGGCTAAGAGTTGTGCCTGAAATTCACAGGACTGTTGACAAAAAAGTTCATTAATTTGCTCAAGCAAGCAGAGGACGGTATTCTTGACCTGAACAAAGCAGCAGGAACTTTGGAGGTAAATATTTAGATATCTGATTATATGAATTGTTTTAAGTTAATTCTAATTGTCAGCTTTTGATGATACAGGTGCAGAAGAGGCGGATATATGACATAACAAATGTGTTGGAAGGCATCGGTCTAATTGAAAAGAAGCTTAAAAACAGAATTCGATGGAAGTAAGGCTTGCTACATTTGCCATGAGAATTTTTGAGTTACTTTGCCTTTAGTTGGTTTCAATTTTAGATTCTCTTTTGCATTTGGGAAAATGATAAATTACATATTGATTGGATAACTGATTAGGGGACTTGATGCTTTAAAGCAAGGGGAGAGGGACGATGATGCCTCTGAATTACAGGTACGTGGGTGTGGATATCAGGTTGTAATGATGATTAAACAGGGGAGCTTTTTTTTCTTTTTTGGTCTGTTTTTCACTCGTTTGATTAAGAGTATTTCTGTGTTTATAATCTGTAAATGTTCATGTTTGCTCAGTAACTTCTGGTTCACAACGTTTGATGTCCCTTTCCCATTAGTGATCCACTAAATATGGAATGAAAATTCTTTTGCAAAGGATGAAAATTCTTCTTCCTTTTTCCTGCAGGCAGAAGTTGAAAACCTTTCCATCCAAGAGCAGGGATTGGACGATCGGATAAGGTATATGGTTGCTTTCCTTTCAAGGCAATAAATGTTGCTACCTTGAAATTGTTAAGGCTGACGCTTTCAAGGTGTTGCAGGGAAGTGCAGGAGAGATTGAGGGGTTTGAGTGAAGATGAGAACAACCAAAAGTAAAATCCTTTTGCTTTATTATTTTTTTTCAAGTGAAAATAAAAAAGAAATCAAATGGTTTATAAAGGTTTGCAGCTGGTGACTTTATATTTGTTAATTAGGTGGCTTTTTGTAACCAAAGAAGATATCAAGGGCCTGCCCTGCTTCCAGGTTAGTTTATTTTGTGTTATTATAATTGTGTTCCACCTAGATATATTAAATGGTGTCTTGGATCTTTTGGTTAAACTGCTTCAAGTGTTTCTCTGGCAGAACCAAACCCTGTTGGCAATTAAAGCTCCTCATGGAACAACGCTGGAAGTCCCAGATCCAGATGAAGTAAGTCTAGATCAAACAAATCAAAGGATGGTTCTTTTATGTTTAACATCAATTTGACGCATTACTGCATCTGTATACATCAGGCTGTTGAGTATCCTCAAAGGAGATATAGGATTATCCTCAGAAGCACAATGGGACCTATTGATGTCTACCTTGTCAGGTATTATTGTCTAGTTTTTGAGGCTGAAATATCTGCTTATGCAGGTTTATTACCCATCTTCCCTCTGTCACAACAGTTGATCTTTGATCCTTAAATGTTTTTCTTTTTGGAACTTTTCTGTTAATATTCCTTGTCTTATGTTTTTACTCTCTTTCTCCCCACTTTGTCTCTTTGATTGTTTTGCAGTCAATTTGAGGAGAAATTTGAGGAGATGAATGGTGTTGAGCCACCTGTGAGCTTGCCAGTGGCTTCCAGCTCGGGTTCAAATGAGAACCTACCCACAGATGCGGCCCCTCTCAAGACCACCGGGAATGAAATTGAACCTCAGGCACTGTATGGTCATCAAATGATCGATGCTAGTACTTCACAGGATTGCGTTGGAGGCATGATGAAGATTGTTCCCTCAGAAGTGGATGTAAGTGTAGTTTTTCTGAGCAATTTCTTCTATAGCTACTTGTTTTTTAATTATCAGGAATCGGTAGATGCTGAAGCTTAAACTTTTGTGAGTATATGTATGATTTGCTTGACAGTTCCTTTGTTTTTGTCTGTCATTCCAGAATGATGCAGACTACTGGCTTCTATCAGATGCTGAAGTGAGCATAACAGATATGTGGAAAACAGATGGTATTCCATTTCGATGCATTTCTTTTCTTTCACTTTTTTAACAGTTTCTTAACATAATTTTATGTCTTAAGCAATAATGCTCAATTCCTTGATTCCAACAAAAGCAGGTGTTGAATGGACTGGGATGGATATGCTACATCCTGACTTTGGAGTAGCTGATATCGGTACTCCAATTCAACCAACTCCACTATCGGGGATCACTGAAGTATCATCTATGGCTGCTAATTCTACACAAAGATGAATGGTCGGCGCAATCTGCTAAATCAAGAGACTCATTTCTGTTTCCCTCTAGCAGCCTTTATGGCTTCAGGTCATTGTTTCAAAGTGGCGACGTGCCGCCAGAAGAGATTGCTGAAGAAGCTTTTAGGCAAAGCTAACGGCTGCCAAGCTGGAGGTACTTATGCTGTACAGTTTAGGGGCTCTGTGGTATTAATAAACTCGGTCCTTTGGAATTAAGATGGTGGATTCAGTACGAAGTACTTACAGTTCTCTTAGCATGGTATCTTGGAAAGTTAGGGCACACACTAGAAAGAAACTAAGGTAGAATTTACCCGCAAATCCATTTCTTCAATGCAGCACCTTGGTTTCTGTTTGGAAATTTAAGGCAAACCAGGATTTAGAGGTTGCAATAAACATTGCTGCAAGGCATATGTATTGGATAATATGGGGGAGCAGCGAGCTAAACCTGCTCCAGATTGGTCTAATTGCACCGCTTGTGATCCCAATCTTCACTATATACTGTGGTTGTAAGCATTTTAGCATGAAATTTTGATGTTGATGGTATTCCTCTGAACTGAACACAGGTGCAGTATTCTTCCATCCTCAGTTCCTTTTTGATTTATGAGATAGTTTTGAAGTCTTAGTGGCTTTTTATTATCTAGTGAAAAGAAATTGAGGTCCTAAGATAGTTATGAAAGTAAAGAGTTAGGTGTTGGGATCCATCCTCTCACTCTGGAATAGTAGGATCCTTAGCTGCACGAGTGATGTCTACAGAGTTTGGAAGAAGCAGAAGACGAATACGGAGACACTTGACAAACTGCAACTTCGCCGCAACAGATTCTAGTGAATTTTTTACCGTCTCTGAAGCTAGATAATTGATTGCAGGAACGTTACATGCCATACATACTATTTAAAACAGGTTGTACGGCAAGCTGAAGTGATCTGCTGAAAAGTTCTCTGCGATTGCTCTAAGTGGAACCGATCCAGTGTGTTCCAATTCCTCGGTCACTGCATCAGATAGCTTTCTTGGGAGCCGTAAGCACATATATACGCAAGAATTTGTATGTACAAGTCTACAACCACCATCTGGTACCACCGCTTCTGATTTCCAGATGGACCCATCAGAACCAACAGTCTCACAAGATAAAAAACAAAATATCCATCACAGCACGGAATTCATTGGGATTTAAATGCTGACATCCACAAGCTCTCTGAAGATTAGAAGAATATCCTTTTTGGAATTAACCGATAGAGCCTCCTGAAGTCCCAAATCTTTAAGAATCTTTATGAAAGAAGGATATAGTCAGGGAAGTTCAAATGCAAATGGGGACCAGTTAATTGTCAGATGCACAAAAAGGGTGTCTGATGTCACCAAATGCATTCCTTTTTGCAGCAGGCAGAAACGCCATTCTCTGCGACTCCATAATAAAGGAATCATCTTTCGTCATTCCCAGAAAATTCCACACGCCCTTGCATGTGCCCATGCTAGAACTCTCGTGCACTCCTGGAACTGTAATGTCTTCCTGGCTAGAGCCAGATTCCTTCAAATGGCCTGAAGCAGAAAATAATGCCTCTACCCGTGTAACAGTGTGTCTACCTTAGACATCTAGGTTGAGAGTGCATCGACCTTGGACATCTGGGTGGAGAGGACGTCAACCTTGAAGAGCAGGACAACCATAAAATCTTTAAGGGATTGTAGCTACAATTCCATGTGCGTGACCCTCCCTTCCAACTGAGGATCGGAATGCTCCAATACCACTAACCATTTTGTATGGGATGTTATTATTGCTTGTGAGGAATGGTGGAATCTTCTCTCACAAAGGATAAATTGGGTCTCAAATGAGAACACCCAAATCATTAATGGGGCTCATATGAGAACACCCAAACCAATAAAAGGATAAACGAGACTCAAATTGAAACATCCAAACAAAAAAAAGAAAGATAAAGTAACTATCTTACAAAGATAAACAAATAACCAAAGCTAGCAATTCAGTCTTTTTTTTTATTACATGGATCATTTTTTTTTATAAATAGAAGATATAGAATTTTAAACTAATTCAACTTATCCAAGAAAATTTTATCTTATTTAAGAAAATCCTTTAAAATCCTAAACTAAGTAAACTTATCTTAAAAAAATCTTAAAGCGAATCAACTTAACTAATTTTGGGCTAAACCCATGAGCCTAAACCTGTAACAGTTACATACCTCTTACAAAAGAAGGAGAAACAGATTGCTTTAAACGCTACAAGACAACAATTAATAAGAGCCAAGACAGAGGAATAAGGTGAGCATCATCCTTTGTTTTAGACGTGCGCTCAAGAGTAAGCCCATCAGTGATGATGTCTAGACAGTAGTTGGTTTGGCCAAGACACTATGCTTTAGGTCGTACTGAAGTCAGTGCTCTGTTTAAAGAACTTCTTGAGCAGAATGGTGAAATTAAGCCAAGTTAGACATGACTAGAGATCCATGTCCAGTCTCGTTCAACCTGGTTTGCAGTGAGGCTCTGCTCGGCATCCTCTGCTGTGTGCTGAGTGTTGGTCCGAGAGTTTGACTGGTTTCTATTTAGAAAGCCAACGTGGATTGGGCATGTGACAGCGTCGACCAAGGTTGAATGTCTAGTAGTAGTACCAGCCATCATGCTACTGCTACCTGGGATTGAAGAAGGCCACACAAAAGAAGGTTTGAAAGGCGGGACATGGGGCACTGCCATTGCTCCTGATATGATCTGGACAACAGATTGCATTTTGGGCCTCTCACCGGCTATCGGATGAGAGCAGGCCAGTCCAAGGAGTAGAATCCTCTTGGCTTCCTCTGCCACGTAGGCATTTCCTAATCTCTCGTCCACAGCCTCCAATATACGTCCGTCGCGGTGCAGCCACCAAACCCAATCCACCAGTAACTGAAAGCCTGAGATCTTGGTCCAAGGACGCTGACCGCATACTACCTCGAGCAAGACCGCCCCAAAGCCATATATGTCTGACTCGCAGGTGGCCTTGCCAGTATGGAAGCACTCGGGGGCAATGTAGCCCATGGTCCCCTGCACGCCCTCCATCTCAGCATAAGAGGTCTTTTCATTGTCCAGCGCTCGTGCTAGCCCAAAGTCGCCCAGCCGAGCATTAAAGTTGGCGTCAAGCATGATGTTGTTCGCCTTGAGGTCCCGGTGCACCACTCTCTGGTCGTATTCATTATGGAGATAATGCAGCGCGGATGCAACTCCTGATATGATCTTGTATCTCAGGTTCCACTCCAGTGTCTTCTTGCTCTGCGACTTACAAAATAGGTGATTGTCCAAGCTGCCGTTGGGCATGTAATCGTATACCAATAGTAGTGCCCCATTCTTGTGGCACCATCCTGTGCGCACGTCAAGAGTATAGCTATGTTAGCTCTCAATTCTGTATACATTAAAATATTTTTAGCATAAAATAGCTAATAGATGAACAAATGGGAGTAAAACCAAATGGAATTTACTTTAAAAGGCCATACATAGCCCATGTCCAATTGAGAAAATTCAAAGATAGCCTGTCGTACAAAAACCTTTTTTCCTCATTCCGCATGAAATTGAAAAAACATTGAGAAAATGATACCGGACAGAGAGGAGGAAAATAAAAAGATAAAATTATCTTTGAAAACTAAGATACAGATAACTCACCACTTTAGAATTCAAGGACAAACACTCACCACTCTATTGGAAGTAATTCCAAAGAGATACAGAGCAAATGAAGCTCACCACTCTTGCCACAAGCAAAGAGATACAGAACTTAAAAGGAAAGCTTAAAACTTATACTTAAATTTCACCACTCAATGCCTCTACTACACAATGGTACTAGCTATTTATAGGAAACTAAGGCACCCATAATCATAAATATAGAAAACTACTATCTTCCCAACTACTATCTCCCCAACTACTATCTTCTAACTACAACCTCTTAATTGCTAGCTCTCATCTACCAACCACTTACTCTCAACTGCCAACTACCAACTACCAACCACTTGCTTCCCAACCATTTGGTCAATCTTTTCAAGCTTCTTTGGATTGGGCTTATATAGGTTGGGCCACATTACCACTAATTAGTATTTGGGCTTGGGCTTGGGCTTGGGCTTGGGCTTGGGCTTGGGCTTGGGCTTGGATTGTGTAGGATGACCACATCAAAAAAGAAAGGAAAAAGAAAAAAGAACACTTTGAAGATGCATTTGTTGCTCTTAAAATCTTGGTTAGAATCTCTCATGTGCCTAAAAAAAGGAACCCATAACCAAGTTATACCTTCTATGATATCTTAAACTTGTCATGCCTCTCGACATGCTATGTTAATCGAACACTTCGATATCCATTACTAGGCTAAATATCTTCTAGTACCGCTTAATCCTATAAGGTCAAATATAGCATCATGGTTAAGACGGATAATAATAAATTAGCCAAGCATAGACGGATAATATGTTGTAAGGACGGATAAAATTAGATTCCTTCATTGCCCAAGCATAGATGCTGCGCATTGCCAGTTGGACCTCACATTGGATAATCCAAATACTACCCTCCAAAGAAACTAGATCCTACTTCGGAATTTGAAGAAAGTTGTGTAGCCAACTATTCAATAGTGACCTAATAGAAAATCTAATCATAAAACGTGAGATATAACATTCCACGTGTATGAATTGAGTACATGAAAAAGAAACCTAATCTTATAATTTTTATACCCAAAACGATCACAACAATTGCACTTACTTAACAATCAAACTAGGCCATAAAAAATTCTAATACCAACAACTTAACGCCTGAGCTTGGAAAGAGATTAATCCACTTCTCAATGAAAACCATTTTATACTAAAATCTACCAAAAACAAACTTTGAAACCTAAGAATGATGAAAACCCGCAAAAGTTACTAAAATTACTTTTTGAAACAAGCCTTAGGATCAAGAGACCTTACAGTCAGTCATACCATGCTACTGACCAAAGAAACAACAATCAAATTAAAATCAAAGTTAAGAGAGCAAGTGGATCCATTAAGGCTATATAAAAAAATAAGAAAACTTAAGGCTATATAGGATAAAACATAGAAATGGAAAGGGGGAAAGTGAACACATGGCTATATGTTAACTAGAAAAAAGATGCCACTGAATGAAATAGATGAAAGGGAAGAAAGATGGGAAAGATCAGATTTCAAGCTATAAAATCAAAGTTAACCGAGTTTAACTTACCGAGCAATCGGACCAAATGCTTGTGACGGAGACGATTGATAATGGTAAGCTCTGCCAAGAAGTCGTCTTTACCCTTCAGGTTGTCCCTGGAGAACTTCTTGACAGCCACTTCTAGGTTCTCCTCGGGTAGCACACCTTTGTAGACCACACCAAAACCACCTTGACCCAGTTTGTGCGTGGCATCAAAGTTGTTGGTTGCCTTCCTCAGGTCCTTGAACGCGAACTCCCTGGCCGTTCCGGGGAGGTTCTCAAGCTTGCCCAATATGTTTGGGTCAGACCTAGCCGCAGCCCGCTTCCTGTGCAGAAAATAGATCAATCCGGCCACCCCAATCAGCAGTACTACGAACCCGGCCACCCCAATCCCCAAACCGATCTTAAGACCGCGATCGTCCTTATCCTCTGGCAGAATCTCCACCGTCAGATTCCACTTGAGCACGCAGTTTAGCTGGATAGCGGTCCCCGTGGAGGCTGCGAACCCGAAATAGGAGAAGTTGTTCACGATGCGTCGAATGTCAAGATCCGCAGACAGCACAGGTTTCGTGGGCCTGGCGGTGGTCAAGGCGAGGGGGTTCCCATGCTGATCTAGGCCTTGCTCGGCAATGAACACGTCCAACACCTTGTCTCTGCCGTTGTACTGGATCCACACCATGTAAAACTTGGTCCCTTTAGAGGCGAGCTCGATGCCCCAGTTCGACAAGGATACGGCCTTTTTAGATACAACGCCGTTGATATCGAGACCCACATGGTTGTTGTCAGGATCAAAATCCTGCTTAAAAGTATCCAACTCGATAGCGAGGAGCTGGTTGCCGGGGTCGCCATCAATGTCACGATTGGTCAAACCCAAGTACTGACCGTCGCTGACATCTGGCATGTCCAGGTCAGGGGCGATGAGAAAGGCGAGGCCTTCTCCCGGTACTCCCGTTCCCGAGTTAGAGATGTTGATCCGAAAGATGTTGATGAGGAAGGAGGTATTGAAAGAAGCCACCTTTCCACCCGTACCAGTGCTATTGATGGACGGATCTCTTTCCCAGAGCTTGAATGCTTGATTCAGCATAACTCGGCCTGCCCGGTTCCCAAAGCTGAAATCACCAACAGAGTCTGGAGTTACTTGAAGGGCACCATTACTGATTGTCGCCATCTTTTTGAAAGTGAAAGTGTTATAGTAAGAGCTGTTGAATGGACCGAATTCACGGTGGAATGTTGCTTTGGACATCGTTGATGGTACCAGCCAAAGCAGCATGGTCATCATCCCAAGCCTGAGCTGCAGACACATTTTGATTCAGCAGCTGCTTTCAGATGGAAGCATTCTTGAAGAGTCTTAGAGCCTATCCCTTTTCTATTCTCCTTAACCCTTTCCTAGCCAGTTGGCATCTTTTTAGTCTTTCATTATTTCTAAGTGTTAGGCCGGAATAAGAAGAAGTCAATTCTTCCAGTAATTAGGAGGGTTAAAGCATCAATAAATTACTCTCAGTAATTGAAGATGTTGAATCATGGTTGAATCCAACTTGGATGAAACATATCATTCTCTTATGTATATTTATTTATTAATTTATGTCTATTTTTTAAAATTAATTTATATCTATGTTTTTTCGTTTGGGGTGGACTTGGGAGGCTTGGGCCTTATCGTTGCCTCTACTTCACTCGTTTTTCTCGAAGTTGGGCGAAAATTAACCAAATAGACCAAAACTTAGGGAAATACACTATTGTGAAAGGCTTGCTTGATGCTTTTTATCCCTAGGCAAATGAAGCCCAATCTAAGTTTATGAAGAAAGAACTATGGCCGGAGAACATGAACTGTTATTATTCAAGGATTTTTTAAAATTCCTTTATAATTTCAATTCTAGCTTTGCTAGTAGCTTATTAATCTAAGATAACATTCTTGGTTAAATTGTTATTTGATCAATTGGAAATTTCGAATCTTGCTGTCCTTGGCATTGCCTTGATTTAGCAATTGTTCTTTCCTATTAGATTTTTAGCGTCCTTTGCTTATCTTTTTTATGACAAATCCACTAAAGTGATAGAACAGTGGGAAAAAGGCGTCTGAGTGTTATACCTTTGGATTTGATAATTGGATCCCAATCCCTGTCACGAGGCCTCTTAAAGAGTACCACTTTTTATTGGACTCTCACAGAGAAGCTTTGGCTTCTTTGGAAGCTTGTTGGCTTTGTCCTTGTGTTTTTCTGGTCCATTTTGATTTACCATCAGCAATAACATCACAACTGGATTATCACTCTGATGTAGACCCTTCGGTGGTTATACTGTGACTGACTTAGGTTCCTTCTAGTGAACATTTCAGTGATCATTTAGAAATTTGTCTTTAGTTGCAACTTAGCTTATGGTTAGGTGTGGCCGATAAAGTCACATGTTCAAATACAGCAGGTTGTATAAGTGGAATTTTACTTTTGAACTAAATTAGAAGAAAGAGATGGTGGATTTCATTTCAACTTCTTCCAATGGCCTGCTTGGGGTTCCATACTAGTGCTCGAGAACTTATATTGGCTCTTGGTTCTAACACTATAGTCTATCATAAATACTAAGAGTTTTTCCTCAAATTTTTGTTGCTTATTTTGCTTTGCTTCCAGTCACAATAGAATTGTTAATTGTTTTCCTGATTCTAATTGGTGCTTCTCTGCCTCTACCATGTTATGGATATACATTTACTTAGGTAAACTCATACTTAATCGCACAATGGAAGGGACTTGAGGTTTCTTCATTATAGTTGCATTGTTCAGGATCCCCTACTAAAGAATTCAAGTGCTATATGTATCTCAACTTTAGATGTTTCCATCTGGAAATTAATCCACTAGCAGTTTAGGCACAAGTAAATATCTCTTGCTAAAAGGATATGTAATGAGATTATCTATGTTGACTATTCTTCTACCTGTTATTATATAATTACACGAACCTTTTTAATTCTAAGCAATTAAAGCGAAAGAACGGGACAGATGAAAATGAAGTTCAATCTATTGACTGGATGAGCAGGACTGGATACAATAGTGCTGTTAACAGTCCACTCAAGACACCTGTGTCTGCGGAAGGGGGGAGAATTTACAACAGGTCGCAGGTTTCAAAGGGCAACAGGTCCGGGCCTCAAACACCAGTGTCCAATGCTGGCGAGGCATAATGTTTGATTTAGACACCACGAGCGTTGATGAGTGCTTGTCCTTGGTAACAACATGTGTTCAATTGTATAAGTCAAATTTGTTTCTCACTCTACTAAATCAAGTTGGAGATAGTTCACTCTGTAGTCTCCCAGCACTGCCAGAAAATTAAGGTCTAATGGAATTACTTCTTATTTCAGGTTCCCCTGCTCCTCTTACTACTGGCAGCTGTCGTTATGACAGTTCCCTAAGTAATGCTGAAGGCATTTTTCATCTATTTGATTTTATCATATGAAAGAACAAGGTGTTTTGTAAATTTTGAAATGTTGTATGGGCTAAGAGTTGTGCCTGAAATTCACAGGATTGTTGACAAAAGAGTTCATTAATTTGCTCAACCAAGCAGAAGACGGTATTCTTGACCTGAACAAAGTAGCAGGAACTTTGGGTGAAGATTTAAATATCTGATTATATGAATTGTTTTATGTTAATTCTAATTGGCAGCTTTTCGTGACACAGGTGCAGAAGAGGCGGATATAGGACATAACAAATGTGTTGGAAGGCATTGGTCTAATTAAAAAGAAGCTTAAAAACAGAATTCGATGGAAGTAAGGCTTGATACATTTGCCATGAGAATTTTTGAGTTACTTTGCCTTTAGTTGGTTTCAATTTTAGATTCTGTTTTCCATTTGAGAAAATGGTAACTTACATATTGATTGGATAATTGATTAGGGGACTTGATGCTTTAAAGCAAGGGGAGAGGGACGATGATGCCTCTGAATTACAGGTGTGTGTGTGTGGGATATCAGGTTGTAATGATGATTAAACATGGGAGCATTTTTTTATATAATCTTTTTGGTCTGTTTTTCACTTGTTTGGTTAAGAGTATTTCTTTGTTTATAAGTTATTCATCTTTTGCTCTGTAGTTTCTGGTTCACAAAGTTTGATGTCCTTTCCCCATTAGTCACCTGTGAGCTTGCCAGTGGCTTCCAGCTCGGGTTCAAATGAGAACCTACCCACAGATGCGGCCCCTCTCAAGACCACCGGAAATGAAATTGAACCTCAGGCACTGTATGGTCATCAAATGATCGATGCTAGTACTTCACAGGATTGCGTTGGAGGCATGATGAAGATTGTTCCCTCAGAAGTGGATGTAAGTGCAGTTTTTCTGAGCAATTTCTTCTATAGCTACTTGTTTTTTAATTATCAGGAATCGGTAGATGCTGAAGCTTAAACTTTTGTGAGTATATGTATGATTTGCTTGACAGTTCCTTTGTTTGTGTCTGTCATTCCAGAATGATGCAGACTACTGGCTTCTATCAGATGCTGAAGTGAGCATAACAGACATGTGGAAAACAGATGGTATTCCATTTCGATGCATTTCTTTTCTTTCACTTTTTTAACAGTTTCTTAACATAATTTTATGTCTTAAGCAATAATGCTCAATTCCTTGATTCCAACAAAAGCAGGTGTTGAATGGACTGGGATGGATATGCTACATGCTGACTTTGGAGTAGCTGATATCAGTACTCCAATTCAACCAACTCCACTATCAGGGATCACTGAAGTGTCATCTATGGCTGCTAATTCTACCCAAAGATGAATGGTCGGCGTAATCTGCTAAATCAAGAGACTCATTTCTGTTTCCCTCTAGCAGCCTTTATGGCTTCAGGTCATTGTTTCAAAGTGGCGACGTGCCGCCAGAAGAGATTGCTGAAGAAGCTTTTAGGCAAAGCTAACGGCTGCCAAGCTGGAGGTACTTATGCTGTACAGTTTAGGGGCTCTGTGGTATTAATAAACTCGGTCCTTTGGAATTAAGATGGTGGATTCAGTACGAAGTACTTATAGTTGCTCTTGGTATCTTGGAAAGTTAGAGCACACACTAGAAAGAAACAAAGGTAGAATTTACCCGCATATCCATTTCTTCAATGCAGCACCTTGGTTTCTGTTTGGAAATTTAAGGCAAACCAGGATTTAGAGGTTGCAATAAACATTGCTGCAAGGCATATGTATTGGATAATTTGGGGGAGCAGCGAGCTAGACCTGCCCCAGATTGTTCTAATTGCACCAATCTTCACTATATACTGTGGTTGTAAGCATTTTAGCATGAAATTTTGATGTTGATGGTATTCCTCTGAACTGAACACAGGTGCAGTATTCTTCCATCCTCAGTTCCTTTTTGATTTATGAGATAGTTTTGAAGTCTTAGTGACTTTTTATTAAACAAAATGTCAAATTCTAGTGGAAAGAAATTTGGGTGCTAAGATAGTTATGAAACATCCGCCGAGAAGTTAATCTATAAAACGTGGCTTATCTATTGTGAGTTGAATCTATTTTTGGCATCAGCGACGGCATGGTTACGTAAAGGAAGCCGCATACTTTATAGAGCGCTTGTTGCTATCGAAAGGCCTGCTCTCAACTCGAGAGTGGGCCAGGGGAGGACTCGGTGTGTCCGCGACCACGCACTAGTCAGTGGACCCCAGATACGAAAGGAGCCCCAAAACTAAAAAAGCAGCTGACGTCATGATTCCCTGGTTTGCGTATAGTTTGGTGATGGCAAGGCTTGTACGGCTGTTGGGCCATTGGTTGACGGCGATTACGCTATGCTAGTTCTTTTTTGGTTTTTCGGCTTAATTATCAGCCTCCTTTCCATAATTTTAGACATCAAGCTACTTGTAGGAGCGTTGAATAGTCGCTATTATTAAGGACTGTTGAGGATGCTTTGATTTATTTTACTTTGGAAAGAGATGATATAAACTAAAGTCTTATAAGTGGTTGTTTCCCTTTACCTTCTAAAATACTTTTTATAGATAATTATGAAATTACTTAATATTCTTAATATGGTATCAGAGTCACGAGACTCCTTCATGTTATAATTCCTCCGCATCTTTCATTTATCCCAATGAAATTAATTCTTACCATGCATTGGGGTGTGTTGAGCATATTTGGATTTATTCCACATTAAAAGGAAATGATATAAATCTAGGTCTTATAAGTGATAATTCATTCTTCCCTCCTGAGGTATCTTTTAGAGATAATTATAAAACTACTTAATATTTTAAATAAAGACAAGATAAAGCTAAAATATACTGGATCCAACGGCTTCGACCACTTAGTATTTTTTATAAGGACAAGATAAAGCTAAAATATACTCCACCGACGGGATCCAACAACTTCGACGTGCATAGAGAATTGGATAAACGTTCACTTAGGTAATGAAATGAGGAAGATGCCTGTTGAAACAGACAACAGGAGGCCGTCATTTTTGGAACTTGTTTTACTTGTCGTTTTGAGGGCCTAACTAATCATTTTTCTAATTGCGCTGTTTGCATAAAGTAGTATCTACTAGCACAGGTTGGCTAGGTAGATCTACTTTCTTAATCTGGCTTCTCGTCTGGAGCCTGAAGTTACGGCTATAAATTTCCCCTCAAGGTGGCCATTTGAGAAGTACAAAGCTTCTGCTTCCTTCAAAGAAGAAAGTGCCGTGCATTGTTCCCTGATACAGAAGCTTTAAGCTTGATAATGGGGATCAGACAGTGCTTAGCGATTATAGTTCTTGGCATTTTAGGATTTGCAGGCTCAACAGCCGCTCAACTGCAGTTGGGTTTCTACTCCAAGAGCTGCCCAAAGGCCGAGAAGATTGTTCAGGACTTCGTTAATGCGCACATCCATAATGCCCCAACATTGGCAGCTGCATTACTGAGAATGCACTTCCATGACTGCTTTGTCAGGGTTAGTGTAGTGTCAGCTCTTTCCATGTCAATTTTGTCACTTTACCTTTCCTCTTTGAGTTTCTTCGGTATTTTGAATTCTTAGTTGAAAGCAAACATCAGTCCATTAAATCACTCACAATTTCCAAGCCATCCACGGCGTTTTGTCGGAGGCGAAGTAACTTTTGTTTTGCTTTTTTTCAGGGTTGTGACGGATCTGTGCTTATAAACTCAACATCGAACAACCAAGCAGAAAAGGCAGCTCCTCCAAATCTGACACTCAAAGGCTTTGACTTCGTCGACAGAGTTAAAAGCCTCCTTGAAGATGAATGTCCCGGCGTAGTCTCTTGTGCAGATATTGTTGCTTTAGTTGCCAGAGATTCTGTCGTCGCCACAGTAAGGACTCGGACAACAAAAACAGACCTAGTTGCTAATCTTCGTTTTCCATGATCAAGATACGAATTTTTATTTACTCGTTTCTATGTCACATTTTGCTTCAGGGAGGTCCGTTCTGGAGAGTTCCAACAGGCAGAAGAGATGGGACAGTCTCTAATGCCACAGAAGCCTTGAACGACATCCCACCTCCAACAAGCAACTTCACCAATCTCCAAACACTATTTGGCAACGTGGGACTTAACGTGACAGACTTGGTTTTGCTCTCTGGTAAGCCAAACATCGTCATTTCCTAACACTTTCTTGAGTCGTACTCGATTGGATGGTGTGAAAAACTCCTCAGACAAGTTTGAACGGTAGTAACACACTTGGCTAATTATTGCAGGTGCTCACACCATTGGTGTCTCTCACTGCACGTCCTTCGACGCCCGCCTGTATAATTTCACTGGTTTGGGCACTCAGGACCCAGCTCTCGACAGCGAGTACGCTGCCAACCTCAAAGCAAGAAAGTGCAAATTCCTCAATGATACCAAAACCATCGTCGAGATGGATCCCGGCAGCTTCAGGACGTTTGACCTCAGCTACTACTCACTCCTTCTAAAGCGACGCGGCCTCTTCCAATCAGATGCTGCTTTAACCACCAATAGCGTTGCAAAGTCTTTCATCACCCAACTGCTCCAAGGACCACTCCAGAATTTCTTTAGCGAATTTGCCTTGTCTATGGAGAAAATGGGTCGCATAAACGTGAAGACAGGATCAACGGGAGAGATCAGAAAGCAATGTGCAGTGGTGAATAGTTAGAGTGTATTTCTTCCTCTCTTTTAACCTTTCTTGGTGGGTTTAGTTTCTTGGGTATGTGTTGTCCTCGTATCAATTTGTTTGTGTGATTGTTTCGCATCCGGTTGTGCGGTTCATTGTGATTCTTTCTACTGTCCCTTTCTTCGTCTTTTGAAGGCACTTGTTCCTGGAATAAAACCAAACTCAAGAGACAAACTGCTATGAATAAATCATATATGTGGAGTTTCGATCAAATCTTGGACTGTTCTACTTGTTTATTACTTCACTTCATTGAAAAATGCTTCCATGCATTGAAGCACAACTGTGTATGAAAGCTGTAGAGTTGACCCTGGTTTTTCTCATGGATCTTCTCGAAAGATACTGGTTGGGTGTAACAATCCTTTTTTTTTTAAATAAAATAAAATAAAATAATCTTGTTCTTTCACATATTCAAAATGGAACAAATAATGAACCTCATTTTTAGGGCTAACGTGATGTTGCACTTCGAACATATATTATTAGAAACGGTTTAACTTTTTATTTTTAAAACCTAACATATCAGGATGAGGACATCTAAACTTACACAAGATTTTAAATCAAGACAATAACAAGATGAAACAACCAATACTTAATATATGTCCATTTACTTTGAACAAAAACAAATCTATAAATGGAAATTAGGTAGACTGATTTATAATAAGAATTTTGATATAATATCATAAATGATCTAATTTTTTCCTTCAAAATCAATTGTCAAGAGTTGCAAATACCTGAACTCAAAAGAAAGATTTTAAGATAGCCACTACTTAACATGTACAAATAAAAGAAGTAACAACGTAAGTATGCATAGACAAACTCACAAGATGGTGACATTTGGATCGAAGTTTGAAAGTTGTGGATGATTTTACTACAAGTCCGAATTCCAAGATCTAGTCACGCTCTCAATAACATTTTCTGGTAAGGTCTTGGCTGAATACAATGGCACGTTAGTTGAACTCGAGTTCTGAAATCTGCAGATCTGGACCAAACGAAGTCGTACCCATTAACTAATGGTGTTCATGTTATCCGATATGATTGATTAACCACTGAAAGCTGAAGTTCAGGGAACCATGCCTTTTTTATTTCGGAATCTTTGGTGTTGTCACTGCCCCAATCAACGACTGCAGGATTTTCAATTCTTCGGGGTTGGTATGCATTCAAGGGAAACATGCAATGCATGGAAGGTTTGAATTTTCTGTAACTCATCTTACCATAACTTGTTTTTTTTTTTTTTACTAAATTTTTTGGATCTGTGTTTGATTACCGTTTCTCATGTCTATAAACCAATAAACATATAAAAAAAAAAAAATTGGAAGAAGAGGACAGGGTTCCTAACCTGTAGAACTTTCTTGCCCTCTACATGGCAACATGTGGAGGACTTTGATTTGATTACTTGGGCTTCAATGGACTGCTTTTATGTTAAGATTTACAGCCCTTTGATTTTCGGGGACATCGTCGAGCCCAATATGAATCTCCCACAAGGCTCAGCCACCTTTGAACCCAACTCTTCAAGAACCTGAACCCAAACCCGAAAGACTCTGTCAAACCTTGATTTCCATGCGGACCAAACAATTTCCGCTCCCTACAACCATGGCAGGAAAGGTTAACATCCTCGTCGTCTCTTTTATGTTCTGCCTCCTTTATGGTTTCTGAGATTTTATTAGTGGAGGGTTCCTGCTCCTCGCTTTGTATTTCTTCTTTGTCACGCTCTCTTTCTAATTGTCTCCGGATGGAGAGTGCGGTGATGAGGCTATTTTGTGGAGTAGAGTTTCTGATCCGGGTTTTACATCCAGTATCGGATTAACAACCCTTGGCTGTCTGAGCACTATCTTTCACAAGCCCTCTATGATTCCAATTTCATCAAAGTGTAGGATGTTAGACTATTTTTAATAGTCCTCACTTATGTGGGCTTATATCAATGTGATTGCTCATCTTCAATTGTTTTATTAGTTGTTTTGTGGTCCATATGTATGAGACATGTTAGATCCATTATAGTTGAATATGGGACTAGCTAGTGTGGGCTTGTGTTTGCTATATAGAATTGTGATGAGTTGAACTATATTGGCAGCACACTTTGTATATGGTTAAGATTCCTCTGTTGCCTCTCAATACATGCACTATGAGTCTACATTTGGTAAAGATTATGTTGGTGGATTAAGAGGTATTATATATCTATCTTTATTAATATATCATGTATAGTAACATGTTTTTATAAGCATTTGTGTACAGTATCGTGCACAGTAAAAGTATTTTAATAAATAATGAATTGATAAGAGATGGACGAACAGATGAAAAACGTAAGAAAAGCTCTTCTCTTTGTTTATCACGAACGGCCTCATCTACAATCTTGTAGACTGAGCTTTCTCATCAGCCAGTGAAACTAGAGAGAACAAGAAAGTAAATTTGGCCATTATCCTTGACTAGATGAGTTATCTGACAACTAGAACGAGTTCCAAAACATGTATGTTTGTTCTCTTTGTTAAACTTTGTGTTCTAGATGAGTAGCAAGATCTTGGTTTTGAGCTCGGTTGAGCTCAGTTTTTCTAACATAGGATTCCTAGTATTTCTCTCATGCAATAGATTGAATGGAAAGGAAAAGGATTTTCACAACTCCCTCTTTTTCTTTTGTGAGCTCCTCCATTATCTAATTGCTTTTGAAAGGTTACGTTTTTCTGGTTCATTGGGTAGTTTTGGGTCTGTTTGTTGGTTTGTGAGTTGAAATGGGGCTTCCGTTTGTCGCTATGCTAGTTCACCATTGGGAAGTCATTTTCATGAAACATGCCATTCATTGGACAGAACATACATGCGCTATGTATGCCTGTATGTTTTAACAATCTTTTGCCTCTATGTTATTGCCCCATCTTTGAATTTTCTTAATTGTTCAATACAAATCTTCAAAACATCGACAATTGCAATCTCATAGCCTTCAAGACATGAGAATAAAGACCCAATTAATGGAGTTGGGAAACTTAAGACCTGGCTCACAACAATCGCAATAACATCGAAGACACGAATTATAAAACAGGTATTTGATCAGCTAGTAAAGTAAAGAGTTCGGTGTTGTGATCCATCCTCTCACTCTGGAATAGTTGAATCCTTAGCTGCACGAGTGATGTCTATAGAGTTTGGAAGAAGCAGAAGACGAGTATGGAGACACTTAACAAACTGCAACTTCGCCGCAACAGATTCTAGTGATTTTTTCACCGTCTCTGAAGCTAGATAATTGATTGCAGGAACGTTACGTGCCATACATACTATTTACAGCAGTTTGTACAGCAAGCTGAAGTGATCTGCTGAAAAGTTTCTCTCTGATTGCTCTAAGTGGAACTGATCCAATGTGTTCCAAAGCCTGTGGAAGCTCCTTAAAATCTAATTCCTCAGGACTAAGCATATTCTTTCCGGAAGATGGGGGTGAACAAACCTTTATGACGACTAGTGTCAATGCATTTGACACAATAATTTGCATGTACAAGTCTACAACCACCATCTGGTATCACTACTTCTGATTTCCAGATGGACCCATCAGACCCAACGGTCTCACAGATAAAATACAATATTTCCATCGCAGCACGGAGTTCCTTGGGATTTAAATGCTGACATCCACAAGCTCTCTGAAGATTTAGAAGAATATCCTTTGCTAAAGTAACTGATAGAGCCTCCTGAAGTCCCACATCTTTGAGCATCTTTATGAAAGGAAGATATAGTGAGAGAGAAGTTCAAATACAAATGGGGACAAGTTAATCGTCAGATGCACAAAAAGGGTGTCTGATGTCACCGAACGCATTCCATTTGCAGCAGGCAGAAATGCGTCTCTCGGCAACTCCATAATAAAGGAATCACCTTTCGTCATCTTTACCTTAATTTCTTCTCTTGTTTTTTAAGCTTCATAATAAAGGAATGCTTCATACTCCAGACCAAGGCCGTTGAGGGGGTACAACAGTGCTGTTAAAAGTCCACTCAAGACACCTGTGTCTGCGAAAGGGGGAAGGATTTACAACGGGTCTCAGGTTTTAAAGGGCAACAGGTCTGGACCCAGACACCTGTGTCCAATGCTGGTGAGGCGTAATGGTTGATTTAGACACCTGACATGAGCTTTGATGAGTTCTTGTCCTTGGAAACAACCCATGCTCAATTGTACAAGTCAAATTTGGCTCTCACTCTACTGAATCAAGTCTCCCGGCACTGCCAGAAAATTAAGATCTAATGGAATTTCTTATTATTTCAAGTTCCCCTGCTCCTCTTTCTCCTGGCAGCTGTCGTTACGACAGTTCCCTAGATGATGCTGAAAGTATTGACACCTATATGAGTTTGTCATATGAAAGAACGAGGTATTTTGTAACTTTTGAAATGTTGTATGGGCTAAGAGTTGTGCCTGAAATTCACAGGATTGTTGACAGAAAAGTTCATTAATTTGCTCAAGCAAGTAAAAGACTTAAATATCTTGACCCGAACAAAGCAGCAGGAACTTTGGAGGTGGAGATTTAAATATCTGATTATATGAATTGTTTTATGTTAATTCTAATTGGCAGCTTTTGGTGACACAGGTGCAGAAGAGGCGGATATATGACATAACAAATCTGTTGGAAGGCATTGGTCTAATTGAAAAGAAGCTTAAAAACAGAATTCGATGGAACTAAGGCTTGATACATTTTCCATGAGAATTTTTGAGTTACTTTGCCTTCAATTGGTCTCAATTTTAGGTGATTAGGTGACTAGGTGATTAGGTGATTAGGTGATTGGTCTAAATGATTAGGTGACTAGATGCTTTAAAGCAAGGGAAGAGGGATGATGATGCCTCTGAATTACAGGTATGTGGGTGCGGATATCAGGTTCTTATGGTGATTGAACATGGGAGGTTTTTTTTTTTTTTTTTTACCGGTTTTCTTTCACTTGTTTGGTTAAGAGTATTTCTGTATTAATAATCTGTAAATGTTCATGTAGTATTGAGTAATTTCTGGTTGACAACTCTAGAGTGTGCCATTGTGAGGGCTGCGTTCGTCCACGATCACACACTAGTCGTCAGACCCCAGATACAAAAAGAGCCACAAAACTAAAACCCAGCGAACGTCATGATTCCCTGTTTTGAGTATTATGTAGTGATGGCCAGGCTGCAACGGCTGTAGGGCCATTGGTTGACGGCGATTCTGCGATGCTAGTTCGCCCGTGAAAAGCCATTTTCATGAAATATGGACGATTTTGAAGCATCGAATGCGGCATGACAAATCCACTAAAGTGACAGAACAGTGGGAAAAAGCCATATGAAAAGGATTTTATGATTGGATTGCAATCCTTTTCATATGGCTTCTTAAAGAGTACCTCTTTTTTTGCTTCTTTTTTTTGGCTTCTAGTACTACTTGAGCTCATGTCAATTGACAATCACCAAAGTAAATCCTCAAGAAATGTAATATTGATGATTCTTTTGACATGAAAAATATTGGTTCCTTGTATCTAGGTTAACGTTTAATGGTCATACATATTCTTATTATTGAACTAATTAACTAAACAATATAAATTATTCTTATCCATACTAAAACCTTTTTCTTCCCTTAAACTAGGTGCCATCTCCCTCTTGATTTGTGTTATGATGATCTTGGCAACATTAAAGAATACTTACTTTATCTTCTTTGTTTTTCAATAATACAAATTTAGCCAAAAATAGAAGATGTGGTAATGCCCATTTTATTTAATTCTTGGTATTTCTTATTTTATGGTAACAACACCTATATCTTTCCTTTTCTCGAGTTCATTTTTCTATTTTCCTTTTGCCCAACTGTTAAAACAATAAAAGAGAAGGAAGCCCAAATGAATAAACCAAATTACAAGAACCAAAATCAAAGAAGACCATACATCTCTAAAGGAAATAGTAACTAAAGCCTTGTAATGAAACTACGGAAGTCCACAAGTCTGGTACTTGAGATGAAACCTCAATGACCAGGACTGTTGGTTGATTTGATTTCCAATCTAAGGTGGATAGAGGCGATTAGATGATAATTATGCTATTGAAATTTGGGGAATGCTTTCAAGTCACATAAGCCCCAAAGTCTTGGTCTCCCAAAGAGATTAGCACTCACGGGTACCTCCAACCGATCGATTTAATCACGTCCACAAATGCAACAAAGACCCCAAGGGATGGGTTTTCCACGAGTTGACTATTAAACCATAGTTGGTGGACCCTTTCAAGAAAAACAAAGACGATTGGCTTTCTTATTATTTACTACTTTCACCAAGTTAAGTTGAGTAAAATCTATCTACCTCCAATATCTAGGGAATACTTGGTTTAAATATTCTGCAAGTCACTTTCTTGTTGATTAAACTAGACCCATTGATCCGTGGCCGCCCACATGTCTACAGAACAGATATTCATGTTCAGTTTTGTCTTTACAGAACAGATTTTCGTGTCCAGCACAGTTTTGCATTTTCACACTTCCTTCCTAGATGTTTGACAAATGTTTTTTCCTTCAACATCCGTCTCAAAAACGGCAAAGAATTCAAACAGTCACTGGATTTCATTTTCCATAACGATAAAAGGTAGGGGTACAAAGCAAAAATGGCTCTCCCCAGCGGCGTCGTGGGTCACAATTTTTTATAAAGTTGGCACCAGGTCAAGTAGCAATAAACGCAAGCGGCGTCCGCCACCCAGAAAGCGAATACAGCCAACGCACATCACTTTAGCTTGAGTCAAATGAAAGGACTCGAAAAAATTACTCACTCGTGATAGAGATTGTTTACTTCGAATATATGTTTTAACTATAAAAATTCAACAATTAGATGAAATCTTAAGTGTAATCCACCCAATTTGGCATAACAAAAGGAAAAGTGATGAGAAAACACGCTAAGATGATAAAAAGATGGTGTCCGCCAATAATAGCAAAAGCGGAAGCCGCCGCTAGAAACGCTTGCCTTGTCTCTTTCTCTTTCTTTCTTTTTTTCTCTCCCTGTGGCGCTCTAACATGGACGATTCCGCCGCGTTAAGACCGGAGCCACCTATGACGAATACTACGCCGTCGCCTCGCCGCCGCAGGAACTCGATCGCTACGTCGGTGGTGATCCCAACTAAGCTGTCCCACCTGGCCTCCTACAAAACCCTTCATGGCGCCACCAGCCTTCCACAACAAAACGGAGCCGAGCCGCCGCAGCTGGACTGGGACCTGGTGTCTGGCGGCCTTAACTCCTCTGCGGCCTACACCTCGCTGAAAGACCTCATCCCCTCCTCCGCCGCAGCAATCGCCTCTCCCACCGCTGCCACTGCCGCGAACTCCGGGTACGAGATCTCCATCCGCAACCGTCTGGTCAAACAGGCTGCCTGGGCCTACCTTCAGCCCATGTCTGCCTCCCCTGGCTCTTCCGGCCCAACCCATTTCCTCCGCCGTCTCTGCCTCCGCCTCTCCGACTCTCTCTCCGCCTGCTTCGCTTATCTCACTCATCTCCTACAACGGATTCTCCACGCGCTTCGGGTCCCCATGAGCAGATAACGATCACCCTCTCTTTCTCTTGTGCTGTGTGAGCGCGAATGTGATTTCACATGATAGATTCCATTTTTTCAGCTTTCAAATTTTGCAAGTTTCCGCACTAAATATGAACATGTATGTGCTAAATGAAGCAAGATACAAAGAATGAAATGAATGATTTTTAACAAATCCTTCGAATTCTTAGTTATTTGTACAATCCTGATCAGTGGTCTGGCTTTGGGGCGCTCCTGAATTGGTGATGATTCTGACACTCTTTTTCCCAGTTGGTTTCCTGTAAGCCAGTGAGTCCGGGTCCGAGTACGACATGTCCTGAGGGTACACGCACTTGACTTGGTCGTCTAGTTTGGAGAGATCGGTGCTGGACTTGGGCGGCGGCGCCATGATTCGGTTGATTATGTTACCGGGAAACGGTGGGGCGCTCGGAGCCGGAAACCACTTCTTATTCTTGCCCGACTGACTGTCTCGCTTCCTGCCTGCACCGTCGGACGAGGTCGGTGGCGGCAGGTACGGCCCGAATTGCGATGATTGTGATTGTTTCTTAGGAAAAAACTATGTTAGGTTGTGTTTTGTAAATGAAAATGCTTGTCTAGTTTATTTAAACAGAGGAAAGTTTCGGTTGTCATTTCTTCATATTTATTCGAATAAAACATCTGACCGTCGTAATTGTCAAGGAATATATATACCGTGCTCAATTATTTTTCCTGTCCTGCTCAAAAATATCAGAACACTGGCAAATCGAGCCACAGAATCCATTAGCGGTAGTGATTAAGTAAATAACGATGGGAGTCATAAACAAGATGAAAAAAGTGAACCCACCTCAGATCTACTGCTCCTAAACCTTCTAAACTGGCCACCGGCGTACTCCAGCACCTGGAGGAACGCCGCCTGCCCCAATTCCGTACAGTTTTGCCAGTAGAAAACGGCAAAACGACAGTTCCTTTACTCAGAATGTTTAAAGTAGGACACCGTAGGACATACCATCATATGAATGCGTCGGCAAACCTACCAAGAACCGTAACAATTGCCACCATGATCCTGCATAATTGATGACTCGCTAAGATTTAATTTCATGAATCGCAGAAACATATGATGACATGAAATCCCCGTGACAGAAAAAGTGCACATCGCTGTTAGATAGCTTGGGTGGTAGCCAAGAATCGAAATCTATCCATGATGCTGATGAATAATAAAAGGATTTATTTCTCATAAATTTTCATTAATTCGCTCCCTATCCATTGGGTGAGTCCATTGACAAGACATTCACTTATTTAGGATTAAATGAGAATCATGTGAAACAGAGTTCCTGTCATGGGTCCTTTTCTTCAACGGTCGCAAAGATATATTATCGTATATTCGCAATTTCTCCTACAATTTTTCTAGCTTAAAACGGCAAGATTTTGATTTTATAGATCAAAGCGAACTCGCCTAAAAGCCATCCAAAACTCTGGAACATTTTATCTTATTACATGGTAAGTATACATATTTAGCCTATAAGTGACTTGAACATTTAATGTGCAAAAAGGCAGGTTCTCTCTCGACCGGCTTTTGCGGAGAGAGAATACTAGGCGATAGTAACAAGTGCTAAGTCACTTTTCTTCACAAAACGTTGTCCATTATGTTATTAGAAATCATGTAGAAATGCAAATCACAAGTTGCTTTTGCATCCAATCCAACCACAATACCATTAGATCAGTCGTCACGCACATCTGGACTTCTCATGTTTTCACAGTGGAGGGAGGAGTACATATGATCTTAAGTGTTAATTAGACACTCAAATTCAGCATTCATTTTAATCCAAAAAAGGGAGCTAAAGAAGCTCTAAATGCAAATCTTAGAGCGAGAATTATGAGGTGATTAGGTACTGCTCCCGATTTTTAGCAATTAATTAATGTAAATAGCCCAGATTCCAAATGGTAGCAATAGCAAAATGTTATTTGGTTTGACTACCCATAGATAGCAGTTGAATCCATTGAAACTTGCAAATTTTATGTCAGTCTGGTCCCCGAATTTCAATTGATAAACTCTAAACATGTTTTACAAATGGCATTTGATCCCACTAAGACCTGCAGATTTTGTATTTGCTTGGTGCCTAAGTTTTCCTATTTGTAACTCTAAACATGTCCCAGAACAAAATATTCTATTCCTCCCTGCAACCGAGTTTATGCTGTTGTAAATGTGAAGTACCTCTCGCGTGTTGAAATATCTATTTCGGAATCAACAATTACATCCATACGCGAGAGAGAGAGAGAGAGAGAGAGAGAGAGAGAGAGAGAGAGAGAGAGAGAGAGAGATGACCATAAATTTTACTATAAATATAAACATAAGTTTAACATAACAAACTTATGTTAGTAATTGTTTCCATTAACATAACTTCCGAGTCTTCCTGATGGCATTAATAATCGCCCCAACCAGTTCATCACACTTGCATCCGTAGATTAGACAAAAATAATTCGCTCCACCTCATTATTGCAGGTCAATGTCCTAAGAGCTTTCAGCCCCGTAGTTAACCATAAGATACTTTTCAAGGCAAGTAATTACACTTGAAGTTTACTAATTACCGGCCCTTCAGAATTTTTCCCATCAAGATCTACACTAGCAACAACAGTAAACTAAGGAATTCAGTCCCCTCCATGCTTCCTTCCCGCAAACCAGCAAATCAATCTTATCACCTATGGCACGATATGTCATTGCAAGAAGTCCCCCTACAAGAAGATAATGAAAGATGCACAGGCAAATAATGAAAGATGTAAATCTCTGCAGCCACTCATCATTTCTGAATGTTAATCTTTTGTAAAAGATTAAATCTTATTGGTTCGCACGAGCCATTGACCTTCCTATATCTGAAAAGTTATAGCAATCTAGACACGTGGATCTGTAGGTGTCGAAGCTGTTGTTGCTGCCATTTTCCGGCGACACAAAGAGAGCGAGAGACTAGCTTCTTAAGCAGTTCTCTCACCATTCTCCAACACATCTGCAATATTGGTCACGAAAAGATACGGAGAGTTCGGCACGACGCCTTAGACTACAAGCTCTCAAAACCCAGAGAGATTCGGAAATAAAAAAAGGTAATTGCCGTGGGCGGATGTTTATCTGGTTAAAATGGGAGTCAGACACTCGTAGCCCTAATAAAGTCGCCACGCCATAAATGTACGTCCCTTTCAAGAAACCCATCGAGAACTACGCTAGAAATCGCAAGTCTATTCACGAGGCTTTTAAAGCTGAGTTTTTTGTTTTTTGTTTTTTGTTTTTTTCGAATTGTAGAGAAGCAAAGAAGCGAATGCCTGTCTTTGCAAATCCCGCAATTACCTTTATTTTTTCCTTTTTTTAAAAAAACCTGCCATAAATTTTGCTGATACTTGTTGAAGGGATCGCGTCATCGCAAGCTCATAAATTTCTTCCACCGGATCGCATCCCGAAATCAACGGGAAAAAGAACGACATACTGGCAGACATAAGTTGGGGAATTCAAGGGTCCGATGCTATTATAAACTGGTGGGATTTCGTCATGGTTGGAGTCCAAAGGCAAGAAGAAGATAGTCCGTTCTCAAGCTTTCAAGGTCGTCGGCCATACTGGCAGAGAAGGGTCAGAGACGAGGGGAATGGAGATTTTTACGTTTGTAGTGCCATGTTGGGTGTTGTGGTGGTGAAAATCAGGCCAAGTGCGCTACGCACCCAGACTTGGGCCAGGCACACACCACAAGTATTTTTATCCGGCTGTCAGCACGCATTTCAGTTGGGTATGGGTCGGGAAATCAGTTCAGCTATGGGCCAACAACCCGACTTTCATGCTTTTCTGCCCCAAGCCCAAGATCAACAACATTTAGGCCTAAATACTCAGGCTGCCTGCACCCATTTTGTGGGTTATAAAATAATCAACTACAGATAAAATCATAAAAACATTAAACACCATGTTCTCTTAGAAGACAAATTCTACCTCCTTCCTCGGTCCCAATGAAAACCGAACTAACTAATCCTTAGCCACAAACTTAAGAGCCTTATGTACCTATAATATATTATTTAACAATCACAATATCATAATCAAAACTTACATTTCAAGTCAAATAATAATACAATAAGTTAAGTAGTAACTACTACATCTTCAAGACTTTTCTTAAAATTGTCATTTTTAATGGGTTTCTTTGAATCATTATCCATCACTAACGATGGAACCCATTTTTTATAGTGACAATTTTTTATAGTGACATTTACGTAAAGACATTTGTCTTGACACAACGGGCTTGGCACACCAGGCTGTAACAAAAAAATGATATCATTTTTATTTTATTCAAATCAACAGGAAAGGCAGCAAGCTATCACTTCATACATATTATCAGACTTCGACTGTCCAAACACAAAAATCGCAGAAAAACCATTAGATTTAAAGATTCCTTCATTTCTCCTCGGCAACCAAACGGAAGAGAAAGATACTTCATACTCCTTACTCTCAACTTAAAAAATGGGCAGTTGTACTTCAACTTTGCGCATTGAAAGAAGAGAGAAAATAAACAAAAAAACAATATGTATAATAGAGGCAACAGAAAAAAAAAAAAAAAAAAGATTTGATGTAAATACCTCTTTCCCGTGAAACCGCCTGTGGCCAATATTTTTGGGTCATGGAAGAAATGAACTGTTTAAGTGTGTTAGGTGCAGAAAGACTTAAGGAAAAAAATAAGGCAGATCTGAGAAACCGGAAATGAAAAGAGGCAATCATTTTCTTCATCTATAGACATAAAGATGGATGTGAATAGGGAAAGGAAGTCAGACAGAAAGGAAGAAAGAAGCGAAGCGAAGCGTGGCTGTATCAGACCCAGAAGAAGAAGGAGAAGAACAGGAGGAGGAGGTTGCCGAACACGCAAAACACACAAGGGAGTTGTAAAGGAGCACAGCTTCGAGAAACGGATCGACAACGTGGCAAAAGATCATTGAAGTTCCGCCAAAACCCGGACCCCAGTTCACTCGTCATTCAATTACAATTCATTCGACTCCTAATAAGATTTGAGCTCATTATCAATTATATTTACAAAATTAAATCATCAGTAAGAATAATTTAAATATTTTTTTAATATATATTCTTAACCTAAGAGAAATGTATACGTTGAGTAGTGTTCAATTTGAACTGTAGAATTCTCCAACCTTTTTTTCAAACAAACAAATTGATAACGATGCCCAAGTTGACATCAATTTATTATCCATTTTTTATATCTTTTTTTGTTAATTTTGAAAAAAATTAATATAAATCCTAAAACTTTTTTTCTTCCGTTAAACTAAAAGTTATTTATCCCTCTTAATTCGTGTTATAACGAGCCTAAGAATATTAAATGATACTTACTTTATTTTCTAACAAAGTAAATCAGTCAAAATTAATAATCAGTTAATTACCTAGGGTTTATTTTTCCATTTTATTTTACTTCTATGTATTATAAATTTATGTATATGTATATGTATTATTACTAACCTCTAGGTATCTCAAAAAGAAAACTACAAATTACAAATCTTAACATCCTAAACATTATTTCAATGAAATGATCTAAATTTTGTTATATGAAGGATTACTTTTTGTGCCGGAATCCTAATTTAATTACGATATTGGATTGTGGAGACTACATTATTTTCTATTATGTTATCCATATAAGTTAATTGGACCAAAGAAGGAAAACATATAAAAAATATAAATAAAGTGGGCAGGCTATATAAAAAATTAAACTAAATAAAAAGTGAGGTGAAAAATTATAAACGAATCCCTAATGCCTTGAAAATAAAAGAGTTGAGTACACCCAAAAAATGATCAATTGCATTTGTCCTGCGATTATAATAATAAACAAAGCTTTACTGATGAAGGGACGAAAGAAAAAGGAAAATAGGATAAAATCCCAAATAAATAAACAAGCTGCCAAAAAAGGAATAGAAGACGAAAACGAGGAGAGGTTCTCCTTTAACTCTGCAGAGAAAGAAATCTCCGCGGATATGTTTCAGAATCGCTCTTCAGCTTTTCCTGACATCTCTTCAACACTCTGTCGCTATTTGCAGAGATCATTATGGGCTTTGCTCCCCGCATTTACCAAGTCACACCTCTCATCCCATCGGCTTTTTACTGGCCTACTTTAAGTTTAATGACCAAACTACCCTTATACTTAACTATCAAATACTTTGGAAGTCATTTTCCGTAAACACTCCTTAAAGGAGCTTTTACTCGTGCATCCCTTCCTGGACTCTATTGTCGTCTGCAGATATCATTACGTGTGTTTTGCTCAATGCATTTACCAAAACCATGGCTCCAAAAGGAAGGTTAGTATGCAGAATCTCTGGGAATAAGCAGTGGATATAGGAACAATAAAAGCTTACGGAGACCTGTAAGGCAAGAGGAACGGTTTCTGAATTGAAAATACCGATGTGAAGGGACGGACAATAGACAGTTTTGTCATTTCTAAAAAAGCTGACCTCAGCAGTCCCAACGTGCCAAGCGTATATACCTTCATTGTCTCGGCAGGAAAGGAACATTTATTAACTTGGCGACGCAGGTGTTTAAAAGCAACATACTGTACTACGTTGGCTTCACAAGAAACCAAACATTTATTACCTTGCAGACGCAGCTGGCATATCTTCAGACACACATGCCGCCACTGACATAGAGTCTATTAATGTCTGAAATAACGATGGAATGGGAGGGGTAGTCTGATAAATGCGTCGAGCCATAATGATATCCTCGGAATCCTATGAAATTTTACCTTGCAGACACCGAAAAAAATATACACAACCAAAATTAAAACTCAGTGAAATAAATTAAAATCCGGGTTTAGGCAGGAATGCGGGCTAGCGTGCGAAAAACACAAAAACGGGTTTATTTAATCATATGCTTAAAGTCTGTGCTACCAAAGGTTTACATTATTCAAGAGATAGTTCAAGAGACCAGAAGGTTTACATTATTCGAAGAAACCAGAAGGTTTCTGCGGGCTAGCGTGCTCAGTCTGAAGATACGTTTTCTACAGAACCAAGACGACAAGGGGGGCAGGCTCGATCAGAAGATTACGTTAGGTGGGTAAGTCCAAAGAAATTAAAGTTAGAGCGGAAAAGCTTTGGACAGCCAATAAAAAGAGAGCACAGGGATCAAGGTAATAAATGTTTGGTTTCTTGTGAAGCCAACGTAGTACAGTATGTTGCTTTTAAACACCTGCGTCTCCAAGTTAATAAATGTTCATTTCCTGTCCAGCTAAGGAAGTTCAGTCTTTACCAAAGGTTTAAATTAAGCTTCGTTGCCCTGATAGGAAAGCACCATTTAGTACCTTGCGGACACTGCTGGCTCTTCAGACGCCAAAAAATATACACGACCAAAATTAACATTAAATCCCAATGACTTGAAGGGCGGGTTCCCCCCAAAAAAAAAAAAACAAATTCCACGTCTTCGATCCGTGTCCTCTAAGTCTATTGGCTGCCCGAAGCTCTGCCCTCTCCCTTGTGTTTTGTAGTGTGTTTCTTTTCAGGTCTATATAGGAGGAGTTTCTGGGAGTTTCATTGATCTCGTACTATTGGCCTCCTCTTCTTATTCTTCTGGGTCTGATACGGCCGGCCTCGCTTCTTCCTTCCTTTCTGTCTCACTTCCATCTTTATGTCTGTGGAGTGGAAGAAAATGACTGCCACTTTTGCTTTCCGGTTAATGAGAAATACATACTTTTCTTCAAATCTTTTGGCTTTTAATACACTTAAAGTATATTTCTTCCGTGACCCAAAAATACACTTAAACCTTTTTTGTTTCAAGAGACCTTGTCCGAGCTTTTCAGAGACAGCGAGGAGGTACGTTTGGGTGCTCCTTAGTTTTCTTCTCGTGCTGTTCTCAAGTAAGTAAGCCTTCTTAGCTTCCAATATCGTTTGTTCCTTTCCTTCAATCATTCGCCTCTGGTGACTCTGTCCATCTTTTGTTTTGTTGCAAGAGCTTCCGCTACAATGGAGGAGTCCTCCAAGAAGAAAACGAAGATAACAAAGGAAGAAAAAGAAAAAAAAGATGAAAAGAATCCTCCCCATGTTCACTCCGTGAAGGAGGATTCTAAACCTCAAAAAGGTAAAAAAACCAAGGGCTCTAAATCTAAAAGTTTTGCTTTTACAGAAAACTGGAAGGCAAACGAGGTAAATCTTAAAGGAGATCAAGATTCCAGGGAGAAGAAAAGAAAGAAGGTCGCTGCTGCTACGGAGCTGCAATGCGAAATTTCTAAAGACACACCACTTACCAATGCTACTGCCTTTCAACCCATAGAGCCCACGGAGAAAACCTACCCTGCTGCTGATCAAAACGTTCCAGAAGGCTTAAAAGAAACAACTGAAATGCAATTATTTTCAAAAGGTTTTACAGATTATGTTAATGATTTAAGGATAAAGTTAGATTGTGTTGACAGCGATCAAATTGGTGTTCCTTTTGGTTTTTCTTTTAGCCATTTTTTATGCATTGTCTCTTTGGGCAGAAAGTCTGTAAAGATCTCATTCTGATAGGGCAGAAATGTGTATCTTAAATCTTAATTTGAGTTGTTACTCAACAAGTATTTTATTTTGGATGCTTTGATTTGTAATTTTAAATATTATTAGAAACTATCATATTGAAGCAGATTTTGGTTTAAAGCACCATGTAGGCATATTTTCCTTACTTTCAGAACTTATGTACATTGCATGTCGGAATCAGAATCCTAAATAATTCTACATAACTTAGAATGAATTTTTAAGGTTCGGTTGAAGTAAAAAGATCTTCTGGGAAGAAAGAATAAACAACGGAATGGGAGCTCATGACCAAAACCCTTACTCCATTAGAATTTAATTTTGAAGGAAATGTTAATGCTTTATAATAATATATTATACCTAACTTTTAAAATTATAAATACATTCAAACACGTGATAGACTGCGTCTTAGTCGGGATAGAATATCGGAACAGCCACGGGAGATGGATTTTCAGAGAAATACTGACCACCTGTTGAGTTGGCTGCTTCCCCGGAAAGATACCAATCCTTAGCATTGTGATGGGTTCCGCCGCACCAAAAAAGAGCACTGTCTTGGAGGTCTAACTCACTCCTTTTGTCAGAAGCTGGGCTAGCTTTAACGTATGTAAATCATATTCTCAAGACATCTTCTGGAAGATATTCAAAATTCTGGCAGTATACTAATTAATGGCTGAAATCATTAATAGCTATCACTGTAGCAGTCATTTTTCTTCATGAAGAAATGTGACGTCGGTGTTCGTTTTGCAGCATTGCTGTACAATACAAGCGTTCGAACCAGGATGTGCCGGCGCAATGAAAAGTGAGAAATCGGATAGCTTGGGAAAGAAGAATGGTGACGGCGGAGAAATGGAGGAAAGCTGCCCGTTCAGCAATTAATGATCATAATTAATTATTATTTATTTCGTCGAGAAATTAATGACTACAAGTTGTATAAAAAAGCAGTTTTCCAGTATGCTTTCGCATCAACATTGTTGGTCAAATCCTTAGTATTTTTCGTTATTTGTACAATCCTGATCAGTACTCTGGCTTTGGGAGGCGTGTGAATAGGTGACCGTGCTGGCACTTCTTTCCCCATTTAGTTTCGTGTCAGCCAGTGAGTCCGGTCCGAGTCCGACATGTCCCGAGGGTACACGCACTCGACATGGGCCTCTGGTTGGGAGAGAACGGTGCTGGACTTGGGCGGCGACGCCATGATTCGGTTGATTGTACGGACGGGAAACGGTGAGGCCCACGGAGCCCGAGAACCACTTCTTATTCTTGCGCGACTGTCTGTCTCGCTTCTGAGAGCGGTGGCAATAGGTACGGCCCGAATCGCGATGATTGTGATTGTTTGCCTGGTAAAAACTATGTTATTTTGGTTGAAACAAGCTTCCCAAGTAGTACAGATTCCTCGGTGCCATAGATAGATGAAAAGTGCCAGCTTCAGCTCACCGTGTTGCGACAACCTTAGCAAAATCTCAACGTTAGTTAGTTTTGAGTTAATTGAAGACTCAGAATGTCTAAAATATGACATTCCATGATATGAATGAGTCGGTAAACCTCTCAAGAATTGTAACAATTGCCATAATGATGATACTGCAGAATTGATGACAATTTAAGGTTCAATTTCATGCATTCCAAAAACATACGATGACATGAAATCCTCGTGACAGAAAAAAGGCACTTCGTTTTTCGATAGCTTGCATGGCAGCCAAGTATCGAAATGTATTGGATGATGCTGAGGAACGGTTGAAGGACTTATTTCTCATAAATTCTCATTAATTCGTTCCCTATCTATTCGGTGAGTCAATTGATAAGACATTCACCTATTTAGGATTAAACGAGAGAATCCTACAATTTCTCCTACAATTTCTCTGGCTTAATACGGCAAGATTTTGATTTTAGAGATCAAAGCGAACTCACATGTTCTCTTTCTCTAGAAACCTCCCCAAACCCTTTGAACCCTAAACCCCGCCGCCGCTTGCTCTTACTCTCTCTGAGCCCAGAGGAATCACCGGCAGTGGACTTCCACCACCAGCAATGCCGCTGTACTCTCCCCGTCTCCGCCGAGCCCTAACCTCGCTCTCCACCCTCCGCCAGTCTCGCTCTGTAGTTGCTGTAAGCAACTAATCGAGTTCTATCTGGTGCGATTGAGTATTAGATTGTGTCATCATTGCACGGTGCATGAACATATATATGTTCCTCAAATGGTATAGCAAATTTATGGAGATTTTGAGTGCCTGTAACCGATTCAGGGCTTACTGCATTGTCAATAGAGCTCAAGGGCCCAATCAAGATTGACCTTTAAAGCAACGAGTTCATGCTGATTAACCGCTAATTCCCATGTCATCTGATTGTGCGTTACTCGATGTGATTGTATGTATCTTTATTAACATGCATTTCAAACATATAAAACCGTACAAGTTGAAAACAAAGTGATGTATACTCCAATCGAGTTCTTTCCGCATCATGCATACAGAACAACAATTTTTATATCCAGATACTACAAAGGAGCGTCTAGGGCGTATCGGTACAATCTCTGCTGCAAGTTTGTATGTAGCCATTTGCTTTTCATCCGTACTTGTTACAATAAGAATAGTCATAATAAAAAGAGAATATTCATGAAAAATTAAAAACGAAAATGTTAATCTCTGCGGCCAATCAACATTTTTCTTTTTGGTTCATACAAACAGTTGATCTTCATATGTCTGAAAAGTAAGAATAAATTAATTGAATTGATAGTCATGAATCTGTAGGCGCTGAAGTTGTTATTGCTGTCATTTTTCGACGACTCAAAAAGAGTGAAAGATGAACTTCTTCAGTAGTTCTCTCATCATTCTCCCATACGCAATGACCAAGAAAAGATTCGAAGAATTTGGCACAAAGCCAATATTTTTGGGCCATGGAAGAAATAAACTGTTTAAATGTGTTAGGAGCATAAAGATTTGAGGAAAAAGAAAAGGACGATCTGAGAAACCGGAAATGAAAAGAGGCAATCATTTTCTTCCTCAATAGACATAAAGATGGATGTGAATAGGGAAAGGAAGTGAGACAGAAAGGAAGAAAGAAGCGAAGCAGAGCTGTATCAGACCCAGAAGAAGAAGAAGAGGAGGAGGAGGAGGAGGTTGCCAAACACGCAACAAACACAAGGGAGTTATAGAGGAGGACAGCTTCGGGACACGGATCGACAACATGGCAAAAGATTATTGAAGTTCCGCCAAAACCCGGACCCCAGTTCACTCGTCATTCAATTACAAGATTTTTTAAATTCGTCATTCAATTACAATTCATTAGCCTCCTAATAATATTTGAGCTCATTATCAATTATATTTACAATAATAAACCATCAATAAGAATAATTTTTTTAAAAAATATATAGTCTTAACCTAAGAGAAATATATATGTTGAGTACGGTTCAATTTGAACTATAGAATTCTCTAACCTTTTCTTCAAACAAACAAATTGATAATGATGCCCAAGTTGACATCAATTTATTATTCATTTTTTTATTAACTTTTTTTGTTAAATCTAAAAAAAATATAAGTCTTAAAACCTTTTTCTTTTGTTAAACTAAAATTTATTTGTCCCGCTGAATTTGTGTTATGACTAGCCTAACAATAGTAAATGATACTTTCTTTATTTTCTAACAAGGCAAATCAATCAAAAATTAATAATACACAATTTCATGTATTTTTTTTTGTTTTTTGTATTTTTAATTTTATGATAATAACACACTCATATCCTTCCTTCTCTCTAAGGATTTATTTCCCTATTTTATTTTTATTTCTATGTATTATAAATTTATGTATATGTCTATGTATTATTACTAACCTCTAGGTATCTCAAGAAAAAAAAAATTATAAATTACAAATCTTAAAATCCTAAACATTATTTCAATGAAATGATCTAAATTTTGTTATATGAAGGATTACTTTTTGTGCCGGAATCCTAATTTAATTACGATATTGGATTTTGGAGACTACATTATCTTCTATTATGTTATCCATATAAGTTAATTGGACCAAAGAAGGAAAACATATAAAAAAATGAAAATAAAGTGGGCAGGCTATATAAAAAATTAAACTAAATAAAAAGTGAGGTGAAAAATTATAAACGAATCCTTAATGCCTTGAAAATAAAAGAGTTGAGTGCACCGAAAAAATGATCAATTGCATTTGTCCTGCGATTATAATAATAAACAAAGCTTTACTGATGAAGGGACGAAAGAAAAAGGAAAAGAGGAAAAATCCCAAATAAACAAGCTGCCAAAAAAGGAATAGAAGACGAAAAGCAAGAGAGGGTTTCCTTTTCCTCTGCAGAGAAAGAAATCTCCGCGGATATGTTTCAGAATCGCTCTTCAGCTTTTCCCGACATCTCTTCAAGACTCTGTCGCCATTTGCAGAGATCATTTTGGCTTTGCTCGCCGCATTTACCAAGTCACCCCTCCCATACCATCGGCTCTTTACAGCCTATGCATAGCCTACTTTAAGTTTAATGACCAAATCACCCTTATACTCACCTATCAACATGTTTTATTGCGTTTCAAGCAAAACAAATGTTACAGATAAACACTGAGAAGAAAACTTCCAGAATTAAGCTCTCCAAAAAGGGTTGGTGAGTCTCGGCTTGAAAGTTGAGACAGTCGTTACAAACTCCTCGGAGGTTTGTATTAGAGAGACCTGTTTTGTGGAGACTCAGTAAGGTAAAAGGAGCGGTCTCTGAATGGAAAATACCGATGTGAAGAGAGGGACAATAGACAGTTTTGTCATTTCGAAGAAAGCTGACCTCAGCAGTCCCAACGTGCCAAGCATATGTATATATATATATATATATATATATACCTTCGTTGCTTCGGCAGGAAAGGAACATTTTTATTAACTTGGAGACGCAGGTGTTTGAAAGCAACATACTGTACTACGTTGGCTTCACAAGAAACCAAACATTTATTACATTGCAGACACACATGCCGCCACTGACATAAAGTCTATTAATGTCTGAAATAACGATGGAATGGGAGGGGTAGTCTGGTAAATGCGTCGAGCATAATGATATCCTTGGAATCCTATGAAATTTTACCTTGCAGACACGGAAACAAATAAATATACACAACCAAAATTAAAACTGAGTGAAATAAATTAAAATCCGGGTTTAGGCAGGAATTTTTGCCACGTCCTCGATCCGTGTGCTCTCTTTTTATTGTCTGTCCAAAGCTTTTCCGCTCTAACTTTAATTGCTTTGGACTTACCCACCTAACGTAATCTTCTGATCCAGCCAGCACATCTTCTGCACGCCTGCCCCCAGAAACCTTCTGGTTCCTCAGAAAACATATCTTCGAATTAAAAAGGAAGACAATAAATTGACGTCGTCGACTGAGTTTGGTTTAAATATAATTCAGGTATAAGTAATTATTATTTAGCATGTTAAAAGAATTATTAAATTACTTTTTTTTTATGATTTACTTTAGTAATTACACTTGATAATGAGTTCAAATATTATTAGGAGAGCCAAAAAATAAAAGCAAAATGGAAAGATAATGATAATGAGTTCATATTTACTTATCCAACTTTGTTAATTATTTTTTCAATGATAATATTTTTCATTTTCGATAAACGTTGTTATCGATAATTCAACTTTGTTGTATTTGGATTGGGGAGGTCGGGGGTAGTGGGTACGAGGCCATTGCCCGGTGAATTAATACGGTGGGTGGGGGGCGTTTGTTCAGGGTAGAAGAAATCAATCAGGTTTAATTGTTCGTTTCTGAAGAATAGATTGGCATTAAATGAACTGTACTGAATGAGATTGAGCAGTTCTTGGCCCCTTCAATGCAATATCATTTTCGCACACATCTATCCATATGCAGCTCGGAGTAGCTATAGCTCATAAAGCTGCTCCCAACATGAAAGTGACACCTGGGTTTGTGAATCGGTTGGCTCCATTACCCTTCTAAACCCAAGCTTGACTTGACATTCGCAACATCCTAATGAAATAAACATCAGGCTGTTCCTGAAAATACGCTGTCCTGTTTATGTTGCAAGAGTGTCTCTTCGATTTGGGTTTGATATCTTATGCTCTGCTTTTAGCATGTGACGCATGGACCAACAAAGTTGAATCGGTAGCTTTATTATCTACTGCTCTTAAGCCCTAGCAACAAGAACCACAGCAATGATCCTCATATGAGAGTTTGTAGTGAAGTTTTTTTCAAAAGAAGAAAATTATGTACATGTATTGTTAGGAAGCTCTAGGTATCTTTTAAAAGAAATTAGAAATTAGAAATCTTAAAATCCTAATCATTATTTTAATAAAATGACTAGATTTTGCCATATGAAAGATTGTTTTTTGAATAGGAAACCTAATTTAAATAATTATTATTTTCTTGAACTACATATTACAAAAACAAACTCTAAATTACGTAACAAATATCATAATCAATTGTAAGACCTAACGGTAGAGACTTGTTTTGAAGTTATGGTGCAAAGGGGAAAGGAAATTGTGAACGAAACAACCATCAAAAGCTGGTATCAGTAAAGCGGGCCACACACAAAAACCCAGCATATCGTCCTCGCCCTCGTAAAATTAGGAAAGGTTAAAAAAAAAAAAGGACGAATAAGTAAATAATCTCGTTACTTTAGCCTAAATCAACAACCACGGCATTTGCATGTCTGTGTTTCCAGCAAGCAACCTATTTGTACATGTCCTGAGATACAATATTCCGTCCTCTCCACTCAAAAGTTTGCAGTTCAAGCATTGGCTCAACATCAAATCGGAAGTCATCGCCTTCCAAATTACAACTAAAATAAATAAATAAATAAGAAAATCATTTCAGAAGTGTAACCAAAATCAAACACCTCCCGAAGATCCTCTAGTGTTGGATCACGGAGGATAAATATCTCTTTCTGATGACAGGCAGGTTGTTGTCAAAGTTCAACTTAGCATCCACAGCTACCAACTGCTTGTCAGAAGTCCCTAGTTACAAGTTTTTGCCCAACCATCTTTCCTAAGTACAATAAATTAGAGATCTTCATAGAGAAAAACTTGAATTTTGTGGAATGAAAATTTCTAAATTAGAACAAAGAGTATTTTCTTTTTTTTTTTCTTTTTTTTTTTTGTATTTTCCGTTAACGGTAAAATAAAACCAACACGCCCAACAAGAATAGACTAATGCTCGTATTAAGTCCCTAATAGAGGTACAAATCCACAATAAAAGAGACCTACATGCACGCCAAGAGAAGAAAAAGAAGTTAAATCATACTCTTGAAGAAAGATAGAAATAATCCTCAGTACTAGCTATATCTTCAACTTGATCAGACTCAACAATACGAACTCCACTCTTAAGACCATTTTTAAAGGTTCCCAAGCCTCTCCCACCAGCCAAAATCTGGGTTTTGACCACCACCTGTATAACAAGAAAAGTTAAGTCTTTCTCTTTCCTTCAATCTATGTATTTGCTAAGAAAATCTACAAAAAATGATAATTTCTTTTACTTTTTTTTTTAACTTCCACCATGTCATCCAGAAAACAACGGCACAAAGCCTTGTTTGGGCCAAATACAAATACAAATACATTGACCAAATTCTTTTTTCTTCTAAAAAATAATATAAACATAGAAGGCATTATTATCCTCTCCGTTCACCTCCTAAGTCTTGCACATTCTCTTCTTGAAAAGAACAAGAAAGTAATGACTTGAATCACGTGCAGTTACCTCGCTTTCATGGGAAAATACTTCGTCACAAAAGAAACGGCCACACTTTGGGAACATTGAACCTTTATTTGCGCATCAACTCAGCTCCCTCCTTTCATCAAAAATCAGAAATAAAAATGTTAATCTCTGCAGCCGTTCAACTTTTCTGGAGAACATATTTACGAAAATGAAAAGACACGACCGGTGTTTGATCGTGAAGAAAAATGCCACTAACGCGGTTCATTTCTTCCATGGCCGAAAAATACCAAGGACGGCGGAGCCGTCGATGGCATTTTCCGGCACAGAAGAGATGAACCGAGACAGTGAGTTGTGAAGCAAATCTGAAGAGAAACCTGAAATAAATAAGCTGCAAAAGTCGCAAATAGAGAAAACAAAAAGGAAAAGAGGTGGATATGCAGTCATCTTCGTTTTCCTCTATAAGATAAAGATATAAAGGAGCTCTGTTTCCCATCTATAAGATAAAGTCTTTTTCGTTTACTCTATAAAGATATGAAGTGAAAACGGAAAGGACGACAGAAAAGAGGTAAGGCGTGCAACTCTTTGTCTAGATCAAACTTCTGCAGAACCAGCAGGAAGGGTGGGCAGGCACTAAAGACATGCCAGCTGTGGTTGCAATGCGAAGGTAATAAATGTTGCTTGAAGTGAAGTGCAGTATTAAATGTTGCTTGAAGTGAAGTGCAGTGAACTCTCGGGAAGAGGCAGATGTTTATTTAATCGGGATGTTGCGAATGTGGTACACCACATTCTCTCCAAACGTCGAGTCAGGCTTGGGTTTGAAAAGGTGTTGGAGCCAAACGATTCCTAAACCCAGGTGTTACTTTCATGTTGTGAGCAGCTTTATGAGCTGGCCTCTCCCAGCTGCACATGGATGATGTATTCGAAAATGATATTGCATTGAACTGGCCATGAATTGCTAAATCTCATTCAGTACAGTTCATTTAATGCCAATCTGTTTTTCAGAAACGAACAATTGTTCTTCCAAAACTGCGTGGTACGTTACAAACTCGTGTTTATTTTCGTACCAACCCACTAAACCTAATTGATTTCTACTACACTGAACAAACCCATATTAATTCACGAGGCAATGCTTCGGCTGCAACGGCCCAATACCCAACACCCACTTCCCCCCAATCCTAATACAACATCTCCTATTATTTCCATTCACACATAACTCGGACTAAAGTCCAACCATTAGACTAACGTTTTCCTCATATTAATTAGTTACACATAGTCATGACATTTATAGTTTTGTAATACCATTTCTAATCTTATTATTCTCTTTCTTTTTTGTTTTTGCCTCTTAGAATATAGTTGAAGTAGTAAAAAGAACTCATGAAAAATTTTGTTAGTTTAGGTTATCAAGTAAAGTTTAGTGAAGATTGTGGAATATTAAAAACAAGAAAGTACAAATTGACAAGTGAAATATGCACGTAACACCCACCAAGAATAGAATAAATTATTTGTTCTTAAAGTGCCAATTAACAAACACGATTCAAAGTTTTTTTCTTTTTGTTCTTAAAGTGCGAATCGACACCAAGACCACAAAGAATAAAATAAACTATTTATTCTTAAAGTACAACTGCTATTCAATTTTTTTTTTCCTTTAAGTCTTATAAATTGCATTATAAACTTAATCTTAGATGATCTGCTCATACATCCAAACTATAGAAATTTTCATCTTTTGATTTAAATAAATATCTAAACCTAATATAACAACTCTCACACCAAGAAATGTTTAGTCTCATTCATTACAGTTCATTTAATGTCAATATGTTCTTCATAAATGAAAAACCATTCTTACAAAACTTAGAAACAACACATTTAATTTAATCTTAGATAATTGGCTTATACAACCAAACCATAAAAATTTCTCTCATTTGATTAGTATAAGTATCTAAACCTGATATAACAAGTCTCGTAACAAAGTACAAGGAAAAGTACAAGTGAAACCATAAAACATAACAAATCATGTCAAAATGTTGCAAACATAACAAGCTTGCAGATAATATTTTCACAATAATGATTTTGTTCGATGGATTTACTGAACCACCCTTCCCTTCTCAGCCTTTGACATTCGGGGCTACTTTTACCTTAATGACCATATTACCCCTAACCAAACCCTGTCCGCAAGTTAAAGCTCCTCAAAAGATCACGTAAGTAAAGCCTGTCACAACAGCCTCCCATAACTGCACCTGCTTTTTTGTTCGATGGCAACGTTAAAAAAATGTACGAGCTTTTGATTGCGATTCAAGTAACACTCTAATGTCGTGATTATCATTGAGAAATATTAACAAAGTTGGATAAGTTGATGCTTTTGCAATATCTTTCTATTTTGCTTTTCTCTTTGTCTCTCCTAATAATATTTGAACTCATTATCACTTGCAATTACTAGAGTAAATCATAAAAAAAAAGTAATTTAATGATTCTTTTAACATGTTAGATAATAATTATTTGTACCTGAATTAAACTTAAATCAAACTCACTCGACGTCAACTTGTACCAGAAGGTTTCTGCGCGCCAACGCAGTCGACATCAATTTATTGTATTCTTTTTAATATTTTTCTTTTTTCGTCAATTCCCGGAAGAAGCCCTTCTCGATATTAAAACCTTTTTGTTCCTTTTAATTATACGCCAACTGCCCTCTTTAGTGTTATGACAAATTTGGCGACTTTATTGGTATTTCTTATTTTATGGTTAAATAACACTTATATCCTTTCTTTTCTGAAGGTTCATTACTGTACTTCTGTCCAATTGTTAAAACAGTAAAAGAAAAGGGAGCCCAAACGAATAACTCAAATTACAAGAACATACATCTCTGAAGGAAATTTTGCTCTGCTGAGATATATAACAATTACAGCGAAAAAACGGCACAGATGAAGGTGAACGAGGCTTTTGCGCTGCCGTGATATAGCAAACTAAAACGAGTATCGGTCACGGAGAGTACTTGAAGAAAAGAAACAAATAATAAGTACAGAGAGAGATGGGCACATGCCAGTGGCTGAACAAGTTGAGTGAGCCAGTAAAGGATTTAACCTTAGAAGGATACACGAAAAAAGTCTAGATTACCAAAGGTTTTTTCTTTGTCCCTTGGACTGCTAGGCTTTGAGCTTTTCTTAATCTTCATCCAAATCACAAGAAGTAGAAGAAGAAATAGGAAGAGAGATAAAGGCTTCATTGTCTACAATGAGCCAAAAGAAGAACACCGGCTGCGTCCATTATAATTGATATATTTTTTTATTCATTTGTCCCTCTTAGAGCTGAAAAAAATAAGTTAAAATAAAATACAACTTTTGACATATAGATCGTACAACTACGTGACAAGAGATTCTTTTAATCCTACCCTCCAGAGCAGCAAACCAGTTCCCAGTCATTGTTGTTCCTAAAATATTCATAACTTGGTTGAAATCATCTTGTTCATTTTGTAAATACTTATTTTCCATCACCTGAAAATAATGACTCAATAACTTAGGCACAAGCCTTCTTTTGTCATTCGGTTTCAACACGTTAGCAGTTTGCAAAAAAAATTTGAAAATAAGAGAAAACCGAACTCTAAATGTCGGCAGCAATTATTCTAAACTTTCTTCAGTTTTCCTTCAACACCGAGAAGGAAAACTGATCAACACTAAGAAGAAACCTTCAATTATATATATTGTTTTATCTAAAATAAATTTTGAAAAAAAACTACATATAGAAGGCATATGATGTGATCTAAATACTTCATCCCGTGAAAGAGGCGAGAAGAGAGAGAAAAAAAAAATTGGGAGCTACATACCTCATCCTGTTATGTCGTTAATGGTGGCTAAACATTTGCCGAGAGAGCCCAATGTCATTTATGGTCAAGATGATATAAAATTCTAAGAGGGCCAAGATAGCTAAGAGGAGGAGGCGTTGTTGACAACTTCCAACAACTTCCCACGACAGTGCGGTCGTTGATATTTTTGGGTCATGGAAGAAATATACTGCAAGTGTATTAGAAGCCGAAAGATTTGAAGAAAAATATGTATTTCTTATAAACCGGAAAGCAAAAGAGGCAGTCATTTTCTTCCTCTGTATAGACATAAAATGGAGGTAAACACGGAAAGGAAGTGAAACAGAAAGGAAGGAAGAAGCGAGGCCCGCTTTACCAGACTCAGAAGAATAATAAGAGGAGGCCAATAGAACGAGATCGACAAAACTATCAAAAAACTCCTCCTATATAGACCTGAAAAGAAACACACTACAAAACACAAGGGCGAGGGCAGAGCTTCGGGCAGCCAATAGACTTAGAGGACACGGATCGACGACGTGGAATTTGTTTTCTTTTTAAAGCTAAAGCAATTAAAGCTTCTCAGAAGTTTGAGAGCGAGCCATAGTTGCACTTGCATTTTCGACGAGGAAACAAATCAATATTCTTTTTAATCTTTTTCTTTTTTTGGGAAAGGTCCTTCTCGATATTAAAACCTTTTTACGGTTATAACACTTCTATCCTTTCTTTTCTGAAGGTTCATTACTGTACTTCTGTCCAATTGTTAAACAATAAAAGAAAAGGGAGCCCAAACGAATAAATCAAATTATAAGAACATACATCTCAGAAGAAAATTTTAAACACCTGTATCTGTCGCAGAAAGTACAATAAGAAAAAAAACATATAATAAATACAGAGAGAGATGGCCGCATGCCAGTGGCCGAACGAGTTTAGTCCATTTGCTTTTAAACACCAATATCTGTCGCAGAAAGTACAAGAAGAAAATCTTTAAATGGTAAACGTGGAAGGTCTAGATTACCAAAGGTTTTTTCCTTGACCCTTGGGACTGCTAGGCTTTAAGCTTTTACTGATTCTGTATCCAAGCCAACGAAAACTTAATCGTTCTCTTCCTCGTCCAGCATCAATTTCTCAGCTCTAGTTCCTGTTAGGATTACTGTACCGCAGGTCAAAGCATGGACCAGCCAAGTCGAATCGGTACCGTTGTTGTCTCCTGTTCTACAGCCGTTACAATATCCACAGCAATGACCCTCTTAAGAAGCTCTAGCTATCTTAAAAAATACATATTATAAATTACAAATCTTAAAACCCTAATCATCATTTTACAGATTTGGTCGAGATTTTGATATATGAAAGATTAACTTTTAGCTACAAGAATCCTAATTTATTTATCATTGTCTTGAATTGTTCTCTGCAAAAACAAACTTGAAATAGTTAAGAAACATTAGCAAAGAAAATACAAGGTACTTTTTAAATAATATAAACAATGCTAATTTCATCAAAAGAAGATAACATCGATCACAAATACAAAAAACATGCACAACCCGGTGTGCCTATACACAAAATCTTGAGCCTTCGTATGTTATGTTTATCCAAATTGTCGGCTGTTAAACTAAAAATAAAATAAAATAAGGAAATCACTTCATATAGATAAGTAGTGTAAGCAAAATCAAACATCTCCCGAGGATCCTCCACTGTTGGATCACGGAGAACATATATCTCTCTTTGATGAAAGGCAGCGTTGTCGTCAAAGTTCAATGCATCCACAGGTACAAACATTTTGTCAGAAGTCTTTGCAACACAATCGATCTACCCACAAGAACCAAAATCCACGGTTCGGACTAAAATGTTCGATGCAAAAAATAAAACATATAAGCATGTAACCGTGCAAATTTTAAATTTACAACCTCATGCTCACTTCGAAGTGTACAGTCACATTTTGCCAAAAAACTCATGATTTCTTCACTTGTTCAATTGAATCTTTCCTATCAGCCACTTATGGAGCTAAACCATCAACAACCTTAGCAGCATCCTCACCTGTTATGCCTTCCTTTTTGAAAACATGAATCGGCACCTATGAAAAGAAATTGTGTATTATATTTCAATAGAAAAGAGCACGAGACTGCCTCAAAGACGACTATCAACCACCAAGAAGAGAAGAAAAGGATAACTTGTTAACCATGTTAATTAGTTGACATGATTGGTCATTTCATGGATAGATGTTTGAAACTGTTAGTCCAAGAAATGTTTACTAGCGATCCTTCTTTTGGTTGTTTTTCTCCAAGAGTTTAAAAGGATTTCTCTTTGATGTCATATATTGGTTAATGCTTTAGAAGTTCATACAGCCTTGTTACTTTGTTGGTTCTTGACAATAATGTTGTCCATACAAAAATTCATGGAATTCTTTATTAACTATGTTAAGTAGTTGACATGATTGGTCATTTCACGAGAGTAAATTGCAAAAATTCACTAAGGTACTTGTTGACATGGAATTTTGCTAATCTAGCCATGATTATTCTCTCTTCACAAAGAAATAAGGAATAAAAGGTTGACAACTATTGAGTATGATGCTATGGTTAGGATGAAGGACCGAGATTCCCAACTTGAAGGCATATTGATTTATTTTTCCATGATCATGCTATATATTGCCTATTTTGTATAGCTCATTAGTCAATTTTTCAATGCCTCGAAACATTCACATTTGATGTAGCTATAAGAATTTAAATTTGTTAAGGGTTGCTAGGATTTGTTCTATCTCTTTTCTTTTGAATCTAGATTAGGGACTTATTGCCTTCTATGACCCTAATTAAATTTTCCTTGGACTTGGTCTATTTTTTATTTTTCCTCAACATGCCTTATGTCAAGGAAATCTCTCACTAGTTTTTAATTAAATTAGAGAATCCTCGATTTCTTAAAGAAGAAAAAAAAAAACATACAATCTCTAAATCATACGATGGTAATCATTGCTTGTGAGATTATATGAATTACAAACATCTTCAAAGACTTGGCTATTCATTTTCAATATCCCATGCAACTCTTTTGTGATTAAAAAAAAAAAAAAAGCAACTATTATGTTGCATTAAATTAGATTTTCCATAAAAGGTCAAATTCATTAGATTTACTAACACTTGGTAAGGGAATAGATACAATAATAGCTTATTCAAACATGTTAACAAGTAGATATTTTGACAAAGATTCTCTATAACAAACAACATCAATATGTTTTTGGTATGATTAAACCCCAACTTAAGGAGTGTTGAATGTTGTTATATCATCGTGCAAGATTGTGTTACCAATGTAGAAGATTATACCATTATGTGGTCTAAACACACTTCATATAGTTTCCTTATGGAATGGCCTTTATTAAATTTGTGCCTCATTTAGTCATTTGTAATTCCTTATTACATTTCCTAATTTGTAGGTAGAATACATTTCCTTCTCATGTACTTGTGTGTCATGTGTATCGTAAGGGAAATATGATAGCGGATCATTTAGGATTAAGTGATTATAGGCTACTATAGGGTTAAGCAAATGTGCTATCTAATATATTTTATGTATTCATTTTACTTATATATAGTCACTTAGAATATAAGTGACTAATTTTTCTTTAAAGATTAGGATTATACTCTACCTTTGTACTTATATGTATGGTTATTACGCTTAACTTTGTTGGTATTAATAAAATTTGTTAGAGTATTACTTTTTTTTAAAAAAAAAAAAAACTAAAAAACAATTTGTAGAATACAACATTCGTTAAGCAAGAATAATTGAATAATGTCCCTTGGGGTGTATTTGAGACAATAAAAAAGGCTTGTGTAAGAAATTTTACAAGGTAACTTTCTTGGGTTCTAATCCCCTAACTTCAGTCCATATCTTTCCCTTCCCCTCATTTCTTGACAAATGTCAACATAGAGATCACGTGACATTAGCCATTAATCATGGTATATAGTACAACGTACTTCTCCACAGAATTGGTTCAGGTTTCCATGGAATATGATAAATAAAACTCTGCTAAAGAGATCACTTTGCACTTAAATGTAGTTTTTCCCATTAATTTTCTAACCTCAACCCATTATTTTGATCGAGACATACCAAAGATAACAATAGTGAAAGAGCCTTGTTAATCAGAATTCCATTTTTGAGTTTATAAAACTTCAAAAAATATATATGTTATGAACATTGTAAACACACTAACACAATATTGAGAATGGAGCATGTTTAGGTAGAACACTATCCAAAAACTAAAACATCTCCCTCAAATCAACAGAGACCTAAGGGGAAACAAAAGAGATGGGGAGTTGGGGGGTTGAGGTTTTACACTTACCAAACTCCAATTACAGGCGTCGAACTTCAAATGTCAGATGAACAAGAAATGAAATCAATGTCGCCTCAGAAGTTTCACCAGGTCAACCACAACGAAACCGTCAATATTGGAACACTTGGAACCAAGCCATAGTTCACAAAGGAATCAACATCTTTGACTTTTTCCACCTTCTCTCGAAAAATATGCCATATACATTTAGAAGCGCCTTGGTCATCCTGCATCATATCACATGTTCCTCCACTCTTCAGTACAACTGTCTATAGGGTATAGTGAACACAATTAAGAAATAAAATTATTTTACCACGACGTTCGGCTCACTGTTCTGATTAAGATTATGGGAATCCAACAATAATCTTTTCTTTTCATGGACTGATTTATCTCTAGACCTTCTGATTTCAGCCCCAGACTCTTTCCTTGACAAGGCACTGTAAGCTGAATCAGTATGTATAGTTTCCATGACCGAGCCAAAAAAGTTTGTCACAGGTACCTACAGACAGTGAGAGAGAAACAATATGGATTTATAATAAGCTCTACATTGGTCTGCAAAGCGGCGAAATTACCACTTAAAGTAACTATGTTACTATAATCACAAAAGAGAACTCATCACCATAAAAATCACTAATGCTTAAATGTTAACCAAGCCTCCGACGCAGGGTAGCAATACAAATACAGCGAATTTAGATGTTCTGATCAGAAAAAAAAAAAAATCCGTAGAGGTTGCTTCAAGCTTAAAATACTTAATAAAAAGAGGCCAATCGCTGTAGCTCTAAGGCTAAGCCCAAACATAGACCTCCCGATAGTTCAGCCCAGACAAGAAGTACATTGCAGACACTTGGATGAGTTCATTTCTTAAACGGGCCAATGCCACCAATAATACGACAGATAGACGCAGGAAGAATAAAGCAAATTACTTTGTTCTGGGATGAATTGCATAAGGTGGATAAGCTTAAGGAACTTTAACCGAGAAAATGGAGAAACAAGTAAATACACAACTAAAAGCTTTTGAGAAACTGAAAGGGGTCCAATAAAGAGCCATAGTAAATTTGCAAAGGAATGTTGAGGAAACCATGGAGAGAGTTCTAATCCAGTTAAGTCTGAAATCGAAAGTTCAAGTAAACAAAAAGGGTATATAAGATTCATGCAAACTACTAGCCAACTGTAGGCCAAGAAGGCCCATATTTTACTCTTCCATAAATGAAACTTCAAATTGCAATACAAATTATTAGGAGATGGCAACCTCAACACATTTAGAATTAGATAAGTCTGCAACTTCCATACCTGCTCCAACTGGCGTTGGTATAGATCCGTTCGGTAATATGCAGTTGACATCAACATACTAGGATTGTAAGAATTGAAAAGACTGCAAAATAAAGCACAAAAAGGCACAATGATCTTAATTTGAAGAAATATGGTGCATGATTCCTATGTACTCAGAATCTATTAGATCTACCCATATGCCAAAATAAGAACTGATGGAGCCAAAGAAAATAGAAGTATATTAAACGTGGAACTATGAGACCATCTTTAGACACTCACTTAATCTTTCTCCGGCTACACAGTTGGAAAGAAGGTTTAGAGAATATGTTTGTTAGTTTCAATAGGATGTACAATGTTTGAATCGACTAAACAATCTCTTTATTAATTCCATCCAGAGACATGTTATTCCTCTAGCTATGCTTACAAAAAGAAACAACCTAAGTTAAGGATTTTCACAAGCAATCAGCAAAATATTCCTAGACTTAACAATCCAAACGACTAATCACAGTTTATTAACTCCTCAACATTCAAATATAAGAAAAACATCTAAGACAATATGCTACTTTAAGAATTACAAAATGGATATCTTCCAGGAAAACAACCATTTTGCTGTGAAGGCAACCCATTCTGAGGTAACTACACTACTCCAACGTAAAATTGGAAAATGGTTTATATATATATATATTTCCTATCAAATGAAGGGCAGATGAAATCAGCCCCGACAAGTAAAGATAATAAGACTTTGTCTGGCATAAATGACAGTACAATTGCAATGGGATTCTTTTTTCCTTTTCTGATATTTACCGATTTCAAATGAAAGGCAGTTAAAGTCAGCCACAACAAATAAAGGTAATAAGACTTCAGCTGACACAAATGACATTTGAATTGCAATGGTATTAGTGCAAAATCAACACTTTCCTTGCTTCAACAGTATTGAAATCCACTGTTATTCAGTGCTTATTTATTAATATACCTGATCAACGAAGCATTATTGTACATATTTAGCCTCTCAAAAAATCCAAGGGTGTAAAATGTGAAACGATCCACAACTGAAACACCAACCTGTATCAGGTAAATAGAATAAGCAGAAATCTAATGTGTTATACTAAGACCTGGAAAATAAAAGTCCAAGAATGTTAACAGAATCCATAGCATCCTATTTCAACATAAAATATCAAATGGATATGCATATCAAAAATACTTTAATAATTATCTTACATCCGAGTCCAAGTGATGTGAGTATGAGTTCTCTCCTTTCATGCTGCTTCCAATGGTCAAAACACCAGGTGACTGAAGCTGCAGAAGCCAAGAAATCACCTTCAATTGCATATCTAAATCAATTTCCCACAAAGGTGACGTTCATCTATGTTGATAACAGACTAGAAAATTGAGAATGTTATGCTTGATTGTTTCAAACATATTCCAAAGTGCAGAGAACAACTTCAAATCATATATAGCAGCTTTCAGATGAGATGAACGGCGTTCATATATCAGCACATCATTCTTAAAAAACATGACAACGATATTCAACTCTCACCAGAAAGATAGCAACCCAGACATGGTGAGCAATGGGAGGGGGCAGGTAGGCTAGGCTTTACAGACTCCAGATTGGGTTATTGCCACCACATCTTCATATGATCGCTATGCGCAATAGGTGACACAGACTGAAGATAGATGTAAATAGTATGGACAACAACAGAATCGGTCTAAGGGTATATTCCAGAATGAAAGAGATGAAGAACTATTTAATGACAGTACTAAACATACGTCTAATATTTAAGACAGAAAAGTAAAAGGCTAGAATTCACCTATGAAGGAATAAATGAGGCAGTGCATCCAAGGTTTTTCATTTACCAAATTCATTACCTGTTAGGCATGAAGAACAAAAAGAGAGTAGACTCTCTGTTCTAGATACTGGCAAAATCCAGTTTGTTTCTAACTAGTATAAAACACGGTAGATAAATGATCTTTTGACCTGTTACTACAAATTTGGACATGTTGCAACCTCTGACATGCATGCAGACCAATAAATATTGGGGATATTAGCTATTATTATCAGAACATGGTCCATCACAAGAACCACTAATGGCATAAGTGATTCACTTTCATAACTGAAATTCCTTTTCAGAAGTTTATCAATTCAGGTTCACCAACTTGGTCCCAGAGAATGAATTGTTATTAATTTACATCAATTTAGACAGATATGCAGAGAGGAACTTTGATGGTATGGTTCATAGATTGCATATGGCAACAAGTAAATTCTTTCAAAACTCTGACTACCTACCAACTTGACGTTTGAGTATCTTAGTGCTATCCGGCCCCATAAAATCAAGCTGGGACAAGCCTCATCAAGGCTACCGTGCTTTCCTTATGTGTTTTTATGTACACGTTGTATACAAATTTACCCTAATTATTGTCTCATATGGTTAACTTTACAAATAGGGATCCTATGTCTACAAGTTTTTAGAGGATTTTATGTCTACGTTACTCAGACTGTAAAGAAGCATATTGACCCTCAGTTAAATGCTTGGCCTGTCTAGAATCTGTGCAAGCAACATGCCATTTCATTATTAATCACCTCAGTATGAAGTGAGGCACAAGCTGAGCGTTGGATTTCTGGCATCTTTGATTGTATTCTTGGGTAGGAAGATTCTGGTTAAGCTTACTGGTTTAACAAACACAACATCTCAGCCTCTCACTGGTCATGATCAACCCCAAACTATGAAGTATCATCAATGGAATGTTTCCAATTTAAACCGTCAAATCCAGAAAATTAGACAATAGTAAAGATTCTATCTAAAATGTGGATGTTCTTCCAAATAGATAAGAGAAATCCCTTGTAAACTAACATAGGGAACTACCCAAGTTAAAGACATTTCTAAGAATATCACCCATTTAGAAGCAGAATACAGACCTGAGAGAAGAGAGTAGCAGCTTGGCAAGTGTCCACCATTATAAGAAGCTCTTTGAATCTAGATTTCAACATTTACAACAAGATATCAGCTTATGGTCTAGCAGTGTCAGCAAGATTAGGGAGAAAACAGAAAAAAAGAAAAAGAAAGTAGATAATAAACCAAATGTTCTTAATACACATCCTCACTCACGGAGAAACTTTTCTCTTCCGGGTTAATTCTTAGCATATTTACTTGGTGGCCTATTTTTGTTATCTTTTTCTTTCTGTAAAGGAATTTGTTGTGGCAGAAATTCCATCCACATGGCAGATATCGTTGCTGTCTTCAATAACAATTTTCTTCACTCGTACCAAAATATAAAAGATTCAACAACAAACATAACAGGAAATAGTTATGAAAGCAGAAGATTCCCACCTACGTTTTTCTTTCATTTGTTTCACAGCATCAGCTAAATCATGACTTTGGAGCTCTTCTGAGTCCTGAAATTTCAAAAATTCATCTCCACCATGTCCCGTCATATACAGCAGAATATGGCTTCCTTCATCACTTAAAAGACGCTTAGATCTTGGGACTCCATTCTGATGACGCCCAGTCAACACTCGTAAAAAATTTTCAACCGTCACTTCATAACCTCGATAATCTACCTGAGGAAGCAAGAAATATTCCTTTCAAGATCACATTATATATGCTAACCCAATTTTATACACCAGACACCAAAAAATTTAAGAGAAGGCAGCCGGCAGTGGCAGGGGGACGGGCTGGGAACGGAACTCTTCTCATTCACTTCTTGCATGGTAGGTTGACTTATAAGATCAAACCACAAAAATGTTCTTCAGTGCACAACAAAAGATAAAATAAATAAATAACATAACTAACAACAGTTACATATGGCTAAGAAGTTACTTGTTAAAACCAATATAGTGCCTTGAACTGACAGTTAACTAAAGGAATTTGATAGAAGGAATTCCATTAATATGTCCAAGTGATTAGACATGGTGATCATCCCAAGCTCTTGACAGTCCTATCCTAATATGAGAAAACGGTCGTGGATGCTAACTGCAATATCAATTCTACCCTTCACATCCTAAGAACGACTATAAAGCCCCTAAATCAAAGCCTCCATACTTGTGTATCTATTATGAAAAGATTGAAAAGTAACAATATCCATTGCTGTGCTTTTCCAAAGAGCCAAAGGACTAACCAGAGACACAGGGCTCACCTCAACATTATCTCCATATAAGTTAAGTTTGTGATTCTCATTGTTAAACACTTGAGCAGGGTACTTGTTTCTAGCATTACATGCCATGTCATCTGCCAGCATGAGTATTATCCTCTCATCAGGTATTCCTAGCCGCTTAACTGTCCTGGAAGATAAAGGAATTTTCCATGAATGACTACTGGGCAAGATGAACCTAAAAGAAACACAACAACAATAATGAAAAGGAAAAGGTAACAACGAAGTTCTTTGATTACCTATACAATGATAAAGTATTAGCCATGTGTCGATAGTTAAACCTGAAGAAGAAGATAGAAGCAAAATTTATTCAACAAGAAAATTCAATTAAAAACAAAAAGTTTCATATGTGCTACTGCTCTGGTGCTCAGCAAATCAAGTTACTTTGTCGAGAACAGCTGCTTGCTGGCAAAGCATATAATTCCAGTAAATTCAACATTATTAGATTCTTTTTCTTCTCTAGCTTGGCATCTCGACTTTAGAAGAGAACTCTAGAGGAAGATACAAACACCCCTTCTGCCCCCCACCCAAAAAAAAAAAAAAAAAAAACAGCGAGAGAGAGAGAGAGAAAGGGAAAGAGAAAACTGTCATGAAAGTTCTATCAATAGCTTTTACATATTCTCCTATTATATACATAGGGGTGATAGAAACATTTTAGTTGAATAAAGTAAAGAGGAATATTATATGTTTCCCACAAGAAATGAATACAATAGTATTAGGTGTGACAATGTGTGGTATGTTCCCCATATTGCTAAAGTATGAATTTATGGAGCTATTTATAAGATAATGAGTACCAGCAATTTTTGAGTTGACTTTTGGGTTGGATAATGGGCAACTTAAGATGGTATTAGAGCCTAGGTTTCTCCCTTGGCATTTCTATGGATAAAGCTAAATCCTAAGTCTACCGTAAGGCACCATGATACTCTAATAATTGTTTATCATGATGAGAGGACATTGCTAATGCATAGGTCTATAGAACTATTTATAAGATAAGTGCACCACCAACTCGAGTTGAATTTTGGGTTGGATAATGGGCCTCTTAAGATTATGAGTGTTTTTAAGTCATATAGATATTCACAATGCCAATAATGATGGAAAAACCCAGCCACAAGTAAAAAAAAAAAATTGCAAACTTCTCACTATAGTAGATCTAAGGAAAACGGGAAATCTAGTTGGCATCTCCTCCATGGAATGTAGAAATCTAAATGCAGTATCATTTAAAATGTTTTCAGATAAAAGATGCGGAAAAGAAATTCTTCACGCTTGAAATCCTTCTCTGAATAACTTTGTAAGGTGCTAGATGAACAAGACAGAAGAACTCTTCATTGGAAACCATTAAGTGCAGGACTCAATGCCTAGTTGGCAAAACAAATTGGTACATGTCTGATTATGGTGCTATCAATATCAGTCAAGACATGATGCACATCGATGTCTCAAGTTTTTCTCCACAATGGTAGGGGAGTGATGGATCAGTGGCAACGCAACAAGAAATGATTCTTCTTGCTCTAATATTTCAGGAAACTGTCAAGATATATTTCTTGAAATGAATGTAAACGTTGCCCATTATCTTAAAATAAGGTGGACATAATCTATTTGGCCAATAAGTCTATCGTCTATAATTTATGGGGCTAGTACGGGTACAACAATATAATTAACTTGTTCAGGTAATTCAAAATTATGACTCAGAAAAAAAGGAATTGTTTACCTTCAAAACCCATAAAATGAGCATGGCTCATGAATCGATATTCCCCATTTCTCTATTATTTAATAAATTTTTGAAAGATGCATCACGAACGTTTAAATATCAAATTGATCAAGTCCAAAATAAGCAGAAAAGAAGCTTATGGTCCTCACACACAATCAACTTTACCAATGATGCGACAGTTGCAGTTAAGCATGAAATACAACTAGTCCTATAGAAATGGTAATGTTCTACAAGTTCCCAGTCGTATAGATTCTTAAAAGACCAACAAAACAAAAATAGAAGAAGTACCAGCAAAGAACCAAAATAAAAAAGTGGTATACTCATTGCAATGTAGCTCCTTTAACAAAAATGTGAGGAAGTATTGAAAATACAGACCATGGATATGAGATAATCTTTAGAAGCAATAAAACGGGTATGATTGATTTTCTCCAAAAAATACAGAAGAAGAAGTGATAATGCAGCATGCTTCAAATTATACAAAAAGCATAGTGTAAAAGCTTAAAACAAAATATGAAGCTTGAATTACCAGAAGCGAGAGGTGCAGACCAAAACAGCCCAGTTGTTAGTGTGCATAGTAAACTCAGATGAAGAAGAAGCTTGCGCTACACAATTGCTGAAGTCACTAATACCCAGAAACAGAAACAAAAGTAGCACCACCATTCTGGATTCGAACAAGCCGTGCATTCTGAATCGCATTCTCTTCATCTCAGCTGTTCGTGAAAATCTCTCTTCGAGATGGATATGATTGGTTTCTCAAAGCACTCAGCTAGCGATGGAGATATATAGATCCCAAAAGCAAGAGTTCGATTTTGGTTGAATCCTTCATTTTTCAGCCAAATTGTTCTGGTTCGAAAGTTGAAAATAAGGTCAAATTCAGATCGGGGTATCAGAAGGGTTCTACAAGTTTGTCACTCTTCATCTATATGCTATTGCATTGTCATCCTTTAGTCTTCTAACACAAATATCTTCTGCAAGATTAAGCATATCTTTATAGAAGTCAAGATTTGTTCTTGTCACCAAGAAACATTCTTTATGAGGTTTTTAGTTCAGAAGGAAGTTCTTCTGAACTTTTTATGTTACCTTTATAGATAACACTTTCTACCCATGGAAACAATGAGATGAGAGATTGTGTGTTCATGGTGAAAAAGAAAATCCGAAAGCCGGGAAGAGAAACCATGATGATCTGAAGACAAACCGTGCAATTTTAATATGTCAACAGTCTACAAAAGATGTTTGAACTCTTTTAAAGAACAAAACCTTTGTATACAATATATACAACACTATAATATATCATACATCAAAACTGAAGTTTTAGCAATCACCCAGATCCAGTTGTCATCTTTTTGTCAAAGTATGTTCTTTGTGAGAATTCGGGGGATGACAGAGAAGAAGAGAAAGAAGAAAAATAGAATTTATACACCTGTTAAAACTTTTTTGACTGTTGAAGAGAAGAAGAGAAAGTCCGTAGAGATACCAGATGGGAAAGGAACAGGGAAAGAATCCAAAGGAAGGCATTACCGCTATTAAAAAAATAAAATATTTCATATTTTCTTTACTTTTAACTATCTCTTTCCTCTCTTTTTTCAAGTGCATTATCAAAATAAAATACTTCATATTTTCTTTACTTTCTATCTCCTACCTATCTCCTACCTCCCATCACCTCTAGCAATGACAGTTACGTATGAAAAATTACAATCATTGCTCACCAATAAACAGCACACCTATTAGTAGAGCCAAAAAAAAAAAAACAGAGTAAAAATTTCAGTCCGCATCAAATCAAGTTTCATGGTTACCCCTAAAATTTGGAGTCCTATACTTCGAAGCCTTTGGGATGGATTATTACTGACATCAACACGGGAAGCTTCAAGACGGTACCAGCAAGAAAACAAGACGTCAATCAGACATGCGTATTTTTGTATGAAAAGAGAAAATAAACAAAAAATAATTTGTTATAATAGAGACGAGAGCAAAAAAAATGTTGTGATCTAAATACCTCGTTGCTGCCGCCGATGAGCAGAGAAAGAGCGTCGGAGCTGTCGTTGAAATTTTCAATCAAGCCCGTATTCAGGGCGAAAAGAGGAGTCATTTTTGGTTTCTTCTACAAAAGTATTGCAGGGATGGTTTATGATGAAGAGAAACGGAAAAGGAAGAGATAAGAGGCTAAAAAGGGGGATGGGCGTTCTCGGTGTCTGAATCAGACCCAGAAGAGAAAGAAGAGATCCGTCCGATTGATGCATTTACCAAACAGCAGCAATACAAAAAATGATAAGGTTTGGTCTTCAAAATTTCTTTTTTTTCTTGGAGGCTTAGAAATTACACACTAAACTTAATCTTAGATGATCTGTTTGTACAAATAAACTATAGTAATTTTCATCTTTTGATTTGAATAAGTATCTAAACCTAACATAACAGCTCTCACACCAAAATACAAGAAAAAGTACAAGTCAAATCTTAAAACATAGCAAATCATACGAAAATGCGACAAAAACAAAAGAAGATTTAAATGTTTACACAATAGTGATTATTTAAATGTTAAATAATAATTCCTTGTACCTGAGTTTAATTTAAATGTCCATACAGATTCTTCATCTTCGAGAAGTTTTTATGATGAGTACGGTTCTGTGTGGACTGGAGAATTCCCTCACCTTTAACAAATCGATAGCAAACTCAGTCGGCGTCAATTTATTGTGTTCCTTTTCAATCTTTTTCTTTTTTAGCCAATTTCCGGAAAAAGTCTTTATCAATATTAAAACCTTTTTGTTCCTTTTAATTGGATGCTACCCTCTTAGCAGTGACCCTCTTAGAAAAAGTCTCTGGCAATAACCCTCTTAACAAGCTCTAGCTATCTTAAAAAAACATATTGTAAATTACAAATCTTAAAACCCTAATCATCATTTTACAGATTTGGTCGAGATTTTGATATATAAAAGATTTACCTTTTAGTTACAAGAATCCTAATTTATTTATCATTGTCTTGAATTGTACTCTGCAAAAACAAACTTGAAATAGTTAAAAAACATCAGCAAAGAAAATACAAGATACTTTTTAAATAATGTAAACAATGCTAATTTCATCAAAAGAAGATAACATCGATCACAAATACAAAAAACGTGCACAACCCGGTGTGCCTATAACCAAAATCTTGAGCCTTCATATGTTTATCCAAATTTTCGGCTTTTAAAACCTTATGCTCACTTCGAACAGAACCTTTTCTATCAGCCGCTTTTGGAGCCAAACCATCAACAACCTTAGCAGCATCCTCATCTGCTATGCCTTCCTTTTTGAAAACATGAATCGGTACTTATGAAAAGACATTGTCTATTATATTTAAATAGAACAGAGCACGAGACTGACTCAAAGACGACGATCAACCACCAAGAAGAGAAGAAAAGGATAACTACTTTTACAATCATATCAGGGAACAGCTCTGTAGGGTCTTCAACGCTGCTGCCATTCTTTGCAGTGAGAGTACTCGTGAGATACGAGCTCCTGTTGCCCAGGGAGGACTCGAATATATGTCTCGATTTATGTCTTCCATTGCCGGAAATTTCAACGACGGCTCCGACGCCCTTTCGCCGCCGTTGGAAGCCAGAGAAACATCCCGCATCCTGTCGTTAGAGCTGACTTCTAAATACAGGATGCTGGAGGGTTCCTGGCTTCTAACAACAAAAGGCGTCCGGGCCTCGTTGAAATTTTTGAACAAAGAAGATGCGAGACAGTGCACTTCATGGTGAGAGAGAAGCCCAAAGACCTGAATAAAAACGGGAAATGAAAGTTTCCGCTGCAGATATGGTCGTCCTCTTCAAAGATATCTCCGATATCATTATAAAGGACAGGGATCGACGACGTGGCAAATATTCCCATCTAAACCCGGATTTTAATTCATTTCACTCAGTTTTAATTTTGGTTATGTATATTATTTTCCGCGTCTGCAAGGTAAAATCTCATAGGATTCCGAGGATATCATTATGCTCGGCGCATTTACCAGACTACCCCTTCCATTCCATCGTCGTTATGCCAGCTGTGTCTGTGAGGTAATAAATGTTGGTTTCTTGGGAAGCCAACGTTGTACAGAACGTTGCTTTTAAACACCTGTCTCCAAGTTAATAAATGATCATTTCCTGTCGAGCCAAGGAAGTTCAGTTTTTACCAAAGGTATATATGCTTGACACGTTGGGACTGCTGAGATCAGCTTTCTCCGAAATGACAAAACTGTCTATTGTCCCTCTCTTCACATCGGTATTTTCAATTCAGAAACCGTTCCTTTACCTTACTGAGTCTCCACAAAACAGGTCTCCTTAAGCTCTTATTGTTCCTATATCCAGCGAAAATTTAATAGTTCTCTTTCATTGTTCCTAATATCCTCCCGAGGAGTTTGTAACGATTGTCTCAACTTTGAAACCGAAACTCTCACACCCTTTTTGGAGAGCTTGATTTTGGAAGTTTTCTTCTCAGTGTTCGTCTGTAACATTTGTTTTACTTCAAACATATTGGAAATTGTTCCACATTAATTTTGGATATTAAGTAACGATATCTTACTTACAAAGTCTTCTAAAAAGATTAAACTCACTTCTTACGTGGTATTAAAGACATATTTAATTATAAGGGTGGTTTGGTCATTAACCTTAAAGTAGGCTGTGCATAGGCTGTAAAAAGCCGATGCGATAGGAGGGGTGAGTTGGTAAATGCGGGGAGCAAAGCCCATAGTGATCTCTGCAAATGGCGACAGAGTGTTGAAGAGATGTCAGGAAAAGCGATTCTGAAACATATCCGCGGAGATTTCTTTCTCTGCAGAGGAAAAGGATAACCCTCTCGTCCTCTTCGTCTTCTATTCCTTTTTTGGCAGCTTGTTTGTTTATTTGGGATTTATCCTCGTTTCCTTTTTCTTTCCTCCCGTCATCAGCGAAGCTTTGTTTATTATTATAATCGCAGAACAAATGCAATTGCCCACTATATTTTCATCTTTTATATTTTTTCCTTCTTTGTTCCAATTAATTTATATGGATAACATAATAGAAGATAATATAATATCATATAAAAAAGTAATCTTTCATATAACAAAATTTAGATCATTTTATTGAAATAATGTTTAGGATTTTCAGATTGTAATTTATAATTGCCTTTTGAGATACCTAGAGGTTAGTAATAATACATATATATATATATACATAAATCTATAATACATTGAAATAAAAATAAAAAAAGGGAAATAAACACTGAGAGAGAAGGAAGGGATATGAGTGTGTTATTACCATAAAATTTAAAATACAAAAAACAAAATATACATGAAATTGTGTGCATTATTAATTTTGTATTGATTTTCCTTGTTAGAAAAGAAAGCAACTATCATTTACTATTGTTAGGCTAGTCATAACATGAATTAAGAGGGACATATAACTTTTAGTTTAACAGAAGAAAAAAGTTTTAAAACTTATAATTCATTTTTTTCAAAATTAACAAAAAAAGATTAAAAAAAAGGATAATAAAGTGATGTCAACTTGGGCATGTTATCAATTTGTTTGTTTGAAGAAAAGGTTGGAGAATTCTATAGTTCAAATTGAACCGTACTCAACATATATATTTCTCTAGGTTAAGAATATATATTAAAAAATAATTATTAATGAGCTCAAATATTATTCGGAGTCGAATGAATTGTAATTGAATGACGAGCTTGAAAAATCTTGTAATTGAATGACGAGTAAACTGGGGTCCGGGTTTTGGCGGAACTTCAATAATCTTTTGCCACGTTGTCGATCTGTGTCCCGAAGCTGTCCTCCTCTACAACTCCCTTGTGTTTTCTTGCGTGTTTAATCTCGACTCCAGGAGGAGGGTTAGTTTGGTAAATGCAGGATAATAATGATATCTTCGAATACATGGCATCTTCTTTTTCTTTTTCTGGGTCTGTTCAGGACAGTGAGATGCGCGACCTTTCCTTGTTACTTTCGGTTTTCTTCTTCTGTGTCTGGTCTAGACAGCATGCAGTACGACCTTTGCGTTTTCTCTTTACCGCAGCAGATCTCTATGTCTATATAGGAAGAAAATAACTGTCTCTCTTCATTTTCTCCTACTCTTCGTTGATATCCAACGAAACTCTGCACGCCCCGTAGTCGGGAGTTTTCTACAAGTTGACAATGTACCGCACGAGCCATCTGTCGGCCATAAATGGCCACAGCTGAGGCGGTCTCACGGGAATGAGGTATTTAGATCAGTTCATTTTTTTTTCTTTCTTGCCTCTATTATACATATTGTTTTTTGTTTATTTTCTATCTTCATGCAATGTGCGAAGTTGAAGTACCACTGCTCACTTTTGAAGTTGAGAGTAAGGAGTTTGAAGTATCTTTCTCTTCCTTTTGGTTGCCGAGGAGAAATGAAGGAATCTTTAAATCTAATGGTTTTTCTGCGATTTTTGTGTTGGACAATCAAAGTCTGATAATATGTGTGAAGTGATGGCTTACTGCCTTTCTTTGTTGGTTGAACAAAATAAAATGATATCATTTTTTTGTTACAGCCTGTTCGTGCAAAGGCAAATCTCAGCATAGGATATGGGGTTGCTTCCTTGCTGATCGGGGATGATTCAGAGGAATTTATCGAAGTCTATGGGGGATATTCAAAAAGAGAGCTTTGGAGCGGGGGTAGTTACTACTTAACTTATTGTATTATTACCTGCCTTGAAATGCAATTTTTGATTATCATAATGTGATTGTTAAGTAATATATTGTAGATCCATAAAGCTCTCAAGTTTGTGGCTAACGGGAAAAATTCAGTTAGCTTTGTTTTAATTTAGACAGAAATTTCTGATGTCATAGGACCTATAATTCAGTTATTTGTTTTCTCTGTTGACTGGTGTGCAGGAATATAGGACCCTGGATATTTGTATCAAGTCATGGCTAGATGCTGCCTGGTTAGGGAATGGAAATTTCCATTTATCTTAAGTTTTTTTATTTAGTTCAGGTGGAGTTTGTGTCTTTTAAGAGAACATTTGGTATTTAATATTTGTATGACTGTTAGTATGTTATTTTATCTGTTGTTGATTATTTTATAACCCAGAAAATGGGTGCTGCCAGCTTGAGTATTTGGGCCCAAATGTTGTTGATCTTGGGCTTGGGGTACAAAACCATGAAAGTCTGGTTGTTGCCCATAGCTGGACTGATTTCCCGACCCATACCCAACTAAAAGGCATGCTGCCAACCGGATAAAATTACTTGTGGTGTGCCTGGCCCAAGTCTGGGTGCCTAGCCGACGTTGGCTCGATTTCCACCACAAGACCCAACATGTCACTACAAAGGTAAAAATCTCCATTCCCTTCGTTCCTGACCCTGCTCTCCCAGTATGGCCGACGACCTGGAAAGCTTGGGAACCGACTGTCTTCCTTTCGCCTTTGGACTCCAACCATGAGGAAAGTCCCACCAGTTAATAGGATCGGCCCCTTGAATTCCCCACCAGTTTATGTCTGTGAGAGTGTATAGGTTGCCCTTTGCGTCCGTCTTCACGTTAATTCCAGGTCTTCCTGTAGAGGGGCTAATAGTGCCTAAGATGGAGCCACTCCCGTCCATCGATTGGCAAGTAAGGCACTAGCACGACGCGTGGTGGGCTGTCATCACTACACGATGAGAGGGCTCGAGTCGGGAGCTACGGGAAAAAGGCTGGTCGAGTGCCAAATTGGTTTGATTGACTTGTCGTTCGAAATACTTTGGCAATGAGCGGTGGAGAGAAGCCCAAAAAGGTGGGTTGGGTGAGCTACGACATAAATGTCACATTGGGTGCTGAACTCCACCTACGCACCAGCCACGGGGAACGGTCATTGCTTAATCTGCCTGACGGGCGGTTCGTCAAGTTGAAATCTTCCTTGTCTTGGATCATGTCAATGGCGTCGGGGAGAGTTAGAGCTAACTGAGTATTCTGAATTTGAGAATGAGCCGTCGAGTAACAATCATCAAGACTGTTTAGGAACTCAATCAACTTGCTAACTTCTTGAAAACGATGGAAATCGGGATCCTTTATCAGCCATGGATAGAGGATGGCGATGTAGGAATCAAATCGATTCCAAAGATCTTCCAGCTGGCAAACATAGTTGTCGACTGATTCACCATATTGCTTGGCGTGGCTAGGTTGCACTAGACAGCACATACCTCCTTTGTGTTGACATGGAGGAGTTTCTCTTGAAGATGGTTCTAGACGTGCTTGGCATTTGTCAAATAGGTGGAGGTCTTTTAGGTTTTTGAGGCCTTGGATAAGAGAATCCAAGAAAGGACTACCCCATTGCAACGTTCCCAAAAAGGGTATAAAGGGGAGTCGAGATCATTGCTTCACATTCGGGTTGACAATCCCGAATTTATTTTTCCCAAATAGAGCGTGCTTCATATCTTGCCACGTAGAAGCATAGTTTTCAACTCCCAACAACTTTGCAGAGACGATCGTGATGCTAGTTTGCTCATTTGGGTGATGATAGAGAGCATCGCTAGGTTGGACACCCGAACGCCCATGGGAGAGATGGCAAGTATGGGAATGATGCCTAGTGCGATGACAACTATTTCGACAGTGGTCGGTGCTATGGATGGTGTCCATGGAGTCGGGTATAAGGTTGGGTGAATAACTGCATGGTAGGTGTTCGACAAAATGTTGGAAGGAGGTGCAATTTGAATGTAGAGATGTAGCTACGGAAACGTGAACGAAATTTAGGAAATCTAGGATTACAGGATGAACCTAGCTCTGACACCATGTTAAGAAACAAATTGAAACAAAAATGATGAAACTACTTTGATATATTTGAAGAGATCACATAGAATCTCTTAAGAAAGAAGAGCACAAATTTGTCTCTTAAAAAATGGAGTTGAGCTATAGCAACTATGAATAGTGAAAGTCTTACTGACATGTGGGCCTATGAACAATAAACAACAAAAAGCAAATATTTTTAACAACATTCAAAGCTTTCTTCACTTGTTCTTCATTTTTCGGCAACCAAACTGAGAAAAAAAAAATATACATAATAGAGACGAGAGAAAAAAAAAAAAAATTATTTAAATACCTCATTCCCTCGTACCCCTGGATGAGACAGAGCTCCTGCCATTTTTCACCGAGAAAGGGCTCTGAGAGACAAGCTCCTCGTGAGATACCGACCCCCCGCCCCGCTCGTGAGATCAGCTTTTCTGACAAGACAATGGACGTTATAAGGAAAAGTAGGAGATAAAGAAACACATAATAAATACCGAGAGATGGCCCCATGACGGTGGGTGAACCAGGAAAGGATATATTTAAACTTAGTTATCGCATGGTATAATATAATTGACGTCGTTCTCTCTCTCTCTTGAATGCGTTATTCTCGGTTTTTCCGGTTCCCTTTTGCAAAGAAAACAAAGCGAAGCAATATTCAGTTTGTGCGGACGAATGAACTATGTATCATTCACAGATATGTACGTATATAACAAGGAATTAACTATCACTTGTTTTTTGTGAATAAATTTACAACTAAAATTTCAGTTCCAATTCTTTTGGACTATAATACCAGGCTTAACATGTTCTATTCTCTAGATCCCAAAACACCCAACACAGCCAATGCCAAATAGCTATCAAGAAGCACCAAGTCAGAAAACACAGGTAGTGTTAATCATTCCGTAATGGTAAGAGCCTTGGGGAAACGACTACTTTACTAGTGGTCTACACTCAGAAAAATTGCTTGAAACAAGATCAATCTGCATCCCCGATCCTAGAAGATGGGGCTTATTCTAGAGACCAATCAATTTGAGTAGTTGGCCCACCTGGAAGGGGGCTGGAATCGAGGCTGTTGTGAGCACTTGGGAGGTAAAATTGCTCTCAAGTCCTGCAACATTCGATAAAAGACTGTCAATAGACATATAGAACATGCTTATATACTCCCAAGCAGTTATATCTTCAAAATTTTTGTCAGATCGAATAACACGCAGTGTACAATGAGGCCTTTGAGCAAACACTTCACAGCGTGATTCTTTCTGCACCAATCATCTCCCAATAGGAAGAAATCTCCTAATCTCCAGCAGGAGGTGGGAAAAGGTACAGGAATGACCGAGCGGCTAGCGATGCTGAATCCACCATATCCTCCCACGGCTTTGTGTAATGCAAGGGAAGGGAATTACAAGTAGCTGCCAATCTGATCCTTGACTCGGAGAACATAGAAGTTCATTTCTGCCCCGGTGGGATGGGGGCAGTTTGTTCCGTACACTCCGTCTGCTATGAGGTTTGCGACACCCTTCTTTTTTGGCCTTTTTAAAAAAAGAAAAGTCAAATTATCTACTGGTCCTAGCAAAAGACCAATCAATTGAATTTGGAGCAGATACACAATAGAGTCTCAGGATTGGCCATGTACGCTAGCTTTTGCGAATCCGCATCATAAAGAAGAGTGAATACAGAAAGTCTAAGAATAATAAACTCAGGCGGCGTCCACCACCCAGAAAGTGAATACAGCCAACATATACTCACTTTAGCTTGAGTCAAATGAAAGGACTCAAAAATATTATTCCCTCGTGACATACACTTATTTTTCCTTTTTCTTCACTCTTCATTTGTTGCGTGAGGCATTTTCCTTGGAAATTGTTCACAGCGAATATATGTAATTACTATAAAAACCCAATAATCAAATGAAATCTTAAGTGAAATCCATCCAAATTGGGCATCGGAGAGAGCATGCCGTGTAAAGTCGGATGGAAAATGGGGAATTTAACAAAAGGAAATGTATTGAGAAAAGACACTCAGACGATAAAAAGGCAGCGACAGCGTCCGCTAATTATCGCAAAAGTGGTAGCCGCCACTACAAACGCTCGCTCTCTCTACCCTGGCGCCGCTCTAACATGGACGATTCCACCGCGTTAAGACCGGAGCCACCTACGACGAATACAACGCCGTCGTCCCGCCGCCGCAGGAACTCGATCGCTACGTCCGTGGTGATTCCAACTAAGCTGTCCCAGCTGGCCTCCTACAAACCCCTTCATGCCTCCCACGGCCTCCCACAACAAAACGGAGTCGAGCCGCCGCAGCTGGACTTGGACCTGGTATCCGGCCGCCTCAAATCCTCTCTGGCGTACACCTCGCTCAAAGACCTCATTCCCTCCTCCACAACTGCAATGGGCTCCCCCACAGCCGCCTCCGCCGCGAACTCCGGGTACAAGATCTCCATCCGCAATCGTCTAGTGAAACAGGCTGCCTGGGCCTACCTTCGGCCCATGTCTGCCTCGCCTGGCTCTTCCGGCCCAACCCATTTTCTCCGCCGTCTCTGCCTCCGCCTCTCCGACTCACTCTCCGCCTGCTTTGCTTATCTCACTCGTCTCCTACAAGAGATCCTCCACGCAATTCGGATCCCCATGAGCAGATAACGATCACCCTCTCATTCCCTTGTCATTCTTATGCCCGTGAATGTGATTTCACATGATAGATTTCGTTTTTTATGCTATCAAATTTTGCAAGCTTCCACCGTTACATATGAACAGATGTGGGTACTAAATGGAAAAAAAAGAAAGAAAAAGAATGGAATGAATGATTTTTAACACATCCTTATAATTCTTCGCTATTTGTACAGTCTTGATCAGTGCTCTGGTTTTGGGCCACGCCTGAATAGGTGACCGTGCTGGCGCTTTTTCTCCCAATTGGTTTCCGTGTCCAAGTCCGACATGTCCGGGGGGTACGCGTACTCGACTTGGTCATCTAGTTCGGAGAGAACGACACTGGGCTGGGAGGGCGCCGCCATGATTCGGTTGAATATGTTACCGGGAAACGGTGGGGCGCTAGGAGCCGGAGACCACTTCTTATTCTTGCCCGACTGACTGTCTCGCTTCCTGCCTGCACCCTGGGATGAGGGCGGTGGCGGCGGGTACGGGCCCGAATCGCGATTGTTTCTCTGCAAGAAAGACTATTTTAGGTTGTGTTTTGTATATGAAAATTCTAGTTTATTTTATCAATAAGAAAACAGTTGATGATGCCTGCATCTAACTCTGGCAAATCGAGCCACAGAATCCGTTAGAGGTAGTAATTAAGTTAATAACGATGGAGTCATGAACAGGATGAAAAAGGTGAACCCACCTCAGATCTGCTGCTCCTAAACCTTCTAGACTGGCCAGCGAGGTACTCCAGCACCTGGAGGAACGCCGTCTGCCCCAATTCCGTACAGTTTTGCCAGTAGAAAACGGCCAAATGCCAGGCCCTTTCTCTCCATTCCACCAACTTTCGGTCAATGTCTGGTTCGTTCCTCGACACAACTGGGCGCAAGAATTTCTCGTACACACGGAAGGTACCCTTCATTGCAAAAGTTTTACATTCTTAGTTTCACAGACATGGCGAACAGGAGTATCTGAATTCATGTGACAATTTTACCTTCGTCTTTGGGTGCCATAGATAGATGAAAAGTGCCAGCTTCAGCTCACCGTACAGGGGCAGCCTTCACAAAAGCTCAACTAAAGTTAGTTTCGAGTCAATTAAAGTCTCAGAATGTTTAAAGTAGGACATAGTAGGACATACCATGATATGAATGCGTCGGTAAACCTCTCGAGAACTGTAACAATTGCCACAATGATCCTGCAGAATTAACGACAAGCTTTAATTTCATGCGCCGCAGAAACATATGATGACATGAAATCCTCGTGACAGAAAAAGTGCACATCAGTCTTCGATAAATTCTATCTCATGATGCTGATGAACAATTAAAAGGACTTATTTCTCACAAATTCTCATTAATTCTCCCCCCATCTATTTGGTGAGTCGATTGACAGGACATTCATCTATTTAGGATTAAGGGGAGAATCCTGTGAAACAGAGTTCCAGTTGTGGGTCCTTTCCCCCACCAGTCGCAAGACATATCATTGTATATTCCTAATTTCTCCTACAATTTTTTGTCTTAAAACTGCAAGGTTTTGATCTCAGGTATCAGAGCGAACTCGCCTAAAAGTCATCCAAAACTCTTGAATATGAAATCAACCACTACAACCCTGTAATTTCATCAGCCTAAGGGTCCCGAAAAAGAAGGCCAGCTTGGGAAGAACAAAATTAGACAGCAAGAACGGCACCAGCTTGCCAAGATCAAGAGAAAGAAGTGCTCGTTACCAGTATTGACACCAGAAGCGAAACTCTTGGTTCTCCACCCTGTGCCTCTCCACGGTTCTGTAACACTCGAATGCAGGATATGCATAACCAAGAACCATCCTGCCACCCGTAAAAACCAGCAGAGTGATCAATAACAAGAAGCTAGCAACAACAAAAACTGAATTACAGGATCTAACATTAACATCCACGAGAAAAGAATACAAATCGGAGCTACATACACAAGACATCTGGTTATCAATTCCCCCAACATCCTTCTTCTGAGCGAGTCAAACACCCACCAAATCCCTGCAATACATCCGGAACCGAATCATTTGAACGAAAATTCCAAAAGGAGTAAAAAGAACCAGACAGAGAGACATCGACTTTCGAACCAAAGCAAAGCTTGTTCAGGACGAACAGTTATCCAGAAAGATTCAAGGACACCATAGACATCGATGAAAAACTCACAATAAAAGTAAAAAGAATCCAAGTAAAACACATTAACAACGTTTCCAAGGATCGGATATTCCTTAGAATGAACAGAAGTTCATACCTTTGCAATAAGGTTCTCCGATTCCGTGAAAGCAATGTGGTGTTGCGGGTCGGAGAAGAACAACTAAACAAAACTGAAACGAAAGCTTGTATGAGAGGAAAAAGAAAGTTCTCTCTGTCTATATATATAGTTACGTAGTTGTTAAAGGCGTCGATGCTGATTTGGTTAAAGCGAAAAGTCATAATTATTGGCGACATTTCTTGCCTCGGACGCTTCTTCGTCAATTTACACGCAACTGCGTTGAAGGGATATTTCGGGATTCTTCAAAATACAGATTTTACTAAACCCCCTTTGGCGGTTTGAGTTCTGTTGACCGTTTTTCGATAATTTCGTAAGGAATCCGCTGCGGATGTCCCTATTTCTGATCCTGAGACCTTTGCTTTGACTTCTCCCACGTGCACTGGAACGCGGTTTTGATTAAACACTTCACGACATCTTTGTCTTCTTTCTTCAAGCCAATCCAATGGTCGCATGAAGCTGGTAAGTCTCGATTTGAATATGGAGAAGAAGAAGCAGAGTTTAAAATGACTTGCATACGTAAGAGATGAGACCTCTGGCTTCGTAGTTGTTTCCATGAATCGCCCACCTTGATTTCATTGATCTGAACAATTCAAAGAATTATATTGAATTTTGTAAGTTCGTGCAACTTGGTCAGAAAACCCAGAAAATTAACAAAATAAAAGACTTGGTCGTGAAGAACTGGAGAATTACGTTGATGGGTCGACCACAGGCAAACCAGAGTTCTTTCTCTTTATGCTTTTCTGTGGGACCTCGGAGGTAGTCTTGCAACAATGTCCAAATCGACTGGGGCGTTATTCGTCAATTTAACTTTTTGTTGACCCAGACTGACCAAGCTCCAAATCAATGCTGACATGCCGAACAAAATGGGGTATCTGCCGTAGCTCTAATGCATCATCAGCCACAATACTACCTATTTTATTGCAAATTGTTATAGTATTAATTATTTTGAAGAAATGCTAAGCAAGAAGTAAAATAAAATAAGATAAAATCTTCAATGATCTTATCGTTGTCTTGAGTCTAACAATTGTCTATTTGGTAGTAATAGTATTGAATAACACTGAAAAATATTAAAGTGGTGATTAGTAAATTTTAATCACCACTTTAATATAATTAATTGGTGAACCGAGGCCACAGAGCTAATGTTGTTTTTGCTGTGGCAAGTGAATAAAGAAAACACTGCCATTAACGAGTCTAGTAGGATGGCATGAAAGGAGCCACTTTTGGTGGAGATTATTGAAATCAAAAGGTTAGTTGCAACTAGAACTCTTGTATATTTGGGTGTTAGTTTTATATGGGACTTTGCAAATCCAGATAAAAAAATATAAAAGGGAAACCCCAACGAAGGTGATTAGTACATATCGTGTTCTTAGACTAATGAAGACAGCAAATGTAGATAAGTTTTTTTTATTAAATTATTCATGTTCCTCCGGCAACGTGGTTAGTTTCTGCGAATTCGACCTAGTCTTCTCCGATTAAGAAGTTTTTGTTCTTATTGTTATGTTTTTCACCCTTGCTTCAATCCGCATAACCTTATCCTGAGGACTCTGAAGTGCCGATTGGCGCTCGTTTCTTATTGCAAAAACAATATTGTCACGTTCGGTCAATCAGTAGCCAACTAATTACCAAATTAAATAGCAGAATGATTGCTTGGAGACGAAGCTTTTCCTTCTGTCCACACGTTGCCAAGATGGCCACATATTTGTGTGTCTGCAACAATTATGCGTAGTTGGCAGCATCCTTAAAAGCAACCACTAAATAACTAAAAGAACTTAATTGAGTTGGTTTAACTCCCTTGCTCGGGCCTTTCTGCTTCAATCACGGACAGCGTCGTACATGTGGGCGTCACGCAGCCAACAACTCCCTCGGAGTAATTTCCTCGAACATTCAGCAGGCAACTTTTTTCTTCGTGTCACGGTTCCTTGCACAACCTGTTTCCAATTTCTTCCTGTTCCAACTTCTAGAAACTCGCCTCTCTTTCGTGGTAACTCGTCAAGTGCTTAGCTAATCACGCGACAAGTGGGAACGTCTGTTACCGAAACAAGAGTGGATCAAACGCTCTAGTTCTGACCGGAGGCAGCGGAAACAGAGTTAGGCATGTTAGGTCAACCTTTAACTAACCAACCAACCAACCAATAGTCCATTTAATTTGTTTGTCTTTTCACAACATCAACAAAAGGTCACTTCAGGACTGATTTTTTAAGGTTGGGGCAGTTTAGCCTCGTGGGTTTGGGCTTATCCACTTCGTTCCTTCTGCATTTTCCAGAGTCAAGTCACGCATTGATGAAATAACAAAGCGGGTTTTAGAGAGTTGGACCTTTAGCCAACCCATTGGATGGATATAATTTTCTTATCTTTTCCATAACATCAATGACAGTGACTTCAGGCTTCATGTGAGCTTATCCACTTCCTTTGCATTATCCTCATTGTGATCCGTACTCTAATGATTTATAAAGTGGGATGAGTGCTAGAGAAGGAAACACACATCACGGCTATTCCTATCACCACTTGATTGAAAATAAAGCCTGTACTACTAGCAGCGGACTTGGTATTATAACCTGCACAATGGGTTCTCGGCTTGGAGTGTACTGCATATAGTGCCAAGCTAAGAACCTAAAAAGTCTAGGCTCTTATGGTCTTTCACCGACCAATAGATTGGGGACCAATTGGCCAACAACTCACACTAATGATTAGACGTATTACAAAAGTATGATGGGTTTGACATATATTCTAGTATTCTAACCCCTTATTGTCGGTCTCTGAAGATGCTAATGATTTTCCAAGGGTTCTAAGGAAAAGATGAAAGTTTTTTGGTATTATTGCAAAAGGTTTATAAGATAATGTGATTGTAAATTCTTAAAGAAGAGAAATAGAAAGAAGTGGAGAGATCCTTATGAGGAAAAAACTTATGTAATCTTAAGTATGGGTCTAACATGTATAAGAAAGACCAATGAATAGATTTTGTGGACTTCTCATTGTAGATATTTGAAAAAAAAAAACTTCTTTTATTATTTACTTCATTTATTGGTTAATACATGAATTCTTTTCTCTTTATAGACATGATAAAATAACTCTGAATAATTATTATTACAAGCACATCAATAACACGAGTTAATTACCCAAAAATTAATTAAATCAAAGGTGATTGGACTTTTATCAGACAAACTAAAAATTTGAAGAATTTTAAAAATTTCCTAAATATATAGTAAATAATTAAATATGAATATTTTTGCTACGAGAAAATTTCCAAACGCTTATTTATCCGTTTATATCCTATTTGGGCTCGAAAAGGGAAAAACAAAGACAAACAAAAAAAGAAAAAATAACGGGAGCCACAGAGACATGCTTTTTCGGCCCACAGCTCGGCCCCTCTGCCTCGTACTCGTGTACCTTACCTACATGCATTCCGTATGGATCAACTTCGCATATCTGTAGCTTCCGTGCGCACTTGTATGTAGTGTTAGTTTTCTCTTTCCGAATTTGTCATTTCAACTTCGCATTTAGAATTTGCTTGGTACTATGTAACGCTCCAGCAGGACCTTCAGATCAAAGTGCGCACGCGACGCTATGGATGGGTAAGAATTAGTTTCTTCGAGGACTAAAAGGCGAGCTGATTTTCGGTTATGCAATGTCTCGAGGTAAGATATGCTTCCTTCTACGCAGTTTTTTGGTGATTGACAATGCTTGATTTACTCCTTTTTAATGTTATTTTTGGTTAGTCACACGACTGAATTGCTGGAGATTCGCGCCGACGATCCTACAATGCATCTTTTGTTCATACCTTGAAATCTAGGCGAGTTCGGTTCCCCTCTTGTGTTTGCGCGCCCGCGATTTTGTTTTGTGGTTGTTGTAGACTTAATTTTGAAAACAACGACCGCGGTTTATGAATTGTTCTCTCTTTAGTGCAGGAGTTGTTGCATTTTATAAGGACTTTTTGGAATCACTTTACGAGTTTCTTGGAGGACGTGTATCTATATGAGGCAAGACACGGTTGCTGTTTCTTTGTGTTCATTTTTGATCTTTCATCTGTAATCTCTGAGCTAATTGATTGCAAATTTTCGTGTTAATCACCTGCCATCGGGCACATATCACACACGAAAAAGGTACTTACGCTTGGCTAATAGAAGATTGACTAATCCTTTGCATTGTACCGTTTTTTAACCCTTCATTGTGCTGTATTTGGAACTACACTGTTCCATTTATGGGGTCCGAGCCTAGAAAAGAGGCTTATGCTGTGTCAATATCTATAATGAACATGAAATTGGAAACTTAAGGTCCAAAATGTTTTGGGAACGAATCAACCAGCAATGTGCATTTTGTTTGGTATTGAGTTGATATAATCTTTGTTTACTTCCAATGACTGCTATATCGATGAATTATTCCAATTCACATACGAAACTGTTGCGCTAAGGATTCTAGAAAAATAATTACTGCAATTATGGTCATAGAACATTCAGCAGGTACATTATGAATAACAATGTATCATGAGGTATCATGCTAGTCTGTGTAACTGACCATGAATACATTAATTGAGCTTTTGTGGAATTGGTCCGCTATATATAACTAATACTTATTGCTGTGTGCTAAATGAGACAGAGGAAATAATTCGTTCAGGGTTGTGGAAGCATACTAATGCCTTTAATGATACGTTAATTTTTATGGAAGGAAATCAACGTTCTCTTAAGTATCTCAAAGCTTTGTTAGAAGAATATGAAACATACAGTGGTCAAAAGGTGAATGTAGAGAAGACAAGGGTAATAGTGTCCAAAAAGTTAGATCCATCAAAGAAAGCACTTATCAAACATATAACAATATTCTTTTTTGCAGACCTGCCAGTTAAATACTTGGGCATTCAATTATTCAAGGGGCGAAGTCACATTCATTACTTTGATGAGATGGTAGATGCTATAACTAATAAAGTGCAAAATTGGAAGGCATAATTCTTGTCACAAGAGGGTAAATTGACATTAATCAAAATTGTTCTTTTCTCTATGCCGATACATCCCATTTTTATTACAAAAGTGCTTAGGATAGTCATCAAGAAGATTAATAGCATACTAGCATACTAGCTAAATTCATGTGAAGTAATGGAGAAAGAAATGGTAGTCATTGGGTTAATTGGTAGAGTATATGCATGCCTATGGAAGAAAGTGGTCTAGGAGTTTGAAACCTAGAACAAAGAATGCAAGCCCTTCAAATCAAGTTTGCATGGTGGTTCATTCAAGGACAGTCATTGTGCGCCTTAATCATGCAGGCTAAGTATGGGCACTCGATGAAAGCAATCAGTCGAGGTAAAAAGAATGCCCATTCGCATATATGGAAGATGCTTTTGCCTTGGTTGGAGTATTCAATCAAACATGACAAATGGATTATTGGAGAGGGTAAATGTTCATTTTGGAAAGATAATTGGCTTAGACAACCTTTTTGGTACCCTTTATGCATAAATCAAGATATAACAATTAGGGAAGCTTTTTAGAATTAAGATTTTATTAAGGAACATTTGTCTAATGAGCAACAAGAACATGCCAACAAAATTGTTTGTAACAAGGACCTAGATAGGCTTATTTGTGATTTGAGTGCCTCTGGTGAATTTTTAGCTTCATTAGTGTATCATGACTGAAGAGTGAAAAAAGAAAAAGTACTTTGGACAAAATTTTTGTGGAACAAAGTAGTCCCTCCCAATATTGGATTGTTTATGTGGAAATTAATTCACTATGACATTCATGTGGAATGCAATATGCAAAGAAAGGGAATCTAATTGGCATCTAAGTGTTATTGTTGCAACATGGGGGAACAGGAGACTGTGGATCATGTCTTTATGCATAGTAGATTGGCACAATGACTTTGGAGAACATTTGGTGACGCACTTCAAGTGCCTGTTCGTTTTACTTCTATATATGATCTTGTTTCTTCATGGTATTTAGAGGCCTCATGGCATAATCAGAGGAGAGTGCTAATAGCCATTTTGGGAGGATTTATTGCGAGAGGAATTTGGTTGGCTAGGAATTCAGCAAAACACAATGGTGAATGTATGTCTTTGTTCAAAATTAACAAAGATGTTACACATTGGATGCTCTAATTGTCAACTCTAATCTAAGTCAAGGTTCAAGTAAGTCTTCTAGATCAACTTTCACTATCTATTTTAAAAGTTCCTGTGATTTACATTCCATGGTAGTGAGGAGTTAGGATTCATTAGCAACCTCCTCCTATGGGGCAATATAAGCTAAATATGGACGGATCAAGCATCATAGGGAATAATGCTGGAGGGGGAATCCTTAGAGATCATAATGAAGATTTTATCATGGCTTTTTCCACCAAGTTGAATCCTGGCACTAATGCAGAGGCGGAAGCATATACTTTGTTAGAGGGCCTTAAGATATGTCATGTACGAAGTCAAGTACCTCAAGTTATTGAATCAGATTCTTTCTATTTAGTTCAATGTTTACTCAAAAAGTGGAAAACTCCATGGAAATTAGAGTATGTTATATGTTAATGTTTGTCCATGATTCCTTTACATACACTTGTGCGCCATGTGCATCGTGAGGGAAATGTAGTAGCAGATCGTCTAGCCAATCATGGTCATGTTGTTCGGAATGTGACAATTTTTGACCAGTTTGAATCATTTTCTCATCCATGCTTAGATGTTTATGTCAAAGATCAACTAGGTTTAGGTAATTATAGGCCATCATAGGGTAAAGTGAATGTGATACCCAATGTATTTTTGTGTTTACTTTTACTTATGTGTGGCAGCGTAATATGTGAGTGATTAGCTTTTCTTTATGGATTAGGTTTATACCCTGTCCATTATATTTATCCAATGTATGGTTATTACACTCAGCCTTGTTGGTATTAATAAAATTTGTCACGACACCATCCCTGTTCTCTAATATATATATATATATATATATATATATACATATTATGCCTTTCATTGGAAGTGTTTAGTGCTAAGCTTGAGCGGTTTACTCCACATATAACAATAGCTTTACATGCCTTGCTGTTTTCAGGAATTATCACAATTTGATTGTTAAGATTCTTCATTTCTCCTATTCATGCGAAATTTCATATTCTTATGGTGATTTTCTTATGTTAGACATTAGTAGGTATTGATGTGATTCTTGCTTTAGATGATACAATGATGCACTATTATCTAAAGATGGTAAAGACTACAACGATTATCAACATTCTTGATAACCGTTATTCATTTCTCCTATTCATACGAAATTTCATATTCTTATGGTGATTTTCTTATGTTAGACATTAGTAGGTATTGATGTGATTCTTGCTCTAGATGATACAGTGATACACTATTATTTGGTAAAGACTACAATGGTTATCAACATTCTTGATAATCCAATATTCTAGTTAGAGCTTAAAGCGTACAACACTTTGTGTTATGCATGCAGTTTTGAGTTAGGTAATGCATCAAATGAGTGGTTAACCTTCTGGAGTACGGTTTGCTAATAGCTATACTGCATGCTTTGGAGTGTAGGGAACCAGTTATGTGTCCGAGTGAAAATACCAATGGTAAAAGGCCTTGACATGGGTATAAAAATTATGTAGGAAAAAATAATGTTCTTGAAATAAATTCCATCTATCTTGCTTTCACAAAAACACACACATGTAATAGTAATTAGAGGTCAATTCCTGTTATTACATATAACCTTGGTCTTTTGGAATCTAAAGCCTTGGTTGGCCTTTTGAGTTTGCGAGATAAAACCAAGCTGACCTACCTTTGAACTTCTTGCTCTGGGTGACAGACAATGAAGCCATGTTATGGCCTACATTCTCTCCCTCATGATTTTGATTTGATGAACATCTAACCGTTCAAATATGTTGATATTTACTTTGAATGTAAAAGCCTTTGCAATTTTTGGAAAGATTAAGGTAGTGGAATTAGTTAATCAAGAAATTATGATCCTTTGACTCCTATTAGATGTGTGGAAATGATGCTTGTGAATGAGTGTCCTCTTTGTGCAAGTATCTAGAAGTTGTTTCCTTCTTTTCTTTTCATCTTCATATATAATGATAGTTAATATTTATGCAAGATGTTGACTTTGATGCTATAATAGCTTTATTTTTATTTGTAAGTGGATCATTGCTCCATAATTGTTTTGGCATAGAAATCATAGACATACTCGTATATGTATTCGCTAATTTCTATAAGGGACATCGTTACAACATGAAATTGTCTTCTTTCTAGAACTAGGAGCATGGAAGGCTGTTCTCATTAGAAGAACAAATTGATTAGAAGGCAAACTTCTCAATTTTTTTTAGCATATTATTGGTTAAGAAATAAACATTCTTAGGGATTTCTAATTTAAAAACAAAGTGAACTGGCTACTTTATAAAGAAGGAATTATTGAGGTTGCTTTTCCAAATTCATACTAGTCCACAAAATTATTTGAATTATGATGTATTATGACTATAGTTAACAATTAGGATAATATATCCAAATTCGTTCCTTGATGATTGAAAGGAATTCCTATGGCCCCAACGAACATAGTAAATATGCCTAATACAAACATATGAAATAGCATAATAGTACCCTATTCGTGGGGGTATGACAAAGCATTGTGAAATCCATAGAAACTTTGTAATTGATGCGTGAGTTTTGCCGATGCACTTTGTTGAAAGCAGAAATTTACAGATGGTCCTAATTACTGGCTTTAACTTTGAATTCTAGATTCAATCTTTGTTCTCTCTTTATCATATCGTAATAGCTTTTTAGATGCTATACTTTAACTACAAATTTCTTACATTCTTATGATTTTGCAAATAGATTTTATCAAGCAGAAGCTTAAAGATCCTAAAGTTCCTATTTACTAGTAATTACATTCAATCATTTATATTGTTTTTTCCTTCACCATTAAGCGAGCCTTCCGAAAGTTTTTTGTTGGGAAAAAGGAATAAAAATGAGATGTTTATTCATTCTCACTATGAAATTATAGATTGTAGGGGATCACCATTTGCAACATCTTGTTATGAAAGTTGTGTGGTAGCAATACAAAACCAAATACGACAAGTAATGGGGTCCCTTTCATTTCATTTAAATGACAATGCATTTTGTTGACATATTGCTAAATTGTTATTTGAAGAAAGCATTTCCCTCCCTCTTTCCACTTTTATCAATTACTCATTTAATACTTCATCTAGAAAATTGGAGGAACTAAATAATTTCTATATTGTGTTTTCTGAAGTAGTTGAGGAAATATTTGCTTAACTATTATGAGATTCCTTTCTTTTGGCATCTTAGAAAAAAAAAAATTGTGTCTTTCATGTAGTACATTGTACGTAGGGAAACAAGATCTTAAGTTCCTTATCCATTGCATTCGGAGAATGTTGATCCTAACACGATGTTATTGAAGAAGGAATATGCTTGGCATATAGGAGGAGCCTTTTCACAGGCAAAGCTAGAGGAATGGAAACTTTTATACCGTAGTCTTACAATGGCCTAAGTCCCAATGTATTCTTCGGCAACATATCCTAAGTACCATGCTTTTCTCGTACAATTATCCATTAATTATATGGATCATTCAATTATCTTGTTGAATCTGTTGATATCAAGTTATATTCCTATTTCATATGACTTGATATTTTCTTTCCATTTTGAGTCCAAAATTAGGTATCTGATGCTAATAAATACAATTTTCTAAGAATAAACCACACAACTTATATTCTTCAAAGATGTTCATTTGATTTTGCTTTTTACTTTTGGGAGATAAAGGAATCTTAGCTTTGCTGATGTGGCTGCATTTTTATATTTTTATTTTTATGTATAAGAATAGTTTATAGTGTTTTATTAGACACCGATTGTGTTGGATCAAGTCTAACTACTTGGGAAATTACTCCTCGAATATATTGTGTTCCATACTTTTGGTATAACAAACAAGCAAAGAAGAATGGAAAAAACACAAAGTAACTATGTAAATTGGAACAATGAGTCTTGGGGTTCCATAGGTTCTTCACCAAGATTCAGTAGGCTGTGATTTAGATTTTTCCTATAGGAAGTGATGGGAGCTTGTTATTAATGGTCACATGGGAGCAAGATAACATTATGGCCCTTAATATGCTAGGTCAATATATTGTACTTGACACTAATTGCCACTTTCTATTTCCCTTGAAAATTTGGTTTTAACAATTAAGTGTGCTTAGATGCAGCAAGGACTAGCCATTAAATGTTCTCAAAGTTAGACCTAGTGATCAAAGTTTTAGAAAGTTCAAAAATAATGATGTATGCTTATTTATATATATATATACACATATTTTTTCTAACTTCCTTTTAGTGTTGGTTTCCTGACCCTTCTTGACATTCACTGCTTACTTCATAGGCTTTAAATTAATCTTGCATGTTTAGACTAACTGAAATAGTTGTAAAAATTAATAGCTTCTATTTAGACATCTTAGTTATAATAACAAGTTGCTACTGGTACAAGAAAGCTGTAGACAGTGGCATCAAGGACTATCCACAAAGTAAAATAGCTGTTTATTAACAAAGACATCCATTCTGTCTATTATCCATTAATGGCTTGACCTTCTTTTTGGCCGAAGAAAGTGCAAATGCTAAATACTCAATTTTTATTTCAGACTCTAGGGTTGCTGCAACTATTTTTACAGTAGGAGATAAATGGGTACTTATTGAATGATTGCAGAAATGATGATGGGCCAACTGTGTTTATTATAAAGGATAAAGAAGGTTACATATATACTGGTTATGATTCTCAGTGTTGTGAGAGGCATAGTGACTTCTATGGTGACATGAAGTCTTTTCCTTTTCACCTATATTCAAAGGCATCAATATTCAAGCCTAGTGGAGAAAACAATAATATGCAATGGGTAAGCTTATGTTACTTTCATATGTTTGGCTTGTGGTTTCTAAAGAAACATCTTGCGTAATTTCATCTCTGCTCTTTTGTTCTACTGATATTTAGTTCTGTCCACCTGTGATAGTTTTTTCCAAGAATCATACACTCTGTTATAACTATTCTATTTCTGAGGAAGTGTTTGCAAATAGACTCTGAATGCTCTCAAGTTGTCTCAATTGGAAATGAACCGCCTTAATTAGCCGTGGGAACTGCGAAGGCAGCTTTGGCAATAAACCTGCCCTATGTATGTTTGTAATCTCGTGCTATTCATAAGAAAATGCTTGGAAGGTCCTCAAGCTGGTGAGAATGTTAACAACAATTGTCAGATGCTAGGAAGGCCGTAACTGATGAAATTTTATACAATAAGTACGAACACATGATTTTGATGCAGTGCTCAATTTTACCCCGACTATTGACGTGCTAGGCATCTTTGAGCGGCGAAGAAGGCTGATATTCTAACTTACGTTTGAGTTCTATCTCTCATGAAGTTAAATTAATTTCTTGGAATTTTTTTAGCAATCTGTTAAATCAGATTCTACAAAGTCTTAAAAACTTGATTTTGTTTTCAATTTTATAAAAATACATGTGAAAGTTTAGAGCACGGAGGAAGCTGAAGTGCTGCAATGCTAGGAAACCCACTTCAAGTATCTGAATACTTATTCCATTTGATTTTTTCTTGCTAATTTTTTTCATCTTTTGTTATCAGTCATCCTGTTCACATCATACTGTGTCTTTTCCTTTTGGCTGATTATTGTTGGAGCTGTTTAAATGCCTTCGTTACCGGGTGCTGGTATAAGTTACACTGCATCCGACGCGAGAAGTAAATATATCTCAGCATTTACACTGCATTTCGTTATTTCTGTAATCATATCATACTCTTGAGACATTTGAGTAGTGTCCTTTTATTTGCAGTGCGCTGTGAATTTCAGTTGAAAGGACATCCCTAAAGGCATCGGTTTTGGAGGACGAGTAAATCATTTTGGTTTATTTCTCACTGCAAGCTTTGAGCAGGGGCACGCATTCGGTAGTCCTTGCCTTTCCAAGACTCCTTGCCTTTCCAAGACTACTAGAATATGCCCGGAGGTGATAAAATGCTGGAGGGTTCAGATCCCAAAGCAGCACAAAGAAGGCAGGACGCTGTCAAAGCCCCTGTGCATTAGAAATATTTAAGGAGAATTGCCATATGCTCAACATGGTCGGCCTTGCAAATTCAAGCGAGTAATGTTGTGATGTAAAAGTGGAAAGTCAAGTTGTAGCTAAGGCTTTGTGCTCAACATCGTTGAGTTGATCTCCAAGATGAGTATGGAATTCTGCTTCCTGCGGTAGGAAGGTGGAAAATATTGACAAGGTCTGTAAATACTCCTAAGGCTAATAAAGATCAAATTCGAAAGTTGAGGAACACTTCTTATACTTCTTTTTTGATGTAGGAAACAAAGGTTTAATTGTTCTATCACATCAAAGATACAAGATGAATTGTTGTATTACAAAGGTTTAATTGTTCTATCAATTCAAAGATACGAGATGAATTGTTGTGTGACATCAAAGCGTGTGGGAACATTACACCCAACTTCGCAAGAGGATCAAATGTAGTCGTACCCATAATGTATCAGCAATATCTTTAAATGAACCGAAGATCCTTTTGTTTCCTCCAGAGATCAGAAGCATGAACGACGATGCCTAATATCTATCAAATAGATACTACCCAACACCATCATTCTCCCTTGACACGAGCCAAAGTATTACAAATAGAACGCCAATGAAAAGAGAGAGAATTGCATAACAAGAGGACTCGAAGCAATCATGGCTGCAAGGTCGACGGCAACTCTTTAACTGTTTCAAGTCGAAGACGAAGTTTAGACCACTGTCCACACGAAAAACGTTGTTGAATCTCCAAATAGAAATGAATTGCGTAAAAAGTAATCAACTACTTCTCTCACATTTTCCAGCTTCTACTCGAACCACGTTTTCCAATTCAATCCACACTCAAGAAAAGATCATCAAAACGCTAACTGTATGGACAACATAAAAAGTAATCAACACTAGTTGTGATAATAACCAAGATGTAAAGGCCTTGGTCTCCAACCTCAAACCAAAAGATTGAAACTAAAATGGGAAACCCAGAAGCGAAAACGTCAAAATCCCTTCCATTAAATTTAAAAAACGTAACCTTTACTGTAAGTTGGATCTGAATAACCACAAAACTGCTCCAACGAAACCTAACTAGCCCAGCTTTGTTCAGTATCTCCTTCCACCAGCAGCGCCGCCCCTCCCGAACCCGGCCAGCGGGGCCGAAACAGAAACCGGGTCGACCTGGACGAGCCCAGGGATCTCACCCATCCCTAGAGCCGCAAGCATGTCGATGGTCTCCTTGTCGACCTCAATTTGGTCAGTCGAGATGGCCGAGACCTCGGGCACGAAATCCATGCGGCGCTCGCGCTCCTCCTCCTGGAGCTTGAGGGAGATGCCACGGACCGGACCCTTCTGGATGCGCTTCATGAGGTGAGTAGAGAATCCGGCGATCTTGTTGCGCAGCCGCTTGGAGGGCAAGATGGCCACCTCCTCCAGAACCTTCTTGTTTGTGTGGAAGTCCAGTGTCATACGCGAATAGTAACGCTCTATAACCTGCCGCGAGGACTTCTTCACGGTCTTCGTTCGGACGCGACCCATGATGCCTGCTGTAACTCTTGTACGTGCTCGTGTTCGTTTGCGCGAACGACTGGCGTTAGAGAGGCAGGAAAGAAGGTTAGGGTTTTCCGGTGTTTACATACACGGGAGATCTCCGAAATGGGCTTTCAATAGTCCCATTTGACAATTTTGTTTTGGACATGTTTGGTCCATGGAAGAAAAGGAGAATAACAAGTCGGGCCGAACGAAGACTCAGGCCTGAGTTTATCTTAATCTAGGCCCACATTGGGGTGGTCAAGATCTTCTCGGGAAAAAACACTCGATCTAGTGCTCCGCCGGAAGGCAAGACCGCCCAGATTCATTGAACACCCTTTTGACAATTTCGTTTGAATGTTTTTGGCCCTTGAAGTCTCATTTTGAAGTTTCAAGCTACCGCGTACGGAATTTGGGAGCTTAGGGAGACAGACCGCGAAAAGTAAGCCGTTATGACTCGCAGTACATGGTCATCACAAAATCCAACATTCCCTTCTGAATTTTCCCCTGGACGGGAAGAAAATGGAGGAGGAAATACACTATCTGGGTACAATAAACAACGGGTGGAAGAATTGGTCAGAGGTCGTGAAACAACAATGTAAATATAATATTAGGCTCGAAGTGTCTGGGATTTTTCTTATCCAGTTCTGAGTAGGATATGGAAAGGATAGGACACTCGGTTGGTGGGGGTAGGTGAAAAAAGTAGAAGATTTTTTTTTTTTTTTTTAAGTCAACAATCATATCCTCTTACAATGACAAAAGAATAAAGCCATAGATGAAATATTGCTTGTATTGCATGTATGTACCGACGTCTCTCATGCATGCAGTTCTTTATTTGCATAAACGAGCTTAGGAAAAATGAAAATATAAGATGAAAGGGAAAGCAATGTTAAAGAATGAAATAGGACACATCTAAAGCAATATCTTAATAAGCAATCTTTTATGGTGTTAGGCCAAAATGGCGTTGTACATGCAAGTTGTATCCAGCCAGCTCTCCAATCTTGAATGGAATCTAATTAATAATTTGACTGAACCTGCTTCCCATAAGTGTCGCACTAATCTGTTTGTTGGGATGTCTACGGGGTAGAATCTCGAGCAAATTCTAATTGTCTAGGGGAGAAACCAGAGCTCATTAGGGTATTCAATTACCACTTGCTGCGAGTCAATGGTCCACGGCATTTTGGTAGTGTTCACATCTGGTCCTAAGGCCAACATCTGGAATATGTCTATTTTAGTTTGCAGGAAGTGGCGTCATGCTTGTTACTTCAAACCCCTCTTTCACACGAAAAACTTTAGGACGAAACATATTAAACATCAGATGTCAGCCACTAAGATTGCCTATAAAACGCCCATGTTACGAGGGGATCTTCACATTCATCGAGACATACAGAATAACATACAAGAAGCAAAAGATAATGGCTGCTTCCTTGCTTGCTCCCATTGCAAAGAGGTAAGCATAGATAATAGCGGCTATGTACAATCATGTCTAGTTTTTTGATCCATCATGCACGTCTTCCACTAAGCCATTGTATCTACAATCGGTCATTCAAACAATGGAATAAAATAATAAGCTTTTGATTATGCAGGTTGGAAGGGAAGGTGGCATTGATAACCGGAGGCGCCAGCGGAATTGGCGAGACTGCGGCAAAGCTATTCGTTCAACATGGTGCTAAAGTTGTCATCGCTGATATCCAAGATGACCTTGGTCACGCCGTTTGCCGTGACATTGGCAACACCAATGACATTTCCTATGTGCACTGCGATGTCACCAACGAACCTGACGTCGAAAATGCTGTCAAAACCGCGGTCTCGAAGCATGGCAAACTGGACGTAATGTTCAGTAACGCTGGGATTACTAACGCAGATGATGGTATCTTAGACTTCAACAGCGAGAAATTCGGCAAGGTTTTTAACGTCAACGTCCTGGGGGGATTCCTGGCAGCCAAACACGCTGCCAAAGCAATGATACCGACTAAAAAGGGCAGCATTCTCTTCACATCAAGCTCTGCGTCAGTGATTCATGGAGAAACCCCGCACATCTACTCGGCTTCCAAGCATGCTGTGGTGGGTCTAACTAAGAATCTGTGCGTGGAGATGGGGCAGCACGGAATACGAGTGAACTGCATATCGCCCACCGGCGTGGCAACTCCGTTGCTGAGGAATGTGTCCGGAATACAGGATAAGGAGACATTGGAAAACCTGATATGTTCCACGGCAAATCTGAAAGGGGTGGTGTTCGGGACCGACGATGTTGCAGAAGCAGCACTGTTCTTGGCGAGCGATGAGTCCAAGTACGTGAGCGGGGTCAACTTAGTCTTGGACGGGGGTCACAGCACCACCAACAGAGCTCTTAGGGATGCCAAGGAGAAACATCGTAATTAGGAACCAAGTATCACGTTGGACCAAAATAACTTGTTGCCCTTTGTAATTGTTTCTTATTCTATTTGTTTATCTTTTCATCATTCATAATGTATCAATCCCATCAAACAAAACTTCGTGATGCTGTAATAGCAATAAGGAAGAAGCCTCATATGGATTCGCAATAAATTACCTATTTGGAGTGACAGAAGTGATATAATGTAACAATTGATCTTTACCTTTTAACAAGTTATTTTTCAAATACTACCAAGTATAAAATCTCAATCTCAATAATTATCCAATGCATTACTGTTGGATTTGAATAAAAGTTATTAGTTTGTCATAAGAATCATTTAATAATAAACAAGGATGCAAATATAGCAATGATAATTGGGAGTAAAGGGTAAAATTTGCCTATCAACGGGAGATCTTATGAATATAAGTAATATTAATACTCTCTCCAAACTATATTATATAATAAAAGATAAGCATGTATGAACCATTTCAATTGATGGAAAGTACTTAAACTAAAATTAGCTAAGAAAGCTATTATTCCCCAAGGCTCTAAAGTGGATTAGTATGAAATTATATGGTTTAAGTTTGTAATTTTCCATCCATCTATAGTATTATGATTAGCTATGTAGGATGAGCTAGTGAGAAGGGATAGATTTTAGTTTTTTAGAACATTTAAAGATAAGAGTTGCTGCCTATGTTGCATGTCATTCATTAGTAATATGAGAATATTTAGAGATCTTACTCTCAACATACAAGATTATTTTATTTATCACGGAATATAAAATTTAACTGGTTTCTTCACCATGCAAAAGGGAAGAGTATCAAGATAAGTATTTTTAAATTTGTATTTGTTTCATTTGTTTGTTACTTCGAAGGAAATGAATGACAAAACTTTTGATACATGGTTAATTCCAAAATTATTACTCTTGAAGTTATTAAGAGGCTTATTAGAGAAATTTTTCAAGATGCTCAAAACAATTGAAAACTTTAATATTTAGCATACTTGGAGGTTAGATAAGTTATTTTTTATTCATGTGATGTTACTTGTAGTCTTCGTCTGGAGGTGTACTCTAAGTCTTATCATATACCCTTACCTATTAGTTATATAAATTTATTTTACTTAAAAAAGAAGAAGAATAACTTAATGACAAAATAACTAATTTCCAAAGGTAACAACTCTTATGGTCATCAAACGTGACATGCGTGAAGGACACTAGAAGAGCATCCTAATTCTACCAAGTCAAGGGAGAAAATCCAAAGCTTTTCAATCATATCTCTTGCTTAGAAGAAGTAAAATATTCGATGTTGACCGAAGCAACATCATCGAAGTTTACATTGCTAAGATCTCCAATTTTCTACATCTAGTCGACGTTGGACGCATACTCTCATACATTGAAGATGCGACTGTGACCTTAAGCAATGCCGATGACTTTTGGTTTAAAAAGATAAATCGTCAATTATTTAAAGTAGGCAGCAAAGGTATACGAAAAACTTATAGTGATCAGGTTCTCCTTCATCCTTGTATCACAATATGGAAGAATTAGCAGTACAGCTCCCTCTTTTTGTCTCGGTTTAATAACTTGCTTTTACTAATCCTAAACTCTCTCTCAGATCATAGATAACTTGGGTGGTTTGCTATGGGCGAACCTTGACGTCTTCGTTAGGACATTCATAGCGCATGAAAGAAAACAATAGGTATGTTCTGGTTAGAATTGAGACTATAGACTGAATTGGGGTTGGTCAAAATTCTTGCAGTGAAGGAAGGCTCATTATTGTTGCTTGGTTGCTAAGCATGACCGCCATTTCTTGGTCTCCTGTTTTAAAAATTCTGTTTGACTAATGGCGATAGCCTTTAAGTCTCTTGAGTGTTCATAATGGAACATGAACTTTTATATCTTCAACATATAATAAACTATAGAAGAAAGAATATGTCAGAGTTCATCTTTAAGAACTCGTACACAGACAGTTATAGCTTTCTTTGAGAAGCCACAGCTATTGCAAAGCATAAATTCAAGGGTAATTTCCATTGTCCCTAAGAAAGTTAATGCTACTAATATGAAATATTTTAGACCTATCTCCTGTTGCAATGTATTGTATAAGATCATTTCTAAAATTGTGGTAGGAAGATTAAGCAAAGCTTTGCCTCATTTCATACATCATTGTCAAACAACTTTTGTGCCAGGTAGGAACATTAAAGAAAATATTTTGTTATGTCAAGAGTTAATACACAATTATCACAAAGGTATTCATGGAAAAATGGTGGCAATTAAGGTTGAAATTATGAAAGCATATGATTCAATAGACTGGAATGCAATCTTAAATTCTCTGAAAGTTTTGAAGTTCCCAGACAAATTTAGATTGCTGATTGAAAGCTGCATCACTATTGTTGGATATTCTGTGAACATAAATGACTCTCATATAGGTTTTTTTAAGGGGGCAAATGGACTTAGACAAGGAGACCCTCTCTCTCCTTTTCTCTTTGTTATTGTGATGGGGATTCTTAACAGAATTATACAAAAGAAAAATATTTTCTAGAAGGTTCAAATTTCACTGGAAATGCTTTAAAGAGAAGATCACTCATCTATGCTTTGTTGATGATCTCTTTTTGTTTGCTCATGGAGATATTGAGTCTATATTGTGTTTACTAGATGCTATGCAAGAGTTTGAGGATATCACAAGTTTGAAGATGCATCCATAAAAGTGTCAAATTTTCTTTTCAAGTTTGTCTGAACAGGAAAAGGCTCTAATACTTGATCATATTTCTATCCAAGAAAGCCAACTTCCCATAAAATACTTAGGAGTTCTATTGATTACCAAAAGACTTTCTAATCTAGATTGTATTATCCTGATAGAAAAAATATTGAGGAGAATTAAAGGTTAGGAGTCTAAGCATATTAGTTATGGGGGGAGATTACAGCTAGCAAAAAGTGTTCTATTCTCATTGCAAATATATTGGATGCAAAATTTTTTATTGCCAAAACAGACACTTTATGAAATTGAAAAATGGATTAGAACTTTCCTTTGGGTTGGTAAATCTAATGGACGATGTGTAGCGAAAGTGGCATGGAAAGAAGTTTGTTAGCCTAAAATTTCTAGAGGATTGGGTTTGATAGACATTCATACTTGGAATAAGGAGATTTCCAATGCAGGAGATTTCCAGTTCTTTCACATCTGTAGTTCTTAATTTGTATAAAATTTACAATATATAATTTACTTCGAAAGACTAAAGTATTGTCAAGAAGATGAGAAAGGATACATTTGAAGCATGCTAATTTCTCAAGATCATAGTAAGATAATAGATTAATTTTCCCTATTTGCCTAAGTAAAAATTAAACAAAAATGTCGTATAATCAAATCTTAGTGTGAAAAGCAAAGAGAAAGTGACAAATTGAAAGACTTCTCATTCAAATATGGTGACAAGTAATAAAAAGACAATTGTGTTAGTCCTTCAAAGTCTATTAAGCATTAAGCAATATGTGGCCATGTAAGCCTTTCATGTTGTCTCTTTTTCATGTTATACCACATGAATTGTGGATTGTCTAAGGCAAATAAAGAAAAAAATTTCCGTTTGTGATTGGAAGTCCCTTTCTTTTATGTTTGTATACAACTCTATTATTCTCCTTCTTCTTCTTTTAGAATAGTAGGATTTTGTATACGAAGTACACAACATTCTCCAAAAAATGTTGGATTGTGCAAGAATAAGAAAGGGCAAGGGGGGAGAGGTATTTTCACCATTAGCCTAAGTTAAAGTTAAGCAGAAATGTCATATCTAATCAAATCTTAGTGTGAAAAGCAAAGAGAAAGTGACAAATTGAAAAACTTTTCATTTGGATATGGAGACAACTAATAAGAAGAAAATTGTTTCCTTCCTTCTTGAAAAGAGAAAACGACAAATTGAAAGACTTTTCATTTGGATATGGAGACAACTAATAAGAAGACAAATGTTTCTTCCTTCTTGAATATCTATTTAGCATCAAGTGATACAAGGCCATTTAAGCCTTTCATGTTTGTCTTTTCTTCATGTTATGCCACTTGATTGTGGATTGTTCAAGGCAAATAAAGGGAACTTTTTCCTTTTGTGATTGGAAGTCCCTTTCTTTTGTGTTTGTGTATAACTCTATTATTCTCCTTTTTTTACCCTTTAGAAGAGTAGGGTTTTGTAAACAGAGTTCACAACATTCTCCAAAAAATGCTAGATTGTAAAAAATTGGAAGAGGAACGGAAGGAGGGGGAGGGGGGAAAGGGATGTTTTCACTAAGCCTAATTTGAATTTAAGTAGAAATGTCATATCTAATCAAATCTTAGTGAGGAAAGAAAAGAGAAAGTGATAGATTGAAAGACTTATTGTTTAGACATGGAGATGACTAATAAGAAGGCAAATGTTTCCTTCCCTCCTCAAATCTATTCAGCATCAAGCAATACAAGGCCACGTAAGCTTTTCATGTTGTCTTTCTTTCATGTTATGCCACTTGAATAGTAGGATTTTGTATATGGAGTTTACAACATTTTCCAAAAAATGCCGGACCGTACGAGAATTGGAGGAGAGATTTTTTCTTTTTTTTTTTTGGGGGGGGGGGGGGTGGCGAAGAGAGAGAGAGAGAGAGATATTAGTGGAAAAGCTTCGTACACCAATTATTCATAAGCATTATATGATTGTTATTGTCAAAGACTTTCATAGAAAAAAGTCAATTTAGTTTAAAAAAAACACTTGAATTGATGTTCAATTACTGGTTGCTGGTCCCCGCCGGGGCCGATCTCTCAGGGATGTAGATGTTGATTACTCTGTCTACTCAAGCCTCGCTTCCACACATGTTTGAAACTTGTTTCTTACTTTTTGGAATAATCTTCGCCAACAACCACTTGTGCTGTTCACACATAGGACATGTTTGAAAGAGTCAGAGGACTCTTTGCTTATAAAGGGCCCAACGTCCCAGCTTATCTTTACATCGAAAGAGTCTTACGGTATAACAAAACAAGAAGCCAAAGATGCCAGCTGCTTCGTCACTTGCTCCAGTTCCCAAGAGCTAAGCAAAGCCAGCAGGTTCTCTACATAACATGTTTCTTTAATCCACCATGCATGAACCCGTTGGCCTTTGAAACATTAGAAAAGAAAATAAACTTTTGATTATGCAGGTTGGAAGGGAAGTTGGCCATGATAACCGGAGGCGCCAGCGGAATCGGCGAGACTACGGCAAGGCTATTCGTCCGACATGGTGCTAAGGTTGTCGTCGCCGACATCCAAGATGACCTTGGTCACGCCCTTTGCCGTGACCTCGGAAACAGTGGTCACATTACCTATGTCCACTGCGATGTCACCAACGAGCCTGATGTCGAAAATGCTGTCAACACTGCGGTGTCCAAGTACGGCAAACTGGACATAATGTTTAGTAACGCAGGAATTACCAACAGGGATGACGGTATCCTAGACTTCAGCCCCCAGAAATTCAACCGGGTTTTTGGTGTGAACGTCCTGGGAGGATTCCTGGCAGCCAAGTACGCTGCCAAAGTAATGGTTCCGGCGAAAAAGGGCAGCATTTTATTTACAGCAAGCTCTGCGACAGTGATTCATGGAGAAACCCCTCACGTCTACGCGGCATCCAAACATGCACTGTTGGGTCTAACTAAGAATCTGTGTGTGGAGATGGGGCAGCATGGAATTCGCGTTAACTGCATATCACCAACCGGCGTGGCGACTCCTCTGCTGAGGAATGTGTCCGGAATACAGGACAAGAAGAAACTAGAAGACTTGATCTGTTCCACCGCAAATCTGCAAGGGGTGGTGTTCGGGACTGACGATGTTGCTGAGGCAGCTCTGTTCTTGGCAAGCGATGAGGCCAGGTACGTGAGTGGCCTCAACCTAGTCTTGGACGGCGGTCATAGCACTACCAACAGGGCTCTTAGGGATGCCAAAGAGAAATTTCGCGGTGGAGAACCCCATATCTAATTTGCTCAAGAAATTTGGTAGTCTCTGCATTTGTTCAATTATGTTTGTTTAAGCATCTTTGTGGTAGAATATATCACATCAAACGCGATGTAACAGCAATAAAATAACGATCTCAAATTGGTCGGCAGTAAATTATGAATTGGGAGCAACAGATCAAGCCTTGATTCAATCCTCTACCTTTTATTTTTTATATAGAAATTGTACTACCAGATTAACTTAACGGTGCAAATAATGTAACAACTCCACGAACTTCTATAACACTTATCACGTGGATTCAGGCTTTAGCAGATAATACAAGAAAAAGAATTACAACGGTCAAGGGTTGTTGCTTTTAAACAATTCTATTTGGCGGCAAAGATTAATTGAATCATTTGCTTTCGTCAAGTACATTACAAGCACAACAACTAATAGTTTTATCATACTCACAACTACTTGTAAACAAAAAAAAGTACGATAAATACTGAATATTCTTTATGTAAAAGTGAAATCGTTGTCTTCCTTTCACTTTTTATATGTTGGTCTTTGCTTTGTGGGACCTCAAGGTCCTTTAAATCTTCCATTCAACATTCAAATTCATGGATACACATCAATGGCGAACACTGATTTGAAGAAACCGGCATCATTTTAATTTTTAACGTCTTACTGAAGCGGCTAACCTTTTCAACTGTTTCTTAATCCCGCAAACAATACGCTACAGATGGGAGGTGCTTCCATGTTACACGCTACTAGGTCATTGTCAATCTATCTGTAGTCAATAACAGATACAAAGAGCTTTCATCATGCAGGTTAGAAGCTAAGATAGGATAATGGAGGCGCCAGCCGAAATGGTGAGGCTGTTTGATAGAAGCAAAAGCTCAAACGGGTAAAACGTTCAAAGTATCAAGGCCGGGCTAATTGATAAGCAAAGTTGAAATATGCCGACCTTGCAGGTCTTCATGAGCAAGCTTTATTTTATTTTAGCTTTTTCCACTAGGTCGATTGTTAATGTTAACAGGCAAGTTTCATTTGATTCATTCTTTATGTAATTAACTGTACAGATTTTTGTTCTTTCAGCAAATGTGAATTTTACCAACACCCACGGGCGATTTCCACACCATCAGTGTTCGAGCTTTCTTTCGCTTTGTTTGCTTTCATTGCATTTCAGAGAACTTTAAGATAGCATTGGGGCGTCTATTTCCTGGGATATGGTGCATTTCATCTAGGATTGTTTTCTGTTGAAGGTTTTAGTTGCTCTCTTGTTGTTAAGGGTGTTTTGGGAAACGGATATTATCTGTCAGTGTAGCATTTGCGTTTTACTTTTTATTAGCTGCGCTTTAGATAATTTCTCTGTGTTCATCTGGGCTATTTCACCCCTATGCTTTATCTGGTTTTACTGACAGAGCCCCTCACCCGCGCTTCGATTTTGAACTCGGCCATGGCTTCGTCTCCTTCCTCGTCCCGAAGCCAAACCCATGATTTTAGACTTAATTTTGAGAACAACGACCGCACTTTACGAATTTCTTGGAGAACGTGTATCTACAAGAGGCAAGACACGATTGCTGTTTCTTTATGTTAATTTTCGATCTTTCATCTGTAATCTCTGAGCTAATTGATTGCAAATTTTTGTGTTAATCACCTGCTATCGGGCACATATCACACACGAAAAAGGTACTTACACTTGGCTAATAGAAGATTGACTAATCCTTTGCATTTGTATCGCTTCTTAACCCTTTGTTGTGCTGTATTTGGGACTACACTGCTCTATTTATGGGGTCCGAGCCTAGAAAAGAGGCTTATGTTGTGTCAATATCTATAATGAACATGAAATTGGAAACTTAAGGTCCAAAATGTTTTGGGAAGGGATCCCTCGAATCAACCAGCAATGTGCATTTTGATTATATGTACGGAGGTGATATAATCTTTGTTCACTTCCTATATCAATGAATTATTCAAATTCACAGATGAAACTGTTGCACCAAGGATTCTAGAAAAATAATTATTGCAATTATGGTCATAGAACATTCAGCAGGTACATTATGAATAACAATGTATCATGAGGTATCATGCTAGTCTGTGTAACTGACCATGAATACATTAATTGAGCTTTTGTGGAATTGGTCCGCTATATATAACTAATATTTATTGTTGTGTGCTTAATGAGACAGAGGAAATAATTCGTTCAGGGTTGTGGAAGGATATTATGCCTTTCACCGGAAGTGTTTGGTGTTCAGCTTGAGCGGTTTACTCTACATATAACAATAGCTTTACATGCCTTACTGTTTTCAGGAATTATCGCAATTTGATTGTTAAGATTCTTCATTTCTCCTATTTGTACGAAATTTCATACTCTTATGTCGATTTTCTTATGTTAGACATTAGTAGGTATTGATGTGATTCTTGCTTTAGATGATACATTGATACACTATTATCTAAAGATGGTAAAGACTACAATGGTTATCAAAATTCTCGATATCCAATGTTCTAGTTAGAGCTTAAAGCATACAACACTTTGTGTTATGCATGCAGTTTTGAGTTAGGCAATACATCAAACGAGTGGTTAACCTTCTGAAGTACAGTTTGCTAATAGCTATACTGCATGCTTTGGAGTGTAGGGAACCAGTCATGTATCTGAGTAAAAATACCAATGGAAAGAGGCCTTGACATGGGAATAAAAATTATGTAGGAAAAAATAATATTCTTGGAATAAATTCCATCTATCTTGTTTTCACAAAAACACACACATGCAGCAGTAATTAGAGATCAATTCCTGTTAGTACATGTAACCTTGGTCTGAATAATCTAGGAATCTAAAGCCTTGGTTGGCCTTTTGAGTTTGTGAGATAAAACCAACCCGACCTATCTTTGAACTTCTTGCTTTGGGTGACAAACAATGAAGCCATGCTGTGGCCTACGTTCTCTCCCTCATGATTTTGATTTGATGAACCCATAGCCGCCCAAATATGTCAATATTTACTCTGAATGTAAAAGCCTTTGCAGTTTTTGGTATTAAATTCTCTTTAAAATTAAGTTTCTTGGAAAGATTAAGGCAGTGGAACTAGTTAATCATGGAATTATGATCCTTTGACTCCTATCAGATGTGTGGAAATGATGCTTGTGAATGAGTGTCCTCTTTGTGCAAGTATCTAGAAGTTGTTTCCTTCTTTTCTTTTCCTCTTCAAATATAATGATAGTTAATATTTATGCAAGATGTTTACTTTGATGCTATAATAGCTTTATTTTTATTTGTAAGTGGATCATTGCTACATAATTCTTTTAGCATAGAAATCATAGGCACACTCGCATATATATTCACTAATTTCTATAAGGGACATCATTAAAACATGAAATTGATTAGAAGGTAAACTTCTCAATTTTTTTTAGCATAGTTTTGGTCAAGAAACAAATGTTTTCAAGGATTTCTAATTTAAAAACAAAGTGAACTCGCTACTTTATAGAGGAGGAATCTAATTGAGGTTGCTTCTCCTTTGAAATCCACAGAAACTTCTTAATTGATGCATGAGTTTTGCTGATGCACTTTGTTAGAAGCAGAAATTTGCACATGTTCCTAGTTATTGACTCTCTCCTGGAATTTTAATCTAGTTAAACAAGTCTGTTGTATTGCCAATTCTTTTTTCTTCTTCTTATGGGCTCCAACTTTGAATTTTAGATTCAATCTTTGTTCTCTCTTTATCCTATGGTAATAGCTTTTTAGATGCCATACGCAAACTACAAAATTTCTTACATTTTCATGATTTTGCAAATAGATTTCATCAAGCATGAGCTTAAAGATCTTAAAGTTCCTATTTACTGGTAATTGCATTCAATAATTTATAGTGTTTTATTCCTTCACCATCAAGCGAGCGTTCTGGAAGTTTTCTGTTGGGAAAAGAGAATAAAAATGAGATGTTTGTTCATTCATTTAAATATGATGTTAAATATGACAAGTAGATTATAGATTGTAGATTGTAGATTGTAGATTGTAGGGGGTCACCATATGTAACATCTTGTTATGAGAGCTATGTGGTAGCAATACAAAACCAAATACAACAAGTAGTGGGGTCACTTTCATTTCATTTAAATAACAATGTTGACATATTACTAAATTTGTATTTGAAGAAATCATTTCCCTCCCTCTCTCCATTTTTATCAATTACTCATTTAATACTTCATATGGAAAATTGTAGGAACTAAATAATTTCTATAGTGTTTTTTGAAATAGTTGAGGAAATATTTGCTTAACTATTATGAGATTCCTTTCTTTTGGCATATTAGAAAAAAAAAATTGTGTCTTTCATATGGTACATTGTATGTAAGGAGACTAGGATCTCAAGTTCCTTATCCATTGCATTCAAAGAACGTTGATCCCAACATGATGTTATTGAAGAAGGAATATGCTTGGCATATAGGAGGAGCCCTTTCACAGGAAAAGTTGGAGGAATGGAAACTTTTATACCATAGTCTTACAATGGCCTAAGTTCCAATGCATTCTTGGGCAACATATCCTACGTACCATGCTTTTCTCATACAATTATCCATTAATTATATGGATCATTCAATTATCTTGTTGAATTTGTTGATATCAAGTTATATTCCTATTTCATATGACTTGATATTTTCTTTCCCTTTTGAGTCCAAAATTAGGTATTTGGTGCTAATAAATACAATTTTTTAAAGGATAAACCATACAACTTATATTCTTCAAAGCTATTCATTTGATTTTGCTTTTTGCTCTTGGGAGATTTAGGAATCTTAGCTTTGCTGATGTGGCTGCATTTTTTATTTTTATGTTTAAGAATAGTTTATAGTGTTTTATTAGACATTGGTAGTGTTAAATCGGTGTTTTATTAGACACCGATTGTGTTGGATCATGTTTGACTAATTGAGAAATTACTCCCTAAATATATTCAGCTCTATACTTTTGACATAATAATAATAAAAAAAGAATGGAAAAAACACAAAGAAGCTATGTAAATCAGAGCAATGAGCTTGGGGTTCCATAGGTTCTTCATCAAGATTTAGTAGGATGTGATTGAGATTTTTCCTGGAGAAAGTGATGGAAGCTTGTTGTTAATGGTCACATGGGAGCAAGATAACATTATGGCCCTCAATATGCTAGGTCAATATATTGTACTTGAAACTAATTGCCACTTTATGTTTCCCTTGAAAATTTGGTTTTAAAAATTAAGTGTGCTTAGGTGTAGCAAGGACTAGCCATTAAATGTTCTCAAAGTTAGACATGGTGATCAAAGTTTTAGAAAGTTCAAAAATAATGATGTATGCTTATTATATATATTATACATTTTAGATACACATATTTTTTCTAACATCCTTTTAGTGTTGGTTTCCTGACCCTTCTTGACATCCATTGCTTACTTCATAGGCTTTAAATTAATCTTACATGTTTAGACTTACTGGAATAGTTGTAAAAATTAACAGCTTCTGTTGAAACATCTTAGTTATAATAACAATTTGCTACTGGTACAAGAAAGTTGTAGATAGTGGCATCAAGGACTATCCATGAAGTAAAAGAGTTGTTTATTAACAAAGACATCCATTTTGCCTATTATCCTCTAATGGCTTGACCTTCTTTTTGGCCAAAGAAAGTGCAAATGCTAAATACTCAATGCTAAATAACAGCTTCAACTATTTTTACAGAAGGAGATAAATGGGTACTTATTGAATTGAACTGCAAAAATGATGATGGGCCAACTATGTTTATTATGAAGGGATAAAGAAGGTTACATATATGGTGGTTATGAGTCTCAGTGTTGTGAGAGGCGTGGTGATTTCTATGGTGACATGAAGTCTTTTCCTTTCCACCTATATTCAAAGGCATCAATATTCAGGCCTAGCGAAGAAAACAATAATATGCAATGGGTAAGCTTCTGTTACTTTCATATGTTTGGCTTGTGGTTTCTAAAGAAACATTTTGTATAGTTTGATCTTTGCTCTTTTGTTCTACAGATATTTAGTTCCGTCCAGCTGTCATAGTTTTCTCCAAGAATCATCCATTGTTATAACTGTTCTATTTCTGAGGAAGTGTTTGCAAATAGACTCTGAATGCTCCTAAGTTGTCTCAATTGGAAATGAACCGCCTTAATTAGCCGTGGGAACTACGAAGGCAGCTTTGGTAATAAACCTGCCCTATGTATGTTTGTAATCTCGTGCTATTCATAAGAAAATGCTTGGAAGGTCCTCAAGCTGATGAGGATGTTAACAACAATTATCGGATGCTAGAAAGGCCGTAACTGATGAAGTTTGAAACAATAAGTTCGAACACATGATTTTGATGCAGTGCTCAATTTTACCCCGACTATTGACATGCTGGGTATTTTTGAGCAGCTAAGAAGGCTGATATTCTAACTTAGTTTTATCTCGCATGAAGTCAAATTGATTTCTTGGAATTTTTTTAGCAATCTGTTAAATTAGATTCTACAAAGTCTTAAAAAGTTGATTTGGTTTTAATTTTATAAAAATACATGTGAAAGTTTAGAGCACGGAGGAAGCTGAAGTGCTGCAATGCTAGGAAACCCACTTCAAGTATCTGAATACTTATTCCATTTGATTTTTTCTTGCTAATTTTTTTCAGCTTTTGTTATCAGTCATCATGTTCACATTATACTGTGTCTTTTCCTTTTGGCTGATTATTGTTGGAGTTGTTTAAATGCCTTCGTTACTGGGTGCTGGTATTAGTTACACTGTATCTGACGCGAGAAGTAAATATATCTCAGCCATTTACACTGCATTTAGTTATTTCTGTAATCATATCATACTCTTGAGGCATTTGAGTAGTGTCCTTGTATTTGCAGTGGCCTGTGAATTTCAGTTGAAAGGACATCCCTAAAGGCATCGGTTTTGGAGGACGAGTAAATCATTTTGGTTTATTTCTCACTGCAAGCTTTGAGCAGGGGCACGCATTCGGTAGTCCTTGCCTTTCCAAGACTACTAGAATATGCCCGGAGGTGATCAAATGCTGGAGGGTTTAGATCCCAAAGCAGCACAAAGAAGGCAGGACGCTGTCAAAGCCCCTGTGCATTAGAAATATTTAAGGAGAATCGCCATATGCTCAACATGGTCGGCCTTGCAAATTCGAGCGAGTAATGTTGTGATATACAAGTGGAAAATCAAGTTGTAGCTAAGGCTTTGCGCTCAACATCGCTGAGTTGATCTCCAAGATGAGTATGGAATTCTGCTTCCAGCGGTAGGAAGGTGGAAATTATTGACAAGGTCTGTAAATACTCCTAAGGCTAATAAAGATAAAATTCCAAAGTTGAGGAACACTTTGTATACCTCTTGATGTAGGAGACAAGTGTTGAATTGTTGCATCACATCAAAGATACAGGATGAATTTTGTGTGACATCAAAGAATATGGGAACATTATACCCAACGTCGCAAGAGGATCAAATCTAGTCGTACCCATAATGTTTCCCAATATCTTTATATGAGCCGAAGATCCTTTTGTTTCCTCCCAAAGATCAGAAGCATGAACGAGGACGCCTAATATCTATGAAGTAGATACTACCCAACACCATCATTCTCCCTTGATACAAGCCAAAAATATTTCAAATAGAACGCCAAACAAAAGAGAGAATTGAATAACAAGAGGACTCGAAGCAATCACGGCTGCAAGGTCGACGGCAACTCTTTAACTGTTTCAAGTCGAAGAAGTTTAGACCACTGTCCACACGAAAAAGGTTGTTGAATCCCCAAATAGAAACTAATTGCGTAAAAAGTAATCAATTACTTCTCTCACATTTTCCAGCTTCTACTGGAACCACGTTTTCCAATTCAATCCACACTCAAGAAAAGATCATCAAAACGCTAAATGTATGGACAGCATAACTAGTTGTGATAATAACCAAGATATAGAGGCCTAGGTCTCCAACCTAAAACCAAAAAATTGAAACTAAAATGGGAAACCCAGAAGTGAAAACATCAAAATCCCTTCCATTAAATTGAGAAAACGTAATCTTTACCGTAAGTAGCATCTGAATAACCACAAAACTGCTCCAACGAAACCTAACTAGCCCTGCTTTGTTCAGTATCTCCTTCCACCAGCGGTTCCGCCCCTCACGAACCCGGCCGGCGGGGCCGAAACAGAAACCGGGTCGACCTGGACGAGCCCAGGGATCTCACCCATCCCGAGGGCCGCAAGCATGTCTATAGTCTCCTTGTCGACCTCAATTTGGTCGGTCGAGATGGCCGAGACCTCGGGCACGAAATCCATGCGGCGCTCGCGCTCCTCCTCCTGGATCTTGAGGGAGATGCCACGGACCGGACCTTCTGGATGCGCTTCATGAGGTGAGTAGAGAATCCGGCGATCTTGTTGCGCAGCCGCTTGGAGGGCAAGATGGCCACTTCCTCCAGAACCTTCTTGTTCGTGTGGAAGTCCAGTGTCATACGCGAATAGTACCGCTCTATAACCTGCCGCGAGGACTTCTTCACGGTCTTCGTTCGGACGCGACCCATGATGCCTGCTGTAACTCTTGTACGTGCTCGTGTTCGTATGCGCGAACGACTGGCGTTAGAGTGGCAGGAAAGAAGGTTAGGGTTTTCCGGTCATACAAGGGAGATCTCCGAAATGGGCTTTCAATAGTCCCGTTTGACAACTTTGTTTTGGACATGTTTGGCCCATGGAAGAAATGGAGAATAAAAAGTCGGGCCGAACAAAGACTCAGGCCTGAGTTTTTCTTAATCTAGGCTCACATTGGGGTGGTCAAGATCTTCTCGGGAAGAAACACTCGATCTAGTGCTCCGCCGGAAGGCAAGACCACCCAAATTCATAGAACACCCTTTTGACAATTTCGTTTGAATGTTTTTGGCCCTTGAAGTCTCATTTTGAAGTTTCAAGCTACCGCGTACAGAATTTGGGAGCTTAGGGAGACAGACCGCGAAAAGTAAGTCGTTATGACTCGCAGTACATGGTCATCACAAAATCCATCATTCCCTTCTGAATTTTCCCCTGGACGGGAAGAAAATGGAGGAGCAAATACACTTTCTGGGTACAATAAACAACGGGTGGAAGAATTGGTCAGAGGTTGCTAAACAACAATGTAAATATAATATTAAGCTGGAAGTGTCTGGGATTTTTTTTATCCAGTTCTAAGTAGGATGTGGAAAGTTTAAGTCAACAACCATATCCTCTTATAGTGATAAAAGAATAAAGCCATAGATGAAATATTGCTTGTATTGCTTGTATAACCGACGTCTCTCATGCATGCAGTTCTTTATTTGCATAAACGAGGAAATGAAAATATAAGATGAAAGGGAAAGCAATGTTAAAGAATGAAATAGGACACATCTAAAGAAATATCTTAATAAGCAATCTTTTACGGTGTTAGGCCAAAATGGCGTTGCACATGCAAGTTGTATCCAGCCAGCTATCCAATCTTGAATGAAATCCAATTAATAATTTGACAGAACCCGCTTCCCATAAGTGCCTCACTAATCTGTGTGTTATGATGTGTACGGGGTAGAATCTCAAGCAAATTCTAATTTTCTAGGAGAGAAACCAGAGTTCATTAGGGTATTCAATTACCACTTGCTGCGAGTCAATGGTCCACGTCATTGTGGTAGTGTTCACATATGGTCCTAAGGCCAGCAGATTGAATAGGTCTATTTTTGTTTGCAGGAAGTGGCGTCTATGCTTGTTTCTTCAAACCCCTCTTTCACACTAAAACTTTAGGACGAAATATATTAAACATCTTTTAGAATATAAGGGTCTATCCCAAAATCTTAGGGCATTAGGTGGAGAAATCTCATCCTAAAAATATCCTCATGCTTTTAATGTGAGCCAACACTCATTTTTAACACCCTTCCTTACTTGTGTGCTAACACAAAGTATTGCAAGTAGATTGAAGCCTAACATTGGGGTGTGAGGGTTTATGAAGCGGATGCCCATCTTTGGCTTTGTTGGTGGTGCTATGACCCCTAAAGAGAAACATAGTAATTAGGAACCAAGTATCACGTTGGACCAAAATAACTTGTTGCCCTTTGTAATTGTTTCTTATTCTATTTGTTTAGCTTTTCATCATTCATAATTTATCAGTCCCATCAAACAAAACTTCGTGATGGTGTAATAGCAATAAGGAAGAAGCCTCATATAGATTCACAATAAATTACTCATTTGGAGTGACATAAGTGATATAATGTAACAATTGATCTTTTCCTTTTAACAAATTATTTTTCAAATACTACCAAGTATAAAATCTCAATCTCAATAATTATCCAATGCATTACTGCTGGATTTTGAATAAAAGTTATTAGGTTGTCATAAGAATCATTTACTAATAAACAAGGATGCAAATATAGCAATGATAATTGGGAGTAAAGGGTAAAATTTGCCTATCAACGGGAGATCTTATGAATATAAGTAATATTAATACTCTCTCCAAACTATATTATATAATAAAAGATAAGCATGTATGAACCATTTCAGTTGATGGAAAGTGCTTAAATTAAAATTTTCTAAGAAAGCTATTATTCCCCAAGGCTCTAAAGTAGATTAGTGTGAAATTATATGGTTTATGTTTGTAATTTTCCATCCATCTATAGTATTTTGATTAGCTATGTAGGATGAGCTAGTGAGAAGGTATAGATTTTAGTTTTTTAGAACATTTAAAGATAAGAGTTGCTGCCTATGTTGCATGTCATTCAAATTTAGGGACCATATTTTTATAGGGTGTTTATACTTTATAGTAATATGAGAATATTTAGAGATCTTACTCTCAACATACAAGATTATTTTATTTATCATGGAATGTAAAATTTAACTAGTTTCTTCACCATGCAAAAGGGAAGAGTTTCAATGTAAGTATTTTTAATGACAAAATTTTTCATACATGGTTGATTCCAAAATTGTTATTCATGAAGCTATTAAGAGGCCTTATTAAAGAATTTTTTAAGATGCTCAAAACAATTGAAAATTTTAATATTTAGCATACTTGGAGGTTAGATAAGTCAATTTTTATTCATGTGATGTTGCTTGTGGTCTTATTCTAGAGGTGCACTCTTAAGTCTTATCATGAACACTTACCTCTTAATTATATAAATTTATTTTACTTAAAAAAAAAGAAAAATAACTTAACGACAAAATAAGTAATTTCCAAAGGTAACAACTCTTATGGTCATCATTCCTATAAATAGGCTTCAAACGTGACCTGCGTGAATCACATAAGAAGAGCATCCTAATTCTACAAAAGTCAAGGGAGAAAATCCAAAGCTTATCAATCATATCTCTTGCTTAGAAGAAGTAAAATATTCGATGTTGACCGAAGCAACATCATCGAAGTTTACATTGCTAAGATCTCCAATTTTCTACATCTAGTCGACGTTTAGAAGAAGTAAACTATTCGATGTTGACCGAAGCAACATCATCGAAGTTTACATTGCTAAGACCTCCAATTTTCTACATCTAGTCGACGTGGGAGGCATACTCTCATACATTGAAGATGCGACTATGACCCTTAAGCAATGCCGATGACTTTTGGTTAAAAAAGATAAATCGTCAATTTTTGGTTAAAAAAGATAAATCGTCAATCATTTGAAGTAGGAAGCAGTAGTATACGAAAAACTTATAGTGATCAGGTTCTCCTTCATCCTTGCATCACAATATGGAAGAATTACCAGTACAGCTCCTCTTTTTGTCTCAGTTTAATCACTTGCTTTTACTAATCCTAAAGTCTCTCTCAGATCATAGATAACTTGAGTGGTTTCCTATGGGCGAACCTTGACGTCTTCGTTGGGACATTGATAGCGCATGGAAGAAAAGAATAGGTATTTTTGGGCTGGAACTGAGACTATAGGCTGAATTGGGGTTGGTCAAAATTCTTGCAGTGAAGAAAGGCTCATTATCGTTGCTTGGTTGCTAAGCATGACCGCCCATTTCTTGTTTTCGTTTTTGATAATTCTGTTTGACTAATGATGATAGCCTTTAAACCTCTTGAGTGTTCATAATGGGACAGGAACTTACATATCTTCAGCATAGAATAAAAAATAGAAAAAAGAATATGTCAGAGTTGAGGTTCAAAAACTCGTACACAGATAAAACCGGCGCTAAGGATGGGAGTTTTTTATTTATTTCTTTTTTGTTGTTTACCGTGTAACTAGATTCCAATGCGAGAGACAAGAGAAGAGGACGAAGTGATGGGGAGGTTGATGGAGGTAGGTGAAGAGATTCCTGGTCAACGTGTCAAGAAAGATTATCTTCTAAAAAAAAAAATACAAACATAAAAAAATTGGTAGGAAGTTGCAAGGGATGTTTCATTCTAATGCAGAAGATTCCCAGTTCTTTTACATCTGTAATTCTTAATTTGTATAAAATTTACAATATATAATTTACTTTGAAATACTACAATAATGTAAAGAAGATGAGAAAGGATACATTTGAAGCATGCCGATTTTTCAAGATCATAGTAAGATAATAGATTAATTTTTACAATTTGCCTAAGTTAGAATTAAACAAAAATGTAGTATGTAATCAAATCTTAGTGTGGAAAGCAAAGACAAAGTAACAAATTGAAAGACTTCTCATTCAAATATTACGATGACTAATAAAAAGACAACTATTTCAGTCATTCTTCAAAATCTATTAAGCATCAAGCAATACATAGCCATATAAACCTTTTATGTTGTCTTTTTCCATGTTATACCACTTGAATTGTGGATTGATTATGGCAAATAAGGAAAACTTTTTCCTTTTGTGATTGGAAGTCCCTTTCTTTTATGATTGTGTACAACTTTATTTTTCTCCTTTTTCTTCCTTTAGAATAGTAGGATTTTGTATATGGAGTTCACAGCATTCTCAAAAAAATGTTGGATTGTGCAAGAATAGGAAGGAGCATGGGGAGAGATATTTCACCATTAGCCTAAGTTGAAATTAAGCAAAAATGTCACATCTAAGAAAATCTTAGTGTGAAAAGCAAAGAGAAAGTGACAAATTGAAAGACTTTTCATTTGGATATGGAGACAACTAGTAAGAAGACAATTGTTTCCTTCATTCTTGAAAACAGAAAATGACAAATTGAAAAACTTTTCCTTTGAATATGGAGGCAACTAATAAGAAAACAACTATTTCCTTTCTTCTTGAATATCTATTCAGCATCAAGCAATACGAGACCAAGAAAGCCTTTCATGTCGTCTTTTCTTCATGTTATGCCACTTGAATAGTGGATTGTCCAAGGCAAATAAAGAGAACTTTTTCCTTTTGTCATTGGAATTCCTTTTCTTTTGTGATTGTGTATAACTCCATTATTCTCCTTTTTCCCCCTTTAGAAGAGTAGGATATTGTAAACGGAGTTGACAACCTTCTCCAAAAAATGCTAGATTATAAAAGAATTGGAAAAGGGGAAGGGGAAGGGGAAGGCGAAGAGGGGAGGGGGAGGGGGAGGGGGAGGGGGAGGGGGGGGGGGGGGGGTGGGGGGAGAGAGAGAGAGAGAGAGAGAAGAGAGACGGAGAGAGAGATATTAGTGGAAAATCTTCATACACCAATTATTCATTGGCATTATATGATTGTTATTGTCAAAAACTTCCATAGAAAAAAGTCAATTTAGTTGAAAAAGAAAAAACTTGAATTGATGTTCAATTACTGGTTGCTGGCCCCCGCCGGTGCCTATCTCTCAGGGACGTGGATGCTGATTTCGCTGTCTTCTCAAACCTCGCTTCCACACATGTTTGAAACTTGTTTCTTACATTTTGGTTTAATCCTCGCCAACAACCACTTGTGCTGTTCACACGTCGAACATGTTTGAAAGAGTCAAAGAACTCTTTGCTTATAAAAGGCCCAACGTCCCAGCTTATCTTCACATCGAAAGAGTTTTACGGTATTACAAAACAAGAAGCCAAAGATGCCAGTTGCTTCGTCGCCTGCTCCAGTTCCCAAGAGGTAAGCAAAGCCAGCAGGGTCTCTACATAACATGTTTCTTTAATGCACCATGCATGAGCCCGTTGGCCTTTGAAACATTAGAAAAGAAAATAAACTTCTGATTATACAGGTTGGACGGGAAGGTGGCCATGATAACCGGAGGCGCCAGCGGAATCGGCGAGACTACGGCAAGGCTATTCGTCCGACATGGTGCTAAGGTTGTCATCGCCGACGTCCAAGATGACCTTGGTCACGCCCTTTGCCGTGACCTCGGAAACAGTGGTCACATTACCTATGTGCACTGCGATGTCACCAACGAACCTGACGTCGAAAATGCAGTCAACACTGTGGTGTCCAAGTACGGCAAACTGGACATAATGTTTAGTAACGCAGGAATTACCAACAGGGATGACGGTATCCTAGACTTCAGCCCCCAGAAATTCAACCGGGTTTTTGGTGTGAACGTCCTGGGAGGATTCCTGGCGGCCAAGTACGCTGCCAAAGTAATGGTTCCGGCGAAAAAGGGCAGCATTTTATTTACAGCAAGCTCTGCGACAGTGATCCATGGAGAAACCCCGCACGTCTACGCGGCATCCAAACATGCACTGTTGGGTCTAACTAAGAATCTGTGTGTGGAGATGGGGCAGCATGGAATTCGCGTTAACTGCATATCACCAACCGGCGTGCCGACTCCTCTGCTGAGGAATGTGTCCGGAATACAGGACAAGAAGAAACTAGAAGACTTGATCTGTTCCACCGCAAATCTGCAAGGGGTGGTATTCGGGACTGACGATGTTGCTGAGGCAGCACTGTTCTTGGCAAGCGATGAGGCCAGGTACGTGAGTGGACTCAACCTAGTCTTGGACGGCGGTCATAGCACTACCAACAGGGCTCTTAGGGATGCCAAAGAGAAATTTCGCGGTGGAGAACCCCATATCTAATTTGCTCAAGAAATTTGGTAGTCTCTGCAATTGTTCAATTATGTTTGTTTGAGCATCTTTGTGTTAGTACATATCACATCAAACGCGACCTCGTGATGATGTAACAGCAATAAAATAAAGGTATCAAATTGGTCAGCAGTAAATTATGAATTGGGAGCAACAGATCCAGCCTGGACTCCATGCTCTACATTTTACTTTTTATTCTCGATTAAATCAAGGAAATGATTCCTTTGCTCCAAGGGGATTGAAATTCAGACGCAGAATTCTTAATTAGAAATAATACTACCAGATTAACTCAACAGACTAACTGAAAGGTGCAATAACGGAACAAAAGGGAAGAAACGAGATTAACTTTCATCATGAAGTTTATAAGCTAGATAAGCATGATAATGGAGGTGCCAGTGGAATTGGTGAGGCTGATTGATAGAAGCAAAAGCTCAAACGGGTAAAACGTTCAAAGTATCAAGGCCAGGCTAATTGATAAGCAAAGTTGGAAGGTTGTCACGAATACAGCAAATTCGGTTCTTTAGTCAACGGATTATGAGGCTGGCCAAATTAAAGGAGGCCGGGGCCTGGGCTTCCTGGATGATGCCTCTACCTGACCAGCGACAAACGCTAGCTCCTCAAACTTTCTTTTTCTTTATGCTTTTCTGTGGGACCTCGAGGTAGCCGTATCACAATGTCCGAATCGGCTGGGGTGCCGTTCGTTAATTAACTTTTCGTTGGCCTAGATGAACTAAGCTCCAACTTAATACTGACATCCCAAACAAAATGGGACATATGGCGTAGCTAACTATTTTATTGTAAATTGTTATAGTATTAATTGTTTTGAAGAACTGCTAGGCAAGTAGTAATTAATATAATATAATATATAATATTGGATGATCTTATCATAGTTTTGAGTCTAATTATTGTCTTTTTGGTAGTGTTAATATTGAATAACACTGAAGAAATATTAAAGTGCTTATTGGTAAATTTTTAACTCTTAATTTTGTTTTTTGTAAAATTGGCGCTTAAAATGAGATATATGTATATGATTTTGTGGAACAAAAGAATTACCTATATAAAAAATATAATTTATTGATAAACTTGTTTTTGTTATGGCAAGCGAATAGAGAAAACACTACCATTACTGAGTCTTGTTGCATGAAAGGAGCCACTTTGTTCAGATCATTGAAATCAAACGGTTAATTACAAGCAGAACTTCCAAATTTTTGGGCGTTCATGTTAAATGGGCCATTTTCGAAATCCAGATAAATAAGAAAAAATTAAAAGAAAGCCCAAGGAAGGTGATCAATACATATGGTGTTCTTAGACTAACGGAGACAGCAAATGTAGATAGGTATAAAAGAAATATATCTTGTATTTGTTTACAAAGTGAATAAGAGTCATTGTTCGTGTACAAAACACAAACATCATATTCCTCTGGCAACATGGATAGTTATGAGAAATCAACGTAGTCATCTACAATTGAGAGGTTTTTTTTTTTTTTTCTTCTTATTGTTTTGTTTTAAACCCTTGCTTCAATCCTCACAACCTTATCCTGGGGACTGTGAAATGCCAATTGGCGCTTATTATCAAAACAGTACCATCATGTTAGGTCAATCAGTAGCTAACTAATTGCCAAATTAAATAGCACAATAATTTCTTGGAAATGAAGTTTTGCTCCTGTCCACATGTTGCCAAGATGGACCCATGTTTGTGTGGTTCCAACAAATATGCGTAATTGGCAGCATCCTCAAAAGCAAGCACTACACAATATTACGGATTGAGTTGATGTGGCTGCCGGTGGACACTTACCAGGCCAGCATTCAAGCTTTCTCTGACATTCAAGTCGCTTTGTCTTTGTCCTTTTTTTTTTTTTTAAATTATTATTATTACAACACTCACATGTATACCACAAACTTCATAGTCGGTATCTTCACTAACTCACCAATTAAATTAGCTGGCATCAACTTTGACTTTCGGTGATACAGAGTCGACTATACCACTATTTATGTGCAAGAGATTGCCATTGGACAACCATGAATTACCTGATCGACCGAGACTCTTTCTTCTTTGTTTTCTACACATATAGATAACTTGTATAGGGTTTTGTTTTCTTTGTAACTCATTGCAAATACATGGGAACTGTTATGGATATTGTTTTTTGTAGCTGTATTCGCCATAAACTCTTGTTTTACTAAGAGAAATAGAGAAACAAAAATATAAATCAAACTATTTGGATCACTTCTTCTATGCTTTTTCATTGAAAGTTGTAGTCTTTTAATAGGCTTCACACAAAATATGAAAGGGAAACTTAATCAAAACATATATAATAAAGGAAAAACATGAAAAATGAAATAATAGCAAAGAAAAGATGATCATGTCCTAAATGCTTATATCTTACTATTTTTGACTAACAAGATATTCTTTTATTTACAAATCAACCCTTGAGTTATTGAGTATTTTCATCAACCTTAGTGCCTACAAATTTTTCAATGTCATAATGAGATTACCTCCCATTTAATATATGTAGATTCCTTTAAAAGTAAATGAGATCTTTATCAATTTAGCATCTTAAAGACAATATGGCTCTACGTTGAAGTTATCGGCCACATTTTCTACTACATAAATTACTAATTAAAAGAAAATCCTAATTGGAATTCTAAGCACGTAATAGGAACAATTGTCTTCGCGTCTGTAATGTGCTTTCTGGTGTGCTTGCAATCAGTAAGAGCAAGATTTATCCATCAACCTTTGATTGATTTGTGCCAATATCCTAGACTTTTCATACAACTAAAAGAACCTAGTTAGGTTGGTTTAACTCTCTTGCTGGGGCCGTTCTGCTTCAATCACGGACAGCGTCGTACATGTGGGCTCTACACAACCAAAAACTCCGTCCAAGTAATTTCTCCAGACATTCAAAAGGCAACATTTTTCCTAGTGTTACGTTTCCTTGCATCTGTTTCCTGTTTCTTCCTGTTCAAACTTCTAGAGACTCGTCTTTCTTTTGTGGAAACTCATCCAACACTTAACTAATCAACACAAGAAGTGAGAACATCTCATACCGGAACGGGACAAGAGTGGCCCAAACACTCTAGTTCTGACGGAAGGCAGCGGAAACAGGGTTAGGCATGACCTTTAACGACCCAATAGTCCATGTAATTTGTTTGTTTTTCAAAGCATCATCAAGATGTCACTGCAGGACTAGTTGTTTAGGTTGAGGCAGTTTAGCCTCGAGGGTTTGGGCTTATCCACTTCGTTCCTCCTTCATTTTCCCGTGTCAGAAGTCATCGAGTGATGAAATAACAAGCGGGTTAGAGTTGGATCCTTTAACCAACCATTGGATGGAGAATGTTTTTTTTTTTATCTTTTCCATAACATCAACGACAGAGTGACTTCAAGCTTCATGTATGCTTATTTGTTTCCCCCTGAATTATCCTCCTTGTAAACCGTGCACTAATGTCATATAAAGTAGGATGAGTGTTAGAGAAGGAAACACACATCAGGGTTATTCCATCAGCACTTGATATGAAAACAGAGCCTCTACTCAGTAGCAGCCGACTTGGTATTATAACCAGCATTACGGATTCTCGACTTATTGTCTAGGAGGTCTAGATCCTGATTTCACCTAAGGCTAAAGAACATGTAGTCTCTCACTGACCTATAGTTAAGGGGACCAACTAACCGACAACCCTCACTAACTCTTCAGACGCATTACAAAATTATGATCGGTTTGACATGTATTCCAAAACTCTAACCCCAAATTGTTTGTCTCTGAGGATGCTAATGGTTTTCCAATGGTTCTAAGGAAAAGATGAAAGTTTTCCAATGTGATTGTGAACTTCTAAGGGAGAGAAAGAGGGATCCTTTGGAAAACCTTTTCACTCTAAATGATTTTGGTTATGTGTTTGTCTAACATGTATAAGAAAGTCCAAAGAATAGATTTTGTGGACTCTCTATTGTAGATATTCCCAAAAAAAAAAAAACGTTTTATTACTATTGTTATGCACTTCATTTATTGGTTAATACAGTATTTTTTCCCCTTTTGATAGACTTGATAAAATTATTCTCAACAATTATTATCAAAGAACGTCAATAACACAATTTTTGTGTACAAAATTGCCCAAAACACAAAGCAAACATAATTTTTGAACGGGATATTCTTAAAAATTAATTTAATCTGATGACATAGTGAAAAAAAAGAGGCGATTGGACTTTTATCAATCAAACTTAAAATTAAAAGAATTTTAAAATTAGTGGAGATTCGCGCCGATGATCCGACAATGCATCTTTTCTTCATCCCTGGAAATCCAGGCGAGTTTGGTTCCCTTCTCGTGTTTGCGCGCGCCTGCGATTTTGTTTTGTGGTTGTGGTAGACTTAATTTTGAGAACAACGACCGCGGTTTATGAATTGTTCTTTCTTTGCTGCAGGTGTTGTTGCATTTCATAAGGACTTTTTTGGAATCACGTTACGAGTTTCTTGGAGGACGTGTATCTATAACAGGCAAGACACGGTTGCTGTTTCTTTGTGTTAATTTTAAATCTTTCATCTGTAATCTCTGAGATAATTGATTGCAAATTTTCGTGTTAGTCACCTGCTGTCGGGCACATATCACACACGAAAAAGGTACTGGCTAATAGAAGATTGACTAATCCTTTGCACTGTATCGTTTCTTTACCCTTTGTTGTGCTGTATTTGGAACTACACTGTTCTTTTTGTGAGGTCGGAGCCCAGAAAAGAGGCTTATGTTGTGTCAATATCTAAAATGAACATGAAATTGGAAACTTAAGGTCCAAAATGTTTTCGGAAGGGATCCCTCGAATCAACCAGCGATGTGCATTTTGTTTGGTACTGAGAACGTTGGTGATATAAACTTTGTTCACTCCCAAGGACTGCCATATCAATGAATTATTCCAATTCACAGATGAAACTGTTGCGCTAAGGATTCTAGAAAAATGATTACTGTAATTATGGTCATAGAACATTCAACAGGTACATCATGAATAACTAAGTATCACGAGGTATCATGCTAGTTTGTGTCACTGACCATGAATACATTAATTGAGCTTTTGTAGAATTGGTCCTCTATATATAACTAATATTTATTGTTGTGTGCCTAATGAGACGGAGGAAATAATTCGTTCAGGGTTGTGAAAGCATATCATGTCCTTCACCGAAGGTTTTAAGTGCTCATCTTGAGCAGTTTACTCCACATATAACAATAGCTTTACATGCCTTGCTGTTTTCGGGAATTATCACAATTTGATTGTTAAGATTCTTCATTTATCCTATTCCTACGAAGTTTCATATTTTTATAGCAATTTTGTTATGTTAGACATTAGTAGGTGTTGATGTGATTCATGCTTTAGATGATACAGAAATATACTATTTTCTAAAGATGGTAATGACTACAACGGTCATCAACATTCTTGATATCCAATATTCTAGTGAGAACTTAAAGCATATAATACTTGGTGTTATGCATGTAGTTTTGAGTTAGGTAATGCATCAGATGAGTGGTTAACCTTCCGAAGTACGGTTTGCTAATAGCTATATTGGAGCTCTGTAGTGTAGGAAACTAGTCACGTATCTGAGTAAAGATTCCAATGGTAAGAGGCCTTGACATGGGAATAAAAATTATGTAGGAAAAAATAATATTCTTAGAATAACTTACATCTATCTTGCTTTCACAGCAACACACACATGTAATAGTAATTAAAGATCAATTCCTGTTATTACACGTAACTTTGGTCTAAATACTCTTAAAATCTAAATCCCTAGTTGGCTTTTGAGTTTGTGAGATAAAACCAACCCGACCTATCTTTGAACTTCTTGCTTTGGGTGATAGACAATGAAGCCATGTTGTGGCCTACATTCTCTCCCTTATGATTTTGATTTGATGAACCCATAGCTGCTTAAATATGTTGATATTTACTTTTGAATGTAAAAGCCTTTGTAGTTTCTGCGATTAAATTCTCTTAAGTTTCTTGAAAGATTAAGGTAGTAGAACTAGTTAATCTTGGAATTATGATTCTTGCTACATAATTTTTTTTGGCATATAAATCATAGGCACACTAGTATATATATTCATTGATTTCTATAAGGGCCATCATTACAACTTGAATTGTCTCTTTCTAGAAATGGAAGCATGGAAGGTTTTTCTCATTAAAGAAGCAAATTGATCAAAAGGTAAACTTCTCAATTTTTTTTAGCATATTGTTGGTCTAGAAATAAATGTTCTCAAGGATTTCTAATTTAAAAACAAAGTGAATTAGCTACTTTATAAAGAAGGAATCTAATTGAGGTTACTCATTCTGTGAAATCTACAAAAACTTCTTAATTGATGTTTGAGTTTTGTTGATGCACTTTGTTGGAAGCAAAAATTTGCACATGTTCCTAGTTACTGAATCTCCCCAAGAATTTTAATCTAGTGAAACAAGTCTATTGTATTGCTAATATTCTAGGTTCAATCTTTGTTCTTTCTTTATTATTTGGTAAGAACTTTTGAAATGCTATACTTAAAACTATAAAATTCTTACATTCTCATGATTTGCAAATAAATTTCATCAAGCAAGAGCTTGAAGATCTTGAAATTCCTATATTATTGGTAATTTCATTCAATAATGTATTGCGTTTTATTCCTTCATTATTGAGCTAGCCTTATTGAAGTTTTTTGTTGGGGAAAAGGAATAAAAATGAGATATTTATTCATTTTCATTGTGAAATTATAGATTGTAAAGGAATACCAAATGCAACATCTTGTAATGAGAGCTGTATGGTAGCAATACAAAACCAAATGCAACAAGTAGTGGGGTCCCTTTCATTTTGTTTAAATGACAATGCATTATGTGTTTACATATTACTAATTTGTATTTGAAGAAAGCATCTCCCTCCCTCCCTCCACTTTTATCAAGTACTCATTTAATACTTCATCTAGAAAATTGTTGGAACTAAATAATTTCTATATTGTGTTTCCTATGTTGACATATTACTAAATTTGTATTTGAAGAAAGCATTTCCCTCCTCCCCACTTTTATTGATTACTCATTGAATAGTTTATCAGGAAAATTGTTGGAACTAAATAACTTCTATATTGTGTTTTCTAGAGTAGTTAAGGAAATATTTGCTTAATTTTTTTTTGGCATCTTAGAAAAAAAGAAGTCGTGTCTTTCATATGGTACATTTTATGAATGGAGAATGTTGATCCTAACGCGATGTTATTAAAGAAGGAATAAGCTTTGCATATAAGAGAAGCCCTTATAGCCAAAGTTGGAGGAATGGAAACTTTTATACCATAGTCTTACAATAGCCTAAGTTCCAATGTATTCTTGGGCAACATATCCTAAGTACCATGCTTTTCTCATACAATTATCTATTAATTATATGGATCATTCAATTATCTTGTTGAATTTGTTGATATCAAGTTATATTCCTATTTCATATGACTTGATATTTTCTTTACCTTTTGAGTCCAAAATTAGGTATTTGATGCTAATAAATACAATTTTCTAAAGGATAAACCAGATAGCTTACATTCTTCAAAGCTATTCATTTGATTTTTCTTTTTTCTTTTAGGAGATTTAAGAATCTTAGCTTTGCTGCTGTGGCTGCATTTTTTTTATTTTTATGTATAAGAATGGTTTATAGTGTTTAATTAGACACTGATAGTGTTAAATTGGTGTTTCATTAGACACTGATTGTGTTGGATCAAGTCTAACTAATTGAGAAATTATTCCCCAAATATATTGTGTTCCATACTTTTGGTGTAATAAACAAACAAAGAAGAATGGAAAAAACACAAAGAAACTATGTAAATGATCACAATGAGGCTTGGGGATCCATAGGTTCTTCACCAAGATTTATAAGGTTATGACTGGATTTTTCCTAGAAAAAGTGATGGAAGCTTGTTGTTAATGGTCACATGGGAGCAAGATAATATTATGGCCCTCAATATGCTAGTCAATATATTGTACTTGACACTAATTGCCACTTTATGTTTCCCCTGAAAATTTGGTTTTAACAATCGAGTGCACTTAGATGTAGCAAAGGCTAGCCATTAAATGTTCTCAAAGTTAGACATGGTGATCAAAGTTTTAGAAAGTTCAGAAATAATGATGTGTGCTTATATATATATATATTTTTTTCTAGATACACAATTTTTTTAAAACTTCTTTTTAGTTTTGGTTTCCTAACCCTTCTTGACATTCATTACTTACTTCATAGGCTTTAAATTAATCTTGCATGTTTAGACTTATTGTAATAGTTGTAAAAACTAATAGCTTTTATTGAGACATCTTAGTTAGAATAACAAGTTGGTATTGGCACAAGAAAGCTCTAGACAGTGGCATCAAGGACTATCCACGAAGTAAAAGAGCTATTTATTAAAAAATACATCCATTCTATCTCTTATCCCTTATTGGCTTGAACTTTTTTTGCTAAAGAAATTGAATGCTAAATACTCAATTTTTATCCATACTCTAAGGTTGCTACAACTATTTTTATAGTAGAGATGAATGGGTACTTATTGAATTGAACTGTAGAAATGATAATGGGCCAACTGTGTTGATTATAAAGGATAAAGAAGGTTACATATATGGTGGTTATGATTTTTAGTGTTGTGAGAGGCATAGTGATTTCTATGGTGACATGAAGTCCTTTCCTTTCCAACTACATTCAAAGGCATCAATATTAAGGCCTAGTGGAGCAAACAATAATATGCAATGGGTAAGCTTCTGTTACTTCTATATGTTTTGCATGTGGTTTCTAAAGAAACATCTTGTATAGTTTCATCTTTGCTCTTTTGTTCTACTGATATTTAGTTATGTCTAGCTGTTAAAGTTTTTTCCAAGAATCATCCTCTTTGTTATAACTATTCCATTTATGGGGAAGTGTTTGCAAATAGACTCTAAATGCTATCAAGTTGTCTCAATTGGAAATTAATTGCCTTACTTAGCCATGGAAATTGCAAAGGCAGCTTGGCAATAAACCTTCCCCATGTATGTTTCTAATCTCGTGCTATTCATAAGAAAATGCTCAGAAGGTTCTCAAACTAATGAGAATGTCAATAAGTATAAGTTTAACCAACTAACTCAATAGCGAGTTAGTAGGAATTCTAACTGTAAGGTTTAAGGTTCAACTCCTTGTATAGTGTGATTTAAGTGTGTGCATTTTAATATTAATAAGAGAATAAAATATTAAAAAAACACACATGATTTTGATGTAGTGCTCAATTTTACCCAAACTATTGATGTGCTGAGTATGTTTGACTAGCTAACAGGGCTAATATTCTAACTTAAGTTTAGGTTCTATCTGCCATGAAATTAAATTAATTTCTTGGAATTTTTTAGCCATTTGTTAAGTTCGATTCTACACGGTCTTAAAAAGTTGATTTGGTTCTCAATTATATAAAAATGCACGTGAAAGTTTAGAGCATGGAGGAAGCTGAAGTGATGCAATGCTAGGAAAACCACTTCAAGTATCTCAATACTTAAGAATCTGTGCGTGGAGATGGGGCAACACGGAATACGAGTGAACTGCATATCGCCCACCGGCGTCGCTACTCCGTTGCTGAGGAATGTGTCCGGAACACAGGACAAGGAGACATTGGAAAGCCTGATATGTTCCACGGCAAATCTGAAAGGGGTGGTCATCGGGACCAATGATGTTGCAGAGGTAGTACTGTTTTCCTTTTAACAAATTATTTTTCAAATACTACCAAGTATAAAATTTCAATCTCAATAATTATCCAATGCTTTACTGTTGGATTTGATTAAAACTTATTAGGTTGTCATAAATTTAATAATACCTAAGGATGCAAAGATAGCAATGATAATTGGGAATAAAGGGTAAAACTTGCCTACCAACTGGAGATCTTATGAAATAGAAGTAATATTAATATTTTCCCGAGGCTAAATTGTATAGTAAAAGATAAGCATGTATGGACCATTTTGGTTGATGGAAGGTATTTATATTAAAATTTGCTAAGAAAGCTATTATTTCTAGTAAGATTAATATTTTCTCGAGGCTCTAAAATGGATTAGTATGAAATTATATGGTTTAAGTTTTAATTTTCCATCCATCTATAGTACTATGACTAGCTATGTAGGATGAGCTAGTGACAAGGGTTAGATTCCAATTTTTTAGAACATTTAAAGATGAGTTGCTACCTATGTTGCATACCATACAAATTTAGGGACCACATTTTTATAGGGTGTTTATACTTTATAGTAGTATGGGAATATTTAGAGATCTTACTTTCAACATACAATTATTTTATTTGTCACATAATGTAAACTTTAACTAATTTTTTCACTATGCAAAAGGGAAAAGTTTCAAGGTAAGTATTTTTAAATTTGTATTTGCTTCATTTGTTTGTGTTATTTGGAAGGAACTGAATGACAAAACTTTTGATACATGGTTAATTCCAAAATTTTTACTTTTGAAGTTATTAAGAGGCTTGTTAGAGAAATTTTTTAGGATGCCCAAAACAATTGAAAACTTTAATATCTAGCATACTTGGAGGTTAGATAAGTCATCTTTTATTCATGTGATGTTGCTTGTGGTCTTAATCTAGAGGTTTACTCTAACTCTTATCATGTACACTTACCTATTAATTATATAAATTTATTTTACTTAAAAAAAAGAATAACTTAACGACAAAATAACTAATTTTCAAAGGTAACAACTCTCATGGTCATCATTCCTATAAATAGGGTTCAAACGTGACATGCGTGAAGGACATAAGAAGAGCATCCTAATTCTACCAAGTCGAGGGAGAAAATCCAAAGCTAATCAATCGTATCTCTTGTTTAAAGGAAGGAAGATATTCCATGTTGATCGAAGCAACATCATCGAAGTTGACATTGCTAAGATCTCCGATTTTCTACAGCTAGTCGACGTGGGCCGCACACCTTCATACATTGAAGATGGGACTTTGACCCTTAAGCAATGCCGATGATTTTTGGTTAAAAAAGATAAATCGTCAATCATTTGAAGTGGGAAGCCGTGGTATAGGAAAAGCTTATAGTGATCAGGTTCTTCTTCATCCTTGCATCAAAATACAGAAAAATTAACAGTACAGATCCTCTTTTTGTCTCAGTTTAATTACTTGCTTTTACTAATCCTAAACTCTCTCTCAGATCATAGATAACTTGAGTGGTTTCCTATGGGCGAACCTTGACGTCTTTGTTGGGACATTTATAGCGCATGGAAGAAAAGAATAGGTATGTTAGCGGCTGGATTGAGACAATAGGCTGAATTGGGGTTGGTCAAAATTCTTGCGGTGAAGAAAGGCTCATTATCGTTGCTTGGTTGCTAAGCATGACCGCCCATTTCTCGGTTTCGTGTTTGATAGTTCTGTTTAACTAATGGTGATAGACTTTAAGCCTCTTGAGTGTTCCCAATGGAACAAGAACTTACATATCTTCGGCATAGAATAAGCAATAGAAGAAAGAATAGAGTTCAGGTTCAAAAACTCGTACGCAGATAAAACCGGCACTAAGGATGGGAGTTTTTTTTTTTTTTTCTTTTCTTTTCTTGTTTACCGTGTAACTAGATTTCAATGCGAGAGACAAGAGAAGAGGACGAAGTGATGGGGATCGTTGATGGAGGTCGGTAAAAAATTCCGGGTCAACGAGTCAAGAAAGATTATTTTCTAAATAAAAGAAATACAAACATAAAAAAATTGGTAGGAAGTTGCATGTGATGTCTAATTCCAATGCAGGAGATCCCCACTTCTATCACATATGTAGTTCTTAAATTGTATAAATTTACAATATATAACTTGCTTCGAAAGACTAAAATAATGCCAGAAAGATGATAAAGAATAAATTTGAAGCATGCAATTTCTTAAGATCACAATAAGATAATAGATTAATTTTCACTATTAGCCTAAATTAAAATTAAGCAAAAATGTCATATCTAATAAAATTTTAGTGTTGAAAGCAAAAGAGAAGTGACAGATTGAAAGACTTGTTGTTCAAATATGGAAATAACTAATAAGAAGATAATTATTTTCTTCCTTCTTCAAAATGTATTTAGCATCAAGTAATATGAGGCCATGTAAGCATTTCATGTCGTCTCTCCTTTATGTTATGCCACTTGAATTGTGGGTTGTCCAACCTAAATAAGGAAAACTTTGTCCTTACGTGATTGGAAGTCCCTTCCCTTTATGATTGTGTATGACTTTATTATTCTACTTCCTCCTTTAGAATAGTAGGATTTTGTATACGGAGGTCACAACATTTTCCAAAACAAGCCGTGCTGTACAAGAATTGCAAGAGCCGGGGGTGGGGGGGTGTGTGTGGGGAAGGTGTGGATGTTTTAGTGAAAAGCTTCATAGACCACTTATTCATAAGCATTATGCGATTGTTATTGTCGAAAACTTTCATAAGAAAAAGTCAATTTAGTTGAAAAGAAACTCGAATTGATGTTCAATTATTGGTTGCTGCAAGCGCATGGTCGGCGCCGGTGCCTATCTCTCAAGGAGGTGGATGTTGATTTTGCTGTCTTCTCAAATCTCGCTTCCACACATGTTTGAAACTTGTTGCTTACCTTTTGGAATAATCTTCGCCAACAACCACTTGTGCTGTTCACACATCGGACATTTTTGAAAGAGTCAGAGGACTCTGCTTATAAAGGGCCCAACGTCCCAGCTTATCTTCACTTCGAAAGAGTCTTACGGTATTACAAAACAAGAAGCCAAAGATGCCAGTTGCTTCGTCGCTTGCTCCAGTTCCCAAGAGGTAAGCAAAGCCAGCAGGGTCTCTACATAACATGTTTCTTTAATGCACCATGCATGAGCCCGTTGGCCTTTGAAACATTAGAAAAGAAAATAAACTTCTGATTATACAGGTTGGACGGGAAGGTGGCCATGATAACCGGAGGCGCCAGCGGAATCGGCGAGACTACGGCAAGGCTATTCGTCCGACATGGTGCTAAGGTTGTCATCGCCGACGTCCAAGATGACCTTGGTCACGCCCTTTGCCGTGACCTCGGAAACAGTGGTCACATTACCTATGTGCACTGCGATGTCACCAACGAACCTGACGTCGAAAATGCAGTCAACACTGTGGTGTCCAAGTACGGCAAACTGGACATAATGTTCAGTAACGCAGGAATTACCAACAGGGATGACGGTATCCTAGACTTCAGCCCCCAGAAATTCAACCGGGTTTTTGGTGTGAATGTCCTGGGAGGATTCCTGGCGGCCAAGTACGCTGCCAAAGTAATGGTTCCGGCGAAAAAGGGCAGCATTTTATTTACAGCAAGCTCTGCGACAGTGATCCATGGAGAAACCCCGCACGTCTACGCGGCATCCAAACATGCGCTGTTGGGTCTAACTAAGAATCTGTGTGTGGAGATGGGGCAGCATGGAATTCGCGTTAACTGCATATCACCAACCGGCGTGCCGACTCCTCTGCTGAGGAATGTGTCCGGAATACAGGACAAGAAGAAACTAGAAGACTTGATCTGTTCCACCGCAAATCTGCAAGGAGTGGTGTTCGGGACTGACGATGTTGCAGAGGCAGCACTGTTCTTGGCAAGCGATGAGGCCAGGTACGTGAGTGGCCTCAACCTAGTCTTGGACGGCGGTCATAGCACTACCAATAGGGCTCTTAGGGATGCCAAAGAGAAATTTCGCGGTGGAGAACCCCATATCTAATTCGCTCAAGAAATTTGGTAGTCTCTGCAATTGTTCAATTATGTTTGTTTGAGCATCTGTGGAATAGCATAAATCACATAAAACGCGACCTCGTGATGATGTAACAGCAATAAAATAAAGATCTCAAATTGGTTGGCAGTAAATTATGCTTTTGAAGCTGCAGATCAAGCCTTGACTCCATGCTCTACATTTTACTTTTTCTTCTCGATTAAATCAAGGAAATGATTCCTTTGCTCCAAGGGGACTGAAATTCAGACGCAAAATTCTTAATTCGAAACAATACTACCAGATTAACTCAACAGACTAACTGAACGGTGCAATAATGGAACAAAAGGGAAGAAAAGAGATTAACTTTCATCATGCAGTTTATAAGCATGATAATGGTGCCAGTAGAATTGGTGAGGCTGATTGATAGAAGCAAAAGCTCAAACGGGTAAAACGTTCAAAGTATCAAGGCCAGGCTGATTGATAAGCAAAGTTGGAAGGTTGTCACGAATACAGCAAATTCCGTTCCTTAGTCAACGGATTATGAGGCAGGCCAAATTAAGGGAGGCTGAAGCCTGGGCTTCGCCCCTGTTCTTTTTCTTTTTGCTTTTCTGTGGGACCTCGAGGTAGCCGTATCACAATGTCCGAATTGGCTGGGGTGCTATTCGTTAATTAACTTTTCGTTGGCCTAGATTAACCAAGATCCAAATTAATGCTGACATCCCAAACAAAATGGGGAATACGGCGTAGCTAACTATTTTATTGTAAATTGCTATAGTATTAATTATTTTGAAGAACTGCTACGCAAGTAGTAATATAAAATAATACAAAACCTTGGATGATCTTATCACAGTTTTAAGTCTAATTTTTTTTTTTAGTAATAATACTGAATAACATTGAATAAATATGAAAGTGGATTAGAAAATTCTAACTCTTATTTGTTTCTTTTTGTAAAATTGGGGCACAAAATGAGATATATGTGTATGATTTTGTGGAACAAAAGAATCACTTATATATAAAATATAGTTTATTGGTAAATGAGGCCACAACTGAAGTTTTTTTTTGTTGTGGCAAGCAAATAAAGAAAACACTACCATTACTGAGTCCTGTAGGAAGGCATGGAAGGAGCCACTTTTGTTCAGATTATTGAAATCAAAAGGTTAATTACAAGTAGAACTTCCAAATATTTGGGGGTTCATGTTAAATGGGACACTTCCGAAATCTATATTAAAAAAGAAAAAAACTTAAAGAAAGCCCAAAGAAGGTGATAAATATATATGGTGTTCTTAGACCAATGGCGACAGCAAATATAGATAGCTATAAAAGAAATATATCTTGTATTTGTTTACAAAGTGAATGACAGCCATTGTTTAGGTACAAAACACTAACATCATATTCCTCCACCAACATGGATAGTTATGAGAAATCAACTTAGTCGTCTGCAATTGAGAGGCTTTTGCCCTTATTGTTTTGCTTTTCACCCTTGCTTCAATCCTCCCAACCTTATCCTGAGGACTATGAAATGCCCATTGGCGCTTGTTTCTTATTGTCAAAATAGTACCATCATGTTAGGTCAATCAGTAGCTAACTATTTGCCAGATTCAATATCACAACAATTGCTTGGAAATGAAGCCTTTCCTTCTGTCCGCTTGTACCATCATGTTAGGTCAATCAGTAGCTAACTAATTGCCAAATTAAATAACAAAATAATTGCCTCGAAATGAAGCTTTTACTCCTGTCCACATGTTGCCAAGATGGGCGCATGTTTGTGTGTTCGAAACAAATATGCGTAATTGGCAGCATCCTTAAAAGCAACCACTACACAATATTACGGATTGAGTCGATTTGGCTGCCGCAGTGGACACTTACCAGGCCAACATTTAGGCTCTCTTTTGTCTTTTTTTTTTTTTTTTTTTAAATTATTATTATTACCACACAACTAACTTAATTCACATATACCCCAAACTTTACAATCCGCATCTCCGCTAACTCACCAATTAAATTAACTAGCATCAAATTTGACTTTCGATGATGCAGAGCACCATTTATATGCAAGAGATTCAGGAGCCATTGGAGAGCCATGAACCGCCTGATTGACCGAGACTCTTTCTTCTTCATTTTGTACACATATAGATAACTTGTATAGGGTTTTGTTTTCTCTGTAACTCATTGCAAATACGTGGTAACTGTTACAAACATGGTTGTCCAGGGTAGTATTTACCATAAACTGTTGTTCTACTGAGAGAATAGAGAAGCAAAAATATAAAGCAAATTGTTTGAATAATTTTTTCTATGTCTTTTTCATTGAAAGTTGTAGCCTTTTAATAGGCTTTACAAAATGTGAAAAGGAAACTTAATCAAAACATATACAATCAAGGAAAAACATGGCAAGGGAAATAACAATAAATGAAAGATGATCTTGGTCCTAAATGCTTATATCTTACTTTTTGTAACTAACAAGATATTTTTTTTACTTACAGATCAACCCTCGTGTTATTGAATATCTTCATCAACCCCAACACCCACAAATCCTTCAACCTAATAAGGAGATCACCTCTCATTTGATATTTGTAGATTCCTCTAAAAATAAATGAGATCTTTATTAATTCAGCATATTGAAGTCAATATGGCTCTATGTTGAAGTCATTGGCCACATTTTCTACTACATAAATTACTAATTAAAAGGAAATTCAAATTCAAATTCAAATTCAAATTCAAATTTTAAGCACGTGATAGGAACCATTGTCTTCGTGTCTGTAATGTGCTTTCTGGTTTGCTTGCAATCAATAAGACCAAGATTTATCCAGTAGCCTTCGATCGATTTGTGCCAACATCCACGAATTTTCATACAACTAAAAGAACCTAGTTAGGTTGATTTAACTCTCTGCCTTGGGCCGTTCTGCTTCAATCACGGACAGCGTCGTACATGGCGTTACACAACCAACAACTCCGTCCGGGTAATTTCGCCAGACATTCAACAGCAAACATTTTCCCTAGTGTTACGTTTCCTCGCATATGTTTCCAGTTTCTTCCTGTTCAAAATCCTAGAGACTCGCCTCTCTTTTTTGTGGTAACTCGTCGAACACTTAACTAATCATCACAAGAAGTGAGAACATCTCATACAGGAACGAACAAGAGTGGCCCAAATGCTCTAGTTCTGACAGAGGGCAGCGGAAACAGGGTTAGGCATGACCTTTAACGAACCAATAGTCCATGTAATTTGTTTGTCTTTCAAAGCATTATCAAACGGTCACTTCAGGACTAGTTGTTTAGGTTGAGGCAGTTTAGCCTCATGGGTTTGGGCTTATCCACTTCGTTGCTTCTTCATTTTCCAGTGTCAGAAGTCATAGATTGATGAAATAACAAGCTTCACGCGTGCTTATCTGCTTCCCTCTGAATTATCCTCATTGTAAACCGTACACAAGTGACATATAAAGTAGGATGAGTGTCAGAGAAGAAAGCACTCTTCAGGGCTATTCCATCAGCACTTGATATGAAAACAAAGCTTCTACTCAGTACCAGCCGACTTGGTATTATAACCAGCATTATGGATTCTCGACTTAGTGTACTGCATGTAGTGGCAAGCAATGAGCCTAAAATGTCTAGGATGTCTAGGTCCTGATTCCACCTAAGGCTAAAGAACATGTGGTCTTTCACTGACCTATAGTTAAGGGGACCAACTAACCAACAACTCTCACTATCTCTTTAGACACATTACAAAATTATGATCGGTTTGACATATATTCCAAAACTCTTAACTCCAAATTGTTGGCCTCTGAGGATGATAACGGTTTTCCAATGGTTCTAAGGAAAAGATGAAAGTTTTCGAATGTGATTGTGAACTTCTGTGGGAGAGAAAGAGAGATCCTTTGAAAGACCTTTTTTTTCTCTAAATGAATTTGTTTATGTGTTTGTATAACATGTATAAGAAAGTCCAAAGAATAGATTTTGTAGCCTCTCTATCGTAGATATTCCCAAAAAAAAAAAACATTTCATTATTATTATTATTTACTTCATTTGTTGGTTAATAGTGTTTTTTTTCCTTTTATAGTCTTGATAAATTTATTCTCAACAATTATTATCACAAGAGCGTCAATAACATAATTTTTGTATACAAAATTACCCAAAACAAAATTTGAACATAATTTTTAAACGGGAAATTCTTAAAAGTTAATTTAATGTGATGACATAGTGAAAAATAAAACTAAAAACAGGCGATTAGACTTTTATCAATGAAATTGCTGGAGATTCGCGCGGACGATCCTACAATGCATCTTTTTCGTTCATGCCTGGAGATCCAGGAGAGTTTGGTTCCCCTCTTGTGTTTGCACGCGCCCACGATTTTGTTGTGCGATTGTCGTGGACTTAATTTTGGGAACAACGACCGCGGTTTATGAATTGTTCTCTCTTTAGTGCAGGTGCAGGTGTTGCTGCTTTTTATAAGGACTTTTTGGAATCACTGTACGAGTTTCCTGGAGGACGTCTATCTGTAACAGGCAAGACACAGCTGCTGTTTCTTTGTGTTAAGTTTCGATCTTTAATCTGTAATCTCTGAGCTAATTGATTGCAAATTTTCGTGTTAATCACCAGCTATCAGGCACATATCACACACGAAAAAGGTACTTACGCTTTGCTAATAGAAGATTGACTAATCCTTTGCATTGAATTGTTTCTTAGCCCTTTGCTGTGCTGTATTTGGAACTGCGCTGTTCTGCTTATGGGGTCCGAGCCTAGAAAAGAGGCTCATGTTGTGACAATATCTATAATGAACATGAAATTGGAAACTTAAGGTCCAAAATGCTTTGGGAAGGGATCCCTCGAATCAACCAGCAATTTGCATTTTGTTTGGTACTGAGAACGTTGGTGATATAATCTTTGTTCACTTTCCAAGGACTTCTATATCGATGGATTATTCCAATTCACAGATGAAACTGTTGCACTAAGGATTCTAGAAAATAATTACTGCAACTACGGTCATAGAACATTCAGCAGGTACATTATGAATAACAATGTATCATGAGGTATCATGCTAGTCTGTGTAACCGACCATGAAAACATTAACTGTGACTGAATTTGTTGTTGTGTGCTTAATGAGAGAGAGGAAATCATTCGTTCAGGGTTGGAAGCAATTCATGCTTTTCATGTTTAGTGCTCAGCTTCAGATGTTTACTCCACATTTAACAATAGCTTACATGCCTTGCTGTTCTCAGGAATTATTACAATTAGATTGCTAAGATTCTTCATTTCTCCTATTCATACGGAATTTCAAATTCTTATGGTGATTTTCCTATGTTAGACATTAGTAGGTATTGGTGTGATTCATGCTTTAGATGACACTTTGGTACACTATTTTCTAAAGATGGTAAAGACTACGGCTGTTATCAACATTCTTGATGTCTATTCTAGTTAGAGCTCAAATCAGGGAAATGATTCCTTTGTTACAAGGGGGTTGAAATTCACATGCAAAGTTCTTATTTAGAAATGGTACTAGCAGAGTAACTTAATGGTGTAATAACGAAACAAAACCATGGACTTATACAACACTTAATTCATGAAGTCAGTCTTTGCCCAATAATACAAGAAAAAGAATTAGAATGGGGTCTGGGGCTATTGCTTTTAAACAATTCTATTAAGCAACAAAAGTTCATTCAATGATTTATTTTCGTCAAGTACATTTCAAGCACAACAACTAATAGTTTTATCATCTTCATAAGATGGAAGCCTAATATTGAGAGGTAAATTAGTTAAAGTAGTATGAATATGTATTATAGATTACTAATATTTTTATTTATTATTTCTTTTCTAGAAATCTTGCCTCCCTTTTTTAAAGAAGATATTAGATTTATTTTTATGCGACATCAAGGTTTTAGTTTTAAATATGTTACCTCATTGTTTGTGAATTAAATTTTTATAATCTTTTTATGCTCAAAACAATAAAATATACTCATAAACAATATGGATTTACATTCTAAGTTGATTATATCTTTGTTTAGTGTTCTTTTTATATATGAAATACCCATCTCACTTAATAACTAACTTTAACCACACAAAAAAACAAAGAGCTCTACACAGAAGATATACAAAAGCATGCTCATTTTGCAAAATTAAGTGATAAAAGTGTAAAACTCATTTGAAAATTATGTTCACCTTTTTTTTTTTGGGATAATTTTATACACAAATACTTGTGTCATTGTTGTGATGTTATAATAATTATTCAAAATTTTTATCAAGTCGATAAAAGAAAAAAAAATCTTGTATTAACCAATTAATGAAGTAAATTATATAATTTTTTTTTCTGAATGTCTACAAAGGAAAGCCTACAAAATCTTTTCTTTGGTTTTTCTTGTACATGTTAGGCACATCCCCAAAATAAAGTTAGATAATGGTTTTTTCTCAAAAGGAACTCTCTTCATTTTTCTCCCTCTCTCTTACAAGTTTACAATGACATTATCTCATAAACCCTTTGGAATAATACCAACAAATTTCATCGTTTCCTTAGAACTATTGGAAAATAATTAGCATCCTTGGAGACCAACAATTTGGGGTTGGAATTTTGTAATATATTTCAAACGATCATATTTTGTAATGTGTATGAAGACTTTAGTGTAAGTTGTTGGATATTTGGCACCCTAATTTGTGTGTGGATTGGGTTAGGGCTATATGGGTTGGGCGAGTGGGTGTAGAGCATGGGTTGGGTCTCGGGTTTTGACAAAAGCAAGTCGGGGGGTGGATTGACCTTGGAGTGTGCCTAGGTAGCTTGTGAAAGCCACTGGGGAGACAATGGCAACCCCACAACTGTGTAAATGGTCTTCCTAAGTCAAAATTGAATTGCTTCACAACTAAGTGGGGTGTTTTGATTTTGAACTGAGGTGGAGGTTGAGAGGGTGTTGTAGTCATCCCTGAGGCTGCAAAAAACTTGGCTAGTGTACTCAACGTTGTCAATCTTGATGCTGATTGCAACTAATTGGTTGAGGAGAGACTTAACTTTGTGAAGTAATTTAGTCACAAACCTAGAATCCTTTGTGATTGTGTGAAGTTGGAGGCAGAGGGAAGAAGCATGGGTGGAGGACTAGGCTATGTAGGATTTCCTGAGGAAATCCCAAGCCGTGGCGGAGGACCAAAGGTCCAAGAGTTGTGTCACCATCGTGTTAGTGGAGGTCGCAAGAATCTAGCTTAATGTAGTTTGGTCCTGAATCAACCAATTGGCGTAGGCTGGACTTGGGCTCTTGGAGCCAATTGAGGACAAAAGGGTATGGGGCGTGGTGGGTTCCATTCCTTCAAGAATGGAGAGGTGATGTGGATGCACTTAATGCCCAATATTATGAGTTCCAACATCAAAGAATTAAGAGTCCACAATGTAACCCAGTGGGTTCAAGAAGGCCAAAGTTGAAGAGCAACCCAAGAATATTAATGGCATGAAACCAACTAATAGATCCCGAACTAAAGTTAAATTGTGACCATGAACTTATTCCGAAACTAAGAGCCTTTCTGACTCACCCCAGTCCATGCTTTATCTTTATCAAACATATTAGAACAAAAGGGTTTCGTGGGAAGCTTCCTAATTTTGATTGAATTTATGAATCCACTGATCTGTCCCTGCCCGAAACATTTATTTAGCTGAGCTGTTTCACAGCCAGAAGAGAGAGAGTCACTACCCAGTGATGACCTGTGTTTACCACTCTAGGCATATTGTTTTCTTCCTTCTCAGCGTGACGCCTTTTAGATGTGCTTATTTCGTGAAGTGATAGCACGTTAGCTATCCTATTGCAGATTGACATACTCATAAATAGCTGAAAAAGTTAAAATGTTGTTTTTGCTTAAAGCCTTTAAATAAACATCAACATTCTTTAACCTAAGTGCTAAAAAATAAGTCGTAATCATCAAGTTTTTATGTTCACGAATTTGTATAGCTTTTATATCCAAGGGCAGTAATTTTCCTAATAACCCTAAAACATTAAAAAGAAAAAGAAAAATGATCAGAAATATTGTTATATAACAGGCATAATCAACCTGTTCAGCCTTAACAATATGTACTCCACTCGTAAGACCATTTTGAAAGGTTCCCAAGCCTCTCCCACCAGCCAAAATCTGGCTTTCGTCCACCACCTGTGTAACAAAGGAGAAGTTGGTGTTCTTCCCTTTCCTTCAATCTATGTGAACTCGTAGACCGTAATAAAGTCGCGGGTTAAAGTGGGAGCCAGAAGTTCTTTGAACGGAAAACGAACTGGTAGCCCTAATAAAGTGGCCAGGGACACTTTTCTTGTCACTAAAGTTACCCCTTGATCTTATTTCTCCCCGAGGCCACTCCTTACCTTTAAGGGCATTATGATATTGACGTCCACCTTCAGTGACTCGCCGCCAAAATACACATGTCAAGCATTTGGAGAAGATTCAATCAGATTGTCACAGAGAATGTAGGAAAGAATACAGATTGTAATGCATTCTGACCTGTGGCGTCGGATTCTGGAGACCACATTATCTTTTATCATAGCATCCTTGCAAGTTAATTGGACCTAAGAAGGGAAAAATATTAAAAAAAATGTATGTAGTGGGGCGGGCTATTACTGAATTTCATGCCCTGAGATGGGTAAAATATTAAATAAGTTGTAGAAGAGAATTTTTCTATTATAGAAAATATAATTTGATTGCAGCAATGTGTGGTTGGTGCGGGGACAAACGAGAAGAAAATATAATTTTTTTTTTATTATAAGAAATATAAGCTGCAGGAGATGCTGTAGAGTGAAGTCATTTGCGGCACTTCGTTTTCTTCCGTAGAGATAATTTTTCTGCAAACGAGGCCAGTAGAGTTATTTTTATTTTCCTCTGCATAGATGGACATGAAACTTTCACGGTAGATCTGAGGATGCCATAATTGCACGTCCTTTTCAAGAAGCCTATCCCAGGAACGGAAATATCGAGAACAACGCCAAAAGGACACGGCCGATGCCCTTCCAGTGCACGTACTTTACAGAATTCCCGATCAACCACCCTTTTCCTTTTCACCCTCAGACACTCGGCCTGTTTTTAGTTTAATGATCAAATTACCCTTCTACGTCATTATCAAATCTCTTTGGAAAAACCACCCTTTCCTTTTCAACCTCTAAGCCTCGGCCTGCTTTTAGGTTAATGACCAAACCACCCATATACGTCAAATCTCTTGGGAGGAGATTTTTCACCTTTCAACTTTTTCTCGTATCCTTTTAGCTTTTCTGTCTGAAAATATTCTTATGGCTTTTATTCGACGCATTTACCAAATCACTCCACGAATGGTCCGCTTTTACCTTAATGTCCAAATTACCCTTATACTTGACTACAATTACCATCTTTCGTCCGTTGGGAGTTAAGCCTCGAGCTACTCTATCTATCTTAGTAATATTTATGAACCAAACCTGATATGCCTCTGTCTATTGCTTTTAAACCCTTGTGTCTATTGCTTTCCTGTCAAGCCTCTCTTTCTCTCTCCCCCTCCTTTTTCTTCCATGCGAAAAGGACAATAACTACTTTGCGGATATATTAATCATATGCTTAAAGTCTCTGTGTTACCAAAAGGTTATATTTGGCCCGTTGGAGACTGAGATCAGCTCCTGCCGAAGTGGCTGAAGTGAGATAATGTAACAAATGATTTTTTTTTTTAACGAGTGATTTTTCAAACGCTAATCTCATCAGGTGTGCTCCTAATCTTTCATGTTGAGTCACTCAACTTGTGGATTGTCCAAACCGACTAAGGAAATTATTTTCTTTTTGTGTATAAAAATTCTTTTTTCTTTTGTAACTCTGTATAACTGCATTATTGTCTTTATTTATTTATTTTTTAGAATAGTAAGAGTTTATATACAAATAAACGAGCCTTATTCATTATAGAATCTGTTCATTAAGCCGAACAAATGCAAAGTACTAAATTTTACAAGAATTGGAGAGGGCGGGCAGAAATTCTTGTTTAAAAGCTTCAGTCTAGGTCAGTTATTCATAAGCATTATACGACTGTTATTGTCGAAAGCTTTCAAAGAAAAAAGTCAATTTAGTTGACAAAAACTAAAAAAGTCAAGTTAGTTGAAAAAAAAGAAACACAAATTGATGTTCAACTATTGTTTGCTGCAAGTGCATGGTCCCGCCGGTGCCTATAAAAAAGTAAATTTAGTTGAAAAAAAAAAAACTCAAATTGATGTTCGACTATTGCTTGCTGCAAGTGCATGGTCTGGCTGGAGCCTATAAAATAGTCAATTGGGTCGGAAAAAAAAAATCAAATTGATGTTCAACTATTGTTTGCTGCAAGTACCTATCTCTCAAGGATGTACGTATTGATTCTGCTGTTTTCTCAAACCACATGTTTGGAACTTGTTTCTTACCTTTGGGATTAATCTTCGCCAACAGCCACTCGTGTTGTTCACACATCGGACATGTTTGCTAGAGTCAGAGAGCTCTTTGCCTATAAAAGGCCCAACGCACCACCTTATCTTCAATTCACATCGAAAGAGTCGTACGGTATTACAAAACAAGAAGCCAAAGATGCCAGTTGCTTCGTCGCTTGCTCCGGTTGCCAAGAGGTTAGAAAGCCAGCTGGGTCTCTACATAACATGTCTTTTTAATCCACCATGCATGAACCCGTTGGCCTTTGAAACATTAGAAAAGAAAATAAACTTCTGATTATGCAGGTTGGAAGGGAAGGTGGCCATGATAACCGGCGGCACCAGTGGAATCGGCGAGACTACGGCAAGGCTATTCGTCCGACATGGTGCTAAGGTTGTCATCGCGGACATCCAAGATGATCTTGGTCACGCCCTTTGCCGTGACCTCGGAAACAGTGGTGACATTACCTATGTCCACTGCGATGTCACCAACGAACCTGATGTCGAAAATGCTGTCAACACTGCGGTGTCCAAGTACGGCAAACTGGACATAATGTTCAGTAACGCAGGAATTACTAATAAGGACGACGGTATCCTAGACTTCAGCCCCGAGAAGTTCAACAGGGTCTTTGGTGTGAACGTCCTGGGAGGATTCCTGGTGGCCAAATACGCTGCCAAAGTAATGGTTCCGGCGAAAAAGGGCAGCATTTTATTTACAGCAAGCTCTGCGACAGTGATCCATGGAGAAACCCCGCACGTCTACGCGGCATCCAAACATGCACTGTTGGGTCTAACTAAGAATCTGTGTGTGGAGATGGGGCAGCATGGAATTCGCGTTAACTGCATATCACCAACCGGCGTACCAACTCCTCTGCTGAGGAATGTGTCCGGAATACAGGACAAGAAGATACTAGAAGACTTGATATGTTCCACCGCAAATCTGCAAGGGTTGGTGTTCGGGACTGACGATGTTGCAGAGGCAGCATTGTTCTTGGCAAGCGATGAGGCCAGGTACGCGAGTGGACTCAACCTAGTCTTGGACGGCGGTCATAGCACTACCAACAGTGCTCTTAGGGATGCCAAAGAGAAATTTCGCAGTGGAGAACCCCATATCTAATTTGCTCAAGAAATTTGGTAGTCTCTGCAATTGTTCAGTTATCTTTGTTTGAGCATGTTTGTGGTAGAATATATCACCTCAAACGCGATGTAACAGCAATAAAATAAACATCTCAAATTGGTCGGCAGTAAATTATGCTTTGGGAGCTACAGATCAAGCCTTGATTCAATCCACTACCTATTACTTTTTATTTAGAAATTGTACTACCAGATTAACTTAACGGTGCAAATAATGTAACAACTCCACGAACTTCTATAACACTTATCAAGCAGATTCAGCCTTTACCAAATAATACAAGGAAAAGAATTACAACGGTCAAGGGTTGTTGCTTTTAAACAATTCTATTTGGCGGCAAAGATTAATTGAATCATTTGTTTTCGTCAAGTACATTACAAGCACAACAACTAATAGTTTTATCATACTCACAACTACTTGTTAAAAAAAAAAAGTAAGATAAATACTGAATATTCTTTATATAAAAGTGAAATCGTTGTATTCCTTTCACTTTTTATATGTTGGTCTTTGATTTGTGGGGGCCTCAAGGTCCTTTAAATCTTCCATTCAACATTCAGATTCATGGATACACATCAATGGCGAACACTGATTTGAAGAAACCGGCATCATTTTAATTTTTAACGTCTGACTGAAGAGGCTAACCCTTTCAACTGTTTCTTAATCCCGCAAACAATACGCTACACATGGGAGGTGCTTCCATGTTACACGCTACTAGGTCATTGTCAATCTATCTGTAGTCAATAACAGATACAAAGAGCTTTCATCATGCAGGTTAGAAGCTAAGATAGGATAATGGAGGCGCCAGCCGAAATGTTGAGGCTGATTGATAGAACCAAAAGCTCAAACGGGTAAAACGTTCAAAGTATCAAGGCCAGGCTAATTGATAAGCAAAGTTCAAATATGCCGACCTTGCAGGTCTTCATGAGCAAGCTTTATTTTATTTTAGCTTATTCCACTAAGTCGATTGTTAATGTTAACATCCAAGTTTCATTTGATTCATTCTTTATGTAATTAACTGTACAGATTTTTGTTCTTTCAGCAAATGTGAATTTTACCAACACCCACGGGCGATTTCTACACCATCAGTATTCGAGCTTTCTTTTGCTTCAATAATAATAAGGGGGTAAAATTGACTAAACTGACGATATTATAGAAATCTGTCAAATCTGATACCAAATAATAATAAGATTTTCGGTGGTTCTGTTTCGGTTTGTAATTCTAACATCCCCGCAAGTTGACGTGTCGGTCCACACTGTGAGCTTGTTTTGAAGTAGTTGAAAACAGGTCGATGATAGTTCTTTTGTAAATACATCAGTTGTTTGATCCATAGAAGAAATAAAATGCACAGAGAGTTTCTTAGTTTTGATTTTCTCACGAATAAAATGAAAATCAATCTCAACATGTTTGGTTCTTGCATGGAAAACATGATTAGTAGTTAGATAAAGTGCTGATAAATTATCGCACCATAGCTTGGGAGGACTAGATTGGTTGACATGAAGATCTTGTAATAGAGCTTCTATCCAAATAAGTTCTGCAACAGTATCAACAAGACATTTGAGCTCAACTTTTGTACTGGAGTGTGCAACAGTCTTTTGTTTTCTAGAACTCTAAGAAATTAAATTTGTTCCAAGAAAAATACAAAATCCTCCAGTTGATTTGCGATTATCATGATCACTAGCCCATTCAGCATCATAATATGCATGGAGATTATAATTTGATAATTTTGTTATTTGAATACCATATCTAGGGGTATCAACTAGAAATCGTAGGATACGTTTGACAAATGCCCAATGAGTAAGAGTAAGGGCATGCATGTATTGACATGCAGTGTTTATAGCATAGGAAATATCAGGGTGTGTAAGTGTTAAATATTGAAGAGATCTGACAATACTACGGTAGTGTGTGGGATCTGAGTAGGGTTCTCCATTAGTTATAGATGGTGGATGATTTGTTGTGCATGGGGTAGACACCCCGTGGGCTTCATTCATTTTGGCTCGAAAAAGTATTTCATGAGCAAATTTTGGTTGATGAAGCAAAAGACTATTTGTAGAATATTTAGCTTCAATTCCCAAAAAACAATGTAAGTTACCTAAGTCCTTAATATCAAATTCAGTCTTAAGTATTTTGACAATGGTGCAGTAGAACTTCCTGTAAAAATAATATCATCAACATACACAAGGAGAAATGCACTGTATGTTTTTGTATGTAATATGAATAATGAAGAGTTTGCTTGAAAAATTTTGAACCCAATATGTTGAAGAAATTTAATAGACGATGATTCCAAGCTCGTGGAGCTTGTTTTAATCCATACAAGGATCGTTTTAGTCAACAAACAAAGTCTGGTTTAGTAGAGTCAATGAATCCTTGTGGTTGAGTCATATATACTTCTTTATCTAGTATTCCATGTAAGAAGGCATTTTTGACATCAAGTTGTTTAATAGTCCATCCTCTAGTATATGTTAAAGCAATGATAATTCTTACTGTAATTGGCTTAGCAATAGGACTAAATGTATTATGATAATCAATACCAGGTCGTTGATGAAATCCTTTAGCAACCAATCGTGCTTTATATCGTTCTAGGGTGCCATCAGATTTTTGCTTAACTTTATATACCCATTTACATCCTATAGGAATAATATTTTGGGGTAAAGGGATAAGTTCCCAAGTGTGATTTTTTAACAAAGCATTATATTCTTCAACAAGTTCCTAAGTTTCAGGAGAGGCTTGATGTAGTTGTTGTGGAGCCTTCTTAACAGTATTTGCCTAGAAACTTGCACAAAACTGTGAGCCATAAATTCAGATGATAAAGCTTGCCATATCTTAGCAGAGGTTTTGCATTGCCTAGCAGTGGTCACAATAGTGTCACTACAAGTGCAAAAAATCTAGCCATGAGCAGTATGATCCCTGATTATCCAATCTTGGTAAGCGGGATTGGAGTCACGAGTGATATTGCCTTGTTCATCAGTTTTGGTAAGAAACTCGTCAGGACAAGGAAATGAGCCGTCAACAACACCAAGTAACCCATTTGCTTGAAGGAAAGGCTTAATTCGAGCTTTCCAAACAAGAAAATTACGACCTTTGAGTTGCACACCAATGGTAGGAAGAGGATCGGGATTGGGCAGCGAAAGAGCATGAGTAGTAGCATGAATGTGGGTGACATTGGAAGCCATTTGCAAAAGGATCGAGAAAAAAAAAAAGAGCTTTCGCCAAAAGGCTAAACTGATACCAAGTTAAATAATAATTTCTACAAGATATTGTAGAAATTATTATAAAAATAAAAATATGAAGAACAATATAAAGAACAATATGAAGAACAATAAGAAAGTAGTAATTTGTATTACTTGAATGAATCCTTGAGTACACTCCAACTACCTTTTTATAGTGTTTAGAAAAACAAACGTAAATCATCTCTTAATGATCCTGATCAATACAATTGATTATGAAAAACCAAAGATGTGAAGAACCCTAAGACTTTTTAGATTTTGAGCGAAAAATTTCATCAATAGAGTTAATGATTCTTTTTATTTATTTTTATTGAAATAAAGAGATCATTTTCCTCTGATTAAAATGGCTCTTATTTCACCTTCAACCGTTTTGTATAACTATCAAATGAAGGAGACGAATCTTTGTTCTCTCACGGGCGTGAGGAAGAAGATGACGCGCTTGAGTTACACACGAGTGTCTTTATGTTGTCCGTGAGTTACCTTGGTAGAATGGCATGTGTGGTACACGTGGCTGCTTTACCTTCAATAACTGTCGCTTCTTCTTCAGATATTGCCGACGTATTAATTTTCAAAATTTGATTTTTGGTTTTTGATTTAGAAGTGCTTCTTGCCGATTTCGTTTCTGTTTTTAATTCTGGCGGTAGTTCTGTTTCGGTTTGTAATTCTAACACATTTCAGATAACTTTAACATAGTATTGGGGCGCCTATTTCTTGGGATATGTCAGGTGCATTTCATCTAGGATTGTTTTTCTGTTGAAGGTTTTGGTTGCTCTCTTGTTGTTAAGGGTGTTTTGGGAAACAAATATTATCTGTCAATGTAGCATTTGCGTTTTACTTTTTATTAGCTGTGTTTTAGATAATTTCTCTGTGTTCATCTGGACTGTTTCACCCCTATGCTTTATCTAGTTTTATTGACAGAGCTCCTCACCCGAGCTTCGATTTTGAACTCGGCCATGGCTTCGTCTCCTTCCTCGTCCCAAAGCCAAACCCATGATTTAAGACTTAATTTTGAGAACAACAATCGCACTTTACGAGTTTCTTGGAGAATGTGTATCTATAAGAGGCAAGACACGGTTGTTGTTTCTTTGTGTTAATTTTTGATCTTTCATCTGTAATCTCTGAGCTAATTGATAGCAAATTTTCGTGTTAATCACCTACTATCGAGCACATATCACACACGAAAAAGGTATTTACGCTTGGCTAATAGAAGATTGACTAATCCTTTGCATTTGTATCGCTTCTTAACCTTTTGCTATGCTGTATTTGGAACTACACTGTTCTATTTACCGGGTCCGAGCCTAGAAAAAAGGCTTATGTTGTGTCAATATCTATAATAAACATGAAATTGGAAACTTAAGGTCCAAAATGTTTTGGGAAGGGATCCCTTGAGTCAACCAGCAATATGCATTGCTTTTGGTACTGAGGTGATATAATCTTTGTTCACTTCCTATATCAATGAATTATTCAAATTCACAGATGAAATTGTTGCACCAAGGATTCTAGAAAAATAATTATTGCAATTATGGTCATAGAACATTCAGCAGGTACATTACGAATAACAATTTATCATGAGGTATCATGCTAGTCTGTGTGACTGACCATGAATACATTAATTGAGCTTTTGTGGAATTGGTGCCCTATATATAACTCATATTTATTGTTGTGTGCTTAATGAGATAGAGGAAATAATTCATTCAGGGTTGTGGAAGCATATTATGCCTTTCACCATAAGTGTTTAGTGCTCAGCTTGAGCAGTTTACTCCACATATAACAATAGCTTTACATGCCTTGCTGTTTTTAGGAATTATCACAATTTGATTGTTAAGATTCTTCATTTCTCCTATTTGTACGAAATTTCATATTCTTATGGTGATTTTCTTATGTTAGACATTAGTAGGTATTGGATTGATTCTTGCTTTAGATGATATAGTGATACACTATTATCTAAAGATGGTAAAGACTACAATGGTCATCAACATTCTTGATATCCAATATTCTAGTTAGAGCTTAAAGCATACAACACTTGGTGTTATGCATGTAGTTTTGAGTTAGGCAATGCATTAAACGAGTGGTTAACCTTCTGAAGTACGGTGTGCTAATAGCTACACTGCATGCTTTGGAGTGTAGGGAACCAATCATGTATCTGAGTAAAAATACTAATGGTAAGAGGCCTTGACATGGGAATAAAAATTATGTAGGAAAAAGTAATATTCTTGGAATAAATTCCATCTATCTTGCTTTCACAAAAACACACACATGTAATAGTAATTAGAGATCAATTCCAATTATTACATGTAACCTTGGTCTAAATAATCTAGGAATCTAAAGCCCTGGTTAGCCTTTTGAGTTTGTGAGATAAAACCAACTCGACCTATCTTTGAACTTCTTGCTCTAGGTGGCAGACAATGAAGCCATGATGTGGCCTACGTTCTCTCCCTCATGATGGTAATTAGAGATCAATTCATGTTATTACATGTAACCTTGGTCTGAATAATCTAGGAATCTAAAGCCTTGGTTGGCCTTTTGAGTTTGTGAGATAAAACCAACCCGACCTATCTTTGAACTTCTTGCTCTAGGTGGCAGACAATGAAGCCATGATGTGGCCTACGTTCTCTCCCTCATGATGGTAATTAGAGATCAATTCATGTTATTACATGTAACCTTGGTCTGAATAATCTAGGAATCTAAAGCCTTGGTTGGCCTTTTGAGTTTGTGAGATAAAACCAACCCGACCTATCTTTGAACTTCTTGCTCTGGGTGACAGACAATGAAGCCATGCTGTGGCCTACGTTCTCTCCCTCATGATTTTGATTTGATGAACCCATAGCCACCCAAATATGTCGATATTTACCTTAAATGTAAAAGCTTTGCAGTTTTTGGGATTAAATTCTCTTTAAAATTAAGTTTCGTGGAAAGGTTATGGCAATGGAACTAGTTAATCATGGAATTATGATCCTTTGACTCCTATCAGATGTGTGGAAATGATGCTTGTGAATGAGTTTCCTCTTTGTGCAAGTATCTACAAGTTGTTTCCTTTTTTTTTTTCCTCTTCAGATATAGTGATAGTTAATATTTATGCAAGATGTTTACTTTGATGCTACAATAGCTTTATTTTTATTCGTAAGTGGATCATTGCTACATAATTCTTTTAGCATAGAAATCATAGGCACACTCGTATATATATTCACTAATTTCTATAAAGGACATCATTAAAACATGAAATTGACCAGAAGGTAAACTTCTCAATTTTTTTTAGCATATTTTTGGTCAAGAAATAAATGTTCTCAAGGATTTCTAATTTAAAAACAAGGTGAACTTGCTATTTTATAGAGGAGGAATCTAATTGAGGTTACTTCTCCTATGAAATCCATAGAAACTTAAATGATGCATGAGTTTTGCCGATGCACTTTGTTGGAAGCAGAAATTTGCACATGTTCCTAGTTATTGAATCTCCCCTAGAATTTCAATCTAGTCAAACAAGTCTGTTGTACTGCCAATTCTTTTTTCTTCTTCTTACAAGCTCCAACTCTGAATTCTAGATTCAATCTTAGTTCTTTTTTTTTTTTTTGGTTTTTAATGTAAGTTGCATTAATAGAATATAATATACAAAAGCATAGGGGCATACCCCAGTATTACAACAATTTTCAAAAATAAACTAAGAGTAAGAAAAAATAGAGGTTGGAAGCCTCCAGATTTCACTCAAGAAGACATTACCTTGTGAGGGTTTGATATTGTGAAGCAGAGAAGCTCTCCTTCATACAATTTTCCTTACTTTAGCCAACAAGATTGGAATGTCAACTAATGTACTTTGAAATCTTCTTCTATTCCTTTCTGCCTAAATGCAATAAATACAAGCTAAAAATGATATTTTAAGAAGTTTTACAACGAGATCTTTACCTTTAGATGCTTTAATCATCCATTGTAATTCTTCATTCCATCCTCCGATGTGACATCGAATTCCATTTTGAGCAAGGATATTCTTCCAAATCAACATTGTGCAAGGACATTTAAAAAAGAGATGACTCATGTTTTCTACTTGAGCCTACAAAAATCACAGTATTGGTTAATTGTAGGAAGCCATTGTACCATTCTCTCTGCTGTAGAAAGTTGATCACGACAAACTAGCCATCCTATAACGTTATGCTTGCAAATCCCGCCAGTCCAAATTAGATCATACCAATCTACTTTCTCATTTATTGGTTGAAGGTCTTGATAAATAGCTTTGCAACAATAGGCAGACCTGGAAAGAATTAAGGTAAGCATGGGCCTTAACTTGAGAAGACCTCTCCAGCTCCATACCATTGAACCTTTGTTCTCTCTTTATCCTATGGTAATATCTTTTTAGATGGTATACTCAAACTACAAATTTCTTACATTCTCATGATTTTGCAAATAGATTTCATCAACTAGGAGCTTGAAGATCCTGAAGTTCCTATTTACTAGTAAATGCATTCAATAATTTATGGTGTTTTAATCCTTCACCATCAAGCGAGCCTTTTGGAAGTTTTCTATTGGGAAAAGAGAATAAAAATGAGATGTTTATTCATTAATTTAAACATGATGTTAAATACGACAAGTAGATTATAGATTGTAGATTGTAGGGGATCACCATATGTAACATCTTATTATGAGAGCTATGTGGTAGCAATACAAAACCAAATACGAAAAGGAGTGGGGTCCCTTTCATTTCATTTAAATAACAATGTTGACATATTACTAAATTTGTATTTGAAGAAAGCATTTCCCTCCCTCTCTCCACTTTTATTAATTACTCATTTAATACTTCATCTGGAAAATAGTAGGAACTAAATAATTTATATATTGTGTTTTTTGAAGTAGTTGAGGAAATATTTGCTTAACTATTATGAGATTCCTTTCTTTTGGCATATTAGAAAGAAAAAAAAAATTGTGTCTTTCATATGGTACATTGTATGTAGGGAGACCAAGATCTCAAGTTCCTTATCCATTGCATTCAAAGAATGTTGATCCTAACATGAGTATTTTTTGAGTCCTTATGTAGGGATATTTTCTTTCCCTTTTGAGTCCAAAATTTGGTATTTGGTGCTAATAAATACAATTTTTTGAAGGATAAACCATACAACTTATATTTTTCAAAGCTATTCATTTGATTTTGCTTTTTTCTCTTGGGAGATTTAGGAACCTTAGCTTTGCTGGTATGGATGCAATTTTTATTTTTTATTTTTTTGTATAAGAGCAATTTATAGTGTTTTATTAGACACTAATAGTGTTAAATCAGTGTTTAATTAGACACTGATTGTGTTGGATCAAGTTTGACTACTTGGGAAATTACTCCATAAATATATTGTGTTCCATACTTTTGATGTAATAAAAAAAACAAAGAATCGAAAAAACACAAAGAAGCTATGTAAATTAAAGCAACGAGGCTTAGGGTTCCATAGGTTCTTTACCAAGATTTAGTAGGATGTGATTGAGATTTTTCCCGGAGAAAGTGATGGGAGCTTGTTGTTAATGGTCACATAGGAGCAAGATAACATTATGGCCCTCAATATGCTAGGTCAATATATTGTACTTGACACTAATTGCCACTTTATGTTTCCCTTGAAAATTTGGTTTTGACAATTGAGTGTGCTTAGGTGTAGCAAGGACTAGCCATTAAATGTTCTCAAAGTTAGACCTAGTGATTAAAGTTTTAGAAAGTTCAAAAATAATGATGTATGCTTATTATATATATTATATATTTTAGATACACATATTTTTTCTAACTTCCTTTTAGTGTTGGTTTCCTAACCCTTCTTGACATTCATTGCTAACTTCATAGGCTTTAAATTAATCTTACATGTTTAGACCTACTAGAATAGTTGTAAAAATTAACAGCTTCTGTTGAGACATCTTAGTTATAATAACGATTTGCTATTGGTACAAGAAAGTTGGAGATAATGGCATCAAGGACTATCCATGAAGTAAAAGAGTTGTTTATTAACAAAGATGTCCATTTTGTCTCTTATCCGCTTATGGCTTGACCTTCTTTTTGGCCAAAGAAAGTGCAAATGCTAAATACTTAATTTTTATTTTAGACTCTAGGGTTGCTTCAACTATTTTTACAGTAGGAGATAAATGGGTACTTATTGAATTGAACTGCAAAAATGATGATGGGCCAACTATGTTTATTATAAAGGATAAAGAAGGTTACATATATGGTGGTTATGATTCTCAATGTTGTGAGAGGCGTGGTGATTTCAATGGTGACATGAAGTCTTTTCCTTTCCACCTATATTCAAAAGCATCAATATTCAGGCCTAGCGGAGAAAACAATAATATGCAATGGGTAAGATTCTGTTACTTTCATATGTTTGGCTTGTGGTTTCTAAAGAAACATTTTGTATAGTTTGATCATTGCTCTTTTGTTCTACAGATATTTAGTTCTGTCCAGCTGTCATAGTTTTTTCCAAGAATCATCCACTTTGTTATAACTGTTCTATTTCTGAGGAAGTGTTTGCAAATAGACTCTGAATGCTCTTAAGTTGTCTCAATTGGAAATGAACCGCCTTAATTAGCCGTGGGAACTACGAAGGCAGCTTTGGCAATAAACCAGCCCTATGTATGTTTGTAATCTCGTGCTATTCATAAGAAAATGCTCGGAAGGTCCTCAAGCTGATGAGGATGTTAACAACAATTATCAGATGCTAGGAAGGCCGTAACTGATGAAGTTTGAAACAATAAGTTCGAACACATGATTTTGATGCAGTGCTCAATTTTACCCCGACTATTGACGTGCTGGGTATTTTTGAGCAGCTAAGAAGGCTGATATTCTAACTTACGTTTGAGTTTTATCTCTCATGAAGCTAAATTGATTTCTTGGAATTTTTTTAGCAATCTTTAAATTGGATTCTACAAAGTCTTAAAGAGTTGGTTTGGTTTCAATTTTATAAAAATACATGTGAAAGTTTAGAGCACGGAGGAAGCTGAAGTGCTGCGATGCTAGGAAAACCACTTCAAGTATCTGAATACTTATTCCATTTGATTTTTTCTTGCTAATTTTTTTCATCTTTTGTTATCAGTAATCCTGTTCACATCATACTGTATCTTTTCCATTTGGCTGATTATTGTTGGAGCTGTTTAAATGCCGTCGTTACCGGGTGCTGGTATAAGTTACACTGCATCCGACGCGAGAAGTAAATATATCTCAGCCATTTACACTGCATTTAGTTATTTCTGTAATCCTATCATACTTTTGAGACATTTGAGTAGTGTCCTTTTATTTGCAGTGCGCTGTGAATTTCAGTTGAAAGGACATCCCTAAAGGCATCGGTTTTGTAGGACGAGTAAATCATTTTGGTTTATTTCTCACTGCAAGCTTTGAGCAGGGGCACGCATTCGGTAGTCCTTGCCTTTCCAAGACTCCTTGCCTTTCCAAGACTAATAGAATATGCCCGGAGGTGATAAAATGCTGGAGGGTTTAGATCCCAAAGCAGCACCAAAGAAGGCAGGACGCTGTCAAAGCCCCTGTGCATTAGAAATATTTGAGAATTGCCATATGCTCAACATGGTCGGCCTTAAAAATTCAAGCAAGTAATGTTGTGATATAAAAGTGGAAAATCAAGTCGTAGCTAAGGCTTTGCGCTCAACATCGTTGAGTTGATCTCCAAGATGAGTATGGAATTGTGCTTCCTGCGGTAGGAAGGTGGAAAATATTGACAAGATCTGTAAATACTCCTAAGGCTAATAAGGATCAAATTCCAAAGTTGAGGAACACTTCTTATACCTCTTTTTTCATGTAGGAGACAAAGGTTTAATTGTTCTATCACATCAAAGATACAAGATGAATTGTTGTGTTACAAAAGTTTAATTGTTCTATCACATCAAAGATACGAGATGAATTGTTGTGTTACATCAAAGCGTGTGGGAACCTTACACCCAACTTCGCAAGAGGATCAAATGTAGTCGAACCCATAATGTATCAGCAATATCTTTAAATGAACCGAAGATCCTTTTGTTTCCTTCAGGGATCAGAAGCATGAACGACGATGCCTAATATCTATCAAATAGATACTACCCAACACCATCATTCTCCCGTGACACGAGCCAAAGTATTACAAATAGAACGCCAATGAAAAGAGAGAGAATTGCATAACAAGAGGACTCGAAGCAATCATGGCTGCAAGGTCGACGGCAACTCTTTAACTGTTTCAAGTCGAAGACGAAGTTTAGACCACTGTCCACACGAAAAACGTTGTTGAATCCCCAAATAGAAATGAATTGCGTAAAAAGTAATCAACTACTTCTCTCACATTTTCCAGCTTCTACTCGAACCACGTTTTCCAATTCAATCCACACTCAAGAAAAGATCATCAAAACGCTAACTGTATGGACAACATAAAAAGTAATCAACACTAGTTGTGATAATAACCAAGATGTAAAGGCCTTGGTCTCCAACCTCAAACCAAAAGATTGAAACTAAAATGGGAAACCCAGAAGCGAAAACATCAAAATCCCTTCCATTAAATTTTGAAAAAACGTAACCTTTACTTTAAGTTGGATCTGAATAACCACAAAACTGCTCCAACGAAACCTAACTAGCCCAGCTTTGTTCAGTATCTCCTTCCACCAGCGGCTCCGCCCCTCCCGAACCCGGCCAGCGGGGCCGAAACAGAAACTGGGTCGACCTGGACGAGCCCAGGGATCTCACCCATCCCTAGAGCCGCAAGCATGTCGATGGTCTCCTTGTCGACCTCAATTTGGTCGGTCGAGATGGCCGAGACCTCGGGCACGAAATCCATGCGCCGCTCGCGCTCCTCCTCCTGGAGTTTGAGGGAGATGCCACGGACCGGACCCTTCTGGATGCGCTTCATGAGGTGAGTAGAGAATCCGGCGATCTTGTTGCGCAGCCGCTTGGAGGGCAAGATGGCCACCTCCTCCAGAACCTTCTTGTTCGTGTGGAAGTCCAGTGTCATACGCGAATAGTACCGCTCTATAACCTGCCGCGAGGACTTCTTCACGGTCTTCGTTCGGACGCGACCCATGATGCCTGCTGTACCTCTTGTACGTGCTCGTGTTCGTTTGCGCGAACGACTGGCGTTAGAGAGGCAGGAAAGAAGGTTAGGGTTTTCCGGTGTTTACATCCAAGGGAGATCTCCGAAATGGGCTTTCAATAGTCCCGTTTGACAATTTTGTTTTGGACATGTTTGGGCCATGGAAGAAAAGGAGAATAAAAAGTCGGGCCGAACGAAGACTCAGGCCTGAGTTTATCTTAATCTAGGCCCACATTGGGGTGGTCAAGATCTTCTCGGGAAGAAACACTCGATCTAGTGCTCCGCCGGAAAGCAAGACCGCCCAAATTCATAGAACACCATTTTGACAATTTCGTTTGAATGTTTTTGGCCCTTGAAGTCTCATTTTGAAGTTTCAAGCTACCGCGTACAGAATTTGTAAGTCGTTATGACTCGCAGAACATCGTCATCACAAAATCCATCATTCCCTTCTGAATTTTCCCCTGGACGGGAAGAAAATGGAGGAGCAAATACACTTTCTGGGTAAAATAAACAACGGGTGGAAGAATTGGACAGAGGTCGCGAAACAACAATGTAAATATAATATTAGGCTCGAAGTGTCTGGGATTTTTCTTATCCAGTTCTGAGTTGGATATGGAAAGTGATAGGACACTCGGTTGGCCGGTAGGTGAAAAAGGTAGAAGACTTTTTTTTTTTTTTTTTAAAGTCAACAATCATATCCTCTTACAGTGATAAAAGAATAAAGCCATAGATGAAATATTGCTTGTATTGCATGTATATACCGACGTCTCTCATGCATGCAGTTCTTTATTTGCATAAACGAGCTTAGGAAAAATGAAAATATAAGATGAAAGGGAAAGCAATGTTAAAGAATGAAATAGGACACATCTAAAGCAATATCTTAACAAGCAATCTTTTACGGTGTTAGGCCAAAATGGCGTTGCACATGCAAGTTGTATCCAGCCAGCTCTCCAATCTTGAATGGAATCTAATTAATAATTTGACAGAACCTGCTTCCCTTAAGTGTCGCACTAATCTGTTTGTTGGGATGTCTACGGAGTAGAATCTCAAGCAAATTCTAATTGTCTAGGGGAGAAACCAGAGCTCATTAGGGTATTCAATTACCACTTGCTGCTAGTCAATGGTCCACGGCATTGTGGTAGTGTTCACATCTGGTCCCAAGGCCAACATATGGAATATGTCTATTTTAGTTTGCAGGAAGTGGCGTCTATGATTGTTTCTTCAAACCCCTCTTTCACACGAAAAACTTTAGGACGAAACATATTAAACATCAGATGTCAGCCACTAAGATTGCCTATAAAACGCCCATGTTACGAGGGGATCTTCACATTCATCGAGACATACAGAGTAACATACAAGAAGCAAAAGATAATGGCTGCTTCCTTGCTTGCTCCCATTGCAAAGAGGTAAGCAAAGATAATAGCGGTTATGTACAATCATGTCTAGTTTTTTGATCCATCATGCACGTCTTCCACTAAGCAATTGTATCTACAATCGGTCATTCAAACAATGGAATAAAATAATAAGCTTTTGATTATGCAGGTTGGAAGGGAAGGTGGCATTGATAACCGGAGGCGCCAGCGGAATTGGCGAGACTGCGGCAAAGCTATTCGTTCAACATGGTGCTAAAGTTGTCATCGCCGATATCCAAGATGACCTTGGTCACGCCGTTTGCCGTGACATTGGAAACACCAATGACATTTCCTATGTGCACTGCGATGTCACCAACGAACCTGACGTCGAAAATGCTGTCAAAACCGCGGTCTCGAAGCATGGCAAACTGGACGTAATGTTCAGCAACGCTGGGATTACTAACGCGGATGATGGTATCTTAGACTTCAACCGCGAGAAATTCGGCAAGGTCTTTAACGTCAACGTCCTGGGGGGATTCCTGGCCGCCAAACACGCTGCCAAAGCAATGATCCCCACTAAAAAGGGCAGCATTCTCTTCACATCAAGCTCTGCGTCAGTGATTCATGGAGAAACCCCGCACATCTATTCGGCGTCCAAGCATGCTGTGGTGGGTCTAACTAAGAATCTGTGCGTGGAGATGGGGCAGCACGGAATACGAGTGAACTGCATATCGCCCACCGGCGTGGCAACTCCGTTGCTGAGGAATGTGTCCGGAATACAGGATAAGGAGACATTGGAAAACCTGATATGTTCCACGGCAAATCTGAAAGGGGTGGTGTTCGGGACCGACGATGTTGCAGAAGCAGCACTGTTCTTGGCGAGCGATGAGTCCAGGTACGTGAGCGGGGTTAACTTAGTCTTGGACGGGGGTCACAGCACCACCAACAGAGCTCTTAGGGATGCCAAAGAGAAACATCGTAATTAGGAACCAAGTATCACGTTGGACCAAAATAACTTGTTGCCCTTTGTAATTGTTTCTTATTCTATTTGTTTATCTTTTCATCATTCATAATGTATCAATCCCATCAAACAAAACTTCGTGATGGTGTGATAGCAATGAGGAAGAAGCCTCATATAGATTCACAATAAATTACTCATTTGGAGTGATAGAAGTGATATAATGTAACAATTGATCTTTACCTTTTAACAAGTTATTTTTCAAATACTACCAAGTATAAAATCTCAATCTCAATAATTATCCAATGCATTACTGTTGGATTTGAATAAAAGTTATTAGTTTGTCATAAGAATCATTTAATAATAAACAAGGATGCAAAGATAGCAATGATAATTGGGAATAAAGGGTAAAACTTGCCTATTAACGGGAGATCTTATGAATATAAGTAATATTAATACACTCTCCAAACTAAATTATATAATAAAAGATAAGCATGTATGAACCATTTTAATTGATGGGAAGTACTTAAATTAAAATTAGCTAAGAAAGCTATTATTCCTCAAGGCTCTAAAGTGGATTAGTATGAAATTATATGGTTTAAGTTTGTAATTTTCCATCCATCTATAGTATTATGATTAGCTACGTAGGATGAGCTAGTGACAAGGGATAGATTTTAGTTTTTTAGAACATTTAAAGATTAGAGTTGCTGCCTATATTGCATGTCATTCAAATTTATGGACCACATTTTTATAGGGTATTTATACTTTATAGTAATATAAGAATATTTAGAGATCTTACTCTCAACATACAAGATTATTTTATTTATCACGGAATATAAAATTTAACTAATTTCTTCACCATGCAAAAGGGAAGAGTTTCAAGATGAGTATTTTTAAATTTGTATTTGTTTTATTTGTTTTATTTGTTTGTTATTTTGAAGGAAATGAATGACAAAACTTTTGATACATTGTTAATTCCAAAATTTTACTCTTGAAGTTATTAAGAGGCTTATTAGAGAAATTTTTTAAGATGCTCAAAACAATTGAAAACTTTAATATTTAGCATACTTGGAGGTTAGACAAGTCATTTTTTATTCATGTGATGTTGCTTGTGGTCTTCGTCTAGAGGTGTACTCTAAGTCTTATCATATACCCTTACCTATTAATTATATAAATTTATTTTACTTAAAAAAGAAGAAGAAGAAGAATAACTTAACGACAAAATAACTAATTTCCAAAGGTAACAACTCTTATGGTCATCAAACGTGACATGTGTGAAGGAAATAAGAAGAGCATCCTAATTCTACCAAGTCAAAGGAGAAAATCCAAAGCTTTTCAATCATATCTCTTGCTTAGAAGAAGTAAAATATTCGATGTTGACCGAAGCAACATCATCGAAGTTTACATTGCTAAGATCTCCAATTTTCTACAGCTAGTCGAGGTGGCACGCACATTGAAGATGCGACTTTGGCCCTTAAGCAATGCCGATGACTTTTGGTTAAAAAAGATAAATCGTCAATCATTTGAAGTAGGAAACAGTGGTATACGAAAAAATTATAGTGATCAGGTTCTCCTTCATCCTTGCATCACAATATGGAAGAATTACCAGTACAGCTCCTCTTTTTGTATCGGTTTAATCACTTGCTTTTACTAATCCTAAACTCTCTCTCAGATCATAGATAACTTGGGTGGTTTGCTATGGGCGAACCTTGACGTCTTCGTTGGGACATTCATAGCGCATGGAAAAAAAGAATAGGTATTTTTGGGCTAGAATTGAGACTATAGACTGAATTGGGGTTGGTCAAAATTCTTGCAGTGAAGGAAGGCTCATTATTGTTGCTTGGTTGCTAAGCATGACCGCCCATTTCTTGGTCTCCTGTTTTAAAAATTCTGTTTGACTAATGGCGATAGCCATTAAGCCTCTTGAGTGTTCATAATGGAAAAGGAACTTACATATCTTCAGCATAGAATAAAAAATAGAAAAAAGAATATGTCAGAGTTCAGGTTCAACAACTCGTACACAGATAAAACCGGTGCTGAGGATGGGAGTTTTTTATTTATTTCTTTTTTGTTGTTTACCGTGTAACTAGATTCCAATGCGAGAGACAAGAGAAGATGACGAAGTGATGGGGTGGTTGATGGGGGTAGGTGAAGAGATTCCTGGTCAACGTGTCAAGAAAGATTATCTTCTAAATAAAAAAAATACAAACATAAAAAAATTGATAGAAAGTTGCAGGGAATGTTTCATTCTAATGCAGAAGATTCCCAATTCTTTCACATCTGTCGTTCTTAATTTGTATAAAATTTACAATATATAATTTACTTCGAAAGACTATAATAATGTCAAGAAGATGAGAAAGGATACATTTGAAGCATGCCAATTTCTCAAGATCATAGTGAGATAATAGATTAATTTTCACTATTTGCCTAAGTTAGAATTA